>JAPWTK010000019.1:292500-1608333 GCA_029963805.1 Aromia moschata | reverse complement strand
GTTCCAGAACAGAACGACAGGCAATTAATAGTGCTGGTTATCACTGCAGAACTGCAAGACGGAAACCCCTAATATCCAACATTAATAAAAAAAGCGTATGGACTTCGTTCTGAACTATCTAAATAAAACTATTGGAGTTTGGGATAAAATATTATGGTCTGACGAGAGCAAGTTCAATATCTTTCAGTGTAAAGAACGAGTATGGCCAAAAGTGAATACAGCTCTAGTCTTCTAATTTGCAAAAAACGATTAAACACAGTGGTGGGGGAGTTATGGTCTGGGGTTGTATGTCGTCATCGGGTGTAGGGGAATTGGTTTTTATAGAAGAGATAATGAACAATAGATTTATCTAAATATTTTAAGAAATAATGTGCATAAAAGTGCTGAAAAACTAGGTTGGGGCGTCGACGTTTACTTTCAACAGGACAACGACCCCAAACATACTGCTAATATTGTACGGCAGTGGTTAATTTACAATATTCCACACCTGCTTAACACGCCGCCACAAGGCCCTGACCTTAACCCAAGGAACGATATTGTACCACCATTTATAGCTCTCTTTCCAAATACAAACAGACCTAATCATCCAAACTAGAATATTTGGTTCCAACAAGAAGGGGCATCGTCACTGTTTGCATGTAATGGAGCAATCGATTGGCCAGTTCGTTCTCCAGACCTATCGCCACTGGATTTTTCTAATGGGTCCGCTTTAAATGGTAAGTGTATAAAAATCGGCCAAATAATTACAGTTATAAAAACGATTAACTGAACAAAATCAATCACTGCCAAGTTGTAATCATTTGGATAAAAAGCTAGTGAAGATAAAAATAAATCCAATTTTACTTATGCACGTAAGTAGCTTACACAAAATAATGAAGGGATTCCACAGTAACCACAATTAAATACAATTGTTTATAAACCACGTCAAAAATTTCATTTTTTTTAATTTTGTGCGCTCATTCGCTTATAAGATACATATATCTTATGTATTTTGGTCAATAACATGTAACGGTATAATATTTTGTTTACCTAAATTGTACAGCATTGGTTTAAAACGAAACGATTTAAAATTATACTTTGTAATTTGCAAGATTCTGTGATTGTGGAACTTCGGAACACCATAAATAAATAAAAGTAGGTTGTCCCCTGAATCTGTTAGGCATTCTTCGTGCTGAAATGTATTAGTTTATTTTGACTGTGTCGATATTTATTGGCCTAGACAGCTGTCAGACATCTGTTTCTGGGAAGTGAAACAAGAAATAAGCTTGAGATATGCAAATTTTGGTAAAAGCTCGTTTTAAATCTGCCGTAAACGAATCCATAACAAAATGTTTTATACCTTGTATATAAATACGTTTTCTTCTGTTTCTAATTCTAGTAAAATATTGGGACGGTTTATATTCGTTTGGACCACAGGACCCCCCTAGTTTTATATTGTAGAAAAATGGACCAAACATTTAGTTTGGCTGCATCGTTATTTAAAATAATCGATCTAAGAAACAAGATTAGCCTGTTTCTCATACACCACACTGTGCTTTAAATATTCCCATTTGAACGACCTACCATAAACTATGCACAGTTTTTGCTGACAATATATAGTCACCATAAAAAGCACTGGTAGATAGTTATAAATCTGAAAGAACCAGTTTTTTATTCAACTCTCATCTTTCTCATAGAATATAGGAACGAGTATATCGAAAGCTTTGTCCAGATTTGCATCTGTAGATAGAAATGGGGTGAAGATGGGCAAAATGAGCTACATCATAACTCAAGAAAAGAATTCTAAATGAAGCAATACTATTAAAGTACTTTTAGCTTTATTGCTAGACTGCAAATTTTAGATAATAGTGGTTTGATAATTATGGGTGATTTGCCTCACATTGCAAAATGGGGAAAAGGAGAAACTGATCAGTTTACGTGATACATGACCAATATATATTTTTTTTATTACCTATCGATGTTTTATTTTATTTAGTAAATTTTAAATAATTTTCTTATAAAAAATTAACAGGTACAACTTCAAATGAACGTGTTGTGAATTTTCTGTTTATGACTGGCATTTTTTTTTTCGCGATACTCTGGGTTTGTTTACTGTATCACGTATGTGTTAATAAAGATTTTTTCTATTAGATAATGCTGTACAATAGAAATATTGCCTGCTGCAACATTAATTACCTAATACGAATAACGCTTGGACTAATAATGAAGGATTAGTAATGAATGAAATACGTTCCGCTAAAATTATGCGCATTCTGTCTATCATCGTGCCTCTACTCGCCGTCTGATATTATCTAAAAATGTTACATACAAATGTTATTAAGAAGAGAAAGTAGCTTTCCTTGCATTACCAAACTGAAAGGTGTCGGATTTTATATCGTCACTTTTTTTATCACGTGCTTCAGTGTTACTTTATACCGTAGCAGTTTTTTTCTTCAGGGTAATGTGCTATACATAGAATACAAAGAAAGTGACTGGGTTTTCACGTAGATGGAAAGGGGGTGCCTTGTCCTTTTAGTATGGTACAAAAACATTCGGAAGGTTTAAATTTTTCTTTGCTTGTGCGTACAAAACTTTGATTAGGTAAAGAAAAGGATGTGTTTTAAAATCACAGATAAATATGTAATTGCTTATCATACTTCCATTATTTTCCTCAAAATAATTTAAACATGTCAAATAGTAAATAATTTGAGCAAGATCCGCTAACGTTTTTCAATTTAACAAAACGCTAGGTAAACCTTTGTGTATATAGACTGCCCTGGAGATATAATGATCGGTGCCTACACCATAATGCTTAAGAATTATAACTCCATATACTCGTATAGGATTCGCTCGGACGTGGTTTTGTTTCTTTTTTACTGCTGGTTTTCAACAAAGACAGATTGCGATCACCATAGGCGTCGTGTTGAGAGATCACTGGGCACTATCTCGAGAAAACTCTGTTACATGATTTAGTATGCTTTTTGTTTACAAAGAGCCACATCAGTGATTGAAAATCGTCACGAGTGTAAAGGAGTCTCGAAGAGAGAAATAAAAAGAGTAGTCGAACGTATAAAAGTATATTACATACTGCCTTCTTAAAATGTCTACAATCTATATAATATAATCATATCCCTTCACAGGGCCTAAACCTAAACAAAATTATCGAGACATCGCCTCACATTCCTATATCGATAACATAAACATATAGTCTAGCCGGCCCGGTATTCCAAATATCAACAAAGGGTGCATGATCTTGGAAATCCCTTACATGGGTGTTAGAGAGTTGGCTCAAGAGTGTGACATATCGAAAATGTCAGCTCATGGTATTCTGAGTGATATTTTGGGCATAAAACGTGTCGCTGCGATACTGCTTCCGAAAGAGCTGAATGTTCTTCAAAAAGAGCATCGGAAGCAGGTTGCTCTTGACATGGTTTCCAGAGCCGATAATGAACCAAACGTCATGAAACGCATCATAACTGGAGACGAAACATGGGTCTACGAGTACGACATGCAAATAAGTTGTCAATCATCGGAATGGTTTTTTTTTATTATCGAGGCGTGGTACATTCCGAATTCCTCCCTGCGGGACAGATGATTAATAAGGAGTATTATCTGGGCATTTTGAGGCGTTTGCGCGAAAGTATCCGTCGGAAACCGCCGGAATTGTGGAAGGAAAATTCTTGGATTTTGCACGACAACGCGCCATCTCACCGAGCTACGATTGTGACCTAATATGTAGCCAAAACTCGATAAATACGATCGACCTACCACCGAATTCGCCGGATATGGTTCTGTGTGATTTTTTATGTTTCCAAAACCAAAATCGCCTCTTTGATACAATAGAGGCCACCAAACAAAATTCGCTGAAGGAGCTGAAGGCGATACCTTCGGCGGCCTATGAGCGGTGTATGGAGGATTGGGTTGAAAGTTGGCATAGCTGTATTGCACTTGGTGGAGCCTACCTTGAAGGGGACAAAATAAATTTTGATGGATAAATAACAATGTATGTTTTTTTTTTTACAATTTCCGGGTACTTTTTGTACGTAGTATATTCTCACACTATCGACATATCACCTTGAACTTATTAGAGGCAGAATTTCAGTTTTATTCATATCAGAAGCAAAAAAAATCAATTGTGTAGTAAAAAAATGATCAGCATCTAAGCAATCTTCAAGAAGTGTTAGTATTATGACTTTCGTTGCTGACTATACAAATATACATATTTATAATAAAATAATCATCTTATCTTTAACTTTATACTTGTTCCAAACCACTGATACCCTGCTCCAAAAACTTTTTGTGGCACTATCCGAGAAACATTGCCCCTAACATAAACATAAACAAACCCCTAAAGAAATTGGGAAACTCTACGCCCATGGCTATCAGTACACTAGGGCCGACAAGCAAACCCGCTGTAAAGCATATAAACGGCAATTATTTGTAATATATGCTAGTACTATATTTTCTACCGGCAAAAAAATATCGTAATTTATTTTAACCTCCAGTTGTAAGATACTAGCTAGCTTAATGTGAAATAATAAATTCATGACATGCAAAATTAATTACGGTACATTAGAAATTTAAATGAGGTGCTTTATTCGTATAATATACTAAATATGAAATCGTTTCGGTATAGACGTACACCTACATGAACTGTAACATATTACGATTTTTTTGTGTACATGTTTTTTTATACCAACAGATATACGAGTATGACTGTCATAACGAACTTTTACAATGACTACGAGTATTTCATTCAGTGATCGTTTCGATTTACATATATATGTTGATTTTATGCCAAGCACAGTAACCTTAAACTTTACCAAGAACGTGGGTAATATACGATTTGAGAGATCAACTTTAAAATTTATAAAACAGTGCAAAAAAATAGTGAAACAGGACCGTACTAAAATTAACGTACATTTTGTCAACCAAGTTGCCATCATTGGGAGTCAACTAAAACTAAAATTTGACATGTGCCTCCAGGGCCGGTCTTAACGCCACTGGAATACTGTTATATGTGCCACATTAATAAATTAAAAATCAAATAATGCCGTTATATTCCAGAATTCAACCCATGTGACATGTTGTGCGCTCCACTCTTACAAAGTTAAGGCACGTGCTGGAAGTCGAGTCGCAAACGCGAACGTAATTTACACTTCTTGTTAGTATTAGTTAAACTGCGCTGGTCGATTCGTGTACACGAATGATGCGCGGAAATGATGTTTTATGACACTGAACTTAGCTTTACCGTATCTGACAGTGTACTGACGTGGTACGTAGAAACAGATGTTTTGCAGCATGTTGCTACAGACAAGCACAAATTTATTGTAAGTGTGAGTGCGCGAGACAAACAGAGACTTCAGAAATTTCACTTGGATTTAGTCAAAATAATGGTAGCATGTAATATTAAACAACGGAAATTAAAAGACAGAATATAGCTAACGTAGTGGTTGGGGTACTGGATGAGGCAAAAACCGTGGAAGGGTATTTGATAGCTTTCAGGCTGTTGGAAAGCACAAATTCGGAAACAATTAGTGAATGTGTGACTAGCTGTCTACAGTCACTGTAACGGGGCTAGGAGAATTTTGAAATAAATAAAAGCCATGTATTGCGTCTAAAATTGACGTATACTAATTTAATCTCGAGTGACAGTACGGACATGTTATAGCGTAGGTTATCGTGTGTATGCAAGCTCTGTGTCTTGTGACTAATGGTTCCTTTGCCGATTAATTGAGTTACAACAATCACCATCACATCTATTCTTCTCATCTATTATTAACCTCTCTGGTTATTACATCTAATGATTTCTAAAAAAACTAGAAATTTACTGCTATACATATTTATAATCAATTTTAAATGCATGGCCTCTACCCTATAATTTCTGTTAAGGCAAGATTTCTCTATTTCTTCCACTCCGAATGTGTTGCGTGTTCTGTAGATCTTCTCGATTGCCCTATATACGTCTGCTCACAATAACATGTTATTTCATAACTTCCTCGACTTTGTTGCTGCAAATTTTACCACTGAGATTACCTACAAGCTTTTGTAATTTATTTTAAGATGGTAAACCGCAGGCAACTGTAGACTGTAAGATAAAATTAACAAATGTATGATTTAAAGTAGTTATCTCTTTGATAAGCCGTGAAAGTGCACATAATTCTTTAATGTATTTATTTATATAATCCGATCGCCCCAGTAGGGAAAGTTTAATACTGTTCTGATTCCACACAAAGAGCTGCTACAGAATTTAATTACACTAGTAACAAAAATTAAAGGATATTAAAAAAAAATCCAAATTTTTGAGTGATTTTCAACAAGGGATAACTCTAGGTAACTAGCTATCTAACTAAAAGGAAGAGTTTTAATCTTCTCCTGAAGATGCCAACTTGGTTGGCGAAACGCGCGTCGAGAAAAGTGTAGTAGTTCGGTGTTTCGTGGAAAACGTCCAGTTTTTTGTTTCTACGCCGAAGGTTCCAGTACCCACTCCAGGAAGGGATAACTCGGAGAAAAATGATCGTACAGAAAAAAAAAAGGAAATTGTAGCCTCAAGTGTCTAGTTTTCAGATCTGGACTTAAACATTTTTTAGCGGGAGCGGTTCTCACGTAATCATCCGAAAACCAACAAAAACAGACCATTTTAAAGATGAGAACAAATTTGGGATTTTTTTCCCAAATTTTTTCTCATCTTTAAAATGGTCTGTGGACTTAAAAAAAATTGTTTTCATCATGCGACCATAAAGCTCTTTTAGACAATTTAATCAGCTTTAATTTGACCTCTTAACGAGCTCCGTACGATGATTTGCCGCGGAGTTATCGTCGATCAAAACAAAAAAGTCCTTTTCAATTTTGACAATCAATTACTCGGGAACTAATGATCGTACAGAAAATGGAGATAAGGTTTTGGAAAATGCAAAACATTCTCTATAAGACACAATCGGTGGCGATTGATAAAAATTTTTTTAAGCAATAATGTTGGCTGAAGGTCAAGGTTGAAGGTCAAATTAAAGCTGATTAAATTATGTAAAAGAGCTTTATGGTCGCATGATAAAAAAAATGTTTAAGTCCAGATCTGAAAACTAGACACTTGAAGCTACAATTTCCTTTTTTTTATTTTCTGTACGACCATTTTTCTCCGAGTTATCCCTTATTGAAAATCACCCAAAAACTGACACACAAAAAAAAACACAAAAAAAATGTATCTCTATGTTGTTTGGGTCACATTTTTAATCCCGTAGATATTTGACTATTAGTTGCGATCATCTCCTGATGATGCCTATGTGATTGGCGAAATGCGCGTATCTTTACTAAAAGCGTATTGTTAGAAACGAAGAGAACGAGGCACTTTTCGGCCTAAACGTTCTGTTTGTTTTTATCAATTGGCCGTCGACATTTCCACAGCGATTGATTATTCCGGATGAAGAGGGCGGCCTGTTTGAACAGCCGACAGCCCGTCGCGTTGAAGTGTAGCCGATAAATTTGCGCGCTGAATAGCAATGCGCACTGCATAAATCCGTGTCGCGCTTCCTCCGATTTTACGAGGGTCGGTCATAAAGTAATGCCTCCAATTTATGCTTAAACAAATCGGTAATATGAAAAATTTTAATTTGGCGCTACTCTTCAAAACCTCGCGTACAGCCCGCTGATGTAACAGCTTTCTAAGTCAACAGATGGCAGCACTGCAGTGGTCGATACATATGAGTGTCATGTGATCATAGTCTTAGTAACTGTAGACTGTCCTTGCCATACTAAATATCGTGGTGGGGGTATACATGAAGTAAAAAGTGTGTTTAGACCAATAGTCTCCTCTTCGTCTGACTGTGCTGTGGTGGGATGGACAACCAATGGAGGAAAGGTAACAGCACAGTCAGATGAAGATGAGACTGGTCTAAGCAGCCTGTCTTTTTCTAATTCATGTACATTTCCACATCAGCAGTCTGTTCTTACTAAGTCTATGGTTATGATATACATTTCCGAATGTGGAAAGTAAAGCTTCACAGACCAAGTAGTAGACCAATCGAGGTTAACCCGTTTCGGCCGAAAACGCCACTCCCGGTACATCGCTCTTCATCGCCTCATAACTAATACTATTTGCGACAGAAAAAATTTGACAGGGACATATTTTTGAAGTTTAAGACGTGCCCTTTCCGATGGTGTCCATGAAATTCCTCCAAAAAATTATTAATTATGAAAAAAAAAGCAGTTTTAAAAAAAACACGATTTTTTGCACATTTTTTTTAATCACATTTTCAAAGGGTTTCCGGTCTGCAATGGAGCTGGAACCTCACTAGCCGGTGGAATAAATGTTTGAACTTCAAGTATACGTGGGTTAAATATTGTTTTACCTTATGCGTTCAAAATGACGCCTGAACTGCAAAATTTTTACGTAAAAATTCAATAATTTTTTATTGGAAAATGATGCACTTTTACAAAAAATTGTCAAGAATAAAAAGTTCTTAAAATCAATCAAAGAATGCACTGTTTTCAGAATTTTTTTAGGCAATTTTTTAAATTTTGCAAAAATTGACTAATTGCAAAATCCTAAAAAGTTGCTCAAAAAAAATTAGAAAAAATTCCAGCGCCTTCTTTCTAATTTTAAGAACTTTTTAATCTTGACAATTTTTTGTAAAAGTGCATCATTTTCCAATTAAAAATTCTTGAATTTTTACGCAAAAATTTTGCAGTTCAGGCGCCATTTTGAACGCATAAGGTAAAAAATCGATATTTAAACCACGGATACTTAAAGTTCAAACATTTATTCCACCGGCTAGTGAGGTTCCAGGTCCATTGCAGGCCGGAAAACCCCTTAAAATTTTATTTAAAAAAAATGTGCACTTTAAAACAATGTGCAATTTAAACTGCTTTTTTTCATAATTAATAATTTTTTGGAGGAATTTCATGGACACCATCGGAAAGGACACGTCTTAAACTTTTAAATATGTCCCTGTTTTTGCTTTGAAACACGTAAAATTGAAAAATAAAATACGGTAGATTTCCAAATATTCCAATAGTCCATAGTTTTTAAATTGTGTACTTCAACGTAGCGATCATTCCCAATTTTGCCGCTATTCAGTAGAAACGCGATCGAGGGCGCAAAAACTAAGCTTACTCTGGAATTACAGAAGTATACGAACCAGAAGAGAGTATATAGTATTTATTAAATTATATTTTTATGTACTTCAAAGAAATTCACATTCAGTTTTGTTTGTACGTTCGCTTTTGAGAAAAGTGGGGGTGAAACTGTTGAAAAAGACGAAGATTGTAATGAAACATTACAAGTTAATGGTGTATGCTGTGATGGTATGTTGCGTCAACTCTTTTTTCTCTTAAATTGATCAATAAAAAATTGGAGGCACTACTTTCTGATCGACCCTCGTATAAGGAAACCGGGCTGCGCGATAACGCCGTGTGTGTGCACTCTTCCTGTCCGTTTGATAATATCCATTCGATAATCTCTGAACTTACCGTGGGGTTTCCATTAAACGGTATCGTGTAACCATTTTTTTTTATTGCCCTGTTGCATTAATGAAAATTTTCTCATTTCATTTCATTTCATTTCCTGTGCTGTGCACGGCTAGAAAATAGCTAGCTTACTAAGTTCTGGCATTAATCATAATTATCGAATGCGTTGGTTCGAATCAAAAGTGGTGCGTTACCTCGACGTTTAGAACGGAAAGAACTGGATTAAATGAAGAATTATACTCATTTACAGGTATGGACAGACGCATTTCAAGCAAGAAAGGTATACATAAGTTACATATCTCCTACTAGGTGTGTAAATTAAGTGAGACTGGTTTCTTTAATTTGTTTATTCGAATTGAATTACAATTCAGAATTGTCTCCCTCAAAATAACTTCCTTGGGAAGCCACACAGCGCTGGAGACGGTTCTTCCATTCCTCACAGCAGTGCTGGAACTCATATACTGGATAGCCTTCAGCTGATCTGTTACAGCCGTTGGAGTGTTTTCTATGGTCCCATAATGACGTCCCTTGAGGTGATTTTTCAATATCGGGAAGAGAAAACAATCACAAGGACTCAAGTCAGGAGAATAAGGAGGCTGAGACGCCACAGGAATGTTTTTACTGGCTAAAAATTCGTTTACTGAAATGGCTGTGTGACAAGACGCATTGTCGTGATGCAATATCCATATGTTGTTGATGTTTGGTCTCACATACATGACCCTTTTTCGAAGTTTTTCAAGAACTTCTCTGTAAAAGTGTTGATGCATGCAATCAGCATGCATTTGATCTTCGACTTATTCATTCTGGTTTTTTTGGGTCTTAGAGAGCTTGAAATGTGCCATTCCATGCTTGGACGCTTGGTGTCCGGGTCGTACTCAAACACCCAAGTCTCATCACCAGTAATGACACGTTCCATAAAATGGGGATCATTTGCAATCAATTCCAAATAGTCAAGTCATTTTGTTTCTGCGAAAGGTTTTTGGAACCATTTCTGCGCAGCTTTTCCTCATCCCCAATTCATTAGTCAAAATCTGATGAACAGTGGTGTGATTTAAATTTAACTCTTCCCCGATCATTCTTGTCATCAACCGACGATTTGAACGGACAAGATCCCATATTCTATCGACATTTTCATCGGTTCTTGAAGATGAAAGCCTTCCGCTGCATTGTTCATCTTCAATCTACTCTCTTCAATCAGATTCCTGTAGGACTTTGCAGACCAGCGATTGGAGAGAAGTTGTGCAACTCGAATTGTATTTGAGAATTGGGACATACAGTCCTACAATGTATCATTTTCCGTTATTTATAACAGTGTTGTTGATGGTTCCAGCCAATCGGAGACTGGAATAATTTAAAAAAGGTAGATCCTCATTGGATGGAAATTATAACTGTTATTAATAACACAAAGTGATACATCCGAGGCCTGAATATATACTTACGTGTATCTGAATACATTTGGTAAAAACTTGCGTTGTCTGGAATTCGCAAAAGGAGTAATGGCGCCAAGAAGACGCGATATTAAAATGGGGAGGAACGCAATTTTCCATTTATTCCGGATGAATATGTAGAGTATGTGGGTTATTCCGGTCAACGGCATCAGCGGAGATATTCCGGACATCTTATCCGGACTAATTTTCCTCACGCTCGCTTCTGGCTGCATTATAATCAAATTTTCAGCGATATTCGCAGTCTTGCGCAAGGTCTGTTTCGTGTCATTGTCGTTTTTCATATGTCACATTCGAAAATCATGTCTCATTTCCAGAATAAACACAAAATTACAAAAACACGAAGGAATAAGATTCCAAAAATAGACATAAATCTATTACTATTTAAGACAGATTTTATACGTTACAAGTAATTATACCAAAGGAGTAATCCTTACATTCAACAACACTTAGCTTATATCATATTCGAATTTTGACATGTTGAATGTTTTTAAAATATTGACGAGTTATATGCAACGTCAATAGCAGTATAAGTTTTACCTAATTATTATCTCTGCCTCTGCGGCTAGCCATTTCCCTTTCCCTTTGTTTCACAGTCACTTTTATTTACAGACTCTGATGGATTATACATATATACGGTGCGTCTCAAAAAATTTGCATACGACCTCCTACTAAGTTGTTTTGCACTGCTTTGTCAACCCCCCAGCGCGTTCCCGCACCATCTTTTCATCTCGTTAGACTAAAGCTCATCCCATATTATATTTACCCTTGCTCAAATGGCCACCGAAAGCGTGCCGTTTAGTCCACAACATCGGAATTAAAAAAAAATCATTGTATTAGTGAATTGATAAAACTGAAACTTCCGCCCTCTTTTCTAAAGCCACCTGCTGTTCTGGGCACAAAAATGGTAGGCCCTACATTTTATGTATGTTGGGCAGTGGCGGTTGGTGATATTTCAGTTAGCCATATCTTGAAAACGACGCATGGGACCCACTTCACTTTTTACGTGATGACTATACACCTCTTACAGAAAGGATTTATAGTGAAAAAACCGTTTGGGAATTTTTTCAAAAACCTGGAGCACTCCCTGGGATCTCAGTAACGCTCTGTGGAATATTTGCAGTAAATTTTTTTTTCATAATCTAGAAACAAATATAAGGAGAGTTTTTCGATGTGTTACAAAATATTTTTTTTTCTCAAAATGTTATGGCCATTTTAATTTTAATTTTATAGGAACATTTTGTATCCCAAAGTTAAAATGACCATAACTGAAAAACAAATATTTTGTAACAAATCGAAAACCTCTCCTTATATTTGTTTCTAGATTATGAAAAAAAATTACTGCAAATATTCCACAGAGCGTTACTGAGATCCCAGGGAGTGCTCCAGGTTTTTTGAAAAAAAATTCCCCAAACGGTTTTTTCACTATAAATCCTTTCTGTAAGAGGTGTATAGTCATCACCTAAAAAGTGAAGTGGGTCCCATGCGTCGTTTTCAAGATTTGGCTAACTGAAATATCACCAACCGCCACTGATGTTGGGTAAACAAATGCACCAAACGGCATACAAGTTTTGCTTGAACATCTAGTATTCAACTAAACTGAGTCAGGTGCTTTGATAATGGGTCATTTATTTTGACTATTCGTACCTCAGAAAATAAAAATGACATTGCTCCTCTTTGTAGTTAACGTCGATGACCTTTAGTATTTTTTGTATTTCTCATTTCTGGGTTATGAACTATATATAGATATTCATGCTTTTCACACATACTATTAACAAACCTGAATCGGCCATGACGTAAACGAAATACCGTTTTTCCACAAAATAATAACACCAACATGTTCCATTCCACAAAACTGTAAACGCAAAATTGTAGGCAGGTGAATCCTAAAAATTTTTAAACACAAACCGCGTTTAGGTTAAATTTCGAAGACCCGTTGGCACCGTCTAATGACGAAATTACAAGGTACAGTATCAGCTGAGCCCAGTGGACAGGGCCGGCTTCAAGGGGCAGCGTGTAGGGGCTACCCAGAAAAAAAAACTGTTGGTGTAACGACGTTTACCAACTACTTGGTGGAGTTCTTAACATCAAATTAAAAATACGTAGTTATTTTTTCAAGGGTCGGTGCATTTTTTAACACTGGTCAAAACTTTTGGAGTATTTATGGATTATTAATTTATTCAGATTGGTTCATGGTTTTAGGCTATTTTGATGTGGCTTTGATGTATACCCATATATCATTGCACATAATTTGTGAAACGTTTCATTTCAGAATTGTACCAGTAAAAATGTTATTGTCAATCCAGAAAGAAATTGTAGGCAAAAGTAGTGAAGATAACAACCTGTGGTAGAATATTAAGCCTGTGGTTAAGTATTGGGTTGGTAGATCATTTATCTTCTGCATAAACATATATTACAATTTTCATTACAACCTTTCTGGAAAGACTTCTAATTTTCCGGATATTTTCAATTCATCATCAGCAGAAGAGTTCTCCACGACTGAAAGTCATCAACAAACGAAAATTCATTTTGGTACTAAATATTTAGAGATTTAAGTCTAGTATTTAATTTAATAACTCAAATTTAAAGTCTGATAATTGATTTTGATATATTTAGGTCTTAGTATAAATATTAGGGATATAAACCTCAACATAATTTTTTAGTTTATTTTTATTAGAACTTAGATTAATGTAAGTAGATCCAGATGTTACTATTTGAGAAAAATGTCTTGCCTAAGACGGCAAAAACGCTGAGCCAGGCCCTAGACGCGACGCGACGTTGTTTGCTCTGATGGGGAACGCCGAAATGAGCCGTCCGCCTATAGTCTATAGTTATGCCATGCCAATAACTACTGCTAAACTGGTTATTTTAAATATACAGTTAGAAGCAATAGGCAATTAAAATCGAGTCTCTTTCGGTATGATACAGCATCACATTCCGCGTTGCTGTAATCCGAGGCAACGTTAACGTTAGGTTATGTTCCGACCGAGGAAGAGGTCAGTGGTACGCGGGCTGGATGGTTTCCGAAGGGGTACAGTTTTTGACATTCTATGTCTTTATTATGGGATTGCCCCTGGAAAATATTGCGATCTGCGTCATGGTTTTGCGTCACGTCACGCTTGGTAAAGATGGTTTGCCTATCCTGAAGGGGCAAAATCTGGGGTAGGGAAAAACTCTATCGAGCATCATGTATGTGACGCATGACGTCATGGGTCCAAAGACATTGAACGTTCCATGGCCTCACATGCATAGTTTCGTGAGCTTTTAATAGTTTTTTTATGATACAGTCAGCGATGAAAATTATCATACGCCTACTTTTTGAAGTTGCGTATATTCTGATAATTTTTGTACTAAATTTATAGTAGAGGTTTTTTGCTTCTGATAGGATTACAGTGTGTGAAATTCTGCGTCTAATAAGCCCAAGTTGAAGGTGATGTGTAGATTGGGTCAAAAAATATCGCCAAGTAAAATTCGAAAAAAACTCTGAAAATTAAATTATTTTCAAAGTTCTTGGACTCATATTAAAGGGGAAATCTTCAAAGTATCTTGGAGTGGGTAGTGGAACCTTCAGCGAAGAAACAAACGAAACACTGGACGTTTTCCACGAAACACCGAACTACTATACTTTTCTCGACGCACGTTTCGCCAACTAAGTTGGCATCTTCAGGAGAAGATTAAAACTAAATTCTAGCCTACACACTTGCACTATTTATACTAAATTTGTTGCCACGGTTCACTGAACTGTAACTGTCCTTGTTTATCAAAGCAAACAGTGGACTGGTGGGTATCGGACCATTGTCCTTATTCATACTACCGTTACATTTAATGATTTCTAAACTTTCAAAAGCATCCAACTGTCTACTGTTTGTTACATTTCTAATTAATTTTAAATTAATTATGTCTATCCTATGGTTGTTGTCAAAAGCGTGTTGGGCAACACAAGATTTTTTCTGTTCTGCCATGTTTCAAATGAGCCATGTGTTCTTTAAATCTAGGCAAAATAGATCGTTTTGTTTGCCCAATATACTTTTGATCACAATCTTTACAACTTATTTCGTATATTCCTGACTTTTCGTTATTGTCGATTTTGTCTTTGGGGGTTACCCAAAAGCGTCTGTAGTTTATTTTTAGAATTATAACCCAAATTGATATTATTATTTTTAAAAATTTTATCTAGTCCGCGGATGAATTTAGGTTCATATGGTAACGAAGCAAATTTCGAATTGTCAGTATCTCTACGAAAAGTCGTGGAATTGTACAGGGTTCTCTTAAATGTATGCTTCCTGATTAACTTATCTGTTAAATTTACTGAGTACCCATTATTCTTAGCTATATTCTTAATTAATTGTTTCTCATATTCAAACCTCTCTTTACTGAGGGGGAAATTTAACAAACAGTGAATTAGAAAATTAAAACTTGCCATTTTATGTTGAAAAGGGTGGTGTGAATCGTTGGGAATACATCTAAGAGTCGCGGTTTATTTCCTATATACATCAAACTAACTTATTTTCACTATTTCTAACAACTAATACATCTAAAAATGGTAGCTGTTCATTGTGTTCCATTTCAAATATAAATTTTATGGTAGGGAAACGGTTATTTAATTTAGCAACAAAATTATCTAAACTAATTGCAATTAGTTTAGATATTTTTTTTTTCAAAGTGATTTTCATCTGATTAACTAAGACGTTTAGGAAAATAATTTCCTAGCCATGACAAATTTTTAAAATTGAACAAAAAATACCATAAATTAAAATAATAATAAATATTACGTCCCTACTACCTCGAACATATGAAGTTTTACTTTTAGAAAGACGACCGGCGAATAATAAATCTAAACTATTTAAAATAAATAGGTTTTTTTTCAAACTAATAGGAGTTTCCTTAACAATCAAACATAATATCCATATTAAGACACGGCGGAAATATATATTTTTTTTATTTAGTTAAAACATGGCCCCTATTTTTTTTCCTTAGTACGCCTATGTGTTTGCTCTGTCAGACGTAACCGTATTGAATCGTTCCGGTTAACGCGGCAACAAAAAACGTAATTTTAAAATACACACAGTGATTAATCAATCGTACAATGTAGGTAGTTTCAGCAAAATACCATGTAGTTACATTTCTGTTGTATAGATCGAGGAATTCGTGATGGCTGTTTAATTTATTTTATAGAGTAATATAAAAACTTGAGACTAAATATTCATTTGAAATAGAGACAAAAAAGAAATATTGCACTGTTTTTGAACGTATTATCATTTGTAAGAAACTGTATTTTGAGGAATGCAATTTTTACGTCATGTTGTATTAGGATCTAAAGAATTTAGTATAAAATATTGTTTTATATTATATATGTATACTCCATTTTATAGCAAATTTATTACAGATTTTTTTACGATATTTTTAGTCAATTCGGTATTGGCTAAATTACCATTTTAGGGGATATGGAAGTCAGTGGTGTGTAGGTTTTTTTTTATAAAACATCGCTTAAAAAAGATTTCTTGAATTTCAGTCATAAAAAAACACAGTAGGTCCTGGTTTTTCTTCAAGGGGTTATACTACCCACCAAATTTATTTTTTTCCATTTTTTTTTTATTTTCACTTCTGTCGGAGGTTCCGTGACCCACACGCTTTTTTACGCGCTTTTTTGTCAATTCGACGAAAATGGGCAATTGAAATGATTTTTTATTGTCACATTCGGTTTCAGCGACCCCAAAAACATCGAAATACACATACATCTTGAAAATGATCTTACCAAGTGATGGTATTTTCATTATTTTGAGGGGTGGTTGGGGGAAGCTAGGAGGGGTGGTAGTCCGTTTAGGGTGGAATCGACTTAGTTCATCAGTAGATACTACCGGAGTTTTTTTCAAATTTTTTCACCCAAATCCAATTTGGGTCGAAAACCGGCCTTATCGTCCCTCCCCCTTCCATAAACTTTCTGAAAGAGGATTTTTTGTAATTCAAAAACAAGTAGAACAACCAGAGATAATTTTTTTTGTAAATGTTACCATTTAATATATACACAATAACACTGTTTTATGTTTATTATTTACTGAAAAAACGTTATCTACGATATATAAAGTGAGATGAATTTTAATGTTGCAGCTTGAATCTCACCTCGATGTTACTAGCCAGCAGATATTAGTGGACTGCTCTGGCAACGCTGCCAAAACAGCACTCGATGGCATTGGAACCGACGGTGTATTTAAATAAATCAGCGAACCGTTTCAACATTGTTCCAATGATCAAAATATCCCAAAGGTCTCAAATCGAACGGTAAAACGTAAAGAAACAAGTTACATTATTTGTTACAAGTATTATAAAGATTGCTGACGCAAAGACAAAAGGATGGAGCAACAGACAACATAACGAAAATAAATGGCAAAGACAGCGTTACTTATAGGGTGTATTTTTATTTACAGTTTCGTGTATAGTTCGTAACATCGAAGTAAGGAATAAAAAAAATGCTGCCTTGTTAAGTATTGGAGCAAAGTTGAGCATTATACAATAGTAACAAAAATTAAAGGATATTAAAAAAATTCCAAATTTTCCAAAAATTTGGAATTTTTTTAATGTTTTTTAATTTTTGTTACTAGTTTAGTATCGAGATATTTGATTTTGAACTTATTTTAATATTCCTGACTTTAGATTATAGTTTGGTTAAAATTCAAAATCTAGTATTGCGCCTCCGGTTAGTAAAAAAAGAAACATTTTTTAGCGTTCAAAGCATCAGTCCTGCAAACGTTGCAATATCTGCACCTACCAGTTGGCTAAAGGGCATTAATTAGGTCACGTGTTATAATATAACAACCTAAATACTCTGCTTTAAGTGGAATTTTTAGCTAGCTGCCCCATCATTATTACTCATTCATAGTAGGTAAATCTTTAAATATAAATCGTAAAAATCGATTCTAGTGACCTTTTTCGTTAACCAAGCCGAGCGACATTTTTCTCGCAATTAATAAAGAAAAGAGACAGGGACAAACATTGGTGTACTTATATATTAATTCGTGATTGTGAATAACATTGTTTTTTTTTATTCTCCCAGAATCAGTCCATTTCGGAAATAATGGACTAATTGTAATATTTTTTTTGTAAAATACAAAAGTTCATAGTTTGAAAGCCTATTTGAAGGCCTTGTACCGTCTTACGAAGTACTTCATATCTAAAAATCGTTTTTTAGACTCAGATATTAAAAACCGTTGAAAACATGTCAATTCAACAGACTAGTCGAGGCAACAAAACAAGTGGAAAAAAGCGATTCAGAGTTCGACACGTCCATTTGCGTGTAAACACACTTATATACATACATACTTTGATGCCGAAGCTGCACTATGTAAAATGGCGATAGTAATCAGAGACCAATTAATCCAGGCGGATACACACATTACGGCTTGAACCCGGATTCTCCGGGGGTCGATAAACTGTCGTAGATCTGAGTTTACCAACTCAACGTAATAGCTCCGTAATTTCACAATTCTCTCTGAGCAGCGAGAATCAACTCAAACGCTTCGCAAATCCACCTGTAAAGCGTCATTGTAATTTTATTATTGTAGGGACGGTGCTTTGACACAGGATTAGGTGCAGGGTCGGACTCGACCCAACTGCACCTATTGCTGAAATAAATTCAGACTTCTTTGGAAACAAATTGAAAAAAATAGCATCGATGGGTTTATAGTGCAAACAGTACATATGTATTCAGAATTAATTGCATTTAAGAATAAATATTCTTTCATAATCCAGGCTTGTACATAATAGATCGTCAATTTGTTTTAGATCATGATACATACCTCTAACTTCTGTTAAAGGCGTTAGCATTACTTTTCCTTATCGTTTTTTTGTTTATGTCTTGTTTTTTTTTTACAGTTTGTTAGTTTTAGACATAAGGATTGTAAATGGTCCAGACTTTAATCAATTTTGCTACCATATACACCGACAAGCAAAAATTACGAGATGTGTAAATTAAGTAATGAGACTGGTTTTTTAATTTTTTTTACTCGAATAGAATTACAATTAAGTAGCCTTCAGCTGGTCGGTTACGGCTGTTTGAATGTTTTCTATGGTCCCAAAATGACGTCCCTTGAGGTGATTTTTCAATCTCGGGAAGAGAAAAAAAGTCACAAGAGCTCAAGTCAGGCGAATAAGGAGACTGAGGAACCACAGGAATGTTTTACTGGCTAAAAACTCGTTTACTGAAATGATGTTTGATTGATTGTTCTTGATGTTTCTCATACCACGACCCTTTTTTTTCGAAGTTTTTCAAGAACCTCTCGGTAAATGTGTTGATTTCTGTTTGGCCTGGAGGCACAAACTCTTTATGGACAATTCCCTGGCTATCAAAAAAGCAAATCAGCACGGGTTTGATTTTCGACTTGCTCATTCTTGCTTTTTTTGATGATTCAAATTTAACTCTTCCCCGATCATTCTTGTCGTCAACCGACGATCTGAACTCATAAGATCCCGCATTCTATCGACATTTTCATCGGTTCTTGAAGATGAAGGCCATCCGCTGCGTGGTTCATCTTCAATCGACTGTCTTCCTTCTGAAAACACTGTCTCCGTAGAAGTTTTGCAAAAGTATCCGTTACGCTGTGTCTAAGTCTGAAGCAAAACCTGATAGTAAACAGTTGCTGAAAATTAATGTCACTCATTTTTAAAGCAAGCGCACTAGAAAAAAACCCTTTTATGAAAACAGTCACAAAGAACAAACAAATGACTAACAAGTTTAAACTTTGCGCTGAAGGTGCATTAAATGTTAACCTCCAAGTCCCGTTTCCGCAGTGTTACTAGATCTGGCGCTACGTTGCCAGTTCACTTGATTTACACACCTCGTATATTTATCTAGCAAAGATAATTTACTCAACGGTCGAGTAATTAGCTTCTACTTAATATTTTGTACATATCTACTCTTAATCTACTTACAGTTTCATTTCAAACATAAAATTAAGTCATTTATCGTCTCGAAAAAAATTGCATAACGCGTTTAACGTGCCAAATGAATGAAGTTAGCCTACATAATCGTGCATGGCACTGGTTTATTTCAATGTGGTATTCACAAATCGCTTGCCAGATGTTTACATCTATTGAATTATTTATTTTAGAATTGTAAAAATGTGTCTTGTTTATGTACATGATCACCGGATGACATGAAAACATATTTTCATGCAGGTTTCAGGAACAGAGTATTTTAGATACGGACCAAAAATTGTTCAAGGCAGCGTAAACCCTTAATAAATCAAGAATTGAAAACCATATTAAGTTGATTTTTGCATGGATACTCCAGGGGTAGCAATTAGTATTTCTAGATAAAAAAAACATTATAGGGGGTGTTACAGTTTTATCATTCTACCTTAAAAATTTAAACACAACTTTGACTAAAGTATGTTCAATTCAATTGAATTATTTTCACCATATTCACTGATATCATTGATGTTATTTCATTTGGAAACACCTTGTATCGCAACAAATCAAAATTTTTTAGTAATCGACGTTTCAAAAGAACCGGCAAACATATACTGCTCAAATTTAATTAATACCTACAAAAAATTAACTACGATGTTTTTGAGAGACGAACGCAGTTTCAGGTTTTGTCTGCAGTGCAAAGCTACTTTTGGTGCACTGTACGTTGTGAATGTTTTTTCCGTAATTTGTCTCATTCCATAGCCTTTTCTGTTCTTTAATTCCTCTAAATTTTATGGACTGGTGGTATATACTTGCCTCCAAGTTTCCCAAAGAAAATAGTCCATGGGCGTGAGTTATGGAGACCTTGGAGGCCGCTCTATTGGAAAAAATCTAAGTGTAAATATAAAAAGAGTCAGGGGAAAATGCCTCATTTGAAGAAAACTTAAACTTGAATTACTTAAACATTTAAAGAAAATTACTTTAAAGCAAAGCTACTTTTCCACTCTACGTTGTGAATAGTTTTGTCTTATTTAGTACCCTATTCTGTTTTTAATTCCTCTAAATTTTATGTCCTGGTGGTATAGATCTAACTAAGTATCCCCAAAGAAAATAGTCAAAGGGCGTAGGTTATGGAGATCTTGGAGGCCACTCCATTGACAAAAATCTAAATGTAAATGTAAAAAGAGGCGGGGGAATCATTTAAAGAAAATTTATTATTATATATCATATTTTCATCGCACCATTCCACCATTTCGTTTAGTATATGCATGGCGATTTCGTGTCGGTGCGAATTTTTTATCGAAGGACGTACGTTACTTCCTGTGAGAGCCTATATCGTGATGGTTTGTTGTAAGTGGAATGAGCAGTCTGTATGCTCCGCTGGTTTCGTATAGCATGTTAAATATTCACAGACGTTGTTATTACTTAGCCGCATGGTACGCCGATTTTTTTTTCGCCTCGCCGGGATTTTTAAAATAAACTAAAGTCGGCTTGCTCGCTATAGTCGCTCGGCCGACGCTCTACAAGGCGTTCTCGCCGAGATTTTCAGTGTTTGCGTGGATTTCGGTGTTGCGCTTTATCGCGTGAAAGACTGGAGAGATAAGGGAAGGCTGTGCATCGACAAGTTCGGACTTGTTAGGTGTGGCAGTGGAATTTTCAATGCGTAATAGTGTAAGGTGTAAGTCCGTTTGAAGCAAAATGAAAGGTGTGTATGAGCAAAAAAAAACGAAATTATCCTTGCACATTGACTATTTTATTTTGTAACAGATTTTGTAGGTATAGTAGGTATTTGCAAAATTGCAAATCTATTTCAGTTATTAGCGGTTCTTGAATTGTCTCTCAAGACCAATATTAAATGCACTAAATTAAATTAAATTCTAATCTGGTACAGTCATTTAAGGACAGCCTTCATGTAGGGGATGAAATACGATTTAATTTTTTTTGTATATAAAGCATCATTTTTATTATATAAAAAGATAATCTTTTTTATTATATATAAAGGAACTGTATGCCCTTATACAGTCTGTTCCAAATTGGTTATGCTTGCATTAGTACCTCGGCTATTATTGGAAATAGAAAGATGGTTAAATGGGTAAAGTTCTAGAAAATTGTATTACCTACCTCTTCGACATTTTTTTTCAAATTCGATTTATCTGTAATCGTTTCCGAAATAATTCCAAAAAACAGCGATATGTTTTCTAGTATTATGACACACCTTTGAAAAGCTCATTTTGAGCACTATTTAACCACCTAATGTCCAATATGGCGTCCATAAGAAAAATCAAGTTAATATCCACTGTCAGAAACCAATGACAATCAGTCCAATAATTTTTGGAATTATCTCAAAAACGGTTACAGATAAATCTAATTTGAAGAAAACGTAAGTAAGAGGTAACAAAATTATCTAAGACATTCTTTATTTAACCCTCTTTCTATCTCGAACAATAACTGAGATACAAATGCATGCATAACCAATTTGGGACATACTGTATACAAGGTGTCTACTTTTGATTATGTACAAATCCAAATAATCCTCATTTTTTGAGATAATCAATTAAACTTTTTCTTTGTGTTAATGATATGTAAATCAGGCTGGGGTCTTAAAAACGGTAGGGTCAGAATGAGCAGTTCTCGAAGTCCTTTTTAAAAAAATTATATACGCATTGTCTGGGTAGGAACAATTCTAATTTATTCAATTTAAATTAACCATTCCAAAACTGCATATACATACGTAGATTTAATGAAAATATATATGTATGTATACACAATCAGTTGTTTTCATGGAATTAATGAAATAACGATGAATGTTGCATGAATATACATCGTGAATGTGTAGCAGTTACAATGTGTGAGTAATTAAAAAGTGAGATTTACATAATACATGTGTGCAACGTTTTATAAATATCTGTAAAAATCTGAGACTGACTCATTATGTTGTTCAGCGTAAGTACCAACTCGTTTGCCGCTTATTATTCATTGGAAGTGTGTTTCGCTTTATTTTCACATTGACGGATATAACTAAACGTACAAAATTAAAAGTACTACTAAACATAAGTATTAGACATATTTAATATAAATATCTCCTAACGCAGTTTAAATTAGTGTTTTAAAATAAAAGCATAACAATACTTTGGTCTAGTTTGATTCTTATAAGTTATAATTTCTATCAAGATACGGAATACTGATGTTTGTTTTGGGGTAACACGGGGTAACAAAACATTGCTTCTTGTCCATTCTATACTGATTATTATTATTACTTATAGGGTAGGTTCAAACCCTGTGCACTGAAGCCTGCCCCCACAAGCTTTTCATTCCATTAGTCCTGTTTCCTTAAGGAATTCAAATGCAATTTCCAATGGAGCGTCTGTTACCCCTTTGAGTTCTGTTCTTACAACCCCAAAGATCGAATGCCAACAGCTTCCAAGGCTAAGGATTCGCATAATATGCGGAAGGAGGTACATTGTCCTCTCCACACATCCTACAATCGGGATAATCTTTCACCCCAACTGTAGTGAGATGTCGAATGAGTGGACAATTGCTCTGTGAATAGTCCCACTGTTTCTATCCAGTTTAGATTTTTCGTTTTATTCCAAGATGGTTTTGCATCGAACCAGGAACCTCTCAACTCTTGTCTCAATAGGTCTTTTATAACCATCCAGTAGGCCAAACAACGGGCGATTTCCTACCCTGTCAGTGGAGCTTCTGCCCCTTTCTTTGCGTGAAAGTCTGCTCCTTCGTTCAAGTACAAGAAAACAGATGGAGTATTGCCAAAACCAAATCACGGGCAATCTAATTCACCAGACCAATCATTCCGCTGATGATTCTTTAAGTAGTAGTCATTCCGTAAATCTACTGTTGACTGTAAAACTGGGTCGAAGAGTTATAAAAGACGAATTGATTGGTCTAAATGGATTCATTAATTCGAACAGTTCTGATAGTAAAGGTGATTTTACTACCAACTGTTGTGAGTGTCGAATGAGTGGGCAATTGCTCTGTGAATAGTCCTAGTGTCCATTTCAGCTGGTTTCTACCCAGTCTAATTTTTTTGTCGTATTCCAGGATGGTTTTACATCAAACCAGAAACCTCTAGAATTGTGTCTCAATAGGTCTTTTATAACCATTCAGTCGACCAAACTCCCTATATGTGGAGCTTCTGCCCCTTTCTTTGCGAGAAAGTCTGTTCCTTCGTTCCCTCCGTGACCCCGGTGTCCTTTGGCCCAAAACTCAGATGACTCCCACACAGTAACGGTGTATACCCGCTGCGATCTCTACAAGAAAAAGATGGAGTATTACCAAAGCTAGATCATGGGCAATCTAATTCACCAAATCAATCTTTCCGCTGGCGATTTCTTAAGCAGTAGTTATTCCGTAGATCTACTGTTGACTGTAAAACTGGGTCTAAGAGTTATAAAAGACGAATTGAACGTCCAAATGGATTCATTAGGTTGAGCATTTCCGATAGTAAAGTTCGTTTTAGTGCCCCGCTCGGGTACTGACAATATTCATAAAAACTAAATCAACTTTCTTACATTTATGACCCTCTAGCTGATAAAAGTATACAACCGAAAGGGATTAACGGTCCTCTCGAGATAATAAAACTCTGTTAAACGTTAATCTAAGCCCAGCTCTCTTCTAGGAAAGATTATTTTCGAACCGATAACATCGCGAGTCTTGTTTGGATTCTTACGATTAATTTTGTCGGTTTGTAAACAAATAATAATGTACGTTTGTGTTATAAGATGTGGGCGTTTTCCTCGAGTGTAACGGGATAGATTTACATCGCCGATTTTTAATCCGAAAAATTGGATCAATTAGTTCGACGATTCCTGTGCAAAATATGTAGTTTCGCAAATTTGTTTTTTTTTTGCTTACGAAGAAATAACGGTGCTAATTAAGTTTTGGAGGTGTAAATTAATGTTCATTGTCATTTTTTGGAACCAATATAGTTAAATTCGCTGATTTTTAATTTGGCTTACGTCAGTGGCGGAGAATTTTAAATTTCGGACTTGTATTCGTTGTTATGCAGTTGGCAGATCCGAAATTGCCGTATTTTAGTATTTGACATTTGTTGGCAGTTTTTTCAAACTGTCAACCAAGATGGCGGACATCATTCTTGAAAATTCAAAATTTGAAAACGGAAAAATTACAGTCATAATTTACGTAGAATTCTGATGGAAAATGTCCTCTCAATCTTTTTTCATAAAAATGCGTTCTATCTGAGTAAAAAATTATTTGTCGTTCTAACCTCAAAACGAGGTTTTTTCCGCTGTTGAGGTTCTCATGATGAAATAATGAGAATTATATATTATCCACTTAGGGATGCTCGGGCGCAAAGTACTCGCCGGAAGTACACAGCCTACTTGTTTCTCGTGGTGCATATGCGATTTTTTTCTCACACCCACCAGAAAGTACGTTCTACGTACTATTCTTTGAATAAATATGCGAGGAAGTTCCGGAAAAAAAATACGTCAATGCGCCCGAATTCAAAGTATATATTTTCTATTTATATGAGAAATTCCGAAAAAAATAAATTCTTCATTGCGCCTACATCCCTAAGTGCATAATATATAATTCTCATGATTTCATCATGAGAACCTCAACACCGGAAAAAAAACTCGTTTTGAGGTTAGAATGACACATAATTTTTTACTCAGATAGAACGCATTTTTATGAAAAATATTGAGAGGACATTTTCCATCAGAATTCTACGTAAAATATGACTGTAATTTTTCCGGTTTCAAATTTTGAATTTTCAAGAATGATGTCCGCCATATTGAATCCGCCATCTTGGATTTCAGTCTTTTTAGACTTGTTTCACCAGGAACAACTCAAAATGTTACTAAAACATGAAATGACAGGAAAAGTATAATTACAAACTCCTATTTACTTTTTATAATGAAAAACGCGCCATTTCTTGAGAAATCCGGCCGCCATTTTGAATCCGCCATCATTGAAAATTGAAAATTTAGTCAAATATGTTCTGTAGTATTGTTTTAATTGAGGAAAACGACTGTGGATCAAGAAAAACTCACAATAACATTATTTTCTCGTTAATACTAGAGAAAAATTCATATTTCATGAGATTTTATGCAATGTCCGCCATTTTGAAAAGATTAGAGTCAGTTGAGGTCGGCAAAAAAATCCTATCATAAACTTCAACTATTGCCTCCACCTCCCTCCACAATCCGGAGTAGGTTAAAGTACTTTTTGGACTAAAAAAAAAGAATATTAAAAAAACCCAAATTTTCAGTACTTTTTTCCATAAAGTCAGCCATATTTTTTTCTAGAGCATTTAATCACAATTCTGACCCCGGACATCAAAAGATCACATCCGAAAACATTAGGATAAGTGGTTTTTATTGAGTGAATTCATTAATTTCCCTTCGAGATTGACGCTTCAAAAACGACGAAAAATTGCGTCCGTTTGGGCGTTAATGGGTTAAATGGAGTTATTTTCACAGGCTTTATGTAATTTTTACTTTATTTTTTTATGTCTGTAATATTTATATGTGATTTAAGTAATTCTGACTTGTGTTTTCTATGTTTTGTTACACAAATTGCGCTCCCCATTCTCGTGTCCGTACACACTCTGTATGCATGAATAAACTGCAACGTTTGTAAGTGAGGTGGACACACAGCAACGTCCGTTTCGTACTACTTTGTATTAATCTGGTCGCTCTTATCTCGAGATTATCTCGGATCTGGCGGAGCGCAAAGATAAATACGTTTCTGATACGGTTAATGGCCAATCTAAAGTTGATAATAATTGGCAGATAGATTAATACGTAATTTATATCTTGGCGCCTGGGCCTTATCTTTATTTTTACGATGCCGTCGTTTCCTATTAAAGCCACGTCAGTCATGAGAATAAAATAAATCTCTCATTTTTTTTTCACTAAAAGAAAAATGTGCAAAAATATTTTTATATGTTATTTTTATAACAGTGTGGAAAGCCAAATGGAATAAATTCAGTAGCTCCATGATTATGTATGTTTTTAGAAAATCCTGAGACACGTCCATTTCTAATTCTAAAATGACATCCCTAAATTCAATCCCCTTCAGGTGACAGCTGCAACCCCTAAATTTTCAAATTGTAAGTAGGGGCTTGTGATACTTCATTTGAAAGGTCTTTTCATTATCTATTCAAAACTGCTATGGTTTTAAATTTTATTGCAGATATTAACAAGAAAAAAAGTTCCTCCAGCGTAGGAAATTCGTTACATTAAAATCAAAAACAAATCATTATTAATGCAGCAGATGTTCAAAATGCATGCCTCCAGCATCTTGGCAGCATCCTAGACGTAAATAGAAATGTCTTCTAACGTTATGTCTTCTAATCTAATTGCAAGTGTTATTCTTCTTCTTAAGTCAGCAAAATTGTCGGGTTTGGTTTTGTAGACCATACTTTTTACATATCCCCTTAGGAAGAAGTCTAACGGCGTGAGATCAGGTGATCGTGCAGGCCAATCTACAGAACCACGTCTCCCTATCCAGCGATTTGGAAAGATTGTGTGGAGATATTGCCGGACATTGACTTCGTAATGTGCTGGTGCACCATCCTGCTGGGACCATATTGCATTATCTGGAAGTTGTGGGTTTCCTTCAGCTGGATACAAGTTCGCCATCGTCGGTACAACATTATTTTGGAGCAGCGTTAAATAAGTTTCTCTATTCAAATTACCGTCAATGAAGAAGGGACCAATGATATTTTCTCCAATTATTTCCTGGCCAAACATTAACTTTCTCAGAGTTATGCGTGTGTAGTTCCCTCATCCAGTGAGGATTTTCTCTTGACCAATAGCAACAGTTTTGGGGATTAACATGGCTGTGAAGTGTAGATGTAGATTCATCCGAAAAGTAGTTAGTTATTAGTAAGTTTTTATCTTAGAATAGGGAATGTCGGCAATTGTTTGTTATTATTAACATTTCAGAACCTAATATTGACAAATAGTGTTACTTATAAAAGTTTTATTTTAATGTAATGAATTCCCTACGCTGGAGAAACTTATTATTTAGCTTGTTAATTTCTGCAATAAAATTTAAAACCGAAAATTTTGGGATTGTAGCTGTCACCTGAAGGGAGTTGAATTTAGGGATGACATTTTTACATCGCAAGATGTCATTTTATAATTATAAATTGACGTGTCTCAGGATTTGTAAAAGAATGCATAATAATGGAGCTACTGAATTTATTCCATTTGGCTGTTCCACACTGTATATAAGTGAATATAAAATATGTTTGTTCCTATCGTTTTTTTTTTGACAATTACTAGTTTATTACAGTTATATATAAATCATTTTATTTCTTCAATTAGTGTTGCGTCAAGAAAAAATGGAAATTTTGTAAAGATCCCAAGAATAAGTTTTATACTTTTTATTCACTTATTATTTAATCTAGCATCAAATATACAATGTTTACTTTGGTTTATACTATACAAATTTGTTTAATCCCCATATTTCAAGTTAATCGAATCAAACTCGTCTAGTGGTTTTCAAATTTCGCGTATGCGGGTTTTGAGGAGTTCTAGTTAACATTGTGGATTCAGATTTCAAAAAAAAAAAATCGTTAATTACCCATATTGAATATTTTTAACATATTAGTCCGCTATTTTCGTCCACCATATTGATTAAAAGAAAATAGCATCAAATTGTAAACAGCGGCTTCATAACCCCTGAGTACAAATTTGTGAAACACAATATTTCAATGAACATATTTTCAATCTTTTAGTCCGCCATCTTGGGTCCGCCATTTGGAATTTTGCAAATATGAATTGGTAACCAGCGATATCCAAAACCCCTATATATAAATTTTCAGAAAAACAGAGCAAAGAATGATTTTTTTCGTAAAAAAAAAACGCAAACTGCAATTTGTTTGTTTACAATTACTTTAAAATGCGATTTCTCAAAGAAGAAAAAATATATGAGGATAAATAAATATGAATTTTGAAGGGCAAGAGTTGCTCTTTCAGAATTCGTAAATTATTTTGTAAAAAGTAATTACCTAGTGATGTGACATAACCTCAAATATACCGAAAAACCAAGCTTTTTTGCACTTTTAGATTAGAATATCTCGAAAACCAGAAGCAGCAGAGCAAATCTGTAGTCAGATTCGGTTTCAGCACGTCGAAATCCTTTGGAAAAATATACTCTGATTTCTGGTAAAAAAATTCTCAGCCTGTGTTATTTTGCAACCTGTTCCAAAGATCCTCTGATGAGGTAGACATTTTTTATGAAACTTTTTTACGTAAATATTATTGGAGATTTTTGTTTGCTACAATATCCACCGTCTATTTATTTCTAATAATCACCCTTTAAAATATTATGCGAATCACGTGCTCCCTTACAGGCGACATGGTAATTTTAAGTTCTACACTGCAAACATGGTGTTCATTTCTGAATATACATTCGTTAAGGTCAAATAATCTCGCTTCCCAGTGTAATATTATTTGTCCCATATACACGACTCGCATGTATTGTTTATATTTGGTGTGTGGTGGTCCTATAGGACGTCCCAATTATTCGCGAAACGTCGTAACTCTCGCATATTTTATATTACGCGACCTAAACTCCTCATAGCGCGACCGGACTATATAGTGGGTGTCTCTCGTTCCAGATGAACAGGCCAGTGCACCAGAGCAGCTGTGAGTGGTGACCTCGACTCCTTTGCCATGGGCAACAACTGCTGCTGCTGCGGCAGTAGGAGGTCCTCGCCGGCAGACGCCTTCCCCGGGAAGGTCGTGAACGATGGTAAGATGCACCTATTTATTTATTTATTTTTGGTTGTGTCGATGTCGTTAGCGTTTCCGCGGCTTTTTGCTGCTTGTTATTTAACCCTTTCCGTACCATACCTGAAATGACGATGCATTCTTGCCAGGACCGGACTTTATTGCAAGCCACCAGGACCAGTGCCGAATATACAGGGTGAGTCAAACTTAACGCGACAAACGAAAGGTACGGATAGGGCATGTTATTCTAAGCAAAAAAGTTCTAATAAACATGTGTCCGGAAATGCTTCCTAAGAACGCTACGGACGTTTAAAGATGGCCGGCCCAAATTGGTTTTCTTGTCTTTTATTTCAAAAACTGCTTAAAATAATTGGTTTAACGTAACAAAACAAACTAAAATTTTACAAAAACTGCTCGAAATGTCCACCATCATTTTCAATGCAAAGTTGACATCTGCGAATGACTGATTAATTCACTCCGCTGCCTTATTAATTAAAAAGAGAAGCAGGCCTTGATAACAATTGAAAGTGTTTGTTTGACAGCCTTGTTTGACGTGTCGATTGAATTCAATTTGTCACTAATTTTAAGCTAGTTTATGAGTAAATTGCGGAAACATGCCAAATACCTACACTACAAGTGAATATGCGGATATTGTGTTTGTTTACGGGTACTGTGATGGTAATGCGCGCGCTGCTGTGAATGAGTACGCCCGAAGATTTCCAATGAGAAGAGTGCCCGACAAAGCGGTATTTACTAGAACATTTCAACGATTAAGAGAAACTGGGACAACTTCTTCGAAATCGCGAGCAGACGGTATTTTTTGCACCCCTTCATAATAATCGAAGAACAGAAAATATCCTAGAACACTTCGATCAAATACCTTCAAGTAGCACGAGGAGATGTTCTTTGCAATTAGGCTATTCCCAGAGCATTGTGAACCGAACTCTGAAAGCAGATGGTCGCCACCCCTATCATTTGCAGAAAGTTCAGAATTTGCTTCCTGAAGACCTACCTCGAAGAAGAGAATTTTCAGAGTGGTTCTTGGAACAAATAACAAACGATGCTTCTTACTATCGGAAGGTGATTTGGACGGACGAGGCAACTTTTACCCGTAGTGGTATCTTTAACCAACATAATGCGCATATTTGGACCCATGAAAACCCGCATGCTGGAAAAGAACAACATTTTCAACATGAATTTTCGTGCAACGTTTGGATGGGGTTATGCGACGATACACTCATTGGTCCATATTTCTTGCCTCCAAGACTAAATGGTCCGGCCTTTCTTCATTTCCTGGAAAATGAATTTGAAGCAATATTAGATGACATGCCTCTAATTGATAGAGCAAACAGGTGGTTCCAGTTAGACGGTTGCCCAGCCCATTACACTCTACTAGTGCGGCAATGGCTTCACAACCATTTTTCAGGAAGATGGATTGGTCGCGGTCGAGACTGTCCCCGTCCTTGGCCTCCGCGTTCCCCGGACTTAACCACTATGGATTTTTATGTTTGGGGCAGAATGAAGAGCAAAGTTTATGCTGAGCCCGTCAACGACGAAGCTAGTCTCCGAGCGAGGATCTTGCAAGCTGCCCAAGAAATACCACTAGCGGAGTGTCGTGCAACCGCGCAATCAGTCATTCGCAGATGTCAACTTTGCATTGAAAATGACGGTGGACATTTCGAGCAGTTTTTGAAATAAAAGGCAAGAAAATCAATTTGGGCCTGCCATCTTTGAACGTCCGTAGCGCTCTTAGGAAGCATTTCCGGACACATGTTTATTAGAACTTTTTTGCTTAGAATAACATGCCCTATCCGTACCTTTCGTTTGTCGCGTTAAGTTTGACTCACCCTGTATACGTCGGGTGTAAAAAAAATTAAAACGTGCATAAAAATGTTTTTATTTATAAAAGTATCATAGAGTTTATTTTATTATGTAACAAAATATAAGTATTCAAAGTGTTTGCTTTGTATGGTATACTTCAAAGCAAGGCTGTACACATAGGCCAACGTTACCTTTCGCACACATGTACCTGGACTCGCTTCTCTTTTTTTCTTGAAGTACTACAACACTAAATGCAAGTCTCAACTCGTATTCGAGCATGGACGCTCCATAGACGCCACGTCCCCACCTTTCCTGACTCCCTCTATGACGCCGAGAAAAGTGTCGTATTTATAGGGCAGCAAGTGACATATTTATGCGGCTCTGGTCCTACTAAGGGAGCTAAATTTAATAACCGTCACATATATTATACGGCAGTGGTATAAAAACACTGTACACCACTGAACGTATATATACGGCAGAGGTCCTGATGGCCCGTTCAGGGTTTGCCGTATATATGCGGCCATGGTACGGAAAGGGTTAAAGCGACTTCCACGCGTCGTAGAGCAGCTCTGCTTCTGACTTTGCAAATCAGATGCGATCGAATTTGGCATATGGTCAATGACGGAAGTCATATACACCTACTTTTTTGTGGGCTGCTTTAACCCGTTAAATTTTGCAAAAATTTGAAAAATCGAATTTATTTTTTTTCTTTTGGAAAAGACTGAAAAATCCAAAAAGTTGCTCAAATTTCAGTGCATTCTTTGAGTGATTTTAAGAACTTTGTATTCTTGACAATTTTTTGTAAGAGTAATTTCATCATTTTCCAATAAAAAATTACTGAATTTTTACGCAAAAATTTTGCAGTTCAGGCGCCATTTTGAACACATAAGGGAAAAAATCTTTAAACCACGTATACTTTAAGTTCAAACATTTATTCCATCAGTTAATGACTTTCGAATTTGTATCGAAACATACTTTCAGTATGGCTGTTGTAAATGTAATTGAGGATGTTGTATAGTTGATAATTACATTGAAATAATATAAAGTATAATAAGTATAAGGACCTTTACTAAAATCATTATCATCCCTAGATTCTACTTAAAAAAGATAATCTAAAATTGGTGTTTACTTCTTTTAAAATCGAGCTAAAGTTTATAGAATTATAGGGTGCCGACCCTTATTAATAAAACTAACACTTAATTTCTGAGAGTTGTGCCAATTGAGACTTTTGATCAGAAACTTTACAACTAGAATATTACAAATTGCCTGAAACCACATTTCCATAGAACCACTTTCAATAGAAGTTATCAGCAGAAAAAGGGTTATCATTTTTTTACGAGTCAAGGGCAGCTTAAGCTCTCATTTGTTACTGATAATATAATACAACTACATGCAAACTCAATGCAATCATTAATCTGTTGACAATAATAATACAGCCAAGTTTATGACTGGTACACTAAAAGAATTTTTAATTGCGTCGAAAATGAAACAGTACTAAAAAATAATTGTTTACAATTCCGGTGTGACAATTCGTTTTACTCCGTTTTCTTACGCAATCTGCTAGTCTTTTGAGTGCCCGATTTAACAGAAACGTTCTAATTTTAATTACCAAAACAAGTTCGCGGTTGACTGTTTCGCAATTGTAAGTAGGTGCAAGGTAGAGTTCTGTCACCGAAAAGTAATGAATAGAAAACATGAGATAATGAATTAAATTATGTTGATTTATATTTTTGCCGTAATAATACCTATCAAAGATGACGAACTTTTCTGGAAAAAAAATGTCTGTTGGGATAGTATTTACGAGGTGTGGCTATTAAATAACCGAACTGTTGTCATAATACTTTTTATTCGGTACCAATTACAGCAGTAATTATTAGCAACTTTTTCGCCTTCAATGTACTCCCTTTGGCGATCTCTACACCGCTCCATAAGACTTTTCCATTGTTGAAAGCAGTGCTGGAAGTCCGCTTCTGTCTTGTTCAGAATCTCCGTCGCTTTTGCTTCCACACTTTCAATTCTTGTCATCACAAGTAATCACCGTGTCTAACAAGCCTGGATCAGTGTCAATGTTGTTTAGAATGTCAGCGCAAATGTTCATTCTTGATTCCTTTGGCTCGGGAGTGAGGAGTTTTTGCACCATTTTTGCGCATGTTGAATGATTCATGCAAAATCTGGCGAACACATTCTTTGTCGATTCCTGTTATTTCAGCAAGCCCTCGGATGCTTAGACGACGATCTTCACGGATTAATTTTTGACGTTGAGGGCCATCCGGGGCCCGGATTGTCTTTGGTCGTTCCACGTCCCTCTTTAAACCGTTTAAACCACTCAAAAACTTGTGTGCGGGATAAGCATTCATTCCCGTACACTTCTTTTAACATTGCTTAAGCTTCTGTAAAAGTTTTCCCCAGTTTAACAAAAAACTTGAGATTAACCCCTTGCTCTGAACATTTTCGACGCGTCACTGGTGCGTAGACTAATTCAAACGACTGCTACAGTCAATCTGAGCGACCCACTGGCTTCTCTAGCGACCTCAAGGTGGGGAAAGTATCACCAGACACAGTTCTGTTCAAACTTGTCGCGACACGCTCGCAGCGCGCTGGTAGCAGCATCAGGTTATTTAATAGACACACCTCGTATAGAAATGTTTATTGCTTTGTTTACTAGTTTTAATTTCACAAGGCATCGAGGCTTTCTGCACTCAAATTTACATCTACAAAATAGTGTTTTTCATAAAAAAAAAATTGGCCCACATTGCCGCTTTGGATACTGCGAGCTGATGCGGATTTTAACCTACAAATGTCTGTAGGCTTGGTGTGGTAGTCATTTTTATTGTTAAAGGGTTAATAATAACCTGCTAAACCTTGCCACAAAAACAAACAAATACCAAAAAGCAAAGGAAATAAGAATGAACTATTTTTTTTTTAATAAAACTTTAATCTTGTGGCAGAGTGTGATATTTCCTTTTTTTTTCGCCAAATTACAGTAAATATGAAATAATCAGGTACAAGTACCGTTTTGCGCCGGTCAATTACAAAACACGGCTCGTATGAAATTGTTACGCCGCTGGAAAAGAACGTTTCGAAAATTGAATTGGGCAACTCCGTTGCGGCACTCATTTATCACAGCTTTTACCGGAAAGTGTAATTCTGAAACATGAAATAATAAGGAAAAGTGAAGGTCCCAGATTTATGCAACGTAAACACTGTCAACGGAGTAACTACTTTCGTGTTTCGAGTAATGCATTGCATGCGTTTTGAGTAATAATTAGGAAATTAAAGTTATTACAGGTTATTTAATAATTATGCTCGCGAATGTACAGGGTGTCCGCTAAGTGTGAGGCAATATTCTGGGAAGATACAGGGGAGGTAAATATGAAAGTATATTACTCCAAAAATTCACATTTTTTTTAGTGATTTTCGAAATCTCAGTGAAAAATGGTCGTATTTAAATTCAAAAAGAAAAAAGAAAAATTTTGAAGCTTAAAGTTCCTGCTTTTGAAATATTTGGGCAAACAATTTTTTGTGAGTTACGGTTATCAGTTATCACGCAATACTAAAAAATAGTGCGCGAAAAAAAAAATAAATTTTTCAAAAAAATCAGTGCATGGGCCGGATAGCTTATTTATTCAGCTTCAATTTGCTTTTTTTATATCACCTTTACGTCAATTTGTCGCTGAGATATCTGACTTTTAATGAAAACGTATCCTTTTGCCTTTGATCATCGATATCTGAGCAACCAATGACCGCATAGAGAATGTAAGGATAGTTTCCGAAACTGGAATAAAACTCCTTCAATCCTACTCCTAAGATCCTTTTTACGATTTTTTTGAAAAAAAAATTTTCGCCCTTAACATTGATTTAAAGATAAGAAAAAACTGATTTTCACTGAGATACAGCCTTTCAAAAATCACCGAAAAATTTTGGAAAATTTTTTGTTCTCATAATTTTTTGGAGTTGTGTAATTCTTCGTATATTTTTTTCTTATACAGTGCTTTCTTACCTTACATCAGGCCTCAGAGGGGTATTTTGAACTTTACTTTTCTGGCAATAAGTTTTATACCTGTCTGTAGAAATATGCAGAGAAAATATTGGCGCATACTATACCGGACACACTGTAAATGGAATTGTTTAGTGTTACTCAATCGTTGGAGGAAATACGTGAGGGAAAACTGGAAACAAAATACAAAAAAAAAATACAACTTGAAAAACAAGGCATAATTGACCCAAACCAAGATTTGGCGTTTGTCGGTTTAAGGATTGTGGGTTTGGGGTTTGTAGGTTTGGGTCATTTCGTAACATCGAATTCTTAAACAGCGCTCTGAATAACCCCTGAGTACAAATTTTATGCAATAAAACAAACAATTTTATTAAACATTTTTCCAATCTTTCAGTCCGCCATCTTGGATCCGCCATTTGGAATTTTGCAAATATGACGTTACTTAATTCGTAATCAGAGACCTCCAAAACCCCTACATCTAAATTTCCGGAAGGATTAAACGAAAAATAAAGAAAATAATGATTTTTTTCGTAAAATAAATTAGCGTTTTCTGCCATTTATTTATTTATACGTATTTTACAATGCGATTTCTCGAGGAAGAAAAAAGATATCAGAATAAATCAAAATGTGTTTTGAAGGGCAGGAGTAGCTCTAAATGATTTTGTGAAAAATGGTTACATATCTAGTGATGTGACTTAACCTCAAGTACTCATATCGAAAAACCCTGATTTTTGCACTTTTCGGTTAGAATATCTCGAAAACCTGAACCACCAGCGCAATTCTGTGGTTTCAGCACGTCGAAATCCTTCGGGAAAACATACTTTGGTTTCTGATTATTTTTTTTATCGGCCTCTATAATAATTGCGTTACTGTTATATATACATGGTGGGGAAAAAGTATGGAAACACCTAGAAATTCCGCAAAATTCGTTAGAAAATTAACAATCAAGGTCGTACGCTATGGTAATTTCTACTAGGAGTCCAATTGTGACCTTGGATTTGGCCTTGAACCTCAATATCACGGTCATTTGAAGGTCAACTTTGTTTTGTGTAATGACAACCCACATTTTTGATGCCACAATCGAAAAGAGCGGGAAACGTTCAGATATGTATTCAGATCCGAGTTCAAGGTGACCTCTATGGGTTGGACAGTCAAACTACTGTAATATGGAACCTCGTGGGAATCAAATCCAAGGTCACCGTTGGACTCCTCGTCGAAATTTTACATAATTTTTCCCTACAGTGTATAGTAATGCAACGTTTCCCCTTGCGTTTTCCAGTCATCATCAGGCACCCGTTGGCCGATCGCTATGTGCCCGACCCGCACCAGAACCAGCAGAACATCGTGCACCTGGACTCGGGCAACCGGCTGCGTCAGACGCCCACCAAGCCGCTGGCCACGATCAAGCCCCGGATCGTCATCGCCATGTACAACTACGAGGCGCGAGACAGCCAGGACGTCTCCTTCAAGAAGGGCGACCGCATGGAGGTCCTCGACGACTCGGAGGGCGACTGGCTCAACGTGGTGCACCTCATCACCAAGGAGCGCGGCTACATCCCGGGAAACTTCGTCGCCGCCGAGCTGAGCGTCGAGAGCGAAGAGTGAGTATTGGACGTTTTTTTATGCGATAAAAAAAATGATTTTAAGCTTTTTTATGTACTTGTTGTGGTATGTTGATGCAAGTTTTCTAGGGGTATTCTAGTGTAGAGGCTTAAATTGTAGCTTTTGAGATATTTTTGCAGAAAAAATATAAGGAGTTTCAGAAGTAGCTGTATAATAATTAGGGACCGGAAAGGGTGCTACAACGCAGGACTCGTAATCCGTCGTGTCATTGACGGAAGGACATATCGCTGCCTGAGTTCAATAGTGGCACCAAAATTCATAGAAAACTTTACTATGATTTAAAACTCTTTTATCTCAAAACAATGTTTGTGGTATAATGCCACTTTTGAACTCGAGGGGCATGACGTAGTGCCGGTATTGAACTCAGGCAGCGGTATGAGAGACCAAAAAACGGGAGTAAATATGTATTAATAATAAACATACCTATTGCTTGTGTCATGTGACTTGTCCTGATTGCTTGAGCGTACGTTGCCACGACCAGTAGCCTTTCTGCATTTATTCTCGTTAAGCCGGACTCAGACGACTGGTGTACTTGACAAATACACCAATATTGGTGTATTATTGGTGTAATATTGGTGTAACACCAATATTGGTGTATTTGTCAAGTGAGCCAGCTCGCGAAGGCCAGTGACAAGTAAGGCGTTCTCACACGTGTGCAAGTATTAGCCAACAAATGGGTACAATGTTGGTGGAGTGAATAGACGAGTGTTGACCATCATGGATAGCGGTCGTTCTAAAAATATTGTTGCTTGCGCGGCTTTTGTAGTTATGAGTAGGTGCTATTTAAAATTAAAAAACAAAACTAACACTACTTTATTTGACCACTACATTTGATTTTTTTTAAATTAATTTTTAATTACAAGTGATATAACGGAGAAATGTTAACACAGCCTCTTCCGTACGCTTATTGTTGCAGACTGAATAGTAGCGAAGCAAGGTTGCACAAGTATACACAATTCGTGTGAGTGCTACCACAAGTATAGACAAGTATGGACTCAAGTGTACCAATAATTGTAATGCCTTTGACTTGTGTCATTTTTACCGACAGACGATGGGAAACAAGCCGTACTTACCAGTGTCCACTGATTGTACAAGTTAACCACTCACACGACTTGGCTAGTATGGAAGTATGCGCCAATAGCAAATATTGGCCAAGTACACCAGTCGTCTGAGTCCGCCTTTAAACGTAAGCGATTTGGCCTGTACATATGGTTGTAGAAATGATCGTTCCACATCTACTAAAGTTAAAGCTGTAAATTCAAAATAGTTCACATGTACAGAGGACGACACACCACGCGCATTATTTTCACAAATTTCGCACAGTTATTTGTTGCTAGCGGTTGTTTATTGTTACTAACATCAGTACATTATTATTTTTTACATCTACAGAGGACACTGCACGTGTTACTACTATTTATATACTTTTGTTTGCAAAACCCGTTTACCAGCTATCAATATCGGGGGCGAAATATCTGAAGACACCTAAAATTCGTATCAGAACATTAACGACTGTTGTTCCGTCCACTGACAGCCACAAAAATTTATTGCGTATGTCTTCTTTGACATTTTCCATGACACGTTGATATATCTTCTGCAAATATGTTTTACGGCTAGTAGGCAAATGAAAATCGGATACATATTTGGCAAATGAACGTCCAAAGTGAAATATGCGCAAAACACGCACAAATCAAACCAAAATTTCTTTTTTCTAACAGTACCAGTAATATTTTGTTGATGGATATTCGAATCTAAATGTCTTTCACACTCTCGGCGTTTACGAAATGTATATCGACGATTGCAACGAATACATGAAATCCGTCTATTGTAAAATCGTCGTAATTTTCAATCAACTTTTTCAGACTATCCACAAATGGTAACGACTGTGCCATTATTGCAAAAATCCACACAAAATCAGACAATATGTAAAAACACTACACGAACTTTAAAAGAAATACGTACACGATGCAAAATACGTATGTACACCCGTTTATTAGTTAATCACTCACGACACATAAAATTATTTTTAACTCGGCATTCTACCGTTCGTCCGCTCTCATTGAGCTAACTTACAATACCAAATTTTAATTATGGAACGCATGCTACGCTTTATGGGTAAATTGCATATATCCTTTCCTCAAATCTGCTACGCGAGAGTCCCACCGCGTTACCAGGCATGGTAAGTGGCGTACGTATGCATGGACAAAAACTACATGCGTACATGATTTAGAAGGCGTTTAAAAATACAGTTTATCATAAGAGTTGTATAGTGTCTACGATGCGTTGTAGCGCACTTTCCGGGGCCTAATCATTATGTGCTACATTGATGCAAGTTTTTCTAGACGGATTTTAGTGTAAAGGCTTGATTTGTACTTTTGCGACATTATTGCAGAAAAAATAATAATAGGTTTCGGAAGTAGCTAAGTAATAATTAGAGGTTGGAAGTCATGTATCGTCAGATATACATGAAGCACGTATTGCTGGCACTGCAACTGCTCATTAAAGACATAAGGCATTTAAATCTAACCTAGTTAAAATGCAAGCAGCGTGGAACACAGTGAATCATCACGAGTTTACTCAGTTTTTGCAAAATTGTGTTAACGGGAAACGTAGTAACGTGAATGTATCCACTGAGAATATAACTCTTCAATAAGAATGAAGAGATGCAGTATGTAATAGCCATCTAAAGGCTTATTTGTCGCCCCACCCTTATTGAGAATAATGAACGACCCGAGAGCACTATTTAAAGTGATATCACTGTCAGTTTTAAGCTGCTTTTTTATGAAACTTGTAGACATAAATTGTTCCTAAGATACCATACTAAAAAAAGGTGTGACTTTTTTTAACCCAACAGACTAGGTCAGCTTTATTAATCCGTAGGTATATACTGGCCGTCGCATTGGTTTGGAGCTCCAGTGTATTTTCTCCTCGCCCTCTACGTCATCCGGTGTCTTCCGATAGAGCCGTGCCCATGTTTCTAGCCGCCTGTTTCCTTTTATTTTACGGCACGTACCAATAAAATCATCGTAAAAATCGCTATAGAGTTGAACGCGCAAGTCTAACCAACCCGAGGGGAACCGAGAGTTTACTGCCCGTGAAAAGTCGATGACGAGGTGTCGCCTACGGCCGAGGAATACAGGTATATGTATGTACATATATCACTCGCGCTGATATCAAGAGAGCTGCGCAATTATCGGGGTAATTATCGGGAAATTGTCCGAGTTCAGCGGATCCAATTCGGGCGTGCGAGCTGGCCCCCGTTTGATATCGGGTGGCGTGTTCCCAACACGTCAGCGCGGGTTTATACAGTTATTCATTTTGTTTTGACTGGGGCCGATATTAAAAGAGATAATGTTTTAATATGGCAAACATGAAAAAAAGTTTCGAATAAGAAACGCAGTGTTATGCTTGATTTTTTTTTAATTCTTTATATACCACAGCTGTGTACAAGGTGCATCCGATAAATTATACTATTTTTTTTTAATGGATCACCCTGTACCTTTGAGTAGTTTTTAAAATTCTTGGTTTTTCAACGGTTTTGACCTTTAAAAGGTTTCTTATATAGATAGTTAGGAGGCATCCAAAAAAAAAAAACGTCATCAAATCTGGTTATGAACAAGAGAAATGGAAATAGCGGTCGAAGCTCTAAGCGAAACTTTTTTATTGTTAAACTTTTGACAAGTCGCTATCACAATTGTTAAATAGATCATGGCTGTCACATAATGTAACAGCGTTGACAATTAAATAAGTTCTTATTGAAGATGAAGGCCTTTCTGAGAATGCATGAAAGACTCTCGTCCTTCTGAGAATGCATCAATCCACCGAAAAACCTGAGCTCTTGCATTGGCGTGTTGAAGTTTTGCAAAAGTATCCGCTGCGCTGTGTCCAAGTCTGAAACAAAACCTGATAGCACACCGTTGCTCAAAACTAATGTCACTCATTTTTAAAACGCACTAGAAAAAAACGGTTTATGAAAACAATCACAAAGAACAAACAAATGACTCTAACAAGTTCAAACTTGTACTAAAGGTGCATTACGTGTTAACCAACCCACCTCTAAATCCCGTCTCCTCAGTGTTGCTAGATCGGGCGCTATGTTGCCAGTCTCATTACTTAATTTACACACCTCGTATGTATGTATATTTTTTGTTATTTAAAATTTTACTCTCGGGCAAACTCTCCTCGACTTTCACTCGTGCCATGTGTGTTATAAAAGGCCGCATGCTATTTTTAGAAATTCGCCATACGTTTGGATCGATTATTAAGGTCTTACGCGACAACAAATGAAGAACGGTTTCCGCATACACGCCTCCTTCATTGGCCGAAATCATTATTTTTATCTGGTTATTGGTAAATTTATGAAGCTGAATTCTAAAATGTTCTCATTGTCAGTGTTTTCTTCTATTTTAGAGTTATTTTTCATCCTGGATATAATTTTACAAAGAATTTAATTTTTTAACAGCCTAATTAATATTTTTTTTAATTTATATGATAAATTCTAAGTAAAGTGTCATTCACGTGTATTTTTGACGATGTTTTGAGTCAGCGGTCAAACGCCCTATCATTTTTATCATGTTATCAGCAGTTTTACATACATATATTTGTAAAACAATGCAATTAACAACGGCAAATGCTGCAAAAAATCTTTACCAAAGGCATAAAACAGTTTCCAAAACCCTGCGGAAATTTTCTGTGCGATCATTGGTTCACGTGTAATAATTGACCAAAGTGAAAACGTAATTTTTACTTTGAGCGCCGATAACTCAGCGAAAAATCATCGTACAGAGCTCACCGACTGCTCAAATTAAAGAGGATAAAACAGGCTTGAATATTTTTTTAAGTGAAATTAGTGAAAAAAATTTGTTGAAACCCGTGGACCTTTTGAAAGGCAAGCAAAACATTGGAAAAACAAATCCCTATGGTTTTCTCATGATTACTCAAAAACTTTGCGTAGTAAAAATATTTCAAACTTCAGATTTTGAAACTATAATCATGAAGCTTCAACTTTTGCTTTTTTTTTTAATCGCTCTACGACAATTTTTCACCAAGTTACAGCCTTTTTGAAAATCACTAAAATTTACAATTTTTTTATATCCCCCAATTTTTTATTTAAATTCATCATCCTGATAACGACCTGCGACCGTTTCACCTTGACTTTGGCGTTTCACTTTCTTGAATAAACGCGGAACGACAATTTCCTGAGAAAAAATGCGTAACCTCTCGAGATCACGGTCACGTACCCATGCAACATGTCGAACTTTTCGGTGGGAAGTTAATTGAAATTCGGAGGATAAAGAAAAAAAATGTTCGCTGATATTGTTTTAGAAAGTCGACTGCCGATATTAACGGGCGAATTCGTAGGAAATGGCAATTACGTAGTGAGAAATACGCTGTTGGATTCAATAAGCTGAAAACTAGCGAGTTTATTGCTCACTATTTGTTACGTTGTTATCGTTAGTTAGTTAATCATTGACTGAAGTGTTTTCTTGGTATTTTTTTTTTCACGTCTGTTGATGAATATTCCATTCACTTGACTGGGATAATAGAAGTTTTATTTGGTTTCACTTCGACATTGTTTCTTAAGACTAGTTTTGGTTTGGTTCAGTTATATTTAAGGTCCGCAAAGTGTGCTACAACGCAGGGTCGGACTCGTAATCCTTCATTTGTTGATATGTCTTCTGTAAATATGTTTTGCGCAATGATTGGCTACTAGGCACTGGAAATTCAGATTCATACGAGGTCTATAAATTAAGTAAAGGCAAGAAAGGTGGGTTAACATGTAATGCACCTTCAATACAAGTTTCAACTTGTTAGAGTCATTTGTTTGTTCTATGTGACTGTTTTCGTAAACCGGTTTTTTCTAGTGCGTTTTAAAAATGAGTCGATTGAAAATGAACCACGCAGTGGAAGGCCTTCATCTTCAAGAACCGATGAAAATGTCGATAGAATGCGGGATCTTGTGCGATCAGATCGTCGGTTGAGGACAAGAATGACCGGGGAATTACACACTGTTCATCAGATTTTGGGTAATGAATAGGGGGTGAGAAAAATCTGCGCAAAAAAGGTTCCAAAAACCTTTCGCAAGAACAGAAGGACATCAGGAGAGAAAAGTGTCTTGACTTCTTGAAATTGATTGAAAATGATCCACATTTTATGGAACATGTCATTACTGATGAAGAGACTTGAGTTTTTTTGAAAACGACCCTAAAACCAAGCGCCAAAGCATGGAATGACACTTTAAGCTCTCCAAGACCCAAAGAAGCAAGAATGAGCAAGTCGAAGATCAAATGAATGCTGATTTGCTTTTTTGATAGCCAGGGAATTGTCCACAAAGAGTTTGTGCCTCCAGGCCAAAAGTAAATCAACACTTTTACAGAGAGATTCTTGAAAAACTTCGGAAAAGGGTCATGCGTGTGAGACCAACCATCAAGGACAACTCAAGGGGAGTAACCAAAGGGGGGTTATCGCCCCCCCCCCCCCCCCCCCAAATGGTCAAGTAAAAACCAAAATAGTCGGGGGGATTGCGCTTGCCGTTGCCTCCAATGACCTTTTTTTTTGCTTTTTTGTTTAATCTGCATTGGACCGCCCTCCCCCCCCCCCCCAAAGAAAAATACTGGCTACGCCCTTGGGACAACTGGATGTTGCATCACGACAATGCGCCTTGTCACAGCCATTTTTTTTACCACAAGTTTTTAACCAGTAAAAACTCATGTGGCTCCTCAGTCTCCGTATGTCTCGTCTCGTCGCTCCTCGTCTGTCTAGATGACTTTTTTCTCTTCCCTAGATTGAAAAATCAACTCAAGGAACGTCATTTTGGGACCATAGAAAACATTCAAACGGCTCTACTCGACCAGCTGAAGGCTATTCCAGTATATGAGTTCCAGCACTGCTATGAGGAATGGAAGAACCGTCTCCAGCGCTGTGTGGCTTCCCGAGGAAGTTATTTTGAAGTATCATTACTTTATTTACACACCTCGTATTTGGCAAAAGAACGTCTAAAGTGAATATTGTCGACCACATTCCATGAACTATTATGCAGTAATATTTTGTTGATGGTTATCGAATCTAAATGGCTTTCACACTCTCGGCGTCTATGAAATATATATCGACGATAGCAAGGAATACATAAAATATGTGATCCGTCTATTGTAAAATCGTCGTAATTTTCAATCAACATTTTCAATCTATTCACAAATGGTAACGACTGCAAAAATCCACACAAAATCAGATAATATGTAAATACACTACACGTACGCTAAGAGAAACACGTACACGGTGCAAAATACACATGTTTGTTACTCGTATGTACTATGGTGATTTTTCTTCAACTATTTTTTTTGTTTTTTGAGTCCCCACTTGAAATTTTGTTGAATACGTCGAAAAAAAATCCCTGAAAGTTACAGCCCTTAATATTAATTTTAAGTACCTTCCCAAAGCGTGAACAGATTTTCCATTTCAAGTACACGTAAATCGATTTTTTGTTTTTCAAATTTCTATAACTCAGTCGCATTTTATGCTATTACATTGGTCTTGATCTCGATTTACTCAGAATAAAACACTCTACAAAAGTGCCCATTGCAGCGAAAATGTAACTTGTACGGGTCGCTGAAGTTGATTTTTACCCAAAATTCTCGTTTTTTGCTGTTATCCGAAATTATTAATTTTATCAAAAAAACGTAAATGAAAAATTTGTTGGAAATTTAATTTTCTACAAAAAAAAGGTGCTATATACCAAATTGCTGAGATTAATATTTCTTGAGATATTAGACTTTTTACTTATGAATAGTACAAAATTTTTACGGTTTATCAAAGCAAACTTTGCTTCCATGCTTTTGTACTCATAAGTCAAAGTCTAATATCTCAAGAAATATTAATCTCAGCAATTTGGTCTGTAGAACATTTTTTGTAGTAAATTAAATTTCCAACAAATTTTTAAATTACATTTTTTTGGTTAAATTAATAATTTCGGAGATAACAGCAAAAAAAAAAAAGGAGAATTTTGGGTACAAATCAACTTCAGCGACCCGTACCAACGCACCAGTACAAGTTACATTTTCGCTGCAATGGACATTTTTGTAGATTGTTTTATTCTGAGTAAATCTAGACCAAGACATATGTAATAGCATAAAATGCGACTGAGTTATAGAAATTTGAAAAAAAAAATCGATTTACGTGTATTTTAAATGGAAAATCTTTTCACGCTTTGGGACAGTACTTAAAATTAATATTAAGGGCTGTAACTTTCAGGGATTTTTTTTCGACATATTCAACAAAATTTCAAGTGGGGACTGAAAAACAAAAATAGTTGGAAAAAAATCACCCTAGTATGTACACACGTTTATTAATTAATTACTCACGACACATAACTCGGCCTTCTATCGTCCTTCCGGTCGCATCGAGCTGACGTAAAATACTAAATATAGACAACGGAATCCTCGCCCCAATATCCGAGCAAGTCCTAGCGGTTGTTACCGGGCACGGTCAGTGGCGTATTTATGTATGGGCAAGAAATACACGCGTACATAATCATCAAGCATCACAAAGCGTCAAGGCACTTAAAAAAATATGGTTTATAGTTTAATAGCCCGTTGTAGCCCACTTTCTGGATCTCATTAATCATTGACCAAAGTATTTTCTTTGCATTTTTTTTTTCACGTCTTTTAAATATTCCATACACTCTAGTGAGGTAATAGAATTATTATTTTGTTCAATTTCGACACTGTTTCTTAACACTAGTTTTGATATATTTAACAGTTAGACAACAATCACGTCTTATCAATCGTCCCCAGGCATCATGAAGCAACAAAGAAAGTAAAAACGCAACAATACTGGTAGCCCTAAGATTTCCTTAAATGTTAAATCTCTTGTGGACTGTGTTAATCCCCAAAGCAATAAGACTAAAATTCGCTTCTCATTGTCACAATTCTATGCAAAAATTTTAGCACAAAGGTATGAGCAGGGCTGGCCAAAGAAAGAGCGTGTGGGCAACAATAAATTCCCGAGTCAAATAAACTTTTGCTTACGGAGATTTAAGGATTTTTTTAATACAACTCGAGAAGTTTACGGTGGGCCGTAAATGTAGACAATTACGTACTACGAATCTTAACGAGTCACATACAATCCTGGATGTGTGTAGGGCCATTAAAATTCAACGTCGCTTCCTTTTCTGGCAAGGTGTGAATTTTTAATAGATTAAAATTTCATAGTAGGGAGTATAGTTAGGTTTATTAAAATTCCCTTTCGTGAAACGAACGGTAAATGTTGTCGGAAGGCAGGTTTGGTCACCACTTGTTGTTGGACGTTGATATACAACAAGGAACCAATCCACAAATTACTATTGATCTATGAAGATTTTAAGTAGCGTTACTTCATAACTGTATTTAAGTAAAGATATGAAAGTTTGCAATGTTCACTGAAGAGGCGACAAAATTTGTTGCTGTTTTCTTACTGGATAATGTATAACAAGTTTTTTTACTTCTCCATTCTTCATAATAGCCATTATAAGTAGGGTTAGCCTCGAGGACTGAAGTCAATGCATTCAGTCGTTTCACCTGACTGTCTGGCAGACTCTAGCATTATTATTAGTGTGTTGGAGGTGTTTATTTCGTCGGCGTCATTATTACCTTAATAATAAGATGTCACACGTGCAAACTCCTAAAAAATTACAGTTTGCTGACAAAGCGAATAAATTTATGAGAACTCAGTTTATGTTCGACTTACTTTTAATGCGTGAATGTACTCGATAAACAACTAGTCCAGTAGACAGGGTGGGAATCATCAAAAAGTGTTCTTGAAACATATAGGGCTAGTTTTGACGGTTCCCTATGTATTTTTTTGCGTAGAACACAATGCGCGGGATCCGTAGAGCTGAAACCATCCGCAAATTTTTTTCAATTAACAATTTGTGAAAAAGAAGTCTTTTTTTTCACATTTTCGCTTATATCTATCTCCGTTCCCTGGCATATTTTATATAGCATATGCATTTAAGAAGTTGTAGCCTATTGAATTTTCAAAATTTTAAGCCCAATCCGAAGTCTCCCAGTGTTAAGTATTGTCAACTTGCAAATGACTGCTGAAGTTGAAAAAGTGCTTTTTTTAATTTTTTTTACTGCGAAAGTAGGGCGAGTATGATCATAAAACTTTATTTGTATGTAAACTGCTATTTGTAGTATGAAGGTACAAAAAAAATTCAGCTCGATCCGTCAATAACTTTTCGAGTAATTAACGATCGAATTTTTTTGCAGGTCTTAATTAACAATGACGCCATTTCTTTGTTTATTGGACGATATTGACCGGGTTGGGTTAGAAAAATCATAAATCTCTTCAAGTTTGCGAGACTGAGATTTTGAAAAATATTAATTTGGGCCAGTTTTATAACTTTCCACGCGACTACCTTTTTTGACGCGACGTATATATTGTGACTATAATATCTTGGAAGTACGCTTCAAACGCGTATTTAAAAAAAATGGGCGTCAAGATATTATACTCACAATTCCGAAATTTCGAAGCGGCAACGCTAAAACAAAAGAAACTGCAGCTAAGGAGTCAAGCCAAATTTCAAGATATGTCCATGGAAACAGCCTCAAAAACTATTCATTTCGGCCAAGTCTATTTATAAGTCTCCATTGTTTAAATCGTCTTAGTATCTTCTAATCCGTATCAAAATTCATTTCAATTACAAGAGTTTTCTTCAAGAAGTTTTGCAGTTGTTTATAAATCCTTTGTATATTTTGAATGAGCTACTACCTGTACGTACGTATACGGTAAACCCGTAAAATCTTAAAAAATTTAATAGTCGTATGTAGTAATGTATTTCATAGGTCCTATAAAGTGCTGGAAATAATTTGTAATATTTTAATACTGACTTTTGTCTATTTTGGTTGCTCACTTATAAGAGAGCTTGTAAGTACTCAAAAAGAAAAGGGCTTTTGAATGTTTCTAGTGCTCGATAACGAGCATCTTTTGAAACTCGACTATATATCATTCGCCCTTATACAGTCATCCCTCTAACATAAGGGATGCGTTCATAACGGGATCAGCAATCTACAGTTCAACTCTTATTCGACCTGTTCACGATGTGATCTCTTTATAATGTATTTCTTGCTCGTATTCGCTTTCTAAACAAACCCAATATTTATTCGAACAGCTGGATGAAAAAATTTCGAGTTGTTCGACTTTTACATATTCTGACGATATTGAATAAAAAATAGATCGCCACAATGTGTAAACAAACCTTTATTTTAATCAGTTTTCTATAAAGGACCCTGTATATCTTACCTTCCACTGTTTTTTTGATCCGTTGTAGAACCTTGATGTTTCCAAATTTACAACACATGTAATTTGTACTTAGGTGTATACAGAAGCAATAGTAATTTATCATTTTGATAGGCGTTTAATTCTTTTTGTGATCGGTTACAATTCTACGAACCCGTGTTGGTTTTTTACTTATTATTATTGAATAGGGTTTAATTTATTATTGACCTGCCTATTGACCAGCTGATGGGCGTTAAAATAAACTCTTAAATACAGCAATTTGTAGGCTCAAAATGCTGTTTAATTAACGATGACACACAGGGGGGTCGATAATGCCAGGTCGCATAAAAGGAATTCGAGTAGGAGGTTTTTGACTATGAATTAAAAAAATATGAATTTATAGTGAATATTTCCTAGCCGGTTAACAAATATAGAAGTTGTTAACTTATTTGTGGTCGCTTCCTACGGTGTGTTTAATTAAATACTGGCAACCGGAAATTTTTTTATCAACCGAAAATAAAAATACTATTTTATTCCATCTTGTGATAGGTCATAATCATTAGTTTTTTGTCTTTAATATAGATATGTGCGTAAAACAGTTAGGATTTTAAACAGTAGGCAGGTATACAGTTAGGTACCTATATATATGACAGTAACCTAATTGAACATGTTAATGTAATAAGAAAAGATTTGTGAAAAATTAAGATATTTTTTTCCAAAACTAATTCTGAACCTCTAGAAATAAATGTAATGTACAGGGTGTTTAATTTAATATTCCAGTTTAGGCCAGTTCCACTAAGACTAGAAATGATTGGCCAAGTTGGCTTTTAACATAATTCTCTTAAGGTTCCTTGTAATTTTTTTTGACCATTTTTTTATTGACTTAAATGCTTCCTTAACTATCCAAAAATGATATCCAAAAGGTTTTATGCGTGGGAAAATGTTTAAAGTGGTCGAAAAATTCGGTTTTCCGATATCGATGCCGATGTGTATTGCGCTCATATTATTGTATATCACTAAGTTATTTGTTATTTATATTATCATATTTATAATTATTATATTTCGTTACAGATTAAATTAAGCCGAAACAATTTTCCAAAAAAAAAAAAACGAAAAGGAAAATGTTGGTTACAAAAATGCTTGTAATCAAACATGTTTTCACATAGGCATTCTCTTATTTTTGTGTTGGTTTTAGCAATTTATTTAAAACGACAGCATAAACAATTTATTTTCATATTGCCAACCATTGACTTCTTGATTAGGCAAGTATATCCACAACTTCAATGAGTAAACTGAGGACTTCTGTCATTTCGCATCGTTTCATGTTCTTTAAATCCTCTAAATTTTGTGGTCTAGCGGTATCGATTTTCCCCTTCAACTAATATAATAATAATAATAATAAAGTGGCTATTATTATTATTTGCCACAGCGCACTGGGAGCGACTTATTCGGTAACGCATTTGCTTTACAGTTCTGAGGAAACCCAGAAAACTCAGAACATTACCAAATCTAGGGCATGTGCAGTTGGATTGGCATCTATGCATCCACACCTATACTAGTGTGTACTAGTGGTTGCATATCAAGTCCTGACAGAGAAAGCGAGACAATTAAAAATCTTCTACCTCGGCCAAAACTCGAACAACGCGCACAGAGGTATCGCGACTGGAAAGACGGTGCTTTAACCCACTCGGCTACCCGTGCCCCCTATCCCCAAAAGTCTAGGGGTGTTAGATCTGGAAATCTCGGAGGCCACTCTATTAACCCTCTTCTACCAATCCAGCGCCCAATAAAAATTTCACTCAAGTAATCTCGATCAGGTTGAACAAAGTGTTGGTACACCGTCCTGCTGAAACTAGACAGAGTGTTTGATAAATCGCGTTCATTTTCATGGGGGAAAAAAATGTAAAGTTGTTTTGTTTGGTGCGTCCTTAATTCGTGGGGAAAAACCAACTTTTATCACGAACGCATTTGTCTGTACTGACTTCCCGTCTGTTGCCTAGCTTTGTGCGACGTTGCACGCTATGTAGGTAGCATCCAAATGGTGGAAATATTAATAGGAATATCTAATCGAGCGATTTCTCGCAACTGCATCCGCCACGTTGATAAAATTCCGACGGCTCGATAACATATAATTTTTTTCCAGCTGGTTTTTCGAGAACATATCGAGGAAGGAAGCGGAGAAACTCCTCTTGGCCGAAGAGAACGCCCGTGGCACTTTCCTAGTCCGTCCCTCAGAGCACAACCCCAGCGGGTACTCCCTCTCGGTCAAGGACTGGGAGGAGTACAGGGGGTACCACGTGAAGCACTACAAGATCAAGCCTTTGGACAACGGGGGCTTCTACATCTCCACCAACAAGACGTTCGAAACCCTAGCGGAGTTAGTTAACGCCTACACCAGTAAGTACATCATATCATCATGCGTTTATTTATAAAAACAATTTAAAGCATTTGCTGAATACGAGGTGTGTAAATTAAGTAATGAGACTTAAATATTTTTTTTATTCGAATAGAACTACAATTCAGTATTGTCTCCTTCAAAGTAACTTCCTTGGGAAGCCACACAGCGCTGGAGACGGTTCTTCCATTCCTCACAGCAGTGCTGGAACTCGTATACTGGAATAGCCTGGTCGGTTACAGCCGCTTGAATGTTTTCTATGGTCCCAAAATGACGTCGCTTGAGGTGATTTTTCAATGTCGGGAAGAGAAAAAAAGTCACAAGGACTCAAGTCAGGCGAATAAGGAGCCTGAGGAGCCACAGGAATGTTTCTACTGGCTAAAAACTCGGTTCCCGAAATGGCTGTGTGACAAGGCGCATTGTCGTGATGCCACATTCAGTTGTTCTTGATGTTTGGTCTCACACACATGACCCTTTTCGATGTTTTTTCAAGAACCTCTCTATAAAAGTGTTGATTTACTGTTTGGCCTGGAGACACAAACTGGAGAGCTTGAAGTGTGCCATTCAGTGCTTTGGCCCTTGGTTTGGCACTAAGAAAAACCGGTTTACAAAAACAAACAAATAACTAACGAGTTCAAACTTGTACTGAAGATATACTACATGCTAACCTACCGCCCTTCCAAGTCGCGTCTCCGCAGTTTTGCTAGATCGGGCGCTACGTTGCCAGTCTCATTACTTAATTTACAAACTTCGTATGTTCACCATCTTGGTCCAAACAGATCTGACATATCTTTCGATCGAATTGAAAACGTTTTAGAAGATATGAGGATGATCATTTATTTCGTTAATTTCCTAGCTTGGAAATGTACTAAATCAGTTGATCAAATTTGGTCCCGCATTTTGGGCATCCTGTGCATTTTGTCGTATAACTGTTCTGGGCGCAGCAAATGGTATGTAGGTCCCTCAAGTTTGGTGTAATCGGAGCAAATAAAAATAAATGCATCATACGCCATACAAGTTTTGCTCGACACATCTCCAGTTTGGAACGAAATTGAAGCAGCTGTCTTAAAAATGGATATTTACCCATTTGTAGACAATTATAGTTCTTTTAACTACGTGTAGGTACTTCATATGTATATTAAGAATTATGTTGCCCCACTTTGCCCCAATAGTTGACGTCAGTAACCTTCAGTATTTTTTTATTCCTCATTTCCAGGTTATATACGATAATACCTATAAGTAGAACTCTTAATGACTTAAATCTGCAGCTATTTTAATTGTTTCAATAAAATACGTAAGACGAGTAGATTTTTTTGGGGTTATCTATATAAAAAATATTTGAAGGATATAATTTCACCTGTTTTATTGCAGCTACACTTTTATCCAAATCTAGCGGTACGACTAGCATAGCAATCATGCAGGTTCTATTAACATGACGTAAAATATCAATCTTAAAATGCCACCGAATAATGATTATAATTTTCTTCAGTTTGCAGCTGAAATCCATTAATACCACTTTGGTCTCGTCGACTATAAAGCCGTCTGCCAGAGTTACTAGTTGGCATTGTCATTTTTCAGAGTTAAATTGGAGAAAAATTGTAGCACTGCTCCTTGTCGCTGAGGCCATTAATATAGGGGATTTACCACTTGCATTATAAAGCTTCTGAATAGTTATGAATATAAAAAGTATACTTTAAAAGCATTGGCTCTCAGTAGACTAATGCCTTCCTGGAAACTCTAATGATAGATGACCAGACGGTCTAATGGATGACTAAAAACAAGACGTATCAAACACTCGTAAAAGTTTTGAAATGTGGTACATAAAGCATACGAGTTAATAAGCCTTTAGCGTCTGTTTAATAATTTGGATATTTAATTTTTAAATAATGAAAACGTATTTCTATTCATAATCTTGTGTGCAGACAGTTCCATAGTTGATTTAAAACATATTTAATTTTCTTAGACGTTTTGTTTTTACTTTCAAACACGATCGATGAGAAAAGAAATGTTTCCTTTTTTATTTCAACAGCATTATGATACACATCAACCATGTCACGATATATCTTGAAACAATATCTACAAATATAAATATATACAGTACCTACAAGGGTCGTATTTTGCTGAACGTTGGATTAAATCTGCTTGACTCCTCTAAACTGGATGAAGAACGATTGACCTCTTAATACTGGGCGGGGGAACTCCACTCCCCCTGCCCCGATCTCCCCTACGTGTAAACGTTAATAATCCCATGCACGTAATTTATGGCCGGCAGCAAAGAAACTGCAGCCGTTTGTGTTATGAATGCATTTAAAATTGTGTTTGTTACCTATCGAAGCTTAATTGTTCTAATTTATGACGTCGTTACGACGCTCGTTGATTGTGGGAAATATCACAAGACGAGTGTAAAATAGAGCAGAAATCTGCATAACGAGGTTGCGTGGAGCATTAAGTTCATTAATTTCGGCACTTTTTTATGGCACCAAACTTCTAGTTTTGTCGTTTCGTAGCATTGCTTGTCACTTTTATATAGATTTGTGACGTGAGTGTTCCATTTAAAAAAATGTCTCCTTTTTTTTCCAATTTTAGGTGTTTCCAATTATTTTTAGTGGTTGTAATTCTAGAAGATGTTATTACTAGAAAAACTACGAGGTGTGGCTAAATAACCGAAATGATGCTGCTACCAGCGCGCTGCGAGCGTGTAGCGACAAGTTTGAACAGAACTGTGTCTTGTGATACTTTCCCCACCCTGGACAAGCCAGTGGGTCGCTCAGTTTGACTATAGCAGTCGTTTGAATTAGTCTATGCACCAGTGACGTGTCGAAAAAATGTTAAGTGTTCAGATGGAGCAACGGGATAATCTCAAGTTTCTTGTTAAACTGGGGAAAACTTTTACAGAAACTTATGCAATGTTAAAAGAGCTGTACGGGAATGAATGTTTATCCCGCACACAAGTTTTTGAATGGTTTAAACGGTTCAAAGCGGAACGTTTAACCACCGAAGACGACCCGCGCCCCGGACGGCACTGAACGTCAAATACGGGCGAAAACCTTGAAAAAATTGATAAATCAATCCGCAAAGATCGTCGTCCAAGCATCCGAGGGCTTGCTGAATTAACAGGAATCGACAAAAAATGTGTTCGTACAAAAAAAAGGGAAGTACATTGAAGGCGAAAAAGTTGCTACTGTAGTTGGTAACATAAAAAGTGTTATGACAGCAGTTCGGTTATTTAATAGCCACACCTCGTACAATTAAATATAATTTCTGTCACAATTATGTGCTTATCAGAAATTAACAGTCTTAATGGACAGTGGCCTATGCTGGCGAAAATAGAGCAATATAATTAAAATCTTATCTTAATACCGCCTGTATTCTTGAATAATATATTACCTAGTTAATGGAACCGTTTGAGATGAAGGAGCATTATGTGGGTTAATCGGCGTTTTGACCTGATAAAAAATTGAACGAACATATTTTCTAGTTGATTTATAGTCTTACAAAAGCAGTTGAGATATATGGCATTACCTTTTATACTTTGACGGTCGTTTTAGACAATGCTTTGCCACGTGGTAGAGAGGTTATTGGCAAGTTGATACAAAAACAAAGTAGTGTTCAAAATGATCTGATGATGAAAGGGGTTTGGCTTTGCCAGTCTTGAAAAAAGCAATACAAATTCAAGAAGAATTAAAGTGCTTGAAAATATTTATCGTTGGTTCTATATCTTGGAAATTTGTTTCACCTGTTTCCATATGTTGGATTTTGGAGACCTGTCTGTGTGTAGTAGCAACACGGGAAGAAATCGTTCATCTCCTCGACCAATAAAGATTGGACAGATACTTACTTTTAATTGATTCATAGACAGACGAGAATAGAGTCCTTTGTTTAGTTTGGTTTGTCATCTGCTATGTCTTTAACTCCAGACTTTTGCTCATCCCATAAATTCATTACGGTGATTCAGGTTTTATACTTAGTATGCTAACCAGTTCCTATATCGTTATAAAACCTTTTTATGGATACTTTATGCGAGAGACCGAACGGCCTGCCGAGACTCGGCTTGTTTTTATCGTTTATGACCGATTCTACAAACACTATTTTTAAAATATGCGTATTCTGTTGAACGTGGCTTAGGCATGCAAAAACTTATTTGCATTTTAGTTACATCTGAAAATTAAGGCTTTTTAAGGGCGTTCTGGATATGATACGATTTTTTTAAAGAGCCCAGCATTTCCGAGGCAACAGGTACGTGTAAAAAGCGCGAATAATTCTAGTTGGATTACCCAATTTAACTTTTTACTGGTTATGGTAACTGTTTATCTCTTGTGATAACTGTAAATAATAAGTATCGTAAACAAATAGTAGAAATAACTATTCTGTATTATTCTCATATCGATAACTAGCAAAAAAGAATACTGTTCTTTAGTGCCGTATTTAAATTAAAGAAAAAAACAGTTTTAGCACACCACTGTTTAATATTAAAAAAAAAAAAATTATATCGTCGTTAGTTCTTCAACACTTACACTTGATATTATTATAATAAATGTATTTGAAAGGTGCTTTCAACCAACAAAATTTTAAAATATATTCGGAGCAACATAGTGAACATACTAGAGAATAAAATGACACACAAGGTACACGGCGAACCCTTATTTCTTCAACTTTGACACAGGAGACAAATAATAAAAAAATTATCATTTTTGTGGCTTCCTAATTATCAACTATTATTCATCGGATAGTGAGGCGCCTCTATATAAAAATGATTCATTTTTAACAAAAAAATGTGGTAAACCATATTTTTAATTGCTGCTGGAATAAACTCTCTGAATCACAATTTTGTGTTTATTGAGAGCAGTATGATAACGCTTTAATTTGATTAACCCGATATATGAAATAACTGTATATAATGCTAATAATTTTAGTAATATACAGGGTGTCCCGTAAGTATGCGACAATATTCTAGAATTTTACTGGGGAGGTAAAAAGAAAACTAGTTTAGAAATTAATGTCGAAAATTCCGTTTGGGTCAGTTCACTTTTGCCTTCACAGATGACTTGAAAGACACTTTAATATCACTGTTATGAGTATTTTTATGATACACAAAATACGGTCAAAAATTATCAAAATCTACAGAGAAGTTTAAAGGCCTCTTTGAGGTCTGAATCTCGGAAAGACACCGTACAAAAAAATTATATGACCCAGTTATTTTTACAACTCACTTCTAGAATACTGCCGTATACTTACCGGACACCCTGTATAGAGCGGGGTATAAGCATGCACTTCCTTCAGTAAGTCCAATAACAGACAGTGGGCAAAAATTTTAACCTTCCGCACAGTGAACATTTTTAATTAACAGTTAATAATTATATATTTATAATGAATAACACATGTCACACAACAAAACACACGCTAAGACTCATAAAGTGACTAACAAACATTTTGCATACTTTTTTTCTTCTGATAGGATTATATCTCGTGAAATTATGCGCCCAATAAGCCCAAGTTGAAGGTAATGACAATTATATGAAGAAAAAAAACGCTGAAAAAACGTCTTGACCCGCTTTTGTTTAACCCCTTAAAGCCCAAGTGCACTGTCAAGAGACATGAACTTAGAGGCTCATATTACTGATAGAAAAGATAAAGAAAAAACAACTAAAACCATGTATTCCTATGTTTTCGATGTCGCTCTTTCGAATGGAATTGTTAAAATTTGCAGAAAAATTGATGTAACCTTCAATTTTTTAACAAAATCTATTAAAAAACGCGATTTTTTTCAAGATTCTTTTTTTTAATCGCAATTTCAGCTATGTCATCGTCCTTTATACCACTTAAAAACAAATAGAATCGTGCTCTTGAGACGTGTACTTGAAGGAAACGCAATGATAACAATTTAATTTTCTCATTTTTTGGGGTTAGAATAACTAGAAATGGCAAAATTCAAAGGGTGATATTTCTCGTTTTTTACCAGTTGCGGGATCATTGACGCAAAAGAAGAATTTTGAAAAATTAGTACTTTAGAGGTTTTTGGGGTCGCTGATCACGATCTTGATGTCAGAATTTTAAAATTTAAGATGGCGGATCTAATATGGCCACCATCCCGAATCAAATTTTTCGATTATTTTGCCTCAAACTTTGGAAACTAGAATTTCAAAATTCAGGATTTCGAAATTTGCTTCAAAATGGTCGCCATATCATATCTACCATCCTGAATTTTGAAATTCTGACATCGGGATCGTGATTAGTGACCCCGAAACCCCCGGTTTATAAAGTTCGAAGCAAAATAATCGAAAAATTTGAAATTTGATTCGGATGGTGGCCATATTGGATCCGCCATCTTGAATTTTAAAATTCTTACAGTGATCAGGATCGTGATCAGTGACCCCAAAAACCCCCAAAGTACTAATTTTTTCAAAATTCTTCTTTTGCATCAATGATCCCGCAACTGGTAAAAAACGAGAAATATCACCCTTTGAATTTTGCCATATCTAGTTATTCTAACCTCAAAAAAGAGAAAATTAAATTGTTGCCATTGCGTTTCCTTCAAGTACACGTCTCGAGTGCACGTTTCTATTTGTTTTTTGAGTCATATAAAGGACGATAACATAGCTGAAATTGCGATTTAAAAAAAATCTTGAAAAAAATCGCGTTTTTTAATATTTTTGTTAAAAATTGAAGGTTACATCAATTTTTTTGCAAATTTTAACGATTCCATTCGAAAGAGCGACCTCGAAAATATAGCAATACATGGTTTTAGTTATTTTTTCTATCAGTAATATGAGCCTCTAAGTTCATGTCTCTTGACAGTGCACTTGGGCGTTAAAGGGTTAATTTTGTCGCTATCGTTGACGCTTCCGCTAACCTGAGTGACCATTATTCACAGAAAATTCCTTCGGTCTGTGCCACGTCCTGTCTAAACCATGCAGGAAACCGCAGCCGGTCATGTGGGACCTGGCGCCCACCTATAGGGACAAGTGGGAGATTTCAAGGGACGAGCTGCAGCTGATCAAGCGGCTAGGTCGCGGAAACTTCGGTGAGGTCTACTTCGGCAAGTGGAAGAACAACATCGAGGTGGCCGTGAAGACGCTGAGGGAGGGCACGATGTCCACGGCGGCCTTCCTCCAAGAGGCGGCCATCATGAAGAAGTTCCGGCACAAACGGCTGGTCGCACTGTACGGCGTGTGCAGCGAACAGGAACCGATCTACATAGTGCAGGAGTACATGAACAAGGGCAGTCTGCTGGACTTCCTGAGGAAAGACGAGGGCAAGCACCTGGAATTCGAGGAGCTGATCTACATAGCCTTCCAGGTAAAAACCCCATATTTACGTATGTATTCAATAATTGCATAGTTTCATTTAACTGACTATAGTCCAACCATTATGTGTGAAGAGCACATGTAAAGATCTTGAACAAAAGCGTGCACTTTTCTTCTTTGACAGAGTCAAGAATAGTTCTGTTGCACTGTGATATTTTGTAAATTATGTAACAGTGGTATTTTGAAAATTTAATAAACAAGAAAGTGTACTACTACGACACTTAAATCAGAATCACAAGGAAGACACTGTTTCGTATAATATTAAACAACAGAATCGTATTAACAATAAAGAAACTCGCACTAAATCCCAAACCGTCGCACCACACTGAAGTACTCTTCCATTAAACAAGGACAATATCTTAACTTTCCTATATATCTCATTCTATTTCTTTATTAAGATAGCAATCACGTGCTAGAATCTTGGGCTCTAGATTTAAGGAGTTAGCCCCCTCTGGAGTGCAAAAAAATCAAGGCATTCTTTGGGAATTTTTTTCAGCTCTGCTAATAAAGCGATCAAAAATTCGTTTTAGGACTTTATTAAGTACATAATGAGGTATATACAGATATTTTTTTTGTTTAATAAAAAATACAAAATGGCGTCATAAATACACATCGAACACAATCCTGTTTTTTTTTTTTTTTTTTTTTTTTGTTGACTATCGGTGGGCAACAGCAATTTTTTAACAGTTACTAGAACAAACAAAAATTTTTTTCATTTTCTACATGAATTTTTCTAAAGCAAGATTATTGTAAAATATTGATATTTCGCAAAATGCCAGTAATTTGAAAAAAGAAATTAAAATTTTACGAAAGAAACGATATTAATTTATTTATAAAAACCGAAATTTTTAACCGATCTAAAAAACGGGTACCGCTTTAGATAATTTATCTAAGAAGCTACAGTCAAAAAGTCGATCGGATAAAAATTGCTTGAATTATACTGCCCACCAGTTTGAAAAACATGTTTTCGAAGAAAACGCGTTTAAAGTTTCAAGACGTGTTTACTTCATGAAATTTTCAAAATACAGGCATGTTAATTTGTTTACCTTTAGTCTGCTATCAGGACCATATATCATCATTTTCAAATTATCGACCAGGCCGCAGATACTTCAAAAGGCTATATGTGATACTAAAAATACCGCAGCAGAGCGGTATTTTCGAACATTTTGGAGAGACATAGTTGTTTCACAAATCAGGTTAAAAATAATTGTTAAACATTTTTCCCATCAATAATTCCTTTTGTATATCATTTTTTGGGATGTTTTTACAACATTTAAGCAAAAAAACAATCCGGAAAAAAACTTTCCAGAGGGTAGACCCCTTAAAAAAATCTAACATCCATGAGTCAATCCAGAATCGACACTTTCCATTTTTGAGCTGGTGATATTGGACAGTTCAAATAGAGTATAACAACGGGAATTGCTTAAGGCGCCATATTTAAATTAACCAATTAAACCGCATTTGTAGGTGGCGAGCGGCATGGAATATCTGGAATCCAAACAGCTCATCCACAGGGATCTGGCCGCGAGGAACGTGCTGATAGGCGAGAACAACATAGCGAAGATCTGCGACTTTGGGCTGGCGCGCGTGATAGAAGACAACGAGTACTGCCCGAAGCAAGGTTCCCGGTTCCCCGTGAAATGGACAGCGCCCGAGGCCATTGTCTACGGTAAATTCTCCATAAAATCCGACGTGTGGTCCTACGGGATACTCCTCATGGAGCTGTTCACGCTGGGGCAGGTCCCCTACCCCCGGGATGCACGGCAGAGAAGTCATCGAGATGGTGGAGAAGGGCTACAGGATGCCCAAGCCGTCCTCTCATCCCCTACCCGACGAGATCTACCAGATCATGTTGAACTGCTGGGACTCCAACCCCGAGAAGAGGCCCACGTTCGAGTTCCTGACGCACTACTTCGAGGGGTTTAACGTGACGTCCGAGGTGCCCTACAGGGAAGTGCCGGATTAAGCGGTGGGGACTCAGTTCTGTGACTTCGTACTTAAGACTTTCGTGTGAAGTGTTCATCGACGTTCGTGACATTCATCAAAACTGTGCTAGATCTCATTTAGGTTTTAAATGTTAGCTTCATTTCTCAAATGGACCTTTCTTTCTCGACCTGGTCCGTCTCGGCCGGTCGTACGAGTAAATATACGGGGGATCTAACTTAAGTTTAAGCTCAGCCGAATTAGAAACTAGGGGAATATCGATTGCGGAACTTTGTGTTTTCGTTGAATTTTGTGATATTTTTAGTTGATAATTTCGACTAGTCACTCACGGTGATATAGTGTAACCAGTTCTGAGGAAATTTCTAAAATCCCACGGCGGTTGAAAAGTAGCACGGTCGTTGATAAAGGGTCTGCATATAAGTCTTGTTTTAAGACAAAAGTGCTGATGCGTAATAGGTAAAAGTCTCGAGTATAATTGCTGTCGTGTATTTCAGGTTTGAGCAATGGGAAATGTCGGTGGTCAGAAGAGTTTATTGTTCGAAGCAAATTTAATAGATTTCCATTAAAAATTGAAAAGTTTAAATATAGATGGCGTTTGTTCTTTGTGTACAGCAGTTTCATCTGAAAATGCTCAAAGACAAGATTGCTTTGCAAAAAGTGCAAGGAAGCAGATGTTTTCATAAAATATCATTCAATAAAGACTATTTAGCTTTTCCTGGTCCATTTTATGTTTTCCCTTACCCCAATTCTATCTGCCCAGTTTGGACTTATATAAATGTAAATGATGTGTAATAAATTTAATGGCGTTGATTTTTCAGGAATATTTCAAAAAATTTAACTTAGTTTACTGAAAAATTGATATCACTTAATTGATATAACTTACATAATCGTTAGTCATCCTCCCAAAAGTAACCTTTTTTCTATCTGATTTTTATTTTGTTTTTTCATCAGTTTTATTAGGTTTACAGTATAGTTTCATTCTGTTTTTTTTTCTTTTTTATATTTTGAGTTAAAATTTCAACATTCCATGACAGTTATAAAATATCTGAAAAGATATTGATTTTTACATTTTTATACAAAAATCTTGCTTTTTTAAATCTCAAAATAGTTACAGTAATTTCGTAGATTCTTCAGCTGTTCTATATTGTATAGTACAGAAAGAACAACATCATTTTTCTTGCTGTGCTGATGTTCTATTTTTTTAGCCCCACGTTGGGCGCCGTAAATGGGACAATTAACAATTGTCGATCGATTTTTCTTGAACAGGTCTGACGGAGTTCTATTTTTCTTATTTAGCCCCACGTTGGGCGCCATAAATCTGACAGTTTTCTTAAATACTTGGGTTCAACAATTTTTATTAACGAATATTACAGAAATAAAATGTCATTTTTCTTGCTCTTAAACTGCTCTGTTTAATTATTTTTCTTCGGCCCTGTTGGGCGCCATGAACGAACTTTATAAAAATAGATTATGAATGAGCTTATCATCATTTTTGTTTCTAAAATTGTTCTTTTGAAGTTTCTTCCAGCCTCACGTTCTGCGCCATAATTGCCTGTTTTAATAACAAATTACAAAAAGAGCGTCATAACATTTTTCATTCTTAAACAGATCTAAATTCCATTTTTTTTATTCAGCCCCACGTTGGGCGCCATAAATGCGATAGTTTGGCTCATGTATAGTACACGAGTTCAACTATTTTTATAATAAATATGACAGTAATCAAACGTTATTTTTTCTTTGCTTTTAAACTGCTCTATGCTCATTTTTCCTCGGCCCCACGTTTGGCGCCATGAACGAGCTTGATTAAAGTAACATGAATGAGCTTATAATATTTGTTTCTAAAATTGCAATGAAGTTTTCAGCCCCACTTTGGGCGCCATAATTGACTGTTTTATTAACAAATATTACGAAGAGCTTCATAACATTTTTCTTTTTTAAACTGATCGGAATAAGTTCTATTTTTTCTTATTCAGCCCCACGTTGAGCGCCATAAATCCGACAGTTTAACATGTATTTTAAAATACTTCAGTTCAACAATTTTTATAACAAATATTACAGCAATCAAACGTAATTTTTCTTTGCTGTGAAACTGCTCTATGAACTCATTTTTTTTCGGCCCCACGTTGGGCGCCATAATTGGAACACTCCTCCGACTTTCAATTGAAACTTTTCTCTACAAATTATGGTGGATCAAAACATTGTAACAGAATTCTGGGTTTGCCTTACAGCACCCTGTGTAATATGCCGACTCTTTACGACAAGAAATGAAACCGTGCTACTTTCAACTCCTCGAATACCACCCAAAACGTGAAATTCCCTAAATTTTCTAATTTCCTATGTAGTATTTTTCGAAGTACGATAGAAAACCTAGCAAGAAGACTGTTTATTTTAGAGCTTCTAAAACAACTCGAAGTCTGTTTTTAGAAAAGAGTATTGCGTTATCTCAGAATTCGATACTTAAACTCGTAGATTAGCCGCTAAACTATTACGGAGGTAGACTAGTTGCAGAGTCTGAAAAATTCAAGTGTCCTATTTCCAGAATTTAACTTTTATATGATGACTTTTGTACTTCTGAGGGAACTTTTTACACGATTTAAAATTTATTGGACGCGGACCAATGACCCTTCTAGAACCTCTCTTTTTAGTCGTACGTATATTTTTTGTTCCTATAACGTGTTGATACGAAAAGAAAAAAAAGAGCAAAATGGGAACTCTTGTGTATTATTGTGTGTGTGTCGTTATTACTTAAGGATCTTTTACGTGAAAGTATCAAGCGTGAATTTAACGCAGAGTTGAAAAGTTTGTCGTGTAAATATTGTTAAGGAATTCGGGAAGGAATTTTTTCAACCTTGCTTCACACACTGCCGAAAAATAAAGTGGGACCTAAATATATACGATCAATAATGCAGAATTGTTATTATTAGAGTTGGTGCAAGCACGGAGTGTAACAAGCCCGTAGTCAGTTTATGAATGAAAATGTTAATGTGTTCATAGAAACTATGTTGCATCATAGGACATTATTAAATATTATTACTTATTACCAAGCGCGAATGTCACAGGGCCGACACTGTGCATGTCTTGCCCTTGACTCGTTGGCCTTCACAGCTCACGGCTGACTTTCATTACGAAAACTGCGTTAGCAATTTTAGTTTTTTATGGCACGCTGTAACAGACAGTCGCCGGTATTGCATCGCGTTGATACGTTTCGTTTTTACGTATTCGCCGTGTGTTTAAATAACTTTATAAATATTAATAAACAACTATTAGTTGAGGGGAGAAGTGAATAAAGTGAGGTACCATGCCAAAGGTGAAAAGAAATAGACGGGAAGTATTTGAAACGTGGTTTGACTTAACTTGACTTATCTGTACTATTTGGTAAAAAATAGTTCTATGTTGCTACATAATTTATGTAAACATATTAATATTCTCATTCGTTAACTGACTACGGTCCTGTTACACTCCGCGCTCGCACAAACTCTAGTTATTATCATCGTATTTAATAAGGGTTGAATTTATTTTTTACGGCAGTAAATGCAATAAAAAATCCATGGGAAAATAATCTCACAGTACTTTTCACAGCTAAACAATTTGTTTAAAATTTGGTCCGAATACAAAAACGCACATAAAAGAAATAACAAAAATACACAGATTTTCCTTTGGATTTTTGTTGCCATTGCATGGAATTGCGCGGGAAAAAATTCACGCCTGATATTTTTTTTAGCTCGCTTCTATTATTGAGCGGTAAATTTTGTGTACAAATTCTACACACCGGGCCCGTCTAAAGATTACCTGCCAAGAAAACGTTGATGCTATATTTATTTTCTGACACAGAGTGGTGTTTTCTAGGAAACTAGACGCGATAGGGTATATGTGCGTGTTTGTGTTTTAGTCTATTATACTTGTTTATAAATCTTTGTCCAGTATAAGGTCTTTGGAATCACCTTACGTCAGTCAGAGGTATACCTTATATATATTATATATATATTTTTTTTTTATAAGAAAGCCATATGTTACAGATTTTTTATAGGAACAATCATATATTATAACTTTTGTACATATTATTATAGTATTGAAATAAAATATTGTGCTACTCTCAATTTTCTCTTTTTTCAACCTTTTCTTGTTCCCAATATTTTTTCCTAACCTATTTTTTTTCTTCTCTCTGTATGTTTAAACAAAAACTCTTCACTTAGTTTCGGTTCAATTTCTGCATCCAGTAGTTCTCCTTTAGGAGGCTAATGTCCCAATATGGTAAGGCAAGACATAATTTCACGATTTTATTTGTATAGTTCATGTCAAAGCTACTAGAGGATGAAAAAATTCCGTTGTTTATGCTCACAAAAGCTTCCGCTGAACAGATGTTACTTTTCGACAGGACCGTTTTTAACTTATAAATGTAAATATCAAAAAGACTAGAACAAGGAGACCAAGCTCGCGTAAAATAGGTACCGAGAGAACGGCACAAATGACATCGAAATCCGCTAGGGTATTAGCGGCGCTGTGAGCGCCGCATTTCTTAGCTTCGGGAGTTTTGTAAACAGACTGTCTAACCAAGAAGACTAGAACAAGGAGGCCGAACTCGCGTGTTTCGGGCGGCAAAAAATACGTCGACAGGTAAATTTAATATGGCGGCAGGCTATTATAATTATCTGCGCAAAGCGGTAGCACGCACAAGTACAAGATTCGGGTACATTCAGGGATAGACGCTGTGTTTACGAAACTCCCGAAGCTAAGAAATGCGGCGCTCGCAGCGTCGGTAATACCCTAGCGGATTTCGACGTCATTTGTGCCGTTCTCTCGGTACCTATTTTACGTGAGCTCGGTCTCCTTGTTCTAGTCTTCTTGCGTCTAACCCTGAATGTACCCGAATCTTGTACTTGTGCGCGCTACCGCTTAGCGCAGGTAATAGTCTGCCGCCATATTAAGTTCATTAAGTTTATCTTTCGACGTATTTTGTGCCGCCCGAAACACGCGAGCTCGGTCTCCTTGTTCTAGTCTTCTTGGTAAATATATTAAAATACGGCCCTGCCTAAAAATGACACTTGTTCAGTGGAAGGTTTTGATAGCATCACCGACGTCTTTTTTTTCATTTGTGTTCAATATTTGCTCAGTTTATCCAAAAACAATTGAAAATATAAATCAATCAATGTAACTATCTACGTAATTTTTTTTATGTACAGGATGATTTTTTATCGTGACTCTACTAAAGGAAGTGACGAAAACTACTAAAGGAAATTGATATCTACGAAAATTATTTAACTTATTTATAAGAGCATTCCTTGCCTGGAATGGTCTTATAAATAAGTTAAATACAGTCCTACCTAATGCCGAATTCAAATTCACGCCTATCGCGTACGCGGAAGCCGCGCTTTGAGTTATGATTGGTTAAAATCAGATATTTGAATTTTATGGTGAATCTGAATTCGGCTTAAGAGTAACACTTGTTCAGCGGAAGGTTTTGACAGCATCATCGGCAAACTCGTCACTTTGTTTCGGTTCAAATTCTGCATCCAGCGGCGCTTCTTTTGGGAGACTAACATCATGAAATGGTAAGGCAAAACATAATTCGGCGATTTTATTGATATGGTTTATGTCGGGGCTCTTGAAGGATGAAAAAATTCATTGTTTATGCCCACAAAAGCTTCCGCTGAGCAAGTGTTACTTTTAGACAGGACCGTATTTAACTTATAAATGTAAATAAGTTAAATACGGCCCTGCCTAGTTTGGTCGGCATCATTAACGTACAAGTACAATTTTGTACAAATTGTCCCTAATAAAACACCTAATAAGTTGTTTCCAGTTTAAATAAACAACGTATATTTAACTTTGCAAGCTAAATATCACGGAAGCTCTTGTCTGCATCATTAACATATTTTTTTTTTTCATTCATGTTTTAAATCGATCAAAGTAGCTATTTATATAAATTGTTTTTTATGTACACAATGATTTTTTATCATGACTTTCTCGAAAACTACTAAAGGAAATTGATATGTACGAAAAGTATTTCCATGTAAAATAAAAAATTCGTTTATGCCGACAAGAGCTTCTGTTGAACGGGTATTACTTTTAGACAGGGCCTGTTCAGCGCAAGGTCTGGTCGGCATCATTAACGTATTTTTATTCATTCATGTTCAGATTTTTTTTTTCATTCATGCTTAGTTTTGCCACAAACGATTTAAAATTTAAATCAATCAAAGTAATTATCTATGTAAATTGGTTTTTTATGTACAGGATGATTTTTTTATCGTGACCAGCGTGTTTTTCTCGAGCACTACTAAATAAAATTGATATCTCGCGAAAAGTATGTTCGCAAAATTAAAAACAAAGGTCAACTTATGTTATTTTTTTAAATATAACACCCTATATATTGTCACGTTTTTGAAATCAACTTAATTTCCACATTCCAAATATATACAGTATGTGTAAAGCTGACATCGGCCGGTTGTGAAAAAGGACAAATTCTACACATCTCGTTCAAGCGACTAACGTAGTACGATGAGAGGACCGGTCTTATTCCCTTATTACCTACGATGCGATCTGTCGTCTCACTTCTGTTTGTCCTTTTTCATAACTGGCCAATGTCGGCTTTACACACACGGTATAATATGTCTGTGTTTGGATCAAGCGTTTTTTGAGTTATTTCACTTTAAGTAATTCCATCTAATTAACACTGCATGGCGATTCGACATAAAAAAGTGACATGTTATTGCACTGGCCATGAATTAACGATAGAAAACAAAACAAAAAAAACTGTATTAAGCATTACTGTCGTCGTACTTATCGTCAACTTGAGAGTGAAATTTGACAGTTTTACATAATTAATAAATAATTATACCACCAAAGTTCCAAAGTGCTTCAGAGAGGCACTACCGCCATCTAGCAGTTAATCTTCGAGTTCAAGTTGTGACAATTTTTCTCCAAGTATGTACCATTGCCAGTTTACGTAACTGGCAATGGTATACATGGTTATGTATTTTATGAAAAAATTCAAAAACTTTTTTTTTAGTTGTGACAGTCTTTTTGCAAGCCGAAGACATCATAAATGGAAAAAAGTTAATAGAAAAAATAGAAAATATAGGGTTAATACATTAATGTAATTGTTATCATAAAGATCCATAGCCAATGTGATAAAATATCATATCTTTATTTCGAATCCCCCAGCACAGCTAACTAGATGGAATTTTTTAAAGTGAAATAGGTTTATAATTCTTTTTCAAACAGAAAAAAATGTTAAGATAAAATAAAGCAGGTAAGTCTTGTTTTAGGATACTATATTTGTCATAGATAAATCACAATAATTCACAGGATAAAACAAAAAAGTAAAAACGTACTAAACATAATAATACATTAACAAAAATGCCACGACGTCATAAATAATGTATACCTATTTTTTTTTTTTTATTTTTCATGGGCAAACATGGACTGACATATAGATTGGTAAAATATAAATAAAATCCCTAAATTCTAAATTGTTACAAACTGGTATAAAAAATGTGGACGATGACCTGAGAAAAACTCAGAGTTATTCTATATCAGCAAGTCGTCGTATCAACATATCGTCGGTTTAGAGGTAAAATTCATTAACGCATCGAGTGCTGGCTCGCTACTGACTGAGAAATTTGCTGTATACATGTGGCTCCGATCGGAGACACCGGCACGGAATGTGTTTACTAGATGGTCAAAGATGGCCAAAGTCAAGCACATTTGTAAGAAAACTGCAGTTTTCTAACAACAAGAGTTAAAAAAGAAAGCTACACTTTTCTAAAAACAAGAGTTAAAAAAGAAAGCTACACTGCTACTACTGATAATAGTTTTTAACTGGTAAAAAAAATTGGTTAGCATTTTATTGGAAATTATTTGAATTCTAATTTTTAAAAAATTGCAGTTTTTCTTACAAATCCTTCGATATTCGTTAATAAATTTTACTGGTTTATCATCATGTATCATTCATACACATCATGTATCGTTAATACACATAAAGCTCTATGTAATCTTTCAACTATTTAAAGCTTATTGCTTTGTGAGGAATGACATTTATCGCTCAAAGTTTATTTCAGAGGACTATATTGCACATTGATCATTATGTTTTGAACTTTTAATGATCAACACAATAAAACCTGTTTTATCGTGACATCAAAGTAACCGGCAAAATTGTAGGTTACTTGTTTTTTAGCAATTTCCCTCTTGTTTTGTCCATCTCTTCACAGAAAAGAAGATATAAATAAAAACATGTTTTGTAAAAGTGTTAACCTATGAATAAAAGGGCAATTACCTGAATTCCCTAAACAGTTTGTAAAATATTCTTTGCCCTTTTCTACCCTGGTTTAATAGATAATTTGAGAAAAAAAATCCTGCCGATTATGAAAAAAAAAGATAGAACCCAGGGGAGGATATGCTTTGACTGGAGGATGTCTTTCCTTTACATGGAAATATTGACCCTATATATCATTTGGGTGCTATATATATATCTACCAAGAAATCTCAAAATGCCTCTAAAATCAATTGTTAACGTGTCAAAGAATTTTGAGAATATTGCATATAAAACTGCATTTTTAATTTCAAAGACAGATGCTATCAGTTGCTTCTTGGTGATTTTTAACTATAAAAAAGACCATAAATGCAATTTAATACTTAGATACCTACTAATATATTTTTAATGACTTCTCAAACTAGCTTTACCGAATTTGGTGATAAAAACAGTTAGACATAAATTATTTATACATTTTAAACAAATTTCTAATTTACAATACTTTAATTTTGAAATTCAATTTAAATTAAAAATGTTTAAAATACATAATTTATAGAAAATGCTGTAAAACGTAATATAAAAATGAAAAATATATTTCGCTCTAATATCACTTGCAAAAGAATCTACTAAAGAATTCCTAATTGAATAAAGAAAAATGGCACAGACTTCAGAAGACGAGAACACAATAGTTAAATCTCAGTTAGATAATGTCCACTTTTGTATCTACTAGCGATAAACTTTGACCTTAAATATCTAAGGAACTGTTCCACCCTTATCTCAAATTCTGTCATAGTCAGGGGATGTTTCTTACTTAACAAATTCAGATAAATACCTAAAACTACTATCACACCGGACCACAAGTATCTGCAACAAAAAAAAAAAAATACATACATTATTATTTTTTTTAAGGAAGTGCTTGTTAAAGGGACCAGACATATTTTGGTTGTCCAACAAAGTCGACAACTACCAAATGTCGTTCCCAAAAGCACTCGGATGGAGTCAGTGTTTATGCCAAATTATAAATAATGAATAGGGTCTGGCAAGTGTGCCATAATGCAGGGGTTGGACTCGTAATCCATCATGTCTTCGACGCAAGGATATATGGGACACCAAAATCTGGTGTTAAAGATGCAAATTCAAAATAGTTCACGTGGACAGAGGACCTGGCACAACACGCTCATTATTTTCACGAATTTCGCGCAGTTGTTTGTTGTCACTCTCATCGGTATATTATTATTTTTTATATCTACAGAGGACAATGTATGTGTTACTATTATTTTTATACTCTTAGTCATTGTTTGCAAAACCCGTTTACTAACTATCAATATTGGAGGGGAAATATCTTAAACAACTAAAATTCGTATCAGAACATTAACGACCTTATTACCGCAAAAATATAAGGTTTGTCCATTGTCAGCTACAGAAATTTATTGTGTATGTCTTCTTTGATATTTCCTATGACACGTTGATATGTCTTTTATAAATATGTTTTATGCAATGTATGGCTACTAGACAATGGAAAATCGGATTCATATTTGGCAAAAAAACGTCTAAAGTACATATTGTCAACCACGTTCCACAGAAGGCTACATGTACAAAACATTATGCACAAATCAAACTGAAATTCCTCTTTCCTAACAGTACCAGTAATATTTTGTTGATGGATATTCCAATCTAAACGTCTCTCACACTCTCAGCATCTGTATAAATTGAAATATATATCGACGATTGCAAGGAATACATAAAATATGTGATCCGTCTATTGTAAAGTCCTCGTAATTTTCAGTCTATTCACAAATGGTAGCGGCTGTGCCATTATTACAAAAAACACAGAAAATCAGAAAATATGTAAGTACACTACACAAACTTACGAGTTAGTCACTCACGACACGTTCTACCGTCCATCCGCTCGCATCGAGCTAACGCAAAATACTGCGGAATCGGCGCACTCGACGTGGCTAAACTGCATTCAAGATCCTGACTATCGGCACGGGTGGGGTACTAGTCCCAGTGGACGTTACTAGGTACGGTCAGTGGCGTACGTATGCATAGGGAATTAATACACGCGTATATAATTTACAAGGCGCTTAAAAATATGGTTTATACTTTATCATAAGAGTTGTATAGTGCCGACTCTATTTGTAGGACACTTTTCAGACCCTAATAATGAAATTTGTGTACTTACTGGAAAGTGAATGGTTTACTGAAGAACATGAAAGATATAATTATGGTGACAGCCTTTCGGCATGTCGTAACTGTGACTGCGCGAAGGCGCCCGTGGTCCTAACTAACGTGAGCACCACTTGGATACCTAAATATCCAGTTATCGAAAATAAAAAAGCGTAGCCATATATCTTTTTAGGATTCTGAAAAGTAAGGGAACATATTTAATATATCACACAGAATAAATTGAATACAATGCCATTCAATACACAAAAAAGTCTTCAATTCAATCTTATTTATAGAATAAAATATTCTAATTAGAAATACTTTGAGAAAAAATAAATGTTGCAGGGTACTTACCTGAGCAAAAAATAGTATTCCATCTACAAGATCTCCAGTCGCCAACATGACGATAAAAATGTACAAGAACCCTAAAGCGTACGAGTATAATACTACTTCGGCGTTTGTTGCCCCATAATTTTTCATCGACTTCTCCTGCACGTTGCCGATAACTGCATCACACAAGAGTGCTAGTGATATCATAGTTATGCCTTTCGTGTTGAAATTCGGCTGCAATTGGGAATCCGCTGAAAATTATAAAGCAGTGAAATTATGTGTAGACTTCGTCATACAAACAATTTAATTTCTTTTAGGTATGATAAACCTAATTGCCGAGGAATGGTAATTAGGTTATTAGTTATTTTGCGATTGTGAATAAATTGGATGTCATATTACGATTATAATAAGCCATTTTTATGGTTATAATAAAAAATAAACACAAGAAAAATTTAGTGGTAAAATGTTAGCTAGTGCCTACACTTGTTAGTGTACAGGGTTTTCATTTAAATTATCTATTATTACCTTTTAAGCATATCAAAATTAACAATTGAACATCAAAAAGTCACAAAACGAAACAAGCATCTTTTTTTTAAGTAGAACACCCTGTATATTTTTTACTTTTCTCCAAGAACTCTTCCACGTGACTAGTAATTTCAAAATATGTGGTTTATTAATATTTATATAAAATTTGACATATTTTTGAGGTCAGGTAGGAGAGTTCTTGAGGAAAACCTAAAAATATACAGGGCGTTCCATTAAAAAAAGAGGTTTGTTTCGTTTTGTGACTTCCAATAATTCAATTGTTAAATTTGATAGCCTTAAAATATAATTCACATTTACTAAAACTTTTGTAGAACATTTTTTTTTCAATTTCGTATAATTTATAAATCCTGTAGGTAAGTGTAAAAATATAAAATCCTGTACATAAAATTATACAACACGAATACTTTAGATAATAACTTATCTTGAGTTGTGATATAATATTTTAGTCAAGAAAAAATAATCCCGCGGGTATTTTGAATAGATATAATGAATAGCTATGAAGTAAGAATTTTAACAAGTAACCACACTGTTAGAACATATAACTCGACAAAACTCACAAATTTCAAATGCTGTTAATAAACTAAAACTAATAAATTATGGTAAATGTTCAGATAAGCCATTTTTGCAATTTTAGCGTTTTTTTTTTTCTTTAGTCAGATACCCAGAAAACAGTAATATACACCATGTTTGACCACCAAAATTGTGCGCAAAGTAGTATTAGTTCCACAAGTTAACGGTAAAAGGGAGCGAATAGGTGTGCTGGGTGGGTAAAATAAAGCGTAAATAGTGATTTTTTCAAGGCAAATGTATTTGATTTTTTCATAAAACCCATTGGAAATACATGTTTCTTCATGTCAATGGTCAAGATCGTCCCAAAATTAAGCTTTTCAATTTTCACGATCAGTAAGGCAAATTGTACGTACAAAAATGTGGAAATGCAATGTTGTAAAACCTTTACAGAGATATCTATCTAAAAGGAGCAAGGGAAATGTCACAGATACATGTGAAATGAAAAAAATCACTATTTACGCATTATTTTATCCACCCAGCACCCCTATTCGCTCCCTTTTCCCGTTAACTTATGGGACTAATACTACTTTGCGCACAATTTTGGTGGTCAAACATGGTGCATGTATATTACTGTTTTCTGCATATCTGACGAAAAAAAAATGCAAAAACTGCAAAAGTGGCTAATCTGAACAATGTCCTAAATTATTTTCAGTTATTTCAAAATCCATACAAACCCAATGTAAATAAGGTTAGTCCGACACACATTAATACAGCGGCAAGAAAATCCAATGGCCCGTACCGTTTTCCCTGGATCAAGATTCCTCCCGCTAGGACAGGAATGAGTTTACAACATTTAAATATCACTTGCGTAGGGTAATTAAGGTAACCTAGGGAGGCATTCGAAAAACCCATCGTGCCCAGTGTTAGAAGGGCCAGAAGGAAATATGTCTGCATTGGAATCCTATAATAAGGCCTCGTTATATCATAAACAATTCTAAAAAACGACATGCTTACTTTCTTGAATTAATATTTTTCACTTTGGTCTCGATAAAACCAAACACGGTATAAAACCCAAATTGAACTAACGTCAAAAACCACCCATATGGCTGGAAACCGTCTATTGTGAATATAAGTTCCTGCATATATCCATAGAGAAGGAAAAATACAAATACTGCACCACTGCACAATAGAAACTGCAATGTTTTCGTGTATTTACTAATGTCAAGGCATAAAATACTATTCTTTGGTTTTATCGGTTCCGGATCTAATAACAGCCTTTGTTTGGAAGTCATTTTCACTATTTGTTAACTAAGCATTATTATTATTATTAAAGTAAAATTCCTTGACACGTTGACATTTTTGAAACTTAAGAAAAATCTCAAGAAACATGTTAACTGACAGCTGTTTTGACAGTCGCTTAAACAGGTTAACCAACACTTTCAATTTAAATTCATATCAGATGGCCAACTATACAAGGGGTTGCAAGGTTGCATAGTATTAACACTATTAATTGATATGACAAAACTGTCTTTAAGCTTCTTGAAGTGAGTACATATGTGAATAACGTATCTATTTGTGTTATATTTTTCTAAATACATAAACAAATAACTTTTGAATTCACTGAGTACTGTATTTTAGACATATTAACTGGTTGCACATGTACGTAAAAATTCGACTAAGCAAATTCAATATTGTCATCTTAGCACTGTATGTCCTAATAGAAAAAGCAAACGGATCTGTAATGTTATATGGTGAACAAATATATCAGTTTTATGGTACCTCGCAATACAAATAATTTGCAAGTAGTTGCTAAAAAATATCAAGGTCAAGAAGCAAAGTTCAACGCCATCTGCAATGTAAAATGTAAACAAAAAATAGTAATGGCCGCTGCGTTTTGGCAGTGATCTTCGTGTTGTGGATAAGTGTGCGTATAAACTAATCTCAATTAAACTATTAATTATGATAATTTTAATTCGGTGAGAGTGACTTTAAATATAGTGAAAAAGTGTGTTATTATGTATTGTACAGTTGACAAAAGTCATTGTAGTGCAGCTTCCAGCACACAGCCTAAGACTACGAAGGATGGTAAGTTGTATTTTTATGCACTTTACATTAACTATTTTAGTGACAATTCGCCAGCGTGCAGTTGCAGCGGAAGTTTTTGGAACACCAGAACCATTTAGTACGCGCTTGAAATTTTGTGGCTGTAATTATTAACGCATATCATTATCAGGTTTTGTGAAATTTGTACGATAAAAACAAAGTAGGTCCTAATGCCTTGTAAATGTGAATGTTCAAATGTTGGAAATGCGTATCCGGCTTACTGAGTTTTATAGTCCCAATATTAATGTACCTAAATTTTCATTGTAAATTTTGGGTGTAGATTTTCTGTAACGCACCGAGTACGAAAAGGCTACTATTACTTACATACATTTTTTTACAAACAGTTTACTTACAATCAAGTCTGATGTTTGTCTTTCTACCGGGATATTAAATAGTAGGTATTTTATTAAAAAGGTCTTAATAAAATGTAGGTTGGTAGGGTAAGGACATCAGTGGGATTAGAAATATTGGTTATGCGGATCACATCCTACATACTTTTGATAATTGTCTATCTCCCCAAATATCCCCGTTAAATACCTAAATATGGGATTATGTTATTTTTGTAGTAACTAATGCACAAATCTTTTAAATCCTTCCTTAATAAAAAAGTAAATAGCTTAGATAAGGTTATTTGGATCGTGGTGACTAGGCAAGTATTATTTTGCTTTTTACAGGCGGAAATTGCATATTTAAAATGTAATTTCCATTTATGGTATTTACTGGTTTGTTTTTTTTTGTCATGTTGTCCGTGTCAGGCCATATGCCATGTGTATGTATTGTAGGAAGTAAAAATGAACTCGTACTTATTGTAGATGTATTAGGTAGAAATTAAATATTTCTTTATAAGTACTACATTTTCAAAAAAAGGCAAATTTTGTACTGCAGTATTGATTTATTTTACTTGTGAAATTGAGAGTCTAATGAGGCGCCAACTTGCAGGTGATATGTCGATTGTGTGTTCAAGAAACTGAATTTCTCCGAAAATATTAAATTATTTTCAAAGTTTTTTGGGCTCGGATTAAAGGAATACCTTCAGAGTACCTATCTATCTGACTAACTGAGTCATTTTCGAGGAAAAATTCCAAGACATGAAACATTTGTAAAGTTGAACTAAAAACATAAAAATTCAGAACTGTACTATCCTTACTACAGCGTTCGTAAAAATTAAATAAGTTCATGAATTTGTAATAATTAAAAAACATCGAGTTTTAGAGCAATATTAGTTGTTTTAGTAATGTGTGGCATACAGGACTTTTTTTATATTTTTGGTTCAACTTTAGAAAAATGTCAGGTCTAAAATTTTTTTTTTCAAAATGGTTCAGTTAGATAGATACTCTGAAGATTTTCCTTTAATATGAGCCCAAGAACTTTGAAAAGGCTTTAATATTTTTCCTAATTATTCACAGTTTTTTGAAAACATTACAATTTTTTGCGATGACGCATTGCAAATTATCAGAAGCAAAATTGTAGGTATTTATAAAAATTGTAAGTATTTATGTAGTCTTGCTACATGACAAAATTCAGATCTACAAAATAAACCATCGATTTGGTTCTGTAGACTTCTTACTTGACAAAAAAAATTAGATCAAATTTGTCACCATCCTAGGAATTATCAGTTTCTTCAACATTTTTTTACGCCTACGTAGTCGAAGGTTATCTCTGGGGTTATGACAAGTCTTAAAAAACGTTACAGAAATAAAAACAACCTAAATTGTCAATCAAATACACTTTGAACTTTGTTGAACTATACTTTGATTAAGGATGTGTAGTTAGTACGTCGTAGTTTATACATTGCAAACAAATTTGTTTCTATACTAAGTACCCTTCTACCCACGGTATACCGTGCTTTCTACCTACAGTTATTCGCAAAAGTATTCGCACTTTACAGGGAATTGTAAATAACCACAATTTTCTTTTAATGGGTGTGAGTATAATTAATCATAATATTTTTTTATTATAAACATACATGTGTAAGTATTACCTACATAAATTAAACTTGAACTTCATATCATTTACTGTTTAGGAAAATAAAAACTAAATTATTCTCTATTGCAAAATCACGGGTATGAAGTATTCGTACTTCAGTGATTTTTTGATGAAATTGGCCAAAAATTGGAAAAAGTTAGTATTTGGTTGGTCCACCTTTAGCTGCGATCACAGCCTCCAAACGTTTAGGCATGCTTGCTACAAATTTTTGTGTGATATCAGGGTGCATATTTTGCCATACATTTGTAATTGCATGTTTAAGAGTGTTTTTATCTTTTATTTAATAATTTCGTAACTGTCATTTCATTTCCGACCATAAATGCTCAATTGCATTTAAATTAGGGCTTTGAGGGGGTGTAATTAACTGATGGGGAGTGTTGTATACAATCCATTGCCTCGCTATGTAAGCAGTGTGTTTTGGATCGTTGTCTTGTTGGAAAATAATTATATCCTAGATTGAATTTTGCGACACTTAATGGCAAATTTGTTTTTAATAGGTTTAAGTACGTAAATTTAGTCATAATGCCATCAATAAAAACTAAATTCCCGTGCCACTCGCACTCATACTTCCCACACCATCATTGAACCTCCACCATGCTTAAAAGTTGGACAGAATTTTTCGGTTCAAACTCAGCGTTTACCTTTACGCCACACTAAACGTCCGACTGAAAAATGTTGAACTTACTCTCATCAGTAAATAAAACTCGTTCCCAAAAGGTGTGATCCTTGCAAAATACTTTTTTGGCAAATTTTAATCGTTTTAGACGATTTACTTTACTACTAAAGGGCTTTTTCCTAGATACTCTATCATGCAGATCGTGCCTTTTTTTAAAACCCTGCGACAGATATCTGTACTTACTTGCTTTTTAAAACGATTATTTACTAATGCCGCCAATTTTGGGGCACTTGTAGAAGGGCATTTTTTCGACCATTTTTTATTTCACGCACTATTGCCTTATCTTCTCGAGGAGAAGTTAATAGTCTTGGACGGTCCTTTCAAGGCATATTGGAAACTATTTGATTTTCGTTATATCTTTTTATAATATATTGTATAGTACTTTTGCTTCTTTTTAACATGTCACCTATTTCTTTATATGATTTTCCTTCCAAAAGCCACTGTACTGCAATTTGTCTCTCCTGTGCTGTTGTTTCTGATTTACGTCCCATTATAATTAGAAATATTTTAACAGATTCACACATCATACAGTTGTTTACACTCGTCTGAATGTATAACTGAAAACTGTGACTGAAGTCTTAACAACTGGGGCCTCACCGTTGTACCTGGGACATTGAGGTTATGCGCAGTACGAATACTTTTGCTGCGTAGATATTGCCATTCTTAAAATTAAATATTTTTTTTATATAGGTATTTAATGCAATATGAAGCTAAAACTTGATTTATGCATTGCTGATATAGTGTGTTTGTAAATATATTTTTTTACATGAAATTTTCCTTACAGCTACAAAAATGCTGTTAATGTCTTTACACATCAATTCAGGGTACGAATACTTTTGCAAGTAACTGTATAAAATAAACGAGACACATTTGCAAAGCGCAACTGTTCAAATAGTAGATACTCATAAAACATGCAAAGTAAACTAGGTCCTACCTACGCTTGTGGTGTACTAACTTGTAGATGTAAATTTATTTGTACCGGTGTTTGTAAAAGATAAATAACTAGATCAAATAAGGTAATATAATGACAAAGTCTTCAGGGCTGGAAATGCGTTTGCATTATTTTTTGATGTAACTGTATAACTCTTGTTATTCTGGCATTTAAAGCCATAATTTTTCAAAGTAGGTAGATAGGCAGTGGGCCAAAAATAAATCAAAAACTCCTTCAGCAAATCTTAGAGTTTTTAAAGTTTCAAGCTCGAGTAAAATATACATATGTTTCATAGTATTTCATTCGTGTGGCTTTTTCGACATATCGACTCCAGTAGCAAGCTTCGTTTTTGGTCAATGACCTTGGCAATATCCTGAACAGCCTATTCATTGGCACTTTTCATCGAGCTCTATACATGTATTCATCAGAATATCAAGCCGCACACATCGTGCATCAGCATTATCAATTTCATTTCATTAATTAAATTCAAAGCCGTAATGGGACGATCCGGAAATTGAGAAGCCCTGTAATTATCCGTAGCGTTTCAAGCAGAGCTTAATGGCATTCGTCACGTCGGTATCTCCTACTGAGTGCGCGTCAGTCAACTGTTATATCTGCTGGTGCATTCCCATGCACCGTGTATTGTCCATATTTAAGTCTTGTGACACCGGTCAAGTCGAATATCACCAGCGAAAATGGCTGCATTGCAATTACTTAAGACTGTTTTACATATATCAATTTATTGCACAATAAATTGTCCAATTTTAGTAGAGAATATTAAAACTGGTTTTAAAAACAGTTTCAATCTTCTCCTGAAGATGCCAACTTAGTTGGCGAAACGCGCGTCGAGAAAAGTATAGTAGTTCGGTGTTTCGTGGAAAAGGTCCAGTTTTTTTCTGTTTTATGTTTTGATTGATTGCAAAGCAGGTATAAGGATCTACATTACAGAAGGCCTTACATCCAGAAGGAAATGCTTTTCTTTATTTGAGACAGAAATTCGCGTGTAAGTGAGGCAAAGCTTGAGGGGTCGCACCACTGTAACAGTCTAAAAAAAAAACGTTTTTTTGATGATTTTTTTTTCGGACTGAAGGAAAGGTAGTAAGAGAAAACGCTTTAAGGGTGTTATTGGTCATATATTGAAGTACAAAAAAAATTTGTTTTCATCCATAAATATTGCAAAATGGCGGCGCTAAAGTTATTCTCCACAGATGCGTTGTCGTCGAGACGCTTCGCGGCACGCAGCAGAACTGGTGCAAATGTTGATTTGGAACAAAAAAATCCTCTTAATCTACATGAGTATAGCTAGTGAGACACGTACGGAATTTTAAAAATATTGATTTTTGTGTAAGTGACATGTTTTTGAAGAAAAAAGTATTTTTTTTTACGAAAAAAGGGCAATTATGTGTATAAAAAAATGTTTAAATCAACTTATTGAAAAATCCGTACGTTTCACTTTAAAATGTTGTTTAAAATGTAAGATGTAGTTAAAATTTCAAACGAAAATATTGAAAATTGTTGGAGTTATGCTGCCTGTCGTTTTGAAAAATCGTGTTTCGAGAAAAACGCATTTACAGTTTTAAAATGAGTTGTCTACTTCATACCAATCTTCATCATTCTTTTCAGGCCTACACTAACGTACTTTCACTTGAATTTTTTTCACAATTAGTAAACATAGTTTCTAACGACATCTAGTAGTGTATTACAGTAGGTAAGAAGTTAGAAATCAGTAGGTAAGACGTTACGTAGTGCCTTTCGAGCAGGTAAGTCGTCGCATTAGAGGCGTTCGACACGCTTTGGGAACAACGTGAAATTTCAAACAAAAAAACATTTTTCATCTATAAAACTTTTGTCTCGTATTTTAGAAGATTCAAAGTATGTTTTAGCCAAAAAACAAAAAAAATCGATTATTTGAAAATTCTACAGTTATGCTACCTCTTAAAAAAGGAATGTTCGTTGGACCGCAAATACGAGAACTTTTTTAAAGACGAAAATTTTGAAACTACGCTTTCGAGAAAAGAAAATAAGGCGTGCACTGCCTTCAAAAATGTATGTAACAACTTCCTAGATAACAAGAAATCAGAGAACTACAAAGATCTAATTCAAGAACTGCGTAGTATCTCCCGAGTATGGCCGTTCTAAATCGTACTGCGTGCGCAATTGGATGAAAGGATTGTAGGTACTGTCCCTCGCTACTTGTTCCAGGGTGCTTATCCTCAGCCAGTGAGTTTGAATGTTCCAATGACAAAGTCCGCCATATTTCTCTTAAGATTTGTAAAGCCATATTCTGAACCATTCTTGTGACATTCACTTCCTACAAGTTTTAATAGAATTTACGAAGATATTTTCTCCCTCTAACAACCAAAAAAATATCATGATTTTTTAGGAGAATCGCATGCGCATAGCGATTATTCCGTGCAAAAAACATTAAAAAATTCCGTGCTTTATTTGTAGTTTGGTTTCTAGGTTATTTACCTACATATTATTGTATAAAACTTTTATATGATTTACAACGGGTCTTTGCAGTCCATATAATAAATAAAATTTATGGAATTAAAATTAAACTTTTTTAATTGAAAATATACATATATAGGTATAGGTTATTAACAAAGAATAAATAAAATGGTTACAGATAAATGCATAACATTATTTCATGAGAATATTTTTAATTTTGATTAGTGAATCTGTGTTATTGAAATTTAATTTTTCATCCAAATAAATACTTTTTGGATTCCTACATACTGGAAATTTCAATTTTTCTTGATAATAGTCTTCTGGTAATTAATTTCTTTCTTCAATTTAAGTTACTAATAATTGATTTGATACTGGTATGTCCAATGATTCTGCGACCCTCATTGTTTTGTTTATCTCCGATATTTTTATTGAAGTGGTTATGTATTCGTGATCTATAACTCTGCTTGTCGAAGGCTCCTTATTATAAAATTTAGTAATTTAAATTATTAACAGATAAGAAGGGTACAATGCATACGGTTATACCTATAAACACAAAACATAATAATCAAACTTTCATGAACGTTCGCACGCACAAAACATATTGGTAAATTCATACGAATGACACATGAAATGTAGTTCAATAATAACATATTTGACATACATTAACTATATAAGTTAAATAGACTACTACACTCGAACCCCTCTTAATTCACCAAATCCGTGCATTTTAGTGAAATTTAGTCTCGCATAAGTCGCGATCATAACGTCAAGTTTTTCGTGTTTTAGCTGAAAAAAAGAAATAGTTAGAGATATACCGCAGCACTTGTTATAACGAAAAATGGGCCAACTGAACAAAAAAATAAACGTAACTATACCCAGTCGTGCGTGACAAAGTTCAATTTTCCACTTGAATTAATATTTTAAAGGTTAAATATTTTTAAAAGACGCCTAACCTATTTTAAAGGTTAGGTGTCCATATTTAATGTATTACACAATCATTTTTTTTTCAATAAAAACTGTATTCATGCGAGAATCCAATTTCCAAACGTAGTTCTAAAACTTTTACAGGCGGCGACTTAACCGGGACGGTTTCTGCGACATAATAGGGGGAAACGTGGTGAAATAAGAGAGGATGTGAATTAAGCGAAGGTGAATTAAGAGGGGGTTCGAGTGTAAGTTAGTCTTGAATACACTAGTATATTTGGCAACAATGTGTATTTTTCGCACGGTTGAGAATGCGGTTTAAAATTTTGAGAGAACGGGGAGTTCTCCTTCTCGTTTGATAGAATGGTCATTTCTCATTTCTCTCAACTTTGTTCCCCGGATGAGGATAAGCACCCAGTAGACCTCTGAGTGCTTACGTCATGGAACGTTACGTCAGAGCCGTCGGGGGCTTTCTTTCCGTCGGTAACGAGGCGGCCGAACGAACTCCTGGAATGGAGAGCACGGAACCAGATCGTGGGCCCGGCGAAACGGAGGACCCGCCGGTGAAGGTCGCTGCGTTCTCCACTGACCATAAGCGGCGGCAGCTGCTGCGGTCCAGCATCCGACGGGTTTGTTGACCGTCTGCCCAACACAAACAATGCCTCCTCCTTGGCTGCGAATCACGTCGCGATTCTGAACGAGTCGGTCGATGAGACGGAAGGCCTTGCGCCTTTCACCGCGATATCGGACAAGTGGGACGGGAAAAGAGGAACGTTTACGCAAGGATGCAGTCGCTGCGTCCGCATCCAAGTTTTGTAATAACACTGGGCGGCATCGGCAGCTTGAACATGTTTTTAAAGAGCTCGAATAACAGTTTGTGTACTCGGATAGAAAAAAGGTTGCGTTTTTAAATGGTGTTGTTCGAGAAACCGAAAAAGAAAAAGTTGTTGGTGTTCATAAAGTGTTGTTGATGAATTTTTTTCGTTTTATGCTATAACACACAGTTTCAGCAGAAATTTCACGTACCAGATTACGAGGAGTGGACGGGAAATTGTAATTGCAATGTATGCTGGCTATTTCGAGGTTATGTTAGGTTAGAACCAGGAAATAATTAGCCCACAAAGTGCGTTCTAAATTTGTCACCTTCTAACGAATGTTTGAGCAACTAGTATCGTTTTGCTCAAGCAACTTGAACTCTAACAACAGGCGCATTTTATATCATAACATAGTATAAAACAAAGTCGCTTCCCGCTGTCTGTCCCTATATACCTATGTATGCTTAGATCTTTAAAACTACGCAACGGATTTTGATGCGGTTTCTTTTAATAGATAGAGTGATTCAAGAGGAAGGTTTATATGTATAATACATGCATAATATAGTAGAGAAACACTGATAATTTTAGAGGTTTCTAATGTGATATCGTAAACCGTGCGAAGCCGGGGCGGGTCGCTAGTATATTATATATTATACATACAGGTTAGGAAATTGCACCTTTGCATATTGGCGATACACGTGTAGAAGGGAATACGTTAAAAGACACCAGTAAGGACAGACAAAGACAGTTAGATACCACAGTGTTTCACGCTCGTGCACGTATAAGAAACGTATGAGACATGCGCGTGATAACAAGTGAAGAGAGGGGTAGAGGTTATTGTTCTCTAGAGTCTAGACAATAATTCAATTCACGCGTGCGCATTATAATTTATTATGGGCGTTCCGCCTACATAATTTTATTGCTACCCTATTGATGTAAACACGAAAGACAGAGAATAACGCTCATAAAAGTTTTAAAATGACATGTCAGTCTAGCAACTAAGGGTATAATATTTCTCTGTCAGTTCCTTTTTACTTGAAGAGTTTATTCTTTTCTATCTTTTAATGCTCGGCTTTGAAATCTTGGAGTTTCCACCCCTGTATATTATGGGACACTCCACGCCAACTTCGCCACGAAAAAATATATTTCTCTGAAACTTTGTATATAAGTACTTAGTATGTGATAAGAAAAGTTGATACCTAAAATTTTAGAGCTCAAGTCACATTATTATACAATTACACAAAATTAGAGCTTTTTAGACAATCTTAAATTCGCGATTGTTGTAGGCCAATGAGCGCGAATAAAAAAATTTGAAAAAATAGTAAAAAACATCGCATTTTTCCCGTAGAATGCGATAAAAATACTTTTGAATTCTTTAAGTGTAGTTTTCACCCCTTTTCAGAGGGTTAAAACTTCAAATCGAAATTTGGAAAAGTATGACCTAAAAAAATTTTTTTTCTTAAAAAAAAGCTTGACGACTTTTTGAATTTTGTCCCAGGTCGCTGATTATGAATCTGGTGTCCGATTTAGAAAATTCGTTTTTTATGGGGCTCCATGGGGCCCTATAACAAAAAATATGATGAATTTCACAATTTTAAAAAATACCACGGTATTTTACACAAAATTTTGAGTACAAAAAGGTCTCTTGCAATTTTTCAATTTATGCGTATTTTTAGAGTAAAAAAATCGAAAACTTTTATAATGGTATTTCTCACTTAATAAACGTTTTTGAATTTGTTGCTTTAAAAAACGCCTTAAATTGAAAAATAGCTTGAGACATTTTTTACTCAAAATTTTGCGTAGAATCCGATGGTATTTTTTTAAATTCCGTGATTCGTCATATTTTTCATTGTGGGGCCTCATGGGCCCCATAAAAAACGAATTTTTACTTTTAAAAAATGTTCCCTTATTCTACGTTAAATTTTAAGTAAAAAATTTCTTGAAAAAAAATTATTCAAGCTTTAATAAACAAGTATTCAAGTTTTGCCTTATTATAAAATTCATCGAGGATAATTATTTTTTTTACTCAGAGTACGCTTTAAATGAAAAAATTACAGAAGACATACAAAGTATCAGACTACTTATATACAAAGTTTCAGAGAAATCTTTTTTTTTTGTGGCGAAGTTGGCATGGAATGTCCCATATACAGTCAGGGTAAAACAATTTTTTTTTAAGTTCTACAGAGTGTCCCTTTACCTACATAATCCTCATTTTTTCAAGATAAACTTGAGATTAAACTGAGGGGGAAACCGCATAGTCTAGAGGACACGGTCTAGGAAGTCCGAAGGAATTCAGGGAAAGTCTTAGGGAATTCATAGGAAGTCATTAGTGAATTCAGGGGGAAATCTCAAGGAATTCAGAGAAAATATCCTCATTAGAGGAAATCTGAAAGCAACAATTATACCTAATTGTAGTAGGTCATTGAAAATATTTTTCTTCTCTTTTTGATTTCAGTCTGCTAATATTGTTGACCGAATGTTGACAACATTGATTGACCCCGGTACTGATTGCTGCTTTCTAAACTTGCATTTGAAGACTCTAATTTAAAGTTAAAAAAAAAACTTAAAAATTAAAACTGTTGCATTCCGAAATGAAGTAAATAAAAATAACAACCGTTATAATGTTCATAAGGATTAAATATTGCAAATTGAGTATAAGCAAACGACAATAAAACAGACCAATACATGTGTAATGAATTATGTGTTCATGTTTATAAATCATTCATCTGAATGTAACACCGTTTACAAATATCCCGAAATAGAACGTTTTTATCAAATTTGAATTACATAAATAAATCGACAACACACTTTGTTGTGTAAACAGACAAACTAAACGTCGAACAGTTTATTAACCGATTAGGCATATTGACAAACATAGTAGCAGTTTTAACGAATTTATGAGAGTCAGAAATTGTACAACGTAGATATTATTAGCGCCCATTTATTTTTTTGTTTTGATGTGACACCTACAATCGGATTTGGTGCTGCACATTAAATTTTATCGCATACTTTATACAAATTACTGCCGCTCCATCGTAGAATATGTAAATCACCAAATTCCCCAATCAACTTATTCAATTATCCAATTAACACGGCGGAGAGTCTAACGTACGTATACCTTGATAAATCAACATCAGATGAAATATGTTGAACACGGATAGTCTACAGCCTTGAGATCGTTCACTGAATTCATTTCAGCGTTATCGCACCGTTATGTTAAAACGTCAACACGCTTGTGGAGGCAGTGTTTTTTTCAAGAACGCAGGTTTTTCGGTGGTTTAAGGCATTCTCAGAAGGAAGAGAGTCGATTGAAGATCGACGGTTGACGACAAGACTGATCGGGGAAGAGTTAAATTTGAATTACACCACTGCTCATCAGATTTTGACTAACGAATTGGGAATGAGAAAAATCTGTGCAAAAATGGTTCGAAAAAACCTTTCCTTTACTTTTTTCAAATCGATCGAAAATGATCTCTACTTTATGGAACGTGTTATTACTGGTGATGAGACTTGGGTGTTTGAGTACGACCCGGAAACCAAGCGCCAAAGCATGGAATGGCACACTCCAAGCTCTCCAAGACCCAAAAAAGCAAGAATGAGCAAGCTGAAGATCAAATGCATGCTGATTTGCTTTGTTGACAGCCAGGGAATTACCCACAAAGAGTTTGTGCTTTCAGGCCAAACAGTAAAGCAACACTTTTACAGAGAGGTTCTTGAAAAACTTCGAAAAAGGGTCATGCGTGTGAGACCAAACATCAAGAACAACTGGATGTTGCATCACGACATTGCGCCTTGTCACAAAGCCATTTCAGTAAACATTCCTGTGGCTCCTCAGCCTCCTTATTCGCCTGAGTTGAGTCCTCGTTACTTTTTATCTTCCCTAGATTGAAAAATCACCTCAAAGGACGCGATTTTGGAACCATAGAAAACATGCAAACGGCTGTGACCGACAAGCTGAAGGCTATATGAGTATGCGAGTTCCAGCACTGCTATGAGGAATAGAAGAACCGTCTCCAGCGCTGTGAGACTTCCCAAGGAGGTTATTTTGAAGGAGACGATACTGAATTGTAGTTAATTCTCTTCGAATAAAACATTTAACGAGATCAGTCTCATTACTTAATTTACACACCTCCTATATCAACCTATATCAAAAACTGGTCTGGTTTTCGCTATGAAATTTAAAAATAGGGAAATTAGAATGGACGGTGGTCCGCTGTTTTCCCGATGCTGCGCCGCAGTGCATCCGTCGACGATATTTCCGACCTCATAAACCAAGTGCCGCGGATGTTGCGGTGCCTTTGAAGTCGACTGTCGACGGAGAGGGGTCATTGTTATGATTTTACGAAATGGAATTTTCCTTGCCCCGCTGGAGGAACCCTTTGTAGAGCAAGCGGCTCGTGAGAGGGCTGGCCGAGAAAAAGCCGGTAAAATGAAAAGTCGGCTTGGCTAATGGAAATTCAGTACACTCGAACGGTATCGCTTTGTTGCGCTATAAAATGGAAGAAACCATAAAAACGGAAGGGTAGGCATCGATATAATATTTGTTGTTTGGTTTAATACGGGCGGCAGCAGTTGTAACTGTACCATATTGAAATGTTTCAATCTTATGGCTAGAATATTTTTGCAAAACTATATACCTATGGATGAACATATAGGGTACGTCAGTTGATGTTAACATTGTATATTTGTTGCCCGTACATACGTACGCCACTGACCGTTCCTGGTAAAAACCGCTGGGAGTCCGTGTCCGTCCGCTTTGTGCAAGTTCGGGAACAGCTAGATACAATTTATCCATACGGCGGCGATTCCGTTGTCGAAATTTGGTATTTTACGTTAGCTCGATGCGAGCGGACCGACGCACAGTGGGTTAGAATTGGAAAATCCTGGCCAATCGAGAATGATAGAAAATTTGTCGAACTATATCGAATTTCATGTTTTTTGGGTCGCTGATTTCAAATTTGTACTTTATATTTATTATATTCATATTTTGTGTAAATCAAATTTCAATTTAATACTCTCCTCGAAAGGGAAACAAAATGGCGGACCTGCAGCAACCGCATGTAACCATGTTTTCGCGATAAAAGGTACTTATTATGATCATAATTAGAGCATTGATATGTTCTGCCTGTATAATTTCAACTTATCTCCTTACCGAAAAAAAACAGGTGGAGAACCGGAAGTCAAATTTTCTTAAAACGCTACATATTTTGATTCGAATAAGATTATTTATATTTTTGATTAATAAGATTTTAATCTAACTCCCTGAAGAAATGGAGGGCCAAAAGTAAGAACTTTTTGGAACCTATAATTGCACGCAACCTGTCTTCAGTTAAGTTACATTAGGTTACTAAAATTATTTTGTGTTAAAAATTGATCGCAGAGAACCTCAGTTAAGTTGGATTAGGTCAACTATAAGTATAAAATAAAAAATTTATATTTCATGGAACATTGAGACACCCTATATTTCTCCTTCCACTGGTCAATAGTGTACACCAGGTATATAAATTCCCCCCTTGGTTGGGACTTACTATTGTATTGGGGATCAACACCTGTTTTGACGCAGGTACAGTTAGAATTGCCCCGAGAACGCTATTGGACACGCCTTTCTATTTTTGCATATTTCACTGAAATGAGCAGTTTCGAGCAGCCAATTTTTATGAATTTCTTATTCCACTAATATTTCCCACATGTTAAATTGTGAATTAGTGTTAGTGATCTGTAGAGACAAACTATTTTCCTACTTTTCTTTCGCTACCTTAACATGCACGTTTGTATTATAAGCGCAGAGTTAACATTTATTTTCCATAATAAGAAATACAAAAATTTGAATTTCAATGCATAGATAATATTTTCCATCCCTTCAAGAGTAGCCTCCATTTTTTTAAGTCTGAAATTTGAATTTCAATGCATAGATAATATTTTCCATCCCTTCAAGAGTAGCCTCCATTTTTTTTAAGTCTGAAATACACCTTGTGGTAACAAAAATTCACAACACACGAACGTTGAGTATCTCGGGACCGATTCTCGTACCGTTACGCACTCGAAGGTGGCCAACTTCCGACTGAAGTAGAACGGCAGGTATTAAAACCTAGGTAACTGTCGTTTCAGTATTACACCCAGCAAACCCTGCTTCATAAAGCTATATGAATTAAAACAGAATATAACGAACTTGGTTTTTCGATTTTTGGCCCGGATTTTCCGATTCTAACCCACTGTGCGACGCTAGAACGCCGAGTTTAAAATAATTTTATGTGTCGTGAGTGACTAACTAATAAAAGTGTGTACATATTTTATTGTGTGTACATATTTTGCACTGTGTACGTATTTCTTTTAGAGTTGGTATACTGTATGTATGTACATGTTATCTGATTTTGTTTGGATTTTTGCAATAATGGCTCAGTCGTTACCATTTGTGAATACACTGAATACGATTATACGATGACATGACGGATTACGAGTCCGACCCTGCGTTGTATCACACTTTCCGGACTCTAGTTATTATGATTAACGAACATTTTATTGGATAGTGGCACACTCTGAAAATATGTGACCTTTAATATGAAGTCAAGAACTTTGAAAAGCAATTAATAACATTGTTAATTGGTTGCTTTGTTACAACTGTGTCACTGGAGAATGGTATCTGCACATGCTTTATTTAGATCAGTATGATTTTATTTCTTTCCCTGGCGCGGGGTATTATTGTTAACTGAACAATAGAATTATTAGGTAACCATTGTGAGCAGATTATTCTACAAGGAATATTGTTTGGAAAGTATCCAGAAGACAATAATTTGCTGTGGCATTCCACGGTATAGTTTGGCTGGACTCGGCATGCTTAAATTATTTTATTGCGTCTTCCAAAAGTGTACAGCTTTTCTGTTTTTAAAATATGTAAGTTACTCGCCAGCTTATTTGAAGTTTCACAAGCACTTCAGAAAATTACATAGGCAGAAGTGTGAATAAAGGAATTACATAAATATTCTTCATGATGCAATTTCAGTTCATTATTTTTTTTACTTAATTGTCAGAATGTGCTACAGATATTCGAACTTGAGTTATTTTTTATGGTCGTATAGTTTTTACCCGCTTGTTTAATGAATATTTGCTCTTTAAATTATATATGGGACGTTCCATGCCAACCGGGACACCGTTCTCTCCAAAAGTAGAAGCAAGGAAAAATACGTTTAAGGTCTCAAAATGTTCGTATACTCAAGAGCTTTCGAATAAACGATGGCCATTTTTGGGAAAATTTCAAAATTCAAAATGGCGGCCATAAAATGGCGACTATAATTAGAAATTTAAAAAAAAAGTAGTTCAGTACCTAGCTTAAAATCATGTATACATGGAAAATACCCCGATATAATAGTAAACTTTATGGTTTTGGACATGCTGAATCCGAATTTCGTATTCTTAAAGTCCCAAGGTGGTAGGAGTATTAGTATCAGCAATTTTTGACCGTTTTTTTTTGGTTTTTAGTATATCTCTCGGAAAAACGGATTTTTTGTCTAGAAGTAGCTACTTTATGTTTTTTGACGTACTGACTTTGTGTTATTGGATTATGAAGTCTAAAAAAATTAGGGTAATTAAAACGGGCCATTTTTTGATAATTTTTTGTCACCTAGGAAATTAATTAGGTAGGTTTAAATTACTAGGGTTCCGATGAATTAGACAATTAGGCAATTAAAATCAGTTAGGTTTACAGTTGTTAGGTTTGGTGCTAATCACCTTAGGCTATGTTAGGTTTAAAGTTGATAGGTTTTGGTCTTGATGCCAAATAATGCCAAAAAATTGTTAAAAAATGGCTAGTTCTTACAACACAAATCTGTACTTTGGGATCCCAATAATCGAAATTATGATGTCAAAACACAGCATGGATATTAATTAAACTTATACATACATACATAGGTATATGTTGTAAGGAAAAATGAAGAGAAAATTTTCAAATAATGAAATTGATGAAATAACGAGGAAATTAATTTCAGTTCTCCGAGTAGTAATAATAATTGTTTTGTGGGACAGAATTTTCGTAGGATTGAATTGAACTCTTTTTTGTGTTTTCTGCTACCGATTATCACTCGGTGGTTTAGTATTATCATTCTTGTTGGCACTTTATCATCCGCCGCGTCGTTTGTAAGCCTGTACATAGACGGCGCATCGATATTTCTGTTATCGGAATTCGTTGTGGGGCGTATTATTTCAATATTGCCCCTTATCTTTTGATAACAAGAAATATGTTTAGTCTATACATTCCACAAAATAAAGATAATCATTACTGTTGAACAATACAAATACGTACATATATATTTATTTCCCAACATGTATTGCCAATAAGAGAATAAAAAAGGCATACCCTCAGATTATTTTTGCCTTAGTTTTTTTTTTCAAATTCATAAATCGGTTGCACTAAGTAAGACCTAGTAGATCTACACTAGGGCAGAAATTATAAATAAAATATATAGGGATAAAAATGAAATATATAGAGATAAAAATAAAATATATTTTTTTATACAGGGATTTAAAAAAAATCCCGAAGTTCTAAGTGATTTTCAAAGAGCTGTAACTTGGGAAAAATGGTAGTAAATGGCAGGAAAAAGAAAGAAACTGAAGCTCCAAGTTTCTAGTTTTTAGATTTTGAGTAACTATTCTTAGTGTCAGCAGTTTTTGAGTAATTGAACCTTAAGAAAACCAAGAAAATATGTTTTTCGAAATTCTTGCTTTTAAAAGATCCACGGAATAATTTTTTTTTCGATAATTTCGTATCTCGATAACACAGCTACACAAAAAAATCATAGTATCCCCATGTATTTTTCGACGCTGAATTCGAATCCAACCTCAAAAAAGTCAATACACCCTCAAAATTTTGAGATAGGTGTAAGAAATGAAAATTTGACAAAATACGCAATGTTTATTCCAAGAATATATTTCTGGCGGTTTTCGAGGTTGCTGATTTCAAATTTCAACATGCCGAAAGCAGGAAATGTACCCCAGAGGTGAAAATCGAGTATCACAGGGGTTGAAGGCGAAAATGTTTAGAGCAAGCCCACAGCAGTCAAATGGTTGATTGGTGATAATGAAACCAATACAGCCTTTTGACACGACCAGTATCGCTATTACAGGTCCGATCATAACGAAGAAAATGGAGAAAAGAAACAACAAAAAACAACAACTAAAACAAAAACTTCAACAACAAAAATATCAATAATAACAACAACAAGAACAGCAACCATAACAAGGGCAACAACAATAACAAGAACAACACCAACAACACTACAATGTGAACAACATAAAAAAGACAACAACAATAAAGAAATTAACAATGTAACTATTATATAAAGAAAAAACTGGCCTCAACGAAAGGATTTCGCAATCGGGCAAAATATTATCATAGAAAGTCGGTTAGTTGATCACAGTAAAATAATATAACAAATATAATATATATATAATGCTTAACCACTTCATATCAAACTTAAATAATAATTATTTTGTCACATAAACATTTTCGCACCCCCTTCAACCCCTGTTATACACAATTTTCACCTCTGTGGTACATCTCCCGCTGTTGGCATGTTGAAATTTGAAATCAACAACCTCGAAAACCCCGAAATATATTCTTGGAATAAAAATTGCGCATTTTGTCAAATTTTCATTACTTACCTCCATCTCAAAATTTTGAGGGTGTATTGACTTTTTTTGAGGTTGAATTCGAATTCAGCGTCGAAAAATACATGGGAATACTAAGATCAATATCCAGGATCATGATTTTTTTTTGTGTAGCTGTGAAATTTGAAGATTTTTTTTCAATCTTTTTTTGCTTTGAATATAATAATAATAATAATAATAATAATAATAATATTTATTCATCCTTTTGATCACAGTCGTATGATATAGGATATGTCAAGAACATAATAAAATAAAATAGAACAACAATCTAAAAGTAGAGTAAAAAATAAAGGAGACATAATATATAAAAAACTAAATACATGAACAAGCATTGTCAAATATGTGAACATTTACACACATAAAAAAATACAATATGCCATACACATAACAAAGTACATTGTACATCACATATCGTTAAAAATAAATAAATAAATATAAATGTGTATATATGATAAAATAAGTATATATAATGAAAATAAAGGTGAGATCACAGTCTGTCGAAATAATACTCATTTAATGAGTAATAACATTTATTTAGTAAACATTTTTCAAAGTTCAATTTTGAAGCGCTTTATTGGATAGTTCTTAATAGTGTTTGGAAGATGATTGTATGCTTTTATAGCTAAATATTTTGGGCATTGCTGATATTTTGCCATTCTGTGTCTCGGTATTTCCAGTATTTTATCATTTCTCGTATTATATGTGTGGTGGGAATTTATCGTGTTTGTAAAAAGTTCAGTTTTAGCATATGTTAATAAATTTAATAATAATGTACATGGTATTGTTAATATTCTTATTTTTTTAAATAAGTCCCTGCAGCTTGCTCGTTTACGCGAACCAGTGATAAAACGCACAGCTTTTTTTTTGCAGCCTAAATACTCTCTCACTTTCAGTAGATGCTCCCCAGAAAAGATGATTTTTTATTATTTAAAATGAGGCTATTGTCTCTGAACCAATCATTAGCGTCTTTAATTGCTGCATTTGTTTTCTGTACAACTTGTTCTATTTTTGACTCAGCTATTAACAACGAAGTGTCGTCAGCAAATAGTATTGAGCCATTTACATTAAAGTCATTAACATATATGATATATAACAGTGGACCAAGTACTGACCCTTGTGGTACTCCAACAAAATTCGGAAGAATATCCGACTGATTGTTATTTAATTCTACATAGTGACTTCTATGTTCTAGGTAGCTTTTGAACCAGTTTAATGCTTGACCCCTTACTCCATATCTTTCCAATTTCCCTATAATTACGGCATGATTGACTAAATCAATTGCCTTGCTTAAGTCGAGAAAAACTCTCGTATAAGGTGTCAGTAAATTTAATAATAGCTGTTATTGTAGATCGTCCCGCCCGAAAGCCAAATTGATTATCATTAAAACGTTTATGTTTATCAAGAAATATTATAAGTTTTTTTAGAAACATATTTTTCAAATATTTTGGAAAATGAGCTCAAAATAGATACCGGACGATAATTTTCTAAACTTAATTTACAACCAGTTTTATATAATGGTATTATTTTGGCAGTTTTAAGTTTCTCCGGGAAGATACCTTCTGATAAAGAACAATTTAAAAGGTGTGCTAAAGGTTTCAAAATATGGGTCATACATCTTTTTTAATAAATTCACAGAAATGTTGTCGTTACCGACAGAATTTGAATTTTTTAAGTTCCTAATAATATCTGCAGTTGGCGATGTATGACTGATAATCGATGAATGGCGATAACAGCGAAAAATCATCGTACAGGGCTCGAAAACAGGTCAAATTAAAGAGGATTAAATTATTTAAAAGAGATTTATGACAAAATTGTCGAAAAAATTTATTGAAGTAAATAGACCTTTTAGAAGACAAGCAAAAATTTCGAAAATTGTTTTCGAAGGTTTTCTTATAATTACTCAAAAACTGTAGACGCTAACAAAAAATAAACTCAAGATCCAAAAATTAGAAACTTGGAGCTTCAGTTTCCTTTTTTTCTTTTCTCTACGACCATTTTTCCCCAAGTTACAGCTCTTTGAAAATGGGCGGTTCGTGCTAAGGTTTTCAGGATTCAACACCTCCAAAAGATCTTAAATAATCATCAGAATGCGATTAAAACCGCATTTGTAACGGTTAGGTATTTTTAAAAAACGTGTCGGGTTACGGACGTGTTGTTAAGCTTCTGAAACGCATTGAAAATTTCCCGAAAAGTGTAATCACGTCCATAAATCGTTCTCCCCCCGCCGAAGCCCTCTGCCGATAAATAACGCGGATGCTCCGGGATAATTCAATTTAATACGGACTCCTTCGAGACGAGAAAAAAAATTGAAAAACCGGAGTCCCGCTAGTGTGCCCGAGCCCAATATAACGTCGGCGTGGTTTATGGCGCCCTCTGGCGGACGCGCGTAAATCATACTGATTAACGCGGTGTTTATCTTTGCCGCCGCGCGGCGGCAACTGTTTGCGTGCGGCGTAAACGGATTACGGCGGTTTTAATTGGGAGCAAGACAAATAAAAACGCATGTAGTCTATACGCCGATTGCATTCCTTCCGGAAATCGGGTGTACTATGGGATGAAGAAAACGGATTCGAAACCAAAAATACATATCATCGTGGCATTAAATGAAATAAGTGGACATCGGAAAAACGGATGTCACGCCAGGGCCGGCTCTGTTAAATTTTAACTGTTAAATTGAAAACCATATATTTGAGGACGTATTGCAAAACATTATCAACGATGTTCGGGAAAAATTCGTATACTTCAACAGACATGAAGTCAGTACTGTAAAAAAATTACAAGATGTCAGAAATCCGTGGTACAGCCGTTTGGAACTTGTGTTTATAACGGGTATACATCTAGAGTTATCTCCTACTTCGCTAAAATATAAAATAATACTGATTTAAAAAAAAAAATATTGCAATAGAATTACAGTTCAGTATTGTCTCCTTCAAGATAACTTCCTTGGGAAGCCATACAGCGCTGGAGACGGTTTTTCCATTCCTCATAGCAGTGCTGGAACTCATATACTTTCAGCTGGTCGGTTATAGCCGTTTGAATGTTTCTCTGGTCCCAAAATGACGTTCCTTGAGGTGATTTTTTCAATCTCGGGAAGAGCAAATCAAAATAGCAAATCAGCATACATTTGAATTTCGACTTGCTCATTCTTGCTTTTTTGGGTCTTGGAGTGCATAAAGTGTGTCATTCCATGCTTTGGCGCTTGGTTTCCAGGTCGTACTCAAACACCCAAGTCTCATCACCAGTAGACACGTTCCATAAAATGGGGATCATTTTCAATCGATTCCAAAAAGTCAACCACCTGTCTCTCTTGACGTCCTTTTGTTCCTGCGAAAGGTTTTTTTGGAATAATTTTTGCGCAGATTTTTCTCATCCCCAATTCGTTAGTCAACATCTGATGAACAGGTGGTGTGAGTCAATTTTAACTCTTCCCCGATCATTCTTATCATCAACCGACGATCTGAACGCACAAGATCCCGTATTCTGTCGACATTTTCATCGGTTCTTGAAGATGAAGGCCTTCCGCTGCGTGGTTCATCTTCAATCGACTCTCTTCCTTCTGAGAATGCCTTAAACCACCGAAAAACCTCCGCTCCGGTAGATCGGTCGCTACGTTGCCAGTCTCATTACTTAATTTACACACCTCGTATAGTTAATTTCTCGTACTGTTGTTTGGTGACAGCAGACGTTGAAAGGACATTTTCATTGCCTTTTGTATGTTTATTCGATGAGTATTAATTGCTGTATTTTGATGGATATATGTATTTTCTGTGAATGTGCGAACTATTGATTTTAATAATAGTGGCCTGAGTCCGACTCTGTTGCGGCTCTCCAGAATATACGCTTTAATAATTACCACATTTTCGTACGAAGCAATATTTTACCATAAAAAAAATTAATGAATTCGACAGTGTTATTGTTTGTTTTTTTATAGAAATCACACTAATTGGAAACTTGAGGTTAATATAACAGTTGATAAGACAACACGTTTTCTAAATATAAACGTTGATTAACTGCCAGACCATATATTTAGGAAGTCTCGTATACTTCAGAGATAAATCTCCATCCTACATATAATAATAGTGATATATGTTTCATTAGACGTCTAGATTTACGATGGAAATGTTAGAGAAAGTGTCTGCTGATTTGTTGAAGAGCTGCCAAAATTAGTGCACTTGCCGCCAAATGAACTAAAACGTATACAGTGGTGAATAGTACAAAGCATAGTAACTAATTGGTGTGGCTAAATCTGGCCCAAATATATAAACTGCTTTATTTAAGTAGTGGCGTCGTTTAATTAGCTGAGTCCATTGTCTGAATGAAAGTAATCCGTCTTGTTTCCTCGAAAGTATACAAATAATCCTTTGTAACTATTTCAATCTCAAGCGAGATGAAACGATCGGTTGTGGCAATTTTCCAAATAATCGGGCATTTTTTTGTTGGCAAATAGCTGCGAAAAGCAAAACGTAATAGTATAGAAAAGTCATTTTAAAAAGACTGGATGAGAAGACCCGTGAAACGAGAATAAGAGATAATCATATAGTGTGGAAACTTTTCATGGTCATGCGGGAAAATGTCACACTTTAAGATCCCAGTTGCTCTGAAAAGTACATCACCAATCTATTAATACTATGGATGTCACTGTTAAGACTTGATCTGAAGTCGAATATTCTCCTGAATGTCTGACAAAGAAAACGGAGTATTTAGGTTGCAAACACAATTAAGAGTTTATTACGTTATATGTTACAATGAGTACAGTGTTACAGATACAGTTAAGCTGATAACAATTAGGTTTCTTCTATTCTATAATTTTACATGTGGTGAATACCGACATACGAGGTGTGTAAGTTATGCAATGAGACTGGCAACGGTGCGCCCGATCTAGCAACACTGCGGAGACGGGACTTGGAAAGGCGTTAGGTTAATATGTAATACACCTTCAGTACAAGTTTGAACTTGTTAGAGTCTTCTGTTTGTTCCTTGTGACTGTTTTCGTAAACGAAAAGGTTTTTTTCTAGTGCATTGTAAAAATGAGTGACATTAATTTTGAGCAACGCAGGAACAAAAGGACATCAGTAGAGAATGGTGTTTTGACTTTTTGGAATCGATTAAAAGTGATCCCCAATTTATGGAACGTGTCATTACTGGTGATGAGACTTGGGTGTTTGAGTACGACCCGGAAACCAAGCGCCAAAGCATGGAATGGCACACTTCATCACGACAATGCGCCTTGTCCCACAGCCATTCCAGTAAACGAGTTTTTAGACAGTAAAAATATTCCTGTGGCTCCTCAGCCTCCTTATTCGCCTGACTTGAGTCTTTGCGACTTTTTTCTTCCCGAGATTGAAAAATCACCTCAAGGGACGTCCTTTTGGGACCATAGAAAACATTCAAACGACAGTAACCGACCAGCTGAAGGCTATTCCAGTATATGAGTTCCAGCACTGCTATGAGGAATGGAAGAATCGTCTCCAGCGCTGCGTGGCTTCCCAAGGAAGTTATTTCAAAGGAGACAAAATACTGAATTGTAATTCAATTCGAAAAATAAATAAATAAATAAAAACCATCTCATTACCTTAATTTACACACCTCGTAGATCTATTTCTGTATAAGCTGGTGAATCTGGAGATGCAGTATCCAAAATGAATATTTTAAATAAGTGTAGTTTTGATAAGATACTTTTTTTAACACACCGAAGTCCTTGATCATGTGTGTGAACATACCCTGTAAACAATTTTTCCGTGAACTTTTTTTTTACTGCAGAATTTCCAATAAAACTCTTATCTAACTATTTCATTTCGAAATGTGGTCAGAATTCAGTCTATATGGTACACTAATGCAAGCGTATCCGACTTGAAATATGAATATAAAAAATACTATATATTGCTGTACCTAGTCAAACACTTTATTCTCAATAATTTGGTAAATGCAACATGAAATTAATATTCATACTGTTACATACATCAGTTAAAGTGAACAATACGGTTGATCCACAATGAAACCAGTCAACGATGAAATATTTTGCAGTCAAGAGTTGAATGATGTAACGAAATAAATAGTTAATACGCTATTTTGCTTTATAGACCCCGACCCGACGAGTTTATTTCTGAAACCTAATAAACACCGAAATGAAAGTAAATTAAACAAAACTCGTTTTGCAGTGCACGCGATGTCGCACAAAATGCATTTAACAGGTAACATCATGAATGTTAAATTATTATTTCAGTCATCACGTAAAATTGTACCTGACGTTCTTATTAGTCCTGTTTCGTATATTATTTACTAAATATTAATTTAATTCTTTCTTCTCCTGTTTACTCCTCGCATCCGAGGCATTACATTCCTGAAAAAAAAAAAACTCATAAATTCCAACTCATAAAAGGGTGCTAGTATTTAAAGTATTTAAAGTATTTAATCAATTAAAGGGCTTTTGGCCCAGCGGTGGATCTACATACCATTTTTTTTGGGCGGTTAAACGCATGATAAAGCTATTTTTACAGTAATGCCTTAAAAAATATAAGTCGGAATTTTGGGCGACATGTCAGAGCCGAACTTGAAATTTATTTTCTTGATGGAAATTTCTCAATATGATGGTGGTATATTAAATTGTAATTTATTGTAACGCGAATTACAGATCTTATATTTCGATCTGTTTAATTACACAGGCCAACCAAATTTGACCATTTTCGGAAGCAGAACTTTTCCGAAGGCTTTCGGTGCGCTGAATCGGAATCTGGCCTCAGACTTACTCCATCACATCAGGTTTTTGAGATTTATGAATAAAATCCTGAAACACGTCAATTGTTAATTCTAGAATGACATTTTTTGAGCATAATTTTATACCTCCCCCTCCAACCCTCTTGGAGTGACAGCTACCCCTTCAAAATTTTTAAATGGAACGGGGGTGCGTGTGATAGCTCATTTGAAAGGGTTATTAATTCTCCATCCAGCAACAAAAGATTTTTTTAATTTCTATAAGTTTTTTATCGAAAAATATGTTTTTAATGTTACTAAGTAAAGAAAAGAACATGAAACAGAACAGAAGAACAGTTTAAATCAAATGTTCAAACTGGGCGCCCGTTGCTTCTTGACAATAATGGAGGCGTTGCTGAAATTCTTCTAAAACATTTTGTATTGTTTCTGGGGTGATTTGATTAATTTCTTGCCTTATTCTGTTTTTAAATCTTCTACGTTATTTGGGCTGTTCAAGTAGACTTTCAATTTTAAGTAACCCCATAAAAAATAGACAAGCGGGGTCAAATCGGGAGAACGAGCAGGCCACTCAATTTCACCGCGTCATAAATTGTAAATTACGTAGATAATGAATTTATCCGTTACTTATGGACCTCGCTTTATAATCAACGACCTTTAAAACGCTTATACAGTAATTTAACAGTATTTAGAAAAATACGCTCAAAGAGGTAAGTACCTTGTATTCTGCTTTTGGCATTTGAATAGATGGGTGAGACATAAACTTCAAATTGACATATCTCAGTGAAAAATAAAGAGAAAGAATCGTAATTTTAGATGATATTACTAATATTGTGGAAACAAAATACCTTATGATGTTACATAACTTCAAATATGTCAAAAAAAACAGTGTTTCTTTCACTTTTAAGTTAGAATTCTGAGGCCAGATTCGGATTTGGCACACCGAAAACCTTCGCAAAAATGTACTAGAGTTTCTGCTTCCGAAACTCAAACAAATTTTGTCGGCCTGTGTTATGGTCTTAGTGCTCGGGTACATAATTCACTGATCAGTCCGCCCCTGTTATATTTGTTTTGGCGCCCAAAATTCAACTGTCGACAACTAAATGCCCTACGCCAATTTTAATAACATTTAACCGTAATATAATTTAATAGTTAAATTGTCTCACATTCGCACGTTGGAATCGCACTTTCAGACTGCTCCATACATTTATTCTCCTTGAAAATCCTCGGTTCCAATATCGCAGCACTCTATCTCGAATCCAATAGAGTGTCGAAATCCCGCTGAATTGCTAGTGCTGCATTTCAAGACTAGAAATCTATACTTACAGATGTAAAATAAGTTGCAGTCTTGTTAGTCTCAGTAAGGCAGCGCTCTAGAGCTGCATGATGTATTGAACATGTTACTTTGTACGATGATTATTGAATTTATGGTTGACAGTGTAACTGTTTGTAAAGCTATTTTAGTTTCTTATGGAGCTCTAAATTTAGCTGTGAAAACTTTGCGATATGACACCTGGTATATTAAATTTTTGTTTGTAGTATTTAAAAATTGTAGAGGTCTCAATATATAGAAAACTAAAACTAAAAAAACCTTGTGTCTTTAACTGTTTGTATCCCAGTGACCAAATGCTTCAAACCCCAAGATAAACCGTAAACTATACAGACATCCCATTTTACTTACATATTTCATTACAAAAACCTTTGAAAAAAAATTAAATTAAAACCAACCCGAAATAAACTTTATAACCTTAACAATAGATGTGTCTGTAACGCCGCTTCCTCTCATTCCTCTCATTCACAGAAAAAATCATCCATCTAGCACCAACTCACGTAGCAGAATAGTTCTTCGAAGAACACATAAGTGATTCTCTTTTCTAGGTGATCGTCAGTGATCACTCCGCTGCGCTTTCGATTTCGCGTTGGTCCGTCCGTCCGTCCGTCTGCCTGTACGACTCGCGACTTGTTCGAAGAATGTAACGCTTACGAAACAGCTGTCGCACTGGTATTCGAGCCTTACCCAGCCCTCTTAAATGAACTTTCTGGAGCGCTCCTTCCCTCTCGAAAACCACACAGTAATTGTCGACCGTTCCAGGTCAAGATGCCCGGCTGGAATTGCCTGTATCATCGTCAATGGTCGTCGGATTCTTTCAAAGTCGACTCAGGTAACGACGATGAAAACTAACGCTTTTACGATATTAGATATAGGGATATTAGTTTGTAAAATTCTTGTACCAAAACGGTTTGCAAGGAGAGCCTCCTAGAACATATACGAGGTATGTAAATTAAGTAATGAGACTGGCAACGTAGCGCCCGATCTAGCAACACTGCGGAGACGCGATATGGAAGGGCGGTAGATTAACATGTAATGCACCTTCAGTACGAGTTTGAACTTGTTAGAGTCATTTGTTTGTTCTTTGTGACAGTTTTCGTAAACCATTTTCGAAGAACCGATGAAAATATCCAATAGAATACGGGATCTTGTGCATTCAGATCGTCGGTTGACGACAAGAATTATCGGGGAAGAGTTAAATTTGAATCACATCACTGTTCATCAGATTTTGCCGAACGAATTGGGGACGAGAAAAATCTGCGCAAAAATGGTTCCAAAAAACCTTTCGCAGGAACAAAACGATATCAGGAGAGAAAGGTGTCTTGACTTATTGGATACTCATGTGGCTCCTCAACCTTATTCACCTAACTTGAGTCCTTGTGACTTTTTTCTCTTCCCGAGATTGAAAAATCACCTCAAGGGATGTCATTTTGGGACCACAGAAAACATTCGGAGTGCTGGAGCATTGCTATGAGGAATGGAAGAACTGTGTGGCTTCCCAAGGAGGTTATTTTGATGGAGACAATACTGATTTACTGAATTGTAATTCTATTCGATTAAAAAAAATTAAAAAATCAGGCTCATTACTTAATTGACACACCTCATACGATATGTATTTAAAGCAACAGAGTAGGTGGTGAATTTGGAGTTACTTTTATGTTTTCTTTTTTATGTAGAAAATTTTTACGGCTTAGATTTCTTTCGTTATTAAACCTTTTATGACATCTCCTAAAATAAATATGCAAGTATAAACTTGCATATTTGCTTGTATATACTTGCTATTACGAGTAGTGGATCTACTTCTGGAAAACATTGTCTAATAGTTTCAGCCACAAGATGTAGCGCATGCAGTTTACATATAACATTAGGGTGATACGTATTATATACTATTAAAATCTAGTAGAAGCAATTATTCTACACTTATATTAACCTTGTTCATAGTAGCTCTGTTGCTTGGGAGTTTATGCGGGTTTTCCATTTTATTTGTCTTTTTGGACTCTTGGTCACATGAATTGAGTTGTACAATTGAGGGAGTGGTATAAATGCTTTAATGTATAATATAAATAAACTGTCTTTAAGTTTTAACTTAATTATCTGATTGTGTGAAGTATTTCGGAGTTGGTAGAAAAGAAATTGAGTTCATTTTCCGTTTGTCCAAACTGAAGATGTTGTAAGTACTTAACGTTTATTTCATTGCACAGTCCTGATGGCTTTTGGTTACTTCCAATAACTGACTCTGGACTTTGTTGTAAAACAACAAGAATGGGATATATTGGAAACAAGAGAGGCAACAATATCTAATGTGATTTGTGTTGTGATTCCAATGTTGAATCGCTCACTTCTAAAGTGAGTACCGATTAAATAAAATATTCCAAAGACATTAAGGTCAATAAAGTACAATTGACACTGAATATATGAATGAAGAAAATTGAACATTTTTTTTGCATTTCATTCGGTTCTGTACACCTCAGAGATACTGTGATTAAGTGTAAGAAAAACATCGTTTATCTTTCTTTCGATTATGCATGTTATAATCCCGATGAGAGTGCAATAACTGCGAAATTAATCTACTACATGCGAATTGCCGCCGATTACATTTAACGTTGCTAGTACGGAGTACCGGAGTACATAAAATCGACTCTAAAAATAGCCGTTTAAAATAATAATCAAGCGATTTTTTTTCCGCGACACCGAACAGTTAAAGCTGCATAACAAACGATAAAATTGTCTAATTTATGAAGTGCTGCGAGGCTAGTCCAGCTGGGAAGGCCAAAACAATCGCTTAAAATGGAGATGTATTCGACCCCGGTTCTTGTTAAACCAGCGATAACTCGGAGTTAGCGATGGCATAGAGGACGGTCGTTTTGTGTCAACAATCGTTTAATTCCAAATAATTTAGATATACGTTGTTTACTTTTGAGTTCGTTCATTTTAATATACACCCTAGGAAATTGCACCTTTACATATTGGCGATACAATTGTAGAAGAGAATAAGTTAAAAGACACCAGTAAGGACAGACAAAGACAGTTAGATGCACCAGTGTTTCACACTTGTGTACGTATTAAAAACGTATGAGACCTGCGCGTAACATAAACTGGAAAGTGGAGTGGAGAGATACCGCCCATCACCTACCGAATTTGAGTGAGTGGGGCTCAGTACTTTTTCGCAGCTATGAGGGTGTACATCGACTTAGCTGTATGAAACGAAATTCTTACGTAATTCTGACTTACAATTATCCCATACACTTAAAAGAAGTGTACGAACATAATTGTATTTATTTTCAAATTTTTGTATTCCTTAACTAACCGGTCTGCAAGAAAATAAAATTGAAGTTCTATAAATCAACCCGGTTATTAAGACGAAAGAAAGAAAAAATGCCTATTGAATAAGTGGTTCAAAAATGTCACCCTTTGTGCTTCGCAAAAACCTAGTTTATCGTAAAACTCAGTTCTTACGCGTTCTAACACTTATATTTAGGACATATTATTTAGGACTTGTACAATTCTGGCCCGTAAAGCATTTAAATTTCGTGGTCTTTCATGTTCATGTCCGTAAACAGTTTGTTTTTATTTGTTAAATATTTGTTGGCATTTAAGGAACCGTTTATAAAAAATGGCCAAGCGATGGAATAGCCTAAAATACCAACCCAAACATTTAACTTCTCGGGATATTGTGTACGCACAGGAATACTCAAGTGCTTATTTTCCGTAGACCAATAACGATATAATAATTCAATTCGCACGTGCGCATTATAGTTTATGGGCGGGGCGTCCTGCCTACATATTTTATTGCTACCCTATCACGAAAGACAGAATAAAAAAATCTTGGACGTTCCAACCCTGTATACAAATATGGTTTAATCCAGATGTACACGTTAAGAAATTACGGATTTCTAGGGATTTAGTAATGGCGAAAATATAAAAATAAGAACGTATCTAAACTTAAGTTTCTTTATCACTTTTATTATGTTATCAGTGAGTCACGCTGTATGTGACTGAGACTCAAAAACTTGTGTCAATTAAGTAATGAGACTGGCAACGTGGCGTCCAATCTAACAACACAGCGGAGACTTGGAAGGGCGGTAGCTTAACATGTAATGCACCTTCAGTACAAATTTGAACTTGTTATGATCCATATTTTATGGAACGTGTCAATCCTGGTGGTGAGACTTGGGTGTTTGAGTACGACCTGGAAACCAAGCGCCAAAGCATGGAATGGCACACTTCAAGCTTTCCAAGACCCAAAAAAGCAAGAATGAGCAAGTCGAAGATCAAATGCATGCTGATTTGCTCTTTTGATAGCCAGATAATTGTCCACAAAGTGTTTGTGCCTCCAGACCAAACAATATATCAACACTTTTACAGAGAGGTTCTTGAAAAACTTCGAAAAAGGGTCATGCGTCTAAGATCAAAACTCTGGGTCACGACAATACGCTTTGTCATACATGTGGCTCCTCAGCCTGACTTGAATCGTTGTGACTTTTTTTCTCTTTCCGGGATTGACAAATCACCTCGAGGGACGTTTTGGGACCACATACAAAAATTCAAACGGCTCTAACCGACCAGGTGAAGGCTATTCCAGTATATCAGTTCCAGCACTGCTATGAGGAATGGAAAAACCGTCTCCAGCGCTGTGTGACTTCCCAAGGAAGTTATTTTGAAGGAGACAATACTGAATTGTAATTCTATTCTATTAAGAAAAAAAAAACAGTCTCATTACTTAATTTACACACCTCGTAAATTATACCATATTTGTTTCTATATTTTTTTAATATGCATTATGAATCCCCCACTTGGACCCCCTACCGAGCCACCGCTGGTTGGATGCACCACATTTACTGCATATAAAAGGCTGTGGCTTTCTGATAAATATTTATAAGAAGGCAGCGTGCATCCAGTCAATGACCAGGGTGCAGGGCCCGTAAACCGAAAAGTGATGTTTACACGGACCGACAGATGTTTACGCTGAAAACTCACAGTCACCCCGCCGTCGTAGGCTACTGGCGCAGGAGTAAATTTTACACTGCCGTTCAGGCAACGCGTTCGGAGCTCGTTAACCGCCAAAAATATCCCGGTTACTTCCGGTTCCTTGTGCGAGTTCTGCGGAGACAATAAATCGGTGCCATTCTCTCGGTCACTGGAGTTGGAAACTTTTTGTGCCCATGATTTATACGGCGATTTATGAAGTTGTAAAAGTCTATGACTATAAAAGACGTTATGACACGTACTGGCCATTATGGGTTTATTAATCTCGACAGGACGATAAAAATTTTCAAAGGCTGCACGCAGAAATATGTTTACGAAACATTATTTAGCTAGTAACAGTGTTATACAGTGTGTACCATAAACTACGCATCAGGTGTGTAAATTAAGTAAAGAGACTGATTTTCTAAACATTTTTTATTCGAATAGAATTGCAATTCAGTATTGTCTCCTTCAAAATAACTTCCTTGGGGAGCCACACAGCGCTGGAGACGGTTCTTCCATTCATCATAGTAGTACTGGAACTCGTATACTGGAATAGCCTTCAGCTGGTCTGTTACAGCCGTTTGAATGTTTTCTATGGTCCCAAAATGTCCCTTGAGGCGATTTTTTAATCTCGGGAAGAGAAAAAAAGTCACAAGGGCTCAAGTCAGGCGAATAAGGAGGCTGAGAAGCCACAGGAATGTTTTTACTATCTAAAAACTCGTTTACTGAAAGGGCTGTGTGACAAGGCGCATTGTCGTGATGCAATATCCAGTTGTTCTTGATGTTTGAATCGATTCCAAAAAAGTCAAAACACCTTTCTCTTCTGATGTCCTACGAAAGGTTTTTTTGGAGCCATTTTTGCGCATATTTTTCTCATCCCCAATTCGTTAGTCGAAATCTGATTAACAGTGGTGTGATTCAAATTTGACTCTTCCCCGATCATTCTTGTCGTCAACCGACGGTCTGAACGTACAAAATCCCTATTCTATCGATATTCTCATCGGTTCTTGAAGATGAAGGCCTTCCGCTGCGTGGTTCATCTTCAATCGACTCTATTCCTTCTGAGAATGCCTTAAACCACCGAAAAAAAAAAACCTGGGCTCTTGAAAAAACACTGTCTCCGTAGGCGTGTTGAAGTTTTGCAAAATTATCCGTTGCGCTGTGTCCAAGTCTGAAGCAAAACCTGATAGCACACCGTTGCTCAAAATTAATGCCAGTCATTTTTAAAACGCATTATAAAAAAACTAGTGCGTTTGCACTATTTTGGTATATAAAAATAACTACGCGTTTTGGTCCATATTTCGTTTAATTTAGCCCAGAATCTAAATACTGCATGCTACGCAGTAGTCTCAAAACAACACTCAAAGTCTCAAAACAACACTCGAACAAAAACTGGTGAAAAAAGCAAAAAAGATCAGAATGATAAGTAACTGAAAGATAAATATACAATATTCACATAAAATCGTAGTTCTTTATGACCACTTTTAATTTCTAATATGAAATTCTTTCTTCTAATAGCCAAAAATATTTCCTTAACATTTACTGCAATTAACAATAATATTAATATTATACAGGGTGATTCCTCAGTTGTATGTTTTGACCAGTTCTACCGGTCGGAAGTCGAAAAAATATTTCTTATTTTATCTTCTGGATTATGGTTATTATTTCGAACATTCAGAAACAGAAACAGAAAACGGTTATTTTTTCACTAGAAATGTTTTACACCCTTTTCATGTGCTTCCTATCAATTTCTCAATGAAAATACCATTTCTACATTCGTTTTCTTTTCAAACGTTTTTAAAAAAATCTACGCATCGAAGTGACGTCATTTTAATAATACTACTACGATGACAGCGTTAAATTCTGACATCCAGTACAACCATCATTCGATCTATTCAACAGCGAAAGAGGAAAATTAACGAAATTAATCAATCATATCTCATTCTACGTCGATACGAATCCCTTTATTCGAAGATGGCGCAATTACGAAACAAATGAATCGCTCAGGCCTGTCCATCCTAATCCAGGTAGGATCATCCCTAATTCTGGCTAATTTTCCCCTAATCATAAATCATTGCCAGAAGTGACGGCGAAAACGGTTTAATAAAATTAACGACGTCAGATTATTCTTAATTAAAGAGTCACATGGGATTGTTTCATTTGATTGGGTTAATAATATTCGGTATATTTAATGAATGCTAAAACTGTTCCCTAATACTACACTTATTGTCATCATCTGGATATTAAAAGCCAAATGAAGGATTAAAAACGAAAAATGTCTCCTGGCTCCTCATTCTCTCAAATAATTGTCTACGAAATAGAACCTCTAGTTAAGAAAGTAATCTACATATATAATTTCACGAAGTGTGTACAAAAACCCATCATCTACTCCGTCAGCTAAAAAATGTTAATGGGTATTCAAAGTCGATACAATTCGAAGAACATGTCGACTAGTTTAGACCGTCTCTAAATGTGTTTGGTATAAATATAACACAGAAATAATAGGCCGTCAGTCAATTGTTTAAATAGGATAAACATCTGTTTAAATTAGAACCCAGATGAAGAGTGTCACCAAGTCATAAAACTTTCAAAGTTGACGTCATCGCATTCACTGTTTATAAACAAGCAGTCGTATTTTTTTCTATTAACTTCAGATCTGTAATAATTGGACCATATGTTACAGTAATCTGCAGAACGTAGATGCACTTTGTATTTTTCATTACAACTGTGAAGTGAATGGTATTAAGATAAATCAAGTGTGAAATATGAATTACTATGAAAAATTGTACTATCCGTTGAAAATAGTTCATATTTATCTATATATTTAAGATTACTCGATACCCAAAAATATTACAGTAAGCTTTGGATTGAAGATATATTTGTCAAAAATGCAGTTCTTCTTGTTTTATATCTTGACATCAAAGTTACCTCAAAATGGGTAGTTCTGGTTCTGAAAGTGCCACAGTGTATGATAAATATGTTTGTCTTTGTGTCTGTTTCATCAAATTTTTGTTTTGTGTTTCGAATGGACCCTGACCCACGCTACTACCAATTTGCGTGTGTCACTGGAGGTCGGTGACGAACGAACGACAGCAGTGCAGTTTGGCTTCCTCTTGCATTGCTGGTTTTCGTGTAATTTGAATATCCCTTGCTTATTTTTGTTGTAATACTATAGAACATAATGTACCTCGGTAAAAATATACCCCACGCTGTCACTGATTCCAAATGCAGAACTGGTATTTTATAGTTTTCTTTTACGGTTTGGCAGTAAAAAAATCATCATTCATCAAAATTTCAAGAACACGGTGCACACCATGTGCTGTAATGTCATATGGCTTGTCAAACGAAGAACTTTATGACACAATATTTTTAGCCTGAAAATAATGGATTCTTGTTAGATGTTTTTTTTTTTCAAAATTTCAGAGTGCTGTGGATGGAATAAAGAAACATCAAACCGTTCTAATTTTGTTTGAAAAATGTCAAAAATCAATTTTCAATATACATTTTTCTTAATATAAGTTTTTAAGTGTATCCTATTTTTGGGCACACCCAGTATGCTTTTAAAACTCAGGTGTGATAATAAATGTAAAAATATTTTTCAGTAATTTTTTTACAATAATATCTACAACGTTTTGCTGTGAAATTATAAATTTATTTCTGTCTGCCAGTTTGATATTTAGAATCATGGGAGATTATTTATCAAAATAAAAACGTTCATGGTTGTTTATCAGGTACACAATTTTAAAATCGTTTTAAAATTTTCGTTCATTTCATATTTTATATAATTGTCGGACTTTGATACCTATTGCATTTTAATCGTTATAGCACGTCATAACCTAAGGTTATTTACGGAACTGTATTGTTTGACAGCGGTTAAAAAAATTACGTGAGCTGGCATACTAATTGATACTTTAATTGTATTAAACGGATTTGTATATAGGGTGTCAACGTTTCCAGTGGTAACTTTTAAACCATATGAGATACGAGAATGGTTAAATGCGAAATAAGTTGATTGATGTACGGCCAGAGTTGTAAAATGTTCATCCCAAAAGCACTCTGACGGTGAAACCGCCAAGGTCAGATGAAGCGAGAAAGATATGTTCGTTCGTGTGGAAAGGCAGTATCTATGTACTTCAATATTTGAGTAATTTTATAACAAAACCACGAATAAACTCCATCGCATTTGGCGAAATTAGTTTTATATACTGATAGACGCAACGAAAGGGTAATTTACATAAAATAAGCGTGTATCCTTTTCGCGGTAACTTGCGGCGAAAACAGCGCGCATACGGCTTTAAGCCCGAGATCAAAGGGGCATTCTCGTTTGTGAAATATTAAAACGAATGCGCTCCTTGTGTACACACGTAAAAAAACAAAGGGATTAATTACGCATAAAATAGGGGGATAATCATGCATCATGTGGTTGCCTACGTATACAGCAATTATTCGTTTTATATTAGATTTAATTAGTGAGGTTGGCCGATCTTGCCGCAATCCAGCGGCGCGCGGCGGGCGGGTCATTGACCTCAGTCGTTTCGTCCGACCGTCTGGTACATTTTAGCATTATTATTAGTGTGTTCGAGGGGTTTATGTCGTTGGCGTCAGTATTATACGTTAATAATAGAATGTCACACATGCAAACACCTAAAAAACTACAATTTGCACCAAGTGAATATATTCATCGGCGATTTCGAAGACTTATTTTATGAAAAAGAAGTAATATGTAGAGTATGTAAGGAAAAACTGTTGTATAGGGGCACACGCGATTGTAGCCGTCGCATAAATAGTGTCAAAATAGTCAGAAGCAAACAAAAAATCAATATTGTAGTAAAAAAATTATCACCATTAAAGCAAAAAATATGACGATATTTTAGATTTATCTCCATTTTGTTTACTCTTTCTTAATGAGTATTTATGGATTCGTAGACACCTTATTTTTATGTCCTTTATTGCTAGAGGGGCGAGGTTCAATTTTTATAGTATTTATACATGTCCCTTGACATAGTAGATACCCCAGCCATGCTCTGAATTCTCTATTCTTTTAGGCGGGACTCGAACCGGTTAGCAGTCGTTCAGCGAATGGCTCTAATTGTCACACTCTCTATCACTCATTAGACGTTACTATGACGTATTCTCACATAATTCATTCATAAGCCATTGATGAATTACGTATACCACATCACACTCTCAGCATCATGCTCATATAGATACTAAAATTAAGGTTTTATACTACCCAGCAATTTTTTTTTTCATTTTTTCTTATTTTTTTTTGATATATAAACTATCTAAGAATGACATTCAAAAATAATTTGGGGGGGGGGGGAGAGGCAAGCTTTTAAAAAATTGTTACAGCTTATTTCCCAAACACGTCTCAGCGGTCCAGAACGTTCGAAAAAGCCACTCTACTGTATTATTACAGTTTTATTGGTAGTTTTCGTACAAATGAGTTATATTTTCTCGAAATATATATAGATGGCGTTATTCAATCTTAGAGAAGCTAATAGGACGCTACAATAGCCGTATTATTTATACGATATAATACGTTTTCAGACTTTAAACGCGTTTTTCTCGAAACTGTTTTTTTTCAAATTGGCGTACAACGTAGCTAGCTCAGTGTTTATCCGATAGACTTGGAATTTTAATTGTAGCTTCTTGTATAGTTTATCTATCGAAGTACACATGATTTTTGCGATTGATAAATAATTAGATTTGCAATAAACAATTTAAGATCGATTTTTTAAGAAAAAAAAAAAATGTAATTGATACAATTTGGGAATTTTCAAGAAACAATTAAAAACTTGGGTACTTCCAAAGAAAAACTAATATAGATTAAAAAAAAAACTGGACGTTTTCCACGAAACACCGAACTACTATACATTTCTCGACGCGCGTTTCGCCAACCAAGTCGGCACCTTCAGGAGACGATTAAAACTGTTAATTAAAAGTTTTAACCCTCTCCTGAAGATGCCAACTTGGCTGGCGAAACGCGTCGAGGAAAGTATAGTAGTTCGGTGTTTCGTGGAAAACGTCCAGTTTTTTGTTTCTACACCGAAGGTTCCAGTACCCACTCCAGGATAATGTAGATTAAAAAAAATAATTTTTTTTTGGTTTCTAAGTGGTGTAGGAAGACTGCTACAGAGTACGCCGATTTCCTCCTCCAGAAAAATTTTGTTTTATGTTACCATTTTGTAACGTTAATGTAAATAAAAAAATACCTCTGTATACATTAATACCTACAGAATCAAGTGTCAAATTTTTCATTTTCATCCATTACATAGGTATCGAAAAAAATTCACAAATGGCTTCATTTTGCAGTGCGCGTGGGTAGTACAACCCCTTACTGGTTACCCTTTAAACATTTTGTTTTCACTTTCGGCAAGCTATTGCTTTTTTTTGTTCACTTTTCACGCCATTCAGTTAATGTGTATTTTCTCTCCATAAATAACTATAATCGTGTATGTACGGTGTGTAATTTCATTTGGATTTGGATCACGCTGCTATAATATTTTATTTTAAGAGCGTGTGCGTTATATTTAATTTGCCACTTTAATTAATTTAACTGGGAAAAATACGGTTTTCTGGGTCAGACGTGGAATATAATTATTATTTCTCCTCGTAATCGAAGTAAAAACGTATGAAAGCGTTAGCGACGTCGCCTAATCATTGTCAGTTTTTTAATGTCTTATTTAATTAAACAAATTATGTGAAATAATGATTTTTATAATTAGGTTTTAAAAACGAGCAAACAAAATATCCCCTGGCTGGGTGTTATTAATACGACCGAACTTATACGAGACCAGCGAACGAACGTATTGCCTGCGGCTACGAACGAGGAGTAATTGTTTTGTTCCTAAGCTGTGAAGTCATAGCGTTGGACCGTCTAGGCTGTGAGTGGTAGAACATAACACGTAACCTGATGCCAGCCAATCGCTGAGTCAATTAAACTCGGAAAATGCAAAATACCGCGGCCTTTACAGGACTAATGTTTTGAATGCACAAAAAATCCCTTTTTTTTTACTAACCGGAAGCGCAACATTGGGGTCTTACTTTTAACTAAGTAATAATTATGATTTAAAGTAAGAAATATTAAAATAATTTCTATCAAATAAGCAGTTCGACACTTCTCAATGCTGAAAGCAGTTTTCAATAAGAGATAAATGTGAACTGATAAAAATTTTGAGCTGTTGGCAAGTGAAAACCCGAAAGACGTATCTCTTTCTGTTCAAAAGTTATTGAGTGTATTCTTTCTTCTCAGTCACCTTATACAATTAGTAACACAGTGGAGTAGATGTGTAAAAAAAACAAACATTAAATACTACTAATAAATAAAAACATTATATAAGATTAGTAAACAATCTTTTTAAAAACACGTGTGTTTAAAAAAAGTGTTCTTTTTTATTTTATAAAGGTGTACAAATAAGTTTCTGCCATTTAATAAAATTGGGAATTTATTGTGAAAGGATGGTACCTAATGTTTTATTCGAAGTATTGTCTATCGCTTTCCACTACTTTTTCCCATCTTTGTGGTTGCATACGGATACTGCATCGGAAGAATGCTTCATTTTTTGAGGTCATGCGCCATCGATCAAAACAAGTGTAAGTCAGAAGGAGTATTGAGCGTTTTATTGAGTTTTATATCAATTGAGTGTTTCCAAATAGGTTTTGACCGGCGCCGCAACATGTGGACGAGCATTATCATGCAGGACAATAACTTTGCCGTGTCTGGAGTAGTAATGGGCGCGCTTTTCCTTGAGTGCTCGACTCGATCTCATCAATTGTGTTCGGTAGACAGCTCTAATAATGGTTTCGTTCGGTTTGAGCAACTCATAAATCATGACACCAAGATGATCCCACCAAATATACAACAAATGTTTTTTTCCATGAATATTTGGCTTAGGTGTAGATGTTGAAGCATGGCCAGGTGGTCCCCATGATTTTTTCCTCTTTGGATTATTATAGTCGATCCATGTTTAATCACCAGAGACTATACGGTGCAGAAAACCCTTTCGTTTATGCCTGGCAAACATTTCACATGTAAAAAATCGGCGTTCAATGGTTCTCGGCATCGGTTCATATGGAACCCAATTTCCTTGTTTTTGAATCATTCCCAATGATTTCAACCGATGTGAAATTGCTTGCTGAGTCACTCCTAATGTAAGTGCAAGTTCTTCTTGCGTTTAGCACGAATCTTGATCAAACAATATTTCCAATTCCGCGTCTTCCTTCCCCTACGTTCTTTGTCTTCGATGTCGATTTCACCGTTCTTAAACTTTTGAAACCACTCACGACAACTTCTCTCACTTGAGGCAGCCTCACCATATGCTTCTACAAGCAATCGATACGCCTCAGCTTCAGATTTCTTCAAACTGAATAAGTAAAGCATAAGTTCCCGCATATGACGCTTATTCGGCTCAAAACTCTACATTTTCGCACACAAAAGAATATATTATACTGATTAAAAAATCACTAATATTTTAAGGTTATGTTGTTGCCTGATGTCCAACTTTACGATACGTTTACGATACGATGACGTTTACATCTGACAGTTTTAACATACTGTAACACTTTTTACTTGGTAAAAGCGTTTATTGTTGAATTAATTTGATCACAACAACTATCCTCTTAAAATCACACTCAAAACATCGCTACTAAATATCGCGGGCTAATTATCACCCGGTATATCACTTTGATCTTCACTGGACTACGTTCCAATTCAAACTGACTCCCTGGGGCTCGCCGTCCTGTTTATATACACCATCCGAATTCTCCGGAACAATCATCCAGCTTTCCTCCGAATCGCCGCGAACCTTCCCGTTTATTCTATCATTTTCCCGTAGTCCATCTTGCTGGCTTCCAATATTTTGACTGTAATAATCTCGTATAGGCAACCAACAATTCACCAATGCTTGTGTGGTAGAATATGTCACAATACCTTAATGGTGGCGTCAACTTTTGTCAAACGGCGGAAACTTATTTGTACACTATAATATATTTAGTAGGTACTGTAAGAGCTCTTTATCTTTAATATATTCAGACACAGCCCATCAAAACGTTTACAGACTCGGTCCCTATTTAAAAACCGTTTTGGTCGCCTTCAACACATCGATCGGTCCTGCGTTTTGCATTATTTCCCTGGACGTCCCTTGGCGACGTTCCTCGCCGACGGCAGTTCCGCCGATTTGGACCAAATATATTGCCCGTCTCAGCCTCTGCTTCATCGGAAACAATTTTAAAATTTGTTAAAGGGGCTCGGAATCGGGGGTGAATACATTACAGACACTTGCGACCGTCGAGTGATTTACAATGCGATGTGTGGCGTCGCCCAGGGCACTTCGTCGGGCCGCATGGCTTCGGTTTATGATTATTGGATTTAAGGAGATTGTAACGTAGATAAGCGGGGAGGGAGGAATTCGTGCGGGCGGATTACTTATCGGGGTTTAGGGTTGAGGGCGTGAACCGTTTAAACGATATCGGGTTGGAGTTTGTGCCGCGGCAGTTTCCTACGGAAGTGATAAAATTTGCAGAAGATTAGCACGCCTACAAAAAAATTTTGTTAACAAGATTTGTTCGAATCGCTTTTAGTTTTGATTTTCTGGTGATGGTAGTTGTCATATTCATTCATCCTTGTTTGGATACCCCAAAAACCTGACTTCCTACCCGGTCGGAACTCATAGAACACATAATTTTCGTTGCTCTAGGGAATTCTAACTATTTGTATACCAAACTTGTGTAAAAAAAATTGCTGCCACATCCTAAGAAATACCTATTCATCACAGAACAGTCCATTTATCTCCCCCAGGAGACCCTTCCTATCTTCTAACCATCACTTTAATCTAAACACTATGCTAATTAATTTAATAGTTTTAGGGTCCTCTTATATTATGACCATACCATTGACCATACATTGGTGTGGTGAGCTGTAGAAATACACTCAAGGTAGTTAAAGACTGTGGATTCGCTAGTACTACTAGTGGAACACATTACTTTGAAATGAATCAAGGGGCACCAAGGCCACGAAGGGAAGGAAGAGGCAGAAGTTGGACAGCCAGGATGGCCATATAGGATCTATTAAGACAAAAACATGTCTCACTGGCCGGAGGTTGCTGATTGGAGGCAATGGTGGATGAACCATCTTGAAGGAAAACATTCGTGCAGTAAGAGCTATTGGTGGAGACTGAAGCTTACTGAAGAAGCTATTTCATTGACAGTGGAATTCCGGTCATCCTTCAATGGCTCTCTCATGGCACATATGGTTTCTTCTGGGATGGAAGTTATGAAGAAAACTGTGGAAGCGCTAGTACGATTAGTGGAACGATTAGTGGTAGAAGTGGAAAAAGTCGGCGTATTATTTTAAACATATATGAATGCCTAAAAACGACGTTAATTACTTATTATTACCTATCCCTAAAAGTTATTATTCGAGCACGCCCACGGAATCATAAAGTGGCACCGCTTTTTTTGTTCCCCAGGCGTATTTATCATTTTCAATTCAGAATAGATGGACTATACCACTTCTGTTATCCACTGGCTTTTTGAATTTGCGAAGGAGTAACGTGTACAATTTATTCGAGGTTCGTTGTAAGTGCGATACGCGATACTAACTCCCGACAAACTTCCCTCTCAAATCCATCTGTACGCGAGATCCCTTAAACATGTCGAACGACAACCTCCCCTCCCCCGCGTCTTCCATCAATCCCTCCCAGCCTGTGAAAGAACGTTCGCATCATCAACGCATCCACCAGCTACCGCCACAGGTGCTCGCACCCACCATCCGTCTCCATTTTTAGACACCCCGATCCCTCTCGCAGCCGTAAGCTATACGACACTAAAAGTTTTAAACCGCCCCCCCTTCCCCGGGTCCGCACCCCCGGGGCCACGCACAATCAGAGCGTGCGCCCCTTTGTAGGTTACGCGGGGCTGCAGCTTCCTCTATTCCGAATCGGCTCTGGCCGCTGGCACTGGCAGTGTCGCTCTGGGACTCGACCGATTCGCACCACGCACCACACTCGTCCAATTTATATCGAGGCCGGCCGTTTACGCTGCTCGCTTGTTTCATTCAAAACGGCGGACGGTCGCGCTCAGTGCCAACACTATCGCTGATCAGGCCGGTTGAGTCTGTCGGTCGCAGACGGCGTTGGATGTGTCATTCGTTTGTTTTGTCGAAGGCGATGTTTCGTTCCAGCCAGTCGAGGAAGGAGCTCTGAAGGGAATTCATCGAGTTTGCCGTGGAAATTGAGCTACGAGTGGCTTTCGTGAACTCTAATTTCGCTAATGGATTTTAATCGAATTTACGTATAGAGTGTGAGTGGTGTGTGTGTGTGGTGACGGTGCCAAGCCTACTTCAGGGCGGATTTTAATCTAATAAAATAATAATCGTGCCATCGTCAGCACTTGGTGTCGATCACTTGTTGGGTGTACCATGAGTGGCCGGTGTTAGAGACAGTAGCGCGTTTGAGAGGAGTTTTTTCGATTGAGATTTGGAAGGTTCAAGCGTAAAGCTGGTGTTCAAAGGTATGAATCATTATTGTGTTATTGATCCCTGTCGGTGGAAATACATATGTATATGCATGACTAGATTAAAGTATTGAATTGTGGAACTTTGTTCGTTGATCAGTAGGCGGTTTCAGGAATTTTAAAGAGGTCTTTGAACCGTCAAACTGACCTCTGACATATTCAAACGTGGTGCGAACGAACTACATACTTTTTTTGACATTTTGAAGACATTGTTGCTGTTGCTTTTGGGATAACTTAGAATGAAAAATATATGTAGCAATTTTTGGTTGTCAAACCGATCTTATCCATTGTCAGTAGATCTTTATCCATAGAACCACTAAAATATTTTTTGACATTTTGAAGACACTGTTGCTGTTGCTTTTGGTACAACTTAGATCGAAAAATATAGCCATTTTTAGTTACTAAACCGATCTTTATACATTGTCAATATTTATATACCCAGTATTTTATTTTTTTGACATTTTAAGGCGCTGTTGCTGTTGCTTTTGGTACAACTTAGATTGAAAAATATAAATTGCCCATTTTTAGTCGTCAAACCGATCTTTATCCATTGTCGATATTGATAGAGGTTTCTTTCTGTTTACCACGAAACGGTGAGTGATAAACGACTAAATTTGTGAACCAGAATTCATTAACATTATTTTCTATTTGTGTATTGTTGAATCATTCAGGAAGCCTATAATTTAAGTAGGTACCAAAGTATATATTTCTTCTACTCGTATAGTTCAGGTAGAAGTAGGCATGGGTTTACCGACAAATAGAAATGATGAATGAGCAGAATGGTAAACAGTGCATGAACAAATAATTTGAGTAAACCAGGTATTAAATAATTTATTTGTATAGTTAGTTATATTTTGTTGACTGTGTTTGTAGTAGGAAAACGTTATTTGGAGGGAACTCAATTGTTTTTATGCCATCAAAAAGGGACGTCCTCAATTCTAAGTTACCTGGATCTTGGCGATGTCATCAATATTAATGAGATGAGGGTATCTAAAATGAACGGGTTAAGTAGCATTTTAATTTGCAGTGAGGATTCTATATTTAGCCACCAATTACAGGTTTATATTAATTGCTATATTTGCCATTGCTGTTATAATAGCAACTAATTATACACTTGGATAACAGGACAAGGTAAAATCAATGAAATTAATGAAACATTTAGGTAAAAGAGAAGCAGTAAAGTAGGTTGTTGGTACAAAAAAAATAGCTTTTTTCCCTGAAACTGAAAACAAAATGTGTTGTCAGATTCAGAAAGTGAAGTAGGTATCCGTTATACTGGTTAATTTCAAGAGACTGTCGACCAAAAAGTGATTTATATAATTTAATTACTTTTAACTTCGGGCATTGAACGGAGGCGGCTGTCTGGAACACCTTGCAGGTGGTACTGACAGGTGCTTAAATCGGAACAAAAGAAAAAGTAATTGGAGGAAACATCAGACAAACTCTACTAGGCATATGTGGGTAGGTAGGTCTTTGTGAATACAAAGCAGCGAGTAGGAGGTTGCTAAAATTTTAAGGGAAGGATGGTTGATCTGTTTTACACAGCTCAAAAGATTGTAACCAAGAAATAAGAACATATATGTAGATGGATCCTGTTGTCGATATAATGACAGCTGCTGAAAACAGTGATAACTAGAGTTCATGCGAGCGCGGAGTGTAACAGGACCGTAGTCAGTTTACGAATGAAAATGTTAATATGTTCACAAAAACTATGCTGCATTATAGTACATTATTAAATATTATTACTTATTACCAAGCGCGAATGTCACAGGGCCGACACTGTGCATGTCCTGTCCTTGTCTCGTTGGCCTTCACAGCTCACAGCTGACTTGCATTACGAAAACTGCGCTAGCAATTTTAGTTATTTATGGCACGCTGTAACAGACAGTCGCTGGTATTGCATCGCGTTGATACGTTTCGTTTTCCCGTATTCGCCGTGTGTTTAAATAACTTGTGAGGTACCATGCCAAACATGAAAAGAAATAGACGGGGAGTATTTCAAATGTGGTTTGACAGTGATCCAGGGGGTTTTAGGGACATACGTATTCAAGGAAAACACCTTTTTTTGTAATGTGTGTGAACGCATTATGAATTCTTCAGATAAAACTAAAGCAACAAGACATCTAAAAAGCCATGCCTCGTCTAGCGCCGACGACTCCATATTTTTCTATGAACTTACAGAAGCCTTTGTTGCAAGCAACATTCCATTAAACAAACTAGAGAATCTCAAGTTATGTACGTTTTTAGAAAAATATGTGGACCGAAAAATTCCTCATGAAGGTACGTTAAGACTTGCACATCTCGATCGGGTTTACAACAATGTAGTGACATCAATACGCGAAGATATTGCGGACAATTTCGTGTATTTTATTATAGACCTTGAACGGTCGTTTTCCATACACAAGTTAATATTAAGTGATAAATGTCGCCGTTTCACTCCAGAACACTTAGAAAAGCACATAATAATATGTTTTAACCACCCCCAACCTGCCATGGGATCCTTGTCTTAACACTGACGTTTGTCGGGTAAGTGTTGCCATTGTTACGTGTTATCTTAATTTATTTAGGTATTGTATCCTTGACTTAACCGTACTATTTGGTAAAAATAGTACTATGTTGCTACATAATTTATGTAAACATATTGATATTCTCATTCGTTAACTGACTACGGTCCTGTTACACTCCGCGCTCGCACGAACTCTAGTGATAACCCACCACAATTATTTTACCTGCTTTTATTGTACCTGAGTCACCTATTCAGTATCTTTCTTCTCTTATAATAATGGTGTTTGACTAGACGGATGAATTTTCAGTATAATAATAAAGGCATCACTCACGATATATTTTTTTAAACGTACGAAGTATGCGGTACAATTTTACGGTATCATTTACAGATTTTAATCCAAAGTCTAGATCAAGGTTTGCAACATTACTGATAGTGTTGCTCGGCATGGGAAAGTATGAACACCTCTGTGACCTTGAAGCGTGTTGCGTCCGGTCACTCAGTTCGTCTCTTTTTTTGGCACATGTACTTGCTCATATTGATTGATGTTGTATGGCAAGCCAATAATGTCGATTAGAAGGTGACCTATTCACAGTTAGTCAGCCCTAGGAGTAGTCCCAAGCTTCAATTGTTGACACGAAAATAAATATTTTAAATAAATAGTCATTATAACTGTGAGTGCTTTGTCTACCTTGAATTCTTCTTAATTATTTGAACGTTTGCATTTGAAACTTTTGAAAGCGTCACAGTTTATTGTGTATTACCATTTACCGGGCTCACTTCAAACGGAATATTAATGTTTTAATATTATCGTAGATCATAAAAAAAGCTCGAATTTTATTGTCGATAAAGGGAAATGAACATTCGGTTCCATACATTCGTTCTGCGATGAATAACAAGGTTGTGGCCTTTATACTTAAAAACAATATTAATGCAAACCGGCCTTTAAGCTATCTTTAGCATATTTATTTGCCAATCCGGTAAGGCTACTGATACACACAAAGAAGTGACGATTTAGTGGGTTCGTCTTTTTCTAATGAAATGTATGTTTTTCGTAGGAATTAATGAACATTTTAAAGTCATTGTAAGTCAACATTCGCGGTATATACTGGAGATAAATATGGGGTTTGGTGTTTTACTAGTCCCATAACAGTAGTCGTTTAAGGGGTTATATCAGTCAGTACTTTTATAAACGTTACTCATACTAAGTATAGATGGCGCTGGTACAGGTGTACTAAAATTTAATCGAGTTGTCAGTCTATACCTGTATAACTCTTATACCTTTCAAAATTTTAAACGCGATTATCTCACCCATGTTTTTCAACACGGCCTTTAATGTATTTTACTGTATGTTGTAATGTATTTTGTTGTAATGTATTTTAATGTATTGTAAAAATTTTAACTGTAGCTTCTTAGATTTTAAAGAGAAAGTTCGATTATTAAGATTGATTAACAATTACGTTTTTTATAAACGTTAAAATGTCATTTTTTTGTTAAAAAAAGAAATTGCGATTAAAAAAAAAGAATCTTGAAAAAATCGCGTTTCTTAATAATTTTTGTTAAAAATTGAAGGTTACATCAATTTTTTTGCAAATTTTAACGATTCCATTCGAAAGAGCGACCTCGAAAACATGGGAATACATGGTTTTAGTTATTTTTTCTTAATTTTTTCTGTCAGTAATATGAGCCTCTAAGGGCATATCTCTTGACGGTGCACTTGGGCGTTAAAAGGTTAATATGAGCCCTATCCACATTCCTGGCTTTCTAAATTCCCAAAAATACCTGGCATTTTTCGCTGTTGTAAGTGCAAAGACCCCTTAAGTGTTCCAATCTCGTTAGCAGGCCAATCCCCTGTTGTAACGCCTCTGAAAATCGGCAAAACCGCTCACCTGGCTTTAACTTTGTACAGAGCGCAAAATGCGAATAATAACAATAACAATTGTGTAAACGTGAACACAATAATCAGCAATGAGCGTGTCCTATTCGTGTTAATGCACTTTTACCTACGCAGCAATTCGGTTAATTAGCTGTGTAAAATACGGCCTGTTGCTATGACCGTTTGATCCCGTCCCCAGAGTGTGTTCCATTGTTTTCTTCCGCATATTAGAAATACGAATTACGCAAAACGCTCGTTTCGTGGACTTTCATATCTAATAGGTGAACGGTTTCGTCGATCGTTGCCTATGTAGGTAGATTACTTTTTTTTTCGAAGTCTCATAATCGAAATTGTGAAATAATTTGGGAAATTTGCATAACGCGAAGCCGGTTATTATTACCCATGTAAAAGTAATTATTCTGTACGCGTTGATTTTTGTTTGTGACATGTACATATACAGGGCGTCCCAGAATGATTTATAGAAGCTATAACTCTTAATAAAGCAGAGCCCGGCGCAATGGTCGACGACACTGAATCCGCCTCATAATAAGTAGTATAGTAGAATTAGGATTTAGCCGAAATGTAACTGACACCACCAAAAAAAAAAAAATGCTTTTTGCAGAGGAGGCTGAAAATATCAAATATCGTTTTTTGGCAACAATTTAAAATTATTGCTACATTGTTTAAATAATTCGCAAACGTGCGAAAATCAGGTTTTTTTGAGATAAAAAGAGAACCGTAAACTATACAAAAAGCCATTAATTTAATACCTTAATTTATTTTCATTCCATACTACAGTATATCAACAGTCTTCACAGTCTTCAAAATAACGTAGTTTGATACACCTAAGAGTATGTATGTATATAATTCATTCAGTTCAAAGTGCAGATACTAAACTATTACTATTTTGTAATTAAACACATACAGAGTTAGTTAATGTAACAATGTCAAAATATCGATGGTCAAAATAGCAATTTTTCTACCACTTCTCCTAAAATGATTCGAAATCTTAATACCTACATATGTGTTAAAAAATCCCTGTAGCCTTGTCAAATCTCACTGGGTATTACAAATATGTGAAACATCAGTTAAACAATTAAATGTTGCAAAATGGCACGCTTTTTTTAATTTAAATTATCATAATTATGAAATAAAACTGTTGCCCAACATTCTTCACAAATTTTAACTTAAAAAACGTGTTCCTTATCCACTGTATGATCAGTTCCAAAACCGCATATTTAACTTCTTGCTCGACCTATTAATTAATCATTGTGGTAAACGCGTCTTGATATCTTTGTTTTTTAACAAGGCTTTGTTTAATTCCTTTGTTTGCCCGCTGAATGAATAAACCAAATGTGCCTAATGTTTAAGAACCTGAACACACTTCTTTGTAATTTATACCATGTCGCAAGCTAGCATATGTCACACACACCGGTGTGAAAACAGCCACGGTCGTCCATCCACAGATTTAAAAATACAATTATTTCACAATTTTATCATTCCAGAAATTATTTTCCACGACGGTTTGCTATTTTACGACATTTAGTAATGCTGGCAGTCCCACAAAAAAAATGGGAGGGTGGAAACTACCCTTAAAATTTTAAAAGCCACATCTTATACAAATGCACATGTCGATTAAATTTTTTCACGTAAATTGCTTAATTATGATGTTGTAAAATCCGCCCACATATTGAAATCATTTCCCGGGCCGTAATAAGGGTGCATCAACCCCTAGAAGTAATAAAATTACTCCAGCCACATTTGAAGATGTCGGGTCATTTTTTTCACGTAAATGGCTTTATTTTACAGTTAGCTAACCAGCCTGTAGGCTGAAATCATTTCCCGGGCCGTAATAAGGGTGCATCAACCCCTAGAAGTATTAAAATTACTCCAGCCACATCTGAAGATGTCGGGTAAATTTTTTCACGTAAATGGCTTTATTTTACAGTTAGCTAACCAGCCTGTAGGCTGAAATCATTTCCGGGCCGTAATAAGGGTGCATCAACCCCTAGACGTATTAAAATTACTCCAGCCACATTTGAAGCCACATATTACGGCCCGGGAAATGATTTCAGCCTATTGGCTGGTTAGCTAATTGTAAAATAAAGCCATTTACGTGAAAAAATTTACCCGACATCTTCAAATGTGGTTGGAGTAATTTTAATACTTCTAGGGGTTGATGCACCCTTATTACGGCCCGGGAAATGATTTGAGCCCACAGGCTGGTTAGCTAACTGTAAAATAAAGCCATTTACGTGAAAAAATTTACCCGACATCTTCAAATGTGGCTGGAGTAATTTTATTACTTCTAGGGGTTGATGCACCCTTATTACGGCCCGGGAAATGATTTTAAAGGGTGGGCGGGTTTTACAACATCATAATTAAGCAATTTGCGTGAAAAAATTTAATCGACATCTGCATTTGTATAAGATGTGGATTTTAAAATTTTGAGGGTAGTTTCCACCCTCCCATTTTTTTTGTGTAATTGCCAGCATTACTAAATGTCATAAAATAGCACACCGTCGTGGAAAATAATTTTTGGAATGATAAAATTGTGAGATAATTGTATTATTAAATCTGTGGATGGACGACCGTGGCTGTTTTCACACCGGTGCCGTGCCGCACGTGGATAGATGCGTCTTTAAACGAGGAATCGAATGGTGGGTCGCTCGTTTTTCTACGACGACGAGCAGCGGAGATATACGCGACGGACTGGAGGGATGTTGTTTTCGCGAGTGTCGACAGAACCTCGTACGGCATTGCGGTTATTCGGCGGCGATTTTCACACCGAAGACGATCGATTTTTCGGAAAAACGCTCGTACCCGACCCTAAGTTTGGCGCGAAAAATCGAATGGCGTCGTCGTCAACGTCGTGCGACTCACGGTTTTCGGTCTAGCGCCGTCGAGAGTGTCAAGTCGGCGGACACACAGCTCTTTCCGATTTTACCACGGACCACCGTCGACACGGAAGACGCCGTGCCGCACGTGGATAGATGCGTCTTTAAACGAGGAATCGAATGGTGGGTCGCTCGTTTTTCTACGACGACGGGCAGCGGAGATATACGCGACGGACTGGAGGGATGTTGTTTTCGCGAGTGTCGACAGAACCTCGTACGGCATTGCGGTTATTCGGCGGCGATTTTCACACCGAAGACGATCGATTTTTCGGAAAAACGCTCGTGCCCGACCCTAAGTTTGGCGCGAAAAATCGAATGGCGTCGTCGTCAACGTCGTGCGACTCACGGTTTTCGGTCTAGCGCCGTCGAGAGTGTCAAGTCGGCGGACACACAGCTCTTTCCGATTTTCCCACGGACCACCGTCGACACGGAAGACGCCGTGCCGCACGTGGATAGATGCGTCTTTAAACGAGGAATCGAATGGTGGGTCGCTCGTTTTTCTACGACGACGGGCAGAGGAGATATACGCGACAGACTGGAGGGATGTTGTTTTCGCGAGTGTCGACAGAACCTCGTACGGCATTGCGGTTATTCGGCGGCGATTTTCACACCGAAGACGATCGATTTTTCGGAAAAACGCTCGTGCCCGACCCTAAGTTTGGCGCGAAAAATCGAATGGCGTCGTCGTCAACGTCGTGCGACTCACGGTTTTCGGTCTAGCGCCGTCGAGAGTGTCAAGTCGGCGGACACACAGGTCTTTCCGATTTTCCCACGGACCACTGTCGACACGGAAGACGCCGTGCCGCACTTGGATAGATGCGTCTTTAAACGAGGAATCGAATGGTGGGTCGCTCGTTTTTCTACGACGACGGGCAGAGGAGATATACGCGACAGACTGGAGGGATGTTGTTTTCGCGAGTGTCGACAGAACCTCGTACGGCATTGCGGTTATTCGGCGGCGATTTTCACACCGAAGACGATCGATTTTTCGGAAAAACGCTCGTGCCCGACCCTAAGTTTGGCGCGAAAAATCGAATGGCGTCGTCGTCAACGTCGTGCGACTCACGGTTTTCGGTCTAGCGCCGTCGAGAGTGTCAAGTCGGCGGACACACAGCTCTTTCCGATTTTACCACGGACCACCGTCGACACGGAAGACGCCGTGCCGCACGTGGATAGATGCGTCTTTAAACGAGGAATCGAATGGTGGGTCGCTCGTTTTTCTACGACGACGGGCAGAGGAGATATACGCGACAGACTGGAGGGATGTTGTTTTCGCGAGTGTCGACAGAACCTCGTACGGCATTGCGGTTATTCGGCGGCGATTTTCACACCGAAGACGATCGATTTTTTCGGAAAAACGCTCGTGCCCGACCCTAAGTTTGGCGCGAAAAATCGAATGGCGTCGTCGTCAACGTCGTGCGACTCACGGTTTTCGGTCTAGCGCCGTCGAGAGTGTCAAGTCGGCGGACACACAGCTCTTTCCGATTTTCCCACGGACCACCGTCGACACGAAAGACGCCGTGCCGCACGTGGATAGATGCGTCTTTAAACGAGGAATCGAATGGTGGGTCGCTCGTTTTTCTACGACGACGGGCAGAGGAGATATACGCGACAGACTGGAGGGATGTTGTTTTCGCGAGTGTCGACAGAACCTCGTACGGCATTGCGGTTATTCGGCGGCGATTTTCACACCGAAGACGATCGATTTTTCGGAAAAACGCTCGTGCCCGACCCTAAGTTTGGCGCGAAAAATCGAATGGCGTCGTCGTCAACGTCGTGCGACTCACGGTTTTCGGTCTAGCGCCGTCGAGAGTGTCAAGTCGGCGGACACACAGCTCTTTCCGATTTTCCCACGGACCACCGTCGACACGGAAGACGCCGTGCCGCACGTGGATAGATGCGTCTTTAAACGAGGAATCGAATGGTGGGTCGCTCGTTTTTCTACGACGACGGGCAGAGGAGATATACGCGACAGACTGGAGGGATGTTGTTTTCGCGAGTGTCGACAGAACCTCGTACGGCATTGCGGTTATTCGGCGGCGATTTTCACACCGAAGACGATCGATTTTTGGGAAAAACGCTCGTGCCCGACCCTAAGTTTGGCGCGAAAAATCGAATGGCGTCGTCGTCAACGTCGTGCGACTCACGGTTTTCGGTCTAGCGCCGTCGAGAGTGTCAAGTCGGCGGACACACAGCTCTTTCCGATTTTCCCACGGACCACCGTCGACACGGAAGACGCCGTGCCGCACGTGGATAGATGCGTCTTTAAACGAGGAATCGAATGGTGGGTCGCTCGTTTTTCTACGACGACGGGCAGCGGAGATATACGCGACGGACTGGAGGGATGTTGTTTTCGCGAGTGTCGACAGAACCTGGTACGGCATTGCGGTTATTCGGCGGCGATTTTCACACCGAAGACGATCGATTTTTCGGAAAAACGCTCGTGCCCGACCCTAAGTTTGGCGCGAAAAATCGAATGGCGTCGTCGTCAACGTCGTGCGACTCACGGTTTTCGGTCTAGCGCCGTCGAGAGTGTCAAGTCGGCGGACACACAGCTCTTTCCGATTTTCCCACGGACCACTGTCGACACGGAAGACGCCGTGCCGCACTTGGATAGATGCGTCTTTAAACGAGGAATCGAATGGTGGGTCGCTCGTTTTTCTACGACGACGGGCAGAGGAGATATACGCGACAGACTGGAGGGATGTTGTTTTCGCGAGTGTCGACAGAACCTCGTACGGCATTGCGGTTATTCGGCGGCGATTTTCACACCGAAGACGATCGATTTTTCGGAAAAACGCTCGTGCCCGACCCTAAGTTTGGCGCGAAAAATCGAATGGCGTCGTCGTCAACGTCGTGCGACTCACGGTTTTCGGTCTAGCGCCGTCGAGAGTGTCAAGTCGGCGGACACACAGCTCTTTCCGATTTTACCACGGACCACCGTCGACACGGAAGACGCCGTGCCGCTCGTGGATAGATGCGTCTTTAAACGAGGAATCGAATGGTGGGTCGCTCGTTTTTCTACGACGACGGGCAGAGGAGATATACGCGACAGACTGGAGGGATGTTGTTTTCGCGAGTGTCGACAGAACCTCGTACGGCATTGCGGTTATTCGGCGGCGATTTTCACACCGAAGACGATCGATTTTTCGGAAAAACGCTCGTGCCCGACCCTAAGTTTGGCGCGAAAAATCGAATGGCGTCGTCGTCAACGTCGTGCGACTCACGGTTTTCGGTCTAGCGCCGTCGAGAGTGTCAAGTCGGCGGACACACAGCTCTTTCCGATTTTCCCACGGACCACCGTCGACACGAAAGACGCCGTGCCGCACGTGGATAGATGCGTCTTTAAACGAGGAATCGAATGGTGGGTCGCTCGTTTTTCTACGACGACGGTCAGAGGAGATATACGCGACAGACTGGAGGGATGTTGTTTTCGCGAGTGTCGACAGAACCTCGTACGGCATTGCGGTTATTCGGCGGCGATTTTCACACCGAAGACGATCGATTTTTGGGAAAAACGCTCGTGCCCGACCCTAAGTTTGGCGCGAAAAATCGAATGGCGTCGTCGTCAACGTCGTGCGACTCACGGTTTTCGGTCTAGCGCCGTCGAGAGTGTCAAGTCGGCGGACACACAGCTCTTTCCGATTTTCCCACGGACCACCGTCGACACGGAAGACGCCGTGCCGCACTTGGATAGATGCGTCTTTAAACGAGGAATCGAATGGTGGGTCGCTCGTTTTTCTACGACGACGGGCAGAGGAGATATACGCGACAGACTGGAGGGATGTTGTTTTTGCGAGTGTCGACAGAACCTCGTACGGCATTGCGGTTATTCGGCGGCGATTTTCACACCGAAGACGATCGATTTTTCGGAAAAACGCTCGTGCCCGACCCTAAGTTTGGCGCGAAAAATCGAATGGCGTCGTCGTCAACGTCGTGCGACTCACGGTTTTCGGTCTAGCGCCGTCGAGAGTGTCAAGTCGGCGGACACACAGCTCTTTCCGATTTTCCCACGGACCACTGTCGACACGGAAGACGCCGTGCCGCACTTGGATAGATGCGTCTTTAAACGAGGAATCGAATGGTGGGTCGCTCGTTTTTCTACGACGACGGGCAGAGGAGATATACGCGACAGACTGGAGGGATGTTGTTTTCGCGAGTGTCGACAGAACCTCGTACGGCATTGCGGTTATTCGGCGGCGATTTTCACACCGAAGACGATTGATTTTTCGGAAAAACGCTCGTGCCCGACCCTAAGTTTGGCGCGAAAAATCGAATGGCGTCGTCGTCAACGTCGTGCGACTCACGGTTTTCGGTCTAGCGCCGTCGAGAGTGTCAAGTCGGCGGACACACAGCTCGTTCCGATTTTCCCACGGACCACCGTCGACACGGAAGACGCCGTACCGCACGTGGATAGATGCGTCTTTAAACGAGGAATCGAATGGTGGGTCGCTCGGTTTTCCACGACGACGGGCAGAGGAGATATACGCGACAGACTGGAGGGATGTTGTTTTCGCGAGTGTCGACAGAACCTCGTACGGCATTGCGGTTATTCGGCGGCGATTTTCACACCGAAGACGATCGATTTTTCGGAAAAACGCTCGTGCCCGACCCTAAGTTTGACGCGAAAAATCGAATGGCGTCGTCGTCAACGTCGTGCGACTCACGGTTTTCGGTCTAGCGCCGTCGAGAGTGTCAAGTCGGCGGACACACAGCTCTTTCCGATTTTCCCACGGACCACCGTCGACACGGAAGACGCCGTGCCGCACGTGGATAGATGCGTCTTTAAACGAGGAATCGAATGGTGGGTCGCTCGTTTTTCTACGACGACGGGCAGCGGAGATATACGCGACGGACTGGAGGGATGTTGTTTTCGCGAGTGTCGACAGAACCTCGTACGGCATTGCGGTTATTCGGCGGCGATTTTCACACCGAAGACGATCGATTTTTCGGAAAAACGCTCGTGCCCGACCCTAAGTTTGGCGCGAAAAATCGAATGGCGTCGTCGTCAACGTCGTGCGACTCACGGTTTTCGGTCTAGCGCCGTCGAGAGTGTCAAGTCGGCGGACACACAGCTCTTTCCGATTTTCCCACGGACCACCGTCGACACGGAAGACGCCGTGCCGCACGTGGATAGATGCGTCTTTAAACGAGGAATCGAATGGTGGGTCGCTCGTTTTTCTACGACGACGGGCAGAGGAGATATACGCGACAGACTGGAGGGATGTTGTTTTCGCGAGTGTCGACAGAACCTCGTACGGCATTGCGGTTATTCGGCGGCGATTTTCACACCGAAGACGATCGATTTTTGGGAAAAACGCTCGTGCCCGACCCTAAGTTTGGCGCGAAAAATCGAATGGCGTCGTCGTCAACGTCGTGCGACTCACGGTTTTCGGTCTAGCGCCGTCGAGAGTGTCAAGTCGGCGGACACACAGCTCTTTCCGATTTTCCCACGGACCACTGTCGACACGGAAGACGCCGTGCCGCACTTGGATAGATGCGTCTTTAAACGAGGAATCGAATGGTGGGTCGCTCGTTTTTCTACGACGACGGGCAGAGGAGATATACGCGACAGACTGGAGGGATGTTGTTTTCGCGAGTGTCGACAGAACCTCGTACGGCATTGCGGTTATTCGGCGGCGATTTTCACACCGAAGACGATCGATTTTTCGGAAAAACGCTCGTGTCCGACCCTAAGTTTGGCGCGAAAAATCGAATGGCGTCGTCGTCAACGTCGTGCGACTCACGGTTTTCGGTCTAGCGCCGTCGAGAGTGTCAAGTCGGCGGACACACAGCTCTTTCCGATTTTCCCACGGACCACTGTCGACACGGAAGACGCCGTGCCGCACTTGGATAGATGCGTCTTTAAACGAGGAATCGAGTGGTGGGTCGCTCGTTTTTCTACGACGACGGGCAGAGGAGATATACGCGACAGACTGGAGGGATGTTGTTTTCGCGAGTGTCGACAGAACCTCGTACGGCATTGCGGTTATTCGGCGGCGATTTTCACACCGAAGACGATCGATTTTTCGGAAAAACGCTCGTGCCCGACCCTAAGTTTGGCGCGAAAAATCGAATGGCGTCGTCGTCAACGTCGTGCGACTCACGGTTTTCGGTCTAGCGCCGTCGAGAGTGTCAAGTCGGCGGACACACAGCTCTTTCCGATTTTCCCACGGACCACCGTCGACACGGAAGACGCCGTGCCGCACGTGGATAGATGCGTCTTTAAACGAGGAATCGAATGGTGGGTCGCTCGTTTTTCTACGACGACGGGCAGAGGAGATATACGCGACAGACTGGAGGGATGTTGTTTTCGCGAGTGTCGACAGAACCTCGTACGGCATAGCGGTTATTCGGCGGCGATTTTCACACCGAAGACGATCGATTTTTCGGAAAAACGCTCGTGCCCGACCCTAAGTTTGGCGCGAAAAATCGAATGGCGTCGTCATCAACGTCGTGCGACTCACGGTTTTCGGTCTAGCGCCGTCGAGAGTGTCAAGTCGGCGGACACACAGCTCTTTCCGATTTTCCCACGGACCACCGTCGACACGGAAGACGCCGTGCCGCACGTGGATAGATGCGTCTTTAAACGAGGAATCGAATGGTGGGTCGCTCGTTTTTCTACGACGACGGGCAGCGGAGATATACGCGACGGACTGGAGGGATGTTGTTTTCGCGAGTGTCGACAGAACCTCGTACGGCATTGCGGTTATTCGGCGGCGATTTTCACACCGAAGACGATCGATTTTTCGGAAAAACGCTCGTGCCCGACCCTAAGTCGGGTAAATTTTTTCACGTAAACGGCTTTATTTTACAGTTAGCTAACCAGCCTATTCTCTGAAATCATTTCCCGGGTCGTAATAAGGGTGCATCAACCCCTAGAAGTATTAAACCCGTTGTACTCTATCAGACTTGCTCGGATTTTTTTCTCTATTGGGAAGGTTTTTTGTGGAACAGCTTCTTTCTTAAAATATCTAAATCTTCGTCAACAAAGTGATTTGAACAAATTCTGGCATTATTAACATTGAATGTATCTTCGCGTTTACACAGATGCCTCCACTTTGCTTTTGATTTCTCGTCTTTGGGAAAGCCAAAAAACTTTGTATAAACGTCTTTAACATAACAAAATAAAATGTCTTATAAAGTAAATATACATACGCCATTTCACGTACGTAGTCAGCAATGAAAATCGTCATTGAGGTCCGGAAAGAGTGCTACAACAGGGTCGGACTCCGTCATGCCATTGACGGAAGGACATATGGGAGACTAAAAAAGACAGGAGTAAAAATATGTTTATGTACGTTCCTATCGTTTGTGTCATTCAGAAACACACGGTCTTCATTGCTTGAGCGGACGTTGCCACAACCAGTAGTCTTTCTGCATCTCGTTAAACGTGAGCGATTAATTAATTATAGAGTTGTATAGTGCCGACCCTGCGTTATAGGGACACACTTTCCGGACCCTAATTATAACATTGATGACTTTTGTTGCCGACTGAATATGCATTTCGTAGCAGAAATGTAAATACCCCACTAAAACCTGTGTAAATAACCCAGTGGTTGCGAAAAACAAATGCTGGAAGGCAACAATGGTATTAGTTGTTTAATTGCTGTTTATACAGAGTAGTTTATTGGTATTTGATTAGGTAATTGTTTAATTCCTATGAAACAATGAATTTGTGTACATTCTTAAAATATACTGTTGAGATAGATATGGAATAGAATAATCGTACCATTGAAAAGTAAATTTACAAAGTAACGGTTAAATTTTTTGAATTAATAACAATTTTTATTTGGAGGATTATTATGATTACACGGTCAGTTATGTTACTTCTACATTGTATAATTCACCAAATCAATAGCTATTCTAATTTCGAGGAAGTTGTTTGAAAAAAAATGGATTTAAACACTCAGCCCAGTATATGTATATATTTTTTAAATGCTAGATATCAGTATTATATTATTAAACTGACATCTCAACAGAATATTCTCTGTGTTAGGTATGATACAATCAAATATTAGGCTGTACTCATGAATGGTTTTATTTACATATTTACAATTCAAATAAACAGATAAAATAAACAAGAGATAAACTGCATTTCCCTTGAGATAGTGTATCTTATAGTGTATAACTTGACAATACACATATAATGTTCTCTAAAAATACATACATATATATTTTTTAATATCCCAACTGTAATATCATTGTTAATTGACATGGGAACCGTTTATTGGATGAGTCAAGCTGTCGGCATTCGGGATCAGAGGTGATTTGCTATTGCGTAAAGCCTAGTTTACATTTGCTCTGTTTTATTTTTATTCAAGTTTCTTCAACGGACAAATAATTAAATCATTCGTGCGATCAGAATTAAAACAGGAAGTAATTTAACATATGTGATTTGTTGGGGCAAACTTCATTGGCTCTAAAACAAATTTTGTTACCCATAAATAAAACAGATTCCGACGGCACCACTGAGTATCTCAACTAATTAGGAAGGAATGATTTCCGTGCGTGATATGGTCAGTCTCATTTCCTCTGGCTTTTTATAGTATGTGATTTGTGATTGATTAGGTACTTGTTTCATTGTTTGTTGGTTAGACTATATATGAGTAAAGCGCTAAAGTGGTAATTTCTGGATACAAAGTATAGGTGTACCTGACTCCATGGCGACTAGATTTCTCAACTATACTAGGCTTAGCATCGCAATAACAGGAAATGCCACGAAATTCCACTGAAAATTCCACATGGCAGACTTGTTCAGTTATGCCACGTGTTGCGGTGAATCCTTTGTGTAAAAAGGATGAGTGATGAGGAAAATATATGCCCGACATTGTTGCTGAGCGTTGAAAAGGGAGAACGATGAGTGAATCATGCGGTTGCACTGGTCTTTCGCGATGTTTTATTATTAACTGTGGCAAAAATAGTCTGTTTATGATTTTTTAATTACGTCAAACCGTCTGCTACACTGCTAACTATTCTCGTGAACTATCCAGCATGAATGAAATTGATTTAATGACTTATATACGTACAGTCAGTAGCGAAATTATTCCTACGCCAACTTTTTGACGGTTGCTGAAATTCTGATGTTTTTTGTACTAGAGTATTGTTTTGTTTTTGCTTTTGGTAGGATTACAGCTTGTGAAATTTTGCGAAAAAAATAAATTCAGTGTTGTCTCCTTCAAAATAACTTCCTTGGGAAGCCACACAGCGCTGGAAACGGTTCTTCCAGTTCTTATAACTGTGCTGGAACTCATATACTGGAATAGCCTTCAGCTGTTCGGTTACAGCCGTTTGAACGTTTTCTATGGTCCCAAAATGACGTCCCGTGACACATACAAAACAAAACACATCTTCAAAGGGTGCTTTGCTGACCAGAGACCACATTGTTGTACGCATTTGCCGTGAAAGAGAACTTTTTTGTTCATAAATAGAGATTCTTATCTTTGGACACCCCCTTTATTATACAGGCATTTCTGTAAATTACTTTGAAATGCTTGCCTGGGTGAATACATATCTTGAACGCGCAGTCTATATAATTTAATATCTTCGAGTGGGTAAATTATTGGAAGCAGTGTGAACGGTTATTTTCTAATTCAGTAACCCTTTCGAGGGATCAAACGCTCAACGTGCAATTTTCTGTTCTGATTCTTTCGATTATCAATTACGTCAATAGTTAACTGCGTCGTATCGTGTGCAGGTCAAGGCAGGACCAAAAGAGAGCTTTTAGATTTATTTGTTTGTGTTCTGCGGGGTCGATTCCCTAGATATTCATTGGGAGTAAGATGTATAGCGTGTTGTTTATTCGCTGGGCATCGATTTTCGTTAACCCGTTAATTGCTGTGGAAGGTTCAAGGTCACCAAACCGATTACACGTAATCAAGACGAAAGAAGTAAAAGAACAAAAATAAACATATCTTACAGCTGTACATACGATATGGTCATTGACAGTGCTATGAAAACACAAATTACTAGTTCATCATTAGAGCTCGTCGGTTAATAATAGATTCCAGGACCGGCCTTAACGCGACTGGAATATTTTTATAACGAGCCATCCAAAAAAAAGTCATCAATCTGGCTATGAATGCGTTAAATACATATAAATAGCGGTTATGTTGAAGCTCGAAACGAAACGTTGTTGTCAAACTTTTGCCAAATGACTGTCGCAGTTGCAAAAAAAACAATGGCTGTCACATAATATAACAGCCTTGACAATTAAATAAGATATAAATTTAAGATCAATAATAGAAATACGTATTTTTTTGGCCGGCCAACTTTGATGACGTATTTTCTTAGTATTAGTTAACCTGCGCTGATCGATCCATCATTCGTGTGCATGAAACGTCGAATAAGTTTGTAAAAATGTCCGTCACATGTTACGGTGGACCGTTGGATAAACAAATTTGCCGAACTGACCTTTAATGGCAGTGTAATGCGTTGTACAGTGTGTGACAGTGTATTGACGTGGTACATAAAAACATATGTTGTTCAGCATGTTGCTACAGACGAACATAAAGCTCGTGTAAGTGGTGGTGTGAGTGCGCGAGACAGAAAATAGAAAGACAATTTTTCTTGGATTTAGTCAAAATGACGGTAGCGTGTAATATTCCATTCGCCAAATTAGATCATCCCGAGTTCACTTCAAGTTGTCCAGAACGCAGAAGTCTTGTGATTATGGTTCCTTTACCAATTAGTTGGGCTACAACAATCACCATCACATATATAAAGTAACACCTGTTTAAAATTTCGGAACGCACTAATTATGGTATCCTGGAGCCGTCCCTGGTAAAACACGGATCTATTTTAACCTCCGAGCTCTATTCATCAAGTCATGGATATATTTAAAAGTTGATTTGAATTCTACCGTAATCTGCCGCGATTTTGGAAGAAAGCAATTTCCAAACCTACCACCAGACGACGTTTCGAGGTCGGTAATGAATCCGTCACCACCTATCCGTTTCTTTATGTGAACGATGCAAACGATTCGTTTAGACACCTCGTTTCACCGTATGGAATTTGTACCGTACACGAACGGAACACCGCTTAAAAATATAGCATAAATAATGAACCATTTCCTGATCGTCTCACAGTTGAACGAACACAACGCCGGCTTGGAATTTATATACCGAGTCGCCCCCAATGAGGCTCGAATTTATTAAACGCCTTCTCGCATTCCTGAACTTCAAGCTAATAATTCTTCGCCGTTTATTTCTTTAGTCGACCAATTATCCGAGGCATTTGGATAATGATCTTAAGAAATGCGGGAATTTTTACAGTATTTTGAATGTACGAGGCGGTAAATATTTAGAAAATTGCCACTGGTGTTAATGAGACAAAAATTACTCTAACTTATAAGGTTATGTAGTGTTCTTTAAGAGGTTTATATAACCATTATTTTAGCCTTTAAGATCACCAGATGAATTAAAAAATATTAATGTACCTCTTTACTTATGTTTTCCATTATGCGTCTACTATCCAGACTCTTAAGGTGCTTATTGATTTGCAACAGAATGCTCCGAACGAACCAAACGCGCCGCGCGCGCTGTAACAAACATTTGCGCGGACAATTCGGGCTGTTTGGAGTGTTTGCGGTGTTCGCTGCGTTCCCACCAGTAATCAGTGTTGTTTGTGTATTCGTCGACATGGATGCTGATGATGTGATTGTAGCCGCTGGTGCTTTTTTAATTATAAATGCGTTAATGAGCGTTAAAAAGAAGAGAAAAGAAAGAAAAATGTGGGCAAGACGCCTTTTTTTGCGACGTAAAAATATGGCCTTACTCAGTGACCTGGATTATATGCATTTGAAAAATTTTACGAGGATGGCTGCAGAAGACTTTGAGAATCTAATATGTCTAGTAGGTCCTAGAATAGCCAAGACCCCCCCAATAATTTGGGGCGCATCCCATATTTTTGACAATTACCGCCCACGCATCATGCTTTATAATTTTATTAAAATACAAGCCGTTTGTAGGATCCCATAATACAGGTTGCCTTTCAAACTGATCAATCAGCTCAAGGCATTTTTCCCTGCTCCAGTCCATTTTCTTCGATAAATTACTTGTCCGCCAAGAACGGAACGCGACAAACACAGCGAACACAGCAAACGCACCAAACGTCCGTATCCACTGAGCACCAGCGAACGAATAATTCCCTTTGCGCAAATCGCGTTTACCGACAAACCTCGGAAAATGTTCGGCGCATTCTGTTCTGTTTGGCGCAACGTACTGACTAGACAAATTTGTTACAGCGCGCGCGGCGCGTTTGGTTCGTTCGGAGCATTCTGTTGCAAATGAATACGCACCTTTAGATATACCGATAGCGTTTCTTTATCTTGACAAATGTAAAACTGAGTGAACCAATTGCTGTGGGGAGTGGCCGAACGTATGCATCGCAAATGATAGGTTTCCAGAAATTACGTCACAGAAGCCACTATCCAATAAGTTTCCCTCTATCCATAATTCCTCCCACTTGCTATCTGCTAAGATCAAAGTATTATTATGGTATGAGAAATCGTTAGAATAATGTCGCAAGGGCAAACTCAAAGGTTTCATGTACTTGCTATTAATAGACTCATACATATATGCATGTATGTGTACATTTGAAACCTTTTTGTGTGCTCTCGTTCTATATTGATTTTTGTCATGTTCAGGCTTTTCTTTTTGATTTATATTTCATTACAATCGTTCTATCACTAATTTATTTGTTATAATTTTTTCCATTGCCAATGCTAAATATATGTATATCTATTTTCAAAATGTAAGTATATGTCTCTTTTTGTTGCAGGTACGTACTACCCATCTTACTGATTGGCGCCAAACGTCCTTAGTCATCGCGAACAGGTTAGATATAGATGTAATGATGGATATTGAGGTAACTGGCACTAAAAAAACACTATCTAGACTCGTACAACATGCACAGACCAATCACAATAGTACATAAAGTAGACAGTATGTATTTAGTAGATTGGTCTCAGGGTATTTCAGCTTTGTTTTCGATTTTTTTCGTTTGTAACCTTCACAGATTCCTGCACGATCCCGCGGTACTGTTTCATCGAATGAGTACCACAAGTATTTATTTTCTTCTGTAATATTGTTATCAGATTAAATGCTATCGTCAGGTATTCGAGTAGCCGTTTCCATAATGCATTAAATCAAGATAATTATCTCTTGTTCACTTCATGGGCGCCAGGATATGATTTTTCTTGGTATTTTCTACCTGGTCGTCTAAATAAGAAAGTCAACCAATAAATCAAACCAAACCAATAAATGTCACTCGATGCTTGATACACCTCAACATACAGGGTGGGTCAAAAGTAAATGATACACCGTGCAACATCAGATTCCTCAGGCCAAAATAGTATCAAAGTTTTAATTTAGTGTCCAATGTTTCTTTATAATTTCCCAATAAAGTGAGATAATGGCACGAAATTAGAAACTCTACAAAAAATGCAAACCTTCCTTCAAAAGAGTTTCTTTGAATTCTTCTGAATCTGATAAAAAATACCTTTGTTTTAAAGAAATTGATTTAAAACGGACAAATACTCTTTTGACAGAAATATTTATTGAATCCAAATAAATTCCTTGTATATAGTACTCAGTGCTAATCCAATAAGCTTTGTAGCACATCTACCATCATTTACATTGGTAAATGATGATAGTTTCATTGATTGTACCATCATTGGTAAATGATCATCATGCAAAAGATACAAAAAAAATATTATTTGCCAATGTCAGTGATAGTAGGACACCACGATATATCTGTAAAATGCACGGGATACCCGTAGAGAGAGAAACTTACTCACATGGACTGTTTTTTCGATATTGTCTCTTCTCTGATGGTTTTCTGGAGCTTCATTGATGGTATCATTATGGGTAAATGATGGTCCATACCAACATGCAATACGATCATTGGTCAATTCCAATTTCAGAGATGATAGGACACCATGGTATTCATCTGAAATGCACAGAATGTCCATCGAAAGAAAAACCAACATGGAACTGTTCTTTTGATATGATCTCTTTTCTAATGGTAGCTTCATTGATGGTGCCATATTACCATGCAATACCGTTATTCGCCAATGTAAATGATGGTCCATACCATCATGCAAAGATAAAAAAAATATCGTTTATCAATGTCAGTAGTAGTAGGACAGGAAAATATACAGGATGTCCATCGAAAGAAAAACTAACACGGAACTGTTCTTTCGATGCCATCTCTTCTCTGATGGTACCATCGTACCATTACTGTGTACGTACCATTAATGTTACCATGGTACCATCGTATCATTATGGGTAAATGATGATCCATACCATCATGCAATTTACCATTATTTACCAATGTAAATGACGGGTCCTACCGTTATTTGCATTGGTAACTGATGGTAGAACACCACGGTATCCAGCTAAAATAGATACGACGTCCATTGAAACTATCTCACATGGAACTGCTCTTTCGATATCATCCCACCCTGTTGAATTGTTGAAAAGTTCCCACGAGTCCATTCTTCGACCTCTTCCACGTCCTCGCTGTTAACGAGAAACCGCCCTGTACTCGTCTTTCTGGCGCATTCCTCATTGGGTCGTCACACTGCCAAGAATGTAACCGACCTCTGACTTAACTGCGACTCAAAGATCCGAAATAACGCCAGGCCGCGCATAATTGCTATTTCCAACTGTGCGAATTCTCGGAACGTAATTCGCAATTTACCTCGATAGTTTATTAACGTTGGCGTAAATCAGAGAATTATGGGCGATTTAAATAACGTAATAGTGCTGAGAGGTGGGCGTAAGGCTAAATATTATTAGTCACTCGCGATAATGGGTTCCATTGAGGTAAATAGGATTAACTTTTGCTCGGATAGACGCCGGTAAGGTTGGGGGAGTGTTTTCGCAAGTGGGTTAATTGTCGGTGGAACTTAGGAAGTAACGTTAAAGGGTAAAATTGCGAAAGCGTATGGAAATCCTGTTCGGAAACTTCATTAACACTTCAGACTAAATACTTTTTGCAGAGCGTTTACTTAATACAGTTTTTCTTCTTAACCTGTTTCGGCCGAAAACGCCACTCCCGGTACATCGTTGATGGTTCAGCGCCTCATAACAACTAATACTATTTGTGACAGAAAAATTTGACAGACATATTTTTATAGTATAAGACGTGCCCTTTCCGATGGTGTCCATGAAATTCCTCCAAAAAATTATTAATTATGAAAAAAAAGCAGTTTAAAAAAACACGATTTTTTTGCACATTTTTTTTAAATAAAATTTTCAAGGGGTGTCCGGTCTGCAATGGACCTGGAACCTCACTAACCGGTGGAATAAATGTTTGAACTTTAAGTATACGTTGTTTAAAGATCGATTTTTGCCGTATGCGTTCAAAATGGCGCCTGAACTGCAAAATTTTTGCATAAAAATTCAAGAATTTTTTTATTGGAAAATAATGCATTTTTAAAATAAATTGTTAAGAATAAAAAGTTCTTAAAATCATTCAAAGAATGCACTGGAGTTTTTTCAAAATTTTTTGAGCAACTTGTTGGATTTTGCAAATAGTTGATTTTTGCAAAATTTATAAAACTGCTTAAAAAAATATGAAAATGAGGTTCCAGGTCCATTGCAGAGTGGAAACCCCTTGAAAATTTAATTAAAAAAAAAAATGTTCAAAAAAATCGTGTTTTTTTTAAAAACTGCTTTTTTCATAATTAATAATTTTTTGGAGGAATTTCATGGACACCATCGGAAAGGGTACGTCTTAAACTTCAAAAATATGTCCCTGTCAAATTTTTCTGTCGCAAATAGTATTAGTTATGAGGCGCTGAACAGCGATCTACCGGGAGTGGCGTTTTCGGCCGAAACGGGTTAACGCCCTTTTCTCATTATAATTGGATTTTCCCATGAAGTCGCTAATATGTACACGGTGTCCCAATTTATCATCTCGGTGTAGATATATTGGGTTATTTTTGAGTTATAAGGAAAATTCAAACGTTGAAATCATGCAGACTTTTCCAAGAAATCTGAATTTGGAAATATATTTAAAAAACACCCTATGCCCGAGGACAAATTTATATTCCGTGCAAAATTTTGTGTGCCTTCAGCGTTTGAATTTTCTTTCTAACTCTAAAATAATCCAATATATCGGCTCTGAAAGTTTGAATTGGGATACCCTGTACGTACCAACCACAAACTCATAGAAGCCTCTTTATTACCATTTATCTATAGATCGTAGCTTAACTTTCATATACTGCAGATGTTCCAATTTTTTTATTGAATCAGTTGTTATGGAAATTTTCGAAAGTCGACTGACATTACGTCACAGAGGCCATGATCCAATAAGATTATGTCGCTATCCAGAATCTCACCTACTCACTATCTTCCTAACATCGAGGGACACAGACTGATATTGTCAACGTTCGCTATGAAATTATCAAACGAGTTTGTGACGAGTAACAGTCGATGATTAGACAAGATTAAATTGTATTAAAAAATAATGCAGGTCCAACGCCGCCACTATCCAAATACATTTGAGAATGCGTTTCTTTACCACAACAGTCAATCCAAGTTGAGCCAAACAATAGGCCATTTGGGCCCAAGAATAACAAACAGAGTGTATTGTTACAGCGCAGGCCTTCGCCTTCCACATTGTTTGCGGACTTCTGAGAATGCCAGACTTAACATTTCAATTCACTTTCCTTATTATTGAAGCGTGAGTCACTCCGTCTCCGCATTCGGCAGACATTCGTTAGTGTACGTTTCTAGTACACGGAACTGGGCGCATATACGACAAATAGAATGTGTAATGCTGCTAATGTGACGTTCTACATTACGTACGTAGCAGCGCTGTAATTTTGCAAGACGATCGATTAATTATTATTTATTGTGTCGGTTTAATTGCACCTGGTCTCGGCTAGGACGAGATATTTCACATACGTTATGCATCTACCTAACGTAACTAACGACCTTAATAATACGTATGGCCACATATGTATGTAGGTATCCTAGAATGTTGCTTGTGAAGCGGAACACCAAACGAGGCTGCCAGAGAAATAAGTATGATAGTTGGTGGTTAATTATTAATTTTAGTCGGTAATGAATTGCTGGAGAAGAACCGGAAATACTGAAGAACACAGGTGTTATATGGACGGAATAACAATTAAATTAGATGGAACAACGATTAAAGCCACGGTGCGTACTTGTGAAAATATCGGATGAACTTGAAACCAAATACTTCAGACACCACTGCCATGTTCGATTGACACCACAGATGATTATGAATGACTTAGATGCTGTATCTTGTAAAGGTTATTGCTGATGAAAAATTATGCTAGTTATTTTAGTAACATTAACTCTTGAAATTTGGAGAAATGAAGCGTGTGCCATTGATGACACAGTTGAACATTGATCGCTCGGTGTTTCTAGCAGATCTGCTCAGTGACTATGAAGAAATTCGGACTTTGCTAGATCCTTTGTTTCTCCAAACTTGTCACTATTCTCATTTTATATTTCGTCGTCACATAGGTTTCAATCAGATGTAGATACACTACCCATCACTAAATAGATATTTAATGCAATGAAGAAGCTGGAAAGTTGGCTCGAAAGGTGGCAAGTATAAGTATTTTTGGACCACTTTTGCAGCAATGATCAAAGAACACACCTACGAAATTCAAAAAGCTGTGAGATGAGACAACCTGCTGTCAGTTTGCCAAGGAATATACACAATATCCCAGCGAGGACGTCGCAAAGACACTCATCTATGCCAAGGAAAAACATGTAACAGGAATTCTTACTGGACCCGTTAGTTACAGGAAGAAGAGACAAGGAAGAGGAAGTGAACAGGAAGAGGAAGCAGTAGAGCATCAGCTTTGTGATTGTTAATCTGCCTCGTCAATGAGATATTCAATCTAACTCAAGTAACTTGGATTACATCACCTTTTTCGGAAGAATTAGGTGGTTGAGGTCATAGCTTGGGCGGCTATCTCAGGAGTGTAAGTGCCCAATGGAGTATAAGTTCTGTGACTTTTTGATCACACACCAAAGTTATTCTCACCGTAGTTTTTCAAAAAAAGTTCAAGCGTCTGCTTCGTGGGATCATTTGGTAATCACGTTAATTATATCGGTGCTTTCGCTAGCGCCTTTGAGTGAGAGTACGTCTTGGGATTTTAGCATTGAAAGCTGACGCTTTTCATCGCGTGTCTTCCGCTGAAAGCATTTCATTTAGCCAATACGTCGGGGGCGATGGACCGTGTTACCGGAGCAATATGCCGATAATGAGGTTTTCTGCGACTCGTCGAATCAATCGCATCGAAGTATGGAATTCTCCCGACTATGTGCAGCGTCGCGGCCGACAGAAAGCAATTAAACTTTTGCAGAAAGCGTCGTCATGGTAACGGCGATTCGAGCCTCCGATAACCGGTCGGGGATTGTGCGGGTTGTGTCGTTTGTGCATTTCTCTCTGTTGATGCCTCTACAGGCGGGGAATGCTCGTAGGGGGAACACAGCGTCGCCACTGATTTTGTTTGTGCATCGCAGATTATCTAATTTAGTGCATTCGTTGGGTTCGATGAAACCGGAAAGCCGATGAATTTCAAACGGATTACAGAATGTCCATGGTGGTGATAAATATTTGTAGAAGTGGCGTGATTATGCTATAGTTGTTACAATGAAGCGTATAGAGGGTTTATAAACATGTAATTTACGAGTACTTTTGTTAAATATACAGTGAGGTCCATAAGTAACGGATAAATTCATTATCTGCGTAATTTACAATTTATGAGTAAAATCCTGCAACACGTCAATTTTTAATTCTAGAATGACATTTTTTTGAGCATAATTTTATACCTCCCTCTCCAACCCCCTTGGAGTGACAGCTACCCCTTTTGAAAATTTTAAATGGAACGAGGGAGGGTGCGTTTGATAGCTCATTTGAAAGGGTTTTTAATTCTCCATCCAGCAATATAAGGTTTTTTGAATTTTGTATATTTTTCATCAAGAAAATTAAATATGATAATTTCAAAATTATTATTATTATGAAATGTATACAATCAAGTGCCTCTGTACCAAATATCTGTCAAATCTAACGTTTTTAGTTAATTTTGTGTCAACATTCAACTTAAATGTATCGGTTTCCCTGATACGCTGCGCAAAATACCCAACAAAATCGAGCAAAAGAAGAAACGAGCAAAACAAGTTTGAACATTTGATTTAAACTGTACTTCTGTTCTGTTTCATGTTAATTTCTTTACTTAGTAACATAAAAAATGTAATATTTTTCAATAAAATAATTGAAAAAATTAAATAATCTTATGTTGCTGGATGGAAAATTAAGAACTCTTTCAAATGAGCTATCACACGCACCCTCGTTCCATTTAAAAAATTTGAAGGGGTAGCTGTCACTCAAAGAGGGTTGGAGTCTAGAATTAAAAATTGACGTGTTTCAGGATTTTACTCATAAATTGTAAATTACGTAGATAACGAATTTAACCATTACTTATGGACCTCACTGCATAATAATAACACATAGCAGACGGGTGTTCCGCGCTAGCAGAGTCAGCATATCTCGGCAGGCACAGCCAACTTGCGAAGATGGTCCACCAACAACTGGCACTAAAGTATGGCCTGTTAGTGACGGCTCCACTATGCTACAAATATACCCCAGGAGCTGTGCTGGAATCAGAAGTAGCAGTGATGTACTGGAATAGGCTAATCATCACCGACCGAACAGTGGACCTCAACCGACCAGGTATAGTGCTGATAAACAAGGAACAATGCAGAGGGATCATCATAGACATCGCACTGCGCAAAATTCAGAAGACTGAACGGGAGAAGATGAAGAGAGCTGAAACACAAATGTTTTGCAAACAATTAGTGCTTGTATATTTGTCCAATGTTTCCAAAAAAAAAATGCCTTTATCAACTTATATTTTATGAACGCAACTGATAACTACTATCATTATAATACCACTACTCACAAAACTTATGGGAGCAAAAAAAATCTAAATTTTTCCCCGATTTTTGATGGGCTGAAGTGAAAAATGGTCGTATCGCGAATAAAAAAAAGCGTTTTGAAGCTCCAAGACTAGTTTTCGGATCTGTAGGCCAAAATTTTTAACGCAATCCGAAGAAATAGAGCCAATTTTTTTTTCCAAATTTTTAGCCTTCTTTTTCTCGCTCGGAAACATTTTTTTTTTTGGTTCAACGACTGTGGACCAGATAGCCTGTTTAGTCAGCTTCAATTTTCTTTTTTTAATTGTTCGCTACGTCCATTTGTCGCGGAGATATCCGAAATTAAACGAAAAAGGGCCCTTTTGTCTTCAACCATCGATATCTCAACAACCAATGATCGTACAGGAAATTGAAGGACAGTTTCGGAAACGAATAAATTTCCTATTAAATCTTGTCGACATTTAAAATTTCTATAATATGGATTGTAATCATTATCGACTTGGAAAGAATTGAAAAAGTGACTTTTTCCCGTTTTTTGGTAAATCAACTGCATCTTATCAAATATTGATGGGGAGGCTAAGACTTTTAGGAATTTGTGTACCTCAATGTATCTCCAATAGCCCTGTAAATCTGCAAATCGATCCATCGAGCGGTTTTTCCGGGCCAATTATTCAAAGCTTTGAAAAAAATTAAAGGAGCAAGATTTTAATTCTTATACATTGCGTAATATCCATAAAAATGGAAAAACCACTTTTTCCTCAATTCTGCATCGGTCACTTTGAAACATAAATTTTCAAAAAAAATGTACAAATTGACCTCCAGATCCTAAAACTAGAGTCTTGGAGCTTCAAAATACTTTTCTTAAATTCACGATACGACCATTTTCATAGATACAGCCTGTCAAAAATCGGGGAAAAATTTGGAATTTATTTTGCTCCCATAATTTTTGTGAGTAGTTTATAATCAAAGTTGTAGTAAAATAGACAAATATTGAAATGAAAAATTAGTATATTACATGAGAGATTAGTATATTACAACAAGAACAACTCGATTTTAAACACAAGTGCTGAAAGTAACTCTTTTATCCTCAGGATTATGGAATGGCTTTTTTGACTCTCCTGACCACATGTTCTCTTTTCAAGGTCCAGTAATAGTCGGCCATCATATTTATGTACATTTTCCTTGATAGCGGATATCACCATTATTTTTTTTTATTTTATAAGTATATTAATTGGTGTAATAATTCTCCTTATTCCTTACTACGATTATGGTAGCCTAAATATATTGGGAAATAATCCAGAGGCTTAAAATTATTCACCGAACATCACACTTATGCTGTTTTTCCTGTCGTTTTTATCTTTAAAATATATGGAGTGATTTTCTCTTATGTTGTATTCTCTTTCAACTGTCTTTTGCAAATTCATTGAAGTCCAACAGTCACCTATTTCCTTTGATGAAGCAGTGTTCCGTTATTGTATATCATGGTAGTATTACCAGGATATACAGGACAAGGGAAACCATATGGTTTCCCTTGTCCTGGCTAAGAAGACAGTAATTGCTGGATGTTCTACTACATCGACTGTCATGAAGCTTCAAAATTGAAGATGCGCGTTTGAAACTGCAAGTGAAAGAGTACGCTGTCTCGGTTCTAATCAAATTATATTTCGCCAAACGCGTCGCAGTATTATCGATCGCATAGGAAGAGGACAGCTGTTGCGGAAAATATCTGGTTCGTTACCTAATTATAACCGATATGTGTCCGAATCCTTACATGCACCGAACCCTGTTCGATTATGTAATGACGAAAGGCTCTCGTATGTCACGATATTAATCGAATTTAGCTCGTGTATACATGATACGTTGCACGTCCCACGCGTATTGCAGCAATAGTACCCAAGTACAGGTACGATTTGCGTCTGTATTTTTCTATTCGCACTGCCCACCTGCCTCACCGAGCCATTTAGGCGACTTGAATGCCTGATGGTCGTGGGTTGTCCATTAAAATAGGCGCGTTAAGTGGTAATAAGTCTCGCTACCGCATTTCGTTACGCGAGAAATGCTGCAATCTCGAATAGAATTTGTCAATGAAAACGTCTGTCAAAATTTTAGCTTTGTGATCTTCAGCTGTGTGTATGGAATATCAGTGTTCACACAACTGATATTCCATTTCAAACATCTGCCTTGTTTCATATGTTCAAATGGTTGTAAGGTATATGATACCTAATATAGGGTTGGAATTGAAATAGTGGATTATGTTGTAAATATACATGGCTTTCAAGCTGATGAAGGTAACAATGAAGGAATTGCGAGCAAAGTTACTTCAGGATATTATTACTCGAGAGTTGGAGCCAATAACGCACATAATTTGAGATGGCTATTGGAGATACTGCTTTCAAGAGAATAGTCAACATTGCAATAGAAGCCCTGAATAGGTCTTTGTGAAACGTTGATGCCACATAACAAAATGTGTCCATATATCTCCTTATTCGCTCATTTAGTTTGATTTTCTGTGTTCCATGATAACTCATCAATCAATATATTGCCCCCATATTGGAACAGTGTAACGTAAAATAAGATTGGAGCGAATATGTTTTCTATTTCCATGTCCACGACTCTCCTAGAGGAGTCAGATGTCGAATAAGAAAAGCAGTTTTTTTTTTATAGAGAGCGTGAGAATCTAAGGAATGATAGTTTGGTGGATAATATGATGAAGTTAACATAGGAAGGGTCTTTAATATGTATTTTAGGTCTTTGTGAAATGTTGATGTCACAGAACAACATAATTCATATATCTCCTTATTCTTTCATTTGGTTTGATTTTCTGTTCCATGATAACTCATCGATCAATATATTGCCTTCATATTGGAACAGTGTAACGTAAGTTAAGATAGGAGCGAATTTTTTTTTTATTTCCATGTCCATGACGGTCCTAGAAGAGTCTGATGTCGAACAAGAAAATGAATTTTTTGATAAAGAACGTGAGCACCAAAGGAATGATAAAAAAATGGTAAAAAATTATGAATCGATTGCTTTCTAATGATGCTTTTGTAATAAAATCTTCATCATTTGCAATGATAACACCCCTGAGTACTAAATTTGAAAGTATACTGATGATAAATGATTTAAAAAAACAGTATCTCATGCGTACATATATGTACATACATACATGTACATATGGGGCATTTCACGCCAACTAAGTGAGGTCAAAAAAAAAATTCTATTTGAAACATATCTCAATCGATAGTACTTGCTAAAAAACTAACTTCCCTAAAATTTTAGATTTTTTGAGCCACAAGGGAGGGGGAAAATTTTCGTTTCGACACTAAAATTTCAATCTTTCTCGGTAGAACAGGAAAAAAAATTAAAAGAAGGTTGCAATGGTTTCCGATGTGTTTTTTTTTTGCGTAGAATACGATAAGAATATTTTCAAAATTATTGTTGGTAGTTTTCACTCTTATTTTGAGGATTGAAAGTTTAAAATCAATATTTCGGAAAGTATGACACGATTTTTTTGACGAACTGGCCCAAAAAACGGCCCAAAGGTGAAAAAACGTGGTTAAGTGAATAATATATTCCAAGGTTTTTGGGGTCGCTGATTACGAATCTAACGTCAAATTTTCAAAAAACAAAATGGCGGATCCAGTATGGTAGTCAACTTTTAAAAAATGGCTAAATTTTGAATTTTTAAAAATACCATCGTATAGTACGGAAACTTTTCTACTTTAGATTCGTAATCAGCGACCCCAAAAACCTTGGGATATATTATTCACTTGCCATTTACTCATCTCACAGGATGAGAAAATACGCTAAAACTACTTTTTTTCACCTTTGGGCCGTTTTTGGGCCAGTTCCTGGTCGACGCCCATTATGAATTAAAAAGTAATCGAAAGTACGAAAAAAAATAAATTTAAAAAAAATCAAAAAAGTGTCATATTTTTCGAAATCTCGATTTTAAACTTTCAATCCTCAAAATAAGGGTGGAAACTACCCCCAAAAAGTTTGAAAATATTTTTATCGTATTCTACGCAAAAAAAATCACATCGAAAACCATTGCAACCTTCTTTTTAATTTTGATTGATTGAAAGATTGAAATTTTAGAGTCGAAACGAAAATTTGAATTTTCTCACCCTCACCATCCCTCTCCTTGTGGCTCAAAAAATCTAAAATTTTAGGGAAGTTAGTTTTTTTAGCAAGTACTATCGATTGTGATATGTTTCTAACAGAAATTTTTTTTGACCTCACTTAGTTGGCGTGAAATGCCCCGTATGTATTTTTGCTGTTACCAAGTGCATCGCTCCCGCTGATGTAATTCGAAAAAAGTGGTTGCGCGTCGCCGGACGTGCCAAATCGAATCGGTACAAGCCATAACGGCCGAAATCCGCTAACGAAATTACAAATTACGGCCCCATTGTTGAATGTTTACGTCCTGCGTCAGCTGGTTGTTGGCCGCCGTTTTACATGCGATAATAATTCGCTTAATTCGTATCGGTACGTAGTCGTTTGGACGTGACCTTTGCCAGCTGGCCAATTATCGAACTATCAAACGTTTTAGATTGATTACAGGAGGCCCATTCCGCGGTAATCGATACCAAGGAGCAAAAAAATAATTTTCGAATATATATGTTAAAATAGAAAATTAACAAGTATTATATTCTCAATATCCATAATTCAAAAGAAATTCATCAATATTTTCGCCGATTTTCGTAATAGTTTCTTCAAACTCGGACGGTTTCAATTAGGTAGTGTAGTATAGAGAAAAAAAACATTAAAGTGGCAACACTGTTTTTGACGTAAATCACATTGACAGACCGCCATTTAGGTTTACTCTAGCTGCCGTCAATTGTTTTTATTTGTCGTGAAAAAAATTGAATTAATCAGGTACGTACAACTCATTTTATTGATAAAATTGTAACCGCTGGAAAAACAATAAAAAATACAGAACAGAAAATATATAAAATCTTGTAATACTAGTTTTAATAGTCTATATTAATAAATAAAGCCTCAAAGTGTACTAAGCTTTTGTTTTATTTGCACTCGTCACACCCGTCACAAATCTTGTAACACCCGTCACAAGTTTTGCTTGCAAAAAAAAAAAATGTAAAAAACAATATATCCACAAATCTCTTACAATTATCAGAAATAAAGATCATTTATCTCTCTACTTAGCTATTCGTTTTGTTGCAAAAACTTCTAATTTAGCTGAACTCTGATGTTTAGCCAACAAGGTAGCATATTTTGCAAAAGTACAAGTAACACCCGTCACAGGGCTTAAACCTATTATTGCATTTAAACGCCTGAGTAATTCCTAATGCATTTTTGTTTTAATTAAAATATCATTGAAATGAAGTGAGTTATACTCAAAACGCAGACAATTTTGTTCTAATTTAGGAATTATAACAGTTAGAATGCGTACAAATGTAACACCCGTCACCGCGGAATGGCCCAGGAGCAAGTACGAATAACATCGGGCCGATCGGTACTTTCTAGAATTCGCTGCCTGCATATTGTGCAAGTCACCTGTTTTTATTGCCGTCGATTAATTTTAGTTTTCCTCATAAGTGAAGGACAAGAAACTGTCGACGAACTGTCTCGAAAAGTGAATTCAAGTTATACATTTTATAAATTATGTCATCGGTGTAACATTTTTAGGTCTGCATATATCACAGAATTGTGCTTGGTCGATACATATTGATAGCGTTTGTAAAAAAGTCGCTCCAGTATGTTACTGTATAAACCAACTAAGAAATATTGTCAGTGAACAGATATTAGTTATGTATTATTTTGCACACTTTCATTCCGTAGCAACATACGGCACTGCAGTCTGGGGAGCATCTACTGAAAGTGAGAGAGTATTTAGGCTGCAAAAAAAAAGCTGTGCGTTTTATCACTGGTTCGCGTAAACGAGCAAGCTGCAGGGACTTATTTAAAAAATTAAGGATATTAACAATACCATGTACATTATTATTAAATTTATTAACATATGCTAAAACTGAACTTTTTACAAACACGATAAATTCCCACCACACATATAATACGAGAAATGATAAAATACTGGAAATACCGAGACACAGAATGGCAAAATATCAGCAATGCCCAAAATATTTAGCTATAAAAGCATACAATCATCTTCCAAACACTATTAAGAACTATCCAACAAAGCGCTTCAAAATAGAACTTAAAAAAATGTTTACTAAATAAATGTTATTACTCATTAAATGAGTATTATTTCGACAGACTGTGATCTCACCTTTATTTTCATTATATATACTTATTTTATCATATATACACATTTATATTTATTTATTTATTTTTTAACGATATGTGATGTACACTGTATTTTGTTATGTGTATGGCATATTGTATTTTTTTATGTGTGTAAATGTTCACATATTTGACAATGCATGTTCATGTATTTAGTTTTTTATATATTATGTCTCCTTTATTTTTTACTCTACTTTTAGATTGTTGTTCTATTTTATTTTATTATGTTCTTGACATATCCTATATCATACGACTGTGATCAAAAGGATGAATAAATATTATTATTATTATATTATTATTATTATTATTATAACATGATGGCCATAATGCATCCTTTCATGAAATCAGCTGCTTCTGATAGTTATGAAGCCTAACATTTTGGTGGTGGTGTTTTGGAAAAAAATATATTTTGACGATTGTTTACTGGTCTAGTTTACCTGTATATCATTTGTTTGTCAATTTAATTTCACTGTCAGATTTATCTAAAAACGATATACATATGCAAATCATTGGCGCTATAAGACATCTTATAAAACGGAATAAAATCTGTTGGGCAATACATTGACTGTTACATAAATTAAAGTAAATTACCTAAGACTTTCACAGTTATACACCTTTTTAAAACATCGTGATATAATGCAACTTGTTAAAAATAGCATTGCATATAGCAGTGTCGAATAATATACAATTGCTTACTCGCTTACTCCAGTTACATGTGTTTGAAGTTACAGCGAGATTTATGTTATGCTAGGCTCTCATTTGAAAGTTTGTTTATATGTGTATATACAAGTTATGTAGGTGCAAATTTTCATTTATGTAATTGCAAATCATCAGCTTCTTAATGGTTTAAAATATCCCTCTGCAATGGAGGAGTAAGCTAGAAAATGCAAAAGATTTTGTGTGGCCTTCCACACCCAATCTTTCAGCTGTTAATCCTGTTCCTTTGAACAGTCCACGCCATGAGCTGTGCATTTAGGGGAGGAGCATATGCGCAGAAACGAAATCTTTATTCTCTCTTTAAACGACTCTCGGTGAATTGTTTGAGCGTATCTGTAAAATAAAATGTATTAACTTAGAAAGGAAGAACAGTGCTGCATTTTGAACACTGGTGGCATTTGGAACAGTGGTGGCATTTGGTACAGTGGTGGCATTTGGAACAGTGGTGGCATTTGGAACAGAGAGAGAGAGCAGATAGCATGCTTAATGTTGCTTTGACCGTTATTTTTAACGTCCAAAAGTATAATTTCTTCTTTGCACTCTCTCATTTCGACTACGTCACTGACCACGTCTCCATGCCAACGGTAAAATACAATATAATCGACACGTCGAGCTTTAAAGGCTACAAGTGCTAAAATTAGATTTTTATCTCTTGTATTGTTAATTATGCAAACACGTCCATTTTATCGGTAATTGATATTTCATGGTGTTCGGGGGGACTGACAGCACCGTGTAGATAGAATGTTACGGATAAAAAAAAGTGGGTAGGTGGCATTATAATGGTTACTTGCGTATTTTTTTAATATACGTAATTAATTGAAAATGCGGCTGTACTTACTGGTACCGTTCATGGTTTTATATATAGGAAATAGAAAAAGTGGAACAAAAAAATGTTGATACAACTATTGAAACAAGTCGATGTAAATTGTGTTGGTACAATATATATATACATATGTATTGAACTAGGAACTCACTATAATTGTGAAATGGAAGCTTTAAAGGCTTGAAGCATTTGTTTGTTTTTTTTTTTATAATGTTTCTCCAATTCTTGCAATGTTTTATTTTATTTCATTTTTTGCTTTACACGAGTTATCTAGAAAAACAAACATGAATATTTAGAGGTTTATTGTTTAATAACAAAGTTTGTTTAATAACAAATTTTCGACAACTTTTTCAAAACAGCTACATATCGAAATTATGATTACACTGATTTTCATTAGGTGTTAAATGGTCCTTGTCATATCTATTTGTTGACTTTTGATGAATATTGCATTGCCATCGAAGATTATACCAGGTCTGTAAATATGAAACCAAAATTTACCCATAGATGGCCCTAGCTGTTAATGTACTTACCGTCAAACCGCGTACTTGGTGATATTTTCTTGGTGACATCTGACAAAGATTTTTCAATTCACAACAATACAAGTGTCATACAACAGCATAGTTTGTAATAGTGTTGAACATGTCGAATTTTGTGCCTGGAAACTACGATTTGCGGACAGCATTGATTTTCTGTTACCATTTGAAGAAAATTGCTGCAGAATCGCATCGAATGCTTGTCGAAGCTTATGGCAAGCATGCTCTTGGTAAATCACAGTGCTTTTAATGGTTTAAAAAAATCAAAAATGGCGATTTTGACGTCACAATCGAAGAACATGGAAGACCACCGAAAAAGTTTGAAGACAGCGAATTGCAAGCATTGGATGAGGATGACACTCAAACGTAACAAAAACTCGCGGATCAATTAAATGTGATACGAGAGGTTGTCTCCATACGGTTGAAAGCAATGGGAAAGAACCAGAAGATGGGGAAATGGGTTCCACATGAACTGAATGAAAGACAGCAGGAAAACTGAAAAACCACTTGCGAAATGCTGCAAGGTACAAAAGAAAGTCATTTCTCCATCGAATTGTGACTGGCGATGAAAAGTGGATATATCTTGAGAATCCTAAGCGTAAAAGGTCATGGGTAACTCCAGGCGAACCATCGACATCGACTGCAAGGCCAAATCGCTATGGACGGAAGACAATGTTCTGTGTTTGTTGGGATCAGAAGTGTGTGATCTATTATGAGCTGCTAAAACCTGATGGCGAAACCGTTAATACTGAACGCTACCGACAACAAATGATCGATATGAATCAAGCCTTGCGTGAAAAACGACCAGGATGTCAAAAAACGCATCCCAAAGTGATTTGCTTCATGATATTGCACCATCACAGATAGAAAAACTGGTCAAGGAAACGATTGAGATATTTTAGTTGGGAAATACTTTCGCATCCGGCTTACTCACCAGACTTGGCTCCGTCCGATTGCTACTTATTTGCATCGATGGGACACGCAAATGCTGAGCAGCGCTTTACTTTTTACGAAAATGTACGAACATGGCTCAATGACTGGTTTGCCTCAAAAAGGCAACAGTTTTTTTGGCATGGCATCCACAAATTGCCAGACACATGGGAAAAATGTATAGCTGGCGATGGGCAATACTTCGAATAAAATATTTTTTATCATTTTCGTACAATAAATGTGTATTTTCTATACAGTACGCGTTACCCTAATGCGTACATAGCGGAATGAAGGGGAATTGATAAGTTAACTTCTTTGTTGAGTAACCTCACCACTAAAAAGAGGGGCTTCCGCTAAAAAGAGGGGTTGGGGCCTAACTTTGACATAAAAAGGTCAAAGTTTAATATGTATTTAATATCCACCTATGTACGCGTACGCAGTAGGGTAATTCTTACTGTATAAAAATTTCATATTTACATTCCTGGTATAATAAGTGTGCAAAATTCGAGTTGAAAGTTAAATGTTAAAAATGTTAACTTTTGAAAGTTAAAAATACGCATTGTGGCATAATCGTTAGAAAATAGAAGGTGGAGGGAACATTGACGCGGAACAGAAAAAAAACACGGAAACCGCTTGAAAGGTAAATTCCCTCTGACTGAACGGGCGTCCCTCTGCTCCCGCGGGAATTGGAAGCGTTCTGTTCGACGCGGTCGATTTTTGTGACAGGAACGCGTCGGGCATCCCACTTAATTGATGTATGCACGTCCGAGGTCCTGCGTTTGAAAATTAACCAGCCACGTTGGTCGGTGAACGTGTGTAGTTGACATCCGGCGACATACGTTGACATTTTTTCAACCGCACGCGCTGCAACTTCACTCTCTGCGCGTTTAAAATCATTCGCGTTATTTCACGCGCTACTTTTCATCAGTTCAAATACGCCACTATATTCTTTTTCACAACACTAAACGCAACAAATCACAAACGCAATATCTGCACTCCCGACCGAACTCCCGAGTTCACCTCTATATTATGCTAGTCTGGACTGCTCTCGATCTGGGTCGAGAAGTCTACAATTATTATTTACTCAATAATTCGCCTATGTACATATGTATGTATGTATGTACAATAATGTACATATGTATGTCTGCTCTGGTATCGCTAGGGCTATTTGTTTATGTCTAAAAATTTTCCCACGTGTATAATTCGCTCAAATAGCCGCTTACTTTTTTTATAGGCATTTAAGTAACATCGGAACCTGCTCGTTAAAAAAATAATTACATACGTTAATTGCTCAGAAATAATTCATGTATGTGATTGAAGTGAATGAAAGCTAACTTTAAGGGCCATTAATTTTTATTTAGTCATTTTAGTTGTGTATTTCACGAAGTGGAAAATAAGACATTTCTAATATCTGTAGTTCCTAATAAGTTCAGAAAATGAGACAAATGTACTGGAAATAGTTCGGAAAACTACTTTTAACGTTTCCCTGTTAATCACATATTGACATTTTGTACTGATTATGTCCAAAGTTGCTATTACTAACTCAGTAACATTATAATTAATAATATACCTCATTTAACGACAACACTAAAGATGAGTTGCTTCATTATTACTAGTTTATGTAAGCTAATTTATGTACAATTTGTGATAGGATCTACCGTACCACTTAAACCCATTTTTGAAGATGTTGGTAAAATTATATTTATCATTAAAAATATTGAGAAATCGTCTGAGCAACAATGAGACTGATCATCGCAGTCATGACTCACAAACGTCTACATCAGCATTTTAAATATCAGGTCTAGTGCAATTCTTAAGAGATCTTCTAACACTCAATAAGTTCGTAGGATGACTAATAAAACAACATTTGGGCAAAATTCGACTTTATTCACTGACATAGTCTCCTTCAAGAGTGATAGGTACATTCATTCCAACGCTTTTCTAACATTTCTTTGCCTTTTTTATAGAACGATTTGTCCATCTCCTCATTAGAGCCATATCTCTTTCCGGCGAGCACTTTCTTGAGATTTGTGAACAAGTAATAGTCGCTGAGGGCTAAATCTGGAGAATACGGTGGATGTGGAAGCAATTAGAAGTGCAATTCGTGTAATTATTGCGATCAACTTGGGACACGGTGTATTGTCTTGGTGAAAGAGCACCTTTTTTCCTTCATTTGGGGCCATTTTTTTCGCGATTTCATCTTTCAAGCGCACCAATAATGCTATGTAATATTCACCATTGATCCTTTTTCACTTTTCAAGATAGTCGATGAATATTATACCATGCGCATCCCAAAATACGGACGCCATAACCTTCTCAGCCGACTTTTGTATTTTTGGTCGCTTTGGACGGCTTTTGCCGGTTGCTGTCCACTCAGCTGATTGCAGATTTGACTCTGGAGTGTAGTGATGGATCCATCCATTCATCCGTTGTCACACACGGCATGACAAAATCATTTTTATTTCGCTTAAACAGCTCCAAACAGCGCTCTGAATAATCAACACGTTGTTTTTGGCCAACAGTGAGCAAACGCGGTACGCACTTCGAACAGAGCTTTCTCATGGACACATGTTCATGCAAAATAGTGAGTACACTGCCTTCGGATATATTTAAGGTGTCAGCTATCTACTTTGGGCCGTTTTTTGGGCCAGTTCCTGGTCGACGCCCATTATGAATTAAAAATTAATCGAAAACAAAGAAAGAAATTTAAAAAAAAATTGAAAAAATATCGTGTCATAGTTTTCTAAATTTCCATTTTAAACTTTCTATCCTCAAAATAAGGGTGAAAACTACCCCCAATAATTTTGAAAATATTTATTAAAAACTGCAATTATTTTCTAATGTAGAAGATAGACACAGTGGAGGACAAAATTGATCTACGTTGCCACACATATTATAGCGTTACGGGGATCCATTATACTAAGGAGGTTGGGAAATTCGACGCCGCCATTTGTAATCCTCGAGCCCCGCGCCGCGAGCAGGTGGGGGCGGGGAGGCGGCACACACGCATTGCTTTGTGACGGTGTCTATCAGAGCGAGGCCGATTGATTGATGGTTAAATGACAAAGAGTACGTCGAACAGAGGCCTCGGGAGTTCTCAATAGACAGCCCGTCTGGGGTAGATAACCAGGGAGAGACGGGGATTGAATGTTTTCGTACCGCTGAGGAATATGTAATTAACGTTTTTCGCGTCTGATGTATTTGGGGAAATTGTTATGGGGCAAAGAGACTTGGGACGTAATGGGATACGTTTGTGAAAGGACTTATTCGAAATTATGTATTTATATTTGGAAGTTGTCGTGTTTGTAATTAATTGTTGGTGACTATACCTTAGTTAGAGTTACTCCACTGAATTAGTTGGGCGGCTGTTGATTTAATGATATAAAAGAGGGGACCCAAAAAAACGGGCAGACCTCGAGAAGGCTCGTCTCTTCCGGTTCTAGGTGGGTGTACGAGGTGTGTAAGTAGGTGTGATTTTTTCAAATGGATTTACAATTCAGTATTGTCTCCTTCAAAATAATTTCCTTGGGGAGCCACACAGTGCTGGAGACGGTTCTTTCATTCTCCCTAGCAGTGCTGTCGGTCAGTCATAGCCGTTTGAATGTTTTGAATGGTCCCAAAATGACGTCCCTTGCGGTGATTTTTTAATCACGGGAAGAGAAAAAAGTCACAGGGACTCAAGTCAGGCAAACAACGAGGCTGAGGAGCCACAGGAATGTTTTTACTGGCTAAAAACTCGTTTACTGAACCAACAACATCCAGTTGTTCTTGATGTTTGGTCTCACACACATGACCCGTTTTTTAACATTTTTTCGAAGTTTTTCAAGAACGTCTGTGTAAAAGTGTTGATTTACTGTTTGGCCTGGAGGCACAAACCCTTTGTGGACAATTCCCCGGCTATCAAAAAAAGCAAATCAGCATGCATTTGGTCTTCGACTTGCTCATTCTTGCTTTTTTGGGTCTTGGAGCACTTGAAGTGTGCCATACTATGCCTTGGCACTTGGTTTCCGGGTCGTATTCAAACACCCAAGTCTCATCACCACTACTGACACGTTCCACGAAATGAGGATCATTTTCGATCGATTCCAAAATGTCAAGACACCTTTCTCTCCTCATGTCCTTTTGTTCCTGCCAAAGTTTTTTTTTGGGACCATTTTTGCGCAGATTTTTCTCATCCCCAATTCGTTAGTCAAAATCTGATGAACAATGGTGTGACTCAAATTTAAACTTCCCCGATCATTCTTGTCGTCAGCCGACGATCTGAATTTACAAGATCCCGTATTCTATCGACATTTTCATTGAAGACAGTTCTTGAAGATGAAGGCCTTCCGCAGCGTGGTTGCGAAAGAATATGTAGTTAAATGGAATTTTTTCACTTTTAGGTGTTTTATTTTTCTTGAATTATTTATCAAACTTCCTCCAGACGTTACGTGGTTTACATCTCCTGATATAATGAAGCATGAATCATCATTCATCAGTAGAAAAGGTGAATAGTATTTTTAGTCTTACAGTCATTTGCACTTTTACAACCAGCAAAGACATACATATGTAGTCAGTTTTAGTATATTAGGAGAAAAATCGATTTAAAACTGTATTTCTTTCAGTCCACACTTGTTACCTAGAGCAATATAAATAACACTCGTAACGTTGTGACTAATATTTACGACCGATCCATTCCCTCCATTGTTCCATTGTGTTTTGAAAGTTTAAACAACGACACAGGAATAAATTATATTACTTTATCGTTTATTGACGGGAAGTATTCTGAGGAATGTCTAGAACCAATCGAAAGCCTCCATTATAAAAATTAGGAAGCCCATTAAATTTATATTTACGTCCCGGCGACAACAAAGACGTGCGTGCTTACGAAGGGAATTTGTAAATGTGGAGAAACGCCTCAGTTCTCACAGTCGACTCGGTTACCTTGCCTCGAGCTTTCTACTCGGTTATAGTCCAAGAGCTCGTGGAAAATAAACTGCAAGTGTTCTGTAAAGGCTCACATTTCAATTTAATATACATATACAGTGTGCGCCTAAAGTATGGAATAAATTCAGTAAATGTGAAACAAAACATTTTTTGTAAAAAACCCTCTAACGGGTCGATTTTGTTTAATAAAAACACACATTTTTGAGGGAACATTTATTTGTCATTTGTTTTTGAGTAATGACGTCATCAACTTATGTTTCAAATGACAACCCCCATTTTTTTAAATTTAATTTGAGATACCCTTTCATTGTCGATTTAACGGTATAAAAATGTTGCCACCTTACATTACAAAATTTTTGAGTAAATGGCAATTGAATGTTCCAAAATGAAAAAATATATTTTTCACAATAAATAAACGAAAATTTCTGAAAAAACTGAACATAAATAAAACGTAGCAAAAAAGTACGTTGCTAAGCAAAAAAAATTATCAGATTAAGTTTTTTGACGTATCCATGGTTTTTACTGTCAGTTAATCAGCAGATTTGTCATGAAATTGTGCGAAAAGTTAATGTAACGTGTTAGTATTTATAAAAATTCCAATTTTAATATGGCACATTTAACTGTGACACAAAGAACTGAAATTTTGATTTTCATCGGATGTGGAAATAAGACCAGAACTCAGCAGGAGGTATGCAATTTATTTAATACAAAATATCCAGATAACCCTATCACCCAATCCACAGTTAGTAAAATTGAATTTAGAGAAACTGGTGATGTTAAAGATATACCAAAATCAGGACGTCCAAAAATTACCGAAGATAAAAATATTGACATTGTGTTCAGTATGGAAGAGAACCCTCAGAGTACCTCTACACTAGTTGCCTCAGAAAATGAAGTTAGTCAGACGACGGTCTGTTTTGTTATGTAAGGTGGCAACATTTTTATACCGTTAAATCGACGATGAAAAGGTCTCTCAAATTAAATTAAAAAAATGGGGGGTTGCCATTTTAGAGACCAAAATAAGTTGATGACGGCATTACTCAAAAACAAATGACGTCTGAAAATAGCCGTTCCCTCAAAAATGTGTGTTTTTATTAAACAAAATCGACCTGTTCCAGGATTTTTTCCAAAAATTTTTTGTTTCACATTTACTGAATTGATTCCATACTTTAGGCGCGCACTGTGTATAAAAACATATCCAACAATTCTCCTTGTGCTCAAAGCTGCCCACACAATTTTTTTGTGGGTGTAGTGGATTTTCAAAGTAAGGGGTGTCTGCACTCCAAAGTCTCATATTCTGAGAATTAACATAGCCCGAAAGGTAGAACAATGCCTCATCAGTAAAAAAATCTTTTTTCAAAAACAGCATCTTTATTCTTAAAATGGTTAATAAACCATTGACAGAACTGCAGTCTTAGAGGTTCTTCCGCTTTGAAAATTTCATTTGTGGACTGCAAACCATATGGATGGAGTTCCAAATCGATTTTCAAAATTCGTTGGCACGTTGTATAGGGCAGATTCATTTGGTTAATTGATGTCCTTGGATCGTCCGTTATCACTTACCTATTTTTTTTCTGTCTTTGCTCTGGCTCAGCCACTTCCTAGTTTCCGATTGACGCTTCCAGTTTACCATTCATATAGACGCTATTTCCAGCTATCTCGTTCATAGCCAGATTTGATGACTCCACTTTGCCACGAGCTCCCCGACTATTAGCGCGAGTTCCTTTGATATTAATAAAAAAATGTCTCAATATGTCGAGGTCTCCTACGTATGTACCGTTGTTGGGTGACTTCTGACTTTTTTCCTTAATGGTCTCGATAGACTTCCTGTATATTTCATTACATGCTAGCGGTATAGCTTTAATCTCTAGTTTAATGATGTCACGGGTCATCCCACGCCTTCTTTATTCAATTAAAACTGCCTGCTAGGTGATGATACTGAATTACAGTTAGTTGTAATTGATGGGAATATCTAATGGCATAGTGCACCTAGTAAGGGTACGCGCTGTGACAAAGATAATAATTAAGAAAGTGATATATACTAAGATATAAGTGTTTTTAGGTGAAAATATTTAACTATTTTTTTTTAAATAGTTAATAGTTCTATTTATATAAAAAGAAAACATTTTGTATACATATTTTAATTTAACTTTATTGATGGAATAGGCAAAATATATCTCTTGTCTAAAGTCTCAAATTCTTGAGTTGTGCTGTTTGATGTGCTGAAAGTAATTAATAATTTTAACGTTGCGCACATTGGGCAATTTATATAATAATAATTTATTATATGTTTATAACGAATAACACATATCACACAACAAAACGCACTGTCGTTTCCAAAACTATGTTATAAAATATTAAGATATTTATGGTGATTGCATATGAAATGTCATTGTCTTTGTTGACAACATTCATACACAATGGCGAGAATCAAATTAGAGAGACCAATACGCCAAATGTAATTTACCGTATGCGATATAATTTACCGCTTCATACACTCTTTCATAAAGTTCATCGAAATTTCGATAATCTTTTTTGTCTGGGTTGCTTTTTTCACTTCTTTTCAGATGTTTTCAATTGGGTTCTATATAATCTAAACATATTTGGGTCCCATAAAAATTCTACAACTAAAATGAAATCACTTCATGACCTGACAAACTTTATGTTTGGTCATTATTTTGCTGATATCACCAAGTTAGTGTGATCTTATCAAAAGAAAGTGATTCCATAACATTTTTTTTATATATAAACATGCAGATATTGAGCCATTCGACCCCATATATGACATCTACAGGGCCACTCCAAGATAATGACCCCAAATGTAGAGCTCATCAGGTCATGGAGTGGTTTTATTTCAAAATTTAGATAATTACACCTCCCAAAAGTATTTTTTTTCTACTTGTTTTTCCTTAGATATCAATTACATTCAATTTTCATACCTTGAAATAATTTTTCTTCCCCCACCGAGATCTTTTGCTGTTTATATTTTCTCGTCACAATAGACAATATATCCACGCTACTCTTCGGTGCCATTATCAGTTCTGTTTGTCGTTTCGTGTTTTCACGCGTTTCCTCTGGATTATCGCGACTCCCTCTTCGAACAACAAACAGTCAAACAAAATTCCAATTATCGCGTAAACACGCTATAACGACGTAAAGCGCGCCACGCTTGATAAGTAGAAGAGCGGGGCGATAAGACCAGAGTAGATAAGAGCAAGGTTTAGGTCTGCATCAAGGAGGTGTGTTTTAAGCTGGCTCTAATGAACTTGCGTTTCTCTGATTCTTGTTCCGTCTTTGGTGGTGGGAATTATCGAATAAGTTACGAGGCGTGTAAATTAAGTAATGAGACTGGCACCATAGCACCCGATCTAGCAACACTGCGGAGACGGGACTTGAAAGGGCGGTAGGTTAACATGTAATGCATCTTCAGTACAAGTTTGAACTTCTTAGAAGTGATTTGTTTGTTTTTTGTGACCGTTTTCGTACACCAGTTTTTTCAAGTGGGTTTTAAAAATGAGTGTCATTAATTTTGAGCAACAGTGTGCTGTCAGGTTTTGCTTCAGACTTGGACACAGCGCAACGGATATTTTTGCAAAACTTCAACACGCCTACGGAGACAGTGTTTTCAAGAGTTCCGGTTTTTTGGTGGTTTAAGACATTCACAGAAGGAAGAGAGTCGATTGTAGACGAACTACGCAGCGGAAGGCCTTCATCTTCAAGAACAGATGAAAATGTCTACGTCTGTATGTCCCCGGATCCAGTTTAAAAGAGGAAACAATTTTGTGTTTTTGATTTCTCAGAAAAAGTCACTCTTGATAATTTGCCCTGCTTGATTTCAAACCCCCAAAACGCAAATTACTTTTTATATAACTCAAACGGTTCTCGAGATAATACAATTTTTCTTCAAAAATTTGGACTCACAAAATTTTATAAGTAATTCTAGTTGGCGGATTTAACCCAACTTCAACAATGATTCGAATTACTTAGTCTCATGTTTTAAACATCATTGAATTAAACAACTGATTATAAAATGAAATCAAAACTAAACCAGAATTTTTTTATTCAAATAATGCTCCTCCTTTTTCTGCACAAATTTCAATTCAAGCTCTAAATTCGTTAAAACTATTTCTAATTTCCTCAATTGACAAAGACTTGACTGCATTTTGAATCCTTCTCTTCATCATTTTCTAGTGGTTCACGATAAACAATTTGCTTTAAACGTTTACCTAAATGTTGGAAAAACATTCTCGTTCGATAACTTAATGTTCATCAAGTTTATCTGTTAAAACATTTTGTAGCATATCCAAATATGTATTACGATTAAAATTTTCTTTGAAAAAAATATGGAACAATGCCATTTGTATATGAAACCGCACACCACCCATTAACTTTTTTGAAATATTGTCTTCGACAAGAAATAGTAAAGTGGGGATTTGTTTCACTCCAATACCTGCAATGCTGAGAGGAAACGACGCCGTTTGTTTAAAAAGTAGATTCATCGGAGAACAAAATTCGCTTATGAAATCCTACAACATTTAAAACTCTGTTGCCCATCTCCAAACAAAAATCCAAACGTTTGGCTTCATCACCCTCCTCTAAGGTGTGCCTGAATTTTGGTTTAAATGGTAAAATCCGGTTCTGCTTGAAAATTCTCTGTAAATGCGATTTACTTGTTTTAGCTTCAATTGCCCTTCTTCTAAGTGATAATCTTGGAGCTTCTCTCACGGAATGGAGGTTCTAGAGTCAACATTATGGCATATAAATAGTAGCAAAATGACGAAGATTCGATTTGAACTTATACTGACTTATTAGTTGTCAGCAGTTTTCAGTGATATCTTGCAATGAAATCCGCCTACTAGATTTTTTTTAAAGCATTATAAAAGTCCAAATTATGAAGAAAAAATTGTATTATCTCGAGAACCGTTTGAGTTATATAAAAAGTAATTTACGTTTTGGGGATTTGAAATCAAGCAGGGCAAATCATCAAGAGTGACTTTTTCTGAGAAATCAAAAACACAAAATTTTTTCCTCTTTTAAACTCGATCCGGGGACATACTGTATATAACTAAATATAATGAAAATATAACTAACGAATTGGGAATGAGAAAAATCTGCGCAAAAATGGTTTCAAAAAACCTTTCGCAGGAACAAAAGCTAAAGCTTTTTTAGCAATTAGCTCTTTAGCTAATTGCTAAAGAGACTTCAATATAACAAAGAAATGATTAAATGTTTCTGTTTCTGGGCAGTTTTTTTTTAACTAATGAGAATAAAAACAGTGACGTCAAGCAGAAAGGCATTACCAGATAATAATTACGGGAATCATCTCCACAAAAACTTAAAAACAAAACAGTGGTCCAGTTTATCCGTCACCTAAATAATTACACGCTTTATCCTGAAACATATCTCACTTTCATCGCGGTTATTTAGTATCGTATCGGCCTTGTACATCTAAATTATTCAGAAACTTTTCAGATCTCTACATAAATCTCGCATGGCCTACTATCGGTTCGCAGTAACAAATGAACCGATTGTAGCTTTCTAGACGGCCGTGCAGTTCTGAATATGAACAGGCTCCGTCAGTATCCGCTCACATCGACGGCGATAATAGTGGAGAGATCTTCAAAGCGAATACATTCGTTCGTTTCTGTCTTTGATGCGGCAGAATCATAAATCTTGGTGCAATTCAGATAAATAGTCATCATCAAGTCGGAAATCATCATACGAGGTGTGGCCATTAAATATCCGAACTGCTCTCATAACACGTTTTATTCGTTACCAATTACAGTAGCAACTTTTTCGCCTTCAATGTACTCCTCTTAGCGATCTCTACACCGCTCCATACGAATTTTCCATTGTTGAAAGCACTGCTGGAAGTCCGATTCTGTCAGCGGACTTCGTTTAAAATTTCATTAGTTTCTGTAAAAGTTTTCTCCAGTTTAGCAAGAAACTTGAGATTCACCCGTTGCTCCATCTGATCACTTTCATTTTCAAAGTTTTTGGGCTCTCATTTAAAGGGAAATCTTCAGAATAGCATGTCTGATAAAATGCTCCATTTTGTAAAATAATTTTCGAGACAAGAAACATTTGTAAAGTTGAACCAAAAATTCAAAAAAATCAACGATTTTGGGGATATTTACTCCACTATGTGGATATGAAAGTAATACTGGTTACAACAAATAAATAATAACACTTGAAAACTACGTTAGGGCAAAATTTAATTAGCACATGAAACTGAAACTATTTAGTCTGATTTCACAGTTACTGTAGCGAACTGCCAATATTGACGGACGTTTATCAAATAAACAAACAGTGATTATTCCTGGGACAGGTGGCAACGTCATTATTCCCACTGTAATAACGGCGATCGATTGGAACGTAAACCCGATTAAAACAGTTTGGTGATTTTGAAATAATTCCAACGAAGCGAGATAAAATCCTAAATATATTGATGCTCTGGATATTTGACCGATAAAATAACACTTAAATTAAAAATACACTTCACACAAATATTATAGAATAACTGTTATAAAACATAGCAAAGAAACTCCATGATTTGCTATCAGTTTGATATTTTTCATAAGGGGAATTCTATTATTTGGCGTAGGTTTTATATACAGGATAAGACATTCCCAATCCATATTAAAGCAGTCGGACCATCTGTATGACCCATTCCATACCACCTTCTTTTCCACATATATTTTTTAGCTGGTAATATTTGCTATACCTAAGTCAAAATGGGCCAACCCGCTATAGACATCGACACAGGGTCATTTGGAAATCATCCTTCTATTTATTATTTGCGTCAGTGACAGATCAGGATCACTTCTTCCCAAAACTCTTCCAAAACCATTTGTTATCATCTGCAGACGATTTCTTGTTGTCGCAATGTTGCATTTTCAACATGAGTTAATTCAGTGACCAGTCTTACCATATGGAAAAGCACATGGGGATGGTCTTGTTTGCAGTCCCTTTTGAAATGTGGTACAATTTAAGTTTGTGCTACGAGGTGTGGCTATTAAATAACCGAACTGATGCTGCCACCAGCGCGCTGCGAGCGTGTCGCGACAAGTTTGAACAGAACTGTGCCTGGTGATCCTTTCCCCACCCTGAGCTCGCTGGACAAGCCAGTGGGTCGCTCCATTGTGATGCGTCGAAAATATGTTAAGTGTTCAGATGGAGCAACGGGTTAATCTCAAGTTTCTTGTTAAACTGGGGAAAACTTTTACAGAAGCTTATGCAATTTTAAAGGAGGGTACGAGAATTAATGTTTATCCCGCACACTAGTTTTTGAATGGTTTAAACGGTTTAAAGAGGGACGTGAAACGACCGAAGAACTTTTCCAAGACAATGCAGCTTTCTGTGTTTCCATTCTGCTTTGTCTGTGAAAGCGTTTTTTGCAAAATACGACATTATTGTGTTGGAACATCCACCAACTCGGCCGGCCTTGCCCCCTGTGACTGTTTGTTGTTTATTTCCCAAGGTCAACTCGGCGCTGAAAGGGACAAGATTCGAAAGTGTGGAAGCAGTTAAAGCAAAAGCGACGCAGATTCTGAACCAGCTGACAGAAGCGGACTTTCAGCACTGTTTTCAACAATGGAAAAGTCGTATGGAGCGGTGTAGAGATCGCCAAGGGGAGTACATTGAAGGCGAAAAAGTTGCTACTGTAATTGGTAACGAATAAAAAGTGTTATGACAGCAGATAGATTATTTAATACCACATCTAGTATGTTGAATAGAACACTAAGCAGTCACCTGTTTTTAGTTGTTTGGTTCGTTTCACCCCAGTTCGAAAATGTACCTTATTGTGCATGACTGTCATAAAATGAAAAAAGAAAAAAATGGTGTATCTAAAAGAATTCTTAAAGGTGTCCAAGATTCTTGCTTGTTCGATCATGATCATAGAAGACCCATATATTTTGGCAACTGGATCGTATTGTTTACGACTGTATTTGTATGACTAAAAGTAAACATTTATTTGATATTCGGGTTAGATATACATGCCTTACTTTTCGACGAAATCCATTTTCGATAGTGTATCTAAAAATGATCTATTATCAAGACGGTAACACTCATTTATTGTTTTCGTTAACCTCAGTTGCGCGTCGCTTGTTAAAATAACAGGAGTGTGTACTTTTTTAGGTGTTATACGATTAGGATTAAATTCCGTCGAGTGTTTTTTTTTTGTGCTGATGTGTCTTTAATTCTAGTTTGTGTACGTTGTGGTGTGATGGTGGACAACTTGTAGCATGGGCCATTCGGTTCATACATCGCCAAATTTTCTGGATAATCTCCTCCTATTTTTCCACATTCGAAGAAGAGGTATTTGTTTAATATTTTCCACATTATATACCTACTAATAACTATCACGTTTTTTTGAAATTTGGACGATTTTTATGGTTCTAGATTCTATAAAAGTCAGTACATAACCGTTGGAATTAATAAATAGATAAAGATAACGAAAAACGATGACTAGAGTTCAAGTGCGTGACAAATGAGCATTGTAAATTTTTTTACGAAGAATGCATACATACGAGTACATATACAGCTGTAAGTATTTACTCTATTTGTTCACAGTTGGGTAGGCCAGGGATATGTGTTATTTTTATAATTCTTCTGTAAATATCTGTAGGATATTGATGGCGATTTTCTATTATTGTTAAGTGAAAAAACTCTCTTGAATGTACTTTTGAATATACTTTTAATTGCTCATATTTGGAATAATATAGAGAATAACGTGGACAAAATAAAAACCGACGCACGTCATGAAACACGTGTTTAAATTTCAGAACGCAAGAGATTGTTAAATGATTCAATGTTTAGAAATAATTTTGACTAGCGTATGAATTGATTCTTTGTGTTTGTTTATTGTTAAATTATTTATTTTTCAACATTGAAAAGATAAATTAGTCGGTGCATAAATGCAGGTACAAACGAGCAGGGAAAATAATAATAATAATAATAATAATAAAATGTCTTTATTAAGGAAAATTTTCTACAAAAAATTATCCTTACAATGAGGCGAAGTCTAGCTTTCCCTACTCAACTTAACCATTTACCCAGAACATTAAATTAACATAAGTAATTATATAAACAAAAAATTACATAGTACTATTTAAAATAACCATGAATATACTGTAATACGAAATACAAAATAATTACAAAATTCTCACATACTAAATAAAACAATTTATTCAAACACCAGTTGTATACTCTTATTAGTAACAAAAATAAACGGATCTAAACCTATGAGTTGATCTGAATTAATAACAAATACTCCTTCACAGTTGTAAAATTTAGTGTAAAAGTTAGTAAAGATGTTTTTTTAATGAGAGAAAAAAGTAGTAGAAAAAAGAACCACGGTTTTTGAATAGGCACCAATTTTGAAATAAATACATATAAAAAAAATAATATTTTCTCACCAACAGCATGCGGTTACAAATAGTGCAGTGTAATTTTTGTACATAAATATCAGTTATTATAAATGTTACTAATAGCACTTGTATTCAATGCTACAGTATTTGTAACCCTCTTGGCAGGATTACGCCTTCTAGATGATTTTAAAAGTTCATTGTTTTGTGCTTTTTGTGAAATATAATTAACCGTAGAAACATTCAATATTGTAGCAGCCGCTACACGCTAAAACAATACATTGGACCGTAGTTTTAATTAATATTTTAATTTTATATTTAAATTACCTTTCTAACAGCTGTTCAGAGCAACAATGGATCATTATTATCTTGTTCTTGTTTATATACATATATAATAAAATATAATATATAAACATAAAATATATCAAATATGCTATACTAACTCTTGGCAGCAGCTGTTTAATTGTTTTGGCATTTCGCAAACGAAAACCTGACAACTATAACAGTTTGTATTTTGTACAAGGTATATGTAATAAAAATTCAATAATCTTGACAGCAAATAGTGTCGTTTTTGTTTTTTTTTTGTGAGATTAGAATTTTTACATATTATGTACATATTCAGAGACTATCTTTGGATCTCATCTATTTCCACATGCGCCTCTGTCAGCTGCCCCATGTGTTATTTGAACCACAGTTAAGCCAAACATGAATAAACTACCAGTGTAATACAATATGCCTCCTGCGACTCTAGTTTAAATGATTGTACAGATGGCAAATTGAATGCGAAAACAAATTGTTTCCCAAGCTGGATTTTTTTTGTCAGGTTTTAATATGGCCTGGCATTGAGTCCCATTGAGTCATCATGAATAGTAATATTTTTTAACGAATAATTAAATTACTTCAGTGCTTGAAAATCTTGTATCTGTTTATGTACCTACTTATATTATGTGTATACCAAGGTATTTTCAAATGGAAAATTTGGGGTATGGTTACAATGGTTTATTTTCGGAAACTAATTTCTTTTACTAATTCTAAAAATTGATCATTCCCTTAGAGGTGGGGGATAAAAAAACAGAGAATAATCTGAAGTATAATAAAGGCAGAAATACGAGGTGTGGATATTAAATAACCGAACTGCTGTCATAACACTTTTTATTCGTTACCAATAACAGTAGTAACTTTTTTCGCCTTCAATGTACTCCCCTTGGCGATCTCTACATCGCTCCATACGACTTTTCCGATGTTGAAAACAGTGCTGGAGGTCCGCTTCTGTCAGCTGGTTCAGAACCTCCGTCGCTTTTGCTTTAACCGCTTCCACACTTTCGAATCTTGTTCCCTTCAGCGCCACTTTGACCTTGGGAAAAAAGTCACAGAGAGCAAGATCGGGCAAGTATGGTGGATGTTCCAACACAGTAATGCTATATTTTGCAAAAAAACGCCTTCACAGACAAAGCAGAAAGGGCCGGTGCATTGTCTTGGTGAATGTTCCATGATTTGGTCTTCCACAAATCGGGTCTTTGTCTTCTCACACGCTCACGAAGAGCCGTCAGAACCTCGATTTCCGCGGATTACTTTACCAATTTTTTCAATGTTTTCGTCCGTTTTTGACGTTGAGGGCCGTCCGGGGCGTGGATCGCCTTCGGTCGTTTTACGTCCCTCTTTAAACCGTTTAAACCATTCAAAAACTTGTGTGCAGGATAAACATTTATTCGTGTATGCTTTTTTCAACACTACATAAGTTTCTGTAAAAGTTTTCTCCAGTTTAACAAGAAACTTGAGATTAACCCGTTGTTCCATCTGAATCCATCTGAACATTTTTTCGACGCGTCACTGGTGCGTAGACATTCAAATGACTGCTACAGTCAAACTGAGCGACCCACTGGCTTGTCTAGCGAGCTCAGGGTGGGGAAAGTATCACCAGAAACAGTTCCATTTAAACTTGTCGCGACACGCTCGCAGCGCGCTGGTAGCAGCATCAGTTCGGTTATTTAATAGCCACACCTCGTAAAGGTGGACTATTGAAAAGATTTATGTGGTGTGGATTTTGAGAGGTTCATTCTAGTCTCTTATCTAGTGACGAAAATATATAAAACTACATTAACAAATATTTATTTGAACGTATTTAGGCGTAGGTGTTGATATGTAATAGAATGAATTTAAATTTTATTTATACAGAGTTGGAAAGTCCAAGATTTCAAAGCCGAGCATTAAAAGATAGAAAAGAATAAATTCTGACAGGTAGAGGAACTGACAGAGAAATATTATATCCATAGTTGCCAGACTGGCATGTCATTTTAAAACTTTTATGAGCGTTATTCTCTGTCGTGGTAGGGTAGCAATAAAATATGTAGGCGGGACGTCCCGCCCATAAATTATAATGCGCGCGTGAATTGAATTGAGTATTCCTGTGCGTACGCAGTATCCCGAGAAGTTAAATGTTTGGGTTGGTATTTTAGGCGATTCCATCGTTGGGCCATTTTTTATAAACGGTTCCTTAGATGCCAACAAATATTTGACAAATAAAACAAACATGTTTACGGACATGAACATGAAAGACCACGAAATTTAAATGATTTACGGTATTGTACAAGTCCTAAATAATACTTCCCCTGAAGTGTTAGAACTAGTGTTGTAAGAATACGTATTAAAAAATTCCGTTCAATCCGAATATCAAACTATTACGTATTAATCCGAATAGTTGCCAACCGTAATACGGAATCGAAATTATTACGAACGCTGTGAAATGTAGGAAGATAGCGTGGATATCGTATCCACACGTCTCGGACGAAGTAAACATAATACGTAATAGTACGATGATACGAACACGAACGAGGTCCGAGGGAATACGGAATACGGAATTATTACGGATTATGATGCGATGCCGTGCCGTGTGCCGTGACATTGCGTATAGAAGGTCCTATCCGTATTCCGTAAGAAAAGCACGTATGAAAATTAATACGTATTAGTGAATTCATCCGAATACTCTTTTAGTACTATTACGTATTATCCGAATATTAAAATCATCCGAAAATTTACACTAGTTAGAACGCGCAAGAACTGAGTTTTACGATAGACTAGGTTTTTGCGAAGCACAAAGGGGCGACATTTTTGAACCACTTATTCAATAGGCATTTTTTCTTTCTTTCGTCTTATAACCGGGTTGATTTATATTTTTAATTTTTTATTTTTTTCGAGTCGATGTACACCCCCATAGCTGCGAAAAAGTACTGAATATCACTCAAATTCGGCGACGGCGATAGGCGTGTAGGCAATATCCCTCTCCACTTTCTATTAGGTCTCATACGTTTCTAATACGTGCACAAGCGTGAAACAATGTGGCATCTAACTGACTTTGTCTGTCCTTAGTGGTGTCTTTTAACTTATTCTCTTCTACACATGTATCGCCAATATGTAAAGGTGCAATTTCCTAGGGTGTATATCTGGCCAAAACAAAATTCCAGAAATGACGCATTTTTAGCATCCGAGAAGTCTAAGTACTACCTTAATTCTATTTATTAATAGTCATTAACGGCACGCGGCGATTCTTCTTAATTCAAATGAATTCTTTTGTCTGTGCAGGAATCCCCCGGTCTACCGACGTCAGGAGTCACGATGCGGGAGAAGAAAAGCGGCGCCCTGTCTCGAATGCAGAAGCTCCGGAAGAGGTTGTCACACTCCTTTGGACGATTATGTAAGTAGGAAACTTTATCGTCGCCTCGGCGGAAGTCGCAACAATTTACGCGAAACTCGCGAAGTGACACTTTGCGAGTGTTTTATTATGTGTATCGCGAAGTTCAGAACGAGGTAACGACTTGAAAATTTAGGTTGGTAAGGCTCTTTTACCACTGTAACTTGAAAAATTTGGGATGTAATTTTTTTTTTTTTTGGAACAATTTTGCAACAGCAGTAGTGAATGCACCTTGCAGTCCAAGTGTAGCTCCTACTTTCAGCTCAGCACACACTGAAAATTTGATGACATTCAGTATGGTTTTCCTTTTTTTTATCACAACAGAATAGGCTAGCGGTATTGCGAGTATTGAATGCCGTTGCGGCGTTAAAATTGCCTTCAAACCTAAAATTTTTGTTGCCATCAGGTTTTGGAACTATCATTAACCTCTTGACTTGAAAATTTGATGACATTCAGTATGGTTTTCCTTTTTTTTATCACAACAGAATAGGCTAGCGGTATTGCGAGTATTGAATGCCGTTGCGGCGTTAAAATTGCCTTCAAACCTAAAATTTTTGTTGCCATCAGGTTTTGGAACTATCATTAACCTCTTGACTGCCACGGTAATGTCTTGAAATCTGCCCTGACTGCCGAACTTATAAACTTTGACAACTTTAATTAGACACATCATTTCAATTTGGCTTGGCCTAAATCCTCCGAAAAATGTCAGTTCAAGACAGTTTGCTACGTATTTTGACCCACTGGTCACACGTATTTCAAGGTATTTTGACCACTGATCATCATGATTGTCTTATACACGCCATATTATCATAAAGTCTAAATTTTGTCGTTGACTTACCTCATAAATCCTCAATCTACAGTTTTCCACATTATTTCTGACGTATTTGGACACACCGAGTCAGAAATTCTTCGCCTCAGTCCAATATTTGCCTCAATCCTCGAATTTCTGAATAATATACAAACTTTGAGAGTCGGAACAGAAATTTTCCTAATGTCATAAATTGAGTCATTTTTGGGGCAATATCTCCCCCAAAATTGACCTTTAGGAGTACTTGGCCCAAATTTTGACACCATAATCTTCAGCAAATCAAAATACCTTGGAAATGGGAAATGGTACAGCTTCTCAAAATAACACTGTTTAAATATGGCACATACTTGAGTGTATGAGGACAAAGATTTTTTAAAAAACTGAAATATAGTTATTTCCTTGGAACTCTCTAGTCTGTTTTGGGTGCAAAATAGAACCTAATAAATCCCGAGATCATGTTCAGCATCCCCTAAAATATAGGAAAAACGTGTTGATTACATTTTACACATTATCAGGCGTTAGTAGAGCATTTACTTATAGGACAAGGATTTGTGATTTTCTGACAGTTTGGGCCAAGAAATTGAGAAAAACAAAGATCTTTGTTCTCGTCAGTCAAAGGAGTTAAGTGGTCCAAATAGGAAAAACCCCGTTATTTTAAGAAACTAGAACGAGGTTGAGTAAGAGACTGGAGGCTTTGTTTTTGGGGGTCATCCCAATAGCCTCATAGCCTCCACTGCGATGTTGCCAAATCTACTCAGAATTCCCTAACCTAGAGAAATTCTCAAGATAAATGAATAGAATTGAAGTAGATCGAAAACTTTGTCGACAACCTCAAAGCTACCATTTCTCTGAGTGCAAATACTATCGCAATTGTCGCGCAGTGGTGTCATCGAGACATCAAACGCTCATCTTCAATTTCACATCGCATCACGACTTTCATTTGACTTACCGTTAGCTTTGCTTTAAAAGTACGTTTTGTTTAGATATGTCGTTATAGGATGCCTCTGAGCAACAGTTCGACCGCGGGCTATTCCTTATATGTAAAATTCAATACCAGACGGCGAAATTACCGTTCTCCTTCCTATTCAGACGGTACGATCGCCTTCAGGCAATTCCTACTGGCCTACTATTGACTGAATGTTACATTCGTCTTGTCTACTGCTGCAGATGTGCGTGAACTACTATATTTGTTTACTATTTTTGACCAGTGGAGCCCGATCAGCTGATTTTCTGGTACATAATGCGTGTAACTGTAGCATAGGTGTTGCGCGTGTAACTGTAGCATACGTAGCATCATTTATGTAAGGGGAATTTCACGCCAACTAAGTGAGGTCAAAAAAAAATTCCGTTTGAAACATATCAGAATCGATAGTACTTGCTAAAAGACTAACTTCCCTAAAATTTTAAATTTTTTGAGCTACAAGGCGAGGGATGGTGAGGGTGAGAAAATAGAAATTTTCGTTTCGACTCTAAAATTTCAATTTTTCCCGGTAAAAAAAATGAAAAAAAAGGTTGCAATGGTTTTCGATGTGTTTTTTTTTTGCGTAGAAAGTTTTTTTATTCATAATAGGCGTCGACCAGGAAATGGCCCAAAGGTGAACAAACGTGGTTTTAGCGTATTTTCTCATCCTATGAGATAGTAAATGGCAAATGAATAATATTTTCCAAGGTTTTTGGGGTCGCTGATTACGAATCTAACGTCAGATTTTCAAAAAACAAAATGGCGGATCCAGTATGGCAGTCAACTTTTTAAAAAATGGCTAAATTTTGATATTTAGCAATTTTTGAAATATTGATCGTTACATTGGATCCACCACCTTATTTTTTGAAAATCTCGTGAGATTTGTACTCAGCAATTCTAAGAACGTAAGATATGTCGATTAATTGTTTTAAAAAAATATCTTAAACTCAGTTAAAAAGAATAATTTAAACCTTTAATATTAAATACGGTATTACCAACATTTCAACTTTATGATTTTTTTTTTGATAATGGTGGTTCTTGAAAAAAATTCATCACATACATTTTCGACTTAAAATTTCCCGTAGAATACGATGGTATTTTTTAAATTTCAAAATTTAGCCATTTGGGTCACAAGGATGAGAAAATATGTTAAAACCACGTTTTTTCACCTTTGGGCCGTTTTTTGGGCCACTTCCTTGTCGACGCCCATTGTGAATTGAAAATTAATCGAAAGTACAAAAAAAAAAGAAAGAAATTTAAAAAAAAATTGAAAAAAAAAAATCGTGTCATACTTTTCGAAATTTCGATTTTAAACTTTCAATCTACGCAAAAAAAAACACATCGAAAACCATTGCAACCTTTTTTTTATTTTTTTCATTTTACCGAGAAAAATTGAAATTTTAGATTCTGGAGTGGATACTGGAACCTTCGGCGTAGAAACAAAAAAACTGGACATTTTCCACGTTTCAGGAGAAGATTAAAATTTCAGTTTTAATCTTCTCCTGAAAATGCCAACTTGGTTGGCGAAACGCGCGTCGAGAAAAGTGTAGTAGTTCGGTGTTTCGTAGAAAACGTCGTTTTTTTTCAGAGTCGAAACGAAAATTTGTATTTTCTCACCCTCACCATCCCTCTCCTTGTGGCTTAAAAAAGCTAACATTTTAGGGAAGTTAGTCTTTTAGCAAGTACTATCGATTCTGATATGTTTCAAACGGAAATTTTTTTTGACCTCACTTAGTTGGCGTGAAATGCCCCATAATATATGAAACTTTATAAAAATTAGAACATGGTGCCAATACCAAACGAGAATCTTGAAAACATCAAGAAACTTTAATGGAAAGACCAGATGCTGAGGATATTAAAAGTCTGAGAGTATTAATCAATACTAGTAAATTTTCTTAACATTGCATATGGCTTTAATTCTGTATCTCGATGTAAAATATGAGTGTATGGAAAATGGAGCGTAGGTACTTGTAACCTAATTTTTTGTAAATATTAGATAACGTGCTAAATTTAAATCCAATACTTAATGTCTAACGTCACGCAAACTGACAGTTCTATTTTGTTACTCTGATTTTTAGATACCTTTCGTGTTGGTATTTCCGTGTTTATAAAAAATGTAAACAAACAATACAAACGCGTTACATAAAATATTGCCTAGTTCCTATTTACATAGTAAAATTAATACGATGTTTCATTGCTAAAATTTAGTGTCAATGTGAATAGAACTTACGTTACAATTAGATTTTTCAGTCGAATAACCTGTAGTAAATAATATGAAACCCAGTTATTCGTATACCCACTTTTAGAAGGCTGAACATTTTTGTACTACAGTTTTTTTGCTTCTGATAGGATTACAGCTTGTTAAATTATGCGCCTAATAAGCCCAAGTTGAAGGTGATAATGTCAATTGTGTGAAAAGATATCGCTAAAGAAGTAAAATTGCAATGAAAATATTAAATCCTTTTCGTAGTTCTTGAACTCACATTGAAAGGAACCTTTACCTTGGTTTCTGCTCATTAAGAAGTACAAATTCGTATAAGGACTGCATCAGATTCAAGATTCTTGACTTAATAATGTGTATCTAAAAGGACACCAAATCCGAATACGGTTTGCATGTAATTGGTGTCACCTCGTAGGTGCGCTACTGGATGCAGAAATTCGACCCAAACCAACCAGCAACCTCACAAGTCATATAACTCAATCCTAATTCTCTTCATGCAACACTTATAACCGAGAAAACCTTAGAACTAAATTTAACAGGCATTTGGCTTAATTACAATTTGAATATCTTACTGTATACCTCGCGAATTTCGCCTTGATTTACTCTCAATCTGAGGCAATGCGACCTTTCGATACCAGGTCTCTCCTATTCCGCATCATCAAACAAAGAGCAGTTAATCACAAAGAGGAAGTAATTTGGCACAAATCTCTAGTTCTCCTAAAATTCCGCACCTGGCTCTACACCTCGTTTCGCTGCGTCAGCGAAGTTCTTGCACTGAAATTTGAAAAATTTGGTCTCTAACCGATTTGAGAATCACAGTGTATGTTTATGGGTTAATAGATTACATTACTATGTCTTTCCCGGGGCGACCAGACTAAATATATAACCGAGTGAGAAGTTGAGTGCATTTGAGAATTCAGGCGATTTATTCTAGTTTGCAAATTGTGTCCCAGGAAAGGTATACGAGGTGTGGCTATTAAATAAGTGAACTGATGCTGCTACCAGCGATCTACGAGCGTGTCGCGACAAGTTTGAACAAGTTTGGGGTTTTTACCTTTGACAACTCAAGCAACTCTCCAGGCCACATCCACACCAACTACCCCCCTCCCCCACTCACCCCCTGTAGAAGGCTGCATGGGATGTCGTTTTGTCTCGAATTCATGTCATGGCATTACTTGAAGGCTCTCGAAGTTGGTGTAATCCACTGCGTACGGCAAAAATTTGAAAATTCTTCAACTGCTTTTCAGCTGTGGAAACCGACTTAGTTTTCTCACTTCATGTTATTTCTTAAGTCATGCACATTATTTGGCCGTTCCTTATTATACTTTATACGCTCCTAAGAAGTCACAGGGTGTTAAACCAGGATGACCAGTTCAAACACCTGATTTTACCCCCTGTGAATATGTATTCACAGGGGTAAAATCAGGTGATTGAACTGGTCATCTGGATATATATCCTGTCATCACAACATGAAAAAACAATCAAACAACTTCTATTTGAAAATGTTTCCTATAAAAAAATGTTAAAAAGGTAAATGCATTAAACCGGACCCTGTATAATATATGTGTGCCTGTATACAGGTTATAAGCAAACACGATACATGTTTTTCTATTCGACAATAATATAACGAAGTAGGTTTAAAAAAAAACATTTGAAAAAAAATCTTAAGCGCATTAAATACCTGGGGATTAAGGCTTAATTCCCGGCGTTAAAGGTTTAACAAAAGAATGCGCGATAAACAATTGCCAACTCAAGATTATTAGGCGATCTATTAAGCCACCTCGATCCATCAATTTTTCTGAAATAACGCCCGAGAAAAAACACGCTGTAGAATCACCGGTGAGACACGGCTTCCTCGATTTGCATACGCCGAAGGACGGATAGTTTAAAAATAAATTCCAAAGACAAACTACTTAATGATTCATTAAGAGCTCGTAATTTACCGACTCATAGAGGTATCCAACAGCGGTACTAAAATCAAAACGAGGTAGACACGATCGCGACAGTTAGATATTTTCGCCATTCATGTTGGCGTCATCAGAAGATAGATAAAACTAAAGAAAAACAGTATATTTATCAGCCATAAATGCAGATTCTGATTCCTGATCTGAAGAAGAATCCTGGTAGAGTTTAATTAAGATTTACAATTCACAAAATAGGGGGCCACTTCACAAATTTTTACTAATCTATGACTTTCATAGGGATCAAATCTTCTTACCTGCTAGTAGCAACGAGCTCGGAAAAAAAAGTTGAACTGTTTTATTCTTTTATTTCTGTTTTGCGGGATTTTTAATTTTGAAACACAGGAGGCCGATAATTTCAATAACTGATATAGCTGCTGGCTTTTGTTCGTTTTGATTTGTTTTATTTGTTGGATTTTATTTTGGAACCACTATCGGTCTGACTATGTGAATGCTGTTTACAGAAAATAAACGACTGTACCTTCTGTAAGCGCTATAAAGTTCATTCATTTTACGGATTGCTAACCCGTTGTGTGTGGAACTTCGATAACTTTGAGAAGGCCAAGCTAAGGAATGTTAAAATTATGAAAATTAGAGGTAGATGGGACAGTCGTAAACTTTATGAGACTCTTTCGTTGAGGCGGAGGCTATAAAAAATGTTTATGCATTGTAAATTATAATTTTTAGGTAAACATTCATAGTTAGTTCAAACGTAGACGAATATAGTGGCAAAAGTAGGTAAGAGTGGGGTTAATAGTTGTATATAATGACAAGGTTGACTAACTGTTAAGAATGAAAGAGCGCCCCAAGAATGACAAAAGATTATTTCAGTGCTTCAAAACAGTCGTTTTTTTTTCTGAAAGTTTGTTTTACTGAAAAAAAAAAACATAACTTCCTTGGGAAGCCACACAGCGCTAGAGACGGTTCTTCCATTCCTCATAGCAGTGCTGGAACTCATACTCTGGAATAGCCTTCAGCTTGTCGGTTACAACCGTTTGAATGTTTTCTATGGTCCCAAAATGACTTCCCTTGAGGTTATTTTTCAATGTTGGGAAGAGAAAAATGTCACAAGTACTCAAGCCAGGCAAACAATTAGGCTGAGGAGCCACATGAACGTTTTTGCTGGCTAAAAACACGTTTACTGAAATAGCTGTGTGACAAGGCGCATTGTCGTGATGAAACATCAAAATCTGATGAACACTGGTGTGATGATTCAAATTTAGCTCTTCCCCGATCATTCTTGTCGTCAACCGACGATTTGAACGCACAAGATCCCGTATTCTATCGACTTTTTCATCGGTTCTTGAAGATGAAGGCCTTCGCCTTCAGCTGCGTGGTTCATCTTCAATCGACTGACTCTCTTCCTTCTAAGAATGCCTTAAACCACCGAAAAAACTGGATTCATGAAAAAAACATTGTCTTCGTTGGCGTGTTGAAATTTTACAAAAGTATACGTTGCGCTGTGTCCAAGTCTGATATAAAACCTGATGGCACACCGTTGCTCATAATGTCCCTCATTTTTAAAACGCACTAGAAACAAACGGTATACGAAAACAGTCACAAAGAACAAACAAATGACTCTATCGCGTTCAAACTTGTACTGAAGGTGCATTACGTCTCATCCTGCCGCCCTTCCGAGTCCCGTCTCCGCAGTGTTGCTAGATCGGGCGCTACGTTGCCAGTCTCATTACTTAATTTACACACTTCGTATATTTGCAATTAAGTATTATTTCACGTAGCTATTGAATTAAATTGCAAAATAAAATTGGCCTATAAGCCCCGGTCTACCCTATACCTACATTTATTATGTTTCTGTTATATTTCTAGTATATTTATCTAGCGTTTCGTGTGTTGTAAATATTAAAATAGTCTCATCGAAGTACTGGAGTCTCTAACAAGTCGATCTGAATAAATTATATTCTCAAGCAACTGGCAATTATCTCAAAATTACATCGTTTTGGAATTCGTTTAAGTATTGAATAATTCGTAATTATAATAAACAACAATCCGAAAAAATGAAAAATCAGCTTCTCCCTATATTTATTAAATAATTCCAAAACATTTGATTCAAATTTGATTTGACACTTTTAACTTATTAAACGTAAGTTTAATATTTTATGACCGAATGCGTCGAATGGCATAGGTATTATTACTAAATATAACCTATGTAAAAATAAATGTTCACATCAGAATTTATGCAACGTTCAAAAAGTGGGCGTATGAATACTAACTATATATTAAACAGAAAAATATTGTGTGGTCCATCATGCTTCTAGCATTAACCGTGACAATAGACAAAAGAATTGCATTCGAAAATCTGAAATTGTTAAACGTGATAGTAATATGATGGATACCTAGAGATAGTGGTCCGATATCAGAACAGTCTACTGTTCTGGTTACTAAACATGGGGACAAACAGTAGGATTTACCGGACCGCATCGTGAACTTTATTTTTTATCATCTGATGATGTCAACATGGTTGACGAAACACACGAGGTGGGAGTAAATTTACTGTTTCTGAGTTAATGAAAACACGTTTAAGTTTGTGTTTCAATCTCACTCTAGGGACATACATATGTATATGTTATAGGACACAATATCGTAGCACGTCAGTAGATTTTGCCCACTTCTAACAGAATGGATTAGTTTGCATTCCAATAAGGAGGCGGTCGAGCGCGCGGACCAATAAAATAAGATTCTTTCCTCTGAAGCATTCAATATTACCTACAATATTTTCCTTTGAGGGCAAACTCGGAGCCCTCGACCAAATGAAATATTCATGAAAGGGTACGGACATAAAAACTGTCACAGCGTTATCGTATAATATTATATACTCCGTAGCAAATTCGATACAGCCGTCACATACTGGGAACTATAAAAAAAAAGCAGATTTATTTGTGTTTCTGATATGCCGTTACGCAATTTCCGACACAAAAAAAGAACATTCCTCATCAAATAATCAGTTATAGAAACTGCCATGCAGATTTAATCAAAACATGAGTTATAACGACGTTTTGATTTATCCCTCATCAGATAAGGGGTCGGGGGTTGTTAGTAACAAATCGTTTTTAGAACGCATCGTCGGAAATTAAACGGTAGAAGGCACGTAGGGCGGGTGGGCGAGAATGGGACAGAGCGTCGCCTTTTTATCTTGTACCAGAAGAATGTTTCCCTATGAAATCATCAGACAAGGGCGAAAATAAATTTCGAATATATTTGAGGCACTTCGAAATCTCCAGTAAGCATTCGTTTGCTAATAAATGGGATCGTTTTTTACAACAAGTAAACTACTCACAAAAAATTAAGGGAGCAAAAAAAATCTAAATTTTTCCCCGATTTTTGACGGGGTGTATCTAAGTGATAAGTAAATGGTCGTATCGTGAATTTTAAAAAAAGCATTTTGAAGCACCAAGAGTCTAGTTTTTCGTATTTGTAGGCCAACATTTTTTAGAAGCCAGGGTTTTAACAAAATCCGAAGAAATAACGCGAAATTTTTTTTTCCAAATTTTTAGCCTTCTTTTTCTCGCTCCACGGGCTCGGAAAAAAATTCGGTTAAACGACCACATGGACCAGATAGTCTGTTTATTCAGCTTCAATTTCCTTTTTTTAATCGTTTGCCACGTCCATTTGCCGCGGAGATATCCGAAATTGAACGAGAAAGAACCCTTTTTGTCTTCAATCATCGATACAGATCTCAGCAACCAATGATCGTACAGGAAATTGAAGGGCAGTTTCGGAAACTGGAATAAACCTCCCATAAAATCCTGTCAAGATATTTAAAAAAATGTTTTCCACCCTCAATATCGATTTGAAAAAAGTTGAAAAGACTGACTTTTCCCTTTTTTTGGTAAATCGACTGCATCTTAGCAAATATTGATGGGGAGACTAGCACTTTTAGAAACTTTTACACCTCAATGTACCCCCAATAGCCCTGTAAATCTGCAGATCGATCCATGGAGTAGTTTTTCCGGGCCAATTATTGCAAGTTTGAAAAAAAATTAAAATAGCAAGATTTTTATTCTTAAACATTGTGTAATCTTCATAAATATGGAAAAATCTTTTTTTCCACTTTTTTCTCAATTCTGCATCGGTCACTTGGTAAATTTTCGATTTTTTTTTGCTCCCTTAATTTTTGTGAGTGGTGTATATAAAAATAACATTATTTGATAGATTGAGGATTTCCACAACACTTGAAACAATATCAGGCCGATATGGATATAATGCTTTGGAACAATGAATAATTGAGAAAGATATTATTAGCTTAGCTACGATATCGGGTACGTTTGTGGGGTACGATTTTCCTAAAAATATAGAGATGGGTATTTTTTTTAATTTAATGAAATATTATTGAACTCAGCAGCGATAAAAGATGGATTAAGTGAAGTAAATTACGAAACAATTACGTATAAGTAAAATATTTTGTTAAACGCTTATGTAGACATTTACAAGATTATTCATTATAAATAACCCACCCCTTATCGTTATTATTGCTTACAGGAAAAAAACGGTATAGAACATTCTATTATACTTTATTTATATAGGTTTTAAAAGTCCTTTGGCGGTCGTACCTTCTGTGACCCCCCCCCCAAAAAAAAAACGAATACAGAGCTACGTAGTTTTCGTCTTTTAGTTATAATGCCTTTTTTTATATATTGTCTCGGCAACGTCTCTTAAAATGTTTACATCATTAGTTTGTTTATTTTTGAGTAGCGTTTTTTTTTTAATGTCAGAAACTTTGATGTATTCCAATACACAGTATATTTTCCTCATTCACAATTTCTTGATACCTGGTAGGTACATAAATTATATTTTTATGATCAATTTAGTCTACTGACCTATATATATATGGGTATATTCCACGCACTGCTTGTCTGCCTCTTACAGAAAGCTACTACTTGTCCACTGCCTTTGAAACCATTTTCAAGACAACACGTGCTGCGTCGATGTATAGTCAGACAATACTCTTAAAAGTACCGTGACTGTTTCGTAAAATAGTTTATTCGAATGGTGTGTTCTTCAGCTCACTATAACAAAACAAATCTACAATTGACCTTCATTTGAAGACATGGTACAAAATATTAACGCTTTAAGAAGCGATTTTGTAGTTTTAAAAAAGTAAGATCCATTCAAAATCTAAGAATCTATTTTTTTGTTCTCAAATGTCCAGTCAGGACCTGGCCTGTATTCCCCCTTCGGCTTGACGTTGTTGTTTGGGGACGCCCTGTATAAAATATTACTGAAGCCAAAAATCAGTCTTCCGAAAAGAAAAGTGGTTAGATGATCCCGTCTATATAATACGTAAGAAAGTGGCATATATACATAGAACGGTTGGCTTGAGGTCAACGTTGATCATTGGAGGGAACTGGTTTTCACCGTCTACAGAGATTCCAGGGGACAAGGACCGAGAAAAAATCCGACTGGTGCTAAATGTGCGATCGTCTGATGAAGCGGATTCATTTCCATAAATAAACGCTCCGAACTTTTTTTGATCTTTCACGTTTCGGCCAAGGTTGTTAAGACTTGAAGAAGTCCAGCATTTCAAAGGCATTTTTTTCATAAGCTCCGTCCGTCCTTTCGTATCCGTACTATCAACATGAATTAAATTATTGTTGGTGTAGAATTCTAGAATTTTTTTCTATAAATTTTTTAAATATCGATGGAATTACTTAAAACATGATCTGCCTCCGTGCTTCCCTGTCTGCAGAAAAACACATGGAAGAAAAGCCACAGGAACCTTTTCAAATGTCAGATGATGATTTAAAAAAATATTTTGAAACTGAACATCAGGAACTAGAAGACTTGGAAGTAATAAATTCTAAGTTCTATTTCTAAAATTAGAATATGTCTAATGGGCAAATGTTACTTGGTTTCGTATAGTTTCTGGAATACCCTTTATTTGTCTGATTTGAGTTATCAGAATTTTGGAAACAAAACATTGATTGTCTTACATTTCACCATTTTTTTCATCGAGTTGTCTTCACCGTATTTTATTTGTAGTGTATGACTTAGATTGACTGACATATGACAAAATTTGACTTGGAGTGTCTTTTATCAAGCGACTGTTGATCAGTCTGGATGAGAAGTCTTGATGAAACAGACCAATAATCACTTTACTACTCGTGCTCTCACAAAACGTCATTTAAGCAGTTCCAACAGTGTATCTGCAAACCAGACACGACGTTCATTAGTACTAGATTCAGATAGTCAAAGCTAGGAGCAAGTACTGCGACTACATTTTCCCAAGCCTTGTTTTTGAGATCACAGTTTTCATATTTTTTGTATAAGTCTTCGTTGTCCTATCGACATAATTAATACCTCGGTGTCAACAATATAGTTTTTATCGTTCTTTGGCATTCTCCACCTTACAACAACGCAAATTAAAACTCAACTGACGAAACGTCTGTTTGGAAATACTCGCTTTAACTAACAACCCTGACTAGTGCTGATGATACGCATACGAAATTCGGAAGAAACGTCAGTTTTAACGGCATTTCGGTTCTGCAGTCCAGGCAGAACCAATTCACGTTTGTGTTGATATAAAATATGTTATTGTACTGATTACTGCAAATCAAATATCGTGAAGTATCAATTCTGATAAAATTTTAATGTGAAAATGAAGTTTTATTCACAACGGTATTTAATGCAGTTTAATAAATGATTTTTAAGTACTCCGTAATTCTGTTCCGTCCGCATTCTCATTAATAATAATTTGACGAGTAAGTAATCCCGACCTTTTTTCTACGCAGAAGCGGAGACGGAAGCTCTAAACTGCTTTTAATCTCCTCCCGTAAACTCGTCGTAATCTCTCATTAATAAAACGGGCCGTCAGCGTCGGCCCCTCTGACCCAAATTGCTGAGGCTCTCCATCTAATGGTGCTGGAAATTGATTCAGAGGACTATGCAGATATTAATTTACTGCAGTTTTCCAGTTGACCGGGTTTCGTCTTCGACTTTCGTCTTCGTCCGTTCCGTTCGATCCTGGCTGCAATCTGCCGCCTTGAATTGCATTCTTTGCGTTTAAATTCTTTGAAAATCTACCACCATCTGCAAAAAAATGAGAGTCTACGTTAACAGTATCAAACTGCTCGTCAAAATTAGCGTAACACTAGATTAGCGCCATTTCCGTTCTAGTCGAGTTAAAGACTTGCGGTTTTTAATTTTCGGTAGCCTATAGGGATGGTTTTAATGGCCCGAAGTTGCTACGCTGTGACTTAAACAGTCCGCCGTCCACACCCCAAAAAGCAACCCCATGTCGAAATTTGAATTCGCAAGAGTTTGACTGCAATTTTAGAGACATACAGAATGGACTAAGAAGGACGCTGTTGGGTAAAAACTCCACCCCGGCACATATTAAGACCTCCTAAATAAGTTCTGTGTATTTGGTCGCTGTCCCATCTCTTTAACCCATTTCCAGACCCATCTAAGCCACCCCTTTGCTTTTACGCAAGGTTTTGCGTAGTTTGACCTCTGTTGGACGAATTCATTGATCTTAATTCTGCCTAATAAATTGTTGTGCGGTGCCACAACTCGCTTTCACCCTTTGACAACCCAAGTAACCCTTCAAGCTATACCTATTCCTACCCCCACTCACCCCCCTCTGTTCCACCCCTGTAGAAGGCTGTCATGGCAGAAGGTCCCAAAATCATGTCATGGCATTACCTGGAAAGCTCTTGAAGTTGACGGGACCCACTGCGAACGACCGATTGAGCACCAAATGTGATATTCCATCCTCAACCCACCCCCCTTGATAATTTGCAGCGCTGAGGGCTTGTAAACAGGTGCGTGGAGTGACTCTAAAAGGCTTCCTGAGGATGCTTGAACCCTTTTCTTCCCATCTCGTATCGTTTCTCTCCTTCTAATCCTCTTTTGCGTCCCATGTCCAAGAGATGGGACAGCGACCAAATACACAACTTGTTGGGAAGGTCTTAATGTGTGCCGGGATGGAGTTTTTACCCGACATGGTAAAAGGCTTTTTTTAGGCCACCGAAAATTAAAAACCGCAAGTCTAACTCGAATAGAACGCAAATGGCGCTAATCTAAAAAGTGTTTGTAATAAGTGTTAATAATAATAATAAAGGCCTTTATTAATAACGAGAAGACATAATATTATACAAAAGTAAATACAAAATAGGGCGAGATTCAGTTCAGTCTTCCGAGATAAAATTTACCTCAGAAGCTGTCTGCTCTTACACCTAACCCATAATTAAGTCTGCTAGATGCGTAAGCATGCATACATAATAATTCATTATAAAATAACACATTTATATCCCAATTAACATATAAATTTAAATTTAAATTTAATACAATAACGTTGTGACAGCATGACATCATATCAGAAGTGTAATATTTATGATAATTGATTATATTTGACAACTTCAAACATTTTTTTCTTAAATAGGTTTATCCCACACTTTTTCACTTCGGAGCATAAATCATTCATACATTTACTTATGTTGTACGAGAATGAGCGTTTGAAGAATTGACTAGAGTGTATTGGAGGGGTTAGCGTGCTTTTACGTCTAATATTAATATTATGTACATCACTGCGGAATTTAATTTTGTTGTATAAGTATGGTGGTGTTTTTGTTTTCAATAATTTATGGAAAAAACAAACGGAATGGAAGTATCTACGCTATAATGAACGGAAGTTTATTCCATAGGGTCAATTCACTGGATTTGGTAAATTTTTTAGTCCAAAAAAAGTAGAATCGATCCTGTTGATGCCAGATTGGCATGCATCACTTGTACAATTAAATGAATTCGTAAAGTTGCAGAAAGCTGTGGCTATTTGTTGTTACCTAGAGTCTCCATCAGTCCCAACCTCACTGTATCAGTTCTGCGATGAAAATAATTTTATCCTAATTTCTCCTAATTACACATAATTTTATCCTAATAAAAAATATGTATTTCACGGAACATTGAGACACCCTATATTTCTCCTTCCACTGGTCAATAGTGTACACCAGGTATATACATTTCCCCCTTGGTTGGGACTTACTATTGTATCGGGGACGAAGACCTGCTTTGACGCAGGTACAGTTAGAATTGCCCCGAGAACGCTCTATTGGACGCGCCATTTTTCACTGAAATGAGCAGTTTGTAGCAGCTAATTTTTATGAATTTCTAATTCCACTAATATTTCCCACATGTTAAATTGTGAATTCGTGTTAGAACTCTGTAGATACAAACTATTTTCCTACTTTTCTTTCTCTACCTTAACATGCGCGTTTGTATTGCGCAGAGTTAACATTTATTTTCCATAATAAGAAATACAAAAATTTGAATTTCAATGCATAGATAATATTTTACATCCCTTCAAGAGTAGCCTCCATTTTTTTAAGTCGGAAATACACCTTGTGGTAACAAAAATTCACAACACACGAACGGTGAGTATTTCGGGACCGATTCTCGTACCGTTACGCACTCGAAGGTGGCCAACTTCCGACTGAAGTAAAACAGCAGGTATAAAACCTAGGTAGCTGTCGTTTCAGTATTACACGCAGGAAACCCTGCTTCACAAAGCTATATGAATTAAAACAGAATATAACGAACTTGGTTTTTCGATTTTTGGCCAGGATTTTCCGATTCTAACCCACTGCGTCGGGTAGAAGAAAAACTAAGCTGGGACCACGTCCGCACGGCCGTTAGAGTTTCGTCAATTAACCGAGATACCGACGTCGAGGAGAATCCTGCTGCATCACGTACGGCCACAATATCACCGTGCCAATGGAGGAAGGGCGGGGGGATCGAAAACAACTCCGTTTAGAACCATGGACGCTGCGGCCTTTTGTCTGGATAATCCGAAAGAAACGCGGATAAACTACAGGACAAAGCGATGAACAGCTCTAACTCGAACAATTATTGCTTAGAGTCCACCAGACCTGATGTCATAATGAAATAAATTAACAAAAACCCAAGTAGTTGATTATAAACTCGATCAGTTGTAGAAAATAAACTGCGTTACACACGCATACTCTTTTGTCTGATATATTTTTGCACAATCAAAGATGCAAATCACATAAATTGTCGATACTAGTTTATCCCTAGATATATACAGGGTGATTTATTGAGAATGTCTCTCTATGTCCGTTAATACTTGAGATAAAAATTTGCGCCAAAAATTAAACTATTGTATTATTTATATATTTTTTAAATATAGTAACAGTTGTACAGAGTGTGAACGTGAAAAAATCACGTACCAGTGGCAATGACCGTTTTATTGACGATCTGTCGTGGGTTTTGCCTTGTCTAACAGTTGCAAAATTGTTTGCTAATTTGTCTTATCATCACATTTATATGGCTTCCAACAACAATACAATTTTATAAGGGATGAGATGAAGCAAGTGGTCATATTGTATGTAATATTAACACTTTGATACATATTTTCGTTACAAGTGGTCTTAACAAAACATTATTTTTATGTTATTACCTTATCACGTCATATTTTATCAAATAACTTTTTTATCGTTTTCCCATTTATAATAGTTTTTTTCTTTACAGGTAAGTCATTGGCATCATATGTTGCTTATCTTCTTGCAGTAAGTACTAGATAAGTAATTGATTTATCATAGATGTATTAACTACGAGTTGGACAAAATCTGTACTGATTATGTATCCTTTTTTGTTTCGCATTTTTATGTAAAAAGTCATTTCGCTTACTCACCTACTGTCTGATAAAATCGTAATACGTGCAATAAAAATGTCATTCGAAAATTCTTCTGATAGCAGTTTGATAAACGACTTGGATGGAATATTGTAAAATAGCATTATTGAATTATTACCACGTATGTATGTTAGATGTCCCTTTATAACTTAATATTATTAATGCCTATAGGTTTTTTGAGCCAGTAATTCGCGTTTTTGCAGGTTCTTGAACTTGCAACTCAAAATACACTCAGTAAGCAACGAAAGTCATCACACACACACTTTTTGAAGTTTGCTTAAATTCTGATAATTTTTTTATAACAGCATTGATTTTTTTTGCTTCTGACAGGATTATAGCTTGTTTTCAAAGAAACGTAAATAATTTCGAAAATAGTAAATCTCTTTGGAAGTTATTGGACTCTTATTAAAGGGAAATCTTCAGTGTATTTATTTGACTAACTGTCAGTTTGAAAAATTTTAATTTAAAAAAAATTGACGGGTATTGTCAGTGCACAATTTAGACTGTATAAAAAAAAATCGACTATTTTTGTTTTCAAAAGACTATGAAAATATTGACACATATTTCACAGGCTCATTTTTTCGACATCCTGAACAATATTTTCAGAGTAATTTTTGAAAAAAAATAGTCGATTTTTTTGATACAGTCCAGTGCACATACATTATGGAACAGCCAAATGGAATAAATTCAGTAACTCCATTATTATGCTTTTTTTTAGAAATTTCTGAGACACATCAATTTCTAATTCTAAGTGACATCTTGCGACGTAAAAATGTCATTCCTAAATTCAACCCCCTTCAGGTGACAGCTACAACCCCTAAATTTTCAAATTGGAAGTAGGGGCTTGTGATCCTTCATTTGAAAGGCCTTTTCGTTCTCTATCAAAACTGCTATAGTTTTAATTTTTATTGGAGAAATTAACAAGAAAAAAAAGTTTCTCCAGTGTAGAAAATTCGTTACATTAAAATAAAAAACCATACTTTTTACATATCCCCATAGGAAGAAGTCTAACGGCGTGAAATCAGGTGATCGTGCAGGCCATTCTACATAACCACGTCTCCCTATCCAGCGATTTCGAAAGATTGTGTGGAGATATTGCCGGACATTGACTTCGTAATGTGCTGGTGCACCATCCTGCTGGAACCATATTGCATTACCTGGAAGTTGTGGGTTTCCTTCAGCTGGATACAAGTTTGCCATCGTCGGTACAACATTATTTTGGAGCAGCGCTAAATAAGTTTCTCCATTCAAATTGCCGTCGATGAAGAAGGGACCAATGACATTTTCTCCAATTATGCCTGCCCAAACATTAACTTTCTCAGGGTTTTGCGTGTGTAGTTCCCTCATCCAATGAGGATTTTCTCTCGACCAGTAACGACAGTTTTGACGATTAATATGGCCGTTAAGTGTAAATGTAGATTCATCCGAAAATAAAACATTTTCTATTTGTAAAGTATTGTCATCTATCATTTGCATCATTTGTTCACAAAAGAGAATTCGTCTATCAAAATAGTCTTCCGCATGCTCATTGGTTGGTACCAGTTTATATGGGTGCATCTGACGACTCGACATATGTGGATTTTCTTCAAGCATAAGCATTTCCACATCCACATCCAATTTCTGATCATCACTGAGTTTATTGAGAGAATTTTTCTTTAGCTGCCGTACATGTCCACGTTCCCGAAACTGCTTCTCTATTTTACTTACGGTAACTTGAGATATCGGCGGCAACTCCGGATATTTTTCTTGAAATAGGCGAACAACTTCGGCCTTCATTCGTGCCTTCTGTCTCCGTAACCAATCATCTGCAGAATCGTTATCTTATGCATTTCTGTTAGATAAACCATCTCTCTGAATTGCAACACGAAAACTAATTGTTAACTACTGTTACAATGACAGGCATGTTTCTAAGTAATTGCACTAAAGTTGATAATGGACAACTTCTTAAATTTCAGGTTTGTTTTTTTTTTTGCTGCTTGCTCGTTTTTGTCGTTCGATTGTCAAGCAAAAAATTGTACGTATTTATTAGTAAGTTTATATCGTATAGTAGAGAATGTCGACAATTACAGAGATTTATTTTTTGTTATTATTAACATTTCAGAACCTAAAATTGACAAATAGTGTCACTTATAAAAGTTTTGTTTTAATGTAACGAATTTCTTACGCTGGAGAAACTTATCTTTTTTTCTTGTTAATTTCTGCAATAAAATTTAAAACCATAGCAATTTTGAATAGAGAATGAAAAGACCTTTCGAATGAAGTATCACAAGCCCCTACTTAAAATTTGAAAATTTAGGGGTGCAACCTGAAGGGGGTTGAATTTAGGGATGACATTTTTACGTCGCAAGGTGTCATTTTAGAATTAGAAATTGACGTGTCTCAGGATTGTCTAAAAAAATGCATAATAATGGAGCTACTGAATGTATTCCATTTGGCTGTTCCACACTGTATAGACTCCGCTAAAGACACATCAATCGGAATTTATCAGAGTGCACAGTAATAATGTGCTACTCATATCGCCACATGTATTTACAGTAAGACGTGAATAGTTTACAACGGTTACTTATGTTAAGAATTCGTTAACTTTGCCGGCAGTCGATGTTTCGGTCAGTTTAACTTCTGGCACACACCGATAGTTATCCAATTTATTTATATAAATAGCGGTTACTGACCTACGGTTCATTGTGTGCAGCGATACGTTTACGTGTTTAAGGACACGTGGTAGCGATTGTCGCGAAAACACATTTGTTTTATGTCGCTGCAGAAATTTTATTTCTTGACGCTTTGCTAGAGCAATAAAAGGCTACATTGCGTTTTGCGCGGTTCAGTAAGCGAGATCCAAAAAGCAGAAAACATTATGACGATGAATGAAAAATGATACTCTCGGACATTTGGTCCTTCGAGCTCATTTGGTAAAATAGGGACCAAAGTTATTCCATAGCTGTACAAAGCACCATTTGGCTTTAACTAATTACATTAGTTTGGACGGATGATGGTGCATAAGAACACATCATTGACCGTCAAAGTGTCCAGATTTATCATAAAGCACGCTAAGAACAATTTACTTAGTTACCAGAAAATCTGGGTCCATTAAAAGGATGCATACAGTAGACATGAAGTATCTTTCACAAAAAAAGTATTCCGTCTGAAATCCATGGGAGACCTAACAGATTTGATCTATTTCAAAGAAGTTAGGAAACATTTCCTGGCATTGACCTATAAATCTCTATGTGTGGTCTTAAGAAATCAAAATCCTTTTTATGTGGGTGCTCCATTTGACAACCGATGATTCTACGACAATGGCTACCATTTTAAAAATTTTGAGTTTCTAAATCCATCAAATGGGTCATCTGGTACCAACTGTTTCATCTAGAAATTTTCGTTTTACATCGGTGAATTAATGCTGTCTCATCAAATGCTGTTGTAAATTCATTGGTGAACTTATGATGAGACATCGAATCCATCTACTTTTTTATGGGTAAAGAGTGGGGATTATGCGGTCTTCTTGCTGCCTTGTGTTTATTGTTATCTCCAATGATTTTCCCTCATCTCTGCGGGAGGAGGATTGCGGATGGAGTATAAATAATTGTCTACGTGTAATAAAATTTTCAGAATGATGTAACTAATCCCACTTCTGAGGTCAAGTATCAGCATATATATCCCATATTGGCTCTAATTCGGTCGAAGTTAAGTCGAGAATTCCGTGTCGGCGCTAAGGCTTCTGGGATTATACGTCAGCGCGTCTTACGTAAGGCGGCTCGAGGAGATTTTATCGCCGGGAATTCCAGAGGGCGCCACCGAGGAGGATAGCGCCACGTAATCATATAATTCCGCGAATAAATGGGTCAATCTGGTCCCGCCGGGTAAACCGTCCGACTAATTTTCCAGAGTAATTCTCCCTCGCGTTTACTCCTTGCCTGATTGATGCGATTAACTCGGGAACGCATCTAAGCTCTCGAGATTTATGTATCAATCTGGCCGATTGCGTTCCGTCTCGCTCGCTCGCTCTCTCCGCAGCGATGTGTTTATTGCCGATCGCGATTGGTTTACTGCCCGACGCGACGATCTATTACGCCATTGGTCGCCGTTTGATCCGCCGTTATTGCCGTCATCGCGATGTACTCGGCCGCCTTGATCTCCGTCTCTTGACGATACCAGCGGGAAGGGAATACCAAGAGGGGATACTCGGCTAGTTTGTTACACTCCGACTTACCTATACTTCATCTGTCTTCTTCTAGAGGTTGCAGCTTACACCCACCGTCTTCTCTTGTTGCAATGTTTGCTTGTTGCTGATAGATTGGCGAAGAAAGCATTCAACCGAAGTATTTTCGACCCGAGCTCTCCTAGCCCGCCACCTCACAACAATAATTCAACAGATCAAAGAAACAGCAATGGTATATCTGACTGTGAACATGAAGAATCTCTGTTTTGTAACAGGGCTTCTCGCTGGACATTGTCTGCTAAGAAAATACCTCCACAACTTGAAGCTAAATAGAATATCCATTTCTAGAGCCTGTCAACAAGAATAGACCGTGCGACATGTACAATGCGACTGCTCCTGTGTCTCATCAGCAAGAGAATCCATGCTTGGTGAACGTTGTTCATCTTTGGCCAGTGTAAGGGAAATCCCCCCTGTGCAATGTCGTCACTTTTTTTAAAACATTAGTTTGACGGCTTGGATGGGTTGAACTCCCAAGAGAGGAAGCACACGAGGCTCAGTGGGCTCTAACTTTCTAAAGGTTGCCTTATCACGGTTCCAGAATACCAGAATCTTATATTAAGGACATATGTAGAGGTAGAAGTCAGTATAGCTATTGGAACTGTATTGGAAATGTTTCGTTGAAACAGCAAGCAAGCATTGCTACTTGTAGCTACTTAGAAGATTAAATTACTTTCGAAATGAACATTATGAACACCAAAGGGATGGTGTACTAAAAATAGGTGGTGAACAATTAATATTGCATCAAAAGAAGGAGGAAACTATCTTGTTATTTTGGCAGAATATGTAACAATACCGGAGTGAAGTGTAGTAGCCTTAGATTGTACAGTAGGGTAAGTCTTGCTACAAGTCCAAAAGACTACTGATGAAAATAATGTAAATTTAGGAAAAGGGACTGTTCTAGAATAATAGTATTCTAGAGTAGTCTTCGATTTTCTTCGATATTCGTCAATCAAAAAAATTGCTGGTGAACTGGCGAACTTGCCAACATCTTATACATCTAAAAAATGACCAAAAAGTGGAATTTGAAAGAACCTTGCAAAACAAACTGTAGGATAAATGCAGACTTATGTAGATCAAGAGAGGAGATGAAAATACAAAATACGTAGGATGCAAAAGATTTAGCATGATGCTTAGAGATTTCACTGATATTATTTTCCAAACCATATTCGACTGTCATAGATTGGAAGGGATTCCTGTCTCCTCTGCTGTCGACGCTATACATATAGAACAACAAGGCTGTATCTAACAGTTTCTATTGGCTGACGGAAGGCTAGTGAATCATGTGAACCTCTTGCTATTATTTCATCAAGTGAGCTGCAATTACACTTCGACAAAGGTCGTTAGCGAAACTATTCTACTTAGTGCCGAAACGCAACACAGAAGTTTCGCCGGCGTTGCGAGGTCGATAGTTTCGTAGAGAATGGGTTGGGACTTAAAAGGCAATTTCGAGTTTACCGACTTCGCTGATGGCACACTAATAATAATGGAAAACAGGTTTACGTCGAATTACTTATTCATGAATGAAAGGCATCAGAAGGAAAGTACTCGTGCTGGGAGCAGTATCGATACAGTGTAGGGTACGAATGCTGCTCAAAAGACGTTTACAACGATGCAAAAGGAGAGTTAATTAGTTTTACCTTTTAATAACTATTGTGCATACTTCATATCATCTAAATAAAGGTGAATAAGTTAACTTAACAATGCTTTCAACCACTGTTTGTAACACAGCCGGGGAGGAACCTACAAGAATATAATTTTAGACTAATGCTAGATTAGAAAGATACGAGGTGTGTAAATTAAGTAATGAGACTGGCAACGTAGCCCCCGATCTAGCAACACTGCGGAGACGGGACTTGGAAGGGCGGTAGGTTAATATGTAATGCATCTTAAGTTCAAGTTTGAACTTGTTAGAGTCATTTGTTTGTTCTTTGTGACTGTTTTCGTAAACCGGTTTTTTTCTAGTGCGTTTTAAAAATGAGTGACATTCATTTTTAGCAACGGTGTGCTGTCAGGTTTTGCTTCAGACTTGGACACAGCGCAACGGATACTTTTGCAAACCTTAAGCACGCCTACGGAGACAGTGTTTTTTTTCGAGAGCCCAGGTTATTCGGTGGTCAAAGGCATTCTCAGAAGGAAGAGAGTCGATTGAAGATGAACCACGCAGCGGAAGGCCTTCATCTTCAAGAACCGATGAAAATGTCGTTAGAATGCGGGATCTTGTGCATTCAGATCGTCGGTTGACGACAAGAATGATCGGAGAAGAGTTGAATCACACCACTATACATCATATTTTGACTAACGAATTGGGGATGAGAAAAATCTGCGCAAAAATGGTTTATCAGGAGAGAAAGGTGTTGACTTTTTGGAATCGGTTGAAAATGATCCCCATTTTATGGAACGTGTCATTACTGGTGATGAGACTTAGGTGTTTGAGTACGACCCGGAAACGAAGCGCCAAAGCATGGAAGACCCAAAAAGCAAGAATGAGTAAGTCGAAGATGGCTGAAAAGCATGCTGATTTGCTTTTTTGATAGCCAGGGAATTGTCTACAAAGAGTTTGTGCCTCCAGGCCAAACAGTAAATCAACACTTTTACAGAGAGGTTCTTGAAAAACTTCTAAAAAGAGTCAGGCGTATGATGTCTACGTCATTTTGGGACCATAGAAAACATTGAAACGGCTATAACCGACCAGCTGGAATGCTGCCAGCCAGAAGGCCATTCCAGTATATGAGTTCCAGCACTCGACTGAGGAACGGAAGAACCATCTGTGTGGCTTCCCAAGGAAGTTATTTTGAAGGAGACAATACTGAATTGTAATTCTATTCGAATAAAAAAAGTCTCATTACTTAATTTACACACCTCGTAGAACTCGTTAATATACTCTGTAATACATCAGTGGTTCCAGACATTTTGAAGAGTGTTTGGAACCACTGTACTCCACTGCACAGGAGATACACATACGTTTACACGTAAGTTTCGCTACCTGTATCGAGATTTCTAAAATTAACGCGACAGCAAGAGTTATACGGAATGTTGCGCGCGTGGGAAGTTATTGAAATATTTTCATGCATAGACGTTATGATTCGATCTGCCCACCTTTCTATTTTTGTTGTACTTAGATTAATTCAGATAATATATAATATATATATCGATCGGTTTTCACTTTTTTTTATTCGCCGAATGATTCTTCAGAGACTGATGGTGATTGGGCGTTGCATTCATAATTAGACATATCGTTGAAGAATACAGTGCATTCATTGAACCGGAGAACTCATTTTTCACGGTATTTGATTGTTGTGACTTTTATATTTATATACTGTGAATAACTAAACGGATTAGCGTCTGATAAATATTTCACAAATTGCGTTGTGTGGCATGCAATTTTTTACAGGTGTTGGAGGTATATATATCGGAAATGTAAATATTAATACACAATTTGTTAATATTAGTAACAAAAATTAAAGGATATTAAAAAAATTCCAAATTTTTGGGTGATTTTCAACTAGGGATAACTCGGAGAAAAATGGTCGTACAGGAAATAAATAAAAAAAAAAAGAAAATTGTAGCCTCAAGTGTAGTTTTCAGATCTGGACTTAACAATTTTTTAGCGAAAGCAGTTCTCACGTAATTATCCGAAAACCAACAAAACAAAAATTCCAAATTTTTGCTCGTTTTTAAAATGGTCTGTGGACTTCAAAATATTTTTTTCATCATGCGACCATAAAGCTCTTTTAGACAATTTAATCAGCTTTAATTTGACCTCTTAACAAGCTCCGTACGATGATTTGCCGCGGAGTTATCGTCGATCAGACATTACATTCTCTATAAGACACAATCGGGGGCGATTGATAAAAATAAAAACATTACTCGTTGGAAAAAATCGAAAAAAAAAAACATTTTTTGAAAAAAATATCGTTTCAAATTTTTTTTCGATTTTTTCCAACGAGTAATGTTTTTGAGCAAAAAAAATATGGATTGTCGCCAAAAAAAATCATATTGAAGTTGAAAAAATGCACAAATATGAAGAAAAAAAATCGCAGCGCTTTGCAACTTAGAGGGTTTTATGGGGACACTTTGAGGTCAAAAAATTACCGACGATATCCTTCGTTCATCCACTATATCCAAAGTAATACCAAATTTTCCAAATATTTTTAAATTCGCAAGTTTTTAACTTTTTTTCAGCCAACATTCTTCAAACATAGCTTCAAAATTTTTTTTATCAATCCCCGTAATAGTTCCCGAGTAATTAATTTTTTCGACAATTTTTTTTTAAATCAATTTTTCAAGGGATTTTGGGTCTGCCATGGACCTGGAACCTCAGTAACCTGTGGAATAAATATCTACACTTAAAGGGATGCATTGTTTAAATATCGATTTTTCTCCCCTGTGCATCCAAAATGGCACCTCAACTGCAAAATTTTTGCAAAAAACTTCAAAGCCTGTTTATACGAAAATGACGCACTTTTTTAAAAAATTGCCAAGAATAAAAAGTTCTTAAATTCACTTAAAGAATACGCTGGAATTATATATAATAAAAATTTCTTAAAATCACTCAAAAGAATATGCTGGAATTTTTTTTAGAATTTTTTGAACGATTTTTTGAATTTTGCAAAAATTGACAAGTGCAAAATTAAAAAAATCCACCAAAAAAATTCTGAAAAAAATTCCAGCGTATTCTTTAAGTGAGTTTAAGAACTTTTTATTCTTGGCAATTTTTTAAAAAAAGTGCGTCATTTTCGTATTAACAGGCTTTGAACTTTTTTGCAAAAATTTCGCAGTTGAGGTGCCATTTTGGATGCACAGGGGAGAAAAATCGATATTTAAACAATGCATCCTTTAAGTTTAGACATTTATTCCACAGGTTACTGAGGTTCCAGGTCCATGGCAGACCCAAAATCCCTTGAAAAATTGATTTAAAAAAAAATTTTGTCGAAAAAATCGTGTTTTTTTGTAAAAATACTGTTTTTTTGCCTATTTAACAATATTTTAGACAAATTTAATTGACACCATCGGAAAGGGCAAGTCTTTATCTTTCAAAATATGTCCCCTAAAAATTTTTCTGTAGCGAATAGGAAAAGTTCTGAGGCACCGAAGAGCGATATGCTTCGAGTGGCATTCCGGGCCGTAACGGGTTAAGAGGTCAAATTAAAGCTGATTAAACTCTCTAAAAGAGCTTTATTGTCGCAGGATGAAAAAAGTTGTTGAAGTCCACAGACCATTTTAAAGACAATTTCCTTTTTTTTTATTTTCTGTACGACTATTTTTCTCCGAGTTATCCCTTGTTGAAAATCACCCAAAAATTTGGAATTTTTTTAATGTCCTTTAATTTTTGTTACCTAGTGTACCTATATATGAAAAAAAACACATAAGCAAAAAAATGTTGACGAGACACCCTCTTTAAAAAAAACAATTTTAAACATGACCGTCTTGAATGAAGCCGAGAAGTGTTTTCCTTAAAATTACATTTTTTTGTCTGTATAAAACAAAGGTACTCCGCCATTATTAAAACGGGTAAATGATAAGAGAACGCGAGAAACTGAGATTACTGTTCTTATTGCCTAGGTAATCCGTTTAACGTCTTGCTTTCAAAACGGTCCGTGAAGCAAAGACGGGGGATAACTCTGATCCCGTATTATTAAAATTTTGCTCGACGGTGTGTCTGATACGCTCAGAAATCGTGACCCGCTATGCACATCTGATTTCACGGGGATGAAAGAGTAATATCGTGCTCGATTTATTAACAAGTTAACTTACAAGACAACAAGTTAATTGTAAGTGCCTTGTTTATTAATCACAGCTTAGCTGTATTTATTGCGTTAGAATATTACACAGCTCCACAAAAAAAATTTTTTTCGTTTGCAGGGATCTGACTATGTATACTATATGTTTTTTGGGTCGCTGAAACTGAATCCAAATTCCAAATTGCTCCAATAGATCCGGTTCTTTTCCTAACCTCAAAAAACAGGCCTAAAACCACGAAATTCATGCTAAAAATGATATAATTTGATAAAAACCCAAACGAAATCCCATAATCATATATTTTATCAATTCCATAACCTTAGGCCCCATAACCTCAAAAACCCAATAACCTTATAATTCTAAAACCCCATAACTCAGTAAAAAAGAGACTTATACGCGCTTAAGCAGTGTAAATCGACATGTTTGAAACGGATTTGCCCTTCAATCCCAGTACCACTTAACTTCAACACCGCGTGATCCTAAAACCCCATAACCTCAAAAATGCCATAACCTTATGATTGAAAAACCTCGTGACTCGTAGTCTGCAAAGTTATGGGATTACATAAAGTTCAAAATTTTATGTTTTATGTAATTTGATTTGAAAAGACACAGATAAAGTATTAAAAATACACAAAATTTGTGTAAATTTTACCGTGCGAAAGATAGCACATTACAAACAATTTGTATGATTGTACACAAATTTTGTGGTATCATTCCACATTTTACACTACTTTTGTGCTAAAACTCAATCAGATTTAGAATCGTATAAGATTATGAAGTTTTAGGATCACGTGATTTTGAGGTTGAGTGGTAGTGAGGTTTAGGGGTACAGTCGTTTCAAACATATTGATTTACACTGCTTGAATGCGTATAAGTCTCTTTTTTACTGGTTTATTTGGTATTTCAATCACAAGGTTATGGGATTTTTGAGGTTATGAGGTTTTAGGATCGCGCGGCTTTGAGGTTAAGTGGTACTGGGATTGAAGGGTAAATCCGTTTCGGATTCGGTTTCAGCGACCCAAAAAACATATAGTATACTCGTACATAGTCAGACCCCTGCAAACGAAAAACTAAATTTTTGTGGAGCTGTTTTATGAAACTGATCGGTTGTTTTATAAAATTAGCATAGGTAGGTATTTGATCTGCTACTTTGTGGCTGTTTGGCATTAATCTCTCATGTGCAATCCCCAACCTGACTACTGGTCGATATATCGACCAGTCCCGCCGGCAAGGTAAAGTTCAATGTAAAGAATTTGACGCGAAGGTTTGAGAGTGTTTTCCTACGTGATTTCATAGGGAACAATAGTGAAAAAAAAATCCTGGAGGCATCTCTGACCCTAAAAATCGCTATTTTAATGTTTTTTTTTTCTGTTTTGGCCTCAGTTACAATTACAAAATACAAAAAAAAACACACACACACATGTGTCGCAAATATCACTCCCAAGAATATTTCAAGAACACCAGTTATTATAGAACAAGCATTCGGCAGTAAACATACTTAACAATCCCTAAAACGTGTCACAAGGAGACTGCTGAATGATTGTACATCATTTTCAAGCCCTTTCACTCGTCTGTTTCTCAATGAATGACTTTTTCAAGCTCACTCTTACGAAAAATGACATGGGTGGGCCGAGGGCCATTTTGGCCAAGGCCAAGGCCGATACTCGTTTTCAAAGGCCAAGGCCAAAACGCATTGACCAAGGCGAAACTCGTTTTCCAGGGCCAAGGACGAAACGTAACGATAATTTCAGTTTTTTCACCTTGGATTCACCTTGAAGATGACATGAGTTTTACCATACGCGGTGTTATTTTTTTTCGTATTCAGCGCATCAAAAAACGTAAGTACCAACTTTCAAGCCGAAGTAAAAATAAAAATTGACCTTGAAATAGTGATTTTCAATGCGATGCTTCCAGGAAGTTTGACATAGGTACAATCTACATTTATCATTGGCGTGCTGTTTTAGGGGGAGGAAACGTGGTCGATTTTTCGATAAAGTATATTAGGGCGTATTCTAAATCATTTTTATTGTCAAATTTAGATTCAGCTAGTAATCCCCAAACTTTTTTGGTTATTACTCTCGGCGCAATCAAAAGAAATTATCGACCATTATTCACGAAGTAACAGCCTTTTCAGTCACTCAAAAAATTCAGAAATTTGTATGCTTCCTTAATTGAGCGTATGACCTGAGTTATTTTATCGAAGTATGTTGCATACACAAACTGTCCTTTCGAAATTCCTTTCGCGTTCCGATATCTTATTTCATTCAGAATTTCTTGGCGTCGATTGCCCGGCGTTTTGGTCAGATTTTTCGCATTTTTCCAATCCCTTTCACAATTAAGGACCGGCGCGATCTTTCATGTTGGAGACGGGCGATTTTTTTGCTGCTTCCACGCCCGAGGATATTGCGCAGGGCATACATCACGGCAACTTCTTTTATTCCTCGCCTGTCGATAGACGGGCGCGCACAATAAGGCGCACACCAGGTATAGAATGAAATAAGTACGATAGGAACGGATGAATGATGGAGGAATGGAGATTGGAAATAAAAAACGTTGTTCGGTTCGCCACACTGATAGAAGAAATTAGTTAATCTTTATAAAGGCGTATGTTTGTATACAGGGTTGGAAATTGTACACTTTTCTGCGCATATACTCCTCCCATAAATACTCTTGTTTAGCTGTCCAGGTTGTATCGTTCGGAAGATCAAACTGTAAAATTAACTGCACAGTCACAGGCGGCTAAATTCCTTTTCAATTCTTTGCGCTGTTAATCTCCTCAATCTAATCAAACTGAAGGTTTTCCATACCTGTATGCTTCCTAGAGTAATACATTTTAAATAAACGTAAAATGGTCATTGTGTTCAGAATGTGTGTAGTGAAATATGAGGTGAATGAACTATTCTTCGTGTTTTGCACATACCAATATTAATGCCTTAACAGGAAGTAATGTAATTGGATAGCAGCTTCTGTGACGTAATGTCTCTAAAACTTTCATTGAGGTTTTGAGGCGCGGAAACAGAAAAAAGTCTGGGGGGGCCACATCGGGGCTGTAGGGAGGCTGGGAACAACGGTGATGCCTGCCTTGACGAGGTAATCGGCCACGAGGAAGCAGGTGTGCGAAGGCGCATTGTCGTGGTGAAGCTTCCAGGATTTTGAGATGTCTGGGCGGATGCGATTCACCCTGCGTTTCAGTCGCTTCAGCACCTCGACGTAAAACTTTCCGGTTACGGTCGTCCCTGCGGAACGAACTCATGATGGACCAATCACCGGCAATCAAAAAAGACAATCGGCATTGTCTTGATCTTTGACCTGGACATCCTAGCCTTGGGGCGAGGGGAGTTCGACGTGTGCCATTCCGTACTTTGCCTCTTCGTCTCCGGATCGTATTCAAAGACCCAACTTTCGTCCCCGGTAATGACGTCATCAAGGAAAGCGGGGTTGTCTTCGCAGGTGTCCAAAAGTTCTTGGCAGGTTTTGACGCGCCTTGCTTCTTGATCGTCCGTTAGCACTTTTGGCACGAGCTTCGCGCACACCTTCCTCATTCCTAAAGACTCCGACACAATTTCGTGAACAAAGGTTTTCGTAATGTCTAATGTTTCGGAAATTAAACGAACACTTAGACGACGGTCAGTGTTCAACAAGTCACGCACACGTTTCACATTGTCGTCGGAACTGGAGGTTGATGGCCGTCCAGCGCGGTTCTCGTCATTGACATCTTCTCGACCTTCTGCGAAGGCCTTGTGCCACCGGAAAATTTGCCTGTCCGAAAGACAGTCGACGACGAAAGCCCTCTTCAACATTGGAATGGTTTCCGCAGCACTCTTCTCCAGTTTCACACAAGCCTTGAACACCATCCGTTGCTCAAGCGAACGTTACATTTTTTCTTGCACCGGGTTACTGTAACGACTCTCAAAGAACGAGTGATGCGACCGCTACCACGACCGGTAGCCAACTGACGCTTGTTGGATCTTGTTGCCAGATCCCCCCACCACAATCCCAGCACGTAAAGCGCGGGCTGGCGCGTACAGTCTCGGGAAAAAAATCAACGACATTACTTTCCGGACAAACCCCTGTATATATAATATCATATAACGTTTGTTATAAAAATTGCATTCAAAAAAAGACTCAGATTTCTTTTGCAAAGTCAAGTATTTCAATTTTAATTCGGTAGGTTACAAAATTAATTGTTGGCTTACTGCAAAAACCCTTTAAGTCCATATTTGCCAAACTAGAGATATTTAACTATTAAGCCAAAAAGTAAGTAGAATAATAAGAATGATTGCAGTGCAATTTGTACTGCCCTTTAAATGAGCTTTTCAATTTTTCCTAAACTAAATAGTTTGATGAAAAAAGCATATTTTTCCTTTGAAAAAAAATGATGAATTTTTTGGGATTTGGGATTTGGGAAATGACAGCTGCCACAAAATATGGACATTTCGAGATTTTCTTCCAAATTAAATCATTCCAAAACCAAAACAGGTTTGCTATAATGTTAGTATTGTTATCTGATCTAATAGTTAACTAACGGTATTCTTCCAATGTTTTCCTCACTGGTATTGATCGGAAATAAATCATATTTTCTTTCATATAAGTAATTACGAAAAAAATTTCCTAAAAAGAAAATATAGCTCTTTTCAGATCCGTTTTCCTTCCCGTCCATTCTATTCCATTTGGAACTAATCAGATCGGATTGCTCGCGTTTTTTGTTCGATTTTCTCGTACATTATCCCAATACTTCCTACATCTAATCCCCACACTTAGGGCCACAGCGATCATTCATGTTTGCTGACAGCTATTTTTTGCTTTTCCATTTTCCTGGATACGGCACACGGCGATTGTCACGGCGCCGTTCTTTTTGTCGCCAGTCGATACAAGCGCCCGAACTGCCCCACCATGAAAGAGCAGTTTTTCTCACATAATCATCCCTAGTAAGACGTTAGTTTCTTTGAATCCAATAAATATTTGTGTGGGGAAAAGTATTTTTGAGTTTAACCAGATTTTCTTTAAAATAAAGTCAGTTATATTTATTCACAAATGAATATTTAGTATATTCAAAGAAACTCTTTTCTCTGTGTATGTGTGATTTTTTTATATTTGCGATACATTGAACCTTTATCAGTGATGATGATAATGAAATCAGTGATTTAGATTTTAAACGCCTCTACAATATTTCTACTTCACATATACAGCGCTACTTCATTCTTCTTTGTGACCGAGAAACGCGTTTTGTTCGATGGTATAAAAACATCTCACATATTAATCATTTGATATTCGTGACATCTGTTGTATTTTTCACACGTTTGCAGTACTTCCTCTTTCACACGTTTAAGGGTTATCCAATTATCCACATGATACCAATTCTCCTTTTCTGGATTCCATGATCTCCAGAAGTATCACTAACAGTGGCGGCTGGTTACTTTTTTTGGGGGAGGCAAGACAATTTTATAAAAATTTTTGTAATGGTAAACATTGTTAGTAATATACCGTGTAGCTAGGAGAAGGACCTCTACTTGGTCACTGAAATATATTAAGTACATTATTTGTCTAACATAATGTACCTAATATACACTAGTAACAAAAATTAAAGGATATTAAAAAAAATATCCAAATTTTTGGGTGATTTTCAACAAGGGATAACTCGGAGAAAAATGGTCGTACAGAAAATAAAAAAAAGAAGGAAATTGTAGCCTCAAGTGTCTAGTTTTCAGATCTGGACTTTAAATTTTTTTAGCGGGAGCGGTTCTCATGTAATCATCCGAAAACCAACAAAAAAAATTCCAAATTTTTGCTCGTGTTTAAAATGGTCTGTGGACTTCACAGAGCTTTATGGTCGCATGATGAAAAAAAGCACAGACCATTTTAAAGACAATTTTTTTTTTTTTTGTTGGTTTTCGGATGATTACATGAGAACCGCTCCCGCTAAAAAAAATTTAAAGTCCAGATCTGAAAACTAGACACTTGAGGCTACAATTTCCTTCTTTTTTTATTTTCTGTACGACCATTTTTCTCCGAGTTATCCCTTGGAATTTTTTTAATATCCTTTAATTTTTGTTACTAGTGTATTTTATTGGTTCAGCAAAGTCATCGGGAAGGTGTAGAGTTTCCGTCAAATTATTTTACAATTAAAAGATGCAGTGAAATTAAATACGGATTTTGCCAGGACTGCGTCAATCAAGATTTTATGGGCTGAATTGATCCCTTGATTGAAGTTAAAGAACCACTTGGCCATTTGCATTTATCATACCACGTATTAACAAAACTACGAGCCGGCTTACCCTGATTAATTAAAGTTTTACTTAGATCTGGCAGTGGCACTCTTAAGTCTTTAACAAATAATTTATCCTCTTAAGACATGCGACTAAATTTGTACTTTATAAGATAACAATACAATACAAAACAATATCATTGTAAGTTCGAATATTTATTTGAGTGTCGTGACAACTCGTATTGTTATTTTTTTGAAACAAAATGCTACACTCGCCAGTTACCTCCATTATAATTTTGTTTAATTAAGTAAATGAAACATTCAAATAATGACTTACGTAAGTAATATAACTTTCAATAATTATCATTACCCTCCTATATCACTCAAAGCACTGAAAAAAACCCGGCAAGAATAACGGCACTTTCCAATGAAATTTCCAAAACGCCGAACAATAAAAGATAAATATTAAATTTTGTAGGTTAGGTTCATAAGATCAAATAACTCGCTTTCTGCGCTGCCACGTGTGAGAGGTGGGAGGTGAGCGTGTTTGCCTCCGCTATGCAGTTTTTAAATACCACTGAAGTTAAGGGTTAAATTTGTTAACAGACGCAGGTGGTTGCGAAGCGGGAAGCCCGCTATTCCGTATAAGTACATATGTGAAAACATTGATATCGGAGGACTGCCACCACGTAGATAGACTGGCTGGATCGTTTATGAGGGCTAATATGTTGCAAATAATAGTGCAGGAACTCCTGTGACATATTCGTTTTTAATATTTTTATTTTTGGAAATTAACTTTTTATCCGATATATGAATTTAAAAATGAAAGGTAATTATTATAGGTGGGTAGGTTTATATAAGTATATAAAAAAAACTTCTTTGGAATTCTGACGAGCCGCCACTGAATTCACTAAATAATTTCATTGATAGAAATTACCAAATTGTTACCTACCTAAGAAATTACATTGTAACAATTTCTTTTTTTTTTTTCAATATATTCAGTTTGGGTGCAAAATTACAAAAAAAAACAATATATGCAAAAACCAATATTGCAATGTAGACATTATCGATTGGAAATATAATCGAAATTTTACAGGTCTGTTAATATTCGGGAGCGCCTCGTGTTTCCGTTTTATTCGCACGTGGCGTTTCATATTTGGCTATTGTTTGTTTTGCTTCGAAAGGTGGAATTGCTTTTTTAATAACGAAAATTGCAATTCCCGATAATTCGAGAAACTGTTGATGAAACGCCGTTTCATTATTCATAGCTGCTATTATTAGCTTGTATTGCCTACATGATCCTATTGTTCCACAAAGTGGGGTTTGGATATATACTATTTCTAATGTAAATGTGAAGACATAAAAAAAAGCAAGGTTGTCAGATATATTTTCTAAAATTGCTAAGCTCACTGTACAATAATACTTCATACTTCAGTAAACTGTTAGTTCGTGACGTTCTTAGAAAGCTAGTTTGGAAATTAAAAAAAAAATTCATAGATATAAATTTATTAGTTAGCATTAAAATAAGGCGTTTAAAATTGCTGGAAAAAATTATTATCCGGCAATGCTTCGCTGGCAACGCTTCGCTGCCGGCGAAGAGCTGGCAACGGTTTCCGTTTAGCCAGCCAGCCGTCGGTCAGCCAGATCCATTTGCAGTAACCCATTAGAGTATTGTGCTATTGTATTCAATCCAATGCGTTAGATGTTTATGTGGTCCATTGTGTCGTAAAATGTTTTACGACGTCGTTAAAATGATTTATGACTTTTGGAATTCTTACTTATTTCCGCCAGTGACGTGCATTTCAGCTAGGTTTATTAACACAGACAATTTTTTCAGATTGTCTGGCTAAATGAGCATTATTTACAGAAAATTATATTACAAATATTAAGAGTTTTGTATGCAGGCTAATTTTAATCTCCTATATGATTTGAATGAAAAAAAAAATTATTTCACAATTTTCAAATTTATAAAAGATATATGCACGCCATTGGGCGGCGTTAGCCCTCAAAGGAATTAAAAATATACGTCTTCACATTGAGTTTAGAAAGACTATACCAGAAATGTTTCCCACTTAGAACCTTTTCAGACAGTGACCTTTAGTGGGCGGTAGCGAAGTGTGACAGTCTGCGTCATCCACTGGGTGACTGCTAACAAGTTCGAATTCAGCCTCGAAGACTCGGCAACTCTTGGATGTGTTTAACCTGGCTCCTGTAAAACCAAACAATATATACATATATGAACGTATTTTGACCCAACTTTTTTCATTCAAATTTCACTTTTTTTAATTTATTTACACAGTCCTGTATATATAAGGCGTTAAATAAAAGTGTCGCAAATATTGAAGGTTGAAATATTGAAAGTCTTATTCGGAACGACCAACCTCACGGCCAACAACTTTACTAGGGCCCCAACTCCACCTGATCATCAAGCACGTCTGTTATTTCACTTCTGGTTCCTACGAAATCAAGTAGATGATCCCAATGTTGCTGGCAACATGCTATTTACTATATCTGTGGGGAATATGGCGACCTTCTCCTTTATTTGGTTTTTTGGATTTTTGGTCCGACTCATTTACTATCGTAATTTTTAAAAATGACACTAATAACAACATTGATTTAACTCCGAAGAAGGAGAAATATATCCGAAACGTTGATAAAAATCAATTAGTTGTTGTGTATTCCCGGAGCTAAAATACAACAAACTAAAAACGAATCATGTTTACTGATAAGGCCGGGTTCGCGCAACATTGTCTTTGACTATTTTTATTGTTTGTTCAATAGGTTTCGTATATTGAAACCGTCCATTTAGCGACCCATGTTCATTAAGACGTTTCTGCGTATTTCGAGTCATACTGTCCACCCCCAAGGATTGTATCACTTTTTTAACAACTTGTGTAAAACATGTTTTCATAATATCGGGAACCACGATAAAAATACACGACATGCTTCGCAGATACTTCTTCTAAACGTATAAATCAACTTTCTTTTTGTCCGCCGAACGAGCGTATTGTATACAATGACACTCCCCATAAAATGAGGAAAATATGAAATTCAATAAGGCCGCCTAGCTAGAACGTCGCGAAGCCTGAGTGTCGTGTGGCACCTAGAGAGATCGTTTTGCAATGCAGATATCGTCAATGTTATGAAATATCTGGGGCAGCCCGTCTATCTGGGTGAAATCATTATTTTTCTTCGACGTGTCTTTAGTGTACCGGGTGGGCAAATTTCGATGTTTTTATAGGGTATCTCGGTAACTGTAAGGGCTATGGAAAAATGAACCCACCTTTCCCGACCTCTTTTTTTCGAGATAAATTCATTGGTGAAAACCAGAATTTGCTATATCTTTTCGTTTTCGAGTTGTAAACGAAAATTGATTTTTTTTGAGTTTTCGATTGGTGTCGATAACTCGGTTGTTTGTAAAATTAGAAGAAATCTGTTTGCACGTTCTACAGGCACTTTTTTAAGTAGAATAGGATTTACTTAACAGCTTTTTTATATCTTGTGTAGTTTTCGAGTTATGGCATAAACTTCTATTTTTTTAAATGGAAACCATAGTTGGCTATGATTTAGCTAAAAAGAGGATTTTTTTCTCTTTACAACGATATATAGTTTGTGGGGTCTATGATGAGTGTTTATGCGGAAACAGTTAAAAATTTTAATTTTTTGTATAGGTATACTTACTTTGTTTTTTCTTTGCAGGAAGAGTAAGTTTCTATAGTAACACATTGTTACAACAATGTTTTAATAATAATAACTGTTGCTATGGAAATTTACTCCTGCGAAAAGTAACATAAATACATAGTAACAGTCGTATATAATGAATGGTATATTAAACTTAAATAACTAATTATGACATATTAGTGACTAATTAATAATTAATTATAACATATTCATAACAAGAAAGTTTAACACACTTAACAATCAAATTTGTAACAAATAATGTATGTAAAAAATACGATACAATATATTTTACAAAAACAAAACTAGACAGATTAAAAAAAAATACGAGCATGATTATTTACCTAAAGTTTTCAAATTGTCGTCCGTTGTTTACGATGCACAGTTCACATCGCTTTGAAACACTTTTTGTTACATTATAGATGTGAATATTTGAAACGGAATTCAGACAGTCTATAAGATTTTCTCTCAGTTGAACCAGTGTATTATTTGTCTTTTTGTATAAATTGTCTTTAATGGTTCCCCAAAAAAAGAAATCTAACGGTGAGAGATCTGGCGACCGAGGAGGCCACTTTACTGGCCCATTGTTCCCTATCCATTTCTCCCCAAAATTAGTATTTAATAATTCCGAGATTAAATTAGTATTATGGGGTGGTGCCCCGTCTTGTTGAAAAAATACATGTCGTCTTTCGTTAAGTGGCAAGTTGTCTAAAAATTCTTCTACTATGTGGTAGTTTATCATATTGTAATACCGTTGACCATTTAAATTGTCATCATAAAGTTGGTAAGCTAAAATGCGGTTATTATATAGGGCACACCATACACTAAAACCGAAACGTCCTTGATTTTGAACATCAACAGTCTGATGAGGATTATCTTCAGACCAATGTTTGTTGTGTCGGTTGAAAATTCCGGCACTACTTACGTAACTTTCATCTGTCCAAATGATATTTTTAAAAAATAATTAGTCTTGCTCAATTTGTTGTAGGTACCAATTGCAGAAATCCAGTCGGCGTTCAGGATCAGTTGGACGGAGCTGTTGTTGTTTCCTTATTGTATAAGGTCTAAATTTGTGTTTTTTTAAAACTGAAAGTGCTCTTCGTCGCGATATACCAGACTCTGCTTCAATTTGCCTACTTGAAATTGAAGGATTTACGACTACCATACCAACAACATTTATGGCAACATCCTCAGCATCTTGAATACGATCATTTTTTGGTCTTGGTTTATTAAATCCTCCGTATTCAACGAGGTTTTCTTTTAGTCTACCAAAGATGGACATATTAGGTTGTCTCCTTTCAGGGTAGCGATTAAAATATGCTTCCGATGCAGCTTCAGAATTATATCCATTTTGAATAAAACACTCTAGCATATTAAACTTTTCGTAATTTTGATACGCCATCGCGCCTTGTCAATTTCTTTAATCGAAACTTTAAAACTATAATGCAAGCAAAAACCAAACATAAACAATTAATCAAACAGTAATGTGTAACTGTGTATTTACATCCCAATATCCAACTGTTCTGTTTTCAAAATGACAGGCGCCTACTGTGCAAAATCATTGAAATTACTATACTGTCCTTTATTAGAAAACATATGTTTTTAACTGTTTCCGCATAAACACTCATCATAGACCCCACAAACTATATATCGTTGTAAAGAGAAAAAAATCCTCTTTTTTAGCTAAATCATAGCCAACTATGGTTTCCATTTAAAAAAATAGAAGTTTATGCCATATCTCGAAAACTACACAAGATATAAAAAATCTGTTAAGGAAATCCTATTCTACTTAAAAAAGTGCCTGTAGAACGTGCAAACAGATTTCTTCTAATTTTACAAACAACCGAGTTATCGACATCAATCGAAAACTCAAAAAAATCAATTTTCGTTTACAACTCGAAAACGAAAAGATATAGCAAATTCTGGTTTTCACCAATGAATTTATCTCGAAAAAAAGAGGTCGGGAAAGGTGGGTTCATTTTTCCATAGCCCTTACAGTTACCGAGATACCCTATAAAAACATCGAAATTTGCCCACCCGGTACATACATATGTACAGTAAGCAACGAAAGTCATCATACACCCACTTTTTTGAAGTTTGCTTAAAATATGATAATTTTTGTATTACAGCATTGATTTTTTTGCTTTTGACAGGATTATAGCTTGTGATATTCTGCGTCTAATAAGCCGAAGTTGAAGGCGGTATGTCCATTGTGTGAAAAGATATCGCTAAAAAAAGTAAAATTTCAATGTTTTCATAGAAACGTAAATAAATCCGAAAATAGTAAATCTCTTTCGAAGTTGTTGGACTCGTATTAAAGGGAAATCTTCAGTGTATCTATTTGACTAACTGAGTCATTTTGAAAAAAAAAATTCCTAGAAATGAAAAAAATCTAAAGTAGAGCCAAGAATATCACGAAAATTCAAAATTCTACCATCCTTAGTATCGTTTTCGTAAAAATCACTGTTCCTGAAATGTTAATAAAGCACAGAGAGATCTAGAGAGATATTAATCCTAAATTTTTGTTGGAGTAATGTGTGGCGTACAGGGCTTTTTTGAATTTTCGTGATATTTTTTGGTTCAACTTTAAATTTTTTTCATGTCTAGGATTTTTTTTCAAAATGACTCAGTTAGTCAAATAGATACACTGAAGATTTTTCTTTAATATGAGTCCAACAACTTCGAAAGGGATTTACTATTTTCGGAGTTATTTACGTTTCTCTGAAAACATTGAAATTTTACTTTTTTAGCGATATCTTTTCACACAATGGACATACCGCCTTCAACTTCGGCTTATTAGACGCAGAATATCACAAGCTACAATCCTGTCAGAAGCAAAAAAAAATCAATACTGTAATACAAACATTATCAGAATTTAAGCAAACTTCAAAAAGTGGGTGTGTGATGACTTTCGTTTCTTACTGTATATTGCTCGAGCTCGCTATAAATCGATACGTGTCCGAGTGGGCGGATAATAACAGAGCTTTGAGAGGAATGCGTTATTTATGTACAGTGGGTGCGTCAATCTGTGGGTGACGACAGTTTTTATTAGAATATAAGAAGTAATAGGGAAACGCGACGATATGTGTGCGAATCTTTCTCGCTGCGCATGAACTTAACAGTTTTACCGTTAGAATGCTTCGAGAAACACATTTGGTAGTTGCCGACCTTGTCGGACCTCCGAGATACGAGGCGTGTAAATTAAGTAATGACTGTTTTTTTTTTAATTTATGTATCATCTCCTCCTGAGTTCCGGCGTCCATCCAGTTGGACATTTCGTTTAATTTAGTCAAATAGCTTATATCGAAATATACCGCTCCAAGTCTCACGGTACATCTTAGTGGACATGTCGACAAACGTGCCTGCATCGGCGCAAGGATAATAACTATTTTAGTGAAAGCTACATGGTTATTATTAAGGTAACCAGGTCACGAATGATGGTTAAAATGGGCTTTTTCACGCGTTTAGATATTTTGCTCCTGTTCAGTTGGTATTTAAGATATAAACTCGCGGTTTTAACCATGCTTTAGAGGGCGAATTACGGATTAAAATGAGTACTAAACAAACCCTGTGACTTTATTAGTGTGAAAGTTATTAAAATTACAAAATGTCAAGAAAAAAATAAAAAAAGATAAAATTAACTTATTTAGGTACACTTTTCTCCTTAACCACTGGTGCTATCTGCTCCAAATTGATGGTGAACCTGAAACAAGAGTAAGGCAACATTGTATACCTAAAATTTTCAACCTTTTGCCTAAATTGCACTTTTTGTACCTTTTTTCCTTGAAAAAAGTCAAAAATCACTCTTTAAAAAAATGCATTGGGATTTAAAATAAAGTTAAAAATGGAATACAAAGATGAATTTAGGTATAAAAGATGAAGGACATAAAGGATAAGCACTGTGCAAAATTTCATCAAAATAGGTTGAATATTTTTTTTGCAAATGGTACCTCAAGGTCAAAAAAAAAGGAACTTACGGGGAAAGGCTAAAGAAGTAAGGCATGGGGTGGAGGGACTCTAGAACTGTCCTGGGCCATACATATCTTCTGCTAAAGCTTCCTCCTCATCTCTCTGTCTTTTCCTATTTCTAGCTGCTATCCTGCCTTCTTTAGTAGATGCTTGGGCCACCTTTTCAGCTTCTTTCACCCGTTGCTCATCCAACAAGCGCAATCCTGTTTCCAGGTTACATCCTGATTTTATCCCCATTTTTTCTAAGACTGCTTTCCTGCTCTGCTTTCCTGTTTTTTGGGGTTAAATAGTCGCGTTGGTATAACATGTCATACATTTTCTGAAAGGGGAAAGCGCGGGCTTTCAAATAGGACTGTTTTTAAAAAAATCGATTTTTTTTGACCCCATTCGTGACCTGGTTACCTTAAAGTGAAAATATGGCGTCGTTCGGCAAGGCTACGTTTGATGGTAAATATTGAGTTTTACAAAGTTATTGTTGTGTATTTTTAATTATTTTGGTATTTTAGACCCTTACTTATATTTACCAACACTCTCATAGGCCTAGACTAGCTGTTGGTATATTTTTTTGGCCAGAAACAGTCACGTCCATTTTGTTGGACATTGGGTCGCTATGCCTACAAAAAATAGTAACTGATATTTTTTTTCTGTAGCAATATTTGGTAATAAACAATATCTACGACCTGGGGAAGATGATAAGTTACTGGAATGCTTGGAGAACTCTGATTTAGAAAACTTTGATGGAGAAATGTCGTCTGAAAACGAATTAGATGAAATCCATGGAGATGATGAAAGTGCATTCGATCAGCCTGAGCAGGAGATACCTGAGCTAGATGAGGAAGAAGATACGTGTTGCAGAGTTACTGATGGAATCAATCACAGAAGAGTCTAATAATGGTCTTAACAGTATTCAACTAGTTACTAGAAGTTCTGTATGTCGAAGAGCCTCAAACTCTACGTCTGTTGAGAAAAAACGAAAATTCGAGCATTGTCCTGTATTGCAACTGATCTAAAAAGTTCCGTGCTATGTAAAAATCCTGGTTGCAAGCTCAAAACTAAGTTTTATTGTGAGTCTTGCAATATATTTTTCTGTTTAACCGGAACGAACAATTGTTTTAGAGTTAAGTTAGACCCAATGTCCAACTAAGTGGACAATTTTTTTCTTGTACTTACCTAAAAAATAAAAATATTTAAAAATTATATATGTTTTCCTAATGCCTTAACGAGTATATTTGCCAAATTTTATATAAAAAAAATAATATTTGCATGCTCGGAACTCAGGAGGATATACTGGATTAGCCTTCAGCTGGTCGGTTAGAACCGTTTGAATGTTTTCCATGGTCCCAGAATGACGTCCCTTGAGGTGATTTTTCAATCTCGGGAAGAGAAAAAAGTCACAAGGACTAAAATCAGACGAATATGGAGGCTGAGGAGCCACATAAATGTTTTCGCTGGCTAAAAACTTGTTTACTGAAATGGCTATGTGACAAGGCGCATTGTCGTGATGCAACATCCAGTTGTTCTTGATGTTTGGTCTCACACGCATGACCCTTTTTCGAAGTTTTTCAAGAACCTCTCTGTAAAAGTCTTGATTTACTGTTTGGCCCGGAAGCACAAACTCTTTGTGAATAATCCCCTGGCTATCAAAAAAAAAGCCAGCATGCATTTAATTTTCGACTTGCTCATTCTTGCTTTTTTGGGCCTTGGAGAGCTTGAAGTGTGCCATTGCGTGCTTTGGCCCATGGTTTTCGGGTATTACTCAAACACCCAAGTCTCATCACCAGTAATGACACGTTCCATAAAATGGGGATCATTTTCAATCGATCCAAAAAGTCAAGACACCTTTCTCTCTTGATGTCCTTTTGTTCCTGCGAAAGGTTTTTTGGAACCATTTTTGCACAGATTTTTCTCATCCTCAATTCGTTAGTCAAAATTTGATGAACAGCGGCATGATTCAAATTTAGCTCTTTCCCCGATCATTCTTGTCGTTAACCGATGATCCGCACAAGATCCCGTATTCTATCGACATTTAAATCGGTTTTTGAAGATGAATGCTTTCCGCTGCGTGGTTCATCCTCAATCGACTCTCTTCCTTCTGAGAATGCCTTAAACCACCGGAAAAAAGAGCCCAGTGGTTCTTGTAAAAACACTGTCTCTGTAGGCGTGTTGAAGTTTTGCAAAAGTATCAGTTGCGCTGTGTCCAAGTCTGAAGCAAAACCTGACAGCACACCGTTGCTCAAAATTAATGTCACTCATTTTTAAAACGTACTAAAAAAAAACGGTTTACGAAAACAGTCACAAAGAACAAACAAATGAGTAACAAGTTCAAATTTGTACTGAAGGCGCATTACATGTTAATCTACCGCCCTTCCAAGTCCCGTCTCCGCAGGATTGCTAGATCGGGCGTTACGTTGCCATCTCATTACTTAATTTACACACCGTATCGTTATTAGCATCGTATGCGAATCCCATTCAAATGCACTTGAGGGCGATAGAGCGAAGGCAACGTTATACAACACATTATTAAATAATCTAACAACTGTGCAATCTTTACTCTTATCTGCTACCAATTTTTCTGTGCAATAGAAAGCCAGGCGTATTTGTTTGTTTTTGATTACAGCTCGTAAAATTATGCCTCTACTAAGCCCTCTTTGAAGGTCAAAGAAAAGTTTGTGTTTATCGCTTTATGTTTTCAAAAAATCGTGAATAACTGCAAAAATATTAAATAATTTTCAAAGTTCTTGCTCATATGACGAACTGAGTAATTTTGAAAAAAGTTTCACACAATCACCATATCACCTTTATCTTGGGCTTATTATGTGTAGAATTTCACAAGCTGTAATTCTATCAGAAACAAAAAAATATCAGAATTTAAACAACGTTTAAAAAGTGGATGCATAATACTTTGGCTGTTGACTGTTTGAACGAAGTAGGTGATAATATTAAATTAGTATTTTTTGATGTTCATTAAATTCTCCCTCAATAATGACATCGACTAAAATGCATTCACGCTTTTGCCACTTGACGCCGAAACACTTTTTCTTTCACTCAACGCGCGTCTCGCCAACCAAACTGTCTTAACCGTCATATAATGAAACAATTTTGATCTTTTCTGAATGTTTCTATCGCAACTCCTTCTCGTCGTTTCTACGACGAAAAATGAAGAACAATCTTTCTCATACACGCTGTAACAATGTACGTAATTCTTTTGTGCCGCCATGTGTGTTTTTTAACGGAAGTTTCTGGAGAGCTCTTGACGGTATAGGTTTATGTCGTGAAAGGCTTTTAATATCAAGGGTGGTTTAGCGGTGGTTTTATGCTCCGCTCTCATATACATAATCCCGATTTAAATTTTACTACGTGCTTGACAAATCATATTTCCCGATTCAAATGCGCCAAGGGCCGGAGTTCTCCAATTTATTATGGCCCAATAGTCACGACGAGTGGAAAGTGTGTTAAGCATACTTTAAATTGACTTTTATATTTATAACTAGAGTTGGTGCGAGCGCGTAGTGTAACAGGACCGTAGTCAGTTTACGAATGAAAATGTTAATATGTTCACTGAAACTTGCATCATAGTATGTTATTAAATATTATTAAGGTGCTTTTTCATGCAGTCGCTAGTCGCTCGTTTTCAGCGACAAATGAGGTCACGTGGTACGAGTTTGAATTTTCCGCCACTTTAAGAATTGTAGCGAAAAATTGCAGCGTTTAGCGTCAAATTTAAGCGACAAATGAAACATGTGTATCGAAAGTCGATGTATCGATATAACCACTATATTGTAAAGGTATATTTATACAATAGATTCTAAAATTAGCCCCTCCTTTCCGTTTGCTAGAACTGCTCGTCGGAGATTATTGTTTCTTTATCTTCTGCAAATTGTTTTGAATATATCGATTCGATTGTTAGAATTACGTTGACGCTGGTAGACCCCGACAGAAAAGCTAAACAAAATTGAGCTTTATCGCTACAATTCTTAAAGTGGCGTAAAATTCAAAATCGTACCATGTGACCTCATTTGTGGCTGAAAACGAGCGTCTAGCGACTGCATGAAAATGCACCCTTACTTATTACCAAGCGCGAATGTCACAGGGCCGACACTGTGCATGTCCTGCCCTTGACTCGTTGGCCTTCACAACTCACAGCTGACCTGCATTACGAAAGCTGCGCTAGCAATTTTAGTTATTTATGGCACGCTATAACAGACAGTCGCCGGTATTGCATCGCGTTGATACGTTTCGTTTTTACGTATTCGCCGTGTGTTTAAATAACTTTATAAATATTAATAATTATTAGATGAGGGGAGAAGTGAATAAAGTGAGGTACCATGCCAAAGGTGAAAAGAAATAGACGAGAAGTATTTCAAACGTGGTTTGACAGTGATCCCGAGGGTTTTAGGGACATAAGTATTCAAGGAAATGACATTTTTACTGTGTGTGAAGGAAATGACATTTTTACTGTGAATTGCTTTATAAATATTATTCGAAGAGTTATGATGAGCCATTTGGTGAGTCAATAAATCAGTTGATTTTATTAGAACAACGTTCTCTCTGTTAACATTTACTTTCGACACTGACTTAATTGATATCGCAAACGGACCGACCCATGGGTATATTCACTTCCTAAAAACAATTTCATGCTAATCCATCAACTCATTGAATTGTAAATTTTATTTATATATCATTATGGGACTTAATTTATGTATTATTCGGTCCGATTTTTTTGTCAGTGTAGCGAGTTACATTGAAATCGAACCGATAAGTTGTTGATTCGGTTTTTTTTTTTATCTAAAATAATTTGGCCAATATAATAATCAACTGCCAATAGAAATGGTACATTTGTCATGTAAGACGGTTTTTTAACATTGGGCATAAAATATGTTGTTCAAAAAATTTTTTTGAACTTGAAGATTTGGACTTGAAATAAATTTTATCGTAAATTTTAGCGTCCCAATAAGAATGGTTTTATTTTCGCGACGTTTCCGCGCTGCATAAACGTTATCTTGTGGAAGAATTTACTGATAGAGATAAAAAATATATTTTATCTCAGGGCCAGTGGGTTCGAGGCCTCTGGCTTAATATCCCAAACAAATAATATCATAAACATGTCTAAAGCATTGTTTTACTGCAAAACGTAATGCCATTAGCTGGCATTTAATCTTCCTAGAAGTGCAGATAATAAGAGCTAGCGATGTGTTTTTTACTATGGAATATTTTCATCGGATTTAACTTTTATAATATCTAGCTATTGTCAAAAATATATTCCCCCAAAATTAATTCATAAAGTTTGACATTTGGCACCACCTCAACTAAATTTACTCTAAAACAGACATAACAGATGTCTGTTGACATCTGATGTTAGTAAATAATCTCGGGTATTCGACTATTCGTTATATCACAGTATTTTGTTGAAAAGTGTGAGTTTGGCCGTTTAGTGGCCAGTATTTTGCGTAAATCTGTGAGTCGTAGTTCTTCATTTATTTTTTACAATTGTAAAGAAAAATGAGTAGCTGATGTCGGTAAATTCTGGTGCACCTCAAGGTCACCGATGACGACGTTTGGATCACAATCACGATTACTGTATAGAATCTGAGATGGACGATGTCTGATAGTGAAGGGAGTTTAGAATCGGAAGGAGGATCGAGATGGTTCAAAATGAATGCGAACCATCTCATGGAGACCACAAACTACACAGAGAGAAAATTTGGTAAACAGGCTTGTGTAACTAAAATAAAGAACAACTGACCTATTTGCGTGATGTAGTACAGCTGGTGACGCAGGAGGCAGTGTTGGAGGCAATTTTAAACCTGACCAACTGTTTTCCAGATGGAGATGTTTGGGTCATAATAATAATAATAATAATAATAATACTTTATTTCGTCAATTAGAAGTACAATTAATATACACAGTAATTGAGAAAAAGTCATAAAATATAACAAATAATCACGATTGCTGTATAGAATGGGGTAAATCGACTTCCCCCCCCCCCCCCTAATACCGTTAGCGCCATTGATCAAATTGCACTAGTTTTTCGTTCTAGCATTTACCAAAAGATACTGTAAGGTTTTATCCATTCTGGGTTCGTTTAGTTGTGAAAAATTAGACTCGCACTTTTGGAACGCAATTTATTTTAAGACATAATAAGGAATTAGCTAAAATGAACACTAATTTAATTTTAGATTAATAAATTTGTGTTCGAATTTATATAGGCGTTCGTTTTACAAAGCCGCGAATAGCCGTATTTATTTTTAAAACTGACTCATCGCTGCGCCGGCATGCTTTTATATCCCCTGTTAACATTTGTCTGAAAATTCCAGTAGGATTTGCGAAACATCAGGAAATATGGCGTCTGGCAGTGAGTCACTTGTTGACATCTTGCTGCTGTCATTTCGCTATAATACGACTACAAGATCTAACCCTTACCCTACTAAGGAGCCGAACGCTTTTTTTTTTGTATTCTCGTAAAGCCGTTTTGTAGTCTTCCGTCGCGTAAATTCAACCCATTAAGTAAGTAACCGTCGTATTTACGAGGCCGATAGATTTCCAAAGTGCTCTCGGTGAAAATAATGGGCGTCGTATCGCGACTCGAGTGGGTTTTTATGTTAGCGGCCCCTCGCCCGTCCGTGGGGCAATCGCGCGTCCACGCAGGGACTGCCCCCCGACTTAATGGCCCAATATGTCTCCTTCCTACCAATTACCTCCGCCAGATTAGTAATTAACAATTAATCCGCAGCGGCGCGCTAAAAACGGCAGCTGAGTAAACGAGCCACTAATTGCGTTTCGTCAGGATGCGCGTTTCGGACCGCCCCGGAGCCCCCTTCAGTCGCGTCGGACGCCCCCTCGGCTTCGCCCCGGCGGCGACGAGTTTTCCCTTCGAAAATCGATGGGGATGTGCGTATAATGAGATTCGTTGAGCACCGACACTCTTCCTTGTAATCCCCCCCGCTCACCTGAATCGATAAGCTCGGGGATTATTTCTTGTTTCGGCGCGTATTCGCGACCAAGTCGGCGTAAATGATTTGTGGGGCGGTGCGAGGTGATTTTGGAGTAGATGTGGAGTAACAAATCTTCTATGCGTCTACATACATTTATTACATAGACGAGGAAATTTAGCATTCCACCTCCAAAATTTCCGCAGTAAGATGGATTTTGACGTAATTAGGCTCGTTGGATTCCTTGTAAAATTTAGAAAAAATGTTACCTATTTTTGTCATATACAAATCAGAAACTGCATTACTGCACCTAAAAATTGCATTTTTGGGGTGCAATTTTGCCAGCCAATTAAAGAAAAAATCAATTCGAGAATACATTGTCGAAACGGGCTGAATTCGGTTACTCGGGGGTTTTTTGGGGTCGCTGATCACGAATCTGATGTTGATCAGAAATTGACCCTGATGAACCTGGGGACCCGGAACTGTGGTCGCCAGGCCCATCCCCGAGGTTTTCCCTCGAATTCGACCTGAAACTAAACGAAAATGGTTACTCGGGGGTTTTTGGGGTCGCTGATCATGAATACGTTGTTAGTTTTGTTGTCCGTTACATCTGGAGGACCAGGAAACCTGGTCGCCAGGCCCATTCGCTTCGAAATTCTCGGGATTGTGATTATAATATCTTGAAAGTACGCTTCAAGAGGCGGATTTAAAAAAAATGGGCGTCCAAAAATAAAAAAAAAAAATTCGAAGCCAATGGGCCTGGCGATCAGGGTTCCTGGTCCTCCAGGTGGTGTAACGGACAACAAAACTAACAACGTATTCATTATCAGCGACCCCAAAAACCCCCGAGGAACCATTTTCGTTTAGTTTCAGGCCGAATTCGAGGGAATACCTTCGGGGATGGGCCTGGTGACCAGAGTTCCGGGTCCCCAGGTTCATCGGAGTCAATTTCTGACATCATATTCGTGATCAGCGACGTGATAGTGAATACATTTTCGACAATGTATTCTCGAATTATGTTTTTTTCTTTAATTGACTGGAAGAATTGCACTCCAAAAATGCATGTTTTAGGTGCAGTAATGCAGTGTCTTATTTTAATATGACAAAAATAGGTAACATTTTTTCTAAATTTTACAAGGAATCTAACGAGCCTAATTACGTTAAAATCCTTTCTGCTGTCCTTTCATTGGGGTTTTGAGGCCGCGGAAACAGAAAAAAGTCTGGGGGGGGGGGGCACATCGGGGCTGTAGGGAGGCTGGGGAACAACGGTGATGCCTGCCTTGACGAGGTAAACGGCCACGAGGAAGCAGGTGTGCGAAGGCGCATTGTCGTGGTGAAGCTTCCAGGATTTTGAGATGTCTGGGCGGACGCGATTCACCCTGCGTTTCAGCCGCTTCAGCACCTCGACGTAAAACTTTCCGGTAACGGTTGTCCCCTGCGGAACGAACTCATGATGGACCAATGGCCGACAATCAAAAAAGACAATCAGCATTGTCTTGATCTTTGACCTGGACATCCTGGCCTTCTTGGGGCGAGGGGAGTTCGACGTGTGCCATTCCGCACTTTGCCTCTTCGTCTCCGGATCGTATTCAAAGACCCAAGTTTCGTCCCCGGTAATGACGTCATCAAGGAAAGCGGGGTTGTCTTCGCAGGTGTCCAAAAGTTCTTGGCAGGTTTCGACGCGCCTCGCTTTTTGATCGTCCGTTAGCACTTTTGGCACGAGCGTCGCGCACACCTTTCTCATTCCTAAAGACTCCGACACAATTTCGTGGACTATGGTTTTCGTAATGTCTATTGTTTCGGAAATTAAACGGACACTTAGACGACGGTCAGTGTTCAACAAGTCACGCACACGTTTCACATTGTCGTCGGAACTGGAGGTTGATGACCGTCCAGCGCGGTTCTCGTCGTTGTCATCTTCTCGACCTTCTGCGCAGGCCTTGTGCCACCGGAAAATTTGCCTGTCCGAAAGACAATCGACGCCGAAAGCCTTCTTCAACATTGGAATGGTTTCCGCAGCACTCTTCTCCAGTTTCACACAAAACTTGATCGCCATCCGTTGCTCAAGCGAACGTTGCATTGTTTCTTGCACCGGGTCACTGTAACGACTCAAAGGACGAGTGATGCGACCGCTACAACGACCAGTAGCCAACTGAAGCTTGTTGGATCTTGTTGCCAGATCCCCCCACCACAATCCCAGCACGTAAAGCGCGGGCTGGCGCGTACAGTCTCGGGAAAAAAATTCACTGACATTACTTTCCGGACAAACCCTGTATAGATCCGCAAACTAGAGTCTTGGAGCTTCAACACGCCTTTTTTAATTTCGCGACACGACCATTTTTCACTTAGATATAGCCCGCCAAAAATCGGGGAAGTATTTAGATTTTTTTGCTCCCTTTAATTTTTGTGAGTAGTTTACTTTTCGTAAAAATCATTGTTCAAGAGATTGTACATGTTTTTTTTTTAATTTTTCTAATATTTTTTGTTCAAGTTTAGAAACGTTTCATGTATAGGAATGTTTTTCCAAAATGACCCAGTTAGCCAGTTGATACCTGGTATCTGTCATGACTTTCGTTGTTGACTGTACATATTTTTAGGTTAAATAAATTTTAAAAAAAAATTCGTTAACGCTCCGCTTTTTTTCACTTTGTAGATAAGGAAGTAATAAATACATTTTCTGGTAGCTCCATTGAATTGCTACATGATTTGGTATGCTCCACTTATTGAAGTAGACCGGATAACCAAATAAACAGTGTGGTTAGTGTGTTCTCTGAAATATGTAGCAAGAATTTCGTAACCGGAACGGATCTCTGGAAACTCCTGAAATGCCAATCGATGAAATTTTTATAGAGTCGCGTCAATACAAAATAAACTTAACATCATGTTAATGGCCTGACGCGTAAACTGTTTACTCGTCGTTGGTCTGACAACTTGAACGTACACGTCTAATTTGTTCGAAGTTGTTTATAGACCGTTCTGTCGGACGCTCGTTATTTAATGTTTAATTGAAACATAGCGTATTTCAACTCACGTGTCAACGGTCACGAAAGCGAGAGTTTATTTATGTAAACTATAATCGAATCGGTAGCCGGAGTTACCAGTTGTCTGCCTCCTTTGTCTGGGAAATAAAATATTTCGCACATATTTCATAAGGTCCCAATAACCATTTTCAATTTTTATCTAGCTAAAAATAATTTTGAAAAAACAGGAGAAATTACAACGGTTTTGTATTAAAGATGTGATAAACTGAAAGGATGGGGTAGCTACCCTTATCTGTACAAGAAGACTAATAAATTGACATATATAGAAAGAGGGTGATACACCATATAAATGTTGTTGATACCTATTATGAATTACAATGATTTTTTACATCAATTCATCTACTTTGACAACGTCGACATTGAAGGAATATTGAAAAAATGTTGGGTAATTTTTATTCCTTGATATTTTGGTGTTGTTTGTCGTATTTCTTACAGTTCATATCATTTTATCTTTATTGTATATGTGATTTTAAATGAAAAATCGTATAACACAATTTTTTAAATTTGATTTAATGACTGGATCAAGCAAGGTTACAAAGTCACTGGTAACTAAACAAATATTTTTATTACACGACATATTTAATTAGAGTCTAGTGTTTAACTTTTTGCTATTCCTTGCTTCGGATTTCGGTTGTCATTTAACATATATCGGCTCTGGATCATATAGATTCTGGTCCAACATTCGCTGGTTATGAACTAGCTTGGCGCAATGATGTAAGTATTGCACCACTGATATGAAGGTTGTGGGTTCCATTCTTGTTATAGTGTTTTTTTGCAAATTTATGGCATATGGACTTTTTATAATTATTGGTTATTAGGTGTATAGGAAACATGTATTAGTAGTATTAGCACTTGTTGATTACTACAGTCACTGCATTACTACTACACTTCATTAGTACATTCACTATGTTCATTTGTTCTCTGAATAAAAAACACTTTTTATTCGTTACCAATTACAGTAGCAACTTTTTCGCCTTCAATATACTCCCCTTGGCGATCTCTACAACGCTCCATACGACTTTTCCATTGTTGAAAGCAGTGCTGGAAGTCCGTTTCTGTCAGCTGGTTCAGAACCTCCGTCGCTTTTGATTTAACCGCTTGTTACGGGGTCGTAAGTAAAAAACCACGATTCATCGTAAGTAATCACCGTGTCTAACAAGCTTGGATCAGTGTCAATGTTGTTTAGAATGTCAGCACAAATGTTCATTCTTGATTCCTTTTGCTCGGGAGTGCGGAGTTTTGGCACCATTTTTGCGCAGACTTTGCGCATATTGAACGATTCATGCAAAATCTGGCGAACACATTCTTTGTCGATTCCTGTTATTTCAGCAAGCCTTCGGATGCTTAGACGACGTTCTTCGCGGATCGATTTACCATTTTTTTCAATGTTTTTGTCCGTTTTTGGGAATGTATAAAGAACATTCACACCAAATTTCAAATAAATCGGTTCATTAGAACTTGAGATATCGTGCACGCCAACTCGAAAAAAGTAGTTTTGAGAAAAACGCGTTTAAAGTTTTGAGACAAGTTTCCGGCAATTTTACTCAGTTAGCACGTCCACGTTGCTTGAAGGCTGGCTCAAAACTAATTTGAAATAAATACTAAGACGAAAAGATTCCGACTAAATACGTTTCGTATTTCGTAAGTACTCGGGCAGCGTCTACCGTCTATTGTTCATTTGTTCCGGTCGGAACGGAGCCGATGCCGCGTCACAAAAATGGCTGTAACTCATAAAATAATTGAAATTTTGAAAAATCCTTTAAAGGGCATATTCTTGAATGTCTAAACTTTGGAAATTTGAAAAAAAAAATCGATTTTTTCAAATTTGTAGACTAGAATACCCCCTTAATAGCCACACCTCGTACAATTGACACTACATTGTCGATGTCGCACGTCTCTGATCAAGTGACGTGTGGTAAGGTCTTTTTTTTGTACCTCGTTGTGGAACGACTCTTGTCATGTGCAGTTTCCAGAGGAGAGCCGATAAAGATTGTACCGTGTATTTAAATAATATTACCGCACGCTTAAAGCCAACACCCTCATAATTCTCCTCCGGAACACAAACGAGCGTATATCGCTTAAATTATTACGACCGAGGCGGTAAACTTATGCGCATAAATTAAAAACGTACTTCGCCCGAGTCACCGTCCGCGTCCTTGAAGGGATGTAAACCGTTATGCCGACTCGTAGGCGTAGGAGTTCAAAGGTTATTATGTGTTATTATTACGCGTCCTCTTCCATCCCTTCCGTCTTGCCGCCGCCGGCGCTCTCCTTATTAATTAGCGTGCCCCCATCAAAGGATAATTGTCGCTTACGTAACGATTCGTACATAATTGATTCGTTTCATTTCTGGTCTGGGCGCGCATTGCCAATCTTAGAGAGGCGCATTGCCTAATACGCCATAATTGGTACGCCCACGCCATTCGGAAATGCCGTTGTTTTTAAGGAGGCGGAATTCGCCTTCAGATCTATTAGAGGGAGCTCGAACCGGCTGACAGGAGTCCAGTAGGCGGATCAGATTGCCACGTTTTACTACCACCCACTAGATGTCGCTGTATGATATCCTTCACAGAGCGGATTTAGGAACCCATCCGAAATGATCACAATTCTGTGCGCGGTTCGCTGAACTCTGATGATTTCATCAATATACAGGGTTGGAAAGTCCAAGATTTCAAAGCCGAGCATTAAAAGATAGAAAAGAATAAACTCTGACAGATCGAGGAACTGACAGAGAAATATTATATCCATAGTTGCCAGACTGACATGTCATTTTAACACTTTTATGAGCGTTATTCTCTGTCTTTCGTGATAGGGTAGCAATAAAACATGTAGGCAGTACGCCCTCCCATAAATTATAATGCGTACGTGTGAATTTAATTATTATATCGTTATTAGTCTACGGAAAATAAGCACTTGAGTATTCCTGTGCGTACGCAGTATCCCGAGAAGTTAAATGTTTGGGTTGGTATTTTAGGCGATTCCATCGTTGGGCCATTTTTTATAAACGGTTCCTTGAATGCCAACAAATATTTGACAAATTAAACAAACATGTTTACGGAGATGAACATGAAAGACCAAAAATTTAAATTATTTACGGAATTGTACAACTCCTAAATAATATTTCCCCTGAAGTGTTAGAACTAGTGTTGTAAGAATACGAATCCCAGGTATCTTCAGTAAGCGCCGCAGCCTGCGCCATTCTTTATTTTTGATCAATCAGTGAAGATATTTATCGTTCCTTCCGTGAAAGATTACCGGCATTGATATGGGTTGCATAGGATCTGTCAAAGACAAAGCAGTGGGAGATGTCTCCACTAACCAGCATTGTGTGTAGCCTCTCTTCAAATGCGGCTTTCCATAAGCTAACACGTCGGTCTAATGATAAAAGCGTATATCCACATAACTGACCCCAGATTTTCCCAAGAGTCCTACAAAATTGATCATGGGAGACGGTGCCTTCTCGTAGTGAAGAGGACCATCTCCACTTTTTGGAGTTGACTGATATCCTGATAGCATGTTCCGCACACTCAACCCCCAATTATTTTGAGGGCCATCTTCATCCATGATTACCCACATCTTCTTGTACTTTAAATTCAATCGCTGTCCTTTTCAATTTGTTCACGATAAAGCTTCAGCATTTCATTCTAGTTCCTAGCACTTCATTCAACTTTTTACTTGTGAGATTTAATACCTTAAAGGGTAACACCGCTGTAAAATTTTCAAAAAAATCGATTTTTTTCGATCGAGAAAATTTGTTTTTGTTTGAAACAATTTTCAATATTTTCGTTTGAAATTTTAACCACATATTTTAAACAACATTTTGAAATGAAACACGTACGGATTTTTCGATGTTAAATAAAAAAAATTATAAACAAATAATTACCATTTTTTTTTCGTACAAAAATTGACTTTTTTCTTCAAAAAACATGCCAATTACACAAAAAATCAAATTTTTAAAATTCCGTACGTATTTCACTAGCTATACTCGTGTTGATTAAGAGGATTTTTTTTGTTTCAAATCAACATTTGCACCATTTCTGCACGTGCCGCGAAGCGCTTCGACAACGTGTCTGCGGAGAATAACGTTAGCGCCGCCATTTTGCAATATTTATGGATGAAAAAAAATGTTTTGTACTTCAATATATGACCAATAACACCCTTAAAGCGTGTTTACTTACTAACTTTCCTTCAATCCGAAAAAAAAATCGTTAATAGACATTGCATAAACAGACTGTCCTGTTAGACGTTTTGCCTCCCCCAGCCGATATGGTAACACGCAATATACCCAGTAAACGTCCGTCAAAGGGTCTTTCGGGGTGAAAAGATTGCCTTTTCCGTTTACTGAATTTTACATGGGTGTACCTGTTCGCTTCGCGCGATCCCTATCTGGCCAAATGAAAGGGTCGGTTTGTCCAACACGAATCGATATACCTAACCCCGCTCAAACGTCCAGTTTAATAAACAAAGCCTCGACCACCTCTGCGGTTTCCTAATGAAATAACAAACCTACGCAAAAGTCGGAATAAACACGCCCGACAGACGTGGAACAAATCTCTCGCCGCCCTCACCCCCTTGCGCTTCGAAGGGCGAAAGCTAGCTCTACACGACGACGTTCGCCACGTTCTCCCGGCGCCCGTCATCAATCTTCATACGGAGAAACATTAAAAAAGACTACCGCGGTAAGAGGTTCTCTCGTACACTTCAATTTTCCCCGATGGATGCGACCAAGTCAGATATTTCCCGGGCCGCTCCCTGGGGACGCTTATTTATTGCGAGGAGCGGCCGGTCGCCGCCGCCACCGCCACCGCCGGACACTCCCGTTGTTTTTGTCCACCTCGAGATTGATTTGTTTTCATTTCGGTGTGTGTGTTTATGTGCGGAGTCGCCGTTCAGAACTAATGGCCATTGTGGTCGCATTAAGAGGAATTTAGGGGGGGGGGGCAGTGGAATTTTATTATGTGTGGTCCTCAAACGTGGCAGACAGACATTGTTGGACTCCGAGGTAGGCCGTTGGTAGCTCACCAAAATTTGCCATAAACCGCAGAATTATCTCCTAGAATGTAAAATCTCAGTTCTGTTTTTTTCGGTTTTGCAACTTATAACACTGGTCTACACACATTTTGGTGCCTAAGATTTTAGACCTGATTTTAAGTATGTCTTGTGAGCTGATACAAAAACACCAGTCGCATTTTTTATATCAGCTCTGGTTTATAAGATTTTTTTCAAAAATATCAATTTATTTTGAGATTATACATCAAGAAATTATCTTTTTGTGATTTTCTTGAGTGAAATTTTAGTTCAGTTAGTGCACTTTCATGCTCATATTCCAGCCTAAATTTTTGAAGTTAAGAAGCATTTCCTCGACTAGTTCTTTATAGTTATCAGCCTTGTAGTTTCCAAGGAAGTTTTGTGCAACCGCTACAAAAGATTTCCACGCAATTCTCTCACAGGCCAATTTTTTGTGTCCAACGACTTGATTTGGCTCGACTGTCCCAGAAACAAATAAAACAAGGGTATTTCGTATAACCACTTTGTTGACCCAACAATTAACCATTTTCAATGTCGACACAAATCGCCCAATTATGTTCAAAATATTTTATTTTCTGTAAAATAACTGAAATTACCTCATATTCTTCTTTCATAGATATAAAGTGGGCAAGTGGAATAGAAGCATGCTTATTGCCATAATGTAAAAAGACTGCTTTGAGACTTCTTTTACTACTGTCAATATAGAGACGCCAATCACTTGCATGATATGTCTTCAAGCCCATGAAAGTCAGCAAGCCGTTCACATCATTACCTACAATATACCAAATTTTCATCAGAGGAAAAAAATTGCAAGTTTCATTTTCTCGTGCGATAAGAAGATCTTGATGCTATCTTTTGAAAGATCTAAGTCTGATGAGATCTTTAAGCTCACTTTGTGAAAATGTTTTATAATTTGATGTTTCTCCGCAGTATTGAAAATCGTTATCTTTAGAAACTTCCATTTGATCATCCTCAGATCAGATTCCTGTACTGCCTGATGAAAAACTGATATTGGAAAAGTGTCTAAATGAGGAATAGGTCTTAATAGCTTAACAGTTGTCATGCTGATTTTTTTGTTCTAGCCAAATCATTGGTACTCCAAACTTCAAAGATTTTCGCGTTCATTTTTCCCATTTCCGCAAATGTTCAATGCACATTTTACAAACACTGTGGGGCAGCCACACTTTATCGTGGTTGCGAATTTCAATACCGAAGTAAGCAAAATCCAAGCGAATTACAGTGTCAGTAAACGATTTTCGCTGACCTTTCAATATGTATTCACCACAAATGTAACAAAACATATCAGGATCGTTAGCACAATATCTCAACTTACTTGCCATAATAAAATATTGTTATTGCAAAATTGACTGTTTTCAAATAAGACCGGAAAAGAATTAAAATGAGAATAGTAGGTAAACCAAAGCTGACATCAACTAACGGCAATATAGTTGATACTACCTATCTTACCGACCATGGATACAAACAGGGCTGCACCAAAAAAACAATTTTTCTTGTAGGCCTGTGTAATCTATGGATCAGAAATTCATCACCCCTGGAAATGTTTGGAGACCGAGAACTGTTTGTTCACTAATAGTTTCATTGCAGCCGCGATACTGTCCATGAGGATGTAGGTTACCAATTCTCTTTCATGAATTCCGCAACTTAGATGTATCGTTATATATATCTTAAGGTCATGTAAGGTCATCTGACATTTTCAAAGTAACTACATAGTACTTAGATGATTCCTTTAAGTAGAAATAAACAAAAACAAAAAATTCAAAGCAGAAGTGAAATTTGCTGACCAAACTTTATTGGTTCGTGTCTACAATAGCAATTATTACATAATATGTTGAGTTAATGACCAGAAATAAATCATTAAAGTTTCAAGAAAAATATTTTATCTATATTATTAGATAAAATATTTACAGATAAATATGAACAGATGCAATAACAGTTCAACGTTAACAGATATCTTCATCAAGTACGGTGTCCTGAAATAATTTTGAGATTGCAAGGTACATATACTGTTTGAGTTTTTGCAACCTCAATGTCATTTTGGAAATTCGAACTCGATAAAAAAAACTTTTGCAAAAAAAATGTTTTTTCTATTTTAATTTAAGACTACACAGTGTTCAGAAACAATACACTTGTTCACTTAATTATTTTGTTCTTCTTCTTTCAAAAAATTCGTAAAAGGATTTTGTAAGAACTATATTTCAAAACTGCCGTTACATTCTCTGTGCGGTCATTGGTTGCTGAGATATCGATGATCAAAGACTTTCGCAATAAAAGTCAGATATCTCAGCGACAAATTGACATAAAGAGATTATAACAAAAGCAAATTGAAGCTGAATAAACAAGCTATCCGGCCCATGGATTGATTTAATTCAAAAAAATCTCCAGGTCTGTGGCCCAAACAAAAAATAAAAAAGTTACAAACATTTTTTCGCGCGCTATTTCTTAGGATTGTGGGATAATCGTAGCTCAGAAAAATTTTTCTCCAAAATATCTCAAAACTACAAACCGGAAGCCTCAAAATGTTTTTTTTTTTAATCTAGATACGACCATTTTTCACTGAGATACAGCCTTTCAAAAATCAGCAAAAAAAATTGGGAACTTTGTTCCCTTCATTTTTTGGAGTAGTATGGTCTAGACTTCATAACACAGACACAAATAAAAAATATTTAAAATTATCCCTGTGACGGTGGCAGGAAAAACGTGAGCATGGAATTTGGCGGATAATTCCGCTATCTCATGCGCGACAGCTCAGCCGAGAGATATTGTCGAATAAAAACCTCAATTAATCACCGAGCCGCTCGAACTACGTAATTCGCATGCATGTTCCGAATGCTAAGGCTATTTTTAAGTACGCTCCGGTCTGTCACAGCGCTCAGTAAAAAATACCGGCGCCTCGAACTAGTGATGTCAAATACATTTACTTTTTAGTACTCGGAGTAATCGTTACTTTTATACCGAGTACTCGTTACTTTGTATTCGTTACTGAGTACAGTTACTTATGTATACGACAGTACAAATTACTTTTTATCGTTACTAGCAGTACAGTTACTTGTAACTTTGTTCGTCTGAGGAATCCTTTCAATTAAAAAAAATGGATTTTATTAACAGTAGGTATCATTCTAAAATATAAGATAATATTGTGTATGTCAATTAAAAACATAATATTTCATTTTTCTCCTGCAGAGTGCACTAAAAAAAGGTAAATAAATAATTAAATTCTGTGATATACTTATTTCACAATAATTATTAGGTATCTGTGTTCATCGCGTTGAATAATTACAGATTACCTATTATATAAAATATCCGATCGTATACTAGACACCTTAATAAACACCAATACCAAACTCAATATCCGAAATCCGCGCGGTGTGGTAAGTTACAGTCAGGTACAAGTACGAGTACGAATACTACCGAGTCCGAAATATTCGTCGTTACATGTAATCATGACTCGGGGCAACGGAGCCAGTTCCAAAGTACTCAGTACACAGTACCGAATACTTTTTCCAACGATTACTCAGTATACGTTACTTCGCCAAGTAACGGATAAAAAGTAACGAATAGTTACAATACTGACATCACTACCTCGAACGTTGCGAATTAGTACTGTAAGAAGGAAGTCGATGATCTAACTGCCCGGACTGGTTTATTTGGTGCACGTTTTGCCTAATTCAATTCTACATATAAAATTAATTTAGTACGCCTACGCATAAGGCAGAGTTGTTTATTTTAATATACCTAGAAATTGCAGTGTGGGATTCAGTTGCATCGACCACGCAGCTATCTGATCAAGCCGGGTCAAGCTTCTATATGCTAAAAATTTCAAATTAAAATTTCTGATTCTGATTTGATATGCGCAGTTATTATTATTATACACAATAGTTTTATTTCTTACATTTTATCGTATGACACAATCATATTTCAGTCTCATGTTACGTTAACGACTCCAGTGACCTCCAGTATGCAAGAAATAATATACAATGAATGCAAGAATTAAAATGAAATCCTAAGAAAATATCGAATTCGAAATTGCCCCACTTCCCTCTAGAAGTAAGCGGTCTCAGTAGCTAACAAGCAAAAGGAGGAATATCTCGAGAACGGGAGAGCAATCGTGACACTTGAAAAATACTGCTTGTTTAAAATTTATTAAATATTTTCCTTTAAAAAACCTGTCAGACGTGTAATCGGGCCCATCGCGACGTTTTTCGAACATCGCTGAACGTCCTGGGCACGAGGTAGTCGAGTGTTCTCGGGAGAGGGACAAAATACGGGCGATAATAAATACCGCGGCGCTGGGGGTGAATGGGGCAAGTTGATGAGCTCAAAACGAAACACGACAAATCACTAAAAATATTTTGTTACATACTTTCAGTGTGGTTTATAATAAGAATAAGGTCTCATGAGATGTTACTGTGATTATTACATTGTCTTCGAACGTCCAAAAACTTTTTCGTTCCGGATGCGGTTGGTGTTTTCACAATTCACAATTACTTGTTTCACATTCACTATAAGACTGTCAACATTAGGATAACAGTTTAGGACATTCGGACTTTTCGGGCACACGAATGATGCATCGACCAGCGCAATTTATCTAATACAATCAATAAGTGTACTTATGTTCGCGTTACGTTAAGTGTATTATGTAGTTACGTTCGCGACTCGACCTTTGGCACGTGCCGTAACTTGGTTAGAGTGGGGCGCACAACACGGCAGACAGGATATATTCCGGGATATAATGGTGTTATTTTATTGATTAACTACGATGGTACTATATACACAGGAGTTGACAATATACTATATTAATGTGGCACATATAACTGTTGAATTTTCTATTTTTGTTGCCCACCAAGTGATTATTGGATTCCTCTTTGTGTATCCTTCTTTCTAATTTGTTATTGTATTCGTAGATACTAGCTTTCGATAACTAGAATGATTGTATCGACAATATCGGTCACGTATCAACCAGAAGGGAAGTAAATGACGAAACACAACTCCCATTACTTTAATTTCCTACTTCCCCGGAGACTACTTTCCTTGATCCGTTTTTTTTTATCCGCAACGTAAACACGTTTGACATTTCCATTACGGCGACTGTTCATCACATATTCCATTTGGAAGGACGATACAAATATATGATTCCATCAAATTCGCAAAACATTTTTCCGCCATTTCATTATTATTAATATTATTTTATTCTTGAGAATATTGAAACTCTACATTTATAGGCATCCAGTTTGTATGAAAAAAATACATCTCACAGTTGTACCTATGTACAGCGTTTGTTAAAGAAGTTTCCGAAGATAAATTTGTTTCTCTATCAGTTCATTGAGTCTTTATTAACAGCTTGTTTAGCTTTATGCAATAATAGCAAAGTCCAACTTGCCAACCCACTAATTGCATAAGGTGCGGTTGCTGATTCTGCAAATTTCCACATTTAAACTACCTAATTAAATAGATTATCACTTCGTTTGTCACTGATTGTAATGATTACATACCATAATACGGATTATATACCGGGTGTAACAGGATCATGGTACACCCCCTTTTCTCCTTTAGTTTTCAAGATGATTAATTGAAATTTGGAATATCCTATATACATAATAAGGAGCACTGTCTGACATACAAGTGATTTTTTTTCACTTCCGGTTTCGCCGGAAGTGACACTAACTTTCGATTTTTAAATGGAACACCCTGTGTATTATTGCATTTTTGAATTCTGCATAATTTTCTGAATCCAACGATACCAAATAAGTGGCATTTCAAATGTCAATATTTTTTACAATTATAATTTTAATTTTCCATTTAAGTGGGCCATGACGGTTCCGATTTATTCTAAATGACCCATGTAACGCTACAAAAATCGAAATCCCGTCAAAAATACAAAATTATGTGATTTATGAGCAAATAAAGTTCATCAAAATTGTTTTTGGAGCAGAACTCAATTTTTTCAAATGGAACCATATTGGTACCGTAGTACCAAAATGATTACGAACGTAGGATGGAATATTGCAATTGGATTTTGCAAAATAACGTGCAACCAAACAATTATTTTTTGGGAATTATTTTATTTTCGGACGAGTCTAGTTTTACAAATTTGGGATTATTTAACCGACAAAATACTAGATATTGGTCTCAAGAAAATCTAACCGAAAAATTTATTACGAGAGGGTAACTTTCAAGTGCGGTTCGGTTTCAATGTTTGGCTCGGAATAATCGGTAGTAGAATCATTGGTCCAATAATATTTGAAGGACCCCTGACTGGTGCAAGATACTTGAGATTCCTGCAAAATGAGATTGAGGACATTTTAGATGAGTTACCTTTGAATTTATGGCACGGAATGTATTTCCAACAAGATGGCGCTCCTCCCCATAATTCAAGGATAGTAATTGATTACCTTCAACGGAGATTCGGAGAAAAAAGTAATTTTGATGAATGGTCCTGTGAGGTGGCCTCCAAGGTCACCTGATTTAACACCCCTTGATTTTTTTTGTTTGAGCTACGAGTAAGACGCGCAATTAATTGCATAACGGCCCAGCAATTGGCGAACGTTCTTCGAGAAACAGCTATGCGAGTTCAGAAGTGTATTGACGTTAATGGACAGCATTTTGAACAACTGTTGTAGTGTTTTGTGTTTATTGTTTGTATTCCAAAGCCACCTTTATGTAGGTATAACAAGATAATTAAAACAAAATTGTATTTTCTTAATTTCTCTTAGCTGTAATTTTGTTTGTATTTATCGCACATATTAATACGACATAAGAATAAATTACGTATTAATAGTAATAATAAATGGTACTACGGTACCAATATGGTTCCATTTGAAAAAATTGAGTTCTGCTCCAAAAACAATTTTGATGAACTGTATTTGCTCATAAATCATATAATTTTGTATTTTTGACAGGATTTTAATTTTTGTAGCATTACATGGGTAATTTAGAATAAATCGGAACCGACATGGCCCACTTAAATAGAAAACTAAAAATTATAGTTGTAAAAATATTGACGTTTGAAATGTCACTTATTTGGTATCGTTGGATTCAGAAAATTATGCAGAATTCAAAAATGCAATAATACACAGGGTATTCTATTTAAAAATCGAAAGTTAGTGTCACTTCCGGCGAAACCGGAAGTGAAAAAAAAATTCACTTGTATGTCAGACAGTGCCGCTTATTATGTATATAGGATATCCCAAATTTCAATCAATTATCTTGAAAACCAAAGGAGAAAAGGGGGTGTACCATGATCCTGTTACACCCGGTATATATATATTATATTTGGTAAATAGGCCAGTTACAACTTTGAGTAACTTTGCAATCGTTGTTCAATATCCAGGAAGACCACACAGTCTTTATTCCACAAAATAATATGCTCGTATAATCAAATAGGGTCAGAAATTATAGGTCTTCAACGTCCAAAATTAGCTTTTATAGGCGTCATTCAATGGCAGACTATAGGAAATATTTTCAGTACAGAATCAACGAACGCTGGCAATACCAAAGCGTATACAATACGTTCACTTCAAATGGGGACATTTTTAAATAGTAGGTACACTACTTCTGATCTATTTGGATGTTTGACTGACCATAAAGTATGGAGCTAATATTCCACCAGAAGTGAATCATTACACGTCATTTATCTGTAACGGCCCTTAATGAATATCAGTTGGGAGAAAACGACTGCCATCACTCTTAACGATAAACAAGCGATAAGCTAGGGCTTTTACTATAATAGTTTATCTTGTCCAATAAAATAGGCCTGATAGTGCTCTCCCTTTGTCATCTGTTAATAAACGCGCCCAATTACAGCAAAGAATATGCTTGCCCTTACTATAATTCGACAAAGAAAGCAGAATATATACAGTGTGGAAATTAAATAACTCCATTTTGCACACTGTATATTAACCCTTTAACGCCCAAGAGACATGAACTTAGAGGCTCATATTACTGATAATAAATACTGAAATAAAGAAAAAATAATTAATACCATGTTTTCCTATGTTTTCGAGGTCGCTTTTTCGAATGGAATCGTTAAAATTTGCAAAAAAATTGATGTAACCTTCAATTTTTAACAAAAACTATTAAAAAACGTGATTTTTTCAAGATTATTTTCTTTAAATCGCAATTTCAGCTATGTTATCGTACTTTATACTACTCAAAAACAAATAGAAACTTGTACTCGAGACGTGCATTGAAGGAAACGCAATGAGAACAATTTATTTTCTTATTTTTGAGGTTAGAATAACTAGATATGGCAACATTCAAAGGGTGATATTTCTCGTTTTTTACCAGTTGCGTACCAAAAGAAGAATTTTGAAAAATGATTAGTACTTTGGGTGTTTGGGGTCGCTGATCACGATCCTGATGTCAGAATTTCAAAATTCAATATGGCCACCATCCCGAATCAAATTTCAAATTTTTCGATTATTTTGCCTCAAACTTTATAAACTCGGGGTTTCGGGGTCGCCAATCACGATCCCGATGTCAGAATTTCAAAATTTAGGTTTTGAATTTGCTTCAAAATGGTCGCCATGTCATATCTACCATCTTGAATTTTGAAATTCCGACATCAGGATCTTGATCAGCGACCCCAAAAACCCCAAAGTACTAATCATTTTTCAAAATTCTTCTTTTGCGTCAATGATCCCGCAACTGGTAAAAAACGAGAAATATCACCCTTTGAATTTTGCCATATCTAGTTATTCTAACCTCAAAAATGGGATCAAGTTCATGTCTCTTCACGGTGCACTTGGGTGTTAAAGGGTTAATGTTATATTTAACAAATTTAGAAAAATGTGTTCTTCAAAAAACATGAATTTCTTCATGTTTCCAACGAATGCAATAAATGTAGGATCGGATTCTAGCGGCCAGCTCGCCCGTCATCTATAGTCAATGACCGTTCGGCCACGGGTCGGATCATGGACGACAGTTTTGACCTGTTGTATCCGCAGGTAGTTTTAGCCGATCCGCTCGAATGTATGTACGTGTTTTATTTATTTAAGATATGTACGTTCATTTATTTTAACCTTCTGCAACTGAGGTGGTAGTCTCTCAGACACCGGAAACCAATTGCAACGTTGCCATTTCGCAATAGAGCTTGATGTAGGTCTGTCTCGCTCAATACTTTCCTTAAATGGTGCGAGCCAGTGAACAGTCAGGTAAAGGTCTTAAGGTAAAAAAAAATAAAAATAAAACAATATCATTATAGATTTTTATGATATTTACATTTTAAAATGACGTATGACAGACACCACCTCAGTCGAATGTGAACAATAATTTCACCTCAGTCGCAGAAGGTAATATAAAATAATATAGGCGACGGCTATGGAAATCATTTAAAATTAGTTGCTCTGGTAATAACAATAAATTCATATAAATCAATTATCTATAAACCTAACAAAAAAAAAAAATGTAACGTAACTTGCTTGGAATACGATCAACAAACATTTACTAGGAAATTGCAAATGTTAACTGTTTTCATGTCAATTCCACGCGTTCAAGCGTGGGTGTTTCGTTTTTTTTTTTGTGCTGCCGTTTTGTAGCAGCAAATGCCGGTTCACTTTATTATTGTCGTTTAAAATAACGTTTTATACGAATGATTGCAACATGACGTTTAATGGTGTGTATTAAAAATATATGAGAGAGATATTCTCCATTGAAAATGGTAAAAGTATAGTGAATATGTAGAGAAGTGCAGTCGTGCCGTTTTTGAGGAACGTTACAATAGGGGACATACAGGCATTATTTCTATAATCCCTCAAAATATAGATTACAGAAGTACAGCGAATACAGAAATGGAATCATACCATACAAGTCGTGAAAGCGTTGAACAATATCGAGCGTATTTAGTTACAATAGAACGCGACCACAGTCAACTTCGGAGCACAGAAAAAACAACGAGAACCGCGTTGTCTTGGGTAAAAACATTTCAAATCAACTTTGAAACTTAAATAAATATTCTGTAAAATGCTTTACAAAAGTTAAAACAGTAGAATGCAATTTAAATATATGTGAAATAACAATTTCCTTTCTACAATTCAGTTGCGTATGTTTTAAAAAGATACGAAGACAACGAAATATGCAAAAGACAGATCATTGTACGGATTTGTGATGGTCCTTTTTTTTTCGTGGACTTCCACGGAAGTTATTTACTTCTTGAAGAGAACTCGGACATCTGTCGTCTCCCGTATTACATAGCGAGTTCATGCAAAAACGTAATTCGCTGCGAACAAAGAGACTTGCCGTATGGAAATTCTGGAGGAGATTTAATATATTTGAATAATGCGATTTAGGCACGGTGAAATTGAATGGGTACGTAAAATATTGCAACTAGAAATGCATACGTTTCAAGTTGTTTTTCATTCTTTTTACGTAAATTGAAATTGTTCGTACAGAATATTTCAGAACCCTTTCAGAACGAAGAAGCTTGAACAACTATTACGAAACTAATTCCACATTTTTTTACAAATAAACAGACATTTGATTAATATACGACTGAATTGCTATCAACTACTAAAGATCTGCCTCAAGCACAGCATTGCGTGTTAATAAATGAATATTACAAGAAGTCCTCTCACAAATGAGACGTGGTCTACCACAGTGGGCACTTAAAAGTACATTAAGGACCCATAGGATCGCCTGAACATGACGTGATCAGCCCTCAAACCGCTACTGACTAGGTCTATTATGTTGTGGGGTACCGTACACCATACCGATCATCTGACAACGACTACCAACTAATAAAACAGTTTGCTGCTGCCTCCATTAGTCAAGTCAAGCATCAAGCCAACTGACAAGCTGGAGGAAGTGAATACAGCGGTTAATCAAAACTAAGGAAGTCCAAAGCGCTTTTGACAGAAATTAATTATGCCTACAATAACACTTATGCCCATAATAATTGCGACCAAATTAGATATCATCAAATTCTGATTTCTAGCAGCTTGAATTGATAATACCTAAAACACCAAACTGATCTGATTGATTACGTTTTTCCTTTAAAAGTGTTTGGCATAACACGAACGCAGATTAATTCCTTTTTGCAAGCGCTGAAATATTTCCAAGGCCTATTTTTCCGCATAGTGGATTGTTGAAGGACTTCGCTAATAGCTTCGCTTTGTCGGTTTCATTTTTCAATGCTCCTGATATACACGGTGGAGACTTTAACTGGAATATATTCGCTAGCGGGGTGGTGAATGATTTTGAGAAAATTCCCGAGACACGTCAACTTTTAAATGTATTTACCTACATTTAAAGAGGAATCCAACGCACTGATCAAATTTTAATTTTTAGTATGTTTGTAGGGTTGCATACAATTAAAACGTAATTTTATAGTTTAATTTATTTTTAACGCAACAATTTCGTACTCAAAATGTGTGTTGTTTAGTTTTGGAATGTAAACCTTACTTTTCATATGTCCCCACAAAAAATTCCAAGCAATTTTTTGCCACAACTGATATTTGTTATTTTTTGCTAGTGTTTTTACACGGCCGCAAAGAGTAATTTAGTTTGTATGCTGTATTCAGAGTTTGAAACGAAGTGTTATTTGAAATTGGTGAAATGTCTTATTTAACTGAATCCCTAAAAATCGAAATTTTGATGGATATGGTGATAGGGCGCGAACTCAATGCGAAGTTGTTCGCTTGTTTCGAGAAACGCATCCTGACTTGCCACCACTAAATCAAGGTACCATTAGTAAAATTGAGGCACAATATCGAGAGATGGGTCATGTCAGGAAAGTACCGAGTAAGAGGCAGGCTGTTGTTGATGACGACACGAAGTTGAATTTGTTGCTTGCTCTAGAAGAAAATCCAATCACTCCAGCCCGTCAACTGGCCCGTGATAGTAATCTTAATCACAAAACAGTTTTAAAAAATACTTAAATATGAGAAAAAACGCCCATATAAAATGCAAGCTGTTCAAGAGCTACTTGAATATGATCCAGATCGACGAGTGGAATTTTGCGATTTATTGATGACTTGTATTGATCAACACCAGTTATCTTTAGAGTGGATAGTTTTCTCTGACGAGGCTACTTTTACATTAAATGGGCACGTAAATCGCTAAAATTGTCGTTACTGGGCTGAAGAGAACCCCCATTGGATTAGGGAATTTCATACTCAGCGCCCCCAGAAAACTAATGTGTGGGACGGAATAATACAAGATATAAGTGTAGGACCATTTTTCTTTGATGACACTCTTAATGGAGCAAGATACTTGCGTTTACTCCAGCACGAACTAATGCCAGTGCTATGTCATTTATTTCCAAACCCCTTAAACCCTAACTTGACCGACGAGAGGTTATGGTTTCAGCAAGATGGGGCCCCACCACATTATGCTGCCATTGTTCGTCAGTATCTGGACAGAATTTTTCCCGGTAGGTGGATTGGGAGGCGAGGTAATATTGAGTGGCCAGCAAGATCTCCAGATCTTATACCACTGGATTTCTTTTTGTGGGGACATCTTGAAAGTAAGGTTTACATTCAGAAACCCAACAACATAGCAGATCTGCAGGAAAGGATAAGAGAGGAAATCGGAAAAATAACACCGCAAATGTTGCATAATGTAAGGGACGAAACCTACCACAGACTGGGATGCTGCCAACAAGTGAATGGTGCACATTTTGAACAATTGTTACGTTGAAAACAAATTAATTTTTAAATTGTTTTAATTGTATGCAACCCTACAAACATACTAAAAATTAAAATTTGATCAGTGCGTTGGATTCCTCTTTCTACCAGCTTTACAATGAGGGGTCACAAGCCATAGGGTTGCATTTGAAAAAATCATGTCGAGGGTGGTTTCAGCCACCCCTGAAGGGCTATATTTTTCATATTACTTGCAAAATGTAGGTAAATACATTTAAAAGTTGACGTGTCTCGGGAATTTTTTGAAAAATCATTCACTACCCCGTTAGCGAATATATTCCAGTTAAAGTCTCCACCGTGTATGTAGTTCCTGACTTCAATGATTGATACGTACGAAGTTATCAAAGTCTCCCTCAAGTTTTAAGGGTTTCCAACGTTGGTGTGACCTCGTCATTAAATTTTTCGTACCTTAAGTTTCAGATCCAGACAAAGGTGATTCATAAGCATCAGCCAGACGAAGCCCACAGCTTGAAGGCGACCAAAACAGAATGTGAATCATATTTTCCTCCGAGGCAATTCGTCTCAAACGTCGGGAAGGAATTAGACGAATCAAAACAAAACAGAAAGACCGACGCGGTACGAAAATAAGCAATCGTTAAATGGCCAATGTAAATCGGGCGTGAAACGGGACCACATCCGTCAACGCCAATTTGGAAAAATCTGGCACGTGTTAACGACACCGGGCTATTTATCGTCCATTTTAGTGACTGATTGATTATAAGGCCGGAGTTTCTTAATTAAAAGTACATCAATTAAGCGGTATCACGTGTACGTAGGAAGTTCGCCGCTTGTTATGTGGAAAGTTGTGCAATATGCGAGGACCGAACGCCTTTAAGTTCAACAAACCCGATGTGTATTTTTATTCGGGCAGCGTTGAAAAACTCTTGAGAAGTGGGCATCAATAATGTAAGGCTATTTTGGCACGTCGGCAGTTCCCTACTGACTGGCTGATTGCGACAGCTCTTTAAGATCCAACGCGTCACGTAAAACTCATGGTAAATTATTGAATTTACAGTCGGCAAAATTCATCCACCCTCTTTTTTGAAGGTTGCTTCAATTCTGGCTTTTTTTGTATTGCAGTATAGATTTTTTTTTGCTTCTGGTAGGATTACAGCATGTGAAATTCTGTGTCTAATAAGCCCAAGTTTAAAGTGACATGTCGATTGACGAAAATATATCGCGAAAAGAGTAAATTAGTGATGTTTTCAAAAAATGGTCAATGATATAATAATGACAATATGGATTATTGCTAAAAAAAAGCCTTTTTTAACTTAAAAAAATACTAATAAAAAGTGAAAAATCGATCCCTACATTGATTTTTAGCACAAACGACAATTAAAACCATTCCGAGCACTATCAGAAAAAAATCGCAGCGCTTAGAAACTATAACGGTTTCTTTGGGCTACTTTAGGGTTGAAAAGTTGCAGTCAGCATCCTTAGTCTATTATTTGCAAAGTTATGCCAAGTTATGCAAATATCCCTAGTTGCGTAATTTTTTACCTCTTTTTCAATCAACAATTTCGCTTCGAAAAAATTTGTTTAGCAAAAACCAATCACTACAACTTGTAAAGGATACTTTGCAATTTTCAAAACTCTACATACATCAACCCTTTAACGCCCAAGTGCACTGTCAACAGACATGAACTTAGAGGCTCATATTACTGATAGAAAAATTAAAGAAATAACAACTAAAACCATATTCTCAACAACTAAAAACCGTATTCCTATGTTTTCGAGGTCGCTCTTTCGAATGGAATCGTTAAAATTTGCAAAAAAATTGATGTGACCTTCAATTTTTAACAAAAAACTATTAAAAACGATAGAAACGATTTTTTTCAAGATTCTTTTTTTAAATCGCAATTTCAGCTATGTTATCGTCCTTTATACTTCTCAAAAAACAAATACAAACGTGCACTCGAGACGTGTACTTGAAGGAAATGCAATGAGAACAATTTTATTTTCTCATTTTTGAGGTTAGAATAAGGGTGATATTTCTCGTTTTTACCAGTTGCGGGATCATTGACGCAAAATAAGAATTTTGAAAAAATTATTAGTACTTTAGGGGTTTTTGGGGTCGCTGATCACGACCCTGATGTCAGAATTTCAAAATTCAAGATGACGGATCCAATATGGCCACCATCCCGAATCAAATTTCAAATGTTTCGATTATTTTACCTCAAACTTTGGAAACTAGGGGTTTTCGGAGTCGGTAATCACGATCCCGATGTCAGAATTTCAAAATTCAGGATTACGAAATTTGCTTCAAAATGGTCGCCATGGCATATCTACCATCCTTAATTTTGAAATCTGACATCCGGATCGTGACTAGCGACCCCGAAAACCCCTAGTTTCGAAAATTTGAGACAAAATAATCGATAAATTTGAAATTTGATTCGGTATGGTGGCCATATTGGATCCGCCATCTTGAATTTTGAAATTCTGACATCAGGGTCGTGATCAGCGACCCCAAAAACCCCTAAAGTACTAATGATTTTTCAAAATTCTTCTTTTGCGTCAATGATACCGCAACTGGTAAAAAACGAGAAATATCACCCCTTGAATTTTGCAATATCTAGTCGTTTTAACCTCAAAAATTAGAAAATTATATTGTTCTCATTGCGTTTCCTTCGAGTACACGTCTCGAGTCCACGTTTGTATTTGTTTTTGAGTAGTATAAAGGACGATAACATAGCTGAAATTGCGATTTAAAAAAAAGAATCTTGAAAAAACCGCGTTTTTTTAATAGTTTTTGTTAAAAATTTAAGGTCACGTCAATTTTTTTGCAAATTTTAACGATTCCATTCGAAAGAGCGACCTCGAAAACATAGGAATACATGGTTTTAGTGATTTTATCTTTATTTTTTCTATCAGTAATATGAGCCTCTAAGTTCATGTCTCTTGACAGCTCACTTGGGCGTTAAAGGGTTAATTTTAAGTACGTTCATTATTTCCCGAGTAACTGATTACCAAAGTCAAAAATGACTTGTTTGCTTTGAACTGCCACAACTCCATGAAAAATCATCGTACAGGGCTCAAGTAGGTAGGTCAATTTAATTTAATTTAAAGATAATTACATTATCTAAAAGGGCTATGTGGTGGACCTTTTAAAAGACATGCAAAAATTTCGAAAAATATTTTGCAATATTTTTTATGATTACTCAAACACTGCTGACGCTAAAAAATTTTAAACTCAAGATCCAAAAACTAGAAACTTGAAGATTCAATTTCCTTTTTTTTCTTTTCTCTACGAGCATTTTCCCCCAAATTACAGCTCTTTGAAAATCACCTAGAAATTTGTGATTTTTTTATGTCTCTTAATTTCTGCGCCTAGTGTATTAGACGCAAAATTTCACAAGCTATCAGAAGTATCAGAAAGGATCAGGATTTAAGCAACCTCAAAGTGGGTGTATAATAGGGTCCGGAGAGTTTTCTCTAACGCATGGTAAACTGCATTTAACTATCCAGCGCGATAGCGAGATCGGTTAGTGACGTACGTATGCACGGGCACAAGAAATACACGCGTATATAATTTACAAGGCGCTTAAAAAATACAGTTTATACTTTAATTATATCATAGAGTTGTTTACTACTGTTATAACACACATTTCCGGACCCTAATGACTCGTTACTGGTCGTATGTATTTTTTTATGAATCAGGCGATTAAAGTTTTGCTTACTTGTTACGTGTCAATGGCAAAACTAATTCAATAAAACCGCATGAAAGACAACACGTGACCACCACTACGATAGTCATGTCTATTTTAAATTTTATAATCAATCCCAATTCCGTGTGTTCCGCCTACTAGCTGGTTTATTTCCTACAATATACTCACAATTTCCCTTAAAAGTGCACGTACAATAAGCGCGAGTATTAGTCATGTCCCACACAAAGAACAATTACTGAGTTAATGTTTTATTCTGTGAATGAAAAAAAGCTAAACAAGGCAGATAACCCACACTTAACCTCAACCGCAACAAGGAGTTGTGTGGCTTCCACGAACCGCAAGTCAGAGGTCATCGTAAAATAATATCTTCTGGCGCCTGACAGTAAATTGACGAGGGAAACTCAGAAATATATTATTTTATTATTTTATTGCTTATACCACTTGCGTGAAGCGAGTTTAAACAATTCTTTCTTCATCTAACAAGTCTGATAATGTGATTGACTTTCATATTCCGCGTGTCCCAGTAATTTCAATTTCAATTCAAGTAATTTATATTGACTGCTATCGAGCCCTAACCATTTCACAATGATTTTCAAGATGATTAGTGTTTTGCAATCCTCCATAAAATGAACCCTGAATTTCTTGCCCTCTTTGGTCCTCTTGAAAGGAACGTAACAGGATTAGTGAAATTTATTTTTCTTATTTTAAAACCTCATTAGACCAATTCGGGATATAAGCTTTAGCGGAAGCCTCATAGTTTTTACGTATCCGTACATAATCGCTTATTTTAAATTTAACATTTTTTATCATGTTAATTTTCGAAAAATTAAATGGGTCTTGACAAGGGCAATTTAATTATTATCTGCGTAGGTAAAGTGCCTTTTCTAAGAAAAAACTTCAGACTTAAAAAGTATAGCGGATGCCAAATTTCAAAACTACTTTTATTTTTTGCCCGACAACTTTCTAATTAAAATAGTTCTCACGTAAAACCACTCTTAAGGGGGCCGCCTACATTAGGAGGTCAAAATCAAGCACTTTTTCATGAATTTTTTACAAAGAAACGACACAATGGATTGTTTTGAAATTTTTACTGTTTATTATGTATATCAAAAGGTTTACAAAAAAAAATAAATAAAATTTCATATGTTTAAATAAAAGTTGTTAATAATTGAATGCCGATGCCTTTGAATTCCTTCTCCACGGCGTGCAGGATAGCGTCCCATAGAATCATCTGAATCATAAAAATAAAAAATTTTTGTAAAGTTTATGAGTATAGCTTCTATTTGAACAAAAATCATGCATTTATTAAAATAAATAAAAAAAAATGTTGTTTAAGAAAAAATTGAATTTTTGTGGAAAATTTTCGTGTGTTTTTGTTAATAACTTTTTTTGGCAATAATTTTTATTGATTTTTTTAGTTCAAATAGAAGGTAATTAAATAAGCTTTAATTAAAAAAAAAAACAAAGTCGATCCGTCCAGTAGTTTTTGAGTAATCGTGCACGCCAATTTGAAAAACATCGTTTCGAGAAAAACGCGTTTAAAGTTTTCGTACATGAAAAATAGTCTCGATTATTTATTAACCTTAACTTTTTGGCCAATCTGCTATCCCTGCTCCATAAGAGAGACCCTCCTCTGCTTTAAACAGTTAATTACTTTGCAATTGTTTCGGCTTGATTCGTCTTGATCCGGCTTCGTTCTACCGACGCGACACTTCGGAGCACGCGCACTATATGTATATTATATTTCAACTGTTTACAGTTCTAATTCGGACTTGAAACTTTGGGAACATATTCTACAGATGATATACTTTTAATTTAAGCAAAAAAAACAAATCGATTTTTTTAACCCTCTAATGTAGGCGGTCCCCTTAAACAGTGTCTACTCTTTTTATATACTACCATTTAAAAGTTATTACATCGACAGAATAAATACACAAAATGAATACCTTCAGGTTTTGCGTCCATGGCCTAGTACTAGTATGTCGTTTTTAAACTATACAGGGTGATGTAGTGACAATTTTCATCTCCCCTTGCTCCGTTATTTTTAGAGCTATGAATTTTTTACGGGTAGGTAACTAATTTCTTCTGAAAATTCAGAAAACGCTGTCAGAAAAGCAAATGAAACAAAAATAGATTTTTTAATGGAATTTCCTGTTTTTTTCTGTTTTTTTTTTTATATTATTTGTTGAATTTCACTTGTCCTGCTGACTACAACGTTTTACACTTGAGGATAATCTGGTTCTCGTCAGTTTTAATCACCTCCTGATGATGATGCAAATATGATTGGTGAAACGCTCCAATTCTCCCCCTGTATATATTTTTTTAACTTGCGACGCGTATGAAATTTATTGTATTTCATGCTACAGACGTTTGCTAAATGAATACCCATGCCTAAAAGGCATTGTTATTGAACAAACTTGCGTAGGCGGTTCATTTAGAGGCTCTTTTAACATTAAGTTTTTCTCAAAGACGCTCTGCGAATTCAGGCGCTCCGAAATATATTCCAGTGAAGTTACATAAAGCACGAAGTGCTGTCCATTTGCGATATGGAATTGTCTCTTTATAAAAAGTCGATATTTGTTACACTCGACTAAAGATGATTCACCTACATACACGACGTTGAGAACGTTGTTAAATTTAGCGAGCAGTTTTCCACGTTTCGGCCTCATTTTATTTTAAAAGCATAACTTTGTCTTTCTGGAACAATATTGTCGCTTGAATAAATTTCACTATTTACATACATATATCCAACAGGAAAGTAAAAACTGGGTTACTATTTACTTTTATTGTCTAACTGTCCAACATATTTCATTTAGCTGTAGTTGATGTGAAATTGGCGAGGTATACGTACGATAGAGTCTCCGCTGTGTTAGTTGAAACGTTTTAATTTAATTATACAATAGGTCACACAGGAGAAAGCCCAGAAAACGTTCATAGGCTCACCAAACGAATAAGTTTATTGGTGAATTCGGCAATTTATTCTAACTTATTTTTGACTAATATTGTTTTTCTCTTTCAGGTAAGTCATTGTTCCAAGCCAAGTCCAAGTCACATTTTAGTAAGTACTATTATTAAGTAATTATACTAGTTGTTCAGTCGTGAATCCAGCGAGAATGTCAGACGTAATAAGCGTAGTTTTTTGTTTATCAGCACAGAATATCTTCATTTTGCCTCCGAAGAAAAATAACGCCGCTCCTACTTGCCATTATTATACTGCATTTTTTAGTATAGAAAACCATAATACAATAAATCATTTCGTTTTATATTATCTCGACATAAAATGTAATCAACATAGCTAGCCATGCCACTAAAGGTGTTATCGCAAAAACGAGTTCAATTAATTGTTGGCGAGTTAATTACAAGATCGATCGGTACGATTTCCTTTTCGGAACTACTGGAACGTAGCTCGTTATGGTGTAGAGCTTTAAATTTTCTTTTTTCTCGTTCTTAATAAGAAAAGAGGAATGAAGTGACGCAAGTTCGTTTAATTCCTTAGACTTGGAGCAGATATCTCGATGTTGTATCTTGTACGATTTATTTGTTGCAAATTCTCACAGAAAACGTTATTTAAGTAAGGTAGTTTTATTTTAAGGTCGTTAAGTTAGTAAATAACCCTAGTCTGTGAAGTGATGCAGAGTTGTTTTCGCAAAGGAATTTTTATAATGGAGACTCAGTTTGGGCAAAGTTATGCATATATTAAAATTGGGACTCGTATGTGGAAGATATTTGTAGATGAACCACCAAATATCAAGAAGCTAATAATTCTTGATATACATATATGATACCACCAAGTTAGTACTAATAACAGTTCACGTTACAGAAGGTATTAACAAGTGGACTGTTAATAAGATGATTGAAATACGTCGAGATACGTTTCCTGCTGACCATAATATATCTTGAAGTCTTAGTCACTTTTTAACTAGAACCTAACGTTTTCTTGTATGCGATGACCGCGATGAGCTAACACCGGAAGACAATGAAATGCACTATGACTGTTATTACTAACAAATCGATGCCTCAGGAAATGCCGAAGTAATGAAGGTTTGTGCTTATTAGTTTCAGTTATAAAATCAGCAATAAACGTAATTAATAAAGTCCTATTGTATAGGAAGAAAACGCAGACTTATAAACAGCAATATCGTGGACCACCTCGATGTACATATTGATTGACTCGGTAAGAAGCATATAAATTCTTAATGGTTAGATTTGATAGCCCCCAATACATTGTATGTAGTTCATCATATGACCTGAATTTGCACAGCCAACGAGATACAAGCAGTTTGCTTATCTTATTACCAATGCCACACCCAGAATATATCCAGTGTGGTGATTGGTGTGAAAATTAATATACATCATAATCTCTATTGTTATTCTTTTCAACAAGAGTTAACAAAAGGACAGATTTTTCTGAACGGTGATGGTGATGAATCAAATGTGTTGTTTCATAAGTATTCTTTAGTTCACGTCACTTGTCGTCAGGAATGCTGCACAATTATCAAGATATTTAGAGGAGGGAAATTTGAACTAGTTTTAACCATGTCCTGATTACGCCATCGTGGTTGGTGAATCGCAAGGGTTGAATGCAAGAAAAACATTCAAATGTGAATTTCTATGGTCAGCTTGGTTACTAAGCCCATATCGATGAATTTACATGTTTTTGTTAATTTACCTCTCAAGCGAGACGGGCCGGTAGACCTTGCTGTGGTTACCTTGAGGATAATTTATTGTAAGATCTCTCACTGAGGCTTTTAACCTTACATATAAAATATGTAACCGCGTTTAGTCGAAAGGAATAAATCATGTCTCAGAAGTTGTTTTTATAAATGCAGATTGAAATAAAAACCTAAAACCGAATTAAGATCAAGTGAGCGAGATCTATAAATAGCATGGGTTATATTAATGGAGTAGTTTAACATAAATTGAAACAGATGGGACAGCTTTAGTTTTAAATGATAATTAAGCGAATCCGCTGATATTTTTAATCGAGTATTTAGTGGTATTTGACAAGTTATTTTTTAATTATACATTCTTGATGTATTCAGGAGGAATATAAATATGGATTCCTGTGTTTAATAATTAAAATGAGATGTTTTCTTCAGGAGCAACAAGTTATTTCAAGCAATGCGTTCTGCGGCTACAGTGAAGTGCTTATTCCATCTCAGTAAAATCAAAATGAAATTCCCATTCGTATTAATTTCTTTCCATAGCATTACAAAATGCGTTCAAGTTCTGCAAAAAAAAAATGGAGTAAAACCTCTCATAGAAGATACATATATGATCATAATCAATGACCATGAGGTAAGGCAATGAGCAATCCATGCTTTAATCTTTAGTCGGATAAAACCAAGAACAAATATTGAAAACAGACACTTGTTTTATCCTTTTTAGTGCATGTTTTTTAAATTGATCCGGGACTCTCGGTTGGAAGGACATATGTACGTGTTACCTTTCGACCATCCGTACTCTTAAGTGACATTTCTTTCCGAATTGTTCTTAATATATTTTTTTAATTCCTTTATTAAAACATAATAGCAAAGTTGCTTATTTTTATCCGAAAAGTCTCATTCTACTCTACCGATTTGTCCGCTTCGAAACCAGTCCGTCTTTTATTGTGTATAATTTAGTATAATTTATGCGTCGAGGGTCTCGCGACGGGCACAAAAAAAATAACGTCTGCTCGGCGCTCATCAGCACATCCGCCATATCATATATCGCGCGTTACTCACCTTCGCCTTTTCGCATATAAATTAGCGGAATTCGCCGGCGTTTGTTTTGCCTTCGCTCGGGTTTCATACGGTCCGCGTCTTGTTTTCATTTATTAACGTCAGCGATACGTACAAGGCGTCTCATTCGTAATGGTCCAGGTGTGTCTCGGTGTAGTAAAATTATATACATACATACGTATATGGAGATAAATTATAATAATTTAAAATGTTTAAAATTATATACGTAGATGAATCAAATATGAACGGTACATTTTTTATACATTTATTGATATAATATTATACGAGGGGCGGCTATAACCGAACTGATGCTGCCACCAGTTTGAACAGAACTGTGTCTGGTGATACTTTCCCCACCCTGAGCTCGCCGGACAAGTCAGTGGGTCGCTCAGTTTTACTGTAGCAGTCGTTTGAATTAGTCGAAAAAATGTTAAGTGTTCAGATGAAGCAACGGATTAACTTCTAAAGTTTCTTGTTAAACTGGGGAAAACTCTCACAGAAGCTTATACAATGTTAAAATAAGTGTACGTAAATTAATGTTTATCCCGCACACAAGTTTTTGAATGGTTTAAACGGTTTAATCCTTTCAGGGGCAGTGGGACATACAGTAAGCAACGAAAGTTATCATACACCCACTTTTTGAAGTATTCAGATAAAACACCCACTTAAATTCTGATAATTTTTGTATTACAGCATTGATTTTTTTTTGCTTCTGACAGGATTATAGCTTGTGATACTTTGCGTCTAATAAGCCGAAGTTGAAGGCGGTATGTCGATTGTGTGAAAAGATATAGCTAAAAAAAGTACAATTTCAATGTTTTCAAAGAAACGTAAATAACTTCGAAAATAGTAAATCCCTTTCGAAATTGTTGGACTCGTATTAAACTCTTCAGTGTATCTATTTGACTAACTGAGTCATTTTGAAAAAAAAATTTCCTAGACATGAATAAAATCTAAAGTTGAACCAAAAATATCACTAATAGAATATATTGATGTTAAATTTGTAATAACTGTTTATAAAAACTATATGACTCTTGTATCATGTTAGATATAAATGTGTTGGTGCTGTCACACGCACAAGAGCTGCAGTAAAAAAAATATTCTTTATTATTATAGTTTGTCCTTTTTTATTATTTTTAAATTATTTTCATAAAATATTATTTCATGTCAAAATTTTGTCCGCCATATTGGATCCGCCATGAATTTTGAAAATGTGACTTCGGATCAGCGACCCCAAAAATCCCAGTAGTCACTCTTATTTTATAATAAGTGTTAAGGAAAAATGTGCCCCTGAAAGGGTTAAAGAGGGACGTGAAACGACCGAAGACGATCCGCGCCCCGGACGGCCCTCAACGTCAGAAACGGATGAAAACATTGAAACATTTGGTAAATTAATCCGCGAATATCGTCGTCTAGGCATCCGAGGGCTTGCTGAAATAGCAGGAATCGACAAAGAATATGTTCGCCAGATTTTGCATGAATCGTTCAACATGCGCAAAGTTTGCGCAAAAATGGTGCCAAAACTCCTCACTCCTGAGCAAAAGGAATCAAGAATGAGCATTTGCGTTGACATTCTAAACAACATTGACATTGATCCAAGCTTGCTAGACACGATGATTACTTGTGATTACAAGATTCGAAAGTGTGGAAGCGGTTGAAGCAAAAGCGACTGAGGTTCTGAACCAGCTGACAGAAGCGGACTTCCAGCACTGCTTTCAACAATGGAAAGGTCGTATTCCACCGATTTGGAAGTTTAAATATTCCTCGTTCATAAAAAGTTTGAGGGCGGTTTGATTTAAATCTATAGACCACCAGTTTTCGCTGAGATACAGCCTTTAAAAAATCACTAAAAAAATTAGAAAATGTTTATGTTCCCTTAATTTTTTTGGGCATGGTATGTTTACTGAGTGATAATAAACCTAGTCTTCTTCAATTACGAATTTGTGTGTATAATCCTAATCCGCGAACCGTATTAGGTTTCCAGATTTGTTGTTGCACATAAGGACAATCTACATGTAAATATCTTCACATATATCACTTCTATTTGCGCACTGTCCTTTGGGGATTCAACCGCGGGTTGTCCTAACTGCTTAACGCCTCTGGCAAACACAGACGTTCACGCTTACGTATCCACCGCGCTATATTAAGCCCAGACGACAGATGCGAGTAAGCTCTATTTAAATAGGGAAGACAAGGTCGTTCTTGACCATCTCCCCCATGCTATGTAAGGAATAATTCTGGCAGAGTTGCGGATCAGCAGATTTTTATAAGAGCACTGCCACATTCGTCTTATCATTTGATTGGGGTGCACGGGGTGAATCCAAGAGGATGAATGTTCCGCGTCTGATAAGAACTTGTATGTTCATGAGATGTGTGTGTATGTATTTATTTAATAATATATTGGAATTTTATTTGGTTAACTAACAGTTTTTATACGACAGGTCGTTTGAGTCATCGAACTGTTAAAACCAAAAGATATTTATCTAAATGTCATTATTTGACTGGATTTTCTCATTAAATCTCAATAAATGAAGCAGTAAATAAATAGCAGAAATAATGTGGTTAGTTTTACAACAAATAGTAGTCAATATTCACTTTTTTAGTTTTTAAAACACACAGGACATATTTCTACAACTACAAAACGTGTATTTATCAAGTTGTCAGTCAAACTGATGAAGTCTCGAAGTGAAATAAAAAAAATCTTAGCAGTTTTAAATTAAACATGTGTTACCAATTTCACCATTTTTATCTCTACCTAACCTAACTTCATTTTTAGGTCAGCGAGGACTTAAGCGTAGAGGGGTATTTAAAGACCCCGTTAAAGTTCTGCCCTGCTTCGTGTGAATGCAACCTTACAGGCTGCTATAGCATAATTTTCTCTATCAGCATGTGCAAATATTAGGTGCGTGCAAATATTAGGTATGTTTAAAGAAATTCGATACGCTATAAAATTGTAGGTATGTGTTGTACAAATAACCGCGGTTATTGATAAATTAAACGGTATTAGTATAAGTAACGCTAAATATTATTTCACCGACTTGCCTAATGTGAAACAGTAAACACGCTGTGCAAACTTCTCGGCTCAAATATTTGCCGAACCCAATTGAATTTTGTTTCTCTCTGGTCCAGTAAACATTTCGGTCTACATGTATGTAGATATTGTAGGTTTTCTGTCTTCCTACAGAAAAAATATGCACAATCTATTTAACGACGCAAAACATAGCGTCAGCTCAAAGTGTATGAATTCTTTCGTCGCTGACTGTACTCGTATATATTTTTTTTAAGAAGCGTTACTTATAACGATGATTAAGTTTTGAAGAATATTACATAACAGCTGTTCAGCGAATCATTTTTCAAATCTGAGGTCACGTCTTTATGGTAGTCAGCAGAAGATTGTGTTCTATTGTTGGCTGTAGATGTATGTAGATATTGTAGGTTTTCTGTCTCCCTCTTCAGTTCAAAGTGGATGGATGTCCTTTCTATGACTATTATATGGGCGTATTCCAACTCTGTTGGTCCCAATGAGCTTGGCATAAGTCCCAGTAACCTTGCACTGTTGGCCCAGAAACATTGTTGAGTGAATTGAATGTATTTGATCTGTCCCCTCATACGAGTACAGTCTTATTTTTCATCTGGATTATCACTACATTAAATTTTCTGTCTTGAAAGAGACAACGTGGGACCAAAACAGCCCACCTACAGGGCCTCATTGAAATGCCAAAGATCCTACGACCTCATATCGAAAATTTACAAATAGAAACGACACAAAATCCGCAAACAATATATATTATTTTTTGCTTCAAAAAAGTGGTAAGACTATTATCTAATAGCAATTTGTTTCTATCAACTTCTTATACATTAAATTCAGTACTATAGTCATAAATAAAATATTCTCGAATGAATACTTTCTCCCCGTGCAATTCATATTAAACTACACGAAGGAAACTGTTTCGGCTGTGCGGTAAATAAAGATTACCTAAATCTGTTTACAAAATAAACGCACTGAACCCGCAACGAATTACAAAATGAGTAATTATGAAACTCCCGCGCCAGGCAATAAAGCGCACAAGGCTCCCGTAAACTAAATAAAAATTAGGCAATTTTAATAAATCGCAGCAAGCGGGTCTACCCCATTACACGGTTAATCACTCGTGGAATAAACAAACCGAGCAATTAACGTTTGTTCTTACGAAAAAATTAGTGATATCAAGTTTTTTCAAACACGCGGCGAAAACAGTTCGATTCAATTCAAAAATAATGTGCGTATGTATATTGTATACACTATATACATCAATAGGGTTAGAAGGTCCAAGATTTCAAAGCCGAGCATTAAAATATAGAAAACAATAAACTTTTCAAGTAAAGGGAACTGACAGAGAAATATTATATCCTTAGTTGCCAGACTGATATGTCATTTTAAAACTTTTATGATTTATTCTCTGTCTCTTCTTCTCTTTTATTCTCTGTCTTTCGTGTTTACCAATAAAGTTATGTAGGCGGGACGCCCCGCCCATACATTATATTGCGCACTTGTGAATTGAATTCTTGTCTAGACTCTAAAGTACAATAACCGAAATAAGGAATCAGTTTAGCCGTGTCTGCGTAAATAAAATATTCATAATGTAATTAAATAAACGTTTTTACTATAATAACAATAACGGTGACGGTATACACTAAGGAGGAAAAAGTGCAAATAATTAAGTGGTATTTCATCTCTCAGAGCGCTGAAGAAGTTGTTGGGCGATTTGCATTTTCATTTGAAAATCGACCGGTACCTACGGTAAATACCGTATTAAATATCGTCCACAGATTTGAGACATCGGGGTGCATAACAGGGTGCCACTTATTCAATAGGCAGTTTTTCTTTCTTTCGTCTTATAACCGGGTTGATTTGTATTTTTATTTTTTTTATTTTTTATTTTAATATAAATAATTAATATATATATAATATAAATAATAATTTATTTTAATATATTTTCTCGCAGATCGGTTAGGTAAGGAATACAAAAATTTGAAAAAAAAAAATACAATTATGTTCGTACACTTCTTTTAAGTGTATGGGATAATTGTAAAAGTCAGAATTACGTAAGAATTTCTTTTCACACAGCTAAGTCGATGTACACCCCCATAGCTGCGAAAAAGTACTGAGTCGCACTCAAATTCGGCGATAGGCGGTAGGTGGGCCGTGTCAAATACCCCTCTCCACTTTCTATTACGTGCAGGTCTCACTGCGCTTCTAATTCACGTTTCTAATATGTGCACAAGTGTGAAACACTGTTGCATCTAACTTCATCTTTGTCTGTACTTACTGGTGTCTTAACTTATTCTCTTCTACACATGTATCGCCAATATGTAAAACTGCAATTTCCTAGGGTGTATATGTATGTATAGAGACATCCAAAAAAAAACCTCTTCAACTCTGGCTATGAACGAGAGAGATGGAAATAGCGGTCATGTCTAAGCTTTTCGGTTATGTCAAACTTTTGACAAGTGACTGTCACAATTTGTAAAATAAACAATGGCTGTCATATGATGTGACAGTCTTGACAAGTAAATAAGGTTATAAATTCGATCAAGAATAGAAATACGTCTTTTTTTTCTCATAGAGCAATGGGTTAATCTTAAGTTTCTTATTAAACTGTTGAAAAGTTTACAAAAGCTTATGCAATGTTAAAAGAAGTATACGGGAATGAATGTTTATCCCGCACACAAGTTTTTGAATGGTTTAAAGAGGGACGTGAAACGACCGAAGACAATCCGCGCCACGGACGGCCCTCAACGTCAAAAATGAACGAAAACTTTGTAAAAACTGGTAAATTAATCCGTGAAGATCGTCGTCTAAGCATCCGAGGATTTGCTGAAATAACAGGAATCGACAAAGAATGTGTTCGCCAGATTTTGCATGAATCGTTCAACATGGGTTTGTTAGACACGGTGATTACTTGTGATGACAAGATTCGAAAGTGTGGAAGCGGTTAAAGCAAAAGCGATGGAGGTTCTGAACCAGCTGACGGAAGCGGACTTCCAGCACTGCTTTCAACAATGCAAAAATCATATGGAGCGGTGTAGAGATCGCCAAAGGGAGCACAAACGCGAAAAAGTTGCTACTGTATTTGGTAACGAATAAAAAGTGTTATGACAGCAATTCGGTTATTTAATAGCCACACCTATTTATGTATGTAGTGACAATGAGTGAATATGTAGTGACTACTATTCATGAGAATCCGATAATCAAATTATGCAAGTTATTTCATTTAAATAGTGTTGAAAAATACGTCAATAAAGCTTCGAAACGTCGGCAATTTATAAAAATATAAACTTGTCTGATATGTGCTGTTCTCCACCCCAATTATGTATTGCTTTCAGTCACAATTTATTGGTTAATATGTTGTAAAACATTGTGTTACGATGGCCCGCTTATGGATAGCTCGCGTTCGAGGTCGGTGTAGTTGTGTCTACGCGAAAATCGCCGCACGCTCGTATTTTATATCGACTTAAACCGAGATTGGCCATACTATACCTACCGAACTAAAAAAAAGCGAGATAACGTATCCACCTCACGTACCGTCCGCCTACTCGTTTCGAATCACATTTCGGTGGATTGACGGCAACAATGGGCGGAATGGATTGCGTGTTACGTCCAGGAGATTGCTCCTTCCGGCAAGGCTTCCAGCCGGGTCGAGTGACCTTGCCGCGGTGGCCTGTGACCCGCACGGTAATCGGCCTATTAGGGCCCGTCGCACATCCGCATCTGAGCCCGACGGAAGGAATGTGGATTTAAGTAGAATTTAAAACTGATTGTTATTTACGGCCGCGAGGTTGCCAAATTTAAGGACATTGTCTCGACTAGAGATAACACTGAAATGTTAAAGACAGAGTCGGACAGTGAATAGTTTTTATAAGAAATAATTTATAAAAAAGTACATACTTTCTGTTAAAACTAATAAAACATAAGAAGTATATGCAACCCGTGTTACGTTTCGATCCTCAAAATTGCATACTTTTACCGGGATAATATTAGGGCATATAGGGACTGTAACGAATTAGTTCTAAGTCGCTCAGTCGCTATTTGACTGGCTGCAGAGCATGTCAATGTCCTGACTTTTATGATTTAGTGCTATCTCTAGTTTTGACACAGGCAAAGATTTTAAAAAATTAAAAAATTTATTTTCAAAAATTGAAAAAAAAATGTTTTTTGTTTTTCAAATTCCATGGGTAAAAGATGCCCAATTGTGAAAAAAAGTGAAAAAAACATTGAATTTTCTGTTTTTACGCCAGTTACAGGGTGCTCAGAAACGTAAATTTTGCTCCTTTAATTTTTTTCTGAAATTTTGATCAAACGGTCTGGGAAACCATTCGATAGATCGATCTGCCGATTTGCAGGACTATTGGGGGTACATTGAGGTATGAAAATTCGTACAAGCATTAGACCCCATAAATATTCGCAAAGATGCGGCCGACTTAGCAAAACAAGTGAAAAAGTCACTTTTTTTAACTTTTTTCAGGTTAATATTGAGGATGAAAAAAAATTTTTTTTTTAAAAGACATGACATAGCCTTGTAGGATATTTATTCCAGATTCTGAAACTGCCATTCAGTTTTCTGTTCGATGACTATTTGCTGAGATATCGATGGTTAAAGCCAAAATGATCATTTTGCATTCAAAGTCCGATATCGCCGGGACAAATTAACGTAGAGAAAAATTTAAAAAAAGAAAATTGAAGCTGAATAAACAGCCTATGAGGTCTATACCATGGTTTCACTGTAAAAAAAAATTTCCAAGCCCGAGGACCGAAAAAGAAAACGCAAAAAATTTTGAAAATTTTTTTTTCGTGTTATTCATTAGAATTGGTCGATAACTGTCCCTCCTAAAAAAATTCGGCCGAGAGATCTGAAAACTAGAATCATGGAGCTTTAAAATACTCTTTTTTATCACCTCGAGACGACCATTTTTCACATAAATACAACCCTTCAAAAATCACTAAAAAAAACACAATTTTTTCTTGCTCCCTTAATTGTTTGCAGTAGTTTATAATTTTCTGAATTCTTCACCAGATCAAGGAGCGGATTTCCAGTAAATATTCCTTTAATGAACTTTTCAACCTATTAACTCGAGATGTTAAAAGAAGGAACCGTAGAGTTGTTTGAACGCCCAGCAGATTGCTTATTACACTTTCAGAATTGTTTATGGGTTATTTACAAATTAAAATTTGCCCTTCGCAAAGTTCAAGGGGTACTTCGCCTCTCTTGAGAGTCTCGAAAATTATACTCGAGACTTAATTTTAAAAAACATGAAACGGGAGATTTTCTTTTGAGGATGTGCAAAAAAATATTACCAGTCTTATATTAAAACCGATGGCAATTGAGAAGTGTAAACAAAATACGATTTTGATACGAATAAAAAATAAAATACGTGACACCTGCGGAGGGCAGCCCAAATCGAGAGAGCAGTCCAGACTACCAGGTGAACTGGAGTGCGGTCGGAAGTGCAGATATTGTGACGTATTTACTAGTGATATTTGGTTTGTGTTTTATACAGTGTAGTATCAGTATTTTGTCATCTTCCGGTTAATCTTGTTAACCGGATTTTATATTATCTCTCAGCCTGTCTCTATTTGAATCAGCGCTTTGTGGTGTTTGTGTGGGTTTTTTTGTATCTACTCTAAGTTTAAGGTCTACTGGGTATAAGTCCTGCTTATTTTTGGTGTTGGTGATTTTATTATAAAAATTTGTCATGGATGAAATGAATCTAAACGTTGCAAACAGAAGAAATTGTATACGCGCAAATACGCAGACAGATGGCGTTGTGCGCACACGTATTTGCTCTCTGCGTCGTGCAAATTTAATTAAGGTCGGAAGTTAATTTTAACGGCGACTTAGTTCGCCGTCTCTCGCTTCGTACCCGAGGGTACCACGTGGGCACAACGGCCGCCGTAAATCAGAGGCACTCATTACATAAATAACGACTGTCGCCATTAATTTAATATGGCCTCCTTGAAAGATCGAAATCCAGATATGCCGTTTTATTAGAGCGGAGCAAAGTGTTCAAGCGCAAAAAATACGCTAGCGTGTTCGATTATTTATATTATTGGGCTGAGGTTGCAGTGGCACTTAACCGGCACTTATATTAATCGTTAAGATGTGAGAAGGGGGTAGTATTGTGTTTGTGTAACTATTAAGGTAGTATTGTGTAACTATTTGTACAACCCGCTTTACAGTGGTTTTGTGTTTTTTATAGAGTATAGTTGTCATCATGTAACATTTACATAATTAGTAAAATAAATGTAATTTAATTCTGTCAGTTGGAATAATGAATATATTTGATTTGATGTTTTTTTTTGTTTCTGTGCAATACTTAAATTTAAGGTCTACATATTATACACTACGAATCATCCAAATGCGTACATTGCAGAATGTAGGGAATTTATAAGTCAACGTCTATCTTGAATGGATGCCACTACCATCTAAACATGAGGTGGGAACCAATCGCAAGAGCAGATGTGCGGCAGGCATCCGGTATGTCCGAGCTGTCTGCGATTACGGTAGAGCCAAACGGGTGGAAATAACATTTTATATTTTATTCTGGTCTAGATAGACCAGAATAACTAGGTTCTTTTCTGATTGGAAAAAGTGCGTTATTACGAGGGCATTAAAGAAGCACTCTATACATTCTTATATACATTCAAGTCACAACAGAGTGTATATTAATTAATCATATATCAATGTATTTTTATAAATATAGGGTTTTAATAAAGAACTATTATACAAAGTTACAGTTAGATTTGGCAACGCTGTTCTCTGGATAAATAATAATTTAATATCCACTTATGTATGCAGTATAGACATTTGTATTACCAGCGCATTCGCCATATTTTAAATTTGCTATAAGGAATGTATTTCAATTGTAGAATTCCAACAAAAAAAAAAAACTTAAATAAGCAATAACCATATTTTATATATCTGGAATAAGAAGCGACAGTCCAGTTAATTTATTGCTAGCAAATTTTGCAAGTCCTTTCTAAGGAAATTTTGCGTTTTTTGATTTTTTTTTCGTAAATTACAAAGGTACAAAAAGTAAACTACAAAGTATTATTTAAAGAAACAGTATTTAAGTGGAAAAAACCTTTAATAAGGTTTTTACGATTTGTTTAAATTAAATCACGTCAAAAAAAATCATCGCTGAATCCTTACTGTCTAAAAATACTAATTGGTAGCTGGATTTCTCTTGCGTATACGAAAATTTTCCACTAAGCCCCCGTCTAGACAGGTCTAAATTACAATAAGCCAATTGAATCGATGATGAATATTCCACCCCCGGCAAATCACCGACGCCCATTATTCTACTAATCCGTAATCCGTTTGATTGGCACCCCGTTTAACCCCCTCAAGGCTGCGCGGAGAAGATATCGCGTTTGCAGCGAGTTTTAAACTCGACAGAGCTCATTTTCCGCCACTCGACGATGGCCCAATAACTCGCTAGAATTGTTTTATTCCTCGTAGTTGGCTCTTTATTTTGCGCATTGCTGTAATCCCTGTGAGATGGCGCTGCTGGCGGTGGTTTAACTGCGATTACATTTTTAACCGTCGTACTAGTTTGTCATTTGTTTTTTTTACAGACAACAGATATCAAATAAGTTAATAATTATTTTGATGGCACATGGATTTATCTAATTGTAAGTAGTATCCAAAACTACTCAAATAGAATCGAAGTCATTTCAATAAAATTGTTTTCTTTATTCGAATAAGATAATAAAGAAAGTGTTTTTTCTTCTGATTACAGCTTGTGAAATTCTGCGTCTATTAAGCCCAAGTTGAAGATGATATATCGATTGTGTGAAAAGATATCGCTAAACAAGTAAAATTACGATTTTTTCAAAAAATCCCCGTGCCCTTTCCGATAGTGTATATGATATTCCTCCAAAAAATTATTAGTTATAAAAAAAACAGTTTTTTTTTTTAGAAAGAAACTTTTTTGCACATTTTTTTAATCAAATTTTCAAGGGGTTTCCTGTCTGCAATGGACCTGGAACCTCACTAACCGGTGAAATAAATGTTTGAACTTTAAGTATACGTGGTTTGAAGATCGATTTTTTGCTTATGCGTTCAAAATGGCGCCTGAACTGCAAAATTCTTGCGTAAAAATTCAAGAATTTTTTATTGGAAAATGATGCACTTTTACAAAAAATTGTCAAGAATAAAAAATTTTAAAATCAGTCAATGAATGCACTAGAATTTTTTCAAAATTTAAGCAATTTTTTAAATTTTGCAAAATCCAAAAAAAGTTGCTCAAAAAATCCAGTGCATGCTTTGAATGATTTTAAAAACTTTTTATTCTTGACAATTTATAGTAAAAATGCATTGTCTTCGAGAAAAAATTTCTAAATATCAAATTAGTATCGAAATTTAGAATTTTTTTTCTCGAAAACAATGCATTTCTACAATAAATTGTCAAGAATAAAAAGTTCTTAAAATCAGTCAAAAGAATGCACTGGAATTTCAGAATTTTTTAAGCAATTTTTTAAATTTTGCAAAAATTGACTATTTGCAAAATCCAAAAAGTTACTCAAAAAATTTTGAAAAATTCCACTACATTCTTTGAGTGATTTTAAGAACTTTGTTCTTGACAATTTTTTGTAAAAGTGCATCATTTTCCAATAACAAAATCTTGAATTTTACGCAAAAATTTTGCAGGTCAGGCGCCATTTTGAACGCATAAGGCAAAAAAATCATCTTTAAACCACGTATACTTAAAGTTCAAACATTTATTCCACCGGTTAGTGAGGTTCCAGGTCCATTGCAGACCGGAAACCCCTTGAAAATTTGATTAAAAGGAAATGTGCAAAAAAAATCGTGTTTTTTTAAACTGCTTTTTTTCATTACTAACAATTTTTTGGAGGAATTTCATGGACACCATCGGAAAGGTCACGTCTTGAAAATATGTCCCTGACAATTTTTCTGTCGCAAATAGTATTAGTTATGAGGCGCTAAAGAGCGATGTACCGGGAGTGACGTTTTCGGCCAAAAGGATTAAGGGACATTTTCAGTCTATTAAAAAATTGTAACTACTGTGGCATTATTGCAAAAATCCGCACAAAATCAGAGAATATGTAAATACACTACACGAACTCTAAAAAAATATGTACACGGTGCAAAATACGTATGTATACACGTTTATTAGTTAGTCACTTACGACACATAAAATCATTTTAAACTTCTACTGTTCGTCCATCGTGCGTCGGGCTAGTACAATGATTGAACGACGGAAAACTCGCTACGCTATATGAATAAATTGCATATGGGCTTCCCTCGAACCCGCACGGGAGAGTCCCAGCGCATGTTACCAGACACGGTCAGTGGCATACGTATGAACGGGCAAAAAAATACACGCGTACATAATTTACAAGGCGCTTAAAAAATACGATTTAGGTATACTTTAATTAATAATATTAATTTAATAATTTAATTATCATAGAGTGCCGACTCTCCGTTGTGGCACACTTTCCGGACCCTAAATTAATGACTTACGTTGCTGACTGTATAGGTATATATAAAATTTAGTTATAACGATGACCTATGACATTTTCAGCAGGCGGGAAAATCATTAATTTTACATTCGTCGCTTGAAGATACCTAATTAGCAGAGCGACAGCCTGAAATGTGATAATAAAAAAAAAAACCTTAGAAACTCGAACTCATTTATATTTAATATTTACACTTGCCTAAAAGTACTTTAAGGATCTCATTACAAGCCGAAGCGAATTCCGTCTTTTAAATCTGTTTTTATTAAGAACGTTCAACAAGAAGGAAAATATTTGTCGACTGAATTTCCAGCATGCAAACAGTTAGCTATTATGCTCATTAAGGAAACCTACCTACCCTCGCTTTTAATACTCCTTGAGGCATTCATTCGCTGGCTCGTAAGCAACCGCGCCTTCAGTAGAATCCATTTTTGCAGACCTACTAGTGTAGCGTGTATTATAAATGGCATTTTTAAAAAGCCGATAATCGCTTAGCTGGCCTTCGTCGCATAAATTGCTGTCGTTAATTTCGTAGCGAAGAGGTCGACTTTCGGCATAAAAAAAATTTTACATAATGTAAAATTCTGATAAGCGAACTTTCTTAAAATCGATTAAGTAACTATTTAGTTTTACGCAGTAGTAACGATAATACTTTTAATTATTTAATAACAGGCAGACACTTCTCCAGGCTTCTGTTTTAAGTCTTTTATAAAAATTTAAGGTCTGTTAGTTTTTTGCATATTGCGTAGTATGAAATAATTTGAATTATCTTTCCCTCAAAAAGTTCACAGGTCTGCTGCAATCTAATCTCTAGTGACATCTTGTTGGAAATATCCTTATTATAGTTCTGTATCATCAAACTGGTTAATAAAAGCTGTTAAAATTTCCCTCCTACACCTTTATCCAATGGGAGTACTTACCAAAAACAATTGTTCCAAAAATTCTTGTTCTACTAACAGCACGCCAAACACCTGTTTTCTGTGCATGTACAGGGGCTTCGACAAACCAGGTGCAACCAAACTTTATCAGAAAAAAAGAATTGATGAGATCTTTTCTAGAAGTTCTTGGTTACACACTAAGTGGTATGGAAAGAAGAGTAGGTCAAAGTACCAACAAATACTTCAGGTAATTGAGAAACAACACAAACAGGGGTTCTAGGGACATTTTCTACAATTTTCCACAGTTGACACTTTTAAGTTAACATCACATAATTCACGCAAAATTTCAATTTGCCGACCTCAACTGACTAATCTTTTCAAAATGGCGGACATTGCATAAAATCTCATGAAATATGAATTTTTCTGTAGTATTAACGAGAAAATAATGTTATTGTGAGTTTTTCTTAATCCACAGTCATTTTTCAATCAAAACAATACTACAGAATATATTTGACTAAATTTTCAATTTTCAATGATGGCGTATTCAAAATGGCGGCCGGATTTCTCAAGAAATGGCGCGTTTTTCATTATAAAAAGTAAATAGAAGTTTGTAATTATACTTTTCCTATGTCATTTCATGTTTTAGTAACATTTTGAGTTATTCCTGGTGGTCTGAAATCCAAGATGGCGGATTCAATATGGCGGACATCATTCTTGAAAATTCAAAATTTGAAAACGGAAAAATTACAGTCATATTTTACGTAGAATTCTGATGGGAAATGTCCTCTCAATCTTTTTCATAAAAATGCGTTCTATCTGAGTAAAAAATTATTTGTCATTCTAACTTCAAAACGAGGTTTATTTCCGGTGTTGAGTTTCTCATGATGAAATCATGAGAATTATATATTATGCACTTTGGGATGCTCGGGCGCAAACTACTCGCCGGAAGTACACAGCCTACTTGTTTCTCGTGGTGCATATACGATTTTTTCTCACACCCACCAGAAAGTACGTTCTACGTATTATTCTTTGAATAAATATGCGAGGAAGTTCCGGAAAAAAAAATTCGTCAATGCGCCAGAATTCAAAATATATATTTTCTATTTATATGCGAAGTTCCGAAAAAAAAAGATGAGATTTTATGCAATGTCCGCCATTTTGAGAAGATTAGTCAGTTGAGGTCGGCAAAAAAAATCCTATCATCAACTCCAACTATTGCCTCCACCTCCCTCCACAATCCGGAGTACTTTTTGGACTAAAACAAAATCCCAGTAATTCCCCCAATTTTCCCAAATCCCATAAGTTTTCAGTACTTTTCTCCATAAAGTCAGATATTTTTTTTTTCTAGAGCATTTAACCACAATTATGACCCCGGAAATCGAAAGATCACATCCGAAAACATTAGGATAAGTGGTTTTTATTGAGTGAATTCATTAATTTGCCTTCGAGATTGACGCTCCAAAAAGGACGAAAAATTGTGTCCGTTTGGGCGTTAATGGGTTAATTTAAATCTTGCGTGAATTTTGGGACACCTTTTAATAACAGGTGTATAAAAAAAACGCGACAAGAAACGACATGCCTTCAAATTTCCACAAAGCACGTGACTTATTTTTTGAACGCTCTTTTTTTTAACACACAATTTTTCCACATTTTATTGTATTGAATCTCAACAAAAGAGTAAATTCAAAATAAAATACATAAAAAAAATTATTATTAAATCGCCCCAAATTTAATTCCAGTTTTACCGACACTCCTGCATTAGGGTGTGGCGACCGAACGTTTAACCGTATCCATGAAAATATTATACCTTACACCATAAACAAGGCAACCGACTAATTTAACAAATTGCGTCCGACTCGTGAATTTTTCCCTGAACGAAAGGGTAGCCGCGCCGTGCTTCTGACAGGGTCATTATTAATTTCCCTTGCAACTCTTCGGTTAATTAGGGCACTGTATAAATTAATTAGCCGCTGATTGGAATAAGAAAACACAATGCAATTTTCGCGCGGGGTAAAGCCGGAAACGGGCTAATTGGGGATTGTATCGGCTTCCAGTCCCTTTGTAGTTTTTGCGTCGGATAGGAAGTCCTTTCAAGTCCTCCCTCGTGTTTAGCATAGTTTATTTTCACTGCTCGTGGCAACGGGATCCCGCATATACATATGTATGCGACTGACGGATATGATGGATCTTATGTAAGGATCTCGCCGTGGGCTATAAATTTCATATGCTTATAGTGCGGGAGCTTGACAGAAATGGGTTTTGAAAAAGTACTTAAAATAACATACCCGTAAAACCGCATAAAATTTGTGCCTAAAACGCGGGGAAACTTGAATCACAAATTATAAAGATTCGATTAAATTTTTAATTCCTAATTATAAAACTGAATTTTTTTTCATATCCAACTTGAGGTCACTTTCATTTGAACGCTCAATACGTATGCCAAGTATTGAGCGTTCAAACGAATGCTTTTAGGCCTGTCTTTTGAGGTTAGGATAAGAACCGGATCTGATGGAGCAATTTGAACTTCGGATTCGGTTTCAGCGACCCAAAAAACATATAGTGGTATATATAGTCAGACCTCTGCAAACGATTTTTTTTTTTGTGGAGCTCTGTAAACATCACCGACCGAACAGTGGACTTCAACCGACCAGATATTGTGCTGATCAACAAGGAACAATGAAAAGGGATCATCATAGACATCGCAGTGCCACTTAACCACAACATTCAGAAGACTGGAGATGATCGCGTTCAATCGAGCTGAGGCGCCTATGGTGACTGGAGAAGGTGGAGACATACGCCCTAGTAGCGTCGGCAGAGGGAGTGATGATGACTAGATTGGTCAAGAACATCGCGGCATTTGGACTGTCTTATAACATCATTAGAAATGGCCAGAAGGTTATATTGTATCAAAGTTTTTGGGAAATGATGAATTTCTTACCCTCGCCTGCGCCTAATTTCTTCTGGGGGCGGGATGGGTAACCAACTCATCACTATCTGCTGCAGGAATGGGTGATTGTTTCCCAGCGTTTAAGCTGAGCAGTGTGACTATAAAGTCGGCGAAATAATATTTTTTTTTTGGAAAAGTAACTCCAGGGATCTTCCCAAGGACCTGTGCGGGGAAGGGATGGCTATTATTATTCGCAGTGTAAGCATAATTTAATGATTCCAATTTTGCCTCCCTTTCCCTTTTGCGTCCCCGGCGTCTGCCTTTTCGGCCCGGCATCGTCTCAGCGAGAAGGGCAAGACAAAAGCGGGTCTGTTCCCCTCAAAGGATCCGGTAGCGTCCGTCGGCGGGGAGTCCCCGGCTCGGCTTAATTGTTGTCATTGCTACGCCGCCGCCTCCGATCGACTCCATTGTCCTCCCGGCCCTCGAGTTCGAGTAATTGGATTTCTTGTCGGCCCTGACGGATGCGGACGGGAGACGCACCTCGTCCACGGGTTAATTGACTGCGGCGGGGCGACCCACCGGGTCTCTCCTCGATGACGCTCGAAGAGGTATCGAACGGATCCTCTAATTGCTCCCGCAGACCGGAACGTCTGAAGACTTCCGATGAGGCGGAGTTAATTGAATCCGTACGAAACTGCGGAGATTCTAACAGTCGTTGTTCTGGTGGGGGTTTTGGTCGTTGAAAATAGTTTAAAAATTTGTATCTCTTTCAGCTTACGCAGGGTTGGTAGCGAGTCACTATTATCACTATTTTCAAATCGCGACACTTTTTTTACTATTCTCTAAATATAGGCACTATTGTCACTATTTCAGAGCTCACGAACAGTTAAGAGACTTCATCTCCTGGGCACCGTAACAAGTGACTGTAGTTAAGCGCGAGGAAGAGGAGGCAAAGGTCAGAAAACAGGCAGAGGAAGAAGAAGAATGCCGTCAAAGGGAGGCCAACCAACATAAGCAAAGATTAGACAGAAAAGCGATACAGGCACTCGAGCGACTCCAGGAAAAGCAAAAGGCGGAAATGGAGCAGACGAAGGCCGCTGACCAGCTGGTGGAAGATGCCACCAAGAAGCTCGAAGATGCCAAGGCATGCTGGCAAAGGCAAAAGCAATGAGAGAAAATGCAAAGGGGCTTTAAAGAGAGGTGCCCCTCTATAGAAAAAAGCAAACAGAAAAACGTCTACTTTACTGGAACAATTTTCAAAATCATGCCAAAAACAGCAAGGTACCTGCTGAAGAATAGGATAGGAAAGACGATAATACTCATGACTCGGCTCCTTTGCTTTAGTTTTAATCACTATATATTTTGCTATTACTTCCTAATTCCTAAATATTTGACTTCAATGCGATTCTTGTGATCTTTAGGCCTAGTTAAAATTAAAGAAATTTAATATTTTTCAGCAATGGGATTTATATTTCATTCACCGACCTTTCCATTACATGATTTACTAAAAATACTATTGATAAATTCTTTAATAGTGAGAAAAACAGGGTTTATTTTTTAACTAACACTATTTAAATGCGGCACATAACTTAAGTGTATGAGGACAAAGATTTTTTTAAAAAACTGAAAAAAAATGGTCACATCCTTAGAGCTCTAGTCAGTTCAGTATCATCAAAAATATAGGAAAACACATTTTGATTACATTTTACACATTATCAGGCGTTAGTAGAGCATTTACTTGTATGGAAAACACTTATGATGTCAGTTTGGGCCAAGTCGAAAAAAAAAACAAAGATCTTTGTTCGCGGCAGTCAAGAAGTTAATATTACATAACGTGTACTATCGATAAAACATGTTTTTAGAACGAATGTACAACGTAAAACTTTTTATTCTTTTTTTCTAAACTCCTAAATCGTTAAGAGATACGGAATTGGTTAGATTAGAGATGAGTTGTGGATTTTTTGGTTCACTAAAGTGACGTGTCAGATTTCAAAAATTGTCAACTGGCAACGTCGCGACCCTCAATGTTTGTCACAGAGCAAATATATTGTAATTGAAATTTTGGTTTATTATACCTCTAAAACTATTATTTTATGTTATATTATATTATACCTATTATATAATTGTATTTGGGATGACGTGTCCATTTTTAAATCCCACTTCTTCTCGTTTTTTTCCTTATATTTTTATCTCAGATATTAACCGAAATAAAGAGGGGAGGGGGTTATTTCTCAGGGAATCACCCTTTATATATCTGAATTTCGATATCTTATCTTCTTTGTATTGAATAATGTATTTAGGAAGTCTTACAAAAAATATCCGCAACTTGCCTTAACAAAGCATCACGTGAAAAAAACACAGTCGTATGAAAAACAAACCGAATAACTCGACAAAGTCGCATAAAACATGTACCGCGAACGGGGGAACGAATTTTCTCGATAACTTCCGCCTAATGGCTTTAAAATTTGATTTAACCGACGTCGTGCGAGCACAAGCGGCATTGGAAAAGTTGGGCATAAATTCCATTCGAACGTTTTCAAAGGACAAACGCTATGGATCCGAGGCGAGCGCCTTTGAGGGCACATAATAGAACGAAAATTTTCTCATAACTTAATCCCCTTCGGACCCCGGCGGCCATCGAGAAGAGATCGAGTGTCCGGTCCGCTTTAGTTATATCTCTCTTTCGGAATCCGCAGACCGGGGCTCGTAACAAAATTTTTCTGATTTATAATGCACGTCGAGAAGAAAATAAGAGTGGATATATCGCAGGTTCGTGTTTGGCGAGATAGTATTTCGATAAATATAAATGTTCCTCCACCGATCATAGATATTTTAAGTAAATAAAACACACTGATATACAGGGTGTTCCTAAAAGGTATGTCATAAATTGAACAGCATGTTCCTGAATCAAAATCATGTCGATTTAACACGATTTACGGATAGCATCCCTGCTGAGCTACAGCCCTTCAGTTTCCATTTTTAATTAATTTTTATAAAACATTTCCGTCTTGTGTATAGATAAACTTTTCAAATTTGGCATGAACGCTCACCCTTAGGATGCAAATAATCGGCAAGATTCTTATTTATCTCACTTAACACTGAAGGCTAATTATAATTAACCTTAAACTTGATTCGTTTTTGGCCATAATTCTTCGACAAGACAAAATATCTTAAATCTAGTCCATATTGAAAATAATTAAAAAGTAAAAAGAATCTTATTCTTGTTCGTTCGTGTTGTTTTCGTAAGTTCGAAAAACTAACCATTTTCGTGAAAATTACAACTAAAGATTTGGCTTTACTATTTTATGGCCATTTAGTTTTTCGATAAAAGGTGGTTACGGAAAACAAAAGATTATATCTGCTTAATTAATGGATGGTATATTTCTCCGTTTTAATGAGATAAAATGACGAAAAAAATATATGCAATTATATCAAATAGATACTGCATTTTTTCCTACCTAGATTTTTTTTTTTCAAGAAATGGCGGAGGAGCTAGTGTTTGTCATAGTTTGTGGTGTTTGCCCGACTGTATCCATAATACCTATACAGTATATTTTATTTTAAGAATCACACCCTCGTATTTTGGAGTCCCTGAGATTTCCACCTTGTGGCATGTTAATTTTTTTCTATTTCCCCTTCAGTTTTTGTCTCTTTCTACTTACTTGTTTTAAAGTCTTGAAATTGGTCATCGTTATGTGATTCAATACTTTCATTTAAAATGCCTCGGTCCAACCAATATCAAAGTGGAGCTAGATTCTACTCTGGGGGAGTCTGCTCCTTCGTTTACAACAGTAAAATATTGAGTGGCAGAGTTTAAACGAGGCGTTTTACGTACGAGCTGCCAACACGAACATGGCAATGGTCGACCAAATGAGGTGGCCACGCCAGAAATGGTGAAGAAAATCAACAAAATGTGCAAAAAAATGAAAGTGCTCAAGTTAGCAGACATGGTAGGTACTTCAAAAAGTGCTGTACATAATTTGGACCTCAGAAAGTTATGCGCAAAATGGGTGCCGCATCATATTGGAACAAAAACAGCGTCGTGAGGATGTTTCAAGTGTTTGGCAAAGTTTCAATAAACGCGAGTTTTTGCGTCGATTTATAACCATGGCTGAAACAAGGGTCCATCATTTTACACCTGACACATAGGAACAGTCAAAACAATGAACTGAAAGGGGGAGAATCGGCTCCAAAGAAGGCGAAGACAGTTCCACCTGCAGGCAAGGTCATGGCGTCAATTTTTTGGGATGTGGAAGAGGTCTACAGATATAATTTTGTAAGAAAACCCCTTTATTTTTCTAACGAATATTTTAGAATGACCTACACATTTATTGAATATACACGATAACAGCTGACATAACAGCAGCGCCATCTCTTACCATATATTTCAACTATACTATACCTGGTAATTCAGAATACTTTACTAGAATTTTATGTTTAACATATTCTGCCCCACTCTCCCCTACTCGAACACGCAGAATCGCATTTTCACGATATTTTAATAAAACAAATTTTTTAAAAAAAATATTATTGCGCACACTGTATATTTATAAATAGAAATAGCTCTATCGAACTGTGGGTACTCCTACAGGCGGACGCCACATAAGAAAGTCCTCGAGGAGAATAACGCAGCGTTACCTCGTTTCCCGCACAATAGATCGCGAAAATAGGAACGGCGATCCGAAGTGGGCGGGGGAGGGTTGGAGAAGAGAAAAATCGCCACCGGTGCGAGAACGCGCCGAGCATTGTGTGAAAAATGGAATTTCGCCCGCAGGGGACGCTTATAGGGCTTAACGCAATATAAATTGAACTGATGAGTTTACATTTTTTCTTTCTCGCCCGTAAAGGTCTTTTGTGGGGTTTAATCCCCGCCGTCGTCCGCGCGGTGAATAGACGTCTGCCCCCTCGTATTTATTCGTATTAATGATGACCGTAATGCATGTTTCCCCCGCGAGCATGTTTGTAAGGGTGCAATGAGGCGATACGTATTAGCGGTACGTGGTAGGTGGATCGCTGTAAGCTTAAAAGCGTATAACCGGAAGTATACGAGGGGGTACCCAAAAATAACCGGAATTATTTTCAATTTTTTTACAAAACAACCTTGTTCCCTTTAAAATACTCTCCAGTACAACTAATACATTTGTCCCACCGGTGCTTCCACTGTTCGAAACATTTTTTGTAGTCATCTTCAATGTTGTCAAATCGATGTCCTTTCATGCCCTTTTTCATGCGTGGAAATAAGAAAAAGTCGCACGGAGCCAGGTCAGGCGAGTAAGGTGCGTGGGGCAGCGGAACCATGCCATTTGTAGTCAAAAACTGGCGAACAGAGATGACTGTGTGTGCAGGTGCATTGTTGTGGTGGAAGAACCAGTCTTCCGTCTGCCACAAATCGGGTCTTTTTGACGAACAATGTTGCGCAATCTTCTTAAAACTTCCAAATAAAAGCTTTGATTGAAGGTCTGACCTGGGGAAACAAACGCTGAATGAACTACGCCCTTGGCATCAAAAGAAGCAAATCAGCATTGTTTTAATGTCTGATTTGACTTGACGACATTTTTTTGGACGGGGTAACAATGGCCTTTTCCATTGGCTAGACTGTTGCTTTGTTTCTGGGTCGTAACCATAATACCACGACTCATCACAAGTAATGACATTTGACAAATAATCTGGATCAGTTTCAAGCTGTTGTTTCAAAGCACGACATGTTTCAACTCGACATTCTTTTTGATTGTCAGTCCGAGCCCGAGGAACAAACTTGGCAGCAACCCTTCTCATTCCCAAATCTTCGGGTAAAATTCGCTGAACCGAGCTCCAAGATAACCCACTAATCTCTGACAGTTGGTCAATTGTCTGTCGACGGTCTGTGAGCACAAGCTCTCGAATTTTTTCAACATTTTCGTCGTTTAGGGCAGTTGATGGACGTCCAGAACGAGGTTTGTCATCAATCGACATGTCGCCATTTTTAAACCGAGCAAACCACTCGTACATTTGAGTTTTTCCCATAGCGTCATCTTTGTAAGCTGTTTTCAACATTAAAACAGTTTCAGCAGCATTTTTACCGAATAGAAAACAACATTTCAAAGCTGCACGTGCTTCACTTAAACTTGGCATCATAAAAAAACGAAACAAGAACAAAACAGCGCTAGCAAAAACAATCACTGCAGATGAACAGAACAAGCTAGGTCGACAGCACAGGCGGCACTGAACTGGAAATGAGTTGCGCTATACACGTCTAGCGGCAGAAATGCCAAAACAATGCATTTTGTGAAAAATCTTGTGTCTTTCAGAGGTCAGAGGTGGTCAGGAGAGTCAGGGGAAGTTTTTACATTTTGAATATTGTACTAAAAATAATCCAACTATATTTAAAGTATATTTCATGAAAATTTCAAAACAAAATGTTAATCCTGAACCAAGTTATCTGCTGGAGTGTTGAATGCCCTTTTACAAACAGTGCCTTGTTGTGATCACATCAGTATTTCCTCGTGGTTTATCTAAATTCAATACAACAAAAAACATTAGTAGTTCATTGCTACACTTAGGAGCTGTTAGAAAAGTAATTTAAATATAAAATTTTAATATTCGTTAAAGCTACACTCCAGTAGGTATATTGTTTTAGCGCCTACCAGCAGCCCTAAACTTAAATGTTTCTATGGTTAATTCTATTTCACGGAAAGCAAAAAACAATGCACTTTTAAAATCACCTAGAAAGCATAATCATATCAAGAGGGTTGCAAATATTGTTGTAGCATTGGATACAAGTGATATTCGTAACAGTTATAATAACTGATAATTGTGTACAAAAAACTACACTGCACTGTTTGTAACCGAATGGTCTTTGTGAGAATTTTTTTTATCAATCAATCAATCAAGTAACTTTTTATTAGAAATGTTTTATCTGCTCTATTAGAATTGTTAATGTTTGGGTCAGTTTTATTTCTCGGCCGTTTCTCCGTCTCGATATGCGAGTCGACGTGTTTGTAATCTGATCTGAAACTTTCTTAAATGCCATCATGCGAGAGCGTCGAGTTTCTATTGGGTGGCTTTGCTCTGGAAGTGTCAACTCCAGTTTGCTCGCCTACGGAGTTTTATTTTAACAGTAAATTCCAGGAAACCTAAGGAAGTATATGACACTCGGCGAAGGCTTTATGTACAGTGTGAGGCACCTCGAATGACACCCCTTTTATTTCTCTTAATTTTTTGAGATAAATTGAATGGAAAAGTTGAAAAAGGCGTTTTACACAGTTTTTATATGATTTTCTGGGATACTTGAACGTATTTTAAAAAACTCGCAATTTTGTTGTTAATAGAACACCCTGCATTTTGTATATAAACATGTTTGTTTGGTCACAAAAATGTATGATTTTTATATGATTACTTCAACTGTTTGTTGAATAATCTCAGATTGTAAAATTTTGCAGATAGGACCGACCCATTGTTTATTGACGGCAGAATATATATGGTATTTCCAAGTTTAACACATACCATAGATCGGGAGAGCCTTTAACTATTACGAAAAAATATAACCCACCACGAAAACCAGGCAAGAACGCTGACGTATTTTATTGTATCGCAAATCTCCCTATTCCACAAAAAAGACAATGGAAAATACATAAATCTTTAAATCAGAAACGTCCTCTCAATTATGCAAAATACTGTTCCGACTTTCCCAGTTAATAAAAGCCCGCGGAGTGTCGGTAAAAGTCTGGGATTGCGCTTTGTCTTTGTCGGTGTAAAATTTCCATTTTGATTGAGCGAATTTTAGAATGAGGATTTTACGTGTTCGGGATGACGTATGCGGCAGCAGAAAATAATGAGAACATATGTACAGTCGGCAACGAAAGTCATGACACACCCACTTTTTGATTGTTGCTTAAATTCTGATCATTTTTGTACTACAATGTTGATTTTTTTTTGCTTCGGATAGTTATAGTTCATATACTTGAGTTAACTTTTTTTTAATTCTGCGATTGTTTTTTGTTTTTTTTTTGGTTCATACTAAAAATTTTTATGAAAAATCCTGCAGTTTTTTATTAATATTTTTTTTCTGTCTCAAGAATTAAACTTTTTTTAGAGGGGTGGGAAATTCTAAGGAAAAATCTTATACGCCACAAGGGTTTTTTAAATGTAAAGATATTTTTGGTTTAACTCAGTCAGATAAATACTCCAGACAGAGACTTCGCAATTTTATTTTTTTAGCAATATCTTTTCACACAATCGACATATCATCTTGGGCTTGTTAGACGCAGAATTTCACAAGCTGTAATCCTATCAGAAGCCAAAAAAATAATTACGGTAGTACAAAAATTGTTAGCATTTGAGCAACATTCAAAAAGTCAGTATATGATGACTTTCGATGCAAAACTGCTTGGGAATCTGTCAAAAATCTTGCCTCAGCTGCAACGTGAAAAATGTGACCTTGAGAAATGTTGTGCTGTGACGCCTATGATATACACGCCGACTGTCCTACTCTAGTCATAGCCCAATCAACGGGGAGAAAACCGGTCACTAATTGTTATCAGCAAACAAAAAATATGGTCGTATAGAGAAACAAATTCTAAGAAAGATAGCGTTTTTTGCTACTCGAGTTTTAATGGCAAACATAACTAAATTCGCAAAAGTAAAAAAAAACGGTTTTTTGCAAATAAAAAAAGCTTCAAGTCCTACACAAGAAAGTTAAATTAGAAAGTTGTAGGCCTTAAAAATGCGCGTCGAAGGAAATTGGAACGAAAAAAAATCGGTTCATAAACATTTGAGAAAAATTTAATAAAACGTCAAAAATCGCGTTTTCGTATTTTTGCTGTAACAATTCCAATTTTGTTTGAACAGACTTCTTGTTAACTAGAAATACAGCCCAAGACAAGCGGAAAATGATCCTTTTTTTTAAAAATTCAAAAAAGTTTTATTTTTTCGAGTTATAACGATTTAAAAAAAAAGTTTTCAAAAATCAGCTTTTACAGGGGCAAAAAAAGATCGTACAGAAACGACCATGGGCTCATTTTATTCGCGAAGACTTGTACTTTCGTGCTATTAAAAAACCAAATCGCTTTTATTTAATTTTTGCATAGAAAAATGCGTTGTAAAATTGTATCATTTTTTCGAACCGGTTTTTTTCGAATAACTTTTTTAATTTTGGTTTTACATTTTTGACCGACGCATATTTGAAAACTGACATTCAAAACACGCATTTTAAAAATAAAATGAAGGTCCTACGACCTCAGGAAGCCGAGATAAATTTTTTTTAAGCTGAGGAAAAGATAATTTTGCGAGCGCGTCGATTTGAAATCGTGTTTAATTTTCGATGCGCCCAAGCGGAGTGACCGTCCACTCTGTCACCGTATATTGGCTAGCGCGTGCCGCACCCAACGCTGTACTTTCGCAAACAATTATGTCAACTTAATTTGTGCGAAATGATTTGAAATATTTTTTTTAAGAAAGTAAAAGTCTGAGATCTATTTCGTATAAAAATGAAGTCAATCGGACGTATACAGCGGTCAGGAATAAAAAAAAATTATCTCGGCTCCCTGAGTCGTAGGACCTTCATTTTTTTTTAAATGCGTGTTTTGAATGCCAGTTTTCAAATATGCAACGGCCAAAAATGTAAAACCAAAATTAAAAAAGTTATTCGAAAAAATGATACAATTTTACAATGCATTTTTTTATGCAAAAATTAAATAGAAGCGATTTGGTTTTTTAATAGCAGGAAAGTACAAGTCTTCGCGAATAAAATGAGCCTATGATCGTTTCTGTACGATCATTTTTGCCTCTGTAAAAGCCTCTGTTTTGCCTCTCTGAATTTTTGAAAAAAGGACCATTTTCCGCTTGTCTTGGGCTATATTTGTAGTTAACAAGAAATCTGTTCACACAAAATTGGAATTTATACAGCAAAAATACGAAAACGCGATTTTTGACGTTTTTTTTTTTAATTTATCTCAAATGTTTATGAACCGATTTTTTTCGTTCTAATTTCATTCGACGCGCATTTTTAAGGCCTACAACTTTCTAATTTAACTTTCTTGTGTAGGACTTGAAGCTTTTTTTTTATTTGCAAAAAAACCGTTTTTTTTACTTTTACGAATTTTTTTAGTTATGTTCGCCATTAAAACTCGAGTAGCAAAAAAACGCTATCTTTCTTAGAATCTCTTCTCTATACGGCCATATTTTTTGTTTTCTGAACAATTAGTGACCAATTTACATGGGGGCTTTCGACTATCATGACATATTCAAGACGTGCATCATTGGAAATTTAAATATTAACAAAGGCGCCACTGCTGCCGTGTACATTCGTATGATTCATGATCCCCGTGCCGGTCGTAACTGGTAGTAGACCGCTTGGAGGGAGAAACCGTTCGCACTATGTCGACCTTGTGTTTCAACCCTTCCCATCGTTCCTATTAAATCGCTAATGGCTCGGCATAGGGGCTGATGTACGGACAGGACCTCAACCCCGATAAACCGTACCAAACAATATATTTGTTTGATCCCTCGAAGGTATATTGGGCAAAGGGTGAGTATAGAGGACACCGGGCAGCGTTCTTAGTATTCAACAAATTAAATTACACCACCTAAATTAAACTAAGTTGTCAATATCTGAATTATCAATATCGTGAGAGTGTGATAGACAGTGCAAACGTGAAATATTATTTTGTATTTTTAGGTGAACCATGTGTTGTTTAAATCCACTATGAATTTCTGATGTATCGAGCCCTCATTTTCAATGTAAATTGCGAAAAAAAAACAGGAGAAATCGGTGGCCAAATTCGGTACAATTTTTATATAATCAATCAATATCTCGAAAAGTACATTATGTACATTTTTGCTGTTTTAACAAATTGTAGTGAACATAACAAGGAATCATATGTGAAAAAATGGTTTAATTGGGACCAACAGTTTTTTTTTTCTGTAAACAGTCAAAGTGAGGCCTCAATTCGTTTGAAACGCGTAATAAGTAGTTGAGATTTACCCTATAATCATAGTAAAATGTGACCTACGAGGTGTGTAAATTAAGTAATGAGAATCAGATTTTTTTTAATTTTCTATTCGAATAGAATTACAGTTCAGTATTGTCTCCTTCAAAATAACTTCCTTGGGAAGCCACACACCGCTGGAGACGGTTCTTCCATTTCTCATAGCAGGGCTGGAACCCATATACTGGGATAACGTTCAGCTGGTCGGTTACAGCCGTTTGAATGTTTTCTATGGTCCCAAAATGACGTCCCTTGAGGTGATTTCTCAATCTCGGGAGGAAAAAAAGTCACAAGGACTCAGGTCAGGCGAATAAGGAGGTTGGGAGTCACAGGAATGTTTTTACTGGATAAAAATTCGTTTACTGAACTGGCTGTGTGACAAGGCGCATTGTTGTGATGCAACATCCAGTTGTGTTGATTTACTGTTTGGCCTGGATGTCTGGTCTCACACGCATGGCCCTTTTTCGAAGTTTTTCAAAACCCCCTCTGTAAAAGTGTTGATTTACTGTTTGGCCTGGAGACACAAACTCTTTGTGGACAATTCCCTGGCTATCAAAAAAGCAAAACAGCGTGCATTTGATCTTCGATTTGCTCGTTCTTACTTATTTGGATCTTGGAGAGCTTGAAGTGTGCTTTCATGCTTTGGCGCTTGGTTTCCGGGTCGTACTCAAACACCCGTCTCATCACCAGTAATGACACGTTCCATAAAATTGAGATCATTCGCAATCGATTCCAAAAAGGTAAGACACATTTCTCTCCTGATGTCCTTTTGTTCCTTTGCGAAAGGTTTTTTTGAAACCATTTTTTACGCAAAGTTTTCTCATCCCCAATTCGTCTCCTTTCCCAACTCATCCCCAAGTCAAAGTCTGATGAACAGTGGTGTGATTCAGATTTAGTTCTTCCCCGATCATTCTTGTTGGTATCCAACGATCTGAACGCACAAGATCCCGTATTCTGTCGACATTTTCATCGGTTCTTCAAGATGAATGCCTTCCGCTGCGCGGTTCATCTGCAAACGACTCTCTTCCTTCTGGGAATGTCCTTCCAAGTCCTGTCTCCGCAATGTTGCTGGATCGGGCGCTACGTTGCCAGTCTCATTACTTAATTTACACACCTCGTATGTTGAATAATGCAAGCTTTAGGTATCTCTTTTTTCGTTTTTTTTTTTTTTAAGTAATCCACGTCTACAGATATTTTACTTTTCTTTGCCCTATAAGTATAACTAATTTATTCATTACTATAAATGTGATAAACGTAATTCAGACAAAATCCCCCTGAATTATAATTAACTTCGTTACACAATCGCAACTTTTCCTGTTGCGTTTCCAAGCCGGCGCTTGGAATTTCGGATCCGAATAAACCGGAAAATGAGAGATATTCTTTCCTCTCCCTCCATGAATAAAATCCTCGTCCTTCGAGCCTACTTCGCCGCCGAACAATCATTAATAACTCCTCTCTCTATCGTCTCGCAAGACTTACTGGCGGAGGAAACAATTCTTTTTCGACAAAGGAAGGGTTGGAAGTGGGCGAAAGTTTCGAACTTCGGGAGAAGTTATCCCGACGCTAGTGAATGGGAGTCATTAACGGGAGAAGGGAAAAACTCATCGGCGGTTGCGTGCGTCGTAAATTTTCCTTGCCCTTTTTTTTCATTGTCCTCGACTCCTTTAATTGCATCGGAAATGTCGATCGGTTGTTAATAGGAAGGGCTGCATAATTAAACGTATAATGAAGTTCATGGTGAATATAATTATAGAGTCTATCGCAAGGTTTTTTGTCCGGATTTTTTTGCCAGATGTCTAATTTTAATACAGTTCCTAATGACCTTGTTATAACCAACTGTCAAGATGAGTTAGTCATGCGGCGATGTCCTTGAGCAATCTGAACGAACACTTTATCTGCCAATATCGCTATGTCTTCATCTTTTCCAGTCGCCAAAGGCGTTTCAGCTCGATTGCTAGGTTTTCATATTACTCGATCTTTCTCTCGTTCAGCCTTCTATGAGCTCTATGATCACTGCTACTCCAGTACAACTTCACTTAGACCCCCATTAAGTTCCTTGAGAGTTCAGTCCATCTGAGCCGTCGGCCATCTTAATGTTTTAAAAAATGTGACGACTTTGTTTAAGAGGATCTCTCCATTATTATTATGACCAAGTGTTTCGTTGTCTTCTTTTACTTCAGAGCAGAGAAATTGCGGTAGTTGAAATAATAGTAACACAACAAAATCGTTGAGTTTAGTTTGCAGTTAACCGTTGCCTTTGAAGTTTATGGCTTATACCTGTAAGTTGTTTCTGCCATGGATTTAACTTTAATTTCCATGGTGTAATTGGTTTCAATTATTGTTTCCACATCTATGTAGTGGAGTAGAAGTATAGTATTTTTTATTCAACTGAACCAATTATTATTAGCTCTTGTTAAATCCAAAATCTATTTGCATAATTTACACGTGGTTTCTTGTTTTGATTGCCGCTAACTCCGTGTTTTCCTGCTAAAGTTTTTAATAATATAAATAATAAGCGTAATTATATAGGTACATCTAGGAGCGTATGTAACTCTCATATTGTTTACCTAAAAGGTCAGTAACACACCGTTCTAAAATTGTTTGAGGTCTACCAGGCGCAACGCCTACTATATTTATAATAATATTTGTAATTTTAAACGTTACAATGCGTTTGGTTTATATCATTCAGGTTGATTTGTTTATATTTTGGGGAAATGTTACGAGAACAATTGGGATATGTAGTTTTCTGTCTATTTTTAGAATGGCCCATAAACGTTGGCAAATGATGATTGCTACAAATACTTTAATTATTTAATTCTTTTTAGGTACCTACATTCGTAATATCTGAAATTTTTTTTGATGATTTATCATTTTAAAGAGGTCCTTTTTAGAAGTTATCTGTATCAAGACACACTATTTCACATCGCATATTGTCTCAATCCAGATCGCATCACATACTTTAGTGCGGGATATGATCTGAGAGAGTACACAAGAAGTGTTATAAAAGTGTCTGTTGTCATATCAGACTTTTTTGAGAATAGCTTTCTAACGATACCCTGTATAATAATCGAGATCTTGGAAAATTGCGTTTGAGCATTTGAATTTCCTTTATAGGTCAAAAATAACCCAAAATGTCGGCATTGAAACGTTACTCTTGAATATGTACGAGGTATAGCTATTAAATAACTGATGCTGCTACCAGCGCGCTGCGAACGTGTCGCGACAAGTTTAAACAGAAGCCTGGCTATACTTTCCCCACCCTTATCTCGCTGGACAAGCCAGTGGGTCGCTCAGTTTGACTGTAGCAGTCGTTTGAATTAGTCTACGCACCAGTGACGCGTCGAATATTAAGTGTTCAGATGGAGCAACGGGTTAATGTCAAGTTGCTTGTTAAACTGGGGAAATTTTTTACAGAAGCTTAAGCAACGTTAAAAGAAGTGTACGGGCATCAATGTTTATCTCGCCCACAATTTTTTGAATGCCTCAAACTGTTTAAAGAGGGACGTGAAACGACCGAAGACGATCCCGCGCCCCGGGCGGCCCTCAACGTCAAAAACGGACGAAAACATTTAAAAAAATTGGTAAATTAATCCGCGAAGATCGTCGTCTAAGCATCCGACGGCTTGCTGAAATAACAGGAATCGACAAAGAATGCGTTCGCCAGATTTTGCATGAATCGTTCAACATGCGCAAAGTTTGCGCAAAAATGGTGCCAAAACTCCTCACACCCGAGCAAAAGGAATCAAGAATGAACATTGGCGCTGACATTCTAAACAACATTGACACTGATCCAAGCTTGTTAGACACGATGACACTAAAGGGGGCAAGATTTGAAGCGGCTAAAGCAAAAACGACAGTGGTTCTGAACCAGCTGGCAGAAGTGGACTTCCACCACTGCTTTTAACAATGGAAAAGTCGTATGGAACGGTGTAGAGATCGCCAAGGGGAGTACATTGAAGGCGAAAAAGTTGCTACTGTAATTGGTAACGAATAAAAAGTGTTGACAGCAGTTCGGTTATCTAATAGCCGCACCTCGTATCTTCATTTCTCTGAACGTTGTTCGTATATTATCCCGGCCTTGAGGTAGTGGCAATTTCCTAGTTTGCCTAACACATTTTCGAACATATGTATTTATACATGCACGCCATCTTTATGGCGTTGTTTACATTTTCGTAATATTTTCGCACAACAATTTAGTTTTTCCCTACATCGAACAAAATGCGCACGTATTTTCAGATAAATTCGTTACGGTTTAGTCTGCTTTATCGGAGCAAAAACGGGAATAGCGGAAATTTAATGTTCGCGGGGAAGTGACAGTGAAGAGAGGCCGACGTTTATTTTTGTTTGACGCTTCATCCGACCTGTGGATCTGGGGTAATGTAGAGATGAACTGATACGCTGTTTTGAAACAATACGTAAGTATACTAGATGGAAGTGGTTGTGGTAAATGGGAAAACATTTTTCAACTAATTCTGTTCAAACCCATAGTCACGTGTTTAAGTTTTACAGCGCACTGATGCCAGATTGTTATAGAATTAGTCAGTATTTAGAAATAATTTTGACAATCCAATCCATATGGGATTTTATTCTTTGTGTTTGTTTATTGTTAAATAACTTATTTTTTTCAACATTAAAAAAAAGAAATAAATTAAAAAATTTAAATAATTAAAAAAACATTGGATGGTGCATAAATATGCAAGTACAAAAAAAGAGCAGTAAAAGTTAATAAAGGTAACACCTTTATTAACGATTAATTTGATGTGACGATTTTTTTTTACAAATACCATTCTGTTCTGCAGTATAGTTTTTTGTACATAAATTTCAATTACAATAAACGTTACGAATATCACTTGTATTCAATGCTACAGTTACTTACTCTGCGGTGGTCGCTGCATCATCATTCGTGTACACGAAACGTCGAATAAGTTTGTAAAAATGTAACATATGTATCTCGGCAGCCTCCATCGCATGATACGGTGAAGCATTGGATAAACGATTTTCCGGAACTGACCTCTAATGGCAATGAACTTCGTTGTACCATGTGTGACAGTGTACTAACGTGGCAGGTAAAAACAGATTTTTTGCAGCATATTGCTACATACAAACAGAAAACTCGTGTAAGTGGTGGTGTGAGTGCGCGAGATAGACAGAGACAATTTAACTTGGATTTAGTCAAAATGATGGTAGCGTGTAATATTCCAGTCGTAAAATTAGTTCACCCCGAGTTTTGTGTCACTCTGTGTCAATCAATTTGACTAGAACGTTGCGAGTGAAATGTACGGCGAAGTTAGTCTGCCTGTAGAAACAACTCAGACGATTATACATAGCACCACGGAGTGAGGACACTGAGAACATTTGTAACTCTCTTGGTAGAATTACGTTTTCTAGGTGATTTTTGAAAAGTTTATTGTTTTTTGCTGTCTGTAGAATAGAATTACTAGTAAAAATATTCAAGTTAAGGGCTGCTGCCGCATGCTAAAACAATATATTGAACTGTAGTTTTAATCAATATTTTAATTTTATATTTAAATTACCTTTCTAACAGCTGTTAAGGGTATCAGTGGACCATTATTGTCTCGTTCTTTTCGAAATAGCGTATCAAATATGCTACTAACTCTCGGCAGCAGCTGTTTAACTGTTTTGACATTTCTAAAACGGAAGTCTGACAACGATAACACTTAGTTCTACATAGATACATTTTTTATTCTACACGTAATTTTTCCAAAGGCCATTATACTTAATTCTGTTAAATTTACTTTGCGCCCTTTTTATACTCGACATGCACGACGCCAGTTTACGTCGGCTTTGAGCCCTACCGTTTTTCAAGACCAGAAAATCCTAATGGATTATTGCTTTTGCGGGATTCCACTTAATCGCTGCTTTACTTCCAGGAGGAAAGCTACCGTATTTTATTCGTTTCCGCCGTGGGTTTTTATCGGCCCCTTTGTTTTTATTTACCTTTCCACGCGAAACCCTAAATGTAAATAACGGCGGTCGTGTAGAGTTCGTTTTTTGTGCTCTCGAAGCATTTATTAAAAAAACCTGATGAGGGGCCGAAAATAGGTAGAAGAGCCCATCGGGTGTTCGAGATTTATGGTCAAAGTCTTAAGTAAATAAAGTTAGGAAGGAAGTTGTACACTTTTTTTGCTCACGGGAAAAAATATCTGTGTAAGAAAAAATAAAAATTACCCTGAGAAGTACCACTTAGTTCTGAATTACATCCCAAGATCTTAAGAATGCTACTTTTAAAACAAAATATATAGTCAATCAGTAAAATTTTCGAAACACCAATATTAAAAAGCACCAAATTTTGTAAACATGGAAACAATTTAATCAATACAAAAGTCTCGTTATACTAAGGCCCTATACTTTTACTATTTATTAGAATAAATTATATCACTAAATAAGTTCGTAGGCTGATGATGAAGGATGATGACTAATAAAACAACAACTTTTAGGCAAAATTCGACTGTATTCATCAACATAGTCTCCTTCAAGAGTGACACATTGATTCCAACGCTTCTCTAATATTTCTATGCCTTTTTGTCCAACCCTTCAAAATACGCTTCAGTTTCGGCGATCACCTCATCCTCATTCCATATCTCTTTCCGTTGAACATTTTTTTGAGATTTGCGAACAATTAATAGTCACCGTGGGCTAGATCTAGAGAATACAGTGGATGCAGAAGCAATTCGAAGTGTAATTCGTGTAATTTTGCAATTCTTGCGATCTACTTGTGACATGACGCGTTGTCTTGGTGAAAGAGCAGTTTTTTCTTCATTTGGGGCCGTTTTTTCTCGATTTCGTCTTCAATCGTACTAGTAATGGTATGTAATCACTATTGATCCTTTTTCCCTTTTCAAAATAGTCGATGAATATTATACCATGCGCATCCCAAATTACGGACGCCATAACCTTCCCAGCAGAGTTTTGTGTCTTTGGTCGCTTTGGACAGCTTTCGCCGGTTGCTGTCCACTGAGCTGACTACTGATTTGGAGGATTCTGGAGTGTAGTGATGCATCCATGTTTCATCCATTGTCACATATTGCATGAAAAAATCCGTTTTATTTCGCCTAAATAGCTCCAGACAGTGCTCTGAATCATCAACACGTTATTGTTTTTCAACAGTGAGCAAACGCTGGACCCATTTCGAACTTGGTGATTAAGAAAAAAATATACATATTTCGCAAATGTTTTGCTAGCCGTTTTTGCATTGGAATTTCGTTTTTCTTTTTTATAAAAACGAATGGGGTGCTTTGAATGACTCAGTTGACGAGTTACACCCTCTTACAGGAAGCCCTTTGAAAATTGTATTTCAAATAAATTCTAAAAGGCTTATTGCATCTATACGTCGCTTCGCGATTGCTTCGCCATACAACTAGTGTGACGTCACGCGTAGAGCGCCGTGGCCTTCTGTTCCGTGGGCAACGCTTTCAAGCAGTCTAAAAGAATCAATGTATACGCTACTATCTAAACACTCGGTGTTTGTTGAGCCCGCGGCACCAAAATTAATTAGATCTCGTCGGGGTCCATAGGAAACGCTGAGATTAAGTGCCCGTCTTCCGTTTTCGTTCTGGCGGAAGCTCGCCTTTCCCCTCTCCCCCCCCTCCGACCTCGCCGAAAAATCGGGCAGGCACTGCATTATTTGCTTTATAGTTAAAAGTAATTTATTATGCCTCTACTAAAAGGTTCGCCGTGCGTTAGCCTGAATAATTGCGTTAATTAAAGTTTAAACTTTATGCGGACGATTTATCGGTGTTTAGTCGGTGAGAAAATGATCGTTTTATAACGGCTGCAATTAATAAAACTTCCCTATAGAAGACTCTTTCCTCGTCTGTCTACAGCATTCGCAAGTGAAAGAAAATAATTTCACAGTTCTGAGGAAGATGAAAATACATTTTAACTGTTTGGATTCAGCTGCACATTTTACTGATTTTTGTGTACGCGATAAGCTCACATATAAACGGAAATTGTATTGTTACGACTATGCTTATAAACAGAAACAAATTAACCAAAATTTAATAGGAGTCAAGCATATAAAAGTACAATGCTTTTATTTAATTTTGGTTAATTCGTTTCGATTTATGAATGTGGCAGTAACACAATTTCAGTTTATATTTGAGCTGACCTCGTACAACAAATGCGCAGCTCATTGTTTGACGCCAACATTTTATTCCAGTTTTTTTTTTTGTTTAATATGAACCGGAATGCACATTTAACAATTTATATATGCTTTCACGTTGCGTAAGCTAATACACGTTAAACTATTTAATTCAGTGACCTTGATTTATGCTTTATGACTTTTTTCGGGATTTTTAAATGGTCTAAAAATGCCTATTTTAATGCTCGAGAACGTTGTCTCTTGTATTAAAAAAAAAAATACGTACAATCGTTCAGACCTTCAGACAGGGCAACGTCTTTACCATGCGGACCACTGGACAAAAAATTTCACGGTAATTTAAAATAACCGCCAGACCAAGGCAGATTTGATATTCTCCGCGACTGACGTGTTGCAACTACAAAGATTCTTTAAATCCTTTAAATAAGAATAATGATATAAATAGTCACTGATATGTTTGTCAAAACAAATGAACGTCTATATTAACTAATATCCAACAAAAATTGATATTTTATGACTATCTACTAACACTAAAGGATGAATGCATGACCATCTGGACCATCTAGAAGACAGACGGATAGGGGTTTGGACCAAATATGTCACTCTTAGTATGAAAATTAACACACTTGTGTTTGTACTTTGTTTTGCCTTAAGAGGAACAATACATATATGTAATACGACCATACCTGACATATATAAGAGGTACCCACAAACAAACAATAGTAGGCTGTACTTCTCGAAGCGTTAACGGCTATAGTCACAAGAGAAATGAGCACAGTTTTACGTTTTGTCTACTGCGGCCAAGAGCAAAGTTACTATTGTTACACTGAACACTGTTCTGCATATTGAAATTTTTTGCCGCCATCTGATATTCTTTTGGGTTTTTTTGTGTCTACTGTAATGCATAAATGAACAATATTTGGTGTAGCCACTCTGCAGTCCTGTAAGTAGTGCAACAACTTCTTCATTGCCACATATATTTTATGCTTTGAAGTAATATACGCAAATTCTCGTACGTTTCTTTCATATTTACAGCATAACCCATATCAGACTTATATATCACATATTCAGACTTATGTGTACTCTATTTCCATTCTAAATTGAAAATAGGTAGAAAAAAGCAAGGTTGTCAGATATATTCTCTAAAATTGCTAAGCTCACTATACAAGTATACTTCATACTTCAGTAAACTGTTAGTTCGTGACGTTCTTAGAAAGCTAGTTTGGAAATGTTAAAAAAAAACATAGATATAAATTTATTAGCATTAAAATAAAGCGTTTAAAATTGCTGGAAAGAATAATTATAAATTAAAACAACTTTATGTATGTTACTATATTTAAGAAAATTTTGAAGAGCCGGCAACGCGATGCCGCGAATGCGCCAGCAAATGCCGACCATTATACTATAGGATTGCTTTATATGTAATACATCCTAATACTTATTCGGTTCACTGTACCATAAAATGTTTACGTCGTCGTTAAAATGATTTACGACTTTAGAAATTCTATGTGTTGAAGGCGCCAGTGACGTGTATTTCTAGGATTATTAACACACAATTTTTTGAGATTGTCTGGCTAAATGAGCATTATTTACAGCAAATTATATTACAAATATTAAGAATTTTGTATGCAGGCTAATTTTAATCTCCTATATTGATTTGAATGAAAAAAAATTATTTCACAATTTTCGAATTCATAAAAGATATATGCACGCCCATGGAATCATAAAGTTGCACCGCTTTTTTTGTTCCCCAGGCGTATTTATCACTTTCAATTAAAATTAGAAGGACTATACATATATCGCATAGATACATCCTTTATACCTGCTTTGCAATTAATCAAAACATGTCGTTGATGGTCGCTAGATCTTGCTACGTGATACGACAATTTACAGGTCAGTGTAAGGGTTACATTCCTGTAAGTAGAAATTATCGAAATAACACATTATTTTGTCGGGAGGGATTTTCATGCAGAACAGTGTAATAGTTAAAATGATTCGTGTAGTCGTAATTTGTTTTCAATGCTATGCTCGTCAGTAATAATTACATAATTTAAATAATCTCTTGGTCACCAGAAATAACCGAAGCTCGTTGACCTTGGCAGTCCAAAGATCGTCTGTGTAAAATATTCTACCGGCCGCGTATTATGAAAATTATATACAGTTATAACGCTCATTATACTCTAAAAAAATTAGTATTGTCTTAGCCGGACTGCTCCGAAAACATTAATTATCGCACCTCTATAAATAAATAAGCCAAACAAGGGAATCTAGCACACCTTGCTGGATTACGCATTCTTGTCATTTCCACTCATTTCCGTGCGACGCCGAGGGATTCCGAACACGTCCAGATTTCCAATTCCGCCATCGGATTATGAGTCACCGTCTAAAACTGAAACCAAACAACACCGCGAGTAATACTCTTAGTGTAGCCGGTTAATCGAGACATTTATTTTATTATCCAACAACGATTTAATAGCACGTTCGCTTTTAATTACACATGGACGCTGGATTAGAGTTATGTAAACACGCGGTACATGGTTTCAAGGTGTGTTTGTATTTACATTCGCAGCCTCACCGGCTGACAGTACAGTCGCGCTTCGCGTTTGAAAAAAAATAACGAGTTTGAGGTTAGGTAACGAGATAATTATTTGTGGGTTGCTTTGTTTCTTCGTGTGCGTAGTGTTGGTGGTGAGAAATTGTGTAGAAAGGATAAGAAGAACGTGGAACGTGGACCCACATGATTAAACTGAAATATCAAGAAGAGGAGCACTATGAGGACGACGGGAAAGGGTGGTAGAAGTCCTTGCGTCTTTGTAATTCGCATCAAATATGCAGGTAAAGTTGTGTTGATGTTTTTTTCGAGTTGTATCTTAAAAAACATGCAGAGCCTCCTGTAGTGTATTTATATTATATTTATATTATATGCAGAGCCTCCTGTAGTGTCTCACAATTGTTTATATGGACCTAATATATACGTATCTGCATATACTGGCCGATGAATCAAAAAGTGACTATGAAAATTACGCAAATAAAAGTGATAAGGATGAATAGGTATGTGTGCGAACAATTAAACTTCATATTCTGTGTCATCCGGATCGTAAAGCGTGAAAAACATATTTTATTGCTAGACTTGTAAACACGTCGTGTTAAGACACTCTTCAAAAACTTGTGTGCGGCATAAACATTCATTCCCGTACACTTATTTTAACATTGAAATGATTTCTGTAAAAGTTTTCCTCTGTTTAACAAGAAATCATGCTCCATCTGAACACTTAACATTTTTTCGACGCGTCACTGGTGCGTAGACTAATTCAAACGACTGTCCAGCGAGCTCAGGATGGGGAAAGCATCACCAAAGACAGTTCTGTTCAAACTTGTCGCCACACGCTCGCAGCGCGCTGGTAGCAGCATCAGTTCGGTTATTTAATAGCCACACCTCGTATAGCAGGGAAATGTTGACACCTTTTCTTAACCAGCTTGATGATGAAAATTAAATTGATTCAAGTTTGAAAATGGCACGTCGCGTAGTCATATGTAACGTAAATATATTCAAATATACTTCATAATATTAAACAGAATCATTTTTACTGCGTAAATAAATTATCCAACCGGAAGTCACACGCGTGTATCATGTTATCGTGAATAGTTATTACTTAAATAAAAACTAACGATCGGTACTACTCAAATTCAACGTAATTTTCTGCTTCCGGTGATTCAAACGCAGCTAATAAAAAAACCGAAAAGCGTCTCCGTTATATCAAGTGCTCTCAATTATATGCATGTATTTATCGAAAACAGTCGAAAACTGTAACCAGGTCATCCTAAATACATAATACCCAGTCGTATTTGAGTCGCTACAGATAAGAGTTGTTCAGCACATATGTATGTATACTTGACCTTAATCCTCCTACCAAAATGTACTGTAGTCGTTTTCGGATCGGATCCATTGCTATTTCTGTGTATCTAGTTAATCCGATTGCGTCGAACTGATCGGTGACTAATAGATGTTACAAAGACTTTTATTAAAATATCATGAACAAGGAAAACTTTAAATGGAAAAGTCAAAGTAACGGATACCGGATAAAACAAATTATATTATTATTATTATTATTATTATTATTATTGAATTATGCTGTACATTCTATAGATAAATCGTTGTTGGTTATATGTGAAGAGGAAATCAGACAAAATATTCGTGATTCTAGATTATAATACACAAAAACAATTTTAAGCGTGTTAACTCCTACTTTGGGATCTTGATTTTTACATTTTGGTGATTGCAGGCTGATGTAGAATTCAAAAGACGTGTGGGTTAAGGAATTTAATTGATAAATAGATGAGTCATTATGACCAGGCTACTATTTTTATTGAAGTAATCGTAAAATAGGTTACTTAGCTCTTGTTTTAATGCAATCCGGTGAAAATAAAGTCCAATCCAATAAAGGGTGCATTCGATTTTACAGGGTCATTGAATACGTTAGTGTACGCTACTACATCAATGTGCTGTTTAATAATGTCATTTGAATGCCATTCAATTTTCAATAGCACTTAATAGGAAGTGCATTCGATCAAATTGTCATTATAATTGAATAAATAATCACGGGATAATGTATTTCCTTCACGCTATGTGGTGGGTGGTCCATTACATTTATAGAATAACAGAAGAATTGGTAAAATGATTTACTTATATTTTTTATTTGTTTCAGGTAAGTGGTGATGGCAGCCTTAAATTGTTTGGTGAGAATGGATATCCATTATTTGAACGAACTTGTAAGTAAAAATGTACAATCACTACATCAACCTTTATTTATTTTACTGGGACTCCGAAGAGATTACTGCATCGTTGAGATATTTCCTTATTATTATTATTATTTACAGAGGTAAGGCGGCAGAGCCGTTTAAACCTATCAATTTAAACACTACGTACTACATATAAGTATTACAGTAAATACACTACCTATAGCTAGTTTTTTTTACATGCTTACTAGAGAAAAAAATAATATATAAATGATAGGTAAGGTACATCAGCGAAAGTGTAAAAAAAAAATACAAATTATATTCTGATCCTGTCAATAGCATTTTTGAAGGAATTAAGTGAAGGGGCATTTACCACTTCATATTTCTTTATGATTGCTTTTAGATAAAGTATTTTCAGGATTTTGTTTTATCGATAAAGTAACCTAGTTGTAATATCCACGGAAAACAGATACATTATATACTTGCATAAATTTATAAAACCTTTGACGAATATTAAATTTGAAAAAATATATACTATCTTTCCATTCTAAATTGAAAATAGGTAGAAAAAAGCAAGGTTGTCAAATTTATTTTCTAAAATTGCTAAGCTCACTATACAAGTATACTTCATACTTCAGTAAACTGTTAGTTCGTGGCGTTCTTAGAAAGCTAGTTTGGAAATATTTAAAAAAAAAATACTTAGATATAAATTTATGAGTTAGCATTAAAATAAAGCTTTAAAAATTGCTGGAAAAAATAATTATAAACTAAAACAACTTTATGTATATTACTATACTCAAGAAAATTTTAAAGAGCCGGCAACGCGCTGGCCGGCCAACTGCTGGCGGCTGGTGGCACAACGAAAACCACTGTCGGTAAACCACTTTGCATATAATACATTGCTAATATTTGTTCGGTCCACTGTGCCATAAATTTTTACGACGTCGTTAAAATGATTTACGACTTTAGGAATTAGGAACTTAAACTACTTGTTTAAGACGCCAGTGACGTGTATTTCAGCTAGGTTTATTAACACAGACAATTTGTTGAGATTGTCTGACTAAATAAGCATTATTTACAGCAAATTATATTACAAATATTAAGAGTTTTGTATGCAGGCTAATTTTAATCTCCTATATTGATTTAAATGAAAAAAATTATTTCACAATTTTCGAATTTATAAAAGATATATGCACGCCCATGGAATCATAAAGTTGCACCGCTTTTTTTTGTTCCCCAGGCGAATTTATCATTTTCAATTGAAAATAGAAGGACTATACACAAATTTTAGCGATAAGCATCATTTGTTAGTACAAAAATCAATTAAGATCTGCAATCTGTCAAGTGTCGCACATAAAACAAACCAATTATCGTAGCAATAAATCTAAAATGACGTTAATATGCGACGTCCTATGCTACGATATTTCAATAACGATTAATATGGGTAAACCGACACGAGCTGTCATCATTACGATTTTTTTTGCACAACGGCCTGCCACAAGGATCCGGCTCCTACAGCTGACAAAGGCGTTCTTGTAGCGGAAAGCCTGCCGCAAAAACTGACCCAGTCCACCCAGTCAACCCAAAATAAAGAACCCGGATGTGTTCTAAGCAAATATGGGAGCACTGAGAGACATAATTCTACATAATTCTATAGACATAATTCTACATAATTTCTACTTCCTCTATTCTGCCATTTACTTCTACTCTGTCCTCCTTTTTGAGGACATTACGAAAGCAGCAGTGAAATATTTTCTTAAAGCGTTTTGTACACTATTTTTGTGGACTGAGTATAAGGAGAAATAGATCCATATTTCAGATACTTGAAATGTGTAATTGTAACAATGAACGACAATCAAATGTACGTTCATTGTCATTTACCGTCAAATACGAGGTGTAGTTATTAAATAAGCGAACTGCTGTCATAACACTTTTTATTCGTTACCAATTACAGTAGCAACTTTTTCTCCTTCATTGTACTCCCTTTGGCGATCTCTACACCGCTACATACGACTTTTACATTGTTAAAAGCAGAGCTGGAAGTCCGCTTCTGTCAGCTAGTCTAGAACCTCCGTCGCTTTTGTTTTAACCGCTGCCACACTTTTGAATCTTGTCCCCTTCAGTGTCACCGTGTAACAAGCCTGGACCAATGTCAATGTTCATTCTTGATTCCTTTTGCTCGGGAATGAGGAGTTTTGGCACCATTTTTGCGCAAACTTTGCGCATGTTGATCGATTCATGCAAAATCTGGCGAACACATTCTTTGTCGATTCCTGTTATTTCAGCAAGCCCTCAGATGCTTAGACGACGATCTTCGCGAATTAATTTACCAATTTTTTCAATGTTTTCGTCCGTTTTTGACATTGACGGCCGTCCGGGGCGAAGATCGTCTTCGGTCGTTTCACGTCCCTCTTTAAACCGTTTAAACCATTCAGAAACTTGTGTGCGGGATACAAATGCATTCCCATACACTTCTTTTAACATTGAATAAGCTTCTGTAAAAGTTTTCCCCAGTTTAACAAGAAGCTTGAGATTAACCCGTTACTCCATCTGAACACTTTCGACACGTCACTGATGCGTAGACTCATTCAAACGAATACTACAGTCAAACTGATCGACCCACTGCCTTATCCAGCGAGCTCAGGGTGAGGACAATATCACCAGAGATAGTTCCGTTTAAACTTGTCGCGACACGCTCGCACCGCGCTGGTAGCAGCATCAGTTCGATTATTTAATAGCCACACCTCGTATACCGCACTGATGAGACCCAATAAGGTCGAAATGCGGATTTGTGGTTTCTGAATCATAATGAGCGGAATTGTTGTCTCCCAACAAAAACTCAAATATTTGTCCATAGATTTATATAAAATAACCCAAATGTTTCTTTGGCACCCTTAAAATCGTCTACTATCCAAATCAATCTAGACCTAATGCTTTTTTTATGTTAATGACCATAATCCAATTACAGCGGCCAATTTCGAAACCTCTTACCGAAAAAGTTACCGGGCTCGACATTAATATTCGCCAATCACTCAATTCCGCCGACGTTTCTCCCAACATTTTCATCATCGGTATCGGCTGTCATCATAAATCCACGCAATTTATACACAAACTACTCCCCTAAATAATTCGTTATTTCACCTCTCCGTTTTAAACCCCCTCCGGTTCGAAATGCGCCTCGTTTGTCATTTTTGCGGTTCGCGACGACGCCCGATCCCAGCGGGCGCCGGCTAATTAATGACGTTCGATTGTTTGGCTCGTCTTAATCGCGGGTTTCGGCGGTTTACGCGGCATCGCGCGATCACAATGGCCAATTTGCGACGACTGTTGGGTAACGGGTGAACGAGAAAGCGCCGCCATCGGATGGGGTGGGCGTACGTCGACGTCGCTAATGGGGTAGTTGTCAAACGCCTCGCGGTACACGGGGAATAATAGCGTCCGGGGTATTAACGTGTTTACGTACGCGTTTGAATTATGGGAGAGTGTAGGGTAGACGCGGAAGTTGTTGATTTAAGGTACGTAATTCCTTCCCTAGATGGAAGTGGAGCCAATTTATGATGATACAATCAACAATGGGAGTGTATGTTAAAATATGTATATGGAAGATACTACTTTACTTCCTCAGATTTCTTGGAGCGGATTTGGTAAAACTTGAATGAGTTTGCTTAATATGAATAATGTGTCCGGTGAACAGTTCCACGAAAATTATAAGATCCCTATGGCAAAGTTCGGTGTTGCGTTTTGAATCGGAGCCCTTGAAGAAGGGTCCCCACTGAGGGAACCCCCTTTGCATTCGTCATTCTTAGTGTTGACACAATGTTATCCACTCTATAGGTGGTTTCACTGCGGCTTTTAGGAATTGGAAGAGAATAGCCAATTTTTTTTGCCAACTAGCCAACGTTTTTGAGGATCCCAGCAAAGTACAACCTTTTTGTTGAATCTGGCTAACCCCTACATTATATTGTGGAATTCCCAGAACCAACCTCCATCACTACAGGGCCAATAGTGAAGCCTAACATGTTTTGACAGTTCAGTTCTATCTTCCATCCAGATCCATCTGTAATTATCCATAAGTATATTGTATAGTATATATTATATATCCAAAAAAACGTCATTAAAGTTGGCCGAGAAAAAAAAGACGTATTTCTATTCTTAATAGAATTTATAACCTTATTTACTTGTCAAGACTGTCACATCATATGAGAGCCATTGTTTATTTTAAAAATTGTGACAGTCACTTGTCAAAAGTTTGACATAACCGAAAAGCTTAGACATGACCGCTATTTCCATCTCTCTCGTTCATAGCCAGAGTTGATGACGTTTTTTTTGGATGTCTCTATATATACAAGCGGGAGGTTCAATCTTTCGATAAATCCGATCAATCTACTGGGTGACTTCATCCAGGTATTTTGACAAGAGTTGCCAAATAGTATAATGTTGGTTCCTGCTTCAGCTAGGCATGCTCAGTAGTTTCATCATCCTGCAGGCACAGACGACATTGATTATTTCCCATTAAACCAAATCTGTGTATGTAATGTTTGAGTCTGCAATGCCCAATTAGAATCTAGCTCTAAGAGATTCTAGTTTTCAATGGGTGGTAAACATATTTTTACTTGGTAAAAGCGTTTATTGTTTAATTACAATTAAATTGATCACGTTAATTACACAACTATCAACTTAAAATCACACTCTAAATATCGCTGTCTAAATATCACCCGGGATATCACTTTGATCTTCACTGGACTAAGTTCCAATTTTTTGGGACTCGCTGTCGGGCTTATATGCACCATTCGAAGGCTCTGGAACAATCTTCTAGCTCCTTTCGAAACGCCTAGAATCTCTATATTGTCCCCGTTCATTCTAGTATTTTCCGGACTTTATCTCGCTGGCTCCAAATCTTTTGATTGTAATAATCTCGCATAGGCAACCAACAATTCACCGATATTTTGCTGGTAGAATATGTCACAATATTTAAGTGCGTTAATTCTCGTAATGCATTCCAACCCTCGGGTGTTATACTCTCCTACCAGTTGCTTTAGCAGAGGTACATTGAATATTGTTAACGAACGTGCTGTGTCCTCTGTTCCTCAATCTGTCTACATGGTTCTGAAATTCTGATTGGTGCAAACAGAAAAACTGAATGTCTTTCTGCAAGGAACTTCGGTTCTAAAAAAACTGCTTCGCGCGTCTCCTGGGAATACTCGAAATCCGGTTAGTGCCTCCGGGTGTAAACTTCGAGGATTAAGAGTGAAGACGTGCACTCCGCGCTTTCCACTGTTTCGTACGGTTTCCGCTCGCTTCCACTGTTTTACGAGCAAATTGTTGTACGGTCAACGACGTGATTCACGTAGCCGGCTGGAATTCCGTTAAAACTGGTGCGGTCTCTACGTGATTTCCACTCCGGTTCGTTGGAAATTTTCACGAGTAAACAGTTGCCTGGTAAACAAAACAATCCGTTCTGGATTTCGCGCTACAACGAATAACATGAACATACAGTCTTGGCCAAAAGTATTAGCCACATGTTATCATACTTTTACCGGCATGGTCGTTCTGCAAGGAACGAAACAAATGGTAATCTGATGGGGCAAGGTTCGGTGAGTATGGAGGACTTCCCATCCATATGGCAAGACTTCCCATCCAAGCTGCAGCAACTTTTGGCGAGTCACCAAACTTGTATGGGGTCTCGCGTTGTCCTGGTGAAACGCTACACCTTTGCAATTGATGAGTTCTGGTCGCTTCTCCGCAAGAGATGTATTCAAATCATCCAGTTGACGACAGTACACATCGGAATCGATCGTCTGATTCCGCGGTAGGAGCTCGAAAAACACAACGCCCTTATAATCCCACCATATTGAGAGCTCAGTTCCACCGCACCACGATCGCTTACGTCGAATATTGTTGTAAACAACCCATTTTTTTCATCGCCTGTTACCAGGCGCTTCGAAAAACGGATAGATTTTGTTGTGCTTGAGGTGAGTATCGACGATATTAATGCGATTGGTGATATGAATTTCTCTTTGTGTTCATGTGGAACCCATATATCGAGCTTGCTGATGAATCCCAGCTTCGATGAATCTCGGTGAACGGTGGAATGATGAAAGTTTAGTCTCCGCAATAACACGAGTGGTCGAATGTGGGTCTGCTTCGATCAGTACCTTCATTTGGGCATCAGCCTCCACGGGCCTTCCGCAGTGAGAAGCATCAGTGACATCAAAGTCACCAGCACTAGCAATTTTGCGAACCATCTCTGGCACTGACGCTCTTGTAGGGCATTGTTACCGTAAACTTTACGCAATATTTCACAGGCCTACCTTGCGTTCTTCCCTTTGCGGAAATAAAAACGCAAAATATGCCAAAAATGCACAGTTTGATCTTCCATTTTTAACTTGATGTAAAAACCAAGCTACGCGGCCAAATCGATTTTTTTTTTTCTTAAATGAAGGTTGAACTGTCAGCTCTCAAATGGTATAGCATGCGAGCCGATCGAGATCGCATTTTTCATCTAAAACACATATTAATGACATCTATTCCAGAAATACGAAAAAACATGTAAATACAAATGAATTATTAAATAAAAAATAATTATAATAATATAATAAATAACTCGATAAGGTGGCTTACCTAATCTTCAAAACAAAAATAAAAAGTGGGTGTTAAAATATTTAGATACATATATCGACATGTTTTCAAATATAAAAATTTCAACATCAACAAACTATTTATTATAGGGTGGCTGATACTTTTGGCCAAGGTTGTACATAAGCGATTGTTAAATATTGAAATTTACGTCTGGACGTGGAGGGTTTGGTGGATTTAGCCGTCCCTCCGGATTTGTGTCCGACGATGATTAGTGCTGTTTGCATTCATGAGATGCAGCCGGAGTGAAAATTACATTTTATGCGTTGCATTTTAGTTAAATGAGTGTTTCCATTTTCAGTTGTGCATAGTCCTTCATTACGCTGATGCCTTTTAGGGGATGGAAAATTGGAAATGTTCTAAGGTTTAATTTTTAAAATTATTACAGATTACCTTGACTTGGAGATGTTATTTTGTCCCTGAGATTTTTTGGTGGAGGTTTTATATTTTTTTGCTTCAATGTAATAGCTATCCGTTTTTCATAATATTAGTGCAGACGCACCAGTGATGCGTCTTAAAATGACAAGTCTTTTAAATATTTAGAAGAAGAAACAGCATGTATATTTGTTGGTGTTTCTGAGCTTCAAAACTGACAATTACATTTAGCTATTCTAATTAACCAGATACATCTGCATTAATGTTCCAAATGATTATATTAATGAATATGGAAAACGTTAACTTCGAGATGGTAGATAACAGCTGAAAGATTGGGTGTGGAATTGGAATATGCGCAGAAACGTTTTGTTGTTTAAAGACGTTTCTAACCCTGTATTTCAAATAGGTAAGAACTTCAGGGTCCAGTTTTTCTTTTCGATACTAGTAGTATTTCGGTTTTTACTTGACCCTTTGGGGGGGGGGGCGATCGCTGCAGATGAAAAAATAAGCTAAAAAAAAAGGTCACTACAGGCAACGGCAACCGCATTCCCCCGAGTATTTTGGTTTTTACTTGACCCTTGCCCCCCCCCTGGCTACGCCCTTGATCAGTATTGTTCTTAATTCATCTCGTTTCATCTAAAAATAAATGGAACTGATATGTTTTATTCACCCCGTACAAGGGCGTACATTTCAAATCGTAACGTATCGGTTATTAATTTAAATGGTGTTTAATACAGTTGAATTCCTCCTTGTGCTTCCTACCAACCCCCTCCTTCGTATGTTTTACTGCTGTTTCTTACTTCGGCAATAACCAATCGAACGCGCCCGCCTTACCATTAGGTGTTGAATTAGGTATTTGGCGGATAATTTCCTTAACTATCGCAGTTACCAAACACCGATTAATTTAATTAGCCATTAACGCACCCCATTGGTCCCAATAGTATGCGGCAGTAGCCTACTATCTACACCGACAAATATTGACATTGCGATGCCGAGTTAAGCGAAGCACTAATATTATACTGAACATCGGAATCTAGGTTAGCGGCAGATCTGTCTCGGTCTGGAAACATGGTTTTCCGCAACCGGAGTTTGAGGTACAGTCAGCAACGAAAGCCATCTTACACTCAAGAATGCTTAAATTCTAATAGTTTGTGTATTTCAGTATTGATTTGTTCTTCTTTTGATAGGTTTAAAGCTTGTGAAATGATGCTTCTAATAAGCCCAAGTTGAGGGTGATATGTCGATTATGTGAAAAGATATCGGTAAGAGAGTTAAATTGTGATGTTTTCAAAAAAAATCGTGGATAACTCCAAAAATATTTTATCCTTTTCAAACTTCATATTAAAGGGAGAACTTTGGAGTACCTACACTACTCCAAAAAAGACTAAAAGAGCGAAAAAATTTCCTAATTTTTACCGTGATTTTTGAAAGGCTGTATCTCAGTGAAAAATGGTCGTACCTAGATTAAAAGAATATACACACACATTGAAGCTTCAAGTTTCTATTTTTGAGATCTTTTGGCAAAAAAAATTGTGTGAACTATGGTTATCACCTAATCCTAGGAAATATCACGAGAACAAAATTGTTAATTTTTAATTTTTTTCATGTTGGTCCATGGACTTTTTTTTTTAAATTAAATCAATACACGGGCCAGATAGCTTGTTTATTCGGCTTCAATTTGCTTTTTTTATATTCTCTTCATATCAATTTGTCACTGAGATATCTGACTTTTAATGAAAAAGGAACCTTATACCACAAATAAACCTGTAAAAATTTTCTAGTCGAACCAAAAACGTAAAAATTCAAAATTCTACCATCCTTACTATAGATTTCGTAAAAATCGCTTCATGGAATTTAGTACTATAAAATTTATACCATAACATATTCATATATTATTAAAATGAATGGGTGTTTATGTAATAAAAAAAATAAATTCAAACTGAATAAAAATGTTCACACTATAAATAGTCGACAGAAAAATGATTTGAATTTATTTATTTATTTAATGAATTGAATTTATCTAATTAATTAAAAAATGTAACCACTTGCCTGAAGAAATTAAGTTAAGAAAAAACATAAACATATTTAAATGTATTCTAAAACGTTTTTTAACAAGTATCTGTTTTTATACTTTATCAGGATATTTTTATTTTGTATCATATTTCTAGGAAGGATGCTATGACTTTCGTTGCTGACTGTACATACGCGTTAGGAATTATTGTAATTATAACTAATAGACTTGTAATTATTCCGGCTGACATTCTTGGTTTGAAATCGTAAGCTTATTGCACGCAGTGGAACCGTTCAAATTTGAACACAATAATAACGCGCTTAAGAAAATGTCATTTCGTGTACAAAATTAAACTGTTTCTTTTGTACATCGACAATCAAATAACTTTTTTCTACGACTATTTTATAATTTTCAAATTATATGTCTTCTGCATGTTTCATAATAAGATTCATTATAACACAAATTTTCATTATGATACGATTTCACAGTCAATCAAATTCCATGTTTTTGCAGTCACGTAGGCTTTTGCGAAAATGCGAAAATGGTCGCAAAAAAAGCAACTTTTAAGAATATTTAAATCGAAAACCATGTCCGATTACAACATAAGTGATAGTGAAGAATTATCTTCTACTCCTCCAGATATTCGAGAAAAGGCGACAAATGCAATCGAGAATGTATTACCAGAGAAATAAAAAAAAAACTATGAAAAATGATATGGACAGTTTATGGACTGGAGAAACACAAAAAAATCAATTTCAAGAACTTGCTGAAAAAATGAAATCATCAACATTATGGACACATTATTCTATTATAAAAACATTATTAAACATTAAACATAGCATTGACATATCTACATATAAGAAATTACATACTTTTTTAAAACATAAATTGGAAGGATATACATATAGGAAAGAAATACAAAACGTTTTCTTCAGAAGAAATCAGAACTTTTATAGACGAAGCACCAAAAAACTGGACGTTTTCCACGAAACACCGAACTACTACACTTTTCTCGACGCGCGTTTCGCCAACCAAGTTGGCATCTTCAGGAGAAGATTAAAACTAAATTCTAGCCTACACACTTGCACTATTTGTACCAAATTTTTTTGCCACGGTTCAGTGAACCGTAACTGTCTTTGTTTATCAGAGCAATCAGTGGACTGGTGGATATCGGACTATTGTCCTTATTCATACTATTGTTACACTTAATGATTTCTAAACTTTCAAAAGCATTCAACTGTCTACTGTTTGTTACATTTCTAATTAATTTTAAATTATTTATGTCTATCCTATGGTTGTTGTCAAAAGAGTGTCGGGCAACACAAGATTTTTTCTGTTCTGCCATATTTCAAATGAGCCATGTGTTCTTTAAATCTGGTCAATATAGATCTTTTGTTTGCCCAATATACTTTTGATCACAATCTTTACGTCTTATTTCGTATATTCCTGACTTTTCTTTATTGTCGATTTTATCTTTGGGGTTACCCAAAAGCGTCTGTAGTTTATTTCTAGAATTATAAACCAAATTGATATCAATATTTTTAAAAAAAATTATATAGTCCGCGGGTAAATTTAGGTTCATATGGTAACGAATCAAATTTCGAATTGTCAGTATCTTTACGAAATGTCGTGGAATTGTACAGTGAATTAGAAGATTAAAACTTGCCATTTTATGTTGAGAAGGGTGGTGTGAATCGTTGGGAATATATCTAAGAGTCGCGGTTTTCAATTCATCAAACTATAACTTATTTTCACTATTTCTAATAAATAATACATCTAAAAATGGTAGTTGTTCATCGTGCTCCACTTCATATGTAAATTGTATGGTAGGGAAACGGTTATTTAATTTGGCAACAACATTATCTAAACTAATTGCTTTTGTATCAAATACCGCGAAGATGTCGTCCACATACCTGAACCAAACTCTAGGGAAATACTCGAATTTATCTTTTACTTCTGTCTCAACAGCTGGCTGAACAGCTAACATTTTTAGATGTATTATTTATTAGAAATAGTGAAAATAAGTTATAGTTTGATGAATTGAAAACCGCGACTCTTAGATATATTCCCAACGATTCACACCACCCTTTTCAACATAAAATGGCAAGTTTTAATTTTCTAATTCACCGTTTGTGGAATGAAACTACTAAACTGTGGAAATTGAGCTATGCAGAAACTCTTAAATTGTGGAAATTGAGCTATGCAGTAATTTTGTTAATGCATGGTACGACGTATTTTTAAATTTAACTTTAAACTATGTACTTTAAACCTCACTCAAATTGTAAGTAAAAAGTTAAAAATATGATTTTCAAGCTAATCCGGATAACTCGGCTAATTCCTTCACGGGGATGAAACAACTTTAGCATTTTCGACAGGCACATCGGACTACTTTGCGTCTAGGGGATAATAGAAGTAATCCCTCCCCTCTTTCGCCGGCGTTTATTTTTCATTTGCAGCGCGCGGTAATAATTTAATCTAGAAAATTCCTCGCCCATCCCGAGGACCGTCTTGCGCATAAATTAATGGCCGCTACCTCGGCAAAGGAACTAATTACTCTTAAGTGCGAGATTTTTTAATTAAGTTATTAGGGAAGTCCTCCGCGCTGCAACAAAACTTTCTAAAACGCTTTTACACGAGGAAAATGTTACTTGTCGGAGTTTTTTTTCATTATTATTGATGCCGTTGTTGATTACTCTTTCCACGAGCCCTGGATTTTTTTCGCTGTTTGCGTAAGTGGTGAATGCACGAACTCGAAAGCAAGGCTTAAGGGTAAATGAAAAAATACAGTGATCCACTCTTTTGGATATTCATACATACAATACGTCTAAATATTTCTACAAATGTTACTAGACCAAAATATTCGAACCACATATATGGTTTGTTCCTTTTCATTCCTTTTACATTTCGTTAAACAAATAATCTGTTATTCTCGCATTTAAATTATACGAGGTGTGGATATTAAATAACCTAACTGCTGTCATAACACTTTTTATTCGTTACCAATTACAGTAGTAAATTCTTGTCCCCTTCAGCGCCCATTTGACCTTGGGAAATAAAAAAAGTCAGAGAGGGCAAAACAGTAATGCCGTATTTTGCAAAAAAACACCTTCACAGACAAAGCAGAATGGGCCGGTGCATTTTCTTGGTGAATCTTCCATGATTTGGTCTTCCACAAATCGGGTCTTCGTCTTCTTACACGCTTACGATGGGCCGTCAGAACCTCGATGAACGTAAACAATGCCTCGAATGTCAAAAAAGACGATCAGCATCGCTTTGAATTTGGATTTGCTCATCCCGCCTTTTTTCCTTGGCGAGTTCGGGCTTTTCCAATGCATGGAAGAGCACGATTACCAATTTTTTCTTGGCTGAGCAACCCACTGGCTTGTCTAGCGAGCTCAAGGTGGGGAAAGTATCAGCAGACGTAATTGTGTTCAAACATGTCGCGACACGCTCGCAGCGTGCTGGTAGCAGCATCAGTTCGGTTATTTAATAGCCACACCTCGTAGTGCTGCGTCTTGGATTTACCACATTTCCTTTACTTTAAAATTTCGTCCAAACAGCAGATATACTAGACTTCGCTTATTCATTGTTTTGAAGTAATAATGTGCACTGTTTATTAACTTTATCACTTTATATAATTTTATTTATATTTAACTTTTATTAAACGTTTTATCGCCACGTGTTTAGAGAGGTGCAAACAATTTCATTCTTTACACTGGATGATATTAAACCCACATTTACAACATTACGCAAACATGTTTTTAACAACGCATTCCATTTATCAGATAAAGCCAGAAGTAATAACAACGACCCAATTACAAACGAAAAATGAGTATTTCTACTCGCATTCATAATTCATCACATTATTCAACCCACAGTTCTACTTACACCTCTTGTAAAAGTATAGACATCCAAAAAAAAACGTCATCAACTCCGGCTATGAACGAGAGGGATGAAACTTTTGACAAGTGATTGTGACAGTTTGTAAAATAAACAATGGCTGTCATATAATGTGACAGTCTTGACAAGTAAACAAAGTTATAAATTCGATTAAGAATAGAAATACGAATTTTTTTTCTCGGCCAACTTTGATGACGTTTTTTTTTTTTTGGACGTCTCTATAGTTTACATAAGAATGTTTGATATAACTATGCTTCTTAGCTCACAAAAATGTGTATTTTGTTATATCCTATAGATATATGGTTCAAAGGATCCCATTTAGTGGTTAATGAATGTGATCCTTCGTTGGTAATAACTTCGATGATAAAAACGAACAGAGCGAAAAGCGTGTTACCCTTAAGGGTTTCGAAGGTATAATGGTTGCGTTACTAAGCTAAGCCCTTTAAATATGGCGGTTAACGCGTAGGCTGTGATTGGTAGATGATAATTCTATATAATAATAGTAGTGAAATAATAATAGTTACTGCTGCCTTTACAGGACTGATATTTTTAAACGCACACAAAGTCGTTTTTTTACTAATCAGAGGCGCAACATTGGTGTTGATGGAAAGTAAAAATATTAAAATAATCAAATGTTTCTCAAAAATGTTGATATGAATTTTCAACAGCTTTCACTTCAGTGTTTACCTACGGAACCACTGTCAAACCCTCTTTTGAATACCAGAAGTGGTGAGTCCAAAAGTGTTATTGATGAATATACGGTGAGGTCCATAAGTAACCAAATTACCGGACCATATTTCTTTGATGGCACAAAAAATTTGCAAAATTTCTTAGTTCCAGAGTTAAGAATGCTTTTCCCAGATGATAACCTCAATGAAATTGATAGAAATATTTGGTTTCAGCAGGACGGAGCTACACCACATTTTTCATTGGAAGTAAGAGCCTATCTGAATCAAGTTTTTCCCAATAGATGGATCGGTAGACGCGGTGAAATAGAGTAGCCTGCTCGTCCTCCCGATTTGACCCCGCTTGACTATTTTTTATGGGGGTTACTTAAAATCGAAAGTCAACTTCAACAGACCAAATAACGTAGAAGATTTAAAAGACAGAATAAGACAAGAAATTAATCAAATCACCTCGGAAACAATACAAAATGTTTTAGAAGAATTTCAGCAACGCCTCCATTATTGTCAAGAAGCAATGGGCGCCCAGTTTGAACATTTGATTTAAACTGTCCTTATGTTCTGTTTCATGTTCTTTTCTTTACTTAGTAACATTAAAAATGTAATATTTTTCAATAAAAAAAAATAGAGAAATTAAAAAAAACTTATGTTGCTGGATGGAGAATTAAAAACCTTTTCAAATGAGCTATCACACGTACCCTCGTTCCATTTAAAAATTTTAAAGGGGTAGCTGTCACTTCAAGGGGGTTGGAGAGGGAGGTATAAAATTATGCTAAAAAAATGTCATTCTAGAATTAAAAATTGACGTGTTTCAGGATTTTACTCATAAATTGTAAATTAGGTACATAATGAATTTATCCGTTATTTATGGACCTCACTGTATAATAAAGTAGTGCTCCTTTACAATGACACCATAAAACATTTTTTTATGTTTTGCCTACACGTCACTGTGTCAATCACCAATCCATCTGATAACTAAATACACATTTTGGCTATAACCAAACTCGACACAGAGATAAATAATCCACCCCGACCACTAAGCGAACGTCAACCTCCTAACGAAAATTCTATAAACCGATAACGTTTTTTCGGTGCGTATACACAGAAGCCAGACTAAACACGTCCCCATTGAAGGTCCCTCTTCCGCATCGAGAGTTCCATAACGAAATCCCGACACCATTCAGAGTTCCGGTAAATATTGGAGAGACCTTTAAGAGTCAACTGACAAGTGGATGAGATGAGACAACCCTTAATGCGGCATGTCACGTCATAATTCATATCCGGGCGCGGTCGAATAAGTGGCAGGATTATTCGTCTAGCTTCCTCATAGGGGTCGACGCGGACGAAGAAGGACAGCGGCGTGCGTTATCCAGGGGCGTACCGCATTTTTCTAATTATTGGATTAGGCTCAAACTAAAATGTATCTAAAGGAAACATTGCAGATTCTTAATTTTGCTCGAAGTCAATGACCTTTCCAATCTTTCAAGCTGCTGTCGAAATAATAATGTATAAAACTGAAAATCAAATAGAGCTTTACAATGTCCTCAATTAAAGGGCTTAGGAAGGAAAACTTAAGCCCTAGTACCCAACCCCTACACCTCGGTGTCTTTCAAAAGATGATAGAGATCCACAGGATATGTGTTGTACGTCTCCAGGAGCACTGTATGCTTCTTCCATGCTTTTTTTTTTGTTAAAATTGATAAAGAATTTTGTTCCAATTTTGTAGGGAGATTTAAGGAGTAACACCACTCTAGAATTTTCGAAAAATCGTTTTTCTTTTTTTTTTTGGCTTAAAATGTACTTTAGGATCATAAAAATCATATGCAATTGGTCTTATAACGAAAAAATAAAAATTTAAAAGGTTTGATTCTCGATTATGCCGCAGCACCTCTGAACGCGCGTCGAGCGCGATGCGACTGTTTCGGATTTGTTGTTTTTATACTGCTTTAACCTTTCAAAATAATAAGTGGCCCTATTACCAACAGAGTAAAAGATTTTTTCGGGTTCCTCAAAACTCCACCAGGGTGCGCAAATACCGTAATACACATGTATGTATGTGTAAATTATTTTAAACTTTAAACATAATTAACTCAAAATTACTTGTTTCTTTCGAACTGGGCGGACACATTGCTTAAAGACCGTTCCATCGATTGATTTGAAATTTTAACAGTAGCTTATCATTATATTCTCCATAAAAGTACGTAGGCGTTTTTCGATAGAATGTTAATTTTTGTTTTTTTTTTTAAACAATTTACTGCTGAATTTTTTGGGCAAACATATTTTTTTTTTCGTTTGTGCAGTTTCTAAAAAAAATCAATTTAAAAAAAAATCCCTACGTACTTCTCTACCCAATAATATATAAATTAAGATAATTTTTGGTTTTTTGCTTCAGCTCTAAAACTTTTCGAGATATGTGTCTGTCCGTGGAGGGCTTTTCGATAAAGGTGTTTTTAAAGATACCCGCCGCCATTTTGTATGAAAATAGGAATATAATTTTTTTATAGCAATACATGTTTAATTAACCCTTCAAAAAGAAATCCTATTCCTCTCCTCAGTCTCCCACAATGAATTATCAAAATTGAGCCTTTTTTTCGACCGCTAGAGTGGTGTTACCCTTTAATACATGACATGCACTCATTATAATGCATTCCAGAGCTCCACGCATAACCGGCGTACTATGGCGCCCACAGAGTCCCAGCGCGTTACCGGGCACGGTCAGTGGCGTACGTATGCGCGGGCAAGAAATACACGCGTATATAATTTACAAAGCGCTTAAAAATACGGTTTATACTTTATCATAGGTAATTTAGAAATGCATAATATCAAACTGAACAAAGTCCTCAACTAAAGTGCTGGGAAGCTTTAAGCCTCAGTACCCAACTCCTGGTGTCTCTCAAAAGATTATACTTATGTCTCCAGGAGCACTACTCGTATATGCTTCTTCCATGCACTTTTTTGTTAGAATTAATAAAATAATTTTGTTCCAATTTTGTAAAAAGTTTCAATACATGAAATACACTCACTATAATGATTATAATAGTAGATCTTGTCGGTAATTTAAAAATATATAATATTAAACTGCAACATTGTCCAGTATGCTTTCTAATATACTAGTCACAAAAATTGGGGGACATAAAAAAGTAAGTTTTTAGGTGATTTTCAAGACTAATTTGGTGAAAAATGTTTTTTTTTTTTTTAGCAATAATGGATATTTCTTTTATCAAATGAGTTAATTGGTAAACAAAAAATGAAATTACATTTTTTCCGGAACACATTGAAAAAAAAAATCGCAGCGGTTTGAATTTTGCAGGATTTCTTGCAGGATAGGATGCCGAGAGGCTACAAAAATAAAAAAATCTTTGGTCGATTCATTAATTGCAGTTATGCCAAGTTAATCAAATATCCCAAAATACCCAATTTTTTACATGTCTTAATCAACTTTCTCGCATAAAAAAAATATTTTCATCATCATTTCAAGCTGTAAAACATCAAGTTTTACAGCTTGAAATTACTGAAATCAATTTATTGAAGCTCGTGGGTCTTTTGAAGAGAGACAAACATGTTTTCCCTATAGTTTTCTCATGACTACTCCAAAATTGTGGCTGGTAAAAATATTTGAACTTCTTGAGATCTGAAAACTTGAAACTTGAATATTTGATTTACTGTTTATTAATTGTTATACGACCATTTCTAACTAAGTTACAGCCTTTTGAAAACCATCTAAAATGTTTAAATTTTCTTATACATATGTATCACCTAATTTGTGTGACTAGAGTTTGCTGAAACAAACAAATAACTTTTATAAAGCAAATATCAGAATATCAAAATCTCAAAACTATTTTCGTAGTCCCTTTTTTGCGACTCTTTTTAGCACTTCAAACCTTCCTCTCGTATGTATGTTTGAATCTTTTTATATATGTATATGGCGTCTGGTCTCTGTCATCCCGTTTGTATGACTTGTCTGATGAACCACTTCACAACAAATTAAACATTTTACCGACAAAAATACGTACCTAAATTTCTACTATTAGATCATCACATACATGGAACCGACGCTGATGGATTTTCCCTCCTCTTATCGGGGGAAGAACGAGGGAAGAGGAAGCCGCGAACGTCATAACCACTTGCCGCCGCAAGCAGCGACGTCGCGTCACGCTAGACGTGTATTGGAGGCATCCCCCGCCCGAGATAAACACTCTAGACGTGCCGGGAATGGACCGCTCTCCCGGCCCTCGGCGAATAATAGCTTTATTGGGTCTGATTGTAACAATGCCATTATTGAATTTATCGGCCGAGCGGCGGAGATACGAGAAACGCCCACGGGCAAATGACGAAAAAGGCCGTTATTGGTTTTTTTGGAGCGTCGGCCGCCGTTTTGTTGTAAACGAACGGAGGCGATATTTGTCACTGGGCGATAGGTTGGACTTTGATGAATTTCATGACAGAAATAATTTATCAGGGCCAAATTGCATAAGTTCGTAGTATGATTAACAAAAGAACAACCTTTAGGCAAACTTCGACTTTATTCATCAACATAGTCTCCTTTAAGACGCATACATTCATACCAACGCTTCTCTAATATTTCTACATATGTCTTTCTTATATAACGATTTATCCGACCCTTCAAAACACGCTTCAGTTTCGGAGACCACCTCGTCATTGGAGCCATATCTCTTTTGGGCGAGCATTTTTTTGAGATTCGCGAACAATAGTCGCTGGGGGCTAAATCTGGAATATACGGGATGCGGAAGCAATTCGAAGTGAAATTCGTGTAATTTCGAATTGTCTTGGTGAAAGAGCACCTTTTTCTTCTTCATTTAGGGCCGTTTTTCCGCGATCTCGTCCTTCAAATTCACTAATAATGCTATGTAATATTCACTATTGACCCTTTTTCCCTTTTCAAGATAGTCGATGAATGTTATACCATGCATATCCCAAAATACGGACGCTATAGTGATGGATACCGCATCGCTTTTTATTTCGCCTAAACACCTCCAAACAGCGCTCTGAATCATCAACATGTTGTTTCTGGTCAACAGTGACCAAACGCGATTCCCACTTCCTCATGGACAAATGTACATGAAAAATAATGAATACACTGCCTTCTGATATCTTTAAGGTGTCAGCTATCTCGCGCAACTTCACTTTACTGTCTTCCAAAGCGATTTTCTGTACTTTTTGTATGTTTTCTGGAACAACTACCGAATTTTGGCGACCAGAACGTACAGCGTTATCAGTGTTTGTACGGCCACGTTTAAAATCAGCAAACTACTTCTCTACCACTTGTCTCGATGGAGCAGAGCCCGAATAACACTTGTCAAGCCATTTCTTTGCTTGGACGTATTTTCTCCCATTTAAAGCAATGTTTTATCAACACACGAAATTAAGATTTTTCCATTGTTTGGAAACCACTGTAACTTGTAAACTAATGGTTGGAATGTCATGAAATTTTGACACATATCGGTTGAAGGTTGGTACTATCTAAAAATAACATGGATTTGTCAATAGTGGCGCCATCTATGCACCATCCTACGAACTTATTGAGTGATGTAATGTAATCACTCATCACAAACCTATCAAGTATGATAGGTTTGCCAACTGTAAATAGTGTTTTCCATCCGATCCACCGCATTTAAAATCCGCTGGATTCACCAGAAATTCGCTAATATAGAATATCAAGAATCTATAAATTTAGCTGCAAGTATCTATATCTGTAGTCAAGAAAAAAGCCTGCTCGTTTTAATAAGCTTTATGACGAGTTTTACACACACCAATTTTTCTCACAAAAAATTGTACAAGTTGACTTTCAATTTATTGGAATACGTGTAAAATAGAAATTGCGCCCAATTTATTGTCCTCAATAAATTGTAGAATTTAGAACTTGCTCTAATTTCTTGGCTAATTTTAGGGATAGTTAGTAACTTTTTATATTTATTTCATTATACCAACCTAATAATGAGATAAACGATTTATCTTAGGATCAAACCTTTGACAACTCTTAGGTTTTAGTTATTGAGGGTTACAGAGCAGTGTTGAAATTGGCCAATAAATTGTTACAAATATTGCAAAGTGTAAACAGTTGGGTAAAAATATCTAAAATTGGACAATTTATTGAAAAATAAATTCTACAATTTATTGTGCAATAAATTGGTGTGTAAAACAGTCTTTATGTATATTAATATAAAAAATACATAAAATAAAAACAAATTTAAGCGTATCCCGAATATAACTAAACCATAAAATAACGACATTTTAAAACAAAAACATTTTAGATAAGAAAATACGAGGAATAAATGATTTACAAAAAAGTAATACACATTATATATGTTTTTTTTACTGTGTTTCGAATTTGCCTCTCCTTTAAGTTGAAGGCAGGACCGGCTAAATGCTGTTTTCGAAATTAATATAAATGACTTTTTTATTTTTGACTATTGGAAAATGGTATTTGAACAATATTTTGATTAGTCCTACACGCTATTAAAAAGTAGACTCAAATTGGGAATCTAGTTATCAAATCTGATCTGGCTATGAACGACAGAGAAATGGCGGTCATATCTAAGCTTTTCAGTTATGTCAATCTTTTGACAAGTGACGGTCACAATTGTAAAGTATTAAATAAAATAATGTAAATAGAATAGGAATACGTCTTTTTTTACTTGGTCAACTTTGATTACGTTTTTTTTTTGAATTGCTTGATATATTTGCTGACCAGCAATTAACGTTATTTTATTTGTCGACAGACTTATCGGTAAATTATTTATTATTACTCTGCCACGAACATGATCTTGCGGTCACGAGAGCTCGGTAAATTCAATTAGGAATTGCGTGCGTTTCGGAGTCTTAAAAGAAAAACAAAATTGCATCTGACGTGACGCATGACGTTGCAGAATTCCTGATGGAGGGAAGAAACCACCACCACAGTAACCATTGAAAAAGTTTATAATAAATACATTAAAAGCTTAAATACAATGTTATCATAAAATAAGGAGTATATTTCAACTTATTATACAACTTCAATAAAGTAGGTCAACAACAAAAATCGATAAAAAGTGAATTCATTGAATAATATTGTATCGTTTTGTCCAACTCGGGTTCGTTTTAGTGTGAAAAATTAAACAGGCCCTTTTAAAACACAAATTTATTTTACGAAAACGCGATGACGAATGAAACTACTGACTAACACTAATACTAATTGAAATACACCAATTTATATCGGCGTACATTCGTTTTACAAAACGCGAACCGCGTGTATTTAATTTAAGGACTGACTCTTCGCTGCCCCGGCATGCTTTTATAGCATCTGTTAGCCTTTCCCTAAACGTTCAGGTATGGGACTCGCGAAATTTCCAGAATTAGCGGGTACCTTATCAAGAAACGACTCGATGCTGTTGAGGCTTCCGTCTAGGGATGATGCGTTGCGGTGACTCATGTGTTGACGTCTCGCTACTATATGATATAATGTTTTTTTTTATTTTTCAAGCGTTGTGGGTCGTATTCTAAACACTAAATTATTTAAATAACCTCAAAGCGAAAAAAACCCGCTGAGTTCAGATCAGGCGACCTTTGTGGCCGTGAATTCTCAAAATGTCTACTTATAACATGAGCTGGAACCATTTTTGCAGTTTCATCAACTTCCTAAAACTGTAAGAACAAACTACATCGCTGACTTTATGATTTAACCTTGTATTTCTCCAGAGACGCCTCTTTTCGTATTCATATTTCCCTAATCCCTATGCCTACAAGCAGTCATTCGTTGTGCTTAGCTCCCATAAATAGCAAGTTTGAACATGTATTTACAGCGCCTACGCTGAAATAGCTCCGCTGCTTGCCGCGGAGATATTTCGTTTTTCAGCCCGTGAATTTATTGCCCGAGTACAGAGAGCCACACACAAACCGGTACGCCGTAACTTATGTATCTCGCTGTAAGTTTCTTCATTATCGTAAGTGAGCTGTCGATGAGAATCCGGCGCAATTAAAATAATGAGAAACGCGCGCGTCTTTACGATTAATGCCCTACCATTGCAAATAATTATAATTACACGCGTTTGTCCGCAACCGAACTGTTATCTTCGAAAGGAATTTACATTGCTGGAAAGATATACGAGGTGTGTAAATTAAGTAATGAGACTGGGTTTTTTATTTTTTTTTTTTATTCGAATAGAATTGCAATTTAGTATTGTCACCTTCAAAATAACTTCATTGGGAAGCCACACAGCGCTGGAGACGGTTGTTCCTTTCCTCATAGCAGTGTTGGAACTCATATTCTGGAATAGCCTTCAGCTGGTCGGTAACAGCCGTTTAAATGTTTTATATGGTCCCAAAATGTTTGTTTTATATGGTGATTTTTCAATATCGGGAAGAGAAAAAAGTCACAAGGACTCAAGTCAGGCGAATAAGGAGGCTGATGAGCCACAGGAATGTTTTTATTGGCTAAAAATTCGTTTACTTAAAGGGCTATGTGACAAGGCGCATTGTCGTGATGCAACATTCAGTTCTTCCTGATGTTTGGTCTCACACGCATAACCCTTTTTCGAAGTTTTTCAAGAACCTCTCTGTAAAGGTGTTGATTTACCATTTGGCTTGGAGGTACAGACTCTTTGTGGACAATTCCCTGGCTATCAAAAAAGCAAACCAGCATGCATTTCATAATTTTCAATCGATTTCAAAAAGTCAAGACACCTTTCTCTCCTGATGTCATTTTGTTCCTGCGAAAGGTTTTTGGAACCATGTTTGCGCAGATTTTTCTCATCCCCAATTCGTTAGTCAAAATCTGAACAGTGCTGTGATTCAAATTTAACCATCCCCGATCATTCTTGTCTTCAACCGACGATCAGAACGCACAAGAACCCGTATTCTATCGACATTTTCATCGGTTCTTGAAGATGAAGGCCTTCTGCTGCGTAATGCATCTTCAATCGACTCTCTAATGCCTTAAACCATCGAAAGACCTGGGCTCTTGAAAAAACATTGTCTCCATAGACGTGTTGAAGTTTTGCAAAATTATCCGTTGCATTGTGTCCAAGTAGATAAGGACCTGATAGCACACCATTTTTAAAACGCACTAGAAAAAAAACGGTTTACGTAAACAGTCACAAAGAACAAACAAATGACTCTAGCAAGTTCAAACTTGTACTGAAGGTGCATTACATGTTAACCTACCGCCTTTCCAAGTTCCGTCATCGCAGTGTTGCTACATCGGGCGCTACGTTGCCAGTCTCATTACTTAATTTACACACCTCGTATAGACCCATGCAGGGGTTGATCGATGGCTTGTTACATAGGCGTACGTGAGGGAAACAATTTTCTTTGCCGCGTATTCTTCTAAACATTTACTGGTTAGTGCGGTTAGCTTTGCGTGTTTTGCTGGTCATTCGCCTTAATTAGCTGTTATTTGTCTCGTGTAGCTTGTTTCACAACGCCTGTCTTATTGTCAAGTTGGAACGTACGCAACGAAATAATGCTCTCGGACATGCAATGGGATTAGATTTTTAAGTATGAAAATTTTAATTTGGAGGTAGATTTTATATGAAATAAACTGAATTGCATATTTACAAATAAGTAATGTGGTCTCATTATCTTGATTAATACAATTTAAAATGGGCGATTTTGATTTAAACTATTCACGAAAATTAAGGGAGCAAAAAAATCTAACTTTTTCCCCGATTTTTGACGGGCTGTATCTAAGTGAAAAATGGTCGTATCGCGAATTTAAAAAAAGCTTTTTGAAGCTCCAATACAATAGTTTTTGGATCTGTAGGTGTTTTTTTTTTTTGAAAATTTTCGATTTTTTTTTCAAATTTACCAAGTGACCGATGCAGAATTGAGAAAAAAGTGGAATAAAACTGGTTTTTCCATTTTTATGAAGATTACACAATGTTTAAGAATAAAAATCTTGCTCCTTTAATTTTTTTCAAAACTGAATAATCGGCCCGGTAAACCGCTCGATGGATCGATCTGCATATATACAGAGTGCATTGATGTGTAAATATTCCTAAAAATCCTAGCCTCCCCATCAATATTTGCTAAGATGCAGACGATTTACCAAAACAAGGGAAAAAGTGATTTTTTTTCAATTTTTTTTCAAATCGATATTGAGGGTGGAATTTTGTTTAATGTCGACAGAATTTTATAGGTTATATAGTATATAGTTTTTTTGCTCCCTTAATTTTTGTGGGTAGTGTAGTCGTAGAATTGAAAAAAATATATAAGGTTTCACAGTAATTCAGTTTTTTTTATGCATTACCGATAGTCTACAGTTTTTCTTTTATTGTCGTAGAAAGTATACGCAGAAAAGTAATTTCTAATTTAGGAAATTAGGAAGCGGATGGAAACTTTTTTGAAAATCATTGAATAAGAAATTAGAAACGCTTGAATATACATCATACGTGGTCTTTGGAGAAAATAAAAAAAATAATTAATAATATTTTATTACGACAAAATTTCAAGGGGAACTCCCATCATAATTTCCACCCCCATTAACCGCCCTGGAATTCATTTAAGTGAGCACTCACTTTTAGCGCTCAAGCGTAAACACAACCGCGGTAAGAACAGTCATCACTTAGAAAGCCTGGGGGTGAGAGGGGCGGGGCGGTGGGGGCGAGAGGGTCGGCAAGGTGCGAGCGCCACCTCTCGCGGGAAGGAGGGGTGCTCGGAGCGCTGCCGCAATAATAATTAAAGGTCCTCGACGTCGCGTCGCGTCGCCCGAGGCGCGACCCCTCTCCACCCCACTCCCCCGCCTGGAATTGCATCCGCCGTGATTGCGTACGTGCCGTAAATTAATCCGGAGCGTTCTTAATAATCCCCGTCGCTTAACACCTCGACAGTTTTAAGGATAAATTGTATATCGGATCGCCGGCGGGTGGGGAGAGGAATGAGAGGCGTCCCAAGATTGATTGCTTTCCAATCAAAGGGGACGGGGAACGGTAAGGCGATGCTCGGTGAGAAACTGAGACGCCCTGAAATTGCTGCGATGATTAATTAATTAGGGGAGATATAATTATTTATTTTGTATGACATTTAATAAACGCGGAAGCAATTCGAAGTGCAATTCGTATAACTTTGTCATTGTTCAAGACACTATCATCAAAAGAGGACTTTTTCTTCTTCATATGGGGCTATTTTTAGCGATCTCGTCCTTCAAACGCACTAACAATGCTATATAATATTCACTATTGATTATTTTTCCCTTTCCAAGATAGCCGATGAATGTTATACCGTGTGCAGTACAAAATACGGACGCCATAACCTTCCCAGCCAACTTTTGTGTTTTTGGTCGCTCTGGACGGCTTTCGCCGGTTGCTGTCCATTCAGCTGACAGCTGATTTGACTCTGGAGTGTAGGGATTGATCCATGTTTCATCCATTGTCGCACACCGCATGAAAAAATCCTTTTTATTTCGCCTAAACAACTCCAAACAACGCAACGCTCTGAATCATCAACACGTTGTTTTTGGTCCACAGTGAGCAAACCGCGTTTAAAATCAGCAAACCACTTCTCTACCATTTGTGTCAATGGAGCAAAGTCCGAATAACATTTGCCAAACCATTGCTTTGATTAAACGGTATTTTTTCCCAGTAAAAATCAATGTTTTATCAACACACGAAATTCAGATTTTTACATTGTTTGACAATTACAAAAGTAGCGTCACTAAAACCACTCTAACTTGTAAACGATACGTTTCGGTTGAAGGTTGGTATTATCTAAAATCATATGGATTTGTTAATAGTGGCGCCATCTATAGTTAGCTACAATGGCGGTTGGTAGTATTTCAGTTAGCCATATCTTGAAAACGACGCATGGGACCCACTTCACTTTTTAGGTGATGACTACACCTTTTACAGAAAGGATTTATAGTGAAAAAAACCGTCTGCTTCTGAAAAAAAATTTCAAAAAAACTGCAGAACATCCTGGGATATCAGTAACATTCTGTGAAATATTTGCAGTATATATTTTTTTCATAATCTAGAAACAAATATAAGGAGAGGTTTTTCGATTTGTTACAAAATATTTCTTTTCAAAAGATGGCCATTTTAATTTTGGGAAACAAAATGTTCCTGTAAAATTAAAATGGCCATAACTTTTTGAAAAAAAAAAAAATTGTAACAAATCGAAAAACCGCTCCTTATATTTTGTCTAGATTATGAAAAAAAATATACTGCAAATATTCCACAGAGCGCACGGTGCTGCAGTTTTTTTTTTAATTTTTTTCGCAAACTTTGCTGACGGTTTTTTCACTATAAATCGCGTCGTTTTCAAGATATGGCTAACTGAAATATCACCAACCGCCACTGGTTAGGTATATCATCATACGAACGTATTGAATAATGTAGTATGATGGCCCCCTAAAAAGATCTGACCTCACGCCTTTTGTTTTTTGTTTTTAATGAGGCGATGTGAAAAATTATGTTTGTTAGTACAGATGAATTGAGGTAAAAAAGCATGGAATTAATTTATAATATTGTTTATATACAATTGTTTTTTGTTATATTTCTATAAAATATTTTGTTTCTGATGATATATCATTGTTTTCAACGCCTGCTTGACTGCTCAACTGATATTTCCTTCGCTCAGTTTGTCAACCAAATCAGAAAAATCTGAAGATTCCGATTTTGCAGTGACTTTCCAATGATTTTATTTAAACAAGTCAGGGATAACCTTCTAATTCATTTATTTTGAGAATCACACATTTTCAATGAGAACGTAAAAAATCTTAAAAGCTAGAAAATTATTAACTCTCTTTTTTTATTTTCGAATCGATCTAGAAATAACAAAGTTAGAGGGCGAACATTTCTGGTGATTCACCCTGTACATAAACAAATATTTCTTGCATTTGCAATGTTTTATATCAATTCGACTCTATTGATTCCAAACATTAGAATTTACCTTCACATTTAAATGTATTACACAGTTAAAAAATATGGCGGATGCGCCAAGTTTAATTCATCTACATTGTCACTTATTGAACAGTTGATATTTGTTGGACATACACATAAGTACATAAAATACACAGTTTTCTTACATTTCTTCAAAGGTTGATAATAACGATCACTTTAAAGAGGAAATTAATAACTGCTGGAAATTTGCAAATCTTAGATGAAAAAATGTCTTATAATTATTGCTATTGCAGGTTTGTAATTCTGTACAGTTGTATAACAAATATATTTCGTTGTGTTTAGTTCTGTGTGTATACTATTTTAGATGATGTTATAAAAAAAACTGGTTGTGCTGAAAGGAACAGCTTCCTGAACGAAAAAGTGTAATGTGAAAATGTCGCCTATATCACCTCGACAACTTTTAACGAAAAAATTGTATATCTGATGGCCTGGGGGAGAACAGCGTCGGCAAATGAGAGGAGCCCTCAAGATTGATTGCTTTTCGATTAAAGGGGATGGATATGGGATGGGGCTTGAAAAGGGGGGTATTATCACTTTTTTCCGTACAGTAATTGCCAAGGTACCGTCTTAACGGCACTGATCCCGTTTTCCTTTCACTTTTAAAATACCTACGTCTAAGGTAAAGTTTATGAGTAACGCCTTCAGATTAATTTCATTTTTTTTTTCACAGCGCCAGTTCGTTCTATACTCGATGGAATGTTCGCCGTCTCTCTATTGTATCCTAAATACCTAAACGTTTTTTCGAGTTGTGTAACAAAACCATTCCATGTCAAATCGACCCTTTTTGATTTTGGATGAATTTTGGTCAGAACTTTTCTTTTATCATATAACGGAGTTCTGCCAAAGGAAAAAAAATTAAAAACTATTTTCGAAAGATGCAAAATTCAAAATTTCACCATTTTTCTCATTTTTCAAATTTATTTTTAAAATATCTCGAAAACTATTATAGTTACAAAAATGGTTCAAACTTTGTTTTAAAGGGGATACTTGGGGCTACAGAAAAAAAAATATTTCGAATTTTTTTTTCCAAAAATCGCTTTTTTGCAAGATTTTCAAAATCAAAAAATCGTAAAAATGGACGCCTGAAATAAAATTTGTTGTTCTAATTTTGTTCTAGAGTACCTCTAACTGATCTTAAAACATTCTGAAATGTTCAAGATGGGGATTTTTTTCTTTCAACATATAAATTTTTGAGTTTTGAAAAAAAAATCTTTGGCACACTGAATAAAACAACGATAAATTTACTTTTAATTTTTAATTTTAAGGCACAAAAATCAAATTAAAGACGTGAAAAAGTAAAAATAAAAACAATTTATAGAACATTTTTATTTATTTGGTAATAAGTTGACAGTCATATCAGTTAAGAAGCAACACACTCTGTCATCTATATGTTTACTACTAAAGTTTTTTCTACTAGATGATTACTATGAACCTCTCCAGAGGTCTCCATTCTCTATGGTAGTCGTTAAGATAATATAGAGTAAGGTATTCTAATCCTGCAATGCATTATGAGAAATTTGTCAAGAGGTCGCGTTTTTTTTCAAAACTCAAAAATTTATATCTTTTGAAAGAAAAAAATCCCCATCTTGAAAATTTCAGAATCTTTTAAGATCAGTTAGAGGTACTCTAGAAAAAAAATTAGAGCAAAAAATTTTATGTCAGGCGTCCATTTTTACGATTTTTTTATTTTCAAAATCTTGCAAAAAAAGTAGCCCCAAGTAGCCCCTTTCAAACAAAGTTTAAACCATTTTTGTAACTGTAATAGTTTTCGAGATATTTGAAAAACAAATTTGAAAAATGAGAAAAATTGTGAAATTTTGAATTTTGCATAACTTTCGAAAAAAATGTTTTTAATTTTTTTCCTTTGGCAGAACTCCGTTATATGATAAAAGAAAAGTTCTGACCAAAATTCATCCAAATCAAAAGGGATCGATTCCAACCATTTTCGATTTGACATGGAATGACCCATGTAACAAAACCGAAGAAAAACTGTGTAGGCGTGCCGACCACCCTCGTTCGTTTCATTTTCCGACAACAACACAAACAAGTTATAACAAGCAAATATTATTCTCTCCTCTCTAAAAATTAAGGCGCCAACGGAACAGCGGGGCAAAACGCAGACAGTTCTTCTTATAAACGACGCGCAAACAAAATTCTCGCCCAGGTGGAAATAATAAATTTACAGGGGGAACGACTAATGTTGAGCAAACACAATAAACCCAGCGCTTATTCATCTTTCCGCATCATACGAGACAAGACGGAGACGAGACGCGTTGAGGTGAGTAAACTTGAGGGGTAAAGATAGAGACGGTGCTTCAACGTTGCAGATGTAGTTGTCGCTAGTGTTAGTAGTGGAGGAGAATGAAGGATCGAGTCGATATGTCACCGTCGCAACACTCTTTACCCTTATATGACCTACAATACCTGTTTATTTTGAATGAAAAATATATTAAACGGGCGCAGTACCATTTTTATAACATGTGTTTTTCTCCATACTGCACCAACTCTCAGTACCGTATTCGTATACGTTTTACGGTGGCGTATTAATAGAAAACATAACTGCTTAAAGAGATTGCAATGACTTATTAGAACCCTGTTATCACTCTCATTAGGTATCACACAATCATTTCAGTAAACGAGTTTTTAGCCAGTGAAAACATTCCTGTGGTTCCTCAGCCTCCTTATTCGCCTGACCTTAGTCCTTGTGACTTTTCTCTCTTCCCGAGATTGAAAAATCACCTCAAAAAACGTCATTTTGGGACCATAGAAAACATTCAAACAGCTGTAACCGACCAGCTGAAGGTTATTTCAGTATATGAGTTCCAGCACTGGTATGAAGAATGAAAGAACCGTCTCCAGCTCCAGCGCTGGTGGCTTTCCAAGGAAGTTATTTTGAAGGAGACAATACTAAATTGTAATTCTGTTCCAATAGAAAAAAAATTAAAAAATTTCTCATTACTTAATTAATTTACACACCTCGTAAATACTGTAAGTACCTACATTGTGTCCTGTTTGAAATGTGACTTTTCCTTTTGTGCTTGAAGACGGCACATGCTATTAGCCCCTAACGTTGCGCCGCTGACAGCAAGACGCTTTATTGTTTCGCTTAGGCGCTTTGTCACTGCCACCAGCGTCGCCAACACATTTTCTTTGACCGGGGCATCTCCCGTTACGTAGCCTATAACTATACTTAGCTGGTTCCTACTGAGTTTTAGGAGGCTTCCAGCTGATTTAACACACGTATCCTTTATAAGGACCTTACTTTCTGTTAGTTTTGGAGTATTACTCCAATGTTTCTTGTCTTCGAACCGTTGCTGAACCTCTCCAAGATGCCACTGTGACCTGGGGCCCACACTAGTCTTGTAGTGGGGTATGCCATTTCTTTGGGTGCTCCTTGTCCCAGTACCAGTCTACATGCTACTGGCTGATGATGCTGCCTGACTGTCGGTTATTATGTTTATCCTATTTGTGCAAGTTCTCTGGTTGTTTACCCTTGCACGTTGGAGGTTAACTCTCAAGGTATGTTTTCTAAGTGAGAAAGAGCATGTTGTATTCCGTATCTCACTGTATATTCCTGCTCCTGTCCCTTCCTCAGTCTTTGACCCGTCCGTAAACCAGGCGTCGCTCCGAGGAAGAGACAGGTCCTTCCGTTAAGGTATCACTACCTCATAGTTGGGACTGGGAAAAGTTATAGTTGACGTGTAGTCCGTTTTCGTGTCTGAAGTGACATCATAAACCATACTGCTATTGGATGTATGTCCTGATTGTTGCTCAGGTTGTTCTGCAGTCTGAAAAGTCACGTCTTCCAGTCTGCCAGTTCTTTGAGTGCTTCCTGGCAACGGAAGGCTTGGTACATTTTTTTGTGGAAAAGTGAGAATGAATGAAGTGTACGAAAATTATCTAATTTGAGTCAACCGCGACTTCTGTTAAAATGTCGTTAAAAAATCAAGGAATGAAAAGCGTTTTGTTTTTTTTGTTTAGACAAATCAATAGTCGCGATTATTTTGTAATATTTTTCGCCCCTGATTGGCCACGTCACGTTTCAAAATTGGAAGCGACGCACAGTGGGAAAAAACTGTAGTGTTTTACCCAAATCACTCTAGAGATCGTAAAAATACAAATTTTAAGATGCTTTTTATTTTAAAATGTTCGTTATGAATTTCTCCATAAACTCCTTTAGCCTGATTTTTGATTTTCACTCCCAATATTTTATTATTTTCATCTAAAAACGTATTTTAATTGCGAAATATGGGGTTTTCCAAATGAAAATCAGTGTCATGGTCTCAAATGTATAAATGTTTGATTTTTTTTAATTCTATTTTACAAATAGCCAAATGATTTGTCAAATGATATTATCCGATTTCTTTTTTTACTGTTGACAGCTGCCAAATTAACTGCCAAATATAATAAAATAAACATATTTCTTAAGTTATACAAAAAAAATGCATAATTTTAAAGAAAATACTTATAACATACTTTATAACTTTCTATTTACGTAATTTATACTAAAATTTAAATATGACAGCTGTAAAAATAACTGTCAAATTACTTAAGTTGCCATTTATTTATTATTTTCAATACTTATAGTGCTATAATCCAATAGTAATAGTGCATTTTCTAAGAACTTAAGAAACACTGGGCAAGGAATGAATATCATATATATTATGTTAGATGACAGCTATAAAAATATCTGTCAAAATCAAAAATAAGCATATGTATCCTGCATTATTATAAAATACTCTACACAAAAAAAAAGGATACAGAACTTGATTTAATATCAATTAGTTCCGTAATTGATATTTATTTAATCTTTATAATATTGGCAGTTGCAAATTTTTCAATAAACTGGAAAAACTATTTATAAAGTATATTTGAAATTTAAATAGCTAAAATATTCATTTTCTATATACATAGAGGATACTCGTTAAGAAATTCAGCTGTCAAAATTTGTATCAAATGTCAAAGTAAGCATCTTAAATCATCATAAAATATTCTATCATATTTTTTTTAAAGAAGAAAGGTATTTTAAGCAGATCTAAAAAAAATGTCATAAATTCTTTCAATTTCCTTAAGTATCCTCTGTATATATAGAAAAGGAATATTTTAGCTATTTAAATTTTAAAAATATTTAATAAATAATTTCTTCATTAAGTTCACTGAAAAATAATACAGGACGCACATGTTTATTTTTGATTTTGACAGATATTCTGATAGCTGTCATCTAACACAATATATTTGACATTCATTCCTTGCCCAGTGTTCCTTAAATCCTCAGAAAATGAACTAGTAAACACTTTAAAAATTGAAAATAATAAATAAATGGCATCTTAAGTAATTTGACAGTTGTTTTGACAGCTGTCATATTTAAATGTTAGTATAAATTACATAAATATAAAGTTTTAAAGTATGTTATATGTATTTTCTTTAAAATAATGCATTTTTTCTGTATAACTTAAGAAATATGGTTATAATATATGTAACAGTTAATTTGGCAGCTGTGAACAATAAAAAAGGAAATCGGAGAATACATATCATTTGACGAATCATTTGGCTATTTGTAAAACGAAATTTTAAAATTAAGAAGTCATAAATACTTATACATTTGAGACCTTGACACTGATTTTCGTTGGAAAAACCTATATTTCGCAATAAAAATACGTTTTTAGATTAAAATAATAAAATATTGGGAATGAAAATTGGGTAAAACACTACAGTTTTGTCCCACTGCGCGACGGTGCCTCGTCGATTGACCTACTCTCGACCGGAAGTGGCTCGGAGCCGTACGTCGGCGAGCATCGAAAGTCGTCAAATAACGAGGGTGCGAGAAATTACTGACAAATTACGGACGGCCGTCGGCGTCGTCCGGCGGCGAAAATAAATGACAATGTCGCCGGGACGTTCCGCAACGCAACAATAACGGGAATTCCTGCACGGCGAGTATACGCCTGGGACGGAAGTTTGTTTTTGATGCGACCGGACGCCCTTAAGGGAGTTCATTATCGTCGTCATAATAGATTGCCTTTTTATATAAATTACACGGTCGTTTTAATTATTTTAAGCGACGTTCAAACGCTAATCAACAGAAGTAATGGGGTGACCTCCCAGAGGTTATTTGAAATGGATAATACAACACTAGCTGTATGTAGTTATTACTGGAACGAGACTGGAATTTTTGGCGTAAAAAAACCAACCTGTAAATATTTTCTACAACATGCAACAACGAAACATTAATAACTAAAGCCGGCAGATCCGGGCGGCGTTCCATATCTCAACGTAAATAACAGGGTAAGTTTAACAGATCTCTTTCTACGAGTAAATTGCAACAGGTTATTGTTTTCATGAATTTTGTTTTTGCACATACAAGTAGTAAGTAGTATGACGCGTATGGTTATGGCCCGCCGGCCGGATCTGCCGGCTTTACTAATGACTGCACTCGACACGAACCTTTCGCTAATAATCATCAGGTGACTGTGACTACACGGTGTCTGTTTCGCACTGTCAGGATCGGTTGTCATCAACAGGAGACAAACACACGCTTACATGCGGTCATCAAATTTGAAAAAATCGATTTTTGGAAAATGCCACAATGAAAAAGTATGATCTTTTAACTATTCAATTCCAAAGTTTAAAGTCGGTACGAGAATAGGAACCTATTTTTCTCGACAGCCAAAGCGAACGCTGCACCCCAGCGCGCGGCGCTCGCTGCCAGCCCACCAGGTGCTCTGTCTCTTATTATTCGTGCTAGCATGCTGGCCTGTTTAAAAGGGCAAAAACGTATTATGTATCATCGTGGCGCCATCTGAAATCATTTTAAAAAATATTTAAAGAAGAAGAACTTTTAAAGAAGAAGTTTAAACGACATTTTCCAAACCGGTGGCCAGGATTACAGACAAACTTCTCAAGGGTTTTGATGAATTTTTTTGGAATTGTTGGCGATAACATTAGCTCGTGATTGAACGTAGGATTTTAATTTCTGATCAAAATTAATATTTCTTTTAAGGCTAAAAGGGTCGAATTTTAGGCCAAAGTAAGCTCGTGACTGCAGGTAATCCCTTAAGGGCTTCTAGGCGACATATTTTAATTCTCCTCCATCAGTTTAACCTACTTTCTGTTACATTTCCTATCAATTGTAACCTCTTGGTAACGTCTGTCATATAGTTGTTGTTTCTGTTATGTAGGTAATATTTTACCTTCTCTGGGACCAAAAAATCGAAAAATTAAATAGAATGTTTCAATGACCCGTTGAAGTGTTCCAAAAGTGACACTCGCATTGAAAAAGAAGATATAAACCCAAACGTCAGAGCGCGCACCGTGAAGAGTCGGTCCTTAATAAAAGGGCGCGCCGCCTATTGTCGATCTGGCATCCCTAATTAACATACACTCGAACCCCTCTTAAGTCGCCAAATCCGTGCATCATTACCTCGCTTAAGTCGCGAAATTTATCCTCTCTTAAGTCGCGATCATAACCTCAACTTTTTCGTGTTTTAGCTGCAAAAAGAAATATTTAGAGATATACCACAGCACTTGTTATAACGAAAAAGGAGCCAACTGAACGAAAAATCAATGTAAGTATACCCAGTCGTGCGTGACAAAGTTCAATTTTCCACTTGAATGAATATTTTAAAGATTAAATATTTTTAAAAGACACCTAACCTATTTTAAATCAATAAATGTATTACACAATAATTTTTTTTCAATAAAAATGTACATATTCATGCGAGAATCCAATTTCCAAACGTAGTTCTAAAACTTTTACAGGCGGCGACTTAACCGGGACGGTTTCGCGACCTTATAGGGGGAAACGTGGTGAAATAACAGAGGATGTGAATTAAGCGAAGGTGAAATAGGAATAGAATAGAGGGGTTCGAGTGTACTTATTTTGGGACCCACTGTTTTGCCATCTGATTGAATTGATTGAACGTAACATTACTAAAAGTCATTATAATTATGAAAGCTCGATATATTCTGATGAATTTAAACAAATCCTCGAGCAATAAGTTCATATTTGTAACATAAAAAGCATATAAAAGCGGACTATGGACGTTTGCATAATCGCATGCAGAAACACTGGTGCGTCTGTGCAGAGTTTGATTGGCAGCATTGAAAAGTCATCCATTTTCCGTGTGAAGAACGTTAGTTTTGAAATTTCGTGCAACTTTGGATCTAAAATAGGGATGTCCACTCATTCTGGAAAAGCTGGAAAGTCATGGAATGGTAAAACAGCTAACATTGTTCATGAAATTTCAGGTTTCTAGCAAATTTTGCCACAGTCATGAAGAAGACATGGATTTTAAAAGTGTTCATTAAAAATCAAAATGAGTAATTTACTTTGTTAGCTATAAATAAACGTGTATTTGCTGATAGTGTATAGTGTTTGGTTAAGGGGTCTTTGCACTTACTTAAATTCCAAGTATTTTTGGGACTTTATTGTAGGAGATCTATGAAAGCCAGGATTGAGGAATGGGACTCAAGTATCCGAAAAAAAATTAAAAAAATAAATGTTTACTTTGAAAAATGCCGAGACATCTTTTTTTGCGGAGACCAAACGGTGTACCTGATTGGTGAGGCTGCATTCATCTGAAACAAACGCAACAACATTTTTTTAGTTGTTTATACCATTTGTCACAATCCGCACCGTGGGTTTTTGAAAAATTGAAAAAATTCGATTTTTGACAGGAGTTTAAAAAAAATCGATTTTTTCTCCACTTAATTGTTAATAATAAACAAATGGAAAAATATATTGAAAAACTCACGGTACAGATTGTTGAAAATGGTATAAACAACTAAAAAAAATGGTTGCGTTTGTTTCAGATGAATGCAATGTCACCAATCAGGTACACCGTTTGGTCTCCGCAAAAAAAAGATGTCTCCGCATTTTTCAATGTAAACGTATTTTTTTTTAGCGGCAACGTATTTTTTTAATTTTTTTTAGGATACTTGAGAGTTTGCTAAATAATATAAGCCCTATTCCACAATCCTGGCTTTCATAGTTCTCCTACAATAAATTCCCAAAAATACATTTCATAAGCATTTTTGGCTGTTGTGAGTGCAAAGACCCCTTAATTAATAAAAGTTTTGGAGTTAGTATTTGATATTTTTGTTATCATCGAGTCACGGAAAGCATTGAAAAGTCGGGGAAAATTAAAATCGTACTCGAATGGACATCCTGTAAAATTCCACCTAGCTCAACACGCATTCTGAAATGCCTCCTTTCGGCCTAAAAATATCCGGATCGAAGCAGGCGCGTTCCGTCGGCACGGGCCGATAGTAATTGAGGAAGCACGAACTCGCTCAGCGCAATCACGTAACCCTGACTCACGGAGCCGTATATTCTCCCGGATTTGTGGCGGTTCCGATTAAACTTTCCGCGACGCAAATTAATCCATATTTAATGGGAATCCGTTACCGAAATCGTTACGGCCGCAACCCCAGGAATCCGAGTAACGTAAATAACGTCGCGACGCAAAAGCGTCGAAAGTTTCCTTATGCTCCGTAATAACCGGCGATAAATTATCTTTATATTTCCTCCTTAAATCCTTGCGGATACAATACATTTCCTTTGTGAGACCACCCGCAAGTGCTTCTTCGCTCCTCTCTAAATCCCTACCACGATTACATCATCATGTCGCTAGACTAAAGCTATGGATACTGACGAAGTCTGACTTACTATTTACTATCTAAACAGCGATTACTTTCGGGGGCGTGCTCGAATGGCAAAAGATCAATCCTAACCCCTTGACTGCCACGGTAATATCCCGACTGCCGAACTTAGAAACTTTAACAACTTTAACTAGACATATAATTTCTGACGTATTTGTGATCCGCTGAACATCATGGCTTGTCAGAATTTGGCCTAGATCCTCCGAAATGCCAATTTTGGGAGGAAATTGCCCCAAAACTGGCTCAATTTATGATATTTTGTTATTTTTACCAGACATAAAATTCCAACGTATTTTGACCCACTGATCATCATGGTGCTATCTAAATTTGTCTTACACACGCCCAATTATCTTCAAGTTCAAATGTTGTCGTTGAATTAACTCATAAATCATCAATCTACAATTTTCCAATATGTTATTCAGACATTATTTCCGACATATTTAGATGCACTGAGTCAGAGAGCCTTGTCCAATCTTCGCCTCAATTCTTGAATTTCTGAATAATAAGTAGACAAACTTTGAGAATCCGAATAGAAATCAAAACGGTATTTCCTAACGTCAAATTGAGTCATTTTTGGGGCAATTTCCCCCCAATATTGGCCTTTAGGAGCACTTGACTGAAATTTTGACAACGCCATAATGTTCAGCGGGCCAAAATACCTCGGAAATGATACAGCTTATCAAAATAACAATGTTTAAATGCGACACATAAGTTGAGTATGCCTGCCTGCCTAGAGTTGCGAATGACAAATCCAAGAGATCTCAAGGCCTGTTGGGTAACGTCATTGATATGATCAACGAAGGTTAGTTTCGAATCGAACGTAACACCTAGGTCTTTGAACCGTTCACATTGTGTTAATGGCATATTATTTATGTTGTATGTAAAAATAATAGCAAATAATAATTTGCTTTTCTTGTAAAGCTCATGGAGAAACATTTTTTAGTATTAAGAGTTAATAAATTATCGTCACGCGATTTACTAATTTTGGACAACTCATTTTGTAGCAAAATGGTCATTTCCTTAGACCTCTACTCTATTTTGGGTGCAAATAGAACCCAATAAACCCCGGGATCATGTTCAGCATCCCCAAAAATATAGGAAAAAACATGTTGATTACATTTTCAGGCGTTAGTAGAGCATTTACTTATAGGACAAAGATTTGCGAATTTCCGGCAGTTTGGGCCAAGTCAAAAAAAATACAACGAACTTAAAGGAATTAGAACTAATAAGAAATATAACAAAGCATATCTTAAATTATCTAAAAAATGTTACCTCTCATTCGCCGATACTGAAACGGGCGGCCGCCAGGCCGAGTCCGGTCCTGCCCTTTCGCCCGTTGATAAGCAAACGAGGGCCGTCGGTTTCGCGCCGCTTCCAATTACACGCCGTCTCGGTTAAAAATGACCTCATTAGGCCCGGTGTCCGTCGCGTAGCGCGTAGGACCGGTAGTCGAGTATCCGAGACGGCCGTTGCGTCTTCCATCTTCCATGGACGCGCTCATGATTCCTCGCGCCCCGGGCCTTTGTGAAAGGCGATTCGCCGCGAAATGGAGTTCTCGGCCCCAAGGCTCGGATTAAATTATTACAATGGACGCCGGGGCCGGCGGAATTGGGTTTCAAGATGCCATTATCGGCGGGGCGAGCGTTGACAAGCGATTAAGTGGACGAAGGGCGGGCCGAGCGGCGATAAATTGGTTGTAATACAGCCTGAGTGGAGAATTTCAATAATTAATATAGTCTGTCGCACCTGAGAAGATCATCCACTGTAACGGCCGTAATCATTTGTTTTTTTTTCTGACGAACCATGAAAATACACAATCTGTTAATATGTCAAGTCTTCCATACAATTTTCAAGCAAAAATATTGAATTCTTCGACTCTTGAGCTCTCGAAAGACATCATTGCGAAAGGTAAAGTTTGAGAAGATATTTGACATGATTCCGAGTGATCAGCTCACCCGAAATAAAAAAATGCTACTAAACAACTATAACCTGTAGAACCCTATTACCTGAATAAGGATTACAACACATTGAAAATTAAAATTTTGACACGATTTTGAAGGTAAAAGACCAATTTTCATCAGTTTTTTTTCCGAATTTTTTTTAGGTTAAGAAAAAAATATGCGAGGTATTACAATTATCCTCCAAATCCTCCAAATGATATCCAAGAATACATCCAGAAACGTAAGAACCTGAGTGGTCAAACTTTCCTCCAAGTTGGAGAAAAATGACTGAAAACCATGACCAACAAAATGACCACTTAGATTCTTATCAGTCAGCATTTCCTCTGATTTGACGAGATCTTATTTTCACTCACATTTACGATGCGTCAGTCTAAGAGAGAAGTTCACTTATCAATTCCCATTCATTCTCTAATGTACGTAGTACCCTAAACAAGACTGTATATTTTATTTACTTATAAGATGTAACGAAGTACTCGAGATCGTATTGTTTGATGAATATAGACTCCTGCTAGGTTACCAGTTCAATATCCATATTGAGTGGCACATATATTTGTCTGTTTATCTATTAATTTATCTAATTCTACTAATCGCAGTACAAATCTAGTTGGCTGCTAGCAATGATGGGGACATTTTTGCGTCATAGTTCCAACCATGAATTAGAGGTAACATGGGCAGTTTAATTTTTTTGTACCTTTGGGAAATACTTGTAAGTTGACCATCGTATGAGACTGATAGTAATTATTAGACCTAAATTTTAATCTTTTGTAGTAAAGAAGCTCCAGACTGGTTTGTCCGCAAACTTTTTCCACAAAAAAACCACATTTCCGAACTTTCATCACCTCGGGATAACCGAACTGCTGGCGCATGCGCAAAGGATTTTTCTGGCTCATTGGTCATTCGACAGCGACATTCGACATTTGACAGCGACAAGTTCGGTTGTGTGGAAGTACAAGTTCGGATATGTGGATGTTGAGTGTACATACATTTTTTATACATTATTTCTTTCATTAACTACATTGGATGTCAGTAAAAAGAAAAAGTTGCAGTGTCATTATTTACACGTTTGCGATGCCAAATCCCAAGGCTTCCATATATTCTTTCTCAAGCTAGATTCTTGAGGTACTTTGTAAAATCGCCTTACTTTTTCATTATCTAAAAGACATCGGAGTGGATCGAAACCTACTTTTCCATTTGACCTGTTCTCACTGCAGCAATATTTTCAGGTATTTTATATCTATCTGTAGGGACGTAATAATGGAGTTAGAGGTTATAAACTCATAGAATTTATTTTCAACGTGAACTCTCTTGCTTACGCGTTTCTAGGAAAATATTGAAATAAGCACCAGCCTGATTATTGACATATGTATTTTATATAGTTCTTCATAAAAAAAAAAACGTAAATACATATGATAACATTATTTTTTTAATTTACATACATATCTTCTGATTGGTAAGCAATTTCAGCACATAAAATATCATTCTCAAAGTATAGTTTTATATCGTTCTTTTTCTACAAAAAAATCTTCCATGGAACTTGTTTTTCGAACATGATACATGCCCTAGTTTCCTTTTATTTGCGCATCATTTTTATTCATACATTTTACGTGATGTTTTCTATGAAGACTATTTGCAGCTTTCTCCTAACTTAGTCAAGTTCTCCTAGTCAGAGTTATAAGGTAAATCTGACGCTTAGCCCTTTCAAGAGAAATATTACATTTCCTGTCAACTAAAGTCTCGTATCTATTACAAGGCTCCGTTTTGTTTTGTGGAGAGGGAATCGCTTTGTCAAGATTCCTAGGAAATTGTATGTATTCACGTTAGAAAAGATTATATGTAAGAAAAATATCTTTAATATCAAATAGTGTTTGTACTGATTGTACTGTATGTCGAGGGAAATACAGTCAAACTTTTATGAATCAAACTTTTTTGTTTAAAATTTTGAATGACCGGACTTTTTAATATTTTAATAAGTTACTCCAAGCAATATCATGTTTGTATAATACAAAAAATACAGTATACATACTATTTTTTACAAACTGCCGATGTTATTACATTATATAATAACTCCAAATTTATGTCGAACTCAGTAATGACAGGATTTAAATGACAGTAACAGCATTTAAATTAATCCCATTGGGCATTACACATGTATGTAGATTTACATACATATAGTAAACACAGTATTTAGTCTAAATATGAATTTTATATTATAATAAATTTTCTATCTATCAGTTCAATGAACGTATTAGGTCATTTAATTTGAACAATTAGTTATGGAAATGGAATTAAAATAAATTGATAAAAGGGGTGTTTGCCATAATTGAATTTAAAAAAAATATTATTAAGTAAATGATTATTAAAATCAGATATTCCTATTTTCTACAATTCGGTCACTCCTACCTCTGGAAATAATTGAACTAGTTGCACCGTTTCTGTTTGTCAGTCCACCAATTAGAGGCTCCACTCATATATTTCTATCTTAGGTATTTAAATATATTTAAATTCGAATTGGGTGATATGTCCTTTAGTAGAACTTAATATTATTTGGCATAGCAATACTACAGTGGTGGCTCGCCAGAGGACGCTTCACATTTAAAATTATTCTTAATCTAATGTAAAGTCTGTAATTTATGTATGTACGAGGTGTGTAAATTAAGTAATGAGACTTATAAGTACTTATAAGTCTCATTACTATATATATAATATTAAGTTCTACTAAAGGACATATCACCCAATTCGAATTTAAATATATTTAAATACCTAAGACAGAAATATATGAGTGGAGCCTCTAATTGGTGGACTACAAACAGAAACGGTGCAACTAGTTCAATTATTTCCAGAGGTAGGAGTGACCGAATTGTAGAAAATAGGAATATCTGATTTTAATAATCATTTACTTAATAATATTTTTTTTAAATTCAATTATGGCAAACACCCCTTTTATCAATTTATTTTAATTCCATTTCCATAACGAATTGTTCAAATTAAATGACCTAGAACTATGCTCTTTCTACTCAGAACTCTAAAGATTTACTCGATTTTCCAAAAAAGTGGTGCTAACTTCACAGGGGTGTATCGAGAGATCCAGAGCATTCTCGTGGCGGCGAAGAGCCGAACGCGCGAGACGCGTAAACGGCAAACGCGCGTTTCCACGTTTTCTTCATTCGCGCGCTCCGCAATCTGGAAGATGAAATGCCGTGTTCGTCGCGTGCGAACACGGAAACGCCGTAATAGCCGTGTAGAAATCCCGGCTTACTCGACAGCGCGTTCCATAATAAATGCGAGCGAGGCGGCCATCCTTCACGGCCTCTCCCGAATAAAAAATGATAAACAACGCGTCGCAGCCGACTACGTGTATAATCATTTTTCGGGAAGACGTCGAAAAAGCGCGCACGAAGAGATTAAAGTTGAGACTGGCGTAAATCACGTCGAAATATGGTTGGATTGTCACGTTTTTCGAGAGTATAAGGAGTTTCGTAACGTGCATGTCGGAAAAGTTATCGATAATGTCTGGCACAATTTTAAACACGTACGCTGTTTAACGCAACGTACCGTCTGGGCACGTAATACAAGGTCTATTCTTTGCAATTCAGTACAGCATGGATTTCGCCTTTAACTGTGATTGGATGAGACTATCCTTCAGCTTGAACGAAGTGCACTAAATTTAAGGAAATATAGAATGTCTCTCGTTTTTTTTTTTTTATTCTACATCGAATATTCCAATCCATTCCAAGCCAATATCAAGACAGTTGAAGCTTAAATATGCCTAGAATTACATAAATGCAAAAGGCATAAAAAAATATTTATTAAAACTGTTTTCTCACAAAAACGCATTACATATCTTAAGGAGGTAAATACAATTAGACGGGCTAAAATTACGCATTTAAAAACATTTTTTTTTACCAAGAAGGTGTTATTTAATCATTACAAAACTTTGTATATTTGTTAAGATACAAACTAAGAATTCAAAAAAAAATTGTTTTATTTTTTCAAAACAAAATGGCGGCTGCACGCTCGCGCACAGTAGACCTACAAAAAAAACGGCAACCACTCTGGACGTCGCAATTTTCATCTGTAACAGTCCAGTAAATAAAATTTATGTTAAAAATACATATAATTTGTCGATAACCTCAAAAAATTTAAAAAAAATCTACATTTGGCAGATGTTTTTCGAGAAAATCGGTGATTTTCCGTATTTTTTCATACACTTGCATTATTGATTAAATTTTGCAACATAAAATTCCAAAACATTTAGATTTACAGACAAGCTAAGAGTATAAAGAGGAAATCCTGAAAGTTTCAGCCAAATCGGCCGAGTAGTTTTTGAGTAATCGTGGTTGCCAATTTTGAAAATGTTTTGAGTAAAAAAGTTTTGAATACCGAAAAATGTTACTTACGACTCGGTCAGCGATTCCAGGGGCGTACAAAAGGCCTTCAATATATTCGTACATGCTGTTATTCATCTGTTGTATGTGTATATAATACTCTCAGGTATACAAATCCGGCCTTGGGTGTTTCAAAGTAAGTATATACGCTCTCGTATACCTGCTGCGCGCTGAAAAAGGCGTTCTCGAAAAATGACGAAAAAAAAATATAAGGAGTTCGAATTTCGCTCTGAAACTTTCACGAGTGTATTCTACGGGAAATTTCCTAACTTTTTAAAGAAAAAAAACATTTTTTTGACCACCTAATTGGATTTACCCCCCTTAAAATAAAATTCAGCGACAAGTCCGGCTCGAAGGACCAAATAATGATGCTGAGGTTTGATCAACCTCACACGAACACAATGAACTATATTTGTTCAGTGTTTATTATATTATGTTTATAAAACTTGATGGAACATTTATAATCCGTCAAATCAGCATTTCAGATATGATTAGAAACGTGTTATCATGTGTATACCATACGTATTTAGACCATATTGAAATTGAAGTCGATCAATTGCTACGAGATGGCTGCTACTACGTATCTAGCTTCTTTGAAAAATACCAAACTTAACTCAACACGGGGGAAATTTCATTAGCCAACTATGCTGTAATTATTTTTTAACGCAATTTGATGTCAGCGATATTTGTAAACGGCTCAAAATATGTAATCAATCATATTCGTCGCTGTGGGAGGCCTATAACAAAAGTTTGATGTAAGCCTGTTGTGACACCGAGTTTGCTGAAGCAATTAAAACAATGTTAAACTCGACACTTATTATTTGCGAGGCGGGCCCACGCCCTGGGCGTGCCATATTATGTTATGCTGTATTATAAATTTTCGTTTACAGCCTAATAATATCTGAAAGGGGCGAGAGCTGTGGTAAAGTTGTTAGCTTATGTCACAAATCCGGCTGAAAGGTTCAAAATTATATCCACTTTAGTATGAAACTTGGTCGACTCGCATACAATGTTTTTCACCGTATTACATGTATACTGAATCAGCAGATAATTCACCCCTTTTCATGTATTCCTCTCCAAATCTAAATATAGTATCTCTAAAAAGTTATAAGCCCTGTTAGCATTCAGGTGGCAAATGGAGAAATGATCTGAAGTATTTTCCAACTTATAAATAATACAAAATGTAGTCATGTCCACAAGATTTCCTAATTATTCACTCCATTCTTCAAAACTTCTTCTTCATTATATCGGTTTCCTTAATGAATTCAAGAATAGTTTCCCAATGGAGTCTATTTTACCTCTATTGGTTCTACTGTTGCAACCCCAAGGATCAAAAGCCTAACAGCTATTAAAGCTGAACATTTGCAGTATATGTAGAAGAAGGTTTATTCCTCCTCTCCACACCTCCTACAATGCGGATCATTTTTTACCCCAATTGTGGTGAGATGTCGCATGAAGGGAGAGTGTCCTGTGACTATCCCCACTGTCCATCACAGTTGGTTTTTACCCAATTCAGATTTTTTCTTTTATTCCAGGATAGTTCGTCAATAAATATCCGAAAATGTCTCAAATCAGGAACCCAATAAGATATATGGATGTCTTTGCCTTAATGAGTTATTTATCCATCCTGATTGTCCAGTAGGCCAAACCACACATATATTCTTGCCCTATGAGCGAAACTTCAGCCCCTTTCTTTGCGGAAAGTTCCACCCTTTCGTCCCTTCGTGATTCTGGTATCCTTTGTCCCATTTCAGACAATGACCATTCGAGCACGAGTAGATATAACATGAGAGGAGCTTTAGTGTAGCGACACAGTGACGTTGGTGCGCGAACAAGGCAGGGTTTAAGGGAGGAGTGTAAGAACACTTTTGCGTGATCTTATTTGTAATTCGTTTTGAGACATAGTGTATATCTCTTACTTGGCAACATTGTAAACTGTAATACACATTTATACTATCTCATGGATGTCACGCGACAGCGAGAAATCTCTTAACCGGATCACCGACAGATCTAGTTTCCCCGTTCGTTCTCGGAAATGTTAACAACATCCCAACATCTCCGGATAACGATGATCACCCATTAACGCTGGCGGGAACAATAGGCGCGTGAGGATCGGATTATATCTTTCGCCTTGTATTTCTCGTGTCAGCACCACCCGACGTCGCCGCCGTCGTCTGAGGCGATTCCACGGACGCACGTGTTCTTATCTAACAGCGGCGTCGCTAAATTATTTTCACGCCGAGGCTGATTTATGGTGAGCGGGAGCGAAAATGAAACTTTCCTCATAAACTGATGTTTAAGAGGTCTCTCCGTGGACGTTTATGTAGTCTGCAAGGAAGACATAATAGTGTTTTATTTTTCGGATGTCGTGGAAGGTGAAAAATGATATATCTTCATATAGCTGTACGTGTATCTACTGAGCTTCCAAGGTTTTAGTTCTACTTATCTTTATTTCTGGAGATAACAAGATCCTACTTATTAGTCTACAAGGTTTTTTAAATGCAGGAATAAATAATGTCAACTTGCGAAAAATACATCATAGAGTCATTACGATATTTGGTTAACTTTGCCAGGAATAAATAAACTAACAGACAGTTTTACTTCGCTCCATTGACTGGACTCTTTCTCTGTAGATATTAGATTCAATCACCGAAAAAGACTATTGACCCCTCAAATGCCTTGAATTGGATCTTCATTTTACTTTCATTTTCCAATAACGTCTACCTTACGTGAACTGATCATACTAACGACGGCTTATCTCAGTTTTGATGGCTCGCCATTGAGAAGCCACAAGAATATTCATGCAGGAATTAGCCAGATGCAATGAACAGGTTATATTCTGCTGCGTTCCTGATCATAGCGGCAACACGAACGATGAAAAGGCTGATGCAATGGCAGAGGAAGGTTAAAAAAAACGGCTCTTTCGATTCCCAGGACTCGCTCTAAAACCACTGTCAAAGAGTATAGAGCATTCTACTACCACCAAGAGTAGCAAATGCAAAAGGAGCTCCGTCAATCAGGACGGAACTGCTATGACTTTAGAATACTCGTGGAACTATTCACTGGACACTGCCCCATGAAGAGACATCTAAAGATCATCGGCGTCAGAGCCTTGATACTTTAGATATACATACGGGAAAGGGGAGGAAACGCCCCTCCATATTATTTGCTTCTGTCCTGCTTTGGTTGGTGTGAGAGCTACTCACCTAGACTCCAGATATCTGGAACATAGAGAAATTTAGAAGGTTTCGTTAAACAGCATTCTGTCCTTCGTCAGGGCCATCCCACCCCATCTAGTCCATAATAACTAAGAATGTGGCGGGTTGATTAATGTCGGATTGTTCCATGGTTCTTACCAAATTCCTGGTCAGAATTGCAATTGTGGTTGTAAAACTTGTATTCAATTCAGTCGGACTGATGATGAAGTCAAACTGCGCGAGGGGCCTTAAAGTGGAAGCGACCCCTGAAGTTCCGAAAGTTGAGCGGCGGGCATTCTTATTCAATTTACGAAAAACAAAACACAATAAGAAAAGTCGCAGCGATCATTATTTACGGCCGCCTTCGGGAGACCCGTCGCTCCGGATGCGCGCCCTTGCGATCCCACTTCTGAAATATGATTATGTTTACGGCAGCCGAACAAATGTCGCTTCTCCCCCGAAAACAAAGCCGCGCACTAAACGCGGATCGGCGGCGGCGGCGGCGCTTTGTCTTCGCGCGCCTTTGTTTTCCTTCTCGCGATTCCGACCTGCAAAGAGGCTTTTCCAAGTTGCGGAGTACCATTAAACTTGTAAGTCGCCCGAAATGAATTATTTTACAAGCGTTTGATGGGGATCTCGTCGAGATAGCTTCGTTTACGAGTTATGAAAGTAACAGAGAAAGTTGACAGAGGACGGATTTCCCTTTGGAAAGCTTCATTCTTAGTGTATGCCAATTGATACCGTGTGAAAAAGAAAATAAAGAATTATTTGTCAGAAGATTCGATTCACAGACTATTTAGAGGTAGTTGAGCTTCAATGATGAGATCCCCATGAATACTCGTTCAAGTGCTAGATCCTGAAGAAATTCATGTTAGTGCTAACGGAGAGGAAATTACTGACGTGATTCGACATCGATTTAGCATAAACTTTGTGAGAAATAAGCGACTTGAAATGTTCATGAGTAGACATCATGGATATGAGGATCAATGTAGGATTGGACCTATCAAACTGTCAAAAGATTCGAATACAAAGGCTGAGATTCATAGACTATTTCGAGGTGGTTGAGTTTCAAAGATGATTTGCCCATGAATAATTCACGTCAATGCTAATAGAGAGGAAATTAGTGACGTGATTCGACATCGATTTAGCAAAAACTTTGTGAGAAATAAGCGACTTGAAATGTTCATGAGTAGACATCATGGATATGAGGATCAATGTAGGATTGGACCTATCAAACTGTCAAAAGATTCGAATACAAAGGCTGAGATTCATAGACTATTTCGAGGTGGTTGAGTTTCAAAGATGATTTGCCCATGAATAATTCACGTCAATGCTAATAGAGAGGAAATTACTGACGTGATTCGACATCGATTTAGCAAAAACTTTGTAGGAGCTTGGAGATGTTCGTGAGTAGACGTCATGGATGTGAGAATCAATGCAGGATTGAACCTACCAAACTGGGAAATATTGGGCGATATGCTGAGATGGGGCTGGTTCATGAACAAGGCCATCCAATGATGTTTCATGACCCTACCATATCTGAGCTATGTGTCGCCAAATCTTTGCCAGTTCGGTAGATCCGATCCATACATCCGGAATGCCAGTTCACTCTTTACACTGAAAAAAAAATATTTTTTTCATGGACGTGTTATGTCAACAGTATAGAAATACAGTATGTCGTCCAAATATGCTGTCAAATACACTAGGTGCAGATTTTAGGGGTTATAAAAAAATCCCAAAATTTTACAAGTAGGTGATTTTCAACTTGGGGGACTATAACTTGGAGGAAAATGGTCGTGAAGAAAAAAAAAGGAGATTGAAGCTCTGAGTTTCTAGTTTTAGACTCTTGAGTTCAAAATTTTTAGCGTCGGCAATTTTTTGAGTAACCATAAGAAAACAATAGAAAAAAAATCGAAAAATTTGCTTGTTTTTTAATAAGTCTTCAATAATTTTTTTTCGATAATTTCATCGTAAAGCTCTTTTAGATCATTTAATTCTCTATAATTTGACCTGTTTTTGAGCCCTGTACGATGGTACGTAAGATTCAAAAACTAGAAACTTGGGAGCGACAATTTCTTTTTTATTTATTTTCTCTACGGCCATCTTTCCCCCAGCTCTTTGGAGTCGCCTAATATTTTGTTTTTTTTTTTATATAAATAGCCCTTAAAAAAAAACTTGGTTGGCGAAACGCGCGTCGAGAAAAGTGTAGTAGTTCGGTGTTTTTTTGTTTCTACGCCGAAGGTTCCAGTACCCACTCCAGGATGCATATCCCTTAAATTCTGTACCTAGTGTAGTAATCGAAAATTTAAATGTTTTATTATTCACGCAATAACATTGAACCCGCTAACCTCGCCTTTATTTTGTGTTTACGTGACGAGGGCCGAAAAATCTCATTTCCATATGAAAGGCGCACAATAAATAGTAACAGCAATTTTGCCGTTGATCAAAATGGCCCCACAAATCACACCGGCTACACCCAATTTACGACAACACCCCCCGCGAATAAACAAAATCATGCGTCGGCCTCGACAACGCCCCGAAAATTCGCGAAAAATGGAAGTTACTGTTACCCCGGACTTGCATAAGGCCGTTTCGGTCCGACGTAATCCATTACGTATGCATAACGCTCTCCCTCTTCTGGCACGTGCATGGTAAATTTGACCTAACGGCCTGTCCATTTTTCACAGCCGTTTTGTTCATAAGAAGTACGGAATTTCATATCTGCACGCTGAAATATTCAAATGGGGCGTTATAAAAATGTAATGGGGACGGATGATGGGTCCATGAATTTTAGTGAGATTTACTGACAATGACCGTTAGAATAGAGGGCCTAGATAAACAGGAGTCTATTTGATTCGAAATATGAAAATTTAACCAAATGGGCTTAAGGGAGACCTTTTTGTTATGACCTTAGTTCATGTCCTGTGCATTAAAATTATTGTCTGGTTCAAGCTGAGGTTGTTTTAACTTTGGTAATGGTAGTTCTCATAGTTAATTTAACAATTTTGACTAACAATTAAAAGTTTACTTATTAACTGTAAAGAAATCTCTATGAATTGCTTAGCTACATATAACACCTGTTTTATTTTAGAAAACGATTTACATAGTTGTTAATAGATTTGGAATTTCTTGACCGTTGATCAATTAACTTGATAAACTTGTGGGATTATCGGTCAGTTTATAAAAACAAAAGTTTTTATAAACTTTATATAAATTTATAAGTTAAACAAATTTTTGTAGCTCTGATGATGGCTGAATAAAGCCAAAACGTTAGAAAAAAACAAAAACTTTTGTTTTTATAAACTGACCGATAATCCCACAAGTTTATCAAGTTAATAGTTGTTAATCTGTACGAGGTGTGTAAATTAAGTAATGAGACTGATTTTTTTAAATGTTTTTATTCGAATGGAATTACAATTCAATATTGTCTCCTTCAAAATAACTTCCTTGGGAAGCCACTCGGCGCTGGAGACGGTTCTTCCATTCCTCATAGCAGTGCTGGAACTTATATATTGGAATAACCTTCAGCTAGTCGGCTACAACCATTTGAATGTTTTCTGTGGTCCCAAAATGAAGTCCCTTCAGGTGGTCTTTCAATTTCGGGAACAGAAAAAAGTCACAAGGACTCAAGTCAAGCGAATAAGGAGGCAGAGGAACCACATGAATGTTTTTATTGGCTAAAAACTCGTTTACTGAAATGGATGTGTGATCAGGCGCATTGTCATTATGCAACATCCAGTTGTTCTTGATGTTTGGTCTCACACTCATTACCCTATTTAGAAGTTTTTCAAGAATCTCTCTGTAAAAGTGTTGATTTATTGTTATTGATGTTTGGCCTGGAGGCACAAACTCTTTGTGGACAATTTCCACAAACATCCACGTCTCATCACCAGTAATGACACGTTCCATAAAATGGGGATCATTTTCAATCGATTCCAAAAAATCAAGACACCTTTCTCTCCTGATGTTCTTTTGTTCCTGCGAAAGGTTTTTTTGTAACCATTTTTGCACACATTTTTCTCATCCTCAATTCGTTAGTCAAAATCTGATGAGCAGCAGTGGTGTGATTCAAATTTAACTCTTCCCCGATCATTCTTGTCGTCAACCGAGGATCTGAACGCACAAGAACCCGTATTCTATCGACATTTTCATCGGTTCTTGAAGATGAAAACCGCTGCGTGGCTCATCTTCTGAGAATCGATTTTCTCCCTTCTGAGAATGCCTTAAACCACCGACCTGGGCTCTTGAAAAAAACCTTGTCTCCGTAGGCGTGTTACAAAAGTATACGGTTGTGCTGTGTCCAGGTCTGAAGCAAAACTTGATAGCACACCGTTGCTCAAAATTAATGTCGCTCAAGTCCCGTCTTGTCTCCGCAGGGTTGCTAGATCGGGCGCTACGTTGCCAGTCTCATTACTTAATTTACACACCTCGTATAAACCTGTTATAAATGCCTCATTAAAAAAAATTGTATATTAACTTGTTATGCATTAAACATGTGTTTAAAAGATGACATATCTGGCCCTTGATCGCAAAAAGTATATTTTTTGCTATTACATGGTTTTCCTATTATTAAAAAAATAAATAACTTGTCTTTAGAGCTGTAGTCAGAGAAGAACAAAGGCACAACAGGGTAATGTCCTCTAATATGGCTCACACCTAACTGGTATCTACCGGTATATTCTGGAATTCGTGCCGTCGACTCCGCTGACCTATATGCCGCCTCCGAGAGTCTGTGACCTCAATATCGATCTGCTGCCGGTTTCAGGGAGGGACTTCCCATTTTTCACAATTAGGTTAACGACAAAGTATGTTTGTATTACAGGCGCTTTATTATTATTAATTAAATATATGTTGGACTAATAATTAGTAAGATAATCAATCATGTACTTGTATCCGCTTTTATGGTAAGCATGCTGTATCTGGCATGTCAAATAATTATGAAATTAATGTAAAATGTAAGAAATATACTCTGTACAACATAAAATATACATGTAAGGTCACTGGTTTAAAAACACAATTAAAACTACGATTGACGGTTGACGTGAAAACAGAAGGAGAAGAAATATATTCTCGTATGTTTTTGCTGACTGATGTGTTAATTTTTTTGCACAGCGGAAAATTGCCATCCAACAAAATCTAGTCATTATAATTTTATATGGGCTTTCGTATTGATACGTTTTTGTCTGAGACCTGTCCTGTTTTAAAATATCTGCGGCGTTGAACTGTCACGGTGTAGTCTCCTTGTTTCCAGTCCCAATTATTTTAACTACCAGGTATCATTATGACGGTGGCTGCCATCTCAAAAAGCGTAGCAATTTGTTCCACTTCTATATACCCTATTGTCCCTACAATGGTAAGATTTGCAATTTGCGGCGAGGTAATCTTCCTAACAGAAAACATTATAACAGACTTTAATTGGTTACGACGAAAGCTTTAGTGTGGGTCTTCAACATGAAAACTAAAAAATTAATTCTGCAGAAACTGTGGATCTGCAGGCGAAACTACAGGACACATAATAGGAGGGTGTTCTCTGCGCTAACAGAGTCAACGTATCTCGGCAGACACAACCAATTTGCAAAGTCCATCAACTGGCACTCGAACATGATCTTCTGGCTATGCAGCTATACACCAATACTACGAATAAACTCCTGAAGCTATACAGGAAGCACAAGTAGCAGTGGGATAAGCTAGTGGTCACAAATCACAACAGTGGGCTTCAACCGACCAGATATTGTATAGGTAAACAAGGAACACCGAACAGTGATCATCATTGATATCTCAGTGCCACTAACCCACAACTTTCAGATGACTAAACAAGAGAAGATCGCGAAATATCAGAACCTAGTAATCGAGGTGAAGACTAGATATGGTGACATTTCGTCAGAGAGAGTGATGACAAGCCGATTCGCCAAGAACATCGCGGCATTGGAACAGATCGTAACATCATTAGATGTGGTCAGAAGGCAGTCTTGCCACATTGTTAGAAATGTTTTGGGACAGTATGAATTTCCTCCCTTCGCCTTATCCTAATGCTTCCCAGGGAGAAGGATGTACAATTTCAAAATGTATCAAAATAAAATTAACATAAAGCGCGAGATATCTCCAGTTCAACTGATAAATTAAACCTAATTAAAATGCTTTATTTACTTCGGCGGAGGAAATAAAGTTAAATTCTTGTTCGCGTAAATATAAAGCGAAACTTTTATCAAATACAAAGGAAAATTGCTAGGAGTTATGCCTTCGGACCTCCCCAATTAATTTCCAGGGGCTTTCCGTGCCGAATTTCCTGGCTCGTTATTTCCGCCGAGCAGAGAAGGAACGAAAGAGATGAAAAATTAATACCTTAATTCGTATGAATTACTCAACATCCGCTGTAAAAAAATTACGGCTTTCGCCTCCGACGTTTATTGGATGAATTTTATTAGGTAAGGTTAGATAAGTGACGCTGCCTTTGAAGGGCGAAACTTGCCACGATGGCGCCATTTGAAGTTTTCTAGTTTTTTTTCTCTCAAGGAAGGATGGCGACATTAATCTTTCTTTCTCGCTTCCTCGTAACAAAAGATAAACTTCCAGCATTACGGGAGCAATAAATAATAGGCCGTTCCCGCGGGATGGCATAAAAGGGTAGGATTTTTTTGTCGTGCCCCTTCGTGAATTCCGTGTAGGACGAATAAGGAATCGCCCGACATAATAATCCACTTTGAAAGCGGGCATAAATCAAACAAAAAGCCGCAAAGGGCAATTTGGTGGGATTGTGAAAAATACAATTAAATGGCTACTCTTTCTTGCGGGGCAATTTTTTTCCGTCCCCCATTCGAAGATATTTCACCGGACAAACGGAAAATATACGTCGAGCAATAATCGTAAGACGTGCATTTTATCCGCCTCGCGAAGCGTAGTATCAGGTGGGCAACGTACGGTTCTTATACGTAAATAAACAGCTCATATTAAAGGTCACTACTAAACTAGAGAATAAATGCAGTCAGTCCAGTAGGCACATACTTTTATGTGTTGTTGAACATATAGGGCTAGTTTTGACCGTTTCCTATGTATTTTTTTTTGCGCAGGGTCCGTACAGCTGAAACCGTCCGCTTTTTAAATTAACAATTTGTGAAAAAAAATTATTTTTATCACATTTTGGCATATATCTCCGTTCATAGGCATATTTTATATACCATATGCATTCAAGAAGTTGTAGCCTATTGAATTTCCAATATTTTAAGCCCAACCCGAAGTCTCCAAGTGCTATTGTTAACTTCCAAATGACTGCTGAAGTTGAAAAGGTGCTTTTTTTTACTATTTTTTTACTTCGTAAAAAAGAGAGTTGTAAAAAAAGTAGGGAAAAAGATAGAAAGAAAGAAAGCAGAACAACGACGTTAGGTTCTCGTTAGGAAAATAAAATCCCGGGATCGTAATAAACCTGTGTATTTACAAAATGAATTCAGGCATAAAATATATAACACTATATCGATAACAATAAAATTAACAAAGTCCTTAATGCACGTTAAGTTTAGGCGTTATTGCATGTGGACAAAAATGTTCGGAACTGCCCCCGCGTCGCGCGTCTTCGGCTTAGCTTCCGTAACACCCTTATCGTCACGCTTGCGCATCTTGCAGCTTTCGACCCTTTGCGTAAACGGTAGACAGGGGCGTCTTTACATCTTCTCCCGTTATCTTCTAATTTTCCACAAGAGTCGCTATACTTCGTTTTAAGTAGAGCGACTATGATCATGAAATTTCTTGGAGAGAATTTGTAATATGAAGTTACAAAAAAAAATCAGCTTGATGATGAAAATTGATTCAGCTTTTCGAGTAATTAACGATCGAATTTTTTTTGCAAGCCTTAATTAACAATGACGCCATTTCTTTGTTTATTGTACGATATTGACCGGGTTGGATTATAAAAATCATAAATCTCTGAAATTTTGAAAATTATGGGCCAGTTTTATAATGTTTTCTACGCGACTACCTTTTTTTGACGTATATATACCTTTTGTATATATTGTTTCAGCGTTGCCGCTTCGATATTCTCAGAATTTTGACTATAATATCTTGACGCCCATTTTGTTTAAAATATGCGTCTTGAAGCGTACTTTCATACTACAAATGGCAGACCCTCCAAGAAATTTCATAGTCGCCCTACTTTCGAAGTAAAAAAAAAATAGTAAAAAAAGCACTTGTTCAACTTCAACAGTCATTTGCAAGTTAACAATAGCACTTGGAGACTTCGGGTTGGGCTTAAAATTTTGGAAATTCAATAGGCTACAACTTCTTAAATGCATATGCTATATAAAATATGCCAAGGAACGGAAATATAAGCGAAAATGTGAAAAAAAATACGTTTTTTTTTCACAAATTGTTAATTTAAAAAATTAGCGGACGGTTTCAGCTCTACGGACCCCGCGCATTGTGTTTTACGCAAAAAAATACATAGGATACCGTCAAAACTAGCCCTATATATTTCAAGAACACTTTTTGATGATTTTAGCTCCCTGCCTACTGGACTATGTGGCCGTTATCGACGTCGCGTCATCGCTGCAAAAAAAACGGACACGCAGGTGGTGTGCATTTCATCGGATGCATTCAAAGAAAATGAGCATTTTCTAAACATGAGAATACCAACTTTTAACAACAGGTACATTCGAAATTACATAATTCACGGAAGTGTTGACGGTTTATGTGAAAGAAACTTATCTAAATGTATGTATGTATTTAGGAAGTATGTACATCTCTCGGCGCTCATGGCTGTGACGTCACAAATGACTCATGTATAGTTCACGCCGCGCTCTACTTGTGATAACGATAGACGGTTCTTTGTTGCATTCGAAAATTGGTCCTCGTCGCGTTCTATTGTGAATGGTAATACCGGGTGGACGTGGTGATACGGAATTCTTCCAAAGTTTTCATATGATCACAGTAATTAAATACGATATATGGTACAATGGTACAACGACTGGTACAATGGTACAATTAGACTTAGATTGAATACCGCCATTTTGTATTCAGTGTATTTATGGAGTAGAGCAACTTGGAGTACAATTAATGACTCATTATTTATAAATTTAATTACTTTGATAATAGTTACCATTGAATTCTACTGATTTTTGAGACTTTCTGCCTGATGTTTTTGACTGATGTTGATGACTGTGTCTGCTTATTGAACCGACAAAATTTGGACACTGTATACTATGTTTCAAATGCGTTGTATTCCAAAAATGTGACGACTGTAACTACATGATTTCAATAAGATTTGAGGTGGCGGAATATAAAAATGTTATCACGTACTCTCATAAAATTGTCATCATAGCGTGAACTCCGTCTACCGTTTCTTTTACTCCGGCTATCCGAATTTCAGCATTACAAACCGTCGAAAAAGTGCCTACATAGTTCGCGAATGGCTAGATCGATTCGTTTTTGCCGCGAAAGTAAAATAACGTAGACGCTGTTCATTCCATAGTTTTTGCGCCTGGATTTGTGATGTCGAATTAAGTATCTGATTTTTCTCCATTCGTTGATGGCTATTATAATTTTCTTACGCTGTTGATTTCTACAAATTTTACTGATTACGTAACTATAGAAAGTACAAATTGTGTTCTTCGTAACAATTTTTGGGTGCTGTACGGTATAGTAAGGTAAACAAGTCATTTAACCACGTAATTGACAGCTGGTAGTGTACAAACCATCCAGCTATTTTCCATCCGATTCTTGAATCTCAGTGCTTCACGGTTTCAACTGCTTCACTATGTCTTCAAACAAATACTGTTTCGTGTATACAGGTATGTTTAAAACAATCGTCAAAGAGATCAACAAGTAACAATGTGATCATTTGAACACAAACTCAATGTGCATATCAAAAGTGTAGCCAGAAAAAAATTCATACCACTAAAGAACTTACGAATTCATAGTCAGCACTTGAAAACTGTCAAGGGAAACAATTTGAGCTACGTATTTATAGAAACAGGCACCTGAGTGTTACTTATGTGTTTCTATATTATTAACCTCTTTGTTCCATAAAACATATTTATTATGATGAGATATTTATTGTGATGTAAATAATCAAAGGAGATATTTCAGTTGAATGTAACAGTCCAGTTGCCAGGGATTAAAAAGCGTCCAAAATTTGTATTTTTTGGTGGAGCCTTAATTATTATGGCTCCGTACAGTTAAAACTGTGAGCTTCATTAACTAAATTATTTAACAATTTATGCAAACAAAAAACGGGTTTTTCTCACGTTTTAGTTTATACCTCAGTTCTCTGGCACTTTGTATAGCACATACATTTAGAAAGTTGTTCTATATTAAATTACCTAAATTTTAAGCCCAACCGGTCGCCAGAGTTTTTATTATTATTGCAATTAGCGTTGAAAGTTACAAAACTCCTTTTATTTTGACATGTTTTTTCTTAACGAATAAAATTCTTAGAGGGCTGAAAAAATCTTCATTATCTCAGCGTCCTGATGTCGTACTGGGACATTTTTTTTAATTAGGGGTAGCTCGCCGAGAAATCAAAGAATATCGGGTTTATTTTTTATTTTTACGGAAAAAAAACCTTGAAAAATGACATTTTCAAAATTTCAATCAGCGTCATAAACTTGAAAATATTTGTGATCTCTAGCTCTATCTGGTCAAAATCGAAGTTTGCTGTAAGAAATGGCGCTATTGTTAATTAAGAGTTGTAAAAAAAATTCGATCGTTAATTACTCGAAAAGTTAACAATCGATCACCGTGAAATTTATAGCACTTGTTTAGAATACTGAGAGTATATTGTCCGAGAATTTTCAGCCCTCTAAGAATTTTATGAAAAAAACATGTCAAAATAAAACGAATTTTGCAACTTTCAACGCTAATTGCAATAATAAAAAAAAACTCTAGCGACTTCCGGTTGGGCTTAAAATTTAGGTAATTTAAAGTAGAGCAACTTTCTAAATGTATGTGCCATACAAAAAGTGCCAGGGAACTGAGGTATAAACTAAAACGCGAAAAAAACACGTTTTTTGCATAAATTATTGTTAAATAACTAATGAAGCTCACACTTTTGACTGTACGGATTCTCGCAATTGCATTCTACGGGGGAAAATACATAAGATTCAATAAGGCAACTGGATTAATGGCAACTGGACTAGGTATAATGTAACCCTTGTATTCACGTTTCCCTTTTTGTTTCAGCGGTATCGAAGGAAGAAGCGGAGGAGCACAACCACGGGAAGCTGCCCTACAATGGCTACAGTGACGAGTTCCTAGACCGATTAGAACCCAACGGAAACATACCTGCCGGCAAAGGTGATATTAGATACGGTAAGTTGAGTCCGTTAACTTCCGGAGTTCGCACCCTCTCTGGCGGTTTCTTTCCTCTGCCCTCTGCGAATGGCCTTGTTTTCTGGTCCCTTAAACTTTCATGAGCCGCTTCCACCTAGCTAGACGCACCCCCAGTGACCGGCAATTTGCCGCCGAATGCGATTTTCCGCCTGTGCGAGGAAAAAACTCGCTTTCTCTCTCCTCTCGCTCTAATTGTAAATAAGATAGTCCGCTAGCCGATAGATAGAGATATTGTGTATTCATTTTGTATATATGTAATTTATGCTAGAATCTACGTCCCGAGGTGTCGATTTTTCCTTAACATAGCCGTCCATTTGGAAGCAGAAAATAGCCTATATGTCCTACTGCTTGCTGGAATAACAAATTGTTGTATAAAATATTTTCTTAGCTTCGTACGTAATCAGTAATAGCTACTCGAATTCAAAAAAATGTTTTTGCATCATGTTCTATGAACCTCTAAGGTCATTCGTGACTATCAACCAACTTGGCAAACCCTCTCAGACCACCCCTATACTATAAAACACGTCCCATTCTCACCTTCATTTTTAGAGTGTTATTTAATTTAAAAAAAAATGACAATTAAGCATCGGAGGTGGGTTCTAGGGTTTTTTTTTTTGGGTGGCTGATCATGAATCCGATGCCATTTTCCCGGAAAACTCATGCCACGGCCGGGAAAACTGTTGTCAGTTGGAGGTAATGTACCAAGACTGACTGAACCCTTCTTCTTCGATTTTAATTGCGTTGTTTTTTTTTTTTTTGTTGAATAAGCTGTATCTAAATTGGTTGTTGCTGAGTTGAGTTGTTTAGTTGAGTTGTTGGCCGTGGCATGAATTTTCCAGGAAAGTGACATCGGATTCATGATCAGCGCCCCAAGAAACCCCAAAAGCGACTTATCACACGATCATTTTCATAAAATTGAAAAATTGTCTCTCCAGGTTTTCCGGAACATGTTCATAGCTTTCCAGAAAATGTACATGATTTTTCGTTAATCGTTATCATTATACGCTGCTGGATATCTTTATGAGGTAAAAAACGCAAATCGCGTGAACAATGATTAAATTTCCGCAAAAGTGAACCAGTTTTTCCGGCCGTGGCATGAATTTCCGGAAAAATTACATCGGATTCATGATCAGCGACCCAAAAAACCTCCTAGAACCCACATTCGATGCTTAATTGTCATTTTTTCAAAAAATCAAATACCACTCTAAGAATGAGGGTGAGAATGGGGTTTGTTTTATAGTAAAGGGGTGGTCTGAGGGGGTTTGCCAAGTTGGTTGATAGTCACGAATGACCTTAGAGGTTCATAGAACATGATGCAAAAACATTTTCTTGAATTCGAGTAGCTGCACCAAACTTAGTTAGTATCCCAGCTCACAAACTGGACTACTTGGAGATCATCATGTTTTAGTTACCGCAGTTTCCAAAAAAATTGTCGCGTTGCAAAATTCAGATCAATGTTCCTCAATAGATTCGACTCACGTCACTAACGTTTAGCAACAATGGAAGTTTCATTTCCGTCCACGTTCCATTGTTGCCAAGCACTGATCAGGATATATTAAACATTCTTTAAATTAGAGCAGTTCAAAAAAATTGTCGCGTTGCAAAACTCAGTTATGGAAGGTTCATTTCCATCCAATTTGTACTACTAAAAAGAATTTAGTCTTGGTGTAAGAGAAGATCAAAATTTTGTCAAATACTTCCGTCTGGAGGTATGACAGGAAGCTACAATAATCCACGGTCAAATACTGACGCATCAAGTCAAATTCCCTATGACGCATCGTGCGCTTGTTACCTGCTTATTTCACCCTGGAAATAAACTTTCCATTGTTGCCAAGCACTGATCCGAATCTATCAAAAATTCTTTGAATTTGATCAGTTCAAAATTGAACCTAAAAGTGGCATGCGTCGAATTTATTGCCGAGCAATAAGAAAATGATTTATACCCTAGTCTTTTTGAGACAAAAAGTTGGATGCTTTTATTCGCTCCTCAGACAACTCAACTCCCAAGTGGTATTGAGCGTCAAAACTTGAGTTCTTGCATACCTTTAACATCACATTCATTATACCGTTCACTGAAAATCTCGTGGTAAAGTAAAAGAAGCTTGGGGCTGTTAATAAACATAACAGCTGTGTAAATAATAATTTTCCTGAAAACTTTTAATCCATATACCCATAGACTGTTATAAAATGAACTCGGCTACAGAGTTTTCGTTTCCTCAAGTTTATAATTAATGGCGGAACTTATAACGGCAAACCTAAACCGCTACCAGGGCTTCGCTTAGATGTTTTATTGAAAGTAATTCCAAGCGCATTTTCTTTAACGAGGCTCAAGCTGCAACGATTGCCTCTTTGAATCCGTTCATTAACTCTAACAGCTCATGAAATCGGAAACCAATCAAACATTCTGTTATTCTTTCAATTTGCTATTAATGCTATTCTGCTACTAATATATTCTTAGGAAAAAGCGCTACTGAGACAGTTGTCTTCGTATTGACTTTCAGTTTATGTAGGATATTAGAGACGTCCAATTTATGTGCCAAGTTTTAACATCAAGTCGCATATTCATCTAAAATTAACACCCAGCTCCTAGCTGGGATCCGAACCGTCTTAATATCCTGAATATAATTCGAGTTGGGCGAACCTTCCGTAGCAATAGGTAAACGAGGATAAGATTAGATCTGACAAGGTAATTTAAGCCCAAATTCACTCCAACAACCCTGTTTCGCGTAAAGCCACCAGATCACGTATTCAGTAAATTCCCGTGTCTACGATTTAGAATGTACGAAATAGTTGCGGGTGAGATATAACAACGGAAGTAATTGATTTAGGTTATGTTCTAAGCCAGCTTAAACGTAAAGTCCTGCTAACCAGCAATTTATTGTGCATTATTTATAAGTTGTTAGTTTAATAGTCTTATTTCATTAAAACTAAATATTGTTTTATACTTTGACTTGAAACAAATAGGCCATGCTTGTTGGAACTGTATATTTCATTATTCCCACACTTTGATACTGGTATTAAACCACTATTTATTAGAAATACCTTTAATAACTCTCTTGATCCATCCAACGTGAACTCCTGTTACCGATTACTGGAATGGCCTAATGAAGGTTAGTTTTTTGTCATGGTCCTTTTTGGGGAAAATAAAAACGAGAACGAAGCTACTGACAGCGCTATGGATGTCAAAGAAATATATATTTTTTCAATATTGTAGACGATTACAAATGCCAAACGGCCTCCAAGCACCATGTCCCGTCAGAATCCTAATTTGGAGTCACGTCTAAATACCAGAAAAATAAGTCGATTTCTGCGGGGTGAATATAAAATTTCTCGATTAAAGTCCAACAACTGATTCGTTATTAAGTCAGTAGCGGGAGACGAGCGGAGCTTTTTAACTTTCCTTTTATGTAAGTTTGCCGAGCAGCCAATATCTGGCGCATTTGAAATTTTAATATCATCTCGTTACCGTCGTGTATAATGCGCAGGCTACAATAACGCGTTATTTGATTTTTTTTACCTTTCGAGAATTAATTGGATAATCTCCAAAGAAGTTTCCACATTCCAATGCATTGATAAAAATTTTATCAGAACTTGTAACTTTTTAAATATCTTCCTATCACACAATGTATGCAAATGTTTTCAGAAATACCTAATATACCTTCCTATAAAATATATGTGTGTATACGGATTTATTTTTCACACTAATGGTGTTGAAATCAATGAGCTGCAAATACCAACATTCTCTAAACTGAAAACAAATTTTATTGCTTCCACGACGAAAATCAACTCACTGAACATAATATGTGATACAGTTCCGTAGCTTCTAGACAAACATTAATCGATTCAGTGATTGATTGACTGACAGGAAGAGATGATATCAGTTAAAATCCTGTCGGTAGCGTTAAACTGATAAGACTTCAAAGCTGTTTGTCATGTCTTTCCGAAGATATCTTGAGCCCCAAATCAGCACGTGGTTAGAGTAAATCATTTTATCACCTTGTACAAACAGATTTTCGAAGAAAGTGCCAAATATTCGCCGATTTCAAAGGTTTGGAATTTTTGCCGTATAAATCGTTAATTTCCTCACTATGAGCCGACAGATAAGATTGTGTTAAGTGATTTGCGGAATAATTGTGAAAATTTCGACGGTTATTTCCATCGACAAGACCACGTCTTGGTAATATAAATGTTCAGAAAAAAACATCATCAAATCTGCCCTGTACAACGTGTAAACGAATTTTGAAAAATGATTGGCTCCATTCACATCGTCTGCAATCCACACATGAAATTCTCAGAGGGAACGGACCTCTAAGACTAAGACCAGTGGTTTATTAACCATTTTTTTCAAAGTGAAGGATGAAAAAAAAGTTTTTTTTTGCATCCTCTTTTCTCTTTATCTTTATCCATATTGGTTCGTATGTTAACTGTCAGAACTACATCCCCAAAAAATTGGAGTGTGTGGGCAGCTGTGAATAGGAGCATTGTTAGAACTATTTTTTTAACGGAACACTGAATACAGAGAGGTACCGTATTTTTTGTACAAATATTGCATAACGACGGATTGCAAGAACGTTACATTCAACAAGATGGAGCTCATGCGCATAGCTAGGGAAACAATTGTATATAATTTTTCGAAGATATTATTATTAGTTTGAATACGCACACATTATGGCCCCTAGATTTTGCGATTTGACCCCCCTATGATTTTTTTCTCTGGTCTTGTCTAAAAAATCCTTTCTAAAAAAATTCTGAAACCCCCTTTAGCGATATGAAATGCCTTCTTTTTCTGCTTGGCCAACTTTGATGACGTTTTTGTTTTTGAATAGTTCATTATTATAGTAGTATCAATTTCTATCTCGATTATAACATGTATATATGTACACTAATGGAAAAAATTAAAGGGCTAAAAAAATTTTCCGAATTTTTAGTGATTTTTCAGAATGCATCTCAGTGAAAAATGGTCTTATCGAGGTCTAAAAAAAGAGCATTTAGAAGCTTCAAGTTTTTAGATATTTCAGCAAAAAAAAGAAAGCGAGAAAAACATTTTGCGAGTTTTTTTGCTTTTTTTTTCAAGTCCACGAGCTTGAAAAAAAAAATTTCTAACTTAGCCATGGTATGGACCGGATAACATGTTTATTCAGTTTCAATTTGCTTTTTTTTTAAATCTCGATACGACCATTTGTTTCTGAGATATCGAACTTTAAATCAAAAAGGACCCGTTTGTCTTTGATCCACGATATCTCAGCAACCAACGGTAGCACAGAAAATCTAAGGGCAGTTCTGAAAACTAGAATAAACATCCTACAAAGTTCTGCTGCCACTTTTGAGGAGAATTTTTTTATCCTTGACATGAATCTGAAAAAACAGGAAATAACGGGTAATTGATGGTTTCTCAGAACATCAACGGCTGAAATTCAAATCTTCATGAAATGACTAATGTTGCGTGTGTCTTTTACAGTTGAATATACCCCCAAAAACCATGTAAAGTTACATTACGATCTAACGAACCGTTTTCTTGTTGCAAACGGTCAAACTTTCGAAAAAATCAAAGGGTTCCGTTTTTTGAGCTTAAACATGTCCTAATCAAGGGTAAAGGGAAAAAAATTTTTCGAGCTTCATCGCAATTTTTTCCACAAATACCGTTGAAAACAAAAAAAATCAAATTTTTTTTTTTTTTTTTAAATTGAAAAGTTTGACCGTTTGCAACAAGAAAACGGTTCGTTAGATCGTAATGTAACTTTGCGAGGTTTTTGGGAGTATTTTCAACTGTAAAAAGGCACCTGCAACATTAGTCATTTCAGGAAGATTTGAATTTCAGCCGTTGATGTTCTGAAAAACTATAAATTACTCATTTTTTTTCCTGTTTTTTCAAATACATGTCAAGGATAAAAAAAAATTATCTTCAAAAATCGCAGCAGAACCTTGTAGGGTGTTTATTCCAGTTTTCAGAACTGCCCTTAGATTTTCTGTGCTACCATTGGTTGATGATATATCGTTGATCAAAGATAAAAGGGTCCTTTTTTGATTTAAAGTTAGATATCTCAGCAACAAATGGTCGTATCGAGATTTAAAAAAAAGCAAATTGAAGCTAAATAAACAAGCTATCCGGTTCATACCATGGCTAAGTTAGAAACATTTTTTTCAAGCTCGTGGACTTGAAAAAAAAAGGAAAAAAAGTCGCAAAACTTTTTTCTCACACTAATTCCTAAAATTGCGCGAAACGTGTAGCTCTAAAAAATTTTTTTGCCGAAATATCTCAAAACTAGAAACTTGCAACTTCAAAATGCTTTTTTTTTAGTCCTCGATAAGACCATTTTTCACTGAGATACAGCATTCTGAAAAATCACTAAAAATTCGGAAACATTTTTTGACCCTTTAATTGTTTCCATTAGTGTAGTAAACATTGTATAATAGATATGTTGTACATACATATTGTGCATACACTTTATTGCCTATTTTTACTATTATATTAAAAACCTTACAGTCATTGCATATCACATGTAGCTTCTCTTTTTGTTAATCCAAAACTCATTCTCCTCACAATTCCAGCTTGTGGATCTGTCGGCCGCAGTAGACTAGAAACACTCGCTCTACGAGATCGCCACTTTCTCACTGATCTATCGCCTTATGCTTGAAACTAGTTATTTTAGAAGATGATACTGAAATACCCTGAACACTGAATTTGTCCATTTTCTAGGCGAGTATTCGACTTGCGGGAGAGCCGGGGACATGGGCACTATGCGCAACGCACAGTCAGCTGGTAAATTAAATTTTGTATTATCTATTTAACTCTAACCTCACACTGCACAAGAGAACACGTTCACACTGTTGCGTTAGTCACTAGGATTGCACTCGCGTAACAAACTGCTCCAGTTATATGTGAGCAGGAAATGATCACATGGGTTCCAGTAGATGACCTTGGGTCACCACGATTTTATATTGCCAATGATTAAAGGAACTCTTCTAACGAACGTTAGAAACATTTATTAAGATTTGGAATTTTGTATTACCCATATATTTAACTCTATGGCACACTGCACAAAACACACGTTTACACTATCCGATTGCATCCGTTAGTAGACAATTTTGGACTGTAGTAGGAGACATTCATCATTATAAGTTTTATATTGCCAGTGGATTATATAATACCATCTGATTAACATATAAATGTCACTTTACACTACACTCTATATACTCGTAGATAGACGTTTATTAACCACTTGCTTCTGTAAAATGTTGCACTTACATAAGGTATACACACAAAAATATTAATACTAGACATTATATAATTACGATTAGTTTGAATTTAGGTCCTCTATTCTAAGGTAAAATTATCTTACAAATAGGAGAATGAAGACTGCAGAAGAAGAATAAGTGTAACCAACTTGTACAGGGTTGGCAAAGGCACATCTTCCACTCCTGGAACCTATGATTACCCAATATGTATGTCTCTCATTTTTTTGAGAAATGGGGTAAAGATCATTGCCCATTGGCCAATACACATTGTGGTGGGCGGGGCCTGCTTGGTCTGTAACCCTTTCCTCTAACCAATGAATTACTTACGTCAACTTACAGATGAAAAATGTGACTTTGTGAACAGTGTATGAGTTAGTGAGAAGAATAACTGATTCACCTAAAATTTTGTAAATAGTTCAGTTGAAAATATGTTCTATTTATATTAATAATATGATTGCTATAATGCATTTTTTTCATTTTTAACATTTAAAAAACAAGCAACATTAAAGCAATTATGAGAGTCATTTATTTTTAATGTACTCAAAGAGTCATAGATCACTTATCACTAGATTTAGTTTATTTAGCAATACATTTTTAGTAGGTACCTTTCTTGAATGTTTTCCAAAAAGGAAATAAATAAATATTGATCAACTATACTTTTAATATTCATCACTATTGTGTTTGAAGAATCTGCCTAAAAATATCAGCTATAAGGAAGCAGTTACATGTTCATCTAATATTTTACAATTATCAGTATTATCACTAAAGCCGGCAGATCCGGGCGGCGGGCATAAAGTTTTCACACATCTCAACGTAAATAACAGGGTAAGTTTAACACTATCTCTTTATAAATTGCAACAGTTTATTGTTTTCATGAAATTTGCTTTTGCACATACAAGTAGTAAGTAGTATGACGCGTACGAATATGGCCCGCCGCCTTGATCTGCCGGCTTTAATTATCACTTTAGTTTGACTTAAAATCAGTTTTACATAAAAACAAACCGGAAATGCATGTAACCAGGACAATAATACGAGGTGTGGCTATTAAATAACCGAACTGATGCTGCTACCAGCGCGCTGCGAGCGTGTTGCGACATGTTTGAACAGAACTGTGTCTGGTGATACTTTCCCCACCCTGAGCTCGCTGGTCAAGCCAGTGGGTCGCTCAGTTTGATTGTAGTAGTCGTTTAAATTAGTCTACGCACTAGTGACGCGTCGAAAAAAATGTTAAGTGTTCAGATGGAGCAAAGGGTTAATCTCCAGTTTCTTGTTAAACTGGGGAAAACTTTTACAGAAGCTTATGCAATATTAAAAGAAGTGTACGGGAATGAATGTTTATTCCGCACACAAGTTTTTGAATGGCTTAGATGGTTTAAAGAGGGACGTGAAACGACCGAAGACGATCCGTGCCCCGGACAGCCCTCAACGTCAAAAACGGACGAAAACATTGAAAAATTGGTGAATTATTAAAAATCCGCGGAGATTATCGTCTAAGCATCCGAGGGCTTGCTAAGCATGGACAAAGCATGTATTCGCCAGATTTTACATGAACCGTTCAACATGCGCAAAGTTTGCGCAAAAATGGTGCCAAAACTCCTCACTCCCGAGCAAAACGAATTAAGAATGAACATTTGCGCTTACATTCTAAACACCATTGACACTGATCCAGGCTTGTTAGACACGATGACACTGAAGGGGACAAAATTCGAATGTGTGGAAGCGGTTAAAGCAAAAGCGACGGAGGTTCTGAAACAGCTGACAGAAGCGGACTTCCAGCACTGCTTTCAACAATGAAAAAGCCGTATGGAGCGGTGTAGAGATCGCCAAGGGGAGTACATTGAAGGCAAAAAAAGTTGCTACTGTAATTGGTAACGAATAAAAAGTGTTATGACAGCAGTTCAGTTATTTAATTCGTATTCTGAATCCACACCTCGTATTCTGAATATCATTAACAGTATGTTCAATGAGACCGTCGGATATAATTCATTGAAATTATATTTGTATACTTCGTCAAAAATTGCAAAAAAATCATTTCACACATCATATTTCAAATTAAATATGCGCGAAATAAATTATATACCCACCTACACGTTTTAAAAATAACTTTCGTAAGCTATTGCAATCGTTAATAAATCCGTGCGTATTTAACGACGTGATTATTTCGTTTATTTTTGCATTACGACGGAGTTTCCTGCAGGTTATAAAAACAGTCCATAATAATTATTATAAGCGCAGGATAGCTTGTAAGTCGTTACTTATGAGAGCTACTATTTTTATTTTAGCGATCTTGTCAGTTACTCGTATTCAAACTATTCAAACTGCATTCCAGGCGTTGGCCGTTTGAACGACGTAGCATTAACTCGATGCCATAATCATATTTCATCCTGTTGTGCATTTCATGCTTGTTTTGCATCGGTTTAATTCAACGTCGTTTTACTTTCCGAACAGGGTAGCTCGTATAGACTATCTGCAGAATAACTAGAAGCGCCGCGCGCGGAATTTTTGATAACTTTTATACTGTGGATTTTGTATTGTGTCATATGCGTCGAATTGTTTTTTGTACTATTTTTGAATCTGGGAAAGAATTCACAGTGTTGCAAATGTTATTAATTGCACGGGAAAGAATTTCTTGATAAAGTAAGTATAATTTTCACGAGAATCATATTTATATTTTGTGTTGAAACTGTCTAAACTATTTGATAAGTGAAATGTCTGATAAAGAAAATAATAACGTGCAAAATTAGGATAGTATGTACAACAATAGTGCAATTAAATAAAGGGTCAGGTTTAATGATATTTATATTTTATTAAATGACAGTCTATGTACCGCAATTTATATGTATATATTTTTGACAAATGTTTTATACAACTCTCTTGGTGTTGCGTCGAAAAATAAATAATATTTATTTCGTTACATACACATGTATGCATTATTTTATTCTTCAAATTTGAACATTTCTTGTTTATATTAATTTTGTACAGAAATATATATTACTAATCCTTATTCGCTAAAATCTTCATGAGTGCTTACTTTCAAAATTGGAGGTTGTAAATTAACCAAAATAGCTGCCATAAGAACAATGTCATCGAAAATGTTAAAGTGACCAGAATTTGATTTTGCCAAAGACGGACATGTTCAGCTGGTTCACACCGACGAAGCTAGAGTTTATTTTTCGCGCCGTAAGGCGCGAGGCAAATAGCGCCGCAGGCGAAAATTTTTGAAACTTTCAATATCATGCGTTTTCTGGCACTTCAGAATTTCAATGAAAAATACATTTACATAAAAATGTAAACTTTCACAAGGATACCTACTTTTTTGGAATTTTATGCCGTTTTGAAATACTGATATTTAATCACGATCGATACGATACGTCGATACGTCTTCAGATTAACCTAGAAGACGTAATTACAGACATTTTAATAAAACAATTTCAATGACGGGCAGTTTGACGGACTGCTCTTGAAGACGGACAAGCTTTCTGAATGACGGACTGTCCGTCATAATGACGGACGTCTGGTCACTTTAGGTTATGTAGCGCGACACAAAACACTGCACTGCTAATATGCCCGATGCTAATTCAAGATGTGACGTCCACAGTACTTCGTGTTCAAGTTATAGTTTATTACTTTTATGAATTCGATGGCTTCCGCAATGATTACAATGACATAATGAGCAATAAATCGTATTTTGCGTATTGTCTTCTTGTAATATGCCAGCACGAAACTTATAGAGTAAGCCGCCGCGGGCGCTGTTGTCGCGAATCGCTAAGCTCCGCCTTTCTGCAGATAGTCTATAGGTCTATTCGCGTTTCTGACAGTTCTCCAACTGTCAGAAATATTGGACCAGTCGCGTTTGACTTTTTAACTTGTTTCATTTACTACAAAACTCTGATGAATAACCACTTCTAATGGTTAGAAACTATTACATCACTCAATGGGTTCGTAGATGATATGTAGATGGCGCCACTATCGACAAATTCATATGGTTTTTAGATAGTACTAACCTTCAACCGATATGTGTCAAAATTTCATGCCATGCCGACCATTACTTTACAAGTTCCAGTTGTTTTAGTGACGATAAAGCATTAATTTTTAATGGGAAAAATACCGTTCAAGCAAAGCAATGGCTCCATTGTCACAAATGGTAGAGAAGTTGTTTACTGATTTTTAATGCGACCGTATAAACACCGATGATGCTGAACGCTCTGGTCGCCCAAACTCGGCAGTTGTTCCAGAAAGGTGCACAAAATCATTTTGGACGACCGTAAAAGTGAAGTTGCGTGAGATAGCTGGCACTTTAAGTATATCAGAAAGCAGTGTATTCACTATTTTGCATGAACATTTGTCCAAAAACAACAACGTGTTGATGATTCAGAGCGCTGTTTGGAGCTGTTTAGGCGAAATAAAAAGGATTTTTTCATGCGAAAATGGATCCAACACTACACTCCATAGTCAAATCGACAGTCAGCTGAGTGGACAGCAACCGGCGGAAGCCGTCCAAAGCGACCAAATACACAAAAGTCGGCTAGGATGGTTGTGATGTCCGTATTTTGGGATGTGCATGGTATAATATTAATCGACTACCTTGAAAAGGAAAGGGATCAATAGTGAATATTATATAGCATTATTAGTGCGTTTGAAGGACGAAATAGCAAAAAAAAAACGGCCCCAAATGAAGTTGTTATCACAAACTGCCTTGCGATCAGAGCTGTAATTTATGTATATAACATTTTAACCGTCGAGTTTTAGATAAATTTAATTGCTAACAAATAATAAAATTGATAATAGCGTCATTGATTGCTAATAGTGACAGAAATACGGATTAACTGACAGTTGACACATATAGTGACAGTTGAAAAAAAAAGCACCCGCCGCAAGAAACGACATTCCTTCAAATTTCCATTTTTCCAATTTTTTTCCAAAGCGCTTTTTACTTCCAAATGAAAAATTCGTCGACACTAACTTATCTCCTTGACCTTTTTGTGTGTGGCGAAATATTCACCCTTTGAAAAAAATGGCGCCATTAAAATCTTACCCCTCGACACCGCAAACAAAAACGTGCTTTTATTTCCCTAAAACAAAGAGATTTATAATCCCCCGACAATGGAGTGACTCTTATTCCGTTTAGCGCTCCTCGCCCGAAAGTGCTGTTGGCATTTGTACTACGCAAATATTATTAGAAATTTTGTTCTCGGGGGGGGAATGGAAAAATCCTGTTATACTCCTGAAATATGGATTGCCCGAACTCGTATCGAGGCGGGCGACCTGAAGGGCCTTCCAGGTATTGAAAATCTCTCGAGATATATTAAGTTGTGAAGTGCGCCGATAACCGCGTTTTAAAGAACATTTTCGATTAGAGAGACGTACTTTTAGAAGACGTAGCAAATACCGTCACGATTTTTGGAAAATTTTATTATATTTCGATGAAAGGTTCAGTATACCACATGATGAGACTTAATAAGGTCGAAATCCGGATCTGTGGTTTATGATGACGAATGACAGAAGGGAAATTATTCTCATTCCGGTATGAATTTGCTATACTGTTTTACACTATGGTTAAAGACGTGACAGTTAACATAGATAGTGTAAAACTATGACACTATACCGGGTGACCACGAGATTACTACCCAGGCTCTAGCTGAGGCACGAAAAAAGATATCGATTTCAAATTTTGGGAATGTATATCATTGAATGGGATGCAAAACTTAGTTACAAAAACGACTGATCATCACTTTCTGTTTGACCGGAAATGCCCTAAACTTTGTTATTTTATATGGAATACCCTGTATATTATATCTTTTTTTAATTCTACTGAAAAAACTAAAACATGTATCATGTCCTATACCTATATTTGACAGTTTCCGAGAAAATCGCGTTTAAAGATGTCAAATGTGTCATTTATAAAATTCTTTTGAAAGAAAACAAGTGAAGATAGGGACAAACTCATATGATATCATTAACTTATTTTGGAAGCACTGATATCATTAAAATTTCGCACTTCCGGCTCAACCGGAAAATACCGGAAGTCATCTTTCATCAAAAAAATATATAATATACAGGGTATTCCATATAAAATAACAAAGTTTAGGGCATTTCCGGTCAAACAGAAAGTGATGATCAGTCGTTTTTGTAACTAAGTTTTGCATCCCATTCAATGATATACATTCCCAAAATTTGAAATCGATATCTTTTTTCGTGCCTCAGCTAGAGCCTGGGTAGTAATCTCGTGGTCACCCGGTATACCACAATTATAGTACATGATGTTATAGATACCTTTTTACAAGAGCATATGTTTTTTTTAAACTGACGATGCTCAACAACAGATTACTTAATCAGACAACGCATATTCCAAGCTGCACCCTAACTAGCTCATTAATATTTAATTATGGCAAAAGGCGTCATACTAGACGATGGATTCTATTAAGGAACGGTCTAAGCAAGCTTAGTTTAGACGCCGGTATTCGTTCCAGTGGCGGACCTGTGAATTTTTAATAAGGGGGTCCAACGACCATTAACCAGAGACAGGAATTTCCCAGCTTTGTGAAAAAAAACTGGGAGTGTTGTTGAAACTATTCTTCGAGGTCATGTTATAAGCAGAGATTTTGAAAATTCATGGCCACCAAGATCGCCTGATCTGAAAACGTCGGATTTTTGGCTTTGGAATTATTTAAAATTTCCCTCCGGCCCACAATGGAGCAAACTGGTTATTTAGGAGTACAAAATTATATCCGTCCATAATGATAGATAATTTTGTATTACATAAGTTGTATATGTATTAAATAAGTATAAAGAAGGGTAATAAAGTTGTTTTAATTTACTGATATAGTTTCAGTTAGGAAAAAAAGGAGTTAATATAATTATTATAATTGACAAAATTTGCATCTAGATTTTTTTTATTTTAACATTTATTTCCATTATTTTTATATTTAATTCTGTTCAAAAGAAACAGAATTAAATTACAAGATATATATGTACCTAAAGATATGAAAAAACGCTATTTGTTCCCAAAAAATTGTCAATTTGAAGTCTCTGATTTTCAACTTTAATTTTCTGAATCTTACGTAGACGTAGACTCTGATCTGAACTGAGAGGAACTAAAAGTTTTCATTTCTTCTTCAACGTCATCATCTTCGAAAATTTATATTGTTTTGTTTCCGAAACCTTTTGTAGTACACATGATTGTGGAAATTAATGGATCCAATGTGAATAGTAAATTGTGAAAAATTAAAAAAAAAAACTTAGTTTATCGCAATTATTCTCTGCAGCTAACTGTTCCAGAAAAAATTAAAGAACTTTTTCAGCCGCATTTGGTTGCACTCACTCATATTTGGTAAAAACAGAAACTATACACCTCATTTTTAATATCTATGTAAAAATTAACGTGAATACAAGTGGATTTCGTATGTATTTCATTAAAAAAAAAAACAAATTTAAGTTACACAAACCTTGAAATAAATATTTTAAAATTTTAGAAAAATATATCTTTTGAGTATTATATTTTTGAATATTATGGGGATGCAGTTGTCACAAATGGAATCTCATATTAAGCTTTTAAACGTTAGATATGAAGCGAAAAAATTATGCCCTATTTTGACGTTGTGCTCAACCTAACAGTTTCCATCGCTTGCCTTGCTTTAAAATAATCAATTTCAAAAGTTAAAATCTAGGTTTCAGTTCATTTGGACATTTATATTGACATTAAAAATAGTAGCAAAGATCTGTCTCTATTTCGTTTTTCGACGTTTGCACTCCTAGATTAGCATTTTGCCCCACTGTATGCTCGCCTGATCTGAACCCATCGGATTTTTGACTTTGGGATTATTTAAAATTTCACCCTGGTCCCTCAATCCCATATTTTGGAATTTCATGGCCACCAAGCTCGCCTGATCTGAACCCAGCGGATTTTTGGCTTTGGGGTTATTTAAATTGTCCCTCTGGACCTTACATTGGGACCAGCCGCTGATTCGATCTTGGCATAACAATAACCGCCAAGTCGTAAACGTTACGCGAGCATGGCGACTAACGCTCCACTAGAACCTCCGGAGCGCAGAGTTCAGGACGAGTAAACGTACTTCAATTACGTGAGAATTACGTCGAACGAGTCGTTTAAGTGTCGTCGAAGATAAGGGTTTGCCGCTTCATTTACCGGGAGATGTGTCAATTAGGGGTAGTAATGAGGAAAGGGTGCTCGAAGAAATGGCCCGTGACGACCTTTCAGGTGCAAGAAAGCTGAAGGGATCCCCGCGTTATAGTAATAGCACTTTTTCTTGCCTTTTTTATGGCAGATAAATAAAACGTACACTCTATTTCTTGCATAGCAAATTTGATCACCTAAAGTAACAAGGAAACCTATACTTAAAACACAAATAATTGTAAATACATTTTTTCTCTTCTGCCGCAGAAATGTACCAATTTTTTTTCAATATGTACAAATCCGGATTATCTATTAATATTGAGCCATTCTTATTTGGTGGTGTAAAAGCACTAAACAACATTTCTGGTTGAAATGAATTAACTTGCTTCCTCATTTGAATTAACTGTCTTTTGTCATGAAAACCTTTTAGAATTGTTGCATGTGGATTTTCTGTTGACCATATTGAACAGTTTTGAGTATTGATTACCATCAAGAGAAAAAGGAACCTCACCTGTCTATAAGATACGAGTTCACCATTCTGGTTCAATTTCAATCTGGGCCAATATTCAAAAGAAGAACAATACAAGAAAAATGGTACCGATTGTCTAATCTATCTCCTTCACACAGGTAATATAGTTTGGGTATATTTTTAGGATTCTGCGTAAAAAATTCCAAACATTTGCAGTCGTTTTGATGTTGCATCGATTGTTAACTTATTTAGCTTAACTGATTGCTACCAGATTAGTATTAGCTATGTTAGGATTTTCGTGAAGAACTTCTGCAACTTGGACATCACAAATCATTGGTCATAATGACTTTTGGCCTTTTTTTCGACATTTGTGTCAGTAGTTGTCATAACGAAACTTTTGTATTCCACAAGAAACACTAATACAGGGTGTTTATACACTTCATGAAAAGATATATTGCATGTTATAGTTTGGTAAGATGTAACTATTTATCGACAAAAGCACATCAGGACATCAGGAGAGAAAGGTGTCTTGACTTTTTGGAATCCATTGAAAATGATTTGGTGATGAGACTTGCGTGTTTGAGTCCGACCCGGAAACCAAGCGCCAAAGCATGGAATGGCAGACTTCAAGCTCTCCAAGACCCAAAAAAGCAAGAATGAGCAAGTCAAAGGTCAAATGCATGCTGATTTGCTTTTTTGATAGCCAGGGAATTGTCCACAAAGAGTTTGTGCCTTCAGGCCAAATAGTAAATCAACACTTTTACGGAGAGGTTCTGGAAAATCTTCGACAACGGGTCACGCGTGTGAGACCAAACATCAAGAACAACTAGATTTTGCATCACAACAATGCGCCTGGTCACACAGCCATTTCAGTAAACGACTTTTTAGCCAGTAAAAATATTCCTGTGGCGCCTCAGCCTCGTTATTCGCCTGAGTTGAGTCCTTGTGACTTTTAGTATTGAAAATACTTCTGGGAGCGTATTAATGGGAGCTGTCTTGCGAAATATAAACGAGAGCGACATGCAGCGACCTCGACATGGTCACGTAATGACCTAGCTGTTTGTCTATGTTTATGTTTGGGTTACATGTGTAGTCATCCACAATTTTGATAACTGTTCATGGGGTCCAAGGCAACCATCGCATGCCCGAGATTTGGTAATTTGCTGAAATGGCAAAACGACATCCGAGATACAGGGCGCTTATAATTCGAGTACGTTGAATAAAAAACTTCCCAGCAGTACACCGTTTAGTGAAAATTTGCCTGCGTATTTTATGAACTGATGTTGAATGTAAAATAAACATTTGATATTTACTGATCGTTGTAATAAGATGAGCAGATTTGTTATTTTATTAATTTACACTAACATATATACAAGGATGATTCATTAAGAATAAGTAATCTCTAAACTGGAAGATTTACATAGTTTTCTAGATACATCAAATGAAAGGTTTTGGTATCACACTCTGTATAAATATAATGGACTATGAAATGTATAAAGTGCGTAACAAAAATAGTTTTAGGCTGACGCAATCTGCATTTGAGAAATTATGGAGGAAATAATGTTGCCATTAAAATGCAATGCAAACGAAAATGCAATGTTTTAGAAAATGAAAAGGAAGCTATTCATCTTATGTTAATTGTTTACATTGTAAACAATTTTGAAATCATCTGGCTCACGTTCGAATTCAAGGTTGCGGAGTGGATGGAATCTTAGAACCCAAGCCTAATTATTATTATTAATACTTTGTTGAATTTTGACAAGGTACATTAAAGTTTTGTTAAAGTAGTTGGATTATTGTTTACAACATGGTAGATACACACTTCTGCAGTTCCTAACAAATTAAATGAAATATTGACTTGTTTTCGGATTTTACATGAAAACGCGGCTGAACATTAATTTATGCGTTACGTTATGTAAGCACTATATTAAACAATTGACAAGAAATTGTATCAGGTCAACAAGGCATTGAATATCTGACTTCTTAAGTTGAGGATTGACAATGCTGTGAGGAGTATATTGCGAACAGTCCTCTTCTTTGCCTCGGGACTTTTTGGGCATCTACAGTTCACCAAAATTTGTATTTGTATAAACTTAAACTTAGGACTATCAGACACCAACACCAACATTGTCCACCAGGACCATCTCACATCCTGGTGGACAATGTTGCTTAAACGCCGATCTCACATCTACAAGATATTCACAATCTTGTCGGTATATGTTATCCACACGCCGGTCTTCTGCTATCCATCGGTGTGGATTTCTGCCTGTTTGTGAAACTAAGTAATAGTCTCTTAGAGCATATCCCTGCCCCAAATGGTTTTCAAGAATACGACGGGCCAAATTCATCGCAACTGCATCTACATTCTCGGTACACTGCAGGTAGTCCACGGCAGCAAGGCCATTGTAAAGGCACATGATGACGATCAACTTACTAATCGAAAACATTTTTGTTAGGATGTGCACGGCAAAGAAATCGCAAACCTGACTGAATATCGCATGCAAGATAACCCGTTTAAAACGACAAGACCTTCAGGGTCAAACCGCCAAAAATCGTAACAAAAAAACTGTGTTTTATTTTTATTATAATTTACTTTATAAATTTCTACCAGCTGTGTCTGGTATTTTTAATACCCCTACGATACTTATGTAAGATGCAAGATCTGTGAATTTTTTCTCTTCTCGAGATTAAGAAATCGGCACTGCTATGAGGAATGGAAGAACCGTCACCGGCGCTGTGTGGCTTCCCAAGGAAGTTATTTTGAAGGAGACAATACTAAATTGTAATTCTATTCAAATACAAAAATTTAAAAAAAACAGTCTCATTACTTAATTTACACACCTCGTATATCACCGACGATTTTCCATCTCTGTCGATGGTAGAACGTCAGGAATATCACTCCGTTACGCTGTCTAATTTTAATAGAGCCGTCTCGGTTCGAAGTCCCCATTGATTAAGCCGTTGTTAAGTACCGAATTTAATTGCAATCCTATATTCTGACCCGGTTCGCCGTATTGTGTGCGAGCTGCGGTTGCGGTCCGGACAAGGGTTATCGTTATAGTCGCGGCGCGACTGGAAATCAATCCCGTATAATGAAGTAATTGACATTTTATTTTCGAGGCACGGCGCCGCGTTTTCATTTGCCGCCTCAATTAACGCCGTGTTTTTTGATGAATGGATTCGCTCGCCTGAAAATAGGCCCGTTGTAATACGAGACCGGGCTTTTTTTAAATATTCATGTAACCTAATTATGAAACACGTACGGAGCTCTAACGAAGGGGATAGCCGTTTTTGCTGTTACTGTCGTTCCTAATTGAAATGCAATATTAATAGGTTCATCATCCATCAAGCTTTGTTATAACCAGATGTACTACCTCTACTAATGAAAAAGAGCTTCCTATTTTTGCTTACATTTTTGCACTCCTAAAAATACTGTCGTTCACAGCTTGAGAATCTACCCAGTCCAAGAAATTAACATTAAGACAACAAAGGCGTTGCGATAAATAAGCAGCCCACTGAGATCTATTTTCTGAACTCCTACATCACGTATCTCTGAAACGGAATACATTACATCACTTTGGTTGTGTTCTTGTGCTTATTTTAACAAGAACTTCTTTGAAGAAGACTGCGAATATCAACGCACTCATACTGAATAGCGCATCAATTTTTATTGTCGATCCTGACCAAAGTTGAAAGGTGTTTTTTCCTGAAATGATTCCAGCTTCTGCCGTTTTTACTCCTCGGTTAAACATCAAAGAGAATTTGTCGCAATGGTTTATTTTGTCTACTTAACACTCCGTGTTTTCTTTAGATAACACAGATCTGTGACGGTCTGGAAACAAAGACCAGAATATTCATTTCCTTGTAATTTTCAATGCCGAAGTCGATTCTGGCCTCAGATGTTGGATGTTTGTTAGGAAGAAGATGTTGTGAATATCAAACGCACTCATACCGAATAGCGCATCAATTTGTATTGTCTATTCTGATCAAAGTTGGAAGGTTTTCTTTCCTGAAGTGATTCCAGCTTCTGGCACTCAACCTTAGCACTCAGTTTTCTTTAGATAACGCAGCTCTGTGAGGATCAGGAAACCAAGATCAAAGTATCAAAGTATCAATTTGATGTTTCTTAGGAGATTGGAGAACACTGGTCTTCCGTGGGCATAGTGACGGGCTCCCTTTGTTATAGATAGCTACCTCAGGTAGGATGCACAAGGTGTCCAATGGGGTATAAGTGCTGTGACTCTGAGTCACACTCTGTTAGATTCAGAAACGGATGTTTGTTACTCAATCACATCAAAATGGTAAAACCGATTTGTTAAGACATCTTACTTAGACAGGTTACACAGGCACACAGAGGGAGCCACTGTAGTTGCTCGTTAGACAACACAACCTATCTTATCTGCTCTTGGGATAGCCGATTCCGAATCCGTTACCCATTTAAAATTATCAGGTCACCATCGCTAGCCCTTTATAAAGAAATAAAAGCAATAAAATAGGCAGTCACTGCGAAAAGTACTAAAAACCCCAACATAAGGGTCTTTTGCATTTTTAAAAGTGTTCCATAAGTTTAAAGTGAAAAATCACGCCGTCGCAGTGCTTCAACTTGCTCGCTTAATAAACTAAGAGGCACACCTTGCGACGGTTCATCTAATCTAATTACACACACCGAAATCTGCACGCAGCCATTTACCTTCCGCCGCCGTAATTGAATTTAATCATCCGAACTGAGGAAAATGGGTCGTTCCCGCTCGAACTTCCAGAGCCCGACGCGTAAGCATCCGTCCTCTGTGACCCAGTTCGGCGGCGGCGGCAGCGGCGTTTCCTCAGGTGGCGTCGCTAATGTAGTAGCCGCCGTGTTAAATGAGCGTATCGTAAATCTTGGACACGTGAAGGCCTGCGGTTCATCATACGACACAAAGGATCGTTTGAATCAGGAGTGAGGACGCCCGGCGTTGCCATCGATCCGCTGGGCTACCGTGAAATTTACCTTGCAGTGTTTGTTAACGGCTAGTTTATACGCCTGGGTGCGTCTAATGTCGTCCCATACCTAATGGAGTTCAGTGTGGACAGCAGTTCGTGACCTCGTTGATCATCACCACGATCTACCGTTGCATCAAAGGGATTTTGCCATTCTATGTCTTTATTATGGGATTGCCCTGCCCCCAGCAGGATTATGTTCAGGCATGTGGACGAAATGCATCCTATCCTAAGTTTCTAATGATGTGATGAGGCAGCCCCAATGCCGCGATATTTTTAGCGACTCTGGTCATCATCACTCTCAAAACCTTTCTAACAATGTACAAATTTCTAATGATGTTATGAAGAGTCCCAATGCCGCGATGTTCTTAGCGAATCTAGTCATCATTACTCCCTCTGCCGATGTCACTAGGACTTCTTCTCCAGTCTCCAAAGGCGCTTCAGCTCGATTCAGCCTCCGGAACGAAGTGGCACTGCGATGTCTATGATGATCCCTCTTCGTTGTCCCTTGTTTATTAGTACACTACGTGGTCGATTGAAACCCATTGTTCAATTAGTGATAACCAGCCTATCCCAGTACATCTCTGTTACTTCGGATTCCAGCATAGTCTCATGTTTGAATGCCAGGTGTTGGTGGAAGCTGATTTTTCCTTCCGAGATGCTGACTCTGCTATCGCAGATCACCCTCCTATATGTTCTATAATTTTTCCTGCGGATCTACATTTCCTACACATATATGTCGTTTTTCAGGATTGTTTCTGGTCATTTCTGGCTTTTATAACCATAATATAATGTATAATACGAGTATATACACTGGATAGTTATCAACCTGTTATTATTATAACGTTAGACTATTAAAAAGAGTTATGGCCAGTACGTGCTTCATGTGCTTCATGGAAACTAGAAAATTGCTCATTGCTACACCTTGTAAAGTGTATCCTACAATAATATTATGCATTGTTGAGCATGATGTTCTGTGAACAATTATTAAATTGTATTAACCCACTTTATATGGGCATTTGTTTGTAATTTAAGATTCAATTACAGAAGCTGCATTGATCGGCAGCCGTCGCGAAAAGACTTTAGAATGTAAAATTTATAAGCACATGTCGTTTCCCAGCAAAGCACACTTCGCGTGCACCGCAAAATTGTCTGGAGAATGCAAGTGAAAATAAAAATAAGGTTTTCCGCGTTCTCGGACGGGTCTCTTTCATTGGAATTTATAACTCCCGTATCGGTGCGGGCAATAGCAATCTTTTACCTTTTTTACTTTTTATCTGGTTTCTCGCCGCCCATTCTCATCCCCACAGACGTACAGGGTGTCCACGTATTTAGTGTAACTGTGTAAAGGTACTTCTAAAACGCGTGAAACGGCTCGAAGGCACATCGAGGATATTTGTATATTTACAAAAGTGCTTCAAACTCAAAATCGACAGATAAACTTAACGTTACCGAGTTATAAAAGATAATACGACTTTGGCGACCAAGAAATAGGCCAATTTGACAATTTGTATTGGAAATACAGGGAATATAACGCAAAATCAGTTTGAAGGCTTTGGCTGTATGTAATTTTTTTGTGTATTCCTAATATTTTCAAGGCGAAAGTGCTTCAGTTCGTATGCACTCAAGAGGGAATTTCCCCTTATCAGACTTATTTTATCTTATATTTAAAATGTGCAATTTGAATAAAATAAATGCATGGTCTAAAAACTTTGGATGGGTTGTTATGCCTTAAAACCCCTCTGGAATCTAGAAATACGAGGTGTGGCTATTAAATAAACGAACTGATGCTGCTACCAGCGCGCTGCAAACGTGTCGCGACAAGTTTAAACAGAACTGTGTCTGGTGATACATTTCCCACCCTAAGCTCCCCACCAGTGACGCTTCGAAAAAAATGTTAAGTGTTCAGATGGAGCAACGGGTTAATCTCAAGTTTCTTGTTAAACTGGAAAAAGACAAAGACTCGATTTGTAGAAGACCAAATCATGGAAAATTCATTAGGACAATGCACCAGCCCTTTCTGCTTTTTCTGTAGAGGCATTTTTTGCAAAATACGGCATTACTATGTTGGAACATCCACCATACTCGCCCGACCTTGCCCCTGTGATTTTTTTTATTTCACAAGGTCAAATCGGCGCTGAAGGATTCGAAAGTGTTAAATAAAGCAAAAGCGACGGAGGTTCTGAACCATCTAACAGTAGCGGACTTCCAGCACTGCTTTCAACAATGGAAAACTCGTATGGGGCGGTGTAGAGATCGCCAAGGGGAATACATTGAAGGCGAAAAAGTTGCTACTGTAATTGGTAACGGATAAAAAGTGTTATGACAGCAGTTCGGTTTTAATAGCCACATCTCGTAATTGGACTAAACTAATTGTAAGCAGGCTCATTCAACCACCGGAATCTTTCCCGGAACACAGGCTAACGGTGAATTCATTAAAAATTTAATGATTTTCCGTTCATGGTCATTCACCATCAGAAATCGCAGACCCAGATTTCGACATTATTAAATCTTGTTCTCGCTTCATTCTTTTTTACATCGTCTTTTAAATCTTCTGGACTACCTTGTAGAATCAAGGATATCCGTCTGAAAAGCAAAAACTTCCAGTAACGCCCCTATAAGGTCGCCCTCGAGTGCAATCTCGACGAACGAAAAAACGCCGCCGCTACTTTTACCGGCCGATAATGAAAAATCAATGGGTAACGTGTAACCGAACGAATTGGCTTCCGCATATCCCTCCCCCGTCCGAACGGGGATTACGTACACGTTGTAGCCGGTAAATCGGAACAAATTCCGTCGGCTTTGTCCCCGGTCGTTCCGGCGGCGCGCACAAAGGCACGCCGGCGTCCCGCAGGAACCCGCCCGACTTTGATTTGTTTGCAGAAACGCCGCCCCCCTGATTACCCATCCCTGCTCGAAATAACCAACTGTAACTAGCCGCCTCTATAAATAAAAGTTATTCGCTTCGAATCTAGTGCAGGCGGTTCGCTGGATAATTGACGGGGTGCATTGGGGCGCAAACCCTTTTTTTTTTTATAAATGCGAAGCGAAGTTTGGATCACACGCAACTTTGATGTGAGTTAAATAAAACTGGTAACCGTAAATTCCGTAGGAACAAATTGACGAAAACGATATTGCTTTCCTTTGCACTGCACAAATGGAAACCCCTTCCTCTGATTATCATTCCTCTCATATTAGTATACGAGATGTGTAAATTAAGTAACGAGACTGATTTTTTTAATTTTTTATTCGAATAGAATTACAATTCAGGATTGTCTCCTTCAAAATAACTTCCTTGGGAAGCCACACAGCGCTGGAGACGGTTCTTCTATTCCTCATAGTAGTGCTGGAACTCATATACTGGAATAGCCTTCAGCTGGTCAGTTACAGCCGTTTGAATGTTATCCATGGTCCCAAAATGACGTCCCTTAATTTTCAATCTCGGGGAGAAAAAAAGCCACAAGGACTCAAGGCGAATAAGGAGCCATATGAATGTTTTTACTGGCTAATAACTCGTTTACTGAAATGACTGTGTGACAAGACGCATTGTCGTGATGCAACATCCAGTTGTTCTTGATGTTTGATCTCACACGCATGACCCTTTTTCGAAGTTTTTCAAGAACCTCGCTGTAAAAAGTGTTGATTTACTGTTTGGCCTGGAGGCCTCTTTGTAGACAAGTTCATGCCATCAAAAAAGCAAATCAACATGTATTTGATCTTCGACTTGCTCATTCTTGATTTTTTGGGTCTTGGAGAGCTTGAAGTGTGAATTCCATGCTTTGGCGCTTGGTTTCCGGGTCGCACTCAAACACCCAAGTCTCATCACCAGTAACACGTTCAATAACATGGAGATTTTCATTTTTCAATCGAATCCAGAAAGTAAAGACACCTCTCTCTCCTGATGTCCTTTTGTTCCTGCGAAAGGTTTTTTGTAATCATTTTTGCGCAATTTTTCTCATCCCCAATTCGTTAGTCAAAATCTGATGAACAGTGGTGTGAATCAGATTTAATTCTTCCCCGATCATTTTTGTCGTCAACCGACAATCTGAACGCACAATATCCCGTATTCTATCGACGTTTTCATCTGTTCTTGAAGATGAAGGGCTTCCACTGCGCGGTTCATCTTCAATCGACTCTCTTCCTTCTGAGGATGCCTTAAACCACCGAAAAACTGGGCTCTGGAAAAAACACCGTCTTCGTAGACGTGTTGAAGTTTTGCAAAAGTATCCATTGCGCTGTGTCCAAGTCTGAAGCTAAACCTGATAACACATCGTTGCTCAAAATGAATGTCACTAATTTTTAAAACGCACTAAAAAAACGGTTTACGAAAACAGTCATAAAGAACAAACAAATGATTCTAACAAGTTCAAACTTGATTTTTTCCAAAAAATTTTTGTTTCACATTCACTGGATTCTGGTCACCTTTAATCACTGTTTTTTGTATCACCACTTAATAGAAATAGAGCACTCCGTCAATAGAAAACACAGAGGTCCACAGGAATTAATTTAAGGTAGTGTGGATAAGAAAATAAATACAACCATATACATATTTTAACCTGAAAATAAGTAGATACGGAAAAGTGAGACCATCGATCCGCGGAAGTTTGTTAAGCCCATTTTCTCCCAAAAACTCCCCCTTTCCCCCAATACAATTTGCCACAAATATCGGCAAAGTTTTAAATCCCATTTTCTTCGTATCAATCCTTTTTGGCGGGTACGGTAAATTTTTCGCACGCAAGCCCTAACACGAAATAAATTGCTTATTTGAGTCACACGACCGAACTTCATCTCATCAATTACACCTAATCCTCGATCGAAAAACTTCGAAACTACCTTATGATACGGCGGTTTTCCTCGAGGATTACCGATCTTGCCGGGGTGAGTAACTTATATTTATGGCGATGGAGAAGGTGGAGTTCAACGACTTCAGGTGTGTTTCGGGCCATATCCGATGGATTACATCCGGTTTCATTTTAAATATGAATTGTGTGTGTAGTGGCCTCGGGAACCCAGTCGTTTATGAAATGCGTTCGTTCATCCCTTAATGTAACATCATTTCGAGGAAAAAGTTACTATCCCTAGACAACAATTTAGACTAGATATTTGTCCAATCATTTCCGATCAATATACTGCTTTCGGAACTCCACGATATTTAGAGATTATTAAAAAAATCAAGCACCACTTATTTAATGCAACAAAATTAATAATGAGATACGAGTATTGTAATCAGGTGATAGGTCTACGTGTGGCAAGGTATTTCTGGCGCTTTGTAGAAGACAAACTATACAATATATTATCAGCTTGAAGCCTGTATATTGCATTTTTTTTTATGATTATAAACTACTGACTTCATACCGGAGACACTATTGACTCACTTGGGAGTCCTAATGGATTGGACTCCCTGGATCACAAAAAATAATAAAAAAAGATGATTGAAGAAACTGCCCCAATATTTACCCCTAAGTGTATTACATGTATATTTTTCACAACCCGCCACTGTAGTTCATTCATACATAAACTAGCTGGCCCCTGGAACACCTCCAACGTGCTATTCAATTACCCGTCCAAAATATCGAGCGGGACAACCACTCCGACACGTTTTTATTCCAGATGGAATTGCGGACTAAATGAAATTGCTACATCAGCGTGCTTTAATGGGAGGGGAGAACGTGACGCTGTCTCGGGGTTATGTTTTATTTAGGGGCGTTTTTTTTCCATCGCCCAGCATTCCTTCCTCGGGGCGCATTGTTTCTGTCGTAAAGCACGCGAAAAAAATTAATGGTTTTACAAGGAAGTACGCCTTTTGTGGGTGCATTTAAGGAAGATTAAGTTGCCAAAGACAAAGGCGCTAAAATGGTCAGACGCGACAAGTGTTTTATGCACGGAAGGTTTATAAATGAGAAGTAATCCAATTAGAAAAAATATATGTATATATTAATTTAATTAACCACATTAAAATATTAAGTAGTACTGTTGATGGCCATTCGAACACAGGTAAATTTAATATGGGAGGAGCTTTAGTCTAGGGACATGGTGACATTGATGCGTAAACGCGTGGTAGTCATTGAGGAAGTACTGCAAAAGGGCCATTCCGCGGTAATCGATACCAAGGAGCAAAATATATGTTAAAATAGAAAATTAACAGGTATTATATTCTCAATTTTCATAATTCAAAAGAAATTCATCAATATTTTCGCCGATAAACATATGAGAAACCCAAGACATAGAAAAGAACAGAAGAAGCAAAAGGAAACCCGAAAAAACAATAAAAATCATAGAACAGAAAATATCTAAAATCTTATTAATAGTCTATATTAATAAATAAAGCCTCAGAGTGTACATAAGTAACACCCGTCACAAGTTTTGCTTGCAAAAAAAAAATGTAAAAAAAATATATCCACAAATCTCTTACAATTATCAGAACTGAAGAATAAATGAAGATCATTTATCTCTCTACTTAGCTATTCATTTTGTTACAAAAACTTCTAATTTCGCTGAACTCTGATGTTTATCCCACAAGTTGGCATATTCTGCAAAAGTACAAGTAACACCCGTCACAGGGCTTAACCTTTTAAGGACGGGGATTTTTACGTTGAAATTGGACTTTTTATTTACACGATTTGAGTACATAAAATCGAAGAATCTGTCACGTCAAGTGCCCGACAAATTTGGTGGTCGAAATTTCGACCAGTCCCGTCTGGGACGGAAAGTCCCATATTAAAAATTTTATTTGTGGAATTAACAGTGCATTCGGATGCGCTGAATACGAAAAAGATAATAAAAAATGTCCAGAAGACATCTCAGACCTTGAACATTGCATTTCAAAGTTAAATCCGTTGTTTTCTGTCCGAAATAATATCTGTACGTTTTTTTATGCGTTGGATGCAGAAAAATAGTAACGTTTATTATGAAAGTCATTTGCAAGAAATATTTCAGATGTGGCGAATTTGATCCTTTGGGGTGCTTGAAATCACTATTTCAAGGTCAAATATGCTTTCTAAAATTGTTACACTATATTTTCTATATTCAAAACATAATATTATCCCCAAAATCACTCAAAAATATTATGATACTTGAGTGGTCGAAATATCGACCAGTCCCGTCCTTAAAAGGTTAAACCTATTATTGCATCTAAACGCCTGAGTAATTCCTAATACGTTTTTGTGTTAATTAAAATATCACTGAAATGAATTGAATTATACTCGAAACGCAGACACTTTTGTTCTAATTTAGGAATTATAACAGTTAGAATGCATAAAAATGTAACACCCGTCACCGCGGAATGGCCCAAAAGCACTTAGAAGCTGGTCTTATTTATAATTTGACTTATATATATATACAACTTCTGAGACATACTGTATGTGCATATGTGTGTATTCATATTATTAGTATTGTTAGTTATTGGATTTTTTTTGCTGGCGAGATTGTCTGAAGTATTTATGCAACTTGTATTGGGGTGAATTCGTACTACCCTACTTGATCATTTGTTCCATGTCGGAGTTAACTTAAACTCTGAGCATTAAATTTAATAGTCGCGACGCTGTACAAAGCTTTTAAAGAAGACGATTGTTCCCTTGCGCCCGATAATAATTACCCCAGCACTTAAATTCAACCCTCCTTAAATTCGCCCTTCCCCCTATGTAAGACTTATCGGTAAAAGTAGACATTAAAGTAGAATCTTTCTTTTCCATTACTGCAGAATAAATTTTAACACTGTTAGATAGCGTTACTTTTATTTCTTCACTTTTAAGAATCATTCTCGATTTTTACGTAAAGTAATTCAGAATCAATTTCAGACAGTGTGAAAGTAGGTCTAAAGGACGTACATTGTCCTGAAATTACACGTGCGCATTTCCAACCCCACACAACATAAGAGGGGTGCTCGGGGTTGATAATGCAGCTTCTTTAGTCATTGTGAATGCCGTAAGTGGTACTATACCAATTACCCAAAAAGCATTTGCTGCAATAAAGTGTTATGTTAGGGGTTAAATCCTTTTCGGCTAGTAGCTAACGCATATTCGAGTTGGAATGCCTCTTTTTTATAAGATGAAATAAATTCTGATATCTGAATACTAATAGGTTTTTCCTTCAAAAAATAAATCTTCACATTTTTTTTTCTTAATAGCCAGTTTCTGATAGTTTCCAACAGTCAGAAATAGTCGAGTTAAAATGTCAAACGTAGCTGGTTCAATATATGAACACTGGAAATTATCAATAGTTGTTCTGCAAACAGAGTTAATAACAACTAATACGATTTCATATCCATAGTGTTAAACATGTTACTGTGTAATACAAATGTGATCTCATTCAAAACTACCTTCTCCTAAACTATCCTTGTTCAGTCTCTCGCAAGAAATATTTTCGTAACATTTTATCAAGCTATATTTTTAAATATCTTCCAGCAGAGTAAGTTTTCAGTCAACAATGGCGAGCGCTGAAACGTGCCTTTAAATACAATTTCCTGTTCTCACTATCAACAGAGACGCCTACTGGCTGCTCTTAATATCCACCCTAAAAGCTCGCCCAGACAATATACACTCGCTCGAAAACAAATTTCCAGTTAACTTCGAGTACGTACGTACAGTGGCGGCCCGTGGTTTTCCGTCGCGGAACAAAATAAACTAAAATAAAAATGAGGCCAATATTCTACTTAACTGTATGTTCAGCAATCATCAGCCTTGCAGACAAACATGTAATTTCAAAAACAAGTTTGAGAAAAAAACATTTTCCAAACGATTGTCGACATAATCTAAATTCTGAACCTAACACTCTTGACCCATTGGGCACCTTGTCCATCCTTCCTGAGGTGGTCAATAGAGTTATGGCCCAATATTTTACAAAACGTGGTAATGTCACCCAAAAGAAACTCTTTCACTATGACCATGGAAAGCTAGCTCTCTCCTAATATGAAATATCTCATTGACGAGACAGCTGAACAAAGTAGATGCTCGACTGTCTTCTCTTCCCGTTCATATTCTCTGAGTGCAGCTTCCGTATCTATCAATGTCCTGTAAGAATTCTTCTTACAAGGCGTAAGTTTTTCCTTAACATAGCTGAAAATGTATTTCGTCGTGGCTGGGGTATTATATAAATTCGCTAGCAAAACGACAGCTGATTGTTTCATTCCACACTTTCTTTAATTTTTCGTGGGTCTTTCCTTTGATCATTTTGATCATTTGAGTTGGTCCAATAGAAATTGTCGACATAGTAGTAAAAAGTGTAGTGACCAAATATTTATCACATAAAGACGTCGTAAAAATGTTAGTTTTGTTATCACTTCTTTGATTAAAGAATCTCGGTTACTTGTAATAGTTGGTCGAATTGGTCTTTTTAATTTTTTCGTGACAGTTATGTATTTGTGTCGTCCCCATTCAGTATCCGCCGCTGGGTACAAACTAGCCGAAATAGACACACAAATTGAATGTAAATGAGGGTGAGATCTCAGAAAATCAGCGGAGCATATTGCCCAGGAAGCAGAGCTCGCAGTAGGAATAAAAGGAGGTAAACTCGAGGAAACGCGACTCGCTTTGAATTTCAAAAACTATAAACGTTCACATTATTAGCGCGTTCAAGTGGTTCTTTTTTATGCGCTTGGATGCTCCTTTTTTCTCAGTTGATGGCGTCGCTTTTTCAAGGTGGAATTGTGAAATCGTTCATTAAGTCGCATTAAGGAATTCCCTTCCGACAGGAATAAGGGATTTATTTGGGAGTTTCTGTAGCGGAATAATACGACCAATTAGGGAGTTATAACCGCACAGGTTATGCCTTTACCTTTTGATATGTTTGCGAAAGGAATTAATTATTCACTCAGGGCAATTTATACACATATTTATAAATATGTGTATAAATTGATTACTAAGATTCATTTATTATGTATTGGTAGTAACAAAATAATTGCGTGTTCTCATACTAACACATATTTATGACAATGGCAACGCTAACTGATGGTCTAAAAGGTCAGATGTTTGATTCACTGATCTTGGCCATTCAATAGTCAGGAACGATCTAACATGAAAGAATCCTAACGTGAGAATTATGAAAAATCACAAGTCAGTTAGAGCGGTTCATGACCACTCAAGTATAGTTTTAGAGCCTCTGTATCAAAATGTATTGGATAGAGTACCTAACTAATTTCGTTTTTTTTTTTTACTTCAGAATGGAACAATGTTTCCGGCCATGACAGGGTGAAAAGGCAACTGTCGGTTTCCAGTGATAGCAAACTCCTGGATGAGGACATCCGGGAGGAAACAAAAGTGATACTCCGGCCCAGGAAACCCCCGAGACCTAAATCAGAAGTTTTGCTCAACCAAGGCACCGACCACCGAAGGACGAAGCGATACTCAGCGTTTGGGGTAAGTATTTGGAGTTTTTTCAAAGTCTTTGTTGTACATCACGGTCAATCTGATAGCGTTTATAATAATAATAATAATCAGACTCTACATGCCGCGAAGACGAGGTGGTAGAGGTCTATTGAACATCAAAAATCAGTGCCTTAATCAAGAAGCTTCCTTAAGAAGAAAACTGCTAACGAACAGGGACCCGCTAATAACAGCAGTAGCAAGAGAGGACGCTGGTTACACGCCTTTGAGCCTCGGATGTGAACTTATCCCGGTCGACGTACCAACAGAAGAGGAGCTCCGGACCCAGTGGATGGAACATGCTTTGCAGGGCCGTTTTCCAAAAATGCTACAGCCAGACCACATCGACACAGAAAATTCATTAAAATGGCTTACCGACGGCTATCTGTACCCCGAGACCGAAGGCTTCTTGACTGCCATTCAGGACAGGGTTATAAAAACAAGAAATTACCAGAAGAATATCCTGAGAGACGACGTCGAAGACCTATGTAGAAAATGTGGATCTGCAGGCGAAACTATAGAACACATAATAGGAGGGTGTCCCGCGCTATCAGAGTCAGCATATCTCGGCAGGCACAACCAACTTGCGAAGATGGTTCACCAACAACTGGCGCTCAAGTATGGCCTGTTAGCGACGGCTCCGCCATACTACAAATATGTCCCGGAAGCTGTGCTGGAATCGGAAGTTGCCGTGATGTACTGGGATAGGCTAATCATCACCGATCGAACATTGGACTTCAACCGACCAGATATTGTGCTGATCAACAAGGAACAACGAAGAGGGATCATCATAGACATCGCTGTGCCACTTACCCACAACATTCAGAAGACTGAACGGGAGAAGATCGCGAAATACGAAAATTTGTCAATCGAGCTGAAGCGCCTATGGAAACTGGAGAAAGTGGAGACGTACGCCCTAGTAATATCGGCAGAGGGAGTGATGACGACGAGATTCGCCAAGAACATCGCGGCATTAGGACTATCTTTTAATGTCATTAGAAATGGCCAGAAGGCAATATTGTTACAAACTTGCCACATTGTAAGAAAGGTTTTGGGATAGGATGAATTTCCTCCCCCTCGCCTGAGCCTAATTTCTGCTGGAGGCGGGGATGAGATATCGAGCCATCACTGTCTGCAGCAGGAATGGGTGAATGTTTCCCAGCGTTTACGCTGAGAAGTGTGACTATAAAGTCGGCGAAATAATAAAAATAATAATAATAATAATAAGTACTTACAAAAGCAACACTCTGCATGCACACAGGATGACCTTATCGATGAGTTATCTTGAAAAATGCCTGTAACAAGTAATGATAACGTTATTAACCAATTTCCTTACATTAGCCTAGCATTTGCATCGTCGTTGGATAGCCAGACAAATGGTGTAACGGCATTATGCCATTTTTTGGCAGCCTTTTTGGTCACCGGATAATTTTAACAGCATCAAAGCCCTACCAAAAGTTTGTTATATATCAAACAACACAATTCTTAATTTATCGTCGACAATTTTGGTGCCAATACCTCAAAGACATTATCACTGGTTATTATTGAAAATATATGTTTCGTAAAACTTATTGCGTTGTCCTGATGCCTTCAACATAATTACACAAGTAAGTCACGTAAACAATATGCAACTGGGTTCTCCACTGTATTGCAATGTTTCCGTGTCGTTGGCCAAAACGACTCTTAAGATTATTGTAAGTGCCGCTACGTGCCGTTGCTCTGCTCCAGCATCTTTTTTTAATCACGATCATTTCTCGTTTCCCAGTACTTACAGTCGATTTCATTGCTTGGTATGTAAATTAAATGGATGGGTATTTAGATCTTACAAATTGCTGCCATTAAAAGTACGAACAACGAATAAATCCACCATATATGTACGTTTTTGTTGACTAAGCATTTTGATTATTGCTACTACAAAATACTCACCAACAAGAGTAAGTGATTTAATAAAAGTATTTAAAAAAAATGTGACAAGAAATTGAATTTTCTAGGGTGTTATCCGTAAAGAGAACAAGAAAGCATCGTAAAACAAGCAAGAAAATGACTTATTAAACCGAAAAAAACGATTCTGCTTAGAATTCCGAGACGAGAGAGCGATGAAAAATTAAAATATCCTTTGATGTTCATTTGTTTGCCTTCGACCCTCGGATTGTATCCGGGGTGCACACTTGATTAAATAATTCTACCGTATCACTTAACTTCTGTGCATGGGGAGACGGATAAATTCAAAACAATCTGCATAACTTGGCGATCCCAAAGGATTGATTCGAACCAGCTGCGAAATATTAAAACCACGTCTGTGCCGCAGTTTTAGGCCAGTAAAATCGAGGTTCCTCGGGTCTAATAATATTAATCGTGTCAACATAACCCCAAACGAATTAAAAGTCGATTGTGATTAGAAGGAAAATACACAGGAAAAAACGTAGGACACGCAACCAGTCCATTGCCACAGGGAGACTCCATATTATCTCTACAGAACGTTCAAATTAATTTGGTCTCTGGGGGTCATTTTTTTTCCTATATGGCTGACAATTTTTTGACAGTTTGAGCTACAGGCAATTTGGTGAAATTTTACCTTTGAATTTGATGGCTTGGGTTGAAATTCCAACAACTTCATCATCTCCATCCTTTCAATTCCGTCCTTTTTCCTTCCATCCTCATCATTCCATCATTTTGTTCAAAATCAGTCGATCAAAGTTATTAATGGGAACTTGAAAACTTGCGTTTTTTTAAGAAATCACATTGTGTTATGTGACAGGGCCTTGGAAGCGACTTCTCTCTTGGAACTGAGATCTTATGTTCGGAATTTAGGCTCACCATCACCATCTTGCTGGAAGTAAATTGTATAGCAATTTCATCATTATCCAACTGATTTTCGAAAGGTACAATAAAATCTATTGTATTTTACATCGTTCGGCTGACAGAGTTCCATTAAAAAAATTGGGCCAGCTATTCTCGTTCGACTGACAGCACACCAAACATCAACTTTCTGCACAAGAAGAGGGACTTCGACAATAAAAGTGTTTTGTTACTCGGAGATGAAATCATGCTTCGTCTCAGAAGAAAGTTGTATTCGAATTGTCACCATATTATTTAAAAACCACTGAAAACTCTGCTCTAATAGGGTAACCGACTTCTTGAAGAGCCTGATGATCGATGAAGATCCTGGTAATCGACCTCTTATGTTCCTCACTCGAATCAGAGCTAATTTGACTGGTCTAGTCGGCCGTGGTTGACAAAGAAATTTATTCCGGCAATCCGCAGGAGTAATTAGGGAAGAACCTCTGGGCTACATATCGCCTGATGAATATTCCCGTTTCTTTGCGGACAACACAAGACTCTCGTTAAGCCGTCTCCTTTGCTCATTTTCTCAATTACACCGAACCCTCAACCGCCCCGTTTCCCCCCCACACTCGCAATACAAATAGGGGCGTTACGCCTCCTACTTACGTTTCCTTAATTCGAGTTCTTTCGGATTAGGACACGGATAAATACGGGGCCGTGCTGTGTTTTTAATTAACTGCGCCGCTTGCAGTCTTGGGGTAATTCTTATTGCGGTGCTGCGTCGTCGTCGGCTCCCGTTTTAATAAAGTCTATTGGATTTGAGGGTGCGCGCTTACGCTGAAAGGAGGAATAGTCGGCAGATAATGTTTTTATTGTAATATAAGACCGTAGGTATTGAGATAATAAAATTCTTCTGTTGAGATAATAAAATTCTTCCAAACTTTTCGAAATTCATTTTCAAATATCGGAAAATTGTGGAGGATAAAAAAGGCCCTTTGTGATACTCCCTTTCCATTTAATTTTTGTAGTTAATTGAGAAATAAGTCGGTTCAATCACGCAGTATACGAGGTGTGGCTATTAAATAACCGAACTGCTCTGTCATAACACTTTCTATTCGTTACCAATTACAGTAGCAACTTTTTCGCTTCCAATGTACTCCCCTCGGCGATCTCTACACCGCTCCATACCACTTTTCCATTGTTGAAAGCAGTGCTGGAAGTCCGCTTCTGTCCGCTTTTGTCAGCTCAGCTTCCACACTTTCGAATCTTGTCCTCTTCAGTGTCACCGTTTCTAACAACCCTGGATCAGTGTTAATGTTGTTTAAAATGTCAGCGCAAATGTTCAATCTTGATTCCTTTTGCTCGGGAGTGAGGAGTTTTGGTACCATTTTTGCGCAAACTTTGCGCATGTTGAACGATTCATGCAAAATCTCACGATCTTCGCAGATTAGTTTACCAATTTTTTCATTGTTTTCGTCCGTTTTTGACGTTGAGGGCTGTCCGGGGCGCGGATCGTCTTCGGTCATTTCACGTCCCTCTTTAAACCGTTTAAACCATTCAAAAACGCGTGTGCGGGTTAAACATTAATTCCCGTACACTTCTTTTAACATTACATAAGCTTCTGTAAAAGTTTTCCCCAGTTTAACAAGAAACTTGAAATTAACCCGATGGTCCATCCCAACACTGAACATTTTTTTCGACGCGTCACTGGTGCGTAGACTAATTCAAACGACTGCTACAGTCAAACTGAGCGACCCACTGGCTTGTCCAGCGAGCTCGGGGTGGGGGAAGTATCACCAGACACAGTTCTTTTCAAACTTGTCGCGACACGCTCGCAGCGCGCCGATAGCAGGATCAGTTCGGGTATTTAATAGCCACAGCTCGTCTCTTCCTGAAATTATCACACCAACTGATAAATTAAAGATAACAGTTTTTAATAAACAATGAAATACGCGTAAAATGGAATGTCCATAAAATTAAAGTGAGCCTAGGGAGAGATATCATCAGCTTGTGTCCTTTCCTAAGTTCTTTTCCGAAAGGGAAAAATCCGAATATTCTTGTACTGACTTTCTTGTTTTATTTAGCGACTTTTTTTATCTCAAAAAATAGTTTAAGTACTTCTTAAATAACGAAACATACATTTTATAATGGTACATATAGACATCCAAAAAAAAACGTCATCAAAGTTGGCCGAGAAAAAAAAGACGTATATCTATTCTTAATCGAATATATAACCTTATTTACTTGTCAAGACTGTCACATCATATGACAGCCATTGTTTATTTTACAAAGTGTGACAGTCACTTGTCAAAAGTTTGACATAACCGAAAAGCTTAGACATGACCGCTATTTACATCTATCTCGTTGATAGCCAGAGTTGATGACGTTTTTTTTTGGATGTCTATATAAACTTTTTACTTATTGACATCGTTATTATTAGTACACTAACGTTATTGTTCACAATGATCGTTTGAACCGGTCGCAAGTAATTATAACTCGTTTTATGTCGGCGGTTATCCCATTTTGATTGTCACTTTATGCGCGCGATTATACGTATAAATGCTATAAAACGCCCTATGTATCGTGCGCGATTACAAAAGTTTTATTGTTGCCGATATATTTCATGGAAAGATATTGACATCCATTTATCCTGGACCATTACGCATTAATAAAAGCCAAAGGCGTCGCCGTAAAAACGAGGATTATGCGGGGGGCGATAAATATAGATTATTAAAATCGCGTTGGAAATATTTTCTGTTGCGATTTCAATAGGCGCCCGATACAAAATTTAAAATCCATTTAACACCCTGTTTTATCCCTTTCCATCAAACAACTTAAAAGTTAAAAAAAAAACGATGAAAATAACATCAAAAAAATAAAATAAATTGTAGCATATAATTTTAATTTTTAAGTTTGTGATAAAACAGATTGCAGATGGCTGATGATGCAGATGGCTGATAAAACTAAGAGATGCCTATGTTTACACCATGTACTTTTTCACGAGTAATGCAATTTCAGTAGCATTGTTTTTTTTTTCAGGGCGATTCGCCATTTGGAAAGTCGGAAGCTTATATAAAACTAGAACAATTAGGTGAAGGTTCATACGCAACCGTGTACAAAGGATTTAGCAAGTAAGTAGTATCTGACTTGTGTCTTCATAGTCTTTCATTTAATGCATAAACATTCATTTTTTTTTGGCATGTCTAAACTAAAATTACCGACAAGAATGCTTTGAAAATTCTTAATTCTTTATATGAAAAAAAAATAAATCTGAACCTCGTATGTTTTTACTAATCTCAGCATTATTTTTGATACACCGTTTTGATACAATATTTTTCTGTGAGTACCATTTCAACACGTCTTGGCAATTCAAATAAGAGTAAAATAAAAAGTGCATTATCTTTGTTAACTGCAGGACGGCACCGCGCAACGAATAAGCGTTTCATGTCGCTCTTCTCTTTCAGTTTACAGAATCAAGTGGTGGCACTGAAGGAGATTAGACTGCAGGAAGAGGAGGGTGCTCCGTTCACCGCCATCCGAGAGGCTTCCCTACTGAAAGAACTGAAACACGCCAATATCGTCACCCTACACGATATTGTACACACCAGGGAGACGCTCACTTTCGTTTTCGAATATGTAGTAAGTGGATTATTTGCATTAGATCAGTTTCTCCTTCAAATAAGTCCTCGATGAGGGTAGGCTGGAATTTGTTATGAAACTGGCAACATCCAATTTTTAGTGACAAACGAGCAGTGGTACTTGGCAGCACATTCAGCAAAGCAAAAAAATGTTTAAAATTCTCTTTCAGTTTGAATTCACAGCGAACTGGACGCTTCATGTTGTCAAATGCGTTTTCCAATTGTTGGCAAACTATGTTAGCATATAGGTTTCTAACAGCCTCACAAAGTTCTTCGACAGTATGACATCTGCTTCTAAAAACCGTATTTTTGAAGTGTGTGTAAATAAAATAAACCATAATTGTAATATCTAGAAACCTTGCTGAAAATTCCACCCATTGGGTGTCAAAAAATTATTCCAAATAAGCAAGTGGTTGACAAAAAGTATGTCTTGTAGCATTATCTTTCCGAAAATACCTTGCCATATATTCAGCATCCTGTAACCCATTGACATTGAGTTGTAATGAATCATTGGTTAAACAAAGTAAGTTAAAAGACATTGCTCCGATAATTCACTCGCAAAACCACTAGCCAAATGCCAATTTCTTGTGGATGTAAAGGAGTTTTCACAAATTCGCAGGGATTTTCTGCGTTCCTTATGTTTTATCTATTTAAATATCCTGAAAGATGACACCAGGCCTCATCAGGAAAGGAGGTTCTCCACATATTCAATAAGTGTTGTTAAGAATGTCAATAAGTGTAATTCAATAAGTCAATCATTGTCCAAATTTTCCAAAACCACTGACAATGCGCTGTTCTTCTTTCAAAATTCATTAGTTAAAAAAGTAGGTTAAAAAACATTGCTCCGATGATTCGCTCGCAAAACCACTAGCCAAACGCCAATTTCTTGTGGATGTAAAGGAGTTTTCACAAATTCACAGGGATTTTCTGCGTTCCTTATGTTTTGTCTATGTAAATATCCTGAAAGATGACACCAGGCCTCATCAGGAAAGGAGGTTCTCCACATATTCAATAAGTGTTGTTAAGAATGTCAATAAGTGTAATTCAATGTCAATCATTGTCCAAATTTTCCAAAAACCACTGACAATGCGCTGTTCTTCTTTCAAAATTCATTAGTTAAAAAAGTAGATTAAAAAACATTGCTCCGATGATTCGCTCGCAAAACCACTAGCCAAACGCCAATTTCTTGTGGACATAAAGGAGTTTTCACAAATTCACATTGATTTTCTGCGTACCATATCCTTATGTTTTGTCTATTTAAATATTCTGAAAGATGACACCAGGCCTCATCATCAGGAAAGGAGGTTCGCCACATCTTCAATAAGTGTTATTGAGAATGTGTAGTGTAATTCAATAAGTCAATCATTGTTCAAATTTTCCAAAAACCACTGACAATACCTTGTTCTTCCAAAGTCTAAGGACTATAGTTATTGGACTGCTTGAATTGTATATGGATATAACTGAAGATCTCTTTTTTTACTGTAGTGTGGCATGTTTCTATGGATAACTGAACTTTTTGTGATAGTTTCGCAATCGACTTGTTGGGCGAGTTTTCCATTTGTTGCTGATCTATGATACAATCAGCTTATCTTTCGTAAGGTGTTCCGCACCCTGGTTTCCGGCTTACTGATCCAGTTTCACAAAATTTATCAACACAAGCATGAATTCGATACACAGGCTGTATCTAAATACTTATAAGTTCATCATTGAGAATGTATTTGAAGGTATTGTGTCGATGGAGAGGAAATATCTTATTTAACGGCTTCCTCTCGCTTCCAGCACACAGACTTATCCCAATATCTGGAGCGGCACAGCGGCGGGCTGGACCCACGCAACGTCCGCCTCTTCCTCTTCCAGCTGCTGCGCGGCCTCTCCTACTGCCACAAGCGGCTGGTGCTACACCGCGACGTCAAGCCGCAGAACCTCCTCATCAGCGAGATCGGCGAGCTGAAGCTGGCCGACTTCGGCCTCGCCAGGGCCAAGTCGGTGCCGAGTCACACGTACTCCCACGAGGTCGTCACGCTGTGGTACAGACCGCCGGACGTGCTCCTCGGCAGCACCGAGTACTCCACCTCGCTGGACATGTGGGGCGTGGGATGCATCTTCGTCGAGATGATCACGGGCATGGCCATATTTCCCGGCGTCAGGGATACGTACGATCAGTTAGATAAAATTTTTAAGGTAAATACGCCTGTGTTATGCGTACCATACCAAGAGCTACGAAGAGAAAACTGCCGAGTGAGCAACTGATGAGTCAACAACAACTCGAAATACAAGTAGTTGGACAACTGGCGCGGCCGCGCTTTGAAGTATTGTAGTAAAACGAAACGTGTCGCTGAAACTTTGAATAATGTTAGATTATTGAATATGCTGTATGAAAAAAACAGTCAGACATCACAGTGTGCCACCGCTAGTTATCCCAATACTCGATCTGACGGGTTGTTGCCGACTCATCCAACACTATATTGAAATATATTTGTTATTGAATACACTATATTGAAATATGGGCCTTTACAGATTCTGTTGTGTACTAACCGAATTATTTTCATGTAGGTATTAGGTACTCCGACAGAAGAAGACTGGACCGGCGTCACTAGACTGCCGGGATATAAATTACATAGGATAGGCCAGTACAAGCCGAGGAGATTGGGACTTTGCTGGCCGAGACTGCACGACGTCGTGAACGGTGAGGCCATGGCCTCGGCGCTCCTCCAGCTTGACCCTCTCAAAAGACTAGGCGCCGAGGAGGCCATGACCCATCGTTACTTCGACGGGTTACCTAGGAAACTGCTAGAACTGCCAGACGGTAAGTTCCGCGACCACGTTCACAACGTTTCGTACAAGCTGCGTTTGTTTAAACACTTTTACCTCTGACACCGCAACAATGCGTGAATTTCACCAACCACGATGTCATCATCAGATTGTTAAACCTGTAATCAGTTTTAATCTTTCGTATATGCCGAATCACCAGGCTAGTAGAGGAGAAATGAGAGTTCTAGATCCCCCCCCCCCACCACCACCACATTTAGAGTCAAAAAGTGGAGGGGGTAAAAAAGTGGTGGGGGGTGATATAGAACTCTATTTCTTCCCTACTCAGACTGATGTATAAAACAAGGTTTATAGACCGAGCCCATTACATTTTTACGTGCCAAAATTAGGGACAGTACGAAAATATGCATAAAAAATCGGAAAAATCCCGTAGAATTGAATAAACTACTTTTCCCGAGCTGAATTTCGTCGCGTCATATTCAAAATGGCGTCCAAAGTTGGCCAAAAAACCCTTTTTTTTTCGTTTAAAAAAAAACTGCGTCATACAAAAAAAAAGTTTCAAACAAAAGATGTAGAACTTATTAAAACAAACAATTTAAGCCTAATCCGACTTTAATAAATAAATGAATAATTTTTTTTATTGCAAAAAAAAACCAGCTAAAAACACGATTTTTTTCAGTTGCTTGTATCTTTGGAAAAGATATATTTTTTCATGAAACTTGGAGAATGTATAGTCCTCGATAAGTTGAATAAGCTGATATTTTGAACATTGGAAAATTCCTGATAGTTTTTGCAAAAATCGCATTTTTCGCAAAAAAATGCTTTTTTTTAACTCCAATAATACATACATTTAGAGAGTTCAGTTAGGGCTTAAATTTTTGTACTTGTACTTTGGATTTTTTGTAAAGATTTGTACTTTCGTGTACAAATAAAGCTCGAATCGAAATAATATGATTTATGGTAAAATAACCGCGCAAAAATCGACTTTTTTTTCCGAAAAAATGTAATTTTTTCAAAAAGTTTAAATTATACGGAAATGGCATTAGTGCCATTCGATAGCTGCTATTTTTTTTACAATTTTAAAAAAAAAACTACCCTACGACCTTCTGGAGCAGATTTTTTTTTTTTTTTCGAAAAATCGCCACTGCCTCATTTCTTAACATTAAGGGCCGAAATTTGCACAGATGATAGTTAAATACTTGTACTTTCATATAAATATTATTTTATAGAAGTCAATGTCATTTCCAGATCTGTAGACTACCTGGTATTGGCCCCTATACAAAATGCTGCCTCCGCTCGATGTTCGTTCATGCGCCTGGTGATGGGAGAGAGAGACGCCGACTCGGCGTATACAGTTAGCGAATCGGCGTCTCTCTGTCTCTCCCTATCTAGTCTACTTATCGAGGACAATACATTCCCCAAGTTTCATGAAAAAATATTATATCTTTTTCAAAGATATAAGCAACTAAAAAAATCGCGGTTTTTAGCTGTTTTTTTGCAATGAACAATTTATTTATCTATTTATTAAAGTCGGATTAGGCTTCAATTGTTTGTTTTAATAAGTTCTACGACTTTTGTTTGAAACTTTTTTTATAGGATGCATTTTTTTTTTAAACAAAAAAAAAAATGGTTTTTGGCCAACTTTGGACGCCATTTTGAATATGACGCGGCGAAATTCAGCTCGGAAAAAGTAGTTTATACAATTCTACGGAATTTTTCCGATTTTTTATGTATATTTTCGTGCTGTCCGTAATTTTGACAAAAAAAACGAGGTATTTTTGACAACGGGCCTATTATCCGCCCAAGTATTTTGTTCTTAGCGATCCACTTTTGATTTCAGATGCTTCGATATTCACCGTCGAAGGCGTGCACCTCTACCCGGAGCAGTATTCGGGCATAAAATGAGGCTGGTCTTGACTACCTCTCTCAGGAAGAACCACCTTCAGGCAATGACAGCATAGTCAGTCGACACTACCCCTTTTCATACGTGCTTCACATTTATAATGGAAAACATCAGCCCTCGTTGTGCACCGCCGTGGCGCGTTTCAGTTTACATCTTACTATTAGGTTTAGGCGTCAGATTGAATGTTTTGTCAGTAATGCGCAATTCAGGGCGGATTTTGTAATGGAACAAAAAAGACTGGAAATTTAGCTTCTGAATGGTAACGAGCATAAGTTGTTGGTTGTCAGGGTTTCGCGCTGTAACGTCCAAGACTCCAACGAATTTTTCCAAAGCAAAAAAAATCGGTAGCCGCAAGTATATTTAGGGTTAGAACAAGAGAATGCCGCAACCAACAAGTTATCGAAGGGAAAGACTAACATTTAATTTATTATTTAAATTATTTACAAAATCTTAGAGTGCAATTTTATTACCGATTAACATTAGCTTTAAAGAGGGGGCCATTCAGAATGATCGATTTGTATATGACCGGAATTTAGTTACCTTTTTTGTATTTAAGATTTACAAAGTCGAATAACCTTTTGTTCGCATATGATTCCAGAAAGGGTTATTGATCACTTTACAGGTGAAATGTTTTATTTTTATATTAATTAGGTTAGGCGATTTATACAAAGTGGAAAATCAAAATGTGTATTCTGTTCCCGAGTTAATTTTTATGAGGAATCCGTCATAAGGATATAAGGGACAAGGCAGGGTTTGTGCGGTATGTCTTCTGTTTGTTTTATGTCGTAGAGATTTAAATAGTTCTCCAGGAAATTACACCAACATCATTTGAATCTGCCTTAAGTCCATAATAAGTGAAAAATGACACGCTAGTGAGAATTGTCACTCTTTATCTTGTTTATACAATTTTTTTTTCATATATATGTACACTCCCGATCATATGTATTTGCCCACCCCCAATGGTTGAAGAATGTATGATATACATAAAGTATCATATATGAAATTAAAGCTTTTTTTCAAGCTCTTTAACCCTTTATTTCAAAACTACAGTTTTTGTATATCCTCTCTTTAGCAACGTGTCAAATACAATAAACGATGGAAAAAAAACGGGAAATGCTTTTCCGAGTATTTTTGAGGCTGCTCTTTTCGAATGGCACCAAAAAAAAAATCATAATAGTTGAACCTTACCCCTGTTTTTGGCCATTTAAATTGAAAAGAGCACGATTTTTCGGGTCAATTTTTTTTTGTAACATGATTTTTGCCTGAACAAAATTTTTCTTTCGACAGAAAACTATGAGAAAAGTGCATTCGAGAGTTGTACTGAAAAGTTATGTACTTAAGATTTGGCAATTTCACCGATTAGCCATTTTCTGAACCCCCAAACCAAATAACGTCAACAGGTTCAGGAATTGTTTTTGCAAAACTTTAATTTTCTGTCTTTCCTGTAATTCTGAGTTTCGGCCAATTTTTGGAACATTGAAATGAAAAAATGACAATTTGGGGACAAACATTTTGGCGCAGACTATTAAGTATGAGCCAAGAACACATGTATTTTTCCCAGATCTTTGGAAACGATTGTGAAATTTTAGGAAAGGCCATTTTTTGAAACCTTCTAACGGGAAAATGGCCAAACTGGGCCAAATTTTTTGTTAAGAAATTTGTTTAGGACTCTTCAAGCGACGTGTGTAATTTTTTTTCAGAATTTTTGGAGACATTTTCGGATTTTTTGAAAAAATGGCCAAAACGTGACCAAAAATTCTGAAAAAAATCAGGCGTGCTCCTTGGATGAATCTGAACACTTTTTATTCTTCAAACTTTTTGCCCCAAAGTTCTCCAGGTTTGAGTACAAAAATTATGAAAGTTTCCCCTGACAATGTGTTCTTTTGGCCAAGATATTGGACACCCCATGTTGGAATAAATTTTTTCTAAGTACATAACTTTTCAGTACAACTCTCAAATGCACTTGTCCCGTAGTTTTCTGTCGAAAGAAACATTTTTTCCAGGCAAAAATCATGTTACAAAAAAAAATTGAGCTGAAAAATCGTGCTCTTTTCAATTTAAATGGCCTAAAACAGGAGTAAAGTTCAACTTTTATGAATTTCTTTTGGTGCCATTCGAAAGAGCACCCCCAGAAATACTCGGAAAGGCATTTCCCGATTTTTTTTCCATCGTTACTTGTATTTGGCACGTTGCTAAATAGAGGATATACAAAAACTGTAGTTTTGACTTTAAAGGGTTAAAATAGCGTTTGAGATTTTTTTTAAATCGTTATTTAATTTTTTTTTTTTAGATTAAAGAATGGTAAAAATTTAAAAATTAAGTGCCTATCTTTAGATCGGTGTATCTCTAAGGAAAATAACGGTAAAAATAATTTGAAAACACGGTTTTGTAGCTTTCTTTCAAGACTCTTCAAATGCACTTTTTACTTTTTGTTGTGTGTTATAAGTTGTTCGCGTGTTTTATAAAAAAGTAGACATTTTGAAATATTGGTGGATATTTCAAAATCTTTACAGTATGGAAAAAAAATGTTATTTACGAAAAAATGTTGCATTTTGCTGGCAGAATATACTGTAATTTTTTCAAGCTTTCTCAGGAAATTTTTATTTTTCTTGGTTTTTTGTGATTTTATGTATGTAAATAAAAAACGTATTCATTTAAACATATGAACTTTTATTAAAGAATTAATTAAATTTTTTTTATAGAAATTAGTAAATTATTGGTAACAATATTAACGTAATAAATTAAGTAACAAGAATATACATTTTATGATTTCACGAATACATAATAAATAACGATTTTAAATAAATAATATACACCTTTATAAACTACACCTTTTTTTCATCAAAATGACCACCTTTACTCTTAATTACAGCCTTGCACAACCTTGGCATTCTTAATATTAATTTTTCTAATTGAGTTGAAGTAATATTTTTCCATTCTTTTTGTAAAATAGTCCACAAATGAGTAGCAGATGTCGGACATGTTCTTCTAACTGCTCGATCGAGCTTTTCCCACAACAATTCTATAGGATTGAGATCTGGAGATTGTGGAGGCCAATTCATTATTTCAAGTTTTTTGATAAACCTTCCAAATAATTTTTGCATAATTTTGAACTGTGTTTAGGATCATTATCCTGTTGAAACAGGAAACCTGGGCCGATTAAACGAGTTCCTGATGGAACCAAACTAAGATAAATAAAAATTTCCTGACAGAGCTTGAAAAAAATTACAGTATATTCTGTTGATAAAATGCACAACATTTTTCGTAAATAAAATTTGTTTCCATACCGTAAAGATTTCGAAATATTCACCAATATAAACACGCGATAAAACTTTGAATTTCAATAGTTTAAAAAAAGTAAAAAGTGCATTTGAAAAGTCTTGAAAAAAGCTCCAAAACCGTGTTTTCAAATTATTTTTATCGTTATTTTCCTTAGAGATGCACTGCTCTAAAGATGGGCAATTAATTTTTAAATATTTACCATTTTTGAATTGAATAAAAAATAGTCAAATAATGATTTAAAAAAAAACTCTTTAACGCTATTTTTAAGAGCTTGAAAAAAGCTTCAATTTCATATATGATACTTTAAGTATAGCATACATTTTCAAGTACAAATGTAACTCTCAAATGTATTCTTCAACCATTGAGGGGTGGGCAAATACATATGATCGGGAGTGTATATTAGACTTAACACCACTAAAGTGCCATTATTGGTACTTTTTTTAAATAATTCAAGAGATAAACTTGACAGACTGAAAAAATTTCAGTGCTTCTTTTGTAATCTATTTTTTTTTTTTGTTAGAAAAGGGTTTTACTTCCTTTTTGTTACGTGTGGTATTGAAAAGGGTAGATATTTAATGTGGAATATACATTTTTCATTTGCGTCAACACATTTAAGACCGTATTTTTTACTTTAGAAGAGATTATCGGTACATTCTTTGCTTTAGAATATATTAACCTTTATATTATGGAAGCGTATACGTGCTTTTCTCATTTTAAAGGAAACAACGTGTATACGTATATATTTTTTCCCGTGCATCCTGAATTATGCATTTCCAAACTGCATAGTTTTAATTTTTTGTAGACATGGACATTATTTTTACATAATAAAGTTAAAAAAAAAACAATCTGCTTTTGAATCTTTGTCAAAGTAAATATCGCTTTTAATTTTAACCGCGTAACAGATTCACAAAGGGCCTACTCCTTGAGTAGATACAAAATTTCCTAAATGACCTTGACAGATTAATGAAGTGAAATATTTACTGATAATTATCAACATTCAATTTTATTTACATAACGAGACACCCAAAAAAAAACGTCATCAACTCTGGCTATGAACGAGATAAATGGAAATAGCGGTTATGTCAAACTATTGACAAGTGACTATCACAATTTGTAAAATAAACAATGGCTGTCATATGATGTGACAGTCTTGACAAGTAAATAAGGTTATAAATTCGATTAAGAATGGAAATACGTCTTTTTTTTCTCGACCAACTTTGATGACGTTTTTTTGGATGTCTCGTTGTCAGTATTAAAAGAGTGCTGTCAAAAAGGGACTACCAACAACAGATACTCTTCACTTGACTTATTACTAGGGTTGGCCGACCGTGCCGCAAAACAGCATTATTATTACTAGTGTGTTTGAAGTGTTAATGTCGTCGGCGTAGGGATTACATTAAACGGTAATAATAAAAAGTCACACGTGTAAACGCCTAAAAAACTACCAGTGATTTCGAAGATTAATAGAAGAGTCTGTAACTGCTTTGTAGAGACAAACGCGATTGTAGCAGTCACATAAATAGTGTGGAACATAAAAATAAAAAAAAAGATAGTGTGAATTTATTGCTTTTATTACCATATTTAATATTAGTTACTTTCTTGTGTTACATGTATTATATTATGATGCGTACGCCTATGTCCTGCGGCACATTTCGGCCAACTCTACTTATTACACTTGAGGATTAGAAAATGCCTCCATGCAACAAAACGTTTTCATAACCTCAAAAAAAATATTCCAGGGATTCAAAACATTTCAGAAATAAATTTGAGACCTATTTAATTTAAATTTCCATTCCTTATTTATCTACTGTAGTGAAGTACACCAAAAGTAGCTTTGCCCCCGGCCGTCGGATGCGCAATAAACAAAACCTGAAATTGTGGCCAAAGCTCAGTTCTGTTGTGACTGCAGTCGTGAACGTTTCGAGAAGTACAGTCTGGTGAATAATTGTTTGTGGGTCGTACTATGGAAAGTTGTGTGCAATTTACGGGCAAAGCTATTCTGGGCGTACTGCTTATTTATTTATACGCGTCCGTTTTTTTATTTTCACTAATGAAAATCTATTGTTAATCTGTAGCCCATCCCTTTGTGAATCTGCAGCCCAGTAAAAAAAAAAAAAAAAACGTATGTTAATTGACAGTGGCAATGAGACATCAAGAGAACAAACAAAAATCATTCCTTCCACAGTGCTCAATTACTAACGGCCGGTTTGCCGGTCAGAAACAGAAAATATTTTAAAATTAAAGCTGCCCAGTGCAGCGGTACTGAAAATTACAAGGCTGGAAATGCCGTTGCCTTGCCTGGCACAACTTAATCGTCATTTAAATAGGCATACGTTGGCAATTTAATAGTATCAAGTTTCATTTTTCAGTATTATTAGTAATTCCAATATCATTTCCTATTTATAGGTATTTCCATATCAAATTAAACTAATTAGCAAGTGATGCAGAAATTTTGAGAGACCACATCGATTAAGTAAAAATCTTTTACCTTATCAAATTATTCTACTGATATTAATTTCCTGAAAAATTTTAGACAATATTTCGGAAATTTTGGTCACTAATTTAACTTTGTTACAAATCAGTTTCAAAACTAAAAGCTGAATTGAAATTATCATACTTAACTTATAACCCTCAATTCACATGTATTGTGGCACTGATGACAAAGTCACATCTTCTGCCCGTAAGTTGAGGTAAGTAATTTGTTAGAGGGAGAGGGCTATGGACCAATAACCTTACACCCCTCGCTATGGCCCCGCCCACCCCATTTGTTAATGGATTGCCCTCTTTCTTTGCAACCCCAGATTCCACACACAGAAGATATGGCTTTGCCAACCCTGTATATATATACATGTTTTTTTTTCTTTAATAAAAGAGAAAATCCCTTCAAAACGAAAATTAAAATTGAGGTTAGTTTTTCTTTTTTTTAAGCAGAATCATGCCATGCCATTATCTATCAAGTACTCCGTTGTATGTCAGGTTACTAAAAATACGTCTATTTCCTTTTCCTTTTTTTTTTTTTTTCAAAGAAAATTTCAATTATGACATAGAAATGTATTATTAAATTGCCAATCATGTGAACATTACATATATCCCTAATCTATCACCAACTAAAAGTGTTGATAGTATTGTAGAAAGTAGCCGAAACTCTAATTTCGAGGATTTACTCTCAGATTTAATATTGTCTTATCCTTGTAAATAGTGTAAAAAGTTTTTATTGTTGAGGTTCACCATTACACCTTGTTGTTTTTGCATCCGTTTAGAATTTAGTTTAAGGAGTTGTACATTTAGGGGGGAACAGTAGTCATATTTAGCAGAACTGTATCATAGAGAATATTGCCTACTTAAAAATGTTTTATGCTGAGAAAGAAGCGACCAACTGATAAACGGGGTGTTTTCTGAATGTGCATTTCGATAATAAGGGAAGTATGGTTTTACATATTTTATGGATGAAACTAGTAGAGCCAAATAATCTCTCAACTTGCATTTTAATAAACTAAAATTTTTCTAAGCTTGATTCGATTTAAGTTTATTAATTTTACGTAAAGAAATAAATCACTGAAATTTGACCAATGTTTTGTTAATAAAATTTGGTTTTACTAATTTTATCTTCCAGTTTATTAAATATATATAACCTCACTTCCTAGATTGTCAGCATAGAAAAACCACCCTGTATTACGTGTCCCACCTTGAATTAAATCACTCCTCTTATTTATGGTCCAATTTATAGCGTTTTAATGCAAAGTATTAAAAAAACAGTTATGAGCAGATATCATTTTCTTACCATCGATCAAAACAATTTTTTTGTATTTAACAAGTCAAAGTCAGATTGCTTTAAACGAATTATTTAGTCCTTGAGATGCTTTTTCTACGTGCTATTTTAATTTTACATCTCTCTTTTTATTTTACCCACTTTGATCTCCAAAAATTATGAATGAAATGAATATATTTCTCCCTTCAACAAGTTTTGCATCCAATTTTGCGTTAGTAAAAAATTTTAATACACAAGCTACTATTAATTCATAATCCTCTCCAGAGTGTACAATTTGCTAGATTTAAACATTGAGTTGCGACCCGAAGCGATAATTTTGTAGGGTAGTTCTATTAGGAGTGGCACACCCTGTAGATCTTTCGTGTAATCGTTTGAACCCCCCTCTTTTTCTGTTGCACCACATCCGCGTAGTCTAGTGACACGTGAAAAGCCCGAAACCTGTATAGATTTTTATGATCCGGATCGTCCATGGTTATAAGAGAAAAGAAATATTCAAAATCTGAAGGTAAATGAATAAGCGAACCTTTAAAAAGTGCCAAAAGGGCGATAGCGTAAGCGTTAGCTCTAGTTATATTAGCATAAAGAAAAATTATTGGGAGATTCTAGAAGTGTTTGGTTTAATTCGTTACAGAGTTCTGACAGAAAATTTGGCCCTTCTTTGCGAAATGAATGAAACAAAGGTTTTGCTAAGGAAAATATTTTCTATGAAATAAGATGGAATCCAGTAAATCCAACAAATTATTGGCTGTATTGATGTGGTATGTTTTAATAGTATGTTATTACGTAATTAGCAAAAAAAAAAAGTACAATTAATATCTAGAAACATATTACTCTTCACTAATATGTCTAGGGTTTCCATATGTTCCTTTTGAAATCCAGGACAAACAACCACTGAACGGGACGCATCCAAAGAGTAATAAAAACTTTTTATCCAAACTAACTGGTGCTATTTAAGTGGTAAACAATAAAGACTTTTATGCTCCTTTAATACATACCTATATTGTATGTTTTAGGTATTTCTGTGCTTGAATCCCTAGACATCTTTACAAATTCCTGACATCGTCTAACACCTTAAAATGCCAAATATGCCCGGGGAAATCCGGATGTATGGACACCCTAAAATCTGACATGCAGCACTGACTTTTTTTCTGCTTTTGCCACCAAACGTACTGAATTTTATAAATTCTCAATATTCCACAAAATCAAGTTCTCATTATAATAAGCTTTTATTTAGCAAAATCTCAACCCGATATATGCATACGTACTTCTAAACACCTTTCTCATTCGCTAACCAAAATACTATACATGAAGTACCTACATAGCTTCTAGAATATATGCATTTAAGACATTTTAAAATTGAACTGCGATGGACCAACCAAATTTTATATCAGACTCTGAGAAGATCACCAATACCAAACGTTAACGTGTAAAATTTTAGGCCTAAATATACAATTTTAGAGCAGAGGAATTTCTCATTTTACGTTCACGTTATAGAAGAAGCTGTGAGCTCTAGAACACCACGTTCTTTTCTGTTTTAGCGTAGATAGCGAAAAAAAAAAAGTATAACTGTAGTGTAGTCCATATTTGGATGATCGGCACTAAGTTTTGCGGCAATGCACCCCTCCAAGGTACGTCCAAAGACATGCCGTCGCTGATTATTGTAAACGGCATGTTGTATTAGCGTTAGAGATGTTTTACTCACCATCCAAGGCCCAGTGCACGCTTACCGCGCACTTTTCTTTTATTTTACGAGACAGAAATGAAAAATCAAATGGGTTACCCGTTCCAGACTATCGAGGCGGAATTTTGATGGTTTTATCTAACGTTTAAAGTTTGCCTTGATAGCCGGCAGGGTCCGATTGGGGAGTGTAGCTCCCCCTGAGTGCACCGTTCTTTAGTGTACAAAAGTCGGTGTGAAATCGCTCTTATGTGATAGAGTCCACTTGTTAAACATTTTTTTGATTTGTTAATGATGATTGTATTTATTGAGATGGTAAAATTTTATGATAATACCGAGGAATAATGGTGTACGTAATCATTGTACCATGTTGCATTGTACATAGAAATAGTTGTTTATAATAAGATTATTATAAGAATATCGAAAAACATTAATAATTAATAAATGTCTTTGTATAAAACGTATTCTCTGTTCTTTCCGTATACTCCTCTCCCTACACAATAAAAATTATACGAATTTTAATACAGGAATGTGACCAAAAAGATTAAAAGTTTTTTCTGTGGTTACGCCGTCTAATGGTGGGTTCATGCTGAAATTTTTAGTAATAAGAATAAGAATAGTAATAAGCATAAAAGTTAAACCTTCGTTTTATAATGACCCAGTTCATGCAGTAAACATAATTTTTAGTAATAATTTTAAAAATAAGGATTTGCTGCATGGTCATTATAAAACGAAGGTTTAACTTTTATGCTTATTACTATTCTTATTCTTATTACTAAAAATTTCTGCATGAACCCACCATAAATTTACTGTATAAAAAACTAGACGCCGTAGACAAACAAAAAAACGCTCAACAAACGTAAACAAGGAGAAAAAGAAAATTACCTACATTTTCACTTACCCTTTGTGAGACGATATTTCCGAGGTATATATTCACTTTTAGACCATCACCTCAAACACTACATGCCACCTGTGCACCGAAACTTCACTTTTCAACACAAATTAATGGTGGGTTCATGCAGAAATTTTTAGTAATAAGAATAAGAATAGTAATAAGCATAAAAGTTAAACCTTCGTTTTATAATGACCCAGTTCATGCAGTAAACATAATTTTTAGTAATAATTTTAAAAATAAGGATTTGCTGCATGAACTGGGTCATTATAAAACGAAGGTTTAACTTTTATGCTTATTACTATTCTTATTCTTATTACTAAACATTTCTGCATGAACCCACCATAAGTTTTATACCTATTGCATTTTTTCGTTTGAAAACGTTTTTTTTGGAGCACCACGCACGCTGCACAATTCGTACACGACATAAAAACAAAAGATCGCGCCAATGCTTCCTTGTTTTTAATTCGATTACGAAAATTAATTTAAATGGAGGCGCGAAAATTAAAATAAAGAAGAGATAGTTTTGAATTCTAAAGAGAAAATGATATTAATAAATAATTCTGTTTGACATAAGCCAGAAATTTTTTACTTTGTTCATTTATGTGTCGTTGATATTTATGTGGATATCAAATGACTAATGGTGGGTTCATGCAGAAATTTTTAGTAATAAGAATAAGAATAGTAATAAGCATAAAAGTTAAACCTTCGTTTTATAATGACCCAGTTCATGCAGCAAATCCTTATTTTTAAAATTATTACTAAAAATTATGTTTACTGCATGAACTGGGTCATTATAAAACGAAGGTTTAACTTTTATGCTTATTACTATTTTTATTCTTATTACTAAAAATTTCTGCATGAACCCACCATAAGAATAAGAAAGAAGACGAAAATGTATCTACACTGGTCTCCAAAATTTGGCCCTCCAAAATTCGTTTACCTCCACAATTTGGCGAAAAATCCCTCCGCATTCGGTGTTTTTCTATCCCCACTATTACCACGAGCTCTTTGCTCCTGTGCGGCGCGCTATTTGAAATCCTTGCAACATTAGTTTATTAAATAGGAAGCAGAATTATATTTAAAAACGCGATATTCCTTTATATTATGGGATCCTTTATGTGTATTTATAGAACCCTTACAATTTTTGGCTCGATTACTAAAAATTCACGCCGGCATTACATTTTTCACGCCGGCAAAACAACAAATAAGTACAGCCTCACTTGACAGTAAGCACCAATGCCGTGACTTTTCAGTGGCTGTGGTGGGGTACCCCTCTTGAAGCCAAATTCTGGAGACATTCTGTTCCCGAGCTACGCCGAATTTTGGAGACTCCAGTGTAATTTGCTTTGGTAACGGTTTTGAAATTAACATAACCTCAAAATATGTTTCGTATCTTTTTCTAGGAAGGTGTTTTAATGAAGTTGTATCAAAAATTAGGACTATTGAGTATTATTAGCTTGTTAATTAAAGATTGGTTAAATTAGGTGGTTTATATTCTAATCTCTCAAGAAATGTCGTGGCAGTGTCTAATGGTGGGTTCATGCAGAAATTTTTAGTAATAAGAATAAGAATAGTAATAAGCATAAAAGTTAAACCTTCGTTTTATAATGACCCAGTTCATGCAGCAAATCCTTATTTTTAAAATTATTACTAAACTTTATGTTTACTGCATGAACTCGGTCATTATAAAACGAAGGTTTAACTTTTATGCTTATTACTATTCTTATTCTTATTACTAAAAATTTCTGCATGAACCCACCATAAATGTGTATAATGATGCCAGTTCATGTTCATAACGTAAACTTTGAATAGGAACAATATTGTAGCTTACAGCACAGTTTAGGTTATATCTAAACTGTGTTTACAGTTAGTTTGTGATTGATTGGTGATAAGTTCGTGACACTTGAAAATGTATCCATTGATTGCAGTAGTCTCGTTTCAATCAGTGCTAATTTACAGCCTTCGATGTAAGCAATATGTTGAATACTGTAATATAATTTCGTCATAAAATATGGCATAGATGTGGAAAGTAATTAGGACTATTGAGCTTGTTAAATAGTCTCACAATGTCGTGGCAGTGTCTAAATGTGTATTAATGATGCCCGTTCATAATAACGACATTGTAGCTTGCAGTAAGTTTGTGATTGATTGGTGATAAGTTCGTGGCACTTGAAAAATATCTGTCGATTGCAGTAGTCTCGTGTCAATCGGTGCTGATTTACAGCCTCCGTTGCATACAATACGTTCAATAGTGTGATTTAATGTCATAATAAAATATGGCAGACGTGTGGAAGGCCACAAGTTACTTTTGTGTATTGTATTTATGTCCCATTGGAGGAAATTTGTAGACGCTATCTTAACGAATCGTTTTGTATGTTCGGGTCCGGTGAAAGGAAAGAAACATTTCTACACACCTGGTAAAAGAGATACCTTTTATTAAATATGGTTCGTACAGTATTTCAATGAATACAAAACATACTAAATGTAACAAATTATAGGTACAGTCACTGGCATAATTTACCGATTAAAAAAAAAGTACGCTTTTCACAATTAAGTACAGTTTAATTGGAGGTGAGGTATTTCTTGATGGCCGCTGAGTCCCTCTTTAGCCACGCCGTGTTCAGCTGGATGGTTTCGACGGCCTGCTGCACGGTCCTCTCCGTGCCCGGCGACTTGTGCTCCCTGAAGAACGCCTCCACTTCCGCCGACATCTTCTCGCTGGCGAAGTTCTCCGTCAGGTACTTCACCAGCCTGGTGAGCAGGTAGCCGCTGAAGCGCTCCACGATCTGGCTCCAGTTGTCCTTGAAGAACTGCCACGCCAGCTCCCTGCCCACCTGGGTGAGCGCCACGGAAATTATCACAAACACCGTGTCCTGTGACCTAACCTCCTCCTGCAACGGTCGAAAAAAACTTCTTTAACCTCTCCCCGTGAAAAAGGGATCGAGAATGATTCCGCGCTCATTATCATTCGCCATCAGACACCACAGATCCGGATCTACATCCTTATTAGATCTCGTCAGTGTCAGGCCTATGAAACTTCGGAAAAAAATTGGCTGGTGAGTGAATGTCGTGGTCACTAGTTGGCGCTGTAAGGAAAGAAGTCCGCTTCTCCGCTACCCTTGTAGCCCGCGAAGTTTGAATCGTATATGCGAATAACTTGCAGAAAAAGTGTTACACTTTATTACTGCAAATTAAAATGCTGATAACAACAAGAGTTGTTAATAAACAATTCAAGTACACTCGAACCCCTCTTAAGTCGCCAAATCCGTGCATCATTACCTCGCTTAAGTCGCGAAATTTTGCCTCTCTCAAGTCGCGATCATAACCTCAACTTTTTCGTGTTTTAACTGCAAAAAGAAATATTTAGAGATATACCACAGCACTTGTTATAACGAAAAATGAGCCAACTAAACGAAAAATCAATGTAAGGATACCCAGTCGTGCGTGACAAAGTTCAATTTTCCACTTGAATGAATATTTTAAAGATTAAATATTTTTAAAAGACACCTAACCTGTTTTAAATCAATAAATGTATTACACAATCATTTAACCGGGACTTAACCGGGACGGTTTCGCGACCTAATAGGGGGGAAACATGGTGAAATAACAGAGGATGTGAATTAAGCGAAGGTGAAATAAGAGGGGTTCGAGTGTATGTGAAAACATGCACCAGGTCGGCATTTTTTAAATTCAATTTTACAAAAAAAACTATGCTGTGAATTGAGGTTATGGTCAATGTTTACAACAGGGCGGACTATAAGCCTTGCAGTGCCATCTCGAGGATTTAGTTCCTCCCCACTTTTTAGCGAATTTAACCAGCCACAGAAAATACATTAGGGAGTACAGGGAGTTTCATAGGCCTGGTCAGTGAGTCGTCTTATATCCTCACCACTGCGGAGAACTAAGAGGTATCGCTCTGTGGAGAACATAAATAGGAGTAGACGTATTTTCGAGCGCATGTTATTCGCCGACGGTGATCTAATAAGATCGAAATCCGGATCTGTGACTTTTGATGGTGAATTACATTTTTTACGGTTGAGTTTTAGCGGATTTACCGTTTGCGGGTACTCGGGGAAACACTACAGAATACATCTAGTCCCATTTATGTACACTAGAGGGCGATACCTCCTAGGTAATCGTAAAAATGGGATAAAACAGATGTTATAAATAATGGAAAACGAGAAAAAAATTAAATGGTAAAAAGACTATTGCTACATCAGTGGCGGCTGAGGCTAAGGCTTTTAGGTTGCACAACCTCCAAAAACAATAATAAAAAAAAAACGTTTCTTCATTTTTGATATTCAATTGTAAAAAAAATACATAATGAATTGAGAAGACATGATACGAAGAGTCCACGCCTTCCTCTAATTCCGAAGTTTTTCGCGAATTATTTAACTAGTGCTGAGTTGGACGTTGCTCACAAAGACCGTTTGGAAAAAGCAACTGTTTCCACGGGTATCCAAGATTAATACTTACCAAATGAAATTTTACATTGTTTAGTGTAAACCAAGAAGAATTTCTAAAGAAACAAAGATCTATTTATCCATATTTTCAGAAGAAACAAAGATCACCATGTCGACTTTTTCCTCCAATAAGGTAATAATACCCTTTCTACTATAACATTTTTATGAATAACATAAGAAAACTTAAACGGGAATTTTACGGAGCCTTAAAATTTCAGATTCGACCTTGAAAAATTTACCCAATCATTTTTCAGCATGAGCCGCCTCTGCATTAATACTCACCGACATGGCAAAGTCGAGCACCTTCTTCAACAACTCGGGGTCCTTCGCGGCCCCCAGCGACCTACTGATCCTATCCTTCTCCTCGTGTAAGTCCGTGGATCTGTACAGCTGCAGCAGCGTGTCGTACTCTTCCTTTCCGCCGGCCCTAAGTACGGTCTTGTAGCAGGCGCTGCGGAGATCAGCCGGCAGGGTCTTCTCGGACTTCACGTGGGCCCTGAACCTCTCTCTAGCCTCGCCGATAGTGTCCTCGTCGTTCAGCCAGGCCATTCGTCCCACCACCAGGCCCCTGAGCAGGGTGTCGAGGTGGGTCTCGCCGTCTTTCTGGTTCCAGCCCAGCCTTTTGTACACGTTACGTAAGAGTTGCTTTTGGTACTGAAATAAAAGGAATTAAGTAGAGAAACGGTCCAAAAAAAAGTATTTCTTTATTAACGTTTTGACACTATGTTGCCATCATCGGGAGGTAATGAAAATCGACAAACTTACAGCTTGAAATTCCTTTTCACAGTCGGTGTGCCCCAAAAGCTGGCCTAACCTTGCGAGTATATTCACTATAGACGACCATACGTTGTAATCCGTCTCATTTTCGAAAGCTTTAAGTACTTTCAGCACTTCGACTGTGCTCGTATGGCCCGCCTTTACTATGGCAAATAAATCGTCCAGGAGACCTAACCTAAAATAAGCGGATTTTTTTGCTTCGTTTTTGTGTAAGAAAATGCTTGGGTACAAAGTGAACCTAAAAATTCTCGTTACCGACCTGTCTAGAGGAGGCAGAGTCTTATTCCGAATGGCGGGCACGAGCTTCTCCAGCATTTCCGGGGGATACTGCGTCCTGTAGAATCCGATGGTGCCGGGGTTGATTTTGACCCAGCCCGAGGGCTCCACATCAGGTATGATGACGTCGGCAGATGACGTCTTAAGTACGGTACTGACCACTTCCTTTTTAGGATCTTTGGAGGTAGATATCGAGATGGGTATCATCCAGAGGTAGTCCCCTGAGGGCTTGGACCCGTCCGCAGTGAACTTGCTTTGGGAGAGGGTAAGGGTAACTCCTTTGCCATCGCCTGTGGTCATATTCACCAATATCAGTTCGATATCAATACCTTAATAAGGCTTTTTTTCAACCTAACAGACGACGTTCAACATCCTTATTTTAAACAGAACTGTGTATATCTAAATTTTCGTCGTAAAATTATGTTTTCAACTACGTACATGGTGGCGTTTGTTTCTGCATTGGCAGTTGAAATGCATTTTATTAAATCAAAGAAAATTAATCTAGGCGCCCATGACACGACGTTCAAAATCTTTTGTAGCCTAGTCGGTTGTGAAATCGAGAAACAAACTATTAAATAATTACGAATGTCATATGTTTTTAAACCCAGTCCACTCCTGCTATTCATATTTCATAAAAATGTCTGCCCGCCACCGTCACCGCGCCCACTACCGCATTGGTTTGCGCTCCGCTGATGTTTTTTTTTTTCTACGACGTAACGTTCTATATCTCTGTGTAAACTTACCTGATGGCTTGCTGGTAACTTTGACGACGGGGAATCCCATCTGCTTCGTCCAGGTCGACATGACTGCCCCCACCGGCTTCTTGCTGGCCTCCTCCAGCGCTGCCCACAGGTCCTCGGTGAAGGTATTTTTGTACTGGTGCCTCGTCAAGTACAGGTGCATTCCCTGTCTGAAATCCGCGTCGCCGATGTAATGGTGCAGCATCCTTATCACCGAAGCTCCCTTGTTGTAGCTGATGTCGTCGAAGATCTCGTCGATCTCCGACGGGTTCCCTACAGGTACTTCTATGGGGTGGGAGTTCTTCAGGCTGTCGAGCTCCAGGGCTTTGATGTACGAGTCGTTCACGAACTGCGTCCAGATATCGTACTCGGGGAAGAGATAGTTGACGCAGAGGAACTCCACGAAGGAGGCGTAGCCCTCGTTGAGCCAGAGGTGCGTCCACCATTCCATTGTGACCAGGTTGCCGAACCACTGGTGGGCCAGTTCGTGGCCGACCACCAGGGCTATCCACTGCTTGCTGACGGCGGACGTGTTTTGCGGGTCGACAAGGAGACACGTCTCTCTAAAATTCAAAATAACGAGTGCAAAAAAATTTTTGGACAGCGGTATCTGTTTTGGGTTGGACTTTTTCCGTATGATCCCTGATTTTTATTGAAATGCCTCTGGAATATCACAAGAAATGATAATTTCGACATGCGACAGTTGGAAAAGGTGTGAAAAATTTGTTAGTTAAAAAAGTGTTAAAAAAGTGTTTTTGTAAAGTGAGTGTTTTTTCTCCTTTACTTCTAAATAACTCGTGAACTATTCATAGTTCATGTTATAGAGAAAAGTTGATGAGAGAAAAGAGTTTTGTTATTAAATTTTATAGATGACTAGCCATACTAATATCGTTACAATAAACATTCGGTGAAACGACGCGCGCCATCTATCGGAACATAGTTTTACTAACTCAGAAACCCTCGCGGGCATGCATCCAACCATTCCCCAAAGTTTCATTGCAATCGGATGAACGGTTTAGGAAGGCATAAGAGACATACAAACATTCATTTTTATATACAGTAAGCGGCAACCTAATGCGTACATAGCGAATGAAGGGCAATTGATAATTTAACTTCTTTGTAAGTAGAGTAAACATGAGGTGAGAACCAATCGCAATCCGATCGCTAGCGCAGGCGTATGAAAGGCATCCGGTTTGTCGGTAGGGCTGTTTGAGTTAAAATTTGAAATACCATTTTATATTTTATACTGGTCTAGTGCCTGATTAGAAAAATGCGTTATTACGAGCGTATTGTTGAAGCACTACATACATTCATAAAAATAAAAATGGATATTTATCACATTGACGAAAAAGTTCAAATAATTAAATGACAGACGGTATGAGCGCGGCCGCCAACAACCGCGGAGATCCCTGACGGGGCAAGGAGAGTGCATTAGTGGGTGGAGCTTAGAGTGAACCATTGGACCGTTCATTCTGCCCTCGTTCGCTGTTGTCATATCAACATAATATTCCTATTAGATATTTTAAAATAGTTTCACAGCTGTTTAAAGTAATATTAACTGTTTAAAATTCTTTCACAGTAGTTGGGTTGAAAAAAAGATAACAGTAAACTTTATTATACGATACGCAATTGATCATACATCAATGCATTTTGTAAATATAGGGTTTTTATAAAGACTTATTATGCAGAGTTAAGAGTTAGTTAGTTCTGGCAACGTTGCTCTTTAGATTTCCGCTAACACCCCCTCTTATACAACCAAGCCTCCCCCCCGGCCCAAGTAAATTCGCCTAACTATGACATAAAAATGTATCATTTAATATGTATTTAATATCCACCTATGTACGCATTAGGGTGCCGCCAACTGTATAATTATATATAAAGAAGATGTGTCAGGGTACAAATTAAAAAAATTCATTGTATACTGGTCTATACTGCTTCTCAATTTTTGTGAGTAATTAATTTCTAAATAGGTAACTAATGTTCTATATAGTCTATGGTCTAACCTACAAATAATTTGATGACTCATCCACATTAATTGTGATGACTCATTTCGTTAGTTGTTGGTTGGAGTTGGACTATAGAAATCTTGTAATAAAATTGGAACCATCTTGCAAATTAAAAATTAAATTCGTCTGAACTTTAGAACTTCTATAACTACATTCCACAAATTAGATAAGCTTAAATAAGGTATACATTGTACATTTATATTTGAAGTCAAAACACAACCTCAATTATAAATGTTTAACTTGATATGTCGATAAATAATGGTTCTACCTCAAAATTTTAGAAAATCTGCTCCTTATTACACTTATAATCTATATTGGTCAATTTAATTGAGTAAATTAATAGCATTCGCATGTAGCACAATTATTCCGCTTATAAGTTAACTGCATCCATTTGTCAACTTGTAATGAAACGGCAAATTGAGACATAGAAATGTAATGTTATTCATTTTGTTAAAGTGTGTTTGCAGGAAATCCATCGTACATTCATTATTCGAAAAAAACAAATGATAAATCTTTTCCATTAGCATATGTAATCGCTGTGGTAGGAAGAGTACTGTGACATTTACGTGATGCATAATACGCATTTTTTTCAATAGAATAAACCTTGACTGAAGCACACTCGAAATAATCGACAGATGCAACATGCAAAAATGCACCAATGAATTTACGTACATTTATACGGGAACGTTACACAACAACATATTTTTTTCATTGTATTATAATTATAAAGTAAATTCCTCTTCAAGGAAAAGTGACGTTTCAATTTGTGATTATCACGTAATACAATGGAGTGTTGTGTTATTTAATTTATTTTTGTGTTTATTAAGGAGTAAAAGGGAAATTATTATTGTCGTAATTTCTCGAATTAACAAATAAAAGTGGTAATTTTTATAGCATAGTTATAGCAATTAGGGTTAACTAACTACTTAACTTGGCAAGAAGTTATTTATTTTTTTAATCATTTAAACCACACATTTTTACATTTTCATTAGTAAAGGTGGATCACAATTTTTTAATTTTTAATTTTCTTTAGTGTTTTTTATCTGTTTTATGATAAATTTATAAATTTACCATAAAACAAGTTCGTAGAAATTTTTTTAGAACACGCTTTATCTTTTATTCATACTTTCCTCACATATTTGATTTATAGAGACCTGACTATATATTTTTTTTGTTATGCATCACAACTGACTTACTTTTAAATGCACGTTCATAAATATTGTCCTCCGGCATTCCGAAACCGTAATTAAGAGAGTTGAAATGGCAACAATTAGCGGAGCCTTGAAAGTAATTAATGAGTTTCCTTGGGTAATAGATAGTGCAAACGAATTCATAAATTCGGTTCAAAAGAATTTACGAGTAGAACAATACTACAGCGTACAAACATTACTGCAAGGCTTGATACATATCAAGACTTAATTGAGATATTAAAAGGCCACGTGACCTCCATTCCTTTTTATTATAAAAGAAAAATCAAAAAGGCCTTGAGAATAGACTCAGACCAGATGATTGGACCCAATTTTAAAATAAAAAATTAATTTACTCACTGGATTTTCAAAAAATTGATGTGCGACCTTTATATTCAAACATTTTAAATATCTAAACAGAATTTCATTCAAGTAGCTTAAAGTTTAAACAGTAATTTAAAAATAAGTCGCATTCTTCTTTGAAACTGGAAATATAATATACAGGGTGTCCCAGAAATGAGTGTACGACATAGTAGCAGATATCTTGACCCAAAAAAAAGATCTATGCTAACTCACATATAACGTAGTTGCTTTGTTTAGCCTACATTATTTTTATTTATGTCCATTCTTTTAATTTTTTCCGGAAGTTTTACGCCCTCTAGCGGGTTAATGAAGCGATTATGGCCACATGTAAGTTGGCCTAAATCGCCTTTTAGTCTGCTGTGAGATCCAAAAAAAACGTCATCAACTCTGGCTATGAATGAGAGACATGGAAATAATGGTCATGCCTAAGCTTCTCGGTTATGTCAAACTTTTGACAAGTGACTGTCACAATTTGTAAAATAAACAATGGATGTCATATGATGTGACAGTCTTGACAAGTAAATAAGGTTATAAATTCGATTAAGAATAGAAATATCTTTTTTTCTCGGCCAACTTTGATGACCTTTTTTTATTGGATGGCTCGTTATTAAAAAATAACGGCCATCCAAAAAAAAAAATGTCATCAAAGTTGGCCAAGCAAAAAAAATACGTATTTTATATTCTTACACTTTACGTGACAGCCATGATTTATTTTGCAATTGTGACAGCCACCTGTCAAAAGTTTGACAACAAAGTTTCGTTTCGAGCTTCGACATAACCACAATTTCCATCTCTCTTGTTCATAGCCAGATTTTTTTTGGATGGCCTGTTGGAATTTTCTCATAAATACTGGTTTATTTATACAATCTCAATGTAAAATTTTTCCCTTCGTAGTATACTTGTTAACATTCCAGTCATATACAGTATTTTTTTTCAAAATTAATAGCTAGCTAAGAAAAAGGAAAGCAAATAAGACCTAATTGAACAGCGGACGAGTTAGTAATTATGTGGTGGGGCGATTCGCAATTGTTGACGGTTTTGTACCCTCCCTATTTCGAGGACTGAACTGAGGGTAGCTCGCTGTTAGTTATGAGCCATTTTGTGAATCGACAGTTATTTAGAACTTACCTGTATGTGACAAGACCCCAGTTCTCCATAGCCCCGGCGCTAAAATCGGCAATCGCTATTAAGTCTATTTTTGGTAACGGGTAGGCTATGTCAAAGTACTCTTTGTAGTACGGCAATACTTTCGTGGCAACCTCCAAGGCAAAGAGGCCCTGCTCCTTCTTCCCCTTGGGCGTGTACACCCTAACTAGTACCCCATCGGTGGATTTATCCTCGACGTAATCGTACTCCCCTATCACGGCCGCTACCAGGTATGTAGACATTATGGGGGTTTTTTTCAAAATCATACCTGAAAAGGAAAATATCCGTAAGAGCGTGATTTCTTTCTGCTAAGAAAAAAAAACGTGTCTTAGTTAAAAGAAAAAAAACATATACTACTTATTATTCACCTAGGAATATTAAGGCTTGAATATTCTAGGAATATACAGACTAAATGCCTAGAACATTCGTAGAAGTAAATTCTATGTTATCCGAGATATTCCAAGGTAAAAATTCTAGAAATAATCGCAAAACTTTGTCTAAAATCTAAGGCAATTTCATGCATCTTTTCATTTATTCTGAGAGGTATATTCATGGAATATTCGCAGAGTACGTGTTGCTCTCTGGGATGGTATTCGTGTTTTAGATTCGATTAAAATCTACTCATCAAATTACTTACTTTACAAGACCACCCACTGTCTCGCTGGCTTTGACAGGCATATTGGACAACGCAACTAAATGCTTTGGTACCATTAGGCTGATGTCGAAAGTTGCTTTTAGAGCCGGCTCATCCCAGCAGGGAAAACACCTGCGTGCATCGGTCGACTCGAACTGTGTGACGGCAGCATAATTTTCTTCTCCCTTTTCATTGATGTATTTGCTCCTATATAAAAAATACACATATCTAAAATTACAAATTGATTGAGGACAATTACGACTAACTTTTTCTTTATAAGTACCAGTATCAAAATACCTTCTTTAACATTGTGGTTTCACGATACCAAGAATATGGTATTGTGGATATTCATGAGGATTTTGAAATTATCTACCATAAAAAATATGAAAAAACCCTAAGTTTAGTATATATTGTTTTTATAATATTTATATGTAAATAACACCACTACTTAGTTACATGTATACACTATTGGCAAAGTCAGATCTTCGGTCTGTAAGTTGAAGTAATTTATTGTCATTGGTTATAGAAAAGGACTAGAGGCCAATAAAATTCTTAATGTTATTGGCCTCTAGTCCTTTTCTATAACACTGTACTACTTGTCCTTTTCTATAACCTATCCTACACTGTAGTCCCACCCACCAGCGTAAATGATGAAATGTTATTGGTCTATAGACAGTCCCACTGACTAATTACTTACATCAACTTACAAACCTAAGATGTGACTTTGCCAACAGCATATGACATGACACTAAAATTCATACATGTGAACTTTAGGTCAATATAATCCGAATTATATCGAGCCATCCAAAAAAAAAACATTATCAAAGTTGGCCGAGTAATAAAAAAAACGTACTTCTATTCTTATATCTGTGTAATGTATAGAGACATCCAAAAAAAACGTCATCAAAGTTGGCCGAGAAAAAAAAGACGTATTTCCATTCTTAATCGAATTTATAACCTTATTTACTTACCAAGACTGTCACATAATATGACAGCCATTGTTTATTTTACAAATTGTGACAGTCACTTGTCAAAAATTTGACATAATCGAAAAGCTTCGACATGACCGCTATTTCCATCTCTCTCGTTGATGACGGTTTTTTTGGATGTCTCTATATAACCTTATTTAATTGCCAAAGCTGTCGCCTTTTATGACAGCCATTATTATTTTACAATTGTGATAATGGCCACATGCACAACCAAACCCTTTTTTATACAGACTCACTATTGTCTTTTAACAATAAAAATGAAATTAATGAAAAGATAGGTGCGCTCAGTGTATGGCCTAAAAGACACACCACACAGGTAATAATTCCCTCATAAATAATCACCTACATATTTTTTGCCTGACGATTAATTAAAATACCGATAAAAAAACTGACAAAGATGTGTCACAATCACCGTAAAACCGCAAACAGTGGTTAAATCCTTTTAAGCAGAAGAATGGCACATTTAATTTATGCTTCAAACACGCATCATTTTTACGTACCTCTGGTATGACATCACAAACTTTAATTGGAATGCGTTTACAAGAGCAGGATTTGGAGTGAGGTAAGTGACCTGTATTAAAAGCAAGGTGAGTATAAACTATTATCTAATAAAAATAATAATGCTAATCTTCTAAGTGGACTAATTTGCGAAAATATTAATTTTAAATCTTATGGGCGGGTGATAATTTGGAAAGAATTTTAAGTAGGCGCAGGGGACATTTAAATTTTGTTATTAATGTAACACTAATTTTATAGACGTCACTAGAGTCATACAACAATTATTTATCTTTCATGATTTTATAAAATCGTATTACACAAGGAAAATTATAGGGGTATTCGTTTTGTAAATTTGAAGATTACACACTATATATTTACACTTTTTCGCAGCGACAGCGCAGTTTACAAAATTCTGTAAACTTTGGCGACAGTAACAGGTTCTAAAATCACATCACTAAAGACAAAAAATACTGTAAAAAAGGCACAGTTTCCATAAAAAATTCTTGCTTATCCTCTATCAACAAAATATTGTGTACTGTATGTATGTATATTGTTTAAAAAAACACATGAATTCCATACCTGTATAACCCTTTCATCTTGTCGTTTATTTCTCCTTTGAACGCGATGTCCAGGTGATAGCTGCCTGAAGCTATTGACGAGGCAAACGAGAAACGCGCCGTCTCCTCTTCTGTACATTGCTTGATTTCTGTCGGCGTCAATTCCTTGTCGCCCCTCAAAACTACCGAATCCAAGTTTAGGTCTAGAGCGTTAAGTACGATTTCATCAGTGGGCTTCACAACCTAAAACACACGGAAAAACGGATATTTTTAGTGGTGGAAGATAAATGTACATATATAAAATTATTTTATAGAACAATTTAAATTGAATTGGCAAAAGTTGTTTGTTTCCTAAAACCAATTTTTAAAATGAGGGTCAGAATGCAACGGTTTTTAGTTATTCCACAAAGTATATACAGTGAGTATACAAACTTTCCCAAAAAGAGGAGTTCATTTCAAACTTTACGACTTCACTGTATGTTGATTAGAAAAACGTGCAATGGAAAACATATCCATGCACATTTATTATATAATATACGATGCATTAAACGTCCGAGGTTAAATTGTGATGTAAAGCCGCTGTCATTTTTAAAATCTGGAAAGCCTAACAATTTAAAAGCGACTTATGATCGCTCAATAAATTCGTAGGATGATATATAGATGGCGCCACTATTGACAAACCCATTTGATATTTAGATAGTACCAACCTTCAACGGATATGTCAAAATTTCATGACGTTCAGACCATCAGTTCACAGTGGTTTTTGTGACGCTACTTTTGTAATTTTCAAAACAATGAAAAAATACCGTTCAAGCAAAGCAATGGCCTGACAAGTGTTATTCGGACTATGCTCCATCGAGACAAATGGTAGAGAAGTGGTTTGCTGATTTTAAACGTGGCCGTATAAATACCGATGATGCTGAATACTCTGGTCGCCTAAATTGGGCAGTTGTTCCAGACAACATAAAAAAAGGTGCAGAAAATCGTTTTGAAAGACCGTAAAGTGAAGTTGCGTGAGATAGCTGACACCTTAAAGATATCAGATATCAGAAGAATGTATTCACCATTTTGCATGAACATTTGTCCATGAGAAAGCTCTGTTCGAAGTGGGTACTGCGTTTGCTCACTGTTGACCAAAAACAACAACGTGTTGATGATTCAGGGCGCTGTTTGGAGCTATGTGGGTGAAATAAAAAGGATTTTTTCATGCGATATGTGACAATGGATGAATCGAGGATCCATCACTATACTCCAAAGCGACCAAAAACGCAAAAGTCGGCTGGGAAGGTTATGGAGTCCGTATTTTGGGATGCGCATGGTATAATTTTCATCGATTATCTTGAAAAGGGAAAAAGGATGAATAGTGAATATTACATAGCATTGTTAGTGCCTTTGAAGGTCGATCTCGCGAAAAAAGGCCCCAAATGAAGAAGAAAAATGTGCTCTTTCACCGACACAATGCACCATGTCACCAGTCAATCGCAACAATAGCAAAATTGTACTTCGAATTTCTTCCGCATCCACTGTATTCTCCAGATTTAGCCCCCAGCGACTATTTCTTGTTCGTAAATCTCAAAAAAAATGCTCGTCGGAAAGAGATATGACTCTTGAAGGAGACTATGTTGATGAATAAAGTCGAATTTTGCCTAAAAGTTGTTGTTTTATTAGTCGTCCTACGAACTACGAACACTACGTGTGTCCAAATATGAACTTAATCCGATCTTAACATTTCTACCCTTAATCGTTGATTTAATTTCTGTGTCACGGCCCCCCTAGACGATCCAAGTAGGCTACGACAAGGAATTTAGGTAAACAGTGCGCCTCTTATTACAAATACATTGTAGTCAAATGATTCACCGGATGAATAATTTATGCGATGAAATTATTCCATATGGACGTGCAAATTGTGTTTGCTCCTCATTAGCAATACAACACAATTTAAATTATTAATACGTTTCGTTTTGTATCGATTGCAATGATGTCTGTGTTACGCAGACGTCGCTGGACGACGCGAACTCGGTGAAATTCTGGACACGTACAGGCGAACAAAGATAAAAAATAATAATAAATTATTCCCATCGAACTCTATAAGACCAATAACAACAAATAATACCAAAAATAAATACAGCTTCATTAGGTTTTCTGAATGTTTTACAACTTGATCTAAAAAATATCGAAATGAAAGAAGAGCGTATCCTAGCCGAGGCATTAAGTATAGCAGCACAGAATCTGTATCAGTGAGTCGCTCAGTTTGTCTGTAGCAGTCGTTTGAATTAATCTACGCACCAGGACGCGTCGAAAAAATGTTATGTGTTCAGATGGAGCAACGGGTTAATCTCTAAGTTTCTGGTTAAACTGGAGAAAACTTTTAGAGAACCTTGTGCAATGTTAAAAGAAGTGTACGTGAATTAATGTTATACCGCACACAAGTTTTCGAATGGTTTAAACGGTTTAAAGAGGGCCGTGAAACGACCGAAGAAGATCCGCGCTCCGGACGGCCCTCAACGTCAAAAACGGACGAAAAATTTGGTAAATTAATCCGCGAAGATCGTCGTCTAAGCATCCGAGGGCTTTCTGAAATAACAGGAGTCGACGAAGAATGTGTTCGCCAAATTTTGCATAAATTGTTCAATATGCGCAAAGTTTGCGCAGAAATGGTGCCAAAACTCCTCACTCCCGAGCAAAAGGAATCAAGAATGAACATTTGCGCTGACATTCTAAACAACATTGACACTGATCCAGGCTTGTTAGACACGGTGGCGTTGAAGGGGACAAGATTCGAAAGTCTGGAAGCGGTTAAAGCAAAAACAACGAAGGTTCTAAACCAGCTGACAGAAGCAGACTTCCAGCACTGCTTTCAACAATGGAAAAGTCGTATGGAGCGGTGTAGAGATCGCCAAGGGGAATACATTGAAGGCGAAAAAGTTGCTACTGTAATTGATAACGAATAAAACGTGTTATGACAGAAGTTCGGTTATTTAATAGCCACACCTCGTATTTAGAGACGATACAATTTGCTGTTTTAGGGATTTCAGAGAGAAAACTTGTCCTTAGTTCAAATTTTATCAAAAATACATTGATAATTAGGTATACGATGACAGCAACGTTGTTAAAAATTCTCTTAGTGGATATTAATACTTAATGAAATCACTCTGACATTTCAAAGGGACATAAAAACACCCGACAAATTAATTTCATGATAATAAAAATAAATTACGAAGGCGCAGACATTCACAAAAATGAAAGGACAATAAATAATAATACCGTTAACTATTACGTTGACCTTACGTGTACAGTGTCCCATTTTCGATGGTTATCTCAGTTATTACAGGAGATAGAAATATGCCGTTTTCGCGAAACCAGGTTACTTATTTGAGGGAAATTCACAGAGCTAACCAGATTTTTGATACCATTTCTAGTTTTTGAGTTACAGCTGATTTTTGAAAAAAAAAAAACAACCATTTATTCCATCTCCGTAGCAGCCACAATTCAAAAAATGTTGACATTGTTTCTATGGTTCTCCATAGATTTTTTCATGTAGAATTCAGTAACGTAACTATAGAGACATGCAAAAAAAACGTCATCAAAGTTGGCCGAGAAAAAAAGACGTATTTCTATTCTTAATCGAATTTATAATCTTATTTATTTGTCAATACTGTCACATCATATGACAGCCATTGTTTATTTTACAAATTGTGACAGTCGTTTGTCAAAAGTTTGACATAAACCGAAAAGCTTAGACATGACCGCTATTTCCATAGCCATAGTTGGCCATGGCATGCTTCACAAGGGCATTTTTTACACTTTTGTAAATTGCAGATAAGTTTGACATTTGACAGTTTGTAAAATGTTTAACAATGCAGCGTAAAACTTTATAGAGAACTGTACAAGCGGTTTGTTGCTGAATTTTCTACATGGGACATAATAAAATGAACACAAGGTACATAAACTGATGTACAAAACTGGGTGTATAATATAATATCATGAGTTTCGTTGCTGACTGTATATCAAAACAATTAGTTTAAGACACGGCAATCGTGGAATTACCCACCCAACAAGAAGCCGTCAGGCCAGTGATGTATTAATTAGATGTTCATTCCGTATAACCACATCACCGATATTCACATAATAGACTTAACAGATCTGCATAATTATGTCAATAAATTGTATCCATTAGCTTTGAAATGTAGCCTGGCGTTTCTCAAAATTGCTCAGAAGACTGGTTTTTCATTCAGGCGCCTTGAATAAAACATACATAGACATAATAAGTATAAACAAACACACAGGTATTTACTAGGTATTTACCAATGGAATTTTTAAATAGGCTCCAAGATTAAAAGGCTGACTATATTGTTGGGGTAAAATGTCTATGGACGTTTGGAATTTGGAGTTAGACATCCAATATATGGATACAATTTGAAAATCTAGAATCACCTTGTACTTAATATCAAGTGTACTTTTCTTATTATTGAGATGAGTAACAGTTACCTTTTTTTTATGGATATGTGACTTGATTCAGGAGCTCTCTCGTCTCCTCCAAAATGTTGATTGGTTGAACGGTTTAGCCAATGAAAAATAATTTTCAAATGACTAGGTGTTCAGAGCGTCTGGTAGTACGTTGTACACTCAATTCCGGGCACCCTATATAAAAGTCTTTGAGGCGTACATAAGAGCTTTCTGTCAAATCTTTCACCATTGGACACTACAATTCGATTCCTCCTCGCAAAATTGAAATTGAAAACCAAAAACCTCTACACGAATGCACAAATGCAATGCGCAACTTGCCAACAACGTCGCAAGAGCCGCCGCATTGTCTGATACGACACTTATTGCTCGACTTCGGTCTCCTACTCTAACTCTATTGAAACCGACCTTATTTTCATCAATAAGAAACTGGTTATCCGCCAATTCAGCAAATCGCCACGTAAAAGCTATTATTCACATGGGAAGCGTGCAAAAAAAGATTCTCCGGCAAGGTGACCAGAGGTGAACGAAAAAAAAAAAACATGTAAACAAATTGTTTTACTAGAAGACCTTGGCAGTGAACAGTTCGTTTTTTTTGCGATCGAACGTGTATTCTGATTAATTGCCCGCTAATGAGTAGAATTACACGCCTTTTCGCGAGATTTTATTATAATGTTGCTATTACAGGTGCATAAATTTGCATTCGTTACCTTCGTACGTGTGTAAACGAGAGATAACGCTGAAATATTAAAGACAGCGTCGGACGGTTAATAGAGATTGTTTATATAAAGAACAATTTGTTAAAAAGTACATACTCTCAGTTAAAACTAGTAAAACATAGTCTACATAAAGAGTATGTAACCCGTATAACAATCCTCAAAATTACCTACTTTTACTAAAATAATATTCTGGCGTAATGAATTAGTTCTATGTCGCTCAGTCGCTATCTGACCGGCTGCGGAGCGAGCTAATGTATGATGTTTTTTTTTTCAAAACAGGAGATTTCGTCGGTGTTACGTCCATACAATACGGCATAATAGCCGTTACTGGTCCAGTCAGAAAAAAGCGCATAACCTAAATCCCAAAAAAGTTCATGTTTGGGCAGGCATTGTTGGAGGACGTATTGTTGGACCTTTCTTCATAGTTCGAAATTTGAATTCTGAAAAATATTTAAATCTGCTAAGAAATCAACAACTATGGTTCCAATAGGAAGGAGTACCACCTTTTGCGACGACTATTAGGGGGTATTTAAATGCACAATTTCCAGGACGCTGGATAGGTAGAAGGTGTACAATTAATTGGCCAGTGCGCTCTCCGGATCTAAATTCCTTAAATTTATGTCAATCGACCAGATAAAATTGAGGACTTGAAACCGAAATCAAATGAAATCCGGGCTACTCCTGAAGACTTCCTAGTAAATGTTATTGACGAGTTTCGGGACCGGCTTGGGTATTGCTTAGCGGAAAATGGAGGTCACTTTCAACACCTCATTCGCCCCAATTATTCAGTTTTGTTGTTTCATTATTAAAAAAATATTCAGTTATTGTCGCCAACTTCTGTAGCGGATTTTCGCAGTTTGACCTTGTGGGGATCCCCAAGGTCAAAGGAGGGGGTCACTGAAGGCCATATCTGAATGTAAAATTTTCCATTCTCTCTAAGGTCAAATCTAAGGTCACCGTTAAATAGCCAGGAAAAAATCGTAAAAGTATGTATCTAACATTTACAGTTACTCGTACGACATTGTAACGTACTCGTATACTATTTTTATTGAACAAGGATATGTATTATGTGCACTCTCGCTATTTCATGTAGTTGTAGTTGTACAAGACAATTGAAAATAAAGAAATCTATACGTGCATACGTGTGTTCGGAACGAGTTTTCAATCATTTAGATACTGATTATTAATAATTAACCATTAAAACACGTAAGCGCCATTATCTCGCTTTTTAATAGCCCAGATTCGAAATATGCCGTCCGACCACATTTCCAGTGGCACCTTATTATTTAAATACGGTAACTGTAAAAGACCGCCAACGGCATAAATCATATAGACATTCTCGACGAAAAGCCATCGGGACTATTAAATTTATAAACGATTTATGCATGATCGTATAAAAAAAATTCAGTTGATAAAATACAGTAGCCGGTTTTTAGAAGAGATCTGGTTACTTTCGGCAAAAAGGTGATGTGTATTTCAGGTTGTTCGACATTATTGTTGAAAATCGCTGTCGAACTATTTGCTTGATAGAAATTGTTTTAATGTTTTTTATTCTAGATCACGACTGTTTGTTCTAAGAATTAAAATCTCTATGTTACGCCTATCACAGGCTAATCACTCCATTTGTCCTGTTTCCGTAATAAATTTAAGGACAGTTTCTAGTGGTTACTTCTTTTGGTTCTCTTGTTGTAGCCCCAAAGTTCGAATGCCGAACAGCTGCCAGTGCTGGGCATTCGCATAATATGTGGAAGGGGGTTCCTACCCTCTCTCCACACCTACAATCGGGATCATTTTTCACCCCGATTGTGGTGAGATGTCGTATGAGTGGACGGTGTTCTATGAACAGTCCCACTATTCATCTCAGCTGGTTTATACCCAGTTTTATAAGATCTATTATCAACAAATATAGAGAAATAACATTTCAAAAATTTTGCATTTCTAGACGAAAATTTTATTAATAAAGCCCCCGCCAAAATCTAAGCCACTGATGTAAAATGGACGATCTATTGAAACACAATCTTTAGATAAGCTCCACATACATAATTTGTCGGGCCTTAAACCGATAAAATACTGTACATTTGCTACAATTTTTTTAATTTCTCTCAGTCCGTTCAATGGCCAAAATCTCAGTCGAAAATTTGACAATACCGTTTGTGGACCAGTGTAATATCTTTTTAGGCATACATTATGTTACAATTGAATTTATCAAAAATAGTACGTTGTTACGTATATGGGCATTAATATTTTCAGCAGAGCAAATAGAAGAAAAACGAAAAAATAAACTGATGTCATCTAAATCAAGTTTTTACAGTTCCTATTATAATTCGTACATTTGTTGAAAGAATAAAAGGAGAATGAGATTGATCACCTAGATGATTTTTTGAATCAAGAGCTAGCTTTCAGCTAGGCTGTTCTAAGCTGTAATTCCTGAATTATTACTAGTGCTACCACTGGACTTCGTTAATTAAAAAAAATTATGTCCCCAACAATCATTAGATATAATGTAAACTCAGCCCCTAATGTATTTTTATTACGCAAGTTCATGACACATTCGTGTAGGGTGGCTAGCTCACTTACGTGAACAGAGGGTGAGCGATGTCACGAAGGTCTTATAGTCATGCAAAACTATATGAATCACAGAGGAAAGAAACACATAAGTCATGGGAGAATATTGTGTGGTTGAGGTTTTGCACCATCGTACATGAATGAGAAAGAAGTTGTTAAGGAACAACGTTCTTCATCTTTTCTCGTTGGTTGCCTTCTAAATAAGTACTTAACCTTTTTTTACCAATTCCCATACAGTTCGAAATAAGCAGCTACAGCTACAATGGACAGCTTTAAGTAGCTACTAGATCCAAATACATAGAGAATAAGAAATATGTTAATAAATGTCAGTAGAATAAACCCGTAAGGACTTTATTCCTGGTCAACTTTTATTCTACTAACGCCCCATTTCTAATTAATATCCTCCTAATTTCCCTAAACATATCAGTACCTTACCCGACTCGCCCCTATGTTCAACTAGCCCCACCCTACCCTACTTTTCTTAAGACACAACATTCAGCACCGTGAAAGTGTTTGTTTTGGCTAAGAAACGAAAGTCCCATGAATATAAAAAACGTTTCAGTCGCAACATAGTGTGGTAATGTTGTATGCACGCAACTTTACGGTCAAAGTAAGGTAAACACAGGTCATACATTATTTTTATGCAATAGTAGATAAGCAAAAATATGTTGATTATCCTTGTATAAAAGTATTTCTAAATGCGATCGATTTAAAAAAAAAAACCTGTTTGCAGTTTATTTTCATTTTTATGATTTTTGAGATGAACAATTTCATTGAAACAATGTTACAAGAGAATAAAATTGAGGTGTCATTTTGCAAAATATTGCATCAATATATTGATGGAACATAATATACGACTATATATTACTATAGGTACTAACTAACCTGGAAATTGAACATCTCAGGTTGCATATACTACATATGCATGTATGCATAATATATTGTACATACATATAAATATATGAAATTTGATATTATGAGAATTAGTGTAGGAGGAAATTAGATATCCTTACTACAAAGGAAAAAAAACATATGTAACTCAATCACCGTGGACTAGGTAAATTATGATTTTTCTGTAATTAAACTGACAGATCAATTGTATGTTTACCTTCACATTTTGCTATTCAGTGACACCACATGTTATTAAACCGAGTTTTTTCATTAATTTTTATCGGTAGCTATTTGCTATTACTGGCAATTTAAAATAATTAATATCCTCACCACATTTTTTAAATAGGGCCATTTTAATAACGACTATTTAAAATATTTTTTGGCAAACCAGACCATTTCAGTTAATAAAAGTTCAACATTCAATAGGCACTACTGAAGCATGCAGCTTGTGAGTTAAAACCATTTTATATGAGGGGATTTCCAGAATATTTTAATGCACTAAATAAATCAATTCAATAAAAAAAAGGTATCATAAGAAATTTGTAGTTTTATGTGGTTAGAGAATCATTACACGTTTCATTAATTACATTCATATTATTTTAAATTAATACTTTTACAGTAAATTAACACTTTTACAGAGGTTCTTGAAAAGCTTGAAAGTGTCATGCGTGTGAGACCAAAGTAATGATCAAGAACAACTGGATGTTGCATCACGACAATGCGGCTTGTCACACAGCCATTTCAGTAAACGAGTTTTTAACCAGTTAAACATTCCTGTAGCTCCTCAGCCTCCTTATTTGCCTGACTTGAGTCCTTCTGATTTTTTTCTCTTCCCGATATTGAAAAATTACCTCAAGAGACGTCATTTTGGGATCATAGAAAACATTCAAACGGTTGTAACCGACCAGCTAAAGCCTATTCCAGTATATATGAGTTCCAGCACTGCTATGAGGAATGGAACAACCGTCTCCAGCGCTGTGTGGCTTCCCAAGGAAGTTATTTTGAAGAAGGCAATACTGAAGTGTAATTCTATTCGAATAAAAAAAAAAAAAAAAATCAGTATCATTACTTAATTTATATACTTCGTATAAAAATCCTATTTTAACACCTGTTCTATCTCAACCTTTAAGCGTTGTTTTGCAAATAGTGCGATTTGCAAAATATTCGTACTCGTATTTGTTCTTACTATTGATAAACGTTGTGGAAAGACAGCAAAACGTACTGAAAAAAATGGGTTATATATCACTACTAATTCAAAGCGAGATTTATTATGAGCTTTTATACTTTCTTAAAAAAAATAAGTTGAATATTTATGTTTGTACGAGAAAATACAATTTTTGATAATTTCCAAGTGTTTTATAACATGTGAATTTTAATTTTTAGTAATGGAATATTGTCGAGTAAGTTTTTTTTAATTAAAAAACTGTATTTACAAGATAGTATAATAAACTTATTTAAGATTTTTATAGAGTATTAGAAGTTTTATTTCTAAAAGTGCTAAGTGCTCGAAGAAAAAGTTGATGTATACGACTTACTGTATTGCAAAGGGTTAAATCCAAAAATGTGGATCAAACGCGAAAGGGGTCAGCTACGATTTTAAATTTTATAAATTTTGAATCTACTTTTAATCTAGAATCAGCCTGCGCAAACCGATTTTGGACTCATTTTCATCACAATTTTTCCACCTTCAAGCACACTGTGATCTTAGATTGGACTTTTCCCATATGATCCTTAAATGAGTCTGGAATATCAAATGAAATGATGATGACAAACCCTCCGACTTTTAATGGGTTATTATTATTACTTTGCGGCTTATTACTTTTAGGATCCTCGATCTACGCATTTCTGATCGTTGATTGCGAATTAAGGGGTGAAATTGAAATCTGGAACCGACGCACTGCACCTGGCTGCATACTGCGACGGCGTGCACCACGCACGGCAGTAGCGGCACGAATACGCCGTTCCACGACAAGGGCAATAAATCAATGCGGGCAATTTGATATTTTTTCCGCCGACTTAATAGCTCCCGTTCTATTATACAACACCTAGACTCATTTTAATCTCATTCAGTTTCTGCGAACGGCCGGTTTTATTTCTGTTCGGTCGGAGAAAACGATTCGACGAAATTATTTTCGTTGTAAGTCACAATGCCGTTCATTATTTACGCGCAATATATTTTCGAGTTATTCGCCACCCGCCGCGTCGAGCCAACAATGAACGGCCAGCGGCGGAACCCTGGGGGGGCCGAGGAGCCCAAAACTCCCCCACAGATGCTAAAGGCCGCTTCAGAGTTCGCAATTTTTCTTGCGGCAATTAATATTGCAGCATTTTTATTGCGCAAGAGATTTCAGTGTTATTTTACAGCAATTTTCATTGTTAATTTTAGTTGCCAGCCACTGTTACCAAAATATAACTGATGAACTCATTTGCTACAAGAAGGTTTAACCATGTTAAACAAACAAAATAGACATGATTATATCAATCTCAATGTGGGAAAATTCAGAAAATCACAAAATTCAGAAATTTTAGATATCACAAAACACAATACAAACGAAGCCACCTCACGTTGAATGTCGAGGTTATGTCAAACAGTTGGCAATATGTAAAATTGCCAACTGATGCCAACAAAAAGCTGATTATATTATAATCAGAGGGGAAGAAACAATATATTTTGGGGACATTAGTGTATTGGTGCATTAGTTTTGATGAGGTTAGTATTTTAAACAGATAACTTAGTTTCTTAACATTTGGAGCGCCGGAAAATCTTATATAAGACGCTCTCCATAGGCTATACAATCATTCTTAAATTGTAACGAAACTTACTAGTCTTTACTTTTTGGAGGTCGTTGATCACGAAAAAAAATGCTTTGGGGTTGACACCCCCTAAAAAAGTACCCCCGATTCTGATATCAATGTAAGATTGAGTTTTGAGTAAAATATAATTTTTAAAATAAAATTTTATATTCCATGTGTCTATGAATGGTGGCAGATACCCCTGAGGGAATATCTCGTGGACGTTTCTGATAGTAAACGAATGAAAACCAATTCTTGTTGCTATTTCCAGGGGTGTTTCTGAGTTAGACGATATTTGAAAATATTTTTACAACGCGTAATAAATTACCCGTTTAGAATCAACTGAAAATACTGCTCAAAAAAAATTTAAAAACTAAAAAAAAAAGCAATACTAAAAACTCAAAAAAAAACGAAATACCAAAAACTCTAAGGAAATAGTAAAAAACGAAGAAAAAATTAAGCCACAACGTCTCTCTACGTCCTCGTCGTTGGCTTCGGGTGATACTGAAGGAGAGACCATCAATCACACACTGAACGGCAAAATTATTCCAAAATCACTAAGATCATCATAAGATCATCAATAACTTATCATAAAAATCAATAAGATTTTGAATCGACGGAGGGAAAATGTGTTTACGCTTCGGATTGGCTAGTGACAGCCTACTATGTTTTTTTCCAACTTATTCTTGTAAATTATCTATTTCAGGAATTTTTTTTATGTTCTTGAATTATTGACTGACCCTTGAATGGCCAATAAATATTTTACAGTGAAAGTCGTTTAAAATTTGATAAAACAATTTTATTACCCTTGAATTCTTATTTCACCCCAACATTTCGTCTGTGAGATTAGACAATTTCACACATGGTACTCAAGAGCTATAGTGAATAATGAATTACGCAAAGCATTGAACACCTGAAGAAAGGCATCTAATCTTACAATTAAGAAGTCAAAACAAGACATACGCTTCCATTGCTAACGCACTAAAACGATCACCATTGAAAAGGTCTTAAAAGAACAAAATTTATGTAACAGAAAAAGCAGCAGAAAGGAGAGGCCGTCCGAGAAAACTTGACGAAACACGAAAACTTGATAATCGTACAGCACATAAAGTTGGTAAAGATCCTTTTTCGACATCTGTGACTATAAAAACGAGATTGTGCTTAAACGTTACTACCCGGACAATAAGACTTAGAAGAAAGAAAATTGTATGGTAGAGTTGCCAGAAAAGTTCCATTCCTAAGTAAGAGAAATATACAGCAAAGATTGAAATTTGCTCGAGACAATTGTAACACAAACTATCAACGAAATTGGCACAACATTCTTTTCAGTGACGAAACAAAAATAAATATCTTTGGATCAGATGGAAGATTGTATGTACGAAGACGTAAGAATGAGGAATTCAACCCAACAAATACTATTGGTACAGTTAAACATGGCGGAGGAAATGTTAAAGTGTGGGGCTTATTTTCTTATAATGGAGTGGGCCCTATATTTAGGATTAAAGAAACTATGAATAAAGACATTTATGCGGAAGAAAATATGCCGTTAAGATGTTGGGTGTACCAGCAAGAGGGTGTACCAGCATGATAATGACCCCAAAGCACACACAGTTAAGCAGTGGTTTACAAGTAATCAAATATCAGTTTTAGAGAGTCCTTGCAGTCACCAGACTTAAATTCTATTGAGAATCTTTGTAAAAAGTTAAAAAACCGAACTGCTTGTAAAAAATCGGCAAACAATAATATGCTGTGGGAAGAAGTTAAGAAAGCATGGTATTCCATCCCTGTAGAAACTTGCAGAAAATTGATTAATTCTATGCCAAGGAGATGCGAAGCTGTTCTTAAAAACAAAGGTCATTCTACAAAGTACTAATGTAATAATAATGTAGTAATAATATTATCAGGATTAGTAACAGTTACATTTATTCGCGGCTTTCTTTGTACAATACTCTTAATTTTTTGTACATGTTTAATATCCATTGGAATTTATTATGTATTTATATCTGAATAAAAGATACTTTCTTACTAATTTCATAAAATAAGCACAATAATTTGAAAAGGGTGTTCAATTAATCGACCGATTTGTAACGCAGTGTTGTCATGAGCTGCCACTGGTTGTGGTGTACGAAAAGCCAAAAAAAAAAAGATATGTACAAACGGAAGGTTAGTCAACCCGCGCTGTATTGTTTACGATTTAACTCACACAGCGGGCTCCGGTGTACCTTAAAAATAACGTAAGGTTCTATTTGTAAACTTCGCTAAGGATTCGTCAAAAGTACCGTAAAAGTCAAGGTTAACATTCGGCTTGGTCGGTCGACAAAGAGAACCAAATGGAAAAGGGTGCGGTTTGCTATAGAAGTTAATCGCAGAATCGGCTTGCCAAAAACAGATATGAATCAGCCAGCAATTAATAACAATAACCGACGTAAATTTATTATTTTTTTTTACATCAGACCTACAAAATGATCCAACTAAATTTATTACCATCTATTACAAGGTTTTTTATAGGTACAGAGTTTTTCCTTATATTTTTTTCACCCCTCCAAAAAGTTTATTTCTCGACATAGAATAAAAAAAGATAGACAAAAGTTGCAGTATTTTTTCCTGAAAAATTTTAATATGTTAACCAAAATCAGACGATACCCAAAATTTAAAAAAAAAAAGTTAACTTGTTGTTTTTTAAAGAAAGCACCTTATATGTATTGTTACGTTTTTGAAACCCACTTTTACAAAATTTATTTCCACATTCCAAAAATTTATAATATACACTAGTATCAAAAATTAAAGGATATTATAAAAATTCCAAATTTTTGGGTGATTTTCAACAAGGGATAACTCGGAGAAAAATGGTCGTAACAGAAAAAAAAAGGAAATGAGAAAAAAAAATTGAAACCAACAAAAAAAATTACAAATTTTTGCTCGTTTCTAAAATGGTCTGTGAACTTCAAAAAATTGTTTTTCATCATGCGACTATAAAGTTCTTTTAGACAATTTAATCAGCTTTAATTTGACCTCTTAACGAGCTCCGTACGATGATTTGCCGCGGAGTTATCGTCGATGAAAGCAAAAATGATTGGTGATTTTTTGGTTTTTTAAAAATGGCGAAATATCGAATTTTTCATTTCAAAAATCATCTAAAAACTGAAAAAATTTGAGGGTATTCTTAGGGATGATTTTTTGAAATGAAAAATTGCAATTTTTCGCCATTTTTAAAAAACCAAAAATCACCTCTAAAAATTCTGAAAAAAATTGAGGGTATTCTTTGACTAATTCTAAGACATTTTTGTTCTGACATTTTTGAAAAAAATCTTTTTTTTTCGATTTTTTACAACGAGTAATGTTTTTGAGCAAAAAATATGGATTGTCGCCAAAAAAATCATATTGAACAAATGCATAAAAATCGAATTTTTTGCTTGTTACGGTGATTTTTTGCCGAAACGATACATTTAAACCTTCGGGGCACTAAGAAAAAAAAAATCACAGCGCTTTGCAACTTTGAGGGTTTTTTGGGCACTGAGGTTAAAAAATTACCGACGATATCCTTCGTTCATCCACTATATCCAAAGTTATACCTAAATTTCCAAATATCCTTAAATTCGCAAGTTTTTAACTTTTTTTCAGCCAACATTATCGCCTCAAAAATATTTTTTTATCAATCGCGCCCGATTGTGTCTTATAGAGAATGTTTTGCAGTTTCCAAAACCCTACCTCCATTTTCTGTACGATCATTAGTTCCCAAGTAATTGATTGTCAAAGTTGAAAAGGACTTTTTTGCTTTGATCGACGATAACTCCGCGGCAAATCATCGTACGGAGCTCGTTAAGAGGTCAAATTAAAGCTGATTAAATTGTCTAAAAGAGCTTTATGCTCGCATGATGAGAACCGCTCCCGCTAGTTCGCTTTTAAGACCAGATCTGAAAACTAGACACTTGAGGCTACAATTTCCTTTTTTTTATTTTCTGTACGAGGTGTTTCCATTTTTCTCCGAGTTATCCCTTGTTGAAAATCACCCAAAAATTTGGACTTTTTTAATATCCTTTAATTTTTGTTACTAGTGTATAATATCTATGTTTGGACTAATCAAATTAAGTTCATATTCACCTTCACCTCGAGGTTATTAGACGCAGAATGGAATAGAAGACCAATGGAATAGAAATGGTGTCAAAATATCCCCGTTCAAATAAATGTATCCGTTTTAATTTATATTTATTTATTTATTTTAATATTCGGATGATCCATTAGTATTGTCCATTAGAAAAGTCCAAAAGTTGGGCAAGTCGATACCACGTTTATTAAGCGAAGCCGATGCTAGCATCGGAGTAACAGCTGAACACAACTTTTCTCCCGCAGTTGTCGTTTTGACTGTGGGTGGTTTATATAAATCACAGCACAATCGGTACCTAAACCTGACATCCATGCGAGAATGATGTTTTAGTTTGGAGAGGCCTTCGCGGCGTGTATCATTGGGAACTTTTGTAGGACGATACCACCACGGCCAAAGCAGTTTGGCCGTCCAGGCCTCGACCTTCTACGTCCGTGGCTGGGCAAAGTTATGCTACTGCACGATAATGCATGTCCCCATGTGACAAAACAGACACACCTTGAACTCATGCAGTCAGGTTTTGAAGTTCTGCCCCATCCATCGTATTCAACAGACCTTTCCCCCATTGACTATCATTTGTTTCTATCCTCGGCAAACATTTAATAAATATGTAAATCATTTGACGACCATATTTGAACATATCAGCAAGGCTCAATACTTACGAATCAACCGGATATTCAATCCGTTTTGTTGCACACTATGTATGTATCATGTATGTATGTAGGTACGGGTATTGACATTAACGAAAGGCATTTTTTTTTATTTGTTTAGTTTATTGTCGACATACTTATTACTTACGTAAAAATTCCGATAAGCCTACACAAAGAATAAAATAATAAAAACATTTTATGAACACTTTCTCAATCAGAGGTCGTTTAAGTAAATAATTATTTTTAATGAGAAATCGGGTAATATACGTTCAGTTTTATTATTGTTAGGCTTAATTTATAATAACGCTTACTTAGGCACGGTGAAATGTCTCGCTAGCTACATGAAAGTCTCGATTACGGTTGGTTTTTTTTTAATGTTTATTTCCTCTTAACTAAGATATTAAATGTCGTATAATCACGGCGTATGGGCATAAAATTACAATTTTAACTGTAATATAATAAAATAAACTGTCTCTTATGTTTATCTGGGGCCATTTTATCTAGGAGGAATGATCATTTCAAGTGGTAGCATTATGAAACACCAGAACCACAAACCAAAACGTGTAGATAGGACTCGGGCAGTAAATATAGAGTAACAGTATTCAGCAGTACGTGGCTATTGGTGTGGTGTGGCTATTAAATAACCGAACTGTTGCCATAACACTTTTTATTCGTTATCAATTACAGTAGCAACTTTTTCGCTTTCAGTGTACTCCCCCTTGGCGATCTCTACACCGCTCCATACGACTTTTGGTTGTTGAAAGCAGTACTGGAAGTCCGCTTCTATCAGCTGGTTGAAAACCTCTGTCGCTTTTGCTTTAACCGCTTCCACGCTTTGTTTCGAGATCGTAAGTAAAAAGCCACGATTCACCACAAGTAATCACCGTGTCTAACAAGCCTGGATCAGTGTCAATGTTGTTTAGAATGTCAGCGCAAATGTTCATTCTTGATTCCTTTTGCTCGGGAGTGAGGAGTTTTGGCACCATTTTTGGCAAGACTTTCGAATTGCCCAACAGTCCGATCTTGATAAGATATATATCATTAAAAAGGGTTTTCAAAATGCTGTCGAAAGGTATTAGTCCCAAAGTGCGGAAACGCAAGGTTCAAAAGTTACAGTCGTTCAAAGTTGAAAAATGCAATTAATTAACTAATTAATTAAATGTAATTAATTAGCCTAACCTAACGTAACCTAACCTTGCGACTTGCGACACTCGCGACACTTGCGACTATTGCGACACTTGCGACTCTTGCGACACTTGCGACTCTTGGGACACTTGCGACTCTTGCGACACTCGCGACACTGGCGACACTTGCGACTCTTGCGACACTTGCGACTCTTGCGACACTTGCGACTCTTGCTTGCGATTCTTGCGACTCTTGTGACACTCGCGACACTGGCGACACTTGCGACTCTTGCGACACTTCGACAGCATTTGAAAACCCTTTTTAATGATATATATCTTATCAAGATCGAAGTGTTGGGCAATTCGAAACTCTTACCCCATTTTTTGCGCAAACTTTGCGCATGTTGAACGATTCATGCAAAATCTGGCGAACATTTTTTGTCGATTCCTGTTATTTCAGCAAGCCTTCGCATGCTTAGACGACGTTATTCGCGGATTAATTTACTGGTTTTTCAGTTCGGTTATTTATTTAATAGCCACACCTCATATACAGAGTCAAAAAATCCCAAACATATTTAATATGACATACTTTATACCTAAAGTCAACATTTTTCGAGAAATTTACGATTGAATATCATAAAACTAGCTCATAAATTTAATATTCATATATTTGTCTAATCCTGCTGTCGAGGTTTCCTTGGTTTTTATTTCTTTATTAATGGTTGCATCGACGTTGTCACGGCATTTTCAAAACTGACAATTCTCAAACAGCGATTACCCTTGTTTACTGTAAAATTTAATACTGCCGAAAGAAAATGGATAAATTAAGTGAAACTCAGAAAATAGACATACAATCTGTCACAAAAAAAAAAAAATTAATCTCCTGAAGATGCCAACTTGGTTGGCGAAACGCGCGTCGAGAAAAGTGTAGTAGTTCGGTGTTTCGTGGAAAACGTCCAGTTTTTTGTTTCTACGGCGAAGGTTCCAGTACCCACTCCAGGATCTGTCACATAAAAACGTGTCGCCGATATTGCATATAAACTGATCCAGGTATCGCCCAGCTGTGACCAGCTGACGACCAGGTGACACAGCTATGTATTGACACTGATAATACACGTGTTCCACGAAGCTTTTGCTTCGTTAAGGTCCACACATTTTCTATCGGGTTGGCATCTAGTGACTATGAAGGCCAGGCTAATGTGTAATGTGTTGAGCCTTCCACTGCACGCAATCTGGTCGACCCTCAAGTTCCGAGAATAAGAAATTAAACGTTGTTTCGTCCACCGAAAAAAAATCCTCATAAACCGACTCAAGAGATAGCACTAGACAACGAAACTGGAGAATCGTATGTACAGAGGATTTTGAAAAAAAGAAATAGCCGCATCAAATAGAACTAATCCACGAGCTTAACGAAGATGATCCAGGTCGTCCAGTTTCGTGAAACTTCAATCAACATTTACAATAATGATTTTTTTTTACCCGTAGAATATTTTTCGTCGTAAATTCTGTCAAAACTGTCGCCGCTGGGCTTCCACCAATACAAATTGGGGGATTAAAGCTCACACTCCATATCCTCAGTCCGACAATGTTTGGGCCAGTATTGTGAACAACATAACTACCGTATTTTTTCGATGGTACTTTAACAGGTCAACCCCAACGTTCCAAGAGATCAAATTCGGTTTCAACAAAATGCCGCGACTCCACACTTTGGTAGAGAGGTTGAGAGACAATATTGAAACGAAGCATTTCCGCGTCGATGGATTGGGCGAAAAGGTAAATAGAGTGGCCTGCTAGGTCCCCCGACCTAACCCCTATGGACTTATTTTATGTAAAACAATTTATGTGCCCAACAATATATGTATAAGAATCCTTTGTATATGTAAGAAACTACTTCCGCCCACCATAAATCGTGTCGCATAACGCAACACGTTGAAAAACATTATTTTTTTGCCGTTTGCCAATCCTTATCGTTTCATCACCGGCATAAATTATACCTACTTATTCCGCTCATTGTTAATTATGATTAATACGCGAAATTTAATTATTATCGTGGTGTGTTTGGAATTAATTATGAAACAATGTGGAATTTACAGGACGTGTATGAACATCGTTTGTCGTGTACATACGAGATTTTTTTTCGTATCAAGGATAACATAATAAATTCATTTCGTGGCCTGGAGTATGAAATGGAATTCAGTGCTGCGTTATCAGTACAAATGCTCTATGACTCGCCGAGTGTTATCAGCCGGTTGACTAAACAATAAGATAAACTTAGAAACAGAAAAACAAACTAGACACAATAATTATATCCAAGCGTATTGTAATAATGAAATTAAAGTAAAGTATTGAGTGAAAAGTCATCAGAAATCAGGATTTCGACCTTATTGGGTCTCATCAACATGATGACAACTAACAACAATGAACCAGAGCCTCGGCTTGTTTTCATATTTCGATATATCGATATTTTTACACCAAGGCATGATTACCTAAAAAATTGTCAAAATATTCGAACGTGAAAAAAAATTACCACATATTTGGCGGTTGTATTAGTTTCATTTATTATTAAAATACATATTTATTTATTATTAGTGAAGTAAAAAAGACAATTATTATTAAAGTCAAAAGTTTAAATAATTGTTTCTTATTCAAATTTTACTCAAACCAACATTCATCAGATATAGAAATTAGAAGCACTCTTTCTTTGCTGTGGTCACCGGTTAATCTGCTTCTATTATCTGGCACAGCTAAATTGACAGCCGAAGCAAGTCTTTCGGATGATACTGAGGAAGCTTGACAGATTAAATATTTTAAAGCAATCTCAGAGAGAACCGGCATAAAATGGCGAGAATTCACCCAAAACTGTATCGGGTCCGGTTTTCTTTCTACTAGTGGTTGGTCTAGATACTGTTTAAGTTCATTAGGCACACAACCAGAGCTTCGAACCTCTGCTCTATTTATGACAATAATAGGTGGAATATATAATTACTATAAAATATAATAAAGCTCTTAAAAAATATCGAATTCGATACTCCGAAATAAATATCGAATATCGATATTTCGATATTCAAAATAACGACGATATTTATCGATTATTTTCTGAAAAAATATCGATATTTGGTGCCCTTCCTTACATCACTGTATTTCTCCTGACGTGAAAACAGGCACCAAATATCGATATATCAAAATATCGACAATAATTTAGGTAATCGATATATCGAAATATCGATATTTTTTTCTTAGTATATATCGATATTGTCTAAAAATATCGATATGATATATTTCGATATATTTTTTCCATTTGCCCATACCTACAGTGGTGACACATATGGAACTGGACTGTCCTAGTGTGCATAAATAAACAGGACTCGGCGTGTTCTAGCGGGTCTAACAAGCACATTAGTGCATGGCGGTGTGCTGTAGGTAGGAACGACATCTAGCGGTTGCTTAACTTGTGACACCTGCCTTGGAACACGTCGAGTCCTATTTGTGCACACTAGAGGGCCGTCCATATGTGTTACTACTGAAATATTCAATTTTCAGCATAGGCTTCATCTCAATCAATATCTTAATCAGATGCAAAAAAGTGTACAGAAAACTTTAAGACGCTTATAAGCTAATTCAAAAAATATGAGAGGGATAAAAATAATTCTGATTCACCCGAGTTTTAACTCTTAAGAATTTTCCCACCAAGTTTCATTGCATTATCTCAAAACATTATTATGGACACATCGTATATTAATAAGTAAAAACTAAAGTGTACATATGTATATTGGAAACAGATTTTCCAAAAAACATAAAAACGATTATATTTAAAAGTTAGCCGCAAATATAAAAAAAATCCAGTTTTAGTTCGACTGCTCTTCTTGAAGCCTTGTAGAGCCATGAAGACTTTACTCGATTCTTTCAGATGCCCGCCTTCTATTTATTATAAAAAGTATGAATATACTTGACCCTAAGGAGGTAATATTTTTAAACGACAGAAACATGTACACGATGACAGAATAACAAGTAGAATTATTATGGCCAATACACTTCTTCCAAGGTCCTGCTATTGCTGAATGGGAGTTGGCACAAGAACAAATGGCATTCTGCGGAATACGCGTTGCCACTCGGGAGACTACAATATACAGGGTGTTCCTAAAAGGTATGTTTTAAATTAAACAGCGTGCTCTTGGATCACAATCGTGTCGATTTGACACAATTTACCCACATACAGTGTGCCCCACTTAAGATGTATCCACCCTTCTAGAATATTTATTTGTTAATAGTTAGGTCTCACAAAAAAAGCTTTTCATGCCTAGGAAAAATGTGTCCAAAATGGCTCAGTTAGTAAGATAGATACTCAGAAGTCCAAAAACTTTGAAAATGATTTAGTATTTTCGGAGTTACTTACAGTTTTACCTTTTTAGCGATATATTTTCACACTATCAACACATCACGCTCAACTTGAGCTTGTTAGACGCAGAATTTCACAAGCTGCCATCCTATTAAAAGCAGAAAATTATCAGTATTTATCGACCTTAAAAAAGTGGGTGTACGACCACTTTCGTTGCTGACTGTATTTTCAACAATCTCCGCAAGAGATGCTTGTCGCTCATTAAATGTTGGTGAATTATTTCGTCCTTCGAGGGTTTGGTTAATAAATGTCGGCATTATAATCTATCTGCTATCCCAATTAGCGTCATCGTTATTATTAATTAACATCGTATCATCATATACATTAAACGCCTACAATTTTACCATATTCGTATATATTTTTTTAACTATGAAGCAACGCAAGTATAAACTGGGACAGGGAAAGGTGCTTGAAATAATAATTAGTTAATATTACAATTTTCTAGATATTCGCATTTCAGTATATTTTATCTACAGTGCAATTTCGATTACCTTTGTCATAATTTTAGTTTAGATCTCATTGTTAGTTTTTTTTAAGAGGTTTAAAACTTAAATTTTAATAAACAATAATTACGGTCCGTAGATTCTGTCATCTGTGAAAAATATATTCATAGATCATTTCAAATTTGTACGTGTTGGGCTACGTGTAATATAGATTGTCTTAAAATTTATTTATCTTTGTGTTATTGCTAATCTCAGACAAAATACGAACACATGTGTTGGAATTCATGGAAAACGTACATAAACTGATATTACAAAGCATGTATTTAGTATTTTGACTTTTTTGGTACCTACTTCTTTTAAGGTTGTTTAACAATGTAATGAACGAAGATTAGATAAATTAATAAATTAAATATAAGAAAAAATTATAAATATTGTAAAAAATGTGAAAAACGGGTTGTTTCACCAAAGACATTCTAGACATCTCAATTTTTCATTAAAAAACGTCAAAATTTAACTGAGTACTCCAGATATACTACTTTGAGAAAAAAAATGTTCCATATAGAGTTTTTCCAAAAAAGGTATTTATTTTGACAAATGAAAGGTGAAATTTTTTGAAAAAATACAGATCTCATTTCTACAGAAATGATCAATTATTTATTATAAGAATTAACATTTTACAATATTTTACTACAGAAATCTATTCAAAAGTGCTTAACAGAAGTGAATATTAAGAATTAAATTAAGTATTATAAAATTATTATTATTTGCAACACGATCTTTGGTCTTTTTTTTTGCGATTTCGGAGACCTACAGAATGAACTGAGAAGGACGTTGTCAGGTAAAAACTTCATCCTGGCACACATTAAGACCTTACCAACAAGTCCGGAGCGTTTAGTCACTGTCTCATCCCTTTTCCAGACCCCGTGAGTGACCTCTCTGCATTTACGCTGGGTTTTGCATTGTTTAACCTCTGTTTGGCCATTTCCCTTGATCCTAATGCTACAAAATAAATTGTTGTGGGGTGCCACAACTCGCTTTCACCCTTTGACAACATTCTTTCCCTCGTAAAATTAGAAGAAACGGGTGATGTTTTGGTGGTCTACCTTGCAGGCGCAAACCCAGTCGAGAGTTCACGCGCCCAAGTCACAAAGAACGCTTGTCACATGGCTCACAGTGTCTGGAAAAGGGTTGAAGGGATGGGACAGTGACCAAACGCTCAGGACTCGTTGGAATGGTCGTAATGTGTGCCAGGATCGGATTTTTACTCGACAACGTCCTTCTAAGTCCATCCTGTAGGTCTCTGAAACTGCTGCATATTTCTTGTGAATTCAAATTTCAACATGGGGTTGGTTTTTGGGGTGAAGACAGGGAACCGTTTAAGCAACAACACAGCGACTTCAGGCCGTTAAAACCAGCACTATAGGCTACCGAAATTTAAAAACAGCAAGTCTCTAACCCGAATAGAACGTAAATGGCGTTAATCTAAAAAGTGTTACGCTAATTTTGATGAGCAGTTTATTTGAGTTATTAGATACCAGTAGATTATTGGGTTCAGACCACTGCATTTACTCATAATAATCTCACTCTGATAAACTTTAAACAATGCTGGAGTGCTTGTCTAATATTTAATGTAAACTGATGATAATGTGGCTTTTAAAATTTCCTAAGTTGAAAATACTCGCACTTAGGTATCTCATGTAATAGTATCTCGAGATAATAAGTAGTTACGAGTGACTTGAACAGACTGAATACGGAAAATTTATGAACTAAAACAAAACTGTTTTCATTTTGTTATAAAATGTTACACTTAAGTTTTTGGGTATGTGCCAAGGCTAATGAATTACGTTTTTCAGACGTTGTTTCGCAAAATCTACATAAATAGATTAAGAGAAAATCTGGTTATAAGCGCGCATCATTAAAATTTTATTTATCCATGAATATTAGTAAGTTATGGGAGCCAGAATACACCTAAAATATTTGTAATAGTAACTCGTGTAGCATGGAAAGTGGGAGGGGGTTTCCTCAATTTGATTTGATTGCAGTAGTCCCGTATCAGCTGATGCTGTTTTACAACCTCCGTTGTATGCAATAAGTTGAATAGTGTGATATTTTTTTTGCGTACGCCTGTGTGGTACACCTTCATAGAGTTTTTGTCAATTAATGTCTACTGGTAATTTTAGTAATTAGATAATTAACGACGTTTTTCTTTGTTGGAATCACAGGTGAAGATATGTAGTTTATGATGTGATAACACTGTACTTTATTAAAAATGTAATTAAATACTTCTAAAAATAACAGTTAATCATTGCCTAATTTGTATATTCAAAATGACCCGAAAACATTTTATTTGCGGCTAAATTTATTTCCACAGCATTCCAGCTTTCTTTGTTGTCCGATTCAGGTAGAGCTTTAAGGGTTGAATGGTGTGTCGGGTGATCTCGATATAGGCAACCGGAAAAAACGGTACAATTTGTAAGGGTTCCGAAATATAAACATTTTGGATACAGGTAAAAAGACACCTACTGACTTTACCCACTAACCTAATTTCGGATTCAGATCCTGGCAGGGCCTAAATAACGGTAAAAGGAAAAATATCTTCAAATAAAGGTTGGTGTGTTTTTATGGCCATACACACTTCCTGGAAATCAGTTAGATACATACAAAAATTAACAAATAGTTTTGTATCTTTTAAATGTATATTCATTAAACATTTCCAAAATAATGCCAACAACTCAACATTAAGTAACAAATGAAACAAAAATATACACCTAAATTTGAATACACAAAGGTTCAATTTTTTGTTTCCTAATGTTTTATAACTGTTTTGTAATTCGGTACTTGATAAAACAGTGTTAAGACAGTAGCCCACAATGTTTTCTGTTTGATAGAGTCTAAAAACAAATTTTACCGTGACATGAAAAAAAATAAAACAAAATGCTTTTGCACTGATATTTTTTTATACTCTGCTGATTCTAAAATCGAATAGAATATAGTCCGAGATATTTCCTTTTTACTTATAATTTGAAGGTCATGCATTAAGGACAATGACTGGCTCAGGCTGGCTCAGTGCCATTTATGAATAACTTTTTTAAATTTTAAACTAGCCGTACTTACAACACATGTAGACATTTATACATATATGGAAGTAAGTATATATGTATAGAAGAGCGTGTCGCGACAAGTTTGAACAGAACTGTTTCTGGTGATACTTTCCCCACCCTGAGCTCGCTGGACAAGCCAGTGGGTCGCTCAGTTTCCCTGTAGCAGTCGTTTGAATTAGTCTATGCACCAGTGACGTGTCGAAAAAATGTTAAGTGGTCAGATGGAGCAACGGGTTAATCTCAAGTTTCTCTAAGAAGTAAGCACCCGAGGTCTTGCTGAAATAACAGGAATCGACAAAGAATGTGTTCGCCAGATTTTGCATGAATCGTTCATCATGCGCAAAGTTTGCGCAAAAAATGGTGCCAAAACTCCTCACTCCCGAGCAAAAGGAATCAAGAATGAACATTTATTTGGCGCTGACATTCTAAACAACATTGACAGTGATCCAGGCTTGTTAGACACGGTGACACTGAAGGGGACAAGATTCGAAAATATTGTTACGAACGCTGGGCCAGTCCGCCCCTGCCTGTTTTGACGCCGGCTGACCAAAGCAGCCGATAACCTGTGCTGACGTAAGACGCCCAGAAAAGCCACGAGTATTCGCGGCGGTTCGACTTCGCGCGCTGGAGGCTTCTCGTAGATACGCGACCCTTCTATAGGTGTATATAACGCGGGGTATCCAGGCGCGACGACAGTTCTATTTAAATATCGGCGCGGCGTTCCGTGCAAGGCTCGAATATAAATTGTATATTAAAATAAATTAGTATAGTTAAATAGTGTTAGTGTAGTAGTTGTATTAGTGTAAATAAATAGTGTTAGTTTAAATGTACGAGTTTAATTTTTCACACCTCGCGAACCCGAAATAAATAAAACGTTACATTGGTGTCCGGTGTGAGTGCGAGACGACAGGGAAAAAGGCCGATCTGCAAAATAGACTTAAAGAAGCTCTGGAAAATGAAGGTGAAAATCCCGACATATTTTTATTCGAAATTGCCGGTGACATAAATTCGGCGTTGCAAAGTTTAAAAGGAAGCCTGGAACAGAAACTAATAGAAAATGGTAGTAACCTGGAACAGAAATTTGAGGAAACGTCTGGAAACTTAAGAGGGATGGAGCAAAACTTAAGAGGGATGGAGCAAAGGTTGGTCGAAACGTCTGGTAACTTGAGAGGGATGGAACAGAAATTAATAGAAAACATGGACAAAAAACTAATGGAAAATTATACATCTTTAGAAAAGAAAATTATGGAAAATTCTAGTTACCTCCAGAAACAAATAGGCGAATATGTGGACGGAAAATTTGGAGAAATTGAGAATAAATTTCTAGAAGTAGAGAGAAAAATTGCAACGCTGAGTTTAGGAAGTGAGGAACAACAGCAAATGGTCAATACCTCTCTGAAGTCACCGGGTAGCGACAGCGACAGGTTGAGTAAACCCGAATTGAGCAGTCCTGTGGAAATTTCGAAAATTCGTATGAAACCACCACTGTTTGATGGTAAGAGCTCATGGGTCAATTATCTACGACAATTTGAGGCTGCAGCGAAGGCAAATGGTTGGTCATTGGCGGAGAAGGCTACAGCGCTGACGTTAGCGCTACGCGGCGATGCAACGGATATATTGCAGACGCTTTCTCTTGAAGAACAAGAGGATTACCACCAACTTGTCCGACACCTGGAAATGCGATATGGTCAGTCCCATCTTGAGCATGTCTACCACTCGCAGTTGAAGAACCGCTATCAGAAAAGTAACGAATCGCTGCAGGAATTCGAAGCGGACATAGCGCGGTTAGTTCGTTTGGCATACTCATCTACGCCGGAGAACGTCATGGAACGACTAGCCGTGCAGGCATTTTTAGATGGTCTGCGTGATACTGAGACCCGTCAAGCTCTGACTCTCGCTCGTCCCAGCAAGTTGGTGGATGCTTTAGCGCGAGCTTTGGAATTCGAAGCTGCTAAACAGAGTTGCAGAGGTCAAGCTAAGGTCCGTAGGGTGGAGGAAGGTGTTGAAGAAGGAACCTGCAATGAAGCAGAAATTAGGCGAGTCGTCGAGGGCATGTTGGAAAAGAGGCAAATTCGGTGCTGGAATTGCGGTAAGGTTGGACATGTCCGTAGTCGCTGCCCTAGAAATAAGGAAACGTCACCCTCGTCGGGAAACTAAAGGAGGTTGACCGTAGGGGGCAATCGTCAACCTCTAAGAAGCAAGCCCCAAAGAAAACAGCACGCGTAGCATCTCTTCAACACCCGTCTAATAGTGTTTTTGTCGATGGACTAGTCGATGGAAAAGAAAGACTGTTGCTATTAGATACGGGTGCAACGAGAACTATCATTAGACCAGATATTGTTGGAACAGCAGCAAGAATTACTCCGACCAGCTGGCGACTACGTACTGCAACTGGAGATCCCGCTACCATTCGCGGTGAGACCAATGTCACGATTGTCATTGGAAACGTGTCGTTTGAACATCGAGCACTGGTAGCTGAAATTGAGGATGAACTTATTCTTGGAATGGACATTATGAACACCAAGGGATTTAAACTGGACTTCAAGAATAATGTTCTGAAAATAAATGGTGAGGAAATCGTACTACATCGAAAGACGGAGGAAACAATTCGAGTTGTCCTGGCAGAGGATACGGCAGTGCCAGAACGAAGTGAAATGATCTTGGACGCTCATTTGGACGGGAACCCGTGTGTTGGAAATATAATGATGTTTGAGCCAAGATCTCACGACGGCGAGGTAGCCAGAGGAATAGCTGTAGGAAAAGCTCTGTTGCTGACCGAGAAAACAGTACCGGTGAGAATAATGAACCTCAATCATCACCCAGTGAATCTAAGGAAAGGGATTGCTTTAGGGTACTGTTCTTCGGTTTCCTCCGTCATTCGAAAGTTAGATACTCGAGGAAATTCAGTTGGGAGGATTACAGGCGAGTTATCAAACCTTCTGTCGTCTTCCTCAAGATCCTTGAGAAGTGATCAAACGACGAAGCTAAGGAGTCTCATTACTAAGTATGCAGACATTTTCGATAATGGGCAAGGAGGAAAGGGCAGGACAAATGTAATCCGACACAAAATCGACACGGGCGACGCTCGGCCCATCCGACAAACAGCAAGAAGATTGCCATTAGCCAAACGCGAGGAAGCCGATAAAATCGTGCAGGACATGGAAAAAGATGGAGTCATTGAACCATCTAATAGTCCGTGGGCTTCACCAATTGTATTGGTAAAGAAGAAAGATGGCTCTACCAGATTTTGTGTGGATTACCGTCAATTAAACAACGTGACAAAGAAAGACAGCTATCCATTGCCTAGAATCGATGACACCTTGGATACTCTATCAGGATCAAAGATTTTCTCAACCCTAGATTTGAAGAGTGGATATTGGCAAGTAGAGTTGGCACACCGGGATCGAGAGAAAACTGCGTTTACTCTGGGTACAGGACTATGGCAGTTTACCGTAATGCCGTTTGGATTATGTAACGCTCCGGCAACCTTCGAGAGGCTGATGGAAACTGTGTTAAAAGGACTCTCTTGGAAGACATGTCTTGTGTACCTTGACGACATCATCGTGGTTGGAAAATCCTTTGAGGATCACATGAAAAATCTGGAGGAGGTCTTTCAACGTTTACGAACCTCTGGCCTAAAGCTTAGCCCGAAAAAGTGTCATCTATTCCAGAAGGAAGTGAGGTATCTGGGCCATGTTGTTTCCAGTCAAGGAGTGGCAGTGGATGACCAGAAGATCAAAACAGTGCGAGAGTGGCCAGTACCCGGCAATAAGCATGATCTACGAAGTTTCCTCGGGTTATGCACTTACTATCGTCGATATGTGCCCGGATTTGCCAATATTGCCAAGCCACTGACTCGACTCACGGAAGGAGAAAGACGGTTCCAATGGGACGATGAATGCAGTGAAGCGTTTCGACATTTAAAGGAAGCGTTGACGAGTGCACCTATCCTGAGCTATCCTCTCCCAGATGGAAAATTCATTTTGGATACCGATGCCAGTAATGTAGGTTTGGGAGCAGTTTTGTCTCAGATTCAGGACGGCCAAGAGAAGGTTATTGGATACTTCAGTAAAACCTTGTCGAAACCTGAGCGAAACTACTGTGTTACCAGGCGGGAGCTACTGGCGGTAGTGAAATCTGTCGAACACTTCTATAAATACCTGTATGGGAGGAAATTCTTGCTGAGAACGGACCATGCGGCGCTAAAATGGCTTCTACAGTTCAAGAATCCTGAAGGACAGGTAGCCAGGTGGATAGAGCGACTCCAAGAATTTGATATCGACACCGAACATCGTGCAGGCAAAGTTCACCGCAACGCTGATGCGCTATCCAGAAGACCCTGCTTTGAGGATTGCAAACATTGTCAGCGGGCAGAAGAAAAGGACATCTTAGTATACAGAACGGCGGCGGTGAACGATGATTGGCTGTCGGAAAAGGTTTTGAAAGACCAAGAGAATGACCCGAATCTGAAACCAATTGTGAATTGGAAGAAAGAAGATCGGAAACCCACTTGGGAGGAGGTATCACGGTATTCACCAACCGTAAAGTCATACTGGGCTCAGTGGAATTCCCTCGTCTTAAGCGACGGACTCTTAAAACGCGTTCTGGAGAAATCAGATGGTACCGAAGAGCGAAAACAACTGATAGTCCCCAGAAACAGAGTGCCAGAGGTATTGGAGGAGATCCACAATGGAAGCACTGGCGGACACCTAGGAGTAACAAAGACGCTGGGAAAAGTTAGGGAGCGTTTCTACTGGGTGAACTGCACTACTGACGTGAAGGAGTGGTGCAAGAAATGCGTGGTGTGCGCTGCAAGTAATGGTCCGCAACGGCACCCGAAGGCTCCAATGCGACAATACAACGTGGGTAGTCCGTTTGAAAGAATTGCCATCGATGTAGCAGGTCCGTTTCCGGAAACAGATAATGGAAATAAATACATCGTCGTCGTGATGGATTATTTCAGCAAATGGGTAGAAGCGTATGCCCTTCCAAACCAAGAGGCTTCTACTGTGGCGGACGCTCTCATCAAGGACTGGATTTGTCGATTTGGTGTACCTCTGGAATTACATTCGGACCAGGGGGAGAAATTTCGAGTCGATTCTGTTTCAGAATGTGTGCCGTACACTCGACATCCGTAAGACGAGGACAACTGCACTGCATCCGCAGTCAGATGGAATGGTGGAGCGAATGAATAGGACCATCAACCGGTACTTATCCAAAGTAGTCTCTGACCACCAGAGGGACTGGGACCAGTTTCTCCACCTGTTCCTGCTAGCCTACCGGTCGTCGGTTCACGAAACAACTGGGCAAACACCTGCAAGCATCGTCATGGGCCGTGAACTGCGTCTACCCTGTGACCTGAAGTTCGGCTGTACACCAGGGGACGACGTGGCTGGAGAGGACTACGTCAGTACTCTACGCCAGAGAATGGACGACATCCACGAACGAGTCCGTTCAAATATCCAGGGCGCCAGCGACCGCATGAAGGAGACCTACGACATCAACGCCAACGATGGCAGGTACCAGCCCGGCAACCAAGTCTGGTTATATAACCCACAACGTCGTCGTGGGTTATCTCCAAAACTTCAAAGCTCCTGGGAAGGTCCGTATGAGGTCGTCACCCGGATTAACGATGTAGTCTACCGAATCCAGAAGTTGCCAAGAGGAAAACCCAGGGTGGTCCACTTCAACCGTTTAGCCCCTTTCGCCGGAAGCAATGACGAACAAGCTGAAGCCAGAGTTCGACACGTCAGTCCACCAGACAGCGAGCTCTCTTTCGAGGAATTCATGTTGCTTCATTCGAATGGCCAGAAAGCTCGCTACGGTGTAACGCGAGAAGAACCACGTGACCTGTTCCAGACTCCTGCTGATTTCTGTCTTGCTCACTGTGTGGCAGCGGACCTCCGAATGTCCCGAGGGATTGCACTTACCGTCAAGAAGGCGTTTGGACAGTTGGAGGAGTTACGCAGACAAAGACCAGAGGTTGGACGAGTCCTTCAAATCACGGCGGCCGAGCAGGAGAAAGAGAGGTCCGTTTTCTATTTGGTGACCAAGCAGCTATCGCACCATAAACCAACTTATCAAACTGTCTGGGACACACTAGTCGAGCTGAGGGATGTGCTCTTGTCCCAGAGCATAAGCAGTTTGGCGATACCGAAGATAGCCAGCGGACTAGATGGCCTGGATTGGAGGGTGATCAGGAGTATGCTAGAAGTCCTCTTCCGGTTTACTGGAATTGAGATTCTGGTATGCTGTTACAACCCCAGGAGATCGCTCAACGAGAAGACTGTGGACTGCTTCTTCTTCCAGACCTCCCGATGCAAGAATGGGTCATTCTGCAGGTATCGTCACAGGCCAGGGGATGACACAATTCGAGACGAAATGTCTTTAAGGAGGGGGGCAGTGTTACGAACGCTGGGCCAGTCCGCCCCTGCCTGTTTTGACGCCGGCTGACCAAAGCAGCCGATAACCTGTGCTGACGTAAGACGCCCAGAAAAGCCACGAGTATTCGCGGCGGTTCGACTTCGCGCGCTGGAGGCTTCTCGTAGATACGCGACCCTTCTATAGGTGTATATAACGCGGGGTATCCAGGCGCGACGACAGTTCTATTTAAATATCGGCGCGGCGTTCCGTGCAAGGCTCGAATATAAATTGTATATTAAAATAAATTAGTATAGTTAAATAGTGTTAGTGTAGTAGTTGTATTAGTGTAAATAAATAGTGTTAGTTTAAATGTACGAGTTTAATTTTTCACACCTCGCGAACCCGAAATAAATAAAACGTTACAATATATTAAAGCAAAACGAAGGTTCAGAACCAGCTGACAAAAGCGTACTTCCAGCACTGCTTTCAACAATGGAGCGGTGTAGAGATCGCCAAGGGCATTGAAGGCGAAAAAGTTGCTACTGTAATGGGTAACGAATAAAAAGTGTTATGACAGTTCGGTTATTTAATAGCCACACCTCGTACAAACACTCGACATCCACATATCCGAACTTTTCCGTTACGCAAAATTCCACATTTCCGAACTCTCTTCACCTCGGGATAACCGAACCTGGCGCATGCGCAAAGGGTTTTTCTGGCTCATTCGACAGCGACATGTTCGGTTGTGTGGAAGTATAAGTTCGGAAATATGGTGAGAATAAGTTCGGAAATATGGTGAGTTCGGAAATATGGAGTTCGGATATGTGGATGTCGAGTGTACATTAATACATACCTATTATCAATAATTTTCGATCAGAATTCATAGAAATTTCAGTTGGAACACTTTAAGGTTAAGGAACAGGTTAAGGGAGTTAAATCTTAAAGTTAAGATAATCTTGAGCACCTCGTTATCACTCAAAAAAATATATATAAATCGTTCCAGAAATTCGCTTACTGATAAAGCCTAACCAAAAAAATTCCATGCCCACGAGTCATGATTTTATTGGAAAGTCTAGGAGTCTTATCTTTAATTACATTCTCGACAACAATCACTATTGTGACGAAGTTTTATGTAAATTCAATTAAGTAAATTAAGGCTTGACTAACTGATTCTATCGATATTACCCACACATTTTTTGGACGGCATAATATATTCTAGTTATCATTTAATATAATTTAATAAACCCAATTTAGCACTTGAACGCAGCTATAAATCAATTAATCATGATACAAATTGATATGGATGTAAATAAATCGTTGTGAGCAAAATGCCCTAAATTAAATCTAATATCGCGTCACGCACATCATTCTAACAAGATTAAAATATTCTAATTAAATACAGTATATTAAATATTAATTCCTATCAGCATGGAGCTAGCGTGCCTTTTACTTTTTTTCAGCATGGACTCTCATCATTATTTATAAAATAAGGCGACCTTTGGAATCACTTAAGTTTCGCAAAAAGTTCCATGGGCGTAGCCAAGGTGTAAACAAACAAGTAAACATTTATTTACAGAAATAAAAACAGAATTTTGACTTGGAGAATGCAGTTTAAATTTTTATTTATCTATGATAGGATTACACAGTTACACACCCGGTATTACCTGCGGTATTACGACTAAACATTTTTTTTTTTAGAATTCAACGACCTCATGGACGTAACAGCGTACTTTTATTGCTGCAACACTAAAGAATAACCAACCAGTACTAAATCGTAAAACAGAAATACCCACCTAAACAAAAGATAATAAACTCAATAAAGTGTTTTATTTACTTTCGCTGCGTTTCGCTGCTTTCTCCGAGATTTTTTTTGCAGATTACATAAAACTCAATCGATCTACATATCGAGAGAAGCAAATCTGGCGATATATATTTTTATTATAGTGTAATAAGTGACAAATAAGAGTGCTTAGGTCATTTTTTCAATACCTGTGACTGAAAAACATCATGTTTTACACAGAGTCGTGTTCAATGCTCTGTAACGCTTAAAAAAACGACATGCAGATGTACTATCTAAACATGTTTTTTTTTTTTGTAATACTTACTCTTTACAATGAAGCTGGAGTCTGGCAGATAATACTGTACTTAATAATAACATTTTGAAAACACTACAAATCGTTTAGTAAATATTCGTTTATGTGGTGTACACGTAGAAGTATTAGATGCTTTATTAAATAGAAGCGTGACACCTTGGGCGATATTTTAGTTCAAGCATAGCGAATCGATCAATTTTCTTGATAAATATATGTATGTAGTAAGTTTTAAGTAACTTTGTAATAATGTTATTACCTAGGCTATTACTTATCATTACTATCGCATTTACTAATCGTCACAGATTGGTGACTGGTGACTGGTGACTGAATGTTAGCTAATCCTTATGGTTATTAAAAGAACGCGTTAGCTTACAGCCATTGTGGTAATTTTATAATCTCTTCAAGTATTATCCAGTGTCGATCCAGAAAAAAATCAAGAAAAACGTTAGGTATTCTAAAGCCATTAGATTGGTGCATCAAAATGAATTTATAAGATAAAATATCGTTATTTCCGACACACTAATTACTTTATTATTGCAATTTGTTATTATAATTCTTGTGATCTCAATAGGTAATTAGATATCTACCCGTAATAATGCAAACGTAAATAAACTTATGGTAAACTTACTGGTAGGTACCACAAAAAATCCTATTTATTCTTGGAAATAAGGTTAACACAACTGTCTGTGATTCAGTAATGTAATCAAGCATTAAAAAATTATGAAAGAAAGCTTTAACGTTATTACTCAAAAATTGGATTTTTTAACAGTCTTAACAGTAACGGTATAAATGATTAATGAGTGTGGATTAAACAGGATACACTTTCGTGCTGTACAGTGGCGGTGCGTGATATTTCAGTTAGCCATATCTTGAAAACGACGCATGGGACCCACTTCACATTTTAGGTGATGACTATACACCTCTTACAGAAAGGATTTATAGTGAAAAAATCGTCCGCAAAGTTTGCGAAAAAATTTTCAAAAACACTGGAGCACTCCCTGGGTTCTCAGTAACGCTCTGTGGGATATTTGCAGTATATTTTTTTTTCATAATCTAGAAACAAATATAAGGAGACGTTTTTCGATTTGTTACAAAATATTTTTGTTTCAAAAAGATATGGCAATTTTAATTTTAATTTTATAGGAACATTTTGTTTCCCAAAATTAAAATGGCCATAACTTTTTGAAACAAAAAATATTTTGTAACAAATCGAAAAACGTCTCCTTATATTTGTTTCTAGATTATGAAAAAAAATATACTGCAAATATCCCACAGAGCGTTACTGAGAACCCAGGGAGTGCTCCAGTGTTTTTGAAAATTTTTTCGCAAACTTTGCGGACGATTTTTTTCACTATAAATCCTTTCTGTAAGAGGTGTATAGTCATCACCTAAAATGTGAAGTGGGTCCCATGCGTCGTTTTCAAGATATGGCTAACTGAAATATCACGCACCGCCACTGGTGCTGTATATGTAAATAATAATCAACTTGACTGCTTATTAAATACATTGTATTATTGAAGGTTTAATGAACGGGACAGACAGAAATAGCGGTCACGTCGAAGCTTTTCCGTGATGTCAAACTTTTGACAAGTGACTGTCACAACTGTAAAATAAATAAATGCTGTCATATAATGCAACAACTTTGAAATTATACAGTGAGGTCCATAAGTACGTAATTTACTATCTATGAGTAAAATCCTGAACAAGTCAATTTTTAATTCTAGACGCGCGCCATCTATCCATCTATCTAGCCATCTATCTATCTAGACATCTATCGCAACATAGTTTTACTAACTCAGAAACCTCCGCGGGCATGCGTCCACTCATTCCCCAAAGTTTCATCGCAATCGCATGAACGCTTTAGGAAGGCATAAGAGACATACAGACAAACATTCGTTTGTATATACAGTGAGGTCCATAGGTAACGGATAAATTCATTATCTACGTAATTTACTATTTATGAGGAAAATCCTGAAACACGTCAATTTTTAATTCTAGAATGACATTTTTTGAGCATAATTTTATACCTCCCCCTCCAACCCCCTTGGAGTGACAGCTACCCCTTTAAATTTTTTAAATGGAACGGGGGTGCGTGTGATAGCTCATTTGATAGGGTTCTTAATAACTATTCAGCATATATATAAGGTTTATTGAATATTGTATATATTTCATCAAGAAAATTATAGAAAGTTGATAATTTCAAAATTATTATTATTATGAAATGTATACAATCAAGTACCAAATATCTGTCAAATCTGACGTGTTTAGTTAATTTTGTGTCAACATTCAACTTAAATGTATCGGTTTCCCTGATACGCTGCGCAAAATACCCAACAAAAAGAAAGAAGTAAAAAGGGTTTCTTTTTTACATATCAGAAAAAATTATACATTTAAATTTCTTTATTTGCTACATCTGTGAAAACTTATTATTCTATTATGTAGTTATTTATCGCTGATCGTCAAATTGATCATTATTTTAACAATGAGTCTTTCGGATACCCAAAGAATTGAAATTTTGATATTATTAGGATGTTTGTTTGAACATTTGATTTAAACTGTTCTTCTGTTCTGTTTCATGTTCTTTTCTTTACTTAGTAACATTTAAAAATGTAATAGTTTTCAATTATATTGTAATATAATTGAATATAAGATAATTATAAGTAATTCAAAAAAATTATAGAGATTATAAAAAACCTTAGGTATGTTGCTGGATGGAGAATTAAAAACCCTTTCAAATGAGCTATCACACGCACCCTCGTTCCATTTAAAAAATTTAAAGGGGTAGTTGTCACTCCAAGGGGGTTGGAGGGGAAGGTATAAAATTATGCTCAAAAAATGTCATTCTAGAATTAAAAATTGACATGTTTCAGGATTTTATTCATAAATTGTAAATTACTGAATTTATCCGTTACTTATGGACTTCACTGTATAAGGTTATAAATTTAAGATCGTAGAAATACGTCTTTTTTTACTAGGCCAACTTTGATGACTTTTTTTGGATGGCTCGATATAAACTTGAATACAAAAACTCGAAATTTGACAACTCTAAAATAATAAGACGTTCATGTTATAGGTAAAATGCCGGAAAATTACACAGATGCAACCCCTTAATCCACCCCTGTACATGGTAGACAGTGGGGCACAAAAGCATTATAAGTAACACAGGCAGGTGGTCGGAATTAAATTTTATAACGGGACTTTAACAATAAGCCTCACGGCATGATATATTGCTCAGGTCAACATAAAAAAGGTGGCTCTTACACACAGAATATACAAGTATACCTACACATACATTTTGGAAAACACAATTAAAATAGTACATTTTATAGATATAGACCAACTTACTCTTAAATTTAAATATTAATATATCGGTTAATATATCGGAAATATGTTATGTCGAGTTTAACTTTAGCCTCAAAAAAAATTATTTTTTTTGGCAATTAAACCGAGCTGTGCACAACACATAATTTATAAATGTAAATAACCAGTGATTTACTGTCGATTAATTACATAAAATCTAGTTTTATTACCGCAGAACATAAAATTAAATTCAGACGTGAAATATAAAGGAACTCAAAAAAAAGCCAGCGCGACAAACAGAGATTAACAACAAAATTGAATGTGACAGATATAAATTAATTTTTCCTTATGTTTTTAATATTATTCGCACAAGTAAATAACGATATCGATCATTCTGATGAAATTTTGTGGCGCTTTTCGATCGGAGCCACGCCGGGCATATGGTATGATAGACCTACCTCAATTTGAATAGACACCTCGCCCTGAAAAGTTAACGACTTTAAATCTGGCAGAAGGGACAGTCGGTAGTGTATCGGCTTGACGGATTCCGGGAGTCTCTCGAATGGTTTTCCCTTCAGGCATCTTCCTCGTAGTCTCCTGAATAACCGAATAGTATCGCCTGCTACAACTAAAATCACTACTACGGTACAAGTACTGTTGCCGTCGCCCCACTGACACCGCAACCGAATGAACGAGACGCAGGCGAACAGAATCGCGGGGGCGGGACGCTGCTTTAACGGTACTCCGCTGATGCACCAATTTTTATTGACCGCCCGTTTACCGTTGTGGACGCGGGGAACCCTTATGTGGATCGAACGCGACAGCGACAGCGCGGCGGAAAATACGTTTGACATGAAAAGCCGTACGTATTTTGACAGATCCGAGTGGACGGCGCGTTTTCGGGTTAGAAGGCGGGCACGTGCTACGTGGTCCGTGCCGCGAACATCTAAAAAAAGTTTGCGGTAGCCGCCGCTATCTCAAATATAGCCGGGCGCCATAAAAAAATAAACCGCGCCACAGGTAGGCAACCAGTAAAACGGTTTCGATGCCCAATTATTAATTGATGACCTTAAAAATCCGGCATCAAAATCCAAAAAATGTTCCGTCTTACATGTCCTATTTGTTAATTGGATTTACTTGGCATGGATTTTAGAGCACAAAATATCTGAAAAGACCAAATAGTGCCTGTTCATATTTATCGATTTCAATCAGTGGCGTCTCACTAGGGGACCATCCAAAATTTCCAGTTAGCTTATTAGTATCATTTAAAATTATTCTTAATCTATTAACAATTTTGCAATTAAGGTATATTCGACATTGAAAATTAAGTATTATATTAATTTTATACATAGAGATACATTGTTTATAACATAAAAATAATAAATACATTTATTTAACTGGCGGGCTGTCAAAATTACATATTAATTGTAAGTGTAAAATAAAGAATTACACTTTAGTCCAGGCGGCGTAGATTATTTTTTAAAATAATTAGTTGCGGCACTTTCTCAATGTGATAATCAGGAGAAAAAATCGTACGAATCGAGTGAAAATGTTTTGGACAAAATCCGATTGTAGGACCATTGCGAAAAGTTTGCAAAAAAAGTGCGAAAAAAAGGTTTTTTCGACTTTTAGGCACGAAAAAAAATGTTGAGTAAAAAACAAAAAAATATCATGTTATAGCGCTTGAAAAGACGATTAAAACGATTTTTGGATCATTAAAATCCGTTGATAACTTTTTGCACAAAAAAATAAAAACCGCGAAAATTAGCTGTTCTTCGATGTTCAATTACTCGGTCTGTAATTATTATCCTAGAAAAATCTAGAAATGTCTTCCGGCGCTCAAATTGTAGGGTTTTCCAACACCTATCTACAGTTAAATTTTTGTCAACAAATATTCATAAGTTTTCGCGCAAATTGAGAAAAAGTAAAAACAGGTACTTTAGTAAAACGGCCCCTTTTTTAAATTAAATTTGCACAATAATTGGCGTAGAGCAATTTTACAAAAAGCTACGTGTTCTTGAAGACTTCCTCTACAACCATGTCAAATTTGAAGTCGATCCGATAATAATAAGTAGGTACCTCAAAAGCGCGTCTAAAAAAAGTGCTCTACAACAATTATTGTGGAAATAGGGGCCGTTTTACTAAAGTACCTGTTTTTACTTTTTCGCAATTTGCGCGAAAACACGAATATTTTTTGACAAAAATTTAGCTGTAGATAGGTGTTAGAAAACCCTACAATTTGAGCTCCTGAAGACATTTCTAGGATAATTACAGACCGAGGAATTCAATATCGAAAAATCGCTAATTTTCGCAGTTTTTATTTTTTTGTGCAAAAAGTTATCAACCGATTTTAATGATCCAAAAACACTTTTATTCGTCTTTTCAAGCGCTTTTGTTTTTTACTCAACATTTTTTTTTCGTGCTTAAATTAAATAAAAAAACTTTTTTCTCGCACCTTTTTTGGAATTTTTTTCGCCATGATCCTACAATCGGATTTTGTCCAAAAACTTTTCATTCGATTCGTACGATTTTTTTCCTAATTATCACGTTGAGAAAGTGCCGCAACTAATTATTTTAAAAAATCACTTGTTTTTTGCTACCTCGCCTGGACTACTTTGATTTATATACTAATTAAATAATGTTAAAGTACAACATCAGAATACAAAATACATGTAAGTTTAAATATTAAATAATTTAACGTATCATTTCGATACGAAAATAATGAATATTTTTATAAATCGTACTTACTGAATGTGAGACCGTATTGCGGACTATTGCGCGAGACTCATAAGCATGAGGCTTATGGGTTCTGGATAACATATACGGTGTGCAATGTGTGCATTAATAATCGTATAATTAAAGAAAAACCTCAGTACAATTGAATATTTAATAAAAATGGCGAATTTGCCATTTAGTATCCGTTCGCTACATTTATCATTAATTCCAGTCCAACCCAGACCTTTCATAGATAAAACGTAAGAAATATAATAGGTCACCATATTATTTGTGGTCGTTGATGCCATCATGGTTTCTTGGTTTTCATTTATACGAATATTCGATTTAGAAATAGCGATTATTCACCCAAATATTATCAACATTCGAGTACTCTATTCATAGAACTAGAATACATATAGGGAACTACATATAGAATGCCTTGCCGAACTCTGCGACCTCTCCTGAGCTATTCCCATACCATTCCATTACCGGCTGAAACATTGACGTTACCATAGGACGTTACCTAGAAATAGACATGCGTATTCTGTATTCTGTTCTCCGACATACGTTATCGTTGTGTTTGTCTGACAGTACGACAATGCGACGTACTTACCATTAGTCATCATTATTTGTGTTTTGATTTGTGTTTTTACAATTCGGAAATATCCGTTTGCAATACTGACAAGAGACTGGTGGGACGTGAAATAACCACCTCACGTGCCTTCTTGAAAAGATAATGATTTTAGTCTTTTGCCATGGTAAGTAAATTTCCACCATGTGTGTTTATTTTTACTCTGTCAAAATCCTTGACCTAGATGAAATCTTCAATTTTTTTCTTTAATTTCAGGCCGAAATATCACAAGAAGACGTAAACCTCTCGAACTACCTCCAAAATTTGGACATAGACTGTAGCTCGAAGAAGAAACTTCCCCAAGACTGCCAAATTAACCCTTTCATGAGGCGCAGACGTTCAAATCACTCTCGTCGATAAATTTCGGTTCCTCGTGCGACTGTATAAAGAAAAACCAAACTGTCAAGCACACGACGTCTTTCAAGCGTCCCAATAAGAAGATCTTAAGGGAACCTGTGTTAAAATTGATGAAATGCACACATAGTAACGATACTAAGACACATAAGATAAAAATACACAAGTCCCACAAGAGGAAAGAGAAGCTCTTCGGGCAGTGCGGCAGTCATGCAGATCAAGATTTCAAATCGGTTATCAATGCATATGAACAATTAAGTTTAGATAGTGATTTAAATATAAATAATTATTCGACGTCTAGTTTTCTGAGTGCCCGTACACAGACCAGCACTCCACGGCCAGAAAGTACAAATTCAAACATAGGCAGCTGCTCGCATCAGGCCCGAATGAACGTGAATCCTCCCTGTGATGTGACAATCGATGAGCTCGCCAGCTACTTTGAGACTTTCGTTCATATCCCGAAAAAAGATGAGCTCGATGGCCGAGATGATGTATATTTGATTTTTGGCATTGTATGTTTTAGTATATCTCATTATACTACTGCTCTGTGTGGAAGCGTTAGTGTTTTAATGTATTTCTATCTTATTTCTAGCTTATGTGCTTCCAAAAATAGTTTTTTATGATCTGCAAAAAATGTATTTTTACTTTGCTAAGAATTTTGTTGGGTTAAGTTCGTGAGTATGGGATGGCAACTTTAATTCACACAAGATTAGTATTAGGATATTTCTTTATTGATTTAGAACTGACTTAGTGGAGAGTAGGTCCATTTGCTCAAAGATTTTGAATACATTGTGGAATAATTGGTCATTTTTAATGTCATGAAAGTTCTTTAGTAAAAACGGGTGACACAGGGGACATGTAAGAGCTTTTAATTTCTTTATATATTAACACAATATTTTATAATTTACCGATTTAACTGCAAGTCAGTTCAACTTTATTATGTAAAAGAATCAGTAATGAATTCAACTAGACTTTAAACGTTTCTAGTTATAGATTTTTATTCTGTGGTATAACCACAAAACATGCTACAACTGTGTTGTCTATATTTGACATTTAGTCAAACGTCAAACTACCTAAGCTTTAAAAAATCAAAAATATAGGCAAAACAAATATGTATACTGAATAAAAGCAACCAAAAACTCCATAGAAATATAGAGACAGAAATATGTATTTGGTTTCTCTACCATCATAGATAAGAAACTCTATGGGACTATAGGCCCATTCCTTTCGTCTTTAGGGTATTTTGCCTGGCAGCATATATCAGCCTCTTCTTTTCTAATACAATTAAATACAGGTAGCGGAAGAACGAGACCATCCAAGAATGCGATGACTAAGGGCATTTTTTCTTCTTAATACGGTTCAAACACATTTCAAAACATTTTCTTGTCAACCGGTGACGTCATTCTTCCAACGTGTTGAACCACATTTAAAAACATCTGGGGCTTGTGTCTGAACTGTTTGTTCTGCCTTCTTCTTGCAAGATCTTTGTTTCCAGTTTTTGTCAAATGTTTTATTTTATGGTAATTTTTACCTTAAGCATTGAAAATGGACCCCGATGGATGGACTTCTGAAATGTTTGTTTTGTCATTCTGAATAACAAAAAAAAAATCTTGCTCTAAATATTATTCGATCCATTTTTCATTAAAACCCTCAGCACGTGCATGGATCTCATTAAACCAAGCAAAACATATTTCATGACTGAGAGTATGTGAAAAAAAAAACAACTATATGTTAATAAAAGACTGGAATACTCGTTTTGGCTAAGCACATAGAGCTGTAAACTTGATAATGATAAACGATCCATTGGAATCAAAACCTTTGTGTCCTTGACGTTTGAGGTTAACTCCACCCTTTCAATACGGTTTGAAACGTACGTTGAATACGTTTGAATTGCAGTTATAGAATATTCTAGTATTAGCCAGTTCAGTTATACGTTCATTTTAATATTATTTACAGACTTGTTCAATAATAGAGATATAGTAAAAATAAGTGGCAAACATATGATTAGGATTAACACAAAATGTCGCGACAACTTTTGGACTTTAAATAAACCTTAAACCTTAATCTCCACTCTGAGTCGTGTCATATAAGTTTTTAAGAAACATTTTTGGAACCTCAGGCGGGTCCTCTCCTACTTCCACGCCCTTTGACGGGGTTTGTCAGTTGAAAGGAAGTGAGTTTCTCTGCGCAAGTCTACTTGTCTGCATCCATTTGCAAACACGCTGTTGTCCTGTTTTGCAGAGGCGGAAAAACTTGTGATTTAATAATTGTTGTTTAAAAAAATAATTTAAACAGTGAATTTGATCCTAAAATTATAGTGACAGCATGGCCACACAACCGCACAGTAGGAAGCGAGTTTGCTATTATTACGACAGTAAGTGTTTATTAAATCATTTTTGTTCTAAAAGGAGTATAGAATACGTTAGTAGAGTTTGTTCAAGTGATTTTGTAATTAGTGAAATAGTTTTTAGCTGTAGAGAAACGTCGAAAACATACAAAAATTTTTCACTTCGTCATGCCACCATAAAATATTATATTCGAACGTATAACTCGAGAAACCGACGCTAGACTCGACGCCTCTGTAGTTTCTTTATTATGCCATTGGTTGTCATATTTCGTGACGTAAAACGATGCTATTTTGTATGGTGCCCCGATGGAAAGTTGGAAGTCCGCCGTGGTTTTCTGGCCATTTCGAAAATTTCCGTAAAATGCCAAATTTATCACCTTGGTTTATTTACAGGCGACATTGGCAATTACTACTATGGCCAAGGACACCCCATGAAGCCGCACCGCATACGTATGACCCATAATTTGCTCCTAAATTATGGATTATATCGGAAAATGGAAATTTATGTAAGTTTTGAAAGTCAAGTATGTTGAGTGATTTTATTATTATAAGTGTCACAAAAATACCCTTGTTGGTCATTGTTAGGTTGTATAAAGTATATTTAATTGATTTTCGTCGTCGATTTTATTGGGCGGTAAAATTTTAACCTCACATTCCGCAAATTTTAGCGGCCCCACAAGGCGACCGCCGAGGAAATGACGAAATTTCACTCGGACGACTATATTCGATTCTTAAGATCGATCAGACCGGACAACATGTCGGAGTACAACAAGCAGATGCAGAGGTTCAACGTCGGCGAGGACTGCCCGTCTTCGACGGCCTCTACGAGTTCTGCCAGCTGTCCGCCGGCGGTTCCGTCGCGGCCGCCGTCAAGCTCAACAAGCAGGCGTCCGAGATCTGCATCAACTGGGGCGGCGGCCTGCACCACGCCAAGAAATCCGAGGCGTCCGGCTTCTGCTACGTCAACGACATCGTGCTTGGCATCCTGGAGCTGCTCAAGTACCACCAGCGCGTGCTGTACATCGACATCGACGTGCACCACGGCGACGGCGTCGAGGAGGCGTTCTACACGACGGACCGCGTCATGACGGTCTCGTTCCACAAGTACGGCGAGTATTTTCCGGGTACGGGCGACCTGAGGGACATCGGGGCCGGCAAGGGGAAGTACTACGCCGTGAACATCCCGCTGAGGGATGGCATGGACGACGAGGCGTACGAGAGCATCTTCGTGCCGATCATCAGCAAGGTGATGGAGACGTTCCAGCCGAGCGCCGTCGTGTTGCAGTGCGGCGCCGACTCGTTGACCGGCGACCGGCTGGGCTGCTTCAACCTGACCGTCAAGGGGCACGGCAAGTGCGTCGAGTTCGTCAAGAAGTACAACCTGCCGTTCATGATGGTGGGCGGCGGAGGCTACACCATCCGCAACGTGTCCAGGGCGTGGACCTACGAGACTTCCGTCGCCCTGGGCGTGGAGATCGCCAACGAGCTGCCGTACAACGACTACTTCGAGTACCCGGGCCCGACTTCAAGCTGCACATCAGCCCGAGCAACATGGCGAACCAGAACACGCCCGAGTACCTGGAGAAGATCAAGACGCGGCTGTTCGAGAACCTGCGGATGCTGCCGCACGCGCCCGGCGTCCAGGTGCAGGCGATACCCGAGGACGCGATCAATGAGGAGTCGGACAGCGAGGACAAGGCGGACAAGGACGAGCGGCTGCCGCAGAAGGACCTGGACAAGAGGATCGTGCCGGAGAACGAGTTCTCGGACAGCGAGGACGAGGGCGAGGGCGGCCGGCGGGACAACAGGAGCTACAAGGGCAGGAAGCGGCCCAGGCTGGACAAGGGCGGCGAGAGCAAGGAGGGCGCCGACGACAAGATCAAGGAAGAGATTAAGTCTGAGAAAGGTCGGTACCGTTTCGTATTTATGTATGGCGTTGAGGTTTTTGCGAGTAGGTTTTAAGTACGGCAAATCTCTTAGTTAAATATGTGTACTCAATATGACATTTGTTATTAATTGTCGTCAAATATTAATTGAAAAAAAAATGGTAGAGCTATATTTGTCACAGCTTTTAAGTCGCAGGCTACTAACGGGGTTGGAGTCCAGGTCCTTATTATTTCCAACCAGTATGTGCACGGAAAGCACATCATAATATAGGGTGCGGCAGAATAATCTTCCCTATTTGGGAAGGGCATAGCCAGGGAGGAAGTACAGCAGTACACGTGTATCGAAAAACAGCTGCGCTCATGCCATTTACAGTTGCAATCATGGCATGATTGGGGGTTTGCCCCACTTTCGTTGTCGAGGGGTTTATTCAAAATGGCGGCTCGCTGATATCGGCGCAGAGAGTACTTTCTAGACGATGACTTACAATCGGTATTGTGCGCTGCTCGAGAATTCTGTCCAGCATAGATCGGGCGATTTTTTTGATGGATATGATCAAGAAAATGTGTGGTTCCAACAAGGTGATGCAACATCCCACACATACCTTCGATCACTCGGAAATATGAGGATTGTTTCTTGGACGTGTTATCTCCTTGTGTGGCGACATCGACTGGCTCTTTCGGTCTCCAGATTTGATCCCATGCGAATTTTTTCTCTGGGGCTACCTTGAAATCCCAGGTTTACCAATATATATATATATATACACCCTATGGCCCTTTCCATCTCCAGATTTGACAGTATGCACTTTTTTCCTCTGATTCTACATGAAAACCGAGGTGTACCAATATATAGACACCGGATGGCCCTTTCGATCTCCAGATTTGACACCATGCGATTTTTTTCTCTGGGGCTACCTGAAAACCCAAGTATATCAATATATAGACACCGGATGGCCCTTTCGATCTGCAGATTTGACACCATGCGATTTTTTCTCTGGGGCTACCTGAAAATTCAGGTATACCAATATATAGACACCAGATGGCACTTTCGTTCTCCAGATTTGACTCCACGCGATTTTTTTCTCTGAGGCTACCTGAAATCCCCATCTATGGCAATCTGGTCCATAAAACTTGGAAGGACTTTAGAGATGATGACTCTAGAAGTTGATACTCTTTTGTCAGAAATGACTCGCAGAGTCCTGAAAAGCTACCGGAACAAGAATGTGTATATTTCATTTGTAATGACGATGGATGTCGGCATTTGAGTGGTGCCATTTTTAAAACATGATCAATTGGGGTGGTTATTCTGCCTCACCCTGTATATTGCTGACTCCTCAAATGAACATAATAATGGGGAAACGAAATGTAAAAATTAAAAAAAAAATAGCAATGAGTAATCGATCTGACAAGGTGTCTGAGTCATCCGCAGACCAGTGCGGAGATGTAATGTGGCTAACAAGGCTGAGAAGAATAGGTCGCTGACTTGTATAAGTCCACAAATAACACGAGATCACTATCAATTTGGTATTTATTAATTATTATATTATAAATAATAAATTAGTGACTTGACTAATAAATTAACACTAAAGTAAACCAATAAACTTTACACACATACACGATGCACCTGCCGCGTAAGAGTTACTTTAGAAGACTGAAAAATGCAAATGTCAGTGTGGTTGGGGATCGTGTGAGCTCGAGTGGTCGATGCCATTTCTGTTTGTAGCTGGCGAATTAGAAGCTTATTGGTTACCAGTTGGTAAGTTTTATTTGTACATTTCACCATTTTTATGTTAATTTGGATGGCCAGCAATATATCATGGAGTATTTTCTGTGCACATAGTGGTTCGTAATAATAAGGACCTGGACTCCGACAAGCTCTAATCATGATTTTGTACTCGGTGTGAAAAATCAAAAATTCAAAAAAGGAATACAAACAGTTACGAAACAAATGCACTAGTCTCTAGAAAAATAATTGATAAGCCCATTTTTTCATAAAATTATGGCAAGATTTGTTTAAGATAATATGACTGTTTCAAATTAAAATCAAAATTATCCCAAATTTTGAACAACGCTGTTTTCATAAAATCAAAGTTATTTATTTTTATTCTAATTTAATAGTTAAATTTTAAGGAAAGTTAACTACCTACCTTACGTATATACAATTTATAATTTTGTAGGTATTTATTCATCTGACTCATGTCCATAAAATTTCTGTTTACCGATTACCGAATTACGCCATACTTGGTCCTTCGAGCCGGATTATACATTTATTGTAACTGCATTTATATAATATGGTTTTGGAGGCACTCGCATTTGTCTCGTGCATGAATTATATTTAAAATGAACACCGCAGACCTGTAATCTACGTTTATTGTTGTCGACCTAAGTGAAAAACCTTCTTTTACAGCCTCCGTGGAACAGGAGAGTAGATGAAAATTTCAGGCATAACTCTTAATATAGGTGTGTATGAAACTTGTAGCAGAAGTCCTTATAGAGGAGTTTATTTTTGCTATAGCTTTAACGGTTTCCTCGTTGGGTATAATTTTTGTTGACGAGTCCATGGTTCCCTCGTTTAATTTTCGCTTCTTAAAAGTAGTTTTACAGTAGAGCATTTATAACATTTTTACTTAATTTTATTGCTAGTCCATCGTTGAGAAAAGGTGGTTGTGTAGGAATTGGGGAAATTATTATGTTGAAAATGATTTAATATTATCAAGCTTTAAGCTTAATAGTGTCCTTAGATCTGTCTAAGGCATGTGATCAATTTAAAAATGGTCTACATTTAAAAGTGTTACACTCAGTGTACTTTAACAGGACTATAATGTCTATTTTGTTAGGGGTCAAACATCTGTTGTACATCGTTATGCATTCTTGGAATTTCTAAATAAAAAAAAAAAAAAAGATAAAAACGTTTTTATTTGATATCAGGTCTTCAGATAAGTAACAAAAACAAAAATACAGTAATTCGACATGAGACTGCAAATATTCAAATCTGTTTTTTCAATTGTTTATTACGTTTATTAGATACTTGCACATTTTTTTTTTTTATCGAATATAGTTTTACACAGTGCATCTTGATTCTCCTTTCGTTAACCTCTGTAACATACCACATTTAGATGCCTAATACTGTATATATTTATATACTGATACGAATTTTAAAAATGTTTTAAGGCATAATACGAAATACACAACAATTTTAACATGTACCTGATTTATAATTTCAAAATTTTCATTGGTCACAGTTCTCTCCTTGAGTTGTTACTTTCTAAAACATTCTGTGATAGATTTTGTAGTTCGTATTTGGCAAACAATTGAATCCTTTACAGCACACTTTGTTATCATTCGCATTTCTCGATATTGTGCCATAAAGCATTAACGAATCAATCGAACAGGTCCTTAGAGCATGGCTTATAGAGAATTCTCTTCATTCTCATATTCTAGTTTAGCTTGTTCCTCTTATTTCCTGTCGTCCTGTCACCCGAGAAATAATTGCGATTCTTCTTTGTAGGCGAAGACGGCGACGTAAAATCAACTCTGCTCGACCCGAAGAAAGACACGGGTCCCGCACCATGATGTTTTATCCATAGTGAAATTTCAATAATTGTAAGTGCATATTGTGTGCTATAGATAGTAATTTAATTTTTTACCTACCACATATACCAAAACTGTCCGGCGAGGACGTAAGGAACATTGAGTGAAATTTTACCGTATATTTTCCCGATCTGGAGGAAGTCAATATTTTGATAAGAGATATCGTGTTTCGTGTATCATGGACAAAATGTTAGTTTTAATTATTCCCGATGATTTTTGTATCATCCGACTTTTAAATCGATGAAGATGGACACGCTGTATATATTCGTTGTAGTGTCGGCAGTGCGGTTGATAGTCTGTTTCGGCTTATTTATATTTATTGGTATTAAAGGAGCGAGCTATTGGCCGCACCGCGTTTTGATTCAGTTCGATGGCTGTATAGTTGGCGTCTGTATTTTACCGATGCCGCAATGGGAAATGTTTTATAGTTTTTATTAAGGATGTTTAATTTAAATGAATAAATTATTTATAAGTATATTTTTATTTCAAGTATTTTCTGTAACCCCTAAAATTTTCCGTAATGTACGGGAAAAATTCCCAATCTCCAATTCGAAGGTCATATCTACGTTATACAGAGAACTATAAATAAACTACTCACAAAAATTAAGGGAGCAAAAAAAATCTAAATTTTTCCCCTGATCTAAGTGAAAAATGGTCGTAACATGAATTAAAAAGGCGTTTTGAAGCTCCAAGGCTCTAGTTTTCGGATATCTGTAGGCCAATTTTTTAGAAGCCACGGTTTTAACGCAATCCGAAGAAATAGCGCGAAAATTTTTTTTCCGAATTTTTAGCTTTCTTTTTCTCGCTCCACGGGCTCGGAATTATTTTTTTTTGTCGGTTAAACGACCATATGGACCAGATAGCCTGTTTATTCAGCTTCAATTTCCTGTTTTTAATTGTTTGCTGCGTCTATTAGTCGCGGAGATATCCGAAATTGAAGCAAAAAGGACCCTTTTGTCTTCAACCATCGATACCTCAGCAACCAATGATCGTACAGGAAATTGAAGGGCAGTTTCGGTAACTGGAATAAAATCCCTATAAAATCCTGTCGACATTTAAAAATAATTTTTTTCCACCTTCAATATTGACTTGAAAAAATTCAGTTTTCCCTTGTTTTGGTAAATGGACTGCATCTTAGCAAATATTGATGGGGAGGCTAGGACTTTTAGGAAATTTTACACCTCAATGTACCCCCAATAGCCCTGTAAATTTGCAGATTGATCCATCGAGCGGTTTTTCCGGGCCGATTATTCAAAGTTTTGAAATAGATTAAAGGAGCAAGATTTTCATAAAATTGGAAACACCACTTTTTTCCATTTTTTTTTCTCAATTCTGCATCGATCACTTGGTAAATAGAAAATTCGAAAATTTTGAAAAAAAAATGTTTGAAAAAAATATGAATGCTGAGGTGTTCTCGCAAAAAAATTGATAGTGAATTTGAATGTCAACCGTCGGCATTTGCGTTACCCAAAGCGTACCACGTGGAGGGTGCACGGTTGGATTTACGCTTCTTTTGTGCTTACGCAGGTGTATGTGTTTTTTTTATGAAAATTTTCGATTTTTGGTCATTGAAAACCCCTAGATACAAATTTGTAACTCCATATTGTTTATAATTCTCCAAAAGTGTAATCACATTATTATGTGATTTACATGAACACAGAGGTTATAACTTCTTCACATGCATATTTTATTGAAAATTAGTCGTAAGAACTCTAACAAAATACAGAGGTTTTATTTATTTTTACTAATACAATTTATGCTTAATTTAAACTTCTACTAAACTTAAATTGCAAAATGTATTGGATGGATGTTTTGGAAAATTCTCAAAATGGGAAATATTTTTATGGAAACTGACAGTATTATTAGTTTCAGTCGTCTAAAAATATTCACATTTCCATAGAAAAATAGTTTTTTTTTTCCAACTACCACTATCTTTTTTTTAAAAAAAATTATTATTTACGAGTCATAATAAAAATCTTTGTATAAACAAGTTTTATTTACATAATATACATATATACAATATACATAACATTCTACAATTAGTGTACATCTATTTTATCCGATTTTTTTAAATACTATAGTTGACTAGCTGCCTAAAATAAAAATCGTGGCAAGGCAGGCAAATGGGCAGAAATACAACTTTCTATTACCTAATTAAAAAATAGAATTTAGTTTTTGTGTGTTTTTTTATCAGTTTCAGCCTTTCTTGTGTTCTCTTTGTCATCAATTTTTCCTGGTTTAGAGATACATGATCGAAAATATTCAATCTATCGATTGTACACTCTCCACGCTCCATCTGTTCCTTTCTGGCACCCTGGGACCACCCAGGTAGTATATGGGGTTCGCGAACTTTCTCTGGTGTTCGTTCAAGAAGACCGGTTTGAGGTTTGTTATGAATTTGGGAGGCTTCGCCTCCGGATCTGCAGCGTTCTGTTTTTCGACCTCTTTTGCGTCTGTCGGCAACGGCGTACCATTCCCTAATACTGGACTTTGGTTTACGTTTTGATTCGGTTCTTCTCTAAAGCTTCTTCGCGACGGGAAATTTGGAACGGTGTCTTTGGCGTTATTGGCTGTACAAAGTGAAAAATAAAAAATGTGAGTACATGTAAAGTAATAAGATAATCATAGGACCATTTTTTTTTATGAAAATTAACCGGATCTAGGTAGTTAGAGCTTTTGAACAACTAAATAATTCCTGTATTAGTGGAAACAAGGCAAAATCCAGATAATATGTGGTTTGATGGGACACCACTTCATCATGCTCGTATAGTTCGAGAACTGGACGAAAAACTTCGATGGAATTGAATGGCCTACGCGTTGCCCCGACCTTAGTCCACCACAAGATTACTTCCTGTGGGGTTATTTAGGGTTTAGTTAATTGTTCCTTGGTGGTTTGTGTCTCCTGTGATTTATTCGCTATTTTTTATCCCATTTTATTTTATTTATTTTTTAATATTATTGCTCTTATGATCTGTTACTCTGTTGTTTATGCTTTATTAAAAAGACGATCATCATTAAAAAATATATAAACCATTTTTTGTTGCGAAATATGGTAATTAGATTTTTTGGGTTCCTCACTTTTGCCTATCACTGTATAATAAAATTATAACAAAGACTTACACTTACCTATTGTTCTCAGTGTGTCATTTCTCTCTCCTTCAGGCAAAGTAAGGTTTCCACTAGGAACAAGCTACAGGAATAATGAATTAAAAGTCTTCCGATACATGTTTCATTTATGTTTAATTTTTTTTTGTTGCCGGTTTTTAATTTGATTTATATCTTTTTATTCCTTAGATTTTAGCATTACTTATAATTTAACCCATAGGCGTTTTTCTGCAAAAATTACTATGCAATTCGTTCTTAATACATATCGTCCTTTCATTTATTTGCAAGCTAATTATTTTTTTTAATATTCATGTGTAAGTATATGCTGTCTATGTAATGTGCAACTTCGCAAAGGAATACAAGTTATGTTCTTTTTTTATTAACTTTGTTCCATAAAAAAACACATGGAGCAAGTATTATTCAAATAAATGAAGTTAAAGTTCCACCAATTTCTATTCCGTTAATTTTTTCCAATTTTTTTTTGTGTTATTCTCCAAGTTATGTAGATGTTCAGTAACGTATTGTTGTGCGAAATGTTGCTTTGCAAATTGCATTACCCACACTTAAAATAAAACAACAGAAGCTTCTCTTAAAATCTATATAATTTTAATACTTTTTATAACCAACAGTCAGTCATTCATTAGTGCACAAGTAACATATAATAGCCAAGTAGAATATTATTATCCATACCCACAAATTAAAAGCATTCCACATTTCAATCTAGAACGAGTTTATCGATTTATGTAGATCTAACCTGATGATTTATCTGACACTAACGTCCAATTTCTCAATATTTAAATATTCTTTTGAAGACATGGAGATGTTTTTTTACGACAATATTTAAAAATGAAGTAGATCTACATGTAGGTACTATAAATAAACCGAGTCTATCACAAGAGTTTAGTAGGTTAAAAAAAATTGATTCACCCAAAAGTTTGACGATTAACTTTTTTCTAGATGTACGTCATAATACAGGTATTTCAATTTTAATTCTCTTTATTAACACACTGTACCTATTAATATATGTATATATACTGATAGCTTCTCTTGACCTTAGCAAATTGTAACACTGTGAGTGGACGAATAGGTGGGTGTGTTCTCGAAAGAGGGCGTGTTCGAACGCACGCGTCGTCGGCGGAGTAGCTTTTGAAGCATTACGTCACAGAGGCCTCTAACCAACACGATTATCGCTAATCATAATCACTCCTACTCACTTTTACAACTTGCTAAGATCAAGAGACGCTATTTGTTTGCATGCAAGACACAATTTGCAACTCCACCATACATTTTTATAGTACTTTTATTTGGGTAGACCAATTTTTTTTTTGCTGATGACCTACACATATTACATTGGCACCATGCGCGTACCACCTTCTTACAGTTGCGGTAAAAACTTAAATACACAAACTACAATCAATAAAATCGTTCGTAGGCTAGTTTTACAAAAAAAAAAAGGAAGCACAAAACCCAACACCTCCGAAACCCGATGGATGAAAATGAGAACTCCACATTGTGCCCATCTTAAGCGCCCATTTCGTCGATCATGTAGGGCAGTTGGGTGGCCAGGGGGTTGTTGTGGGGCGGGGGACTCCTCAGGCGGCGGGCGGAGGGTGTTAACGGTACTGGAATGGCCTAGACGGACCCGTTAGAATGATTTATCCCTTTCACAGGTATTAACTTTAAACATGCACATTTAGTCAGGCTTGTTTTAAACGAAAGGCAAAATGGCGCTCACAAAATTGACCATCAGCAGAACGTCAGTCACATAGGGTGGTTGATGTCATCATTCCATTACAGCATTATCAAATTACCAATAATTTTACAGTGATTCAGAAAATATACATATGTAGATGTCATGCAGTACATGCAACAGTAGAATATGTTTTTCTCTTTATCTCTTTGCGGTGTTTTGAAAAAGAAAGGTGGCAATAAAATATTTTGGCATACAAACACAATGTCACTTGGTATAGTTTTGTAATCAATGTCTTAAAATGTAAAATTCACAAATTAAAATTCCTCGTTTTAAGGAATTTTTTTCTGAAAAAACGTATTTGCTTCTTTGTGACAATTTGTCATAACTCTAACACTAATCCGACGTAAAATGGTTTAATCAGTGACAATATCTTCAGTTATTCACAAGGAAATAAAAAGAGCAGACGACTGGTGTTAATAATTTTATTTAAATAAGTTATGATGCATTCACAATCTAATCACTTAATCACAATATGATTCCAAGACATATCCCCTTCCGACATGCAGAAGCTCTAAAGCAAAAGCCTTCTTAATCCATGATTGAACACAACACAAAGACACGTATGAACAATACGAGAAAAAAACTGTAATTATTCATCGTCAATTCTTACCAGTGACTTTCGATCAGGATTAAACAGAGTGACTTCGCTAATAGAGCTGATGGGTGCCATGCGTTTTATGTTACTTACAGCTTTTCTCTCCAACTCTTCCTCGGACTCTTCTTCTTCTTCGGCCTCCTCTGGCATGGGGCTCAGCAGTTCGCTGACCTCCTCGGGCGTGTCCCACGCCAGTTCACTGGCGCTGTCTGTCAAAAACAAGATATAACTGTTAGGAAACACTAAATAAATGGACGATAATCTGATACTTCCGTTTAATTCAGCGGTGGCGGGTGCACAGGTGCTGCAGAGCTGCAACGTTTGCAGCTCCATTCATTCCATAAGCCGCCACATTGGAACACGTGACCAATGAGTACACTCGATTCCTTCTTAAGTCACCAAATCCGTGCATCATCTCGCTTAAGTCGCGAAATTTATTCTCTCTTAAGTCGCAATCATAACCTCAACTTTTTCGTGTTTTTAGTTGCAAAAAGAAATATTTAGATATACCACAGCACTTGTTATAATGAAAAATGGGCCAGCTGAACGAAAAAATCAACGCAAATATACCCAGTCGTGCGTTCAATTTTCCACTTCAATGAATATTTTAAAGGTTAAATATTTTTTAAAAGACACCTAACCTATTTTAAAGGTTAGGTGTCTATATTTAAAGTATTACCCAATCATTTTTTTTCAATAAAAATTGTACATAAACGTAGTTCTAAAACTTTTACAGGCGGCGACTTAAGAGGGACAGTTTCGTGACATAATAGGGAAAAACGTGGTGAAATAAGAGGGAATGTGAATTAAGCGAAGGCGACTTAAGAGGGAATCGAGTGTATTGCATTTTAGAAATCGTGCGTTAGAAATCGTCCGCTCTGGACACAATTTCGTTGTGTATTATGAGAATAACAACACTGGTCGCCAAAGCATGGATACGGGATCGATGTAGCTGCAAATCTTGCAGCTCTGAATCACCTATTCACAGGGTGTCGCCAGTTTAATTGTGGTTTATCGGCCTTTACCTCTAAAACTGATCCTTTTCTGTTTCTCCCTTTTCGTCTCTGGCCTTTTCAGCGGCTTCAGTGGAATTTCCTCTGGAACTGGCGCAATCTCCTCGATGACGGCGTGTTCAACCATCTGCTCCGGCTTGCTTTTTCCGTTTGCCGTTGAGCCGTTAGCGCTGTCGCCGGGAATTTTCCCATTTTGGGTAACCGGCTTTCCGTCCTCACTGTCTGTGGGCTAGAAAGTTATTTTGACACAGTCATAGAAAACTCGAAGCTGAACTAATAGTTGTTTTAATAAATAGGTATAATATGGTTGTAGGTTTTCTAGTTTCATTAGGCAATTTGTTGAATTATAAAGCCCTTAGATTGAGTTGCATTTGTGTCTTCGATTGAATCAACTTCAGCTTCATTGGAAGAGCCAAAGAAAATCAGAGTTGCTCACTGTTATATATGTAAATGTATAATTAGCCGCGCTTTTATGCTAAATTTATGCTTACCTTCTTGTTGTTCTCTTGGAGTAATGCCGCCTGTTGTTTGGACAACAGAATGCTGGCGTCAGTCTCGTATTCTTTCCTCTGTCTGTATTTCTTTTCCGTTCGGTAGATGTGGAAGCTGCAGCAGATCACGACTAGGACGAAGAAACCAGCCAGTATTATGATGACTAATTTTTCTTTGCCGTCCTCTTCTTCGGTCGTCGTCGAATAGATGGAAGTATACAGGACGCGTTGCGGGGCATCTTGGACCCACGTTTTGTCGGTGCCCTAAAAAAATCCCTTTTACAGAAGTATTCGTAATATAATAATAATAATACAAGTTTACATCGAAATCCGGATCTATGATTTCTGATGCTGAACGACTTCAGTTTATTGAGACATTAATTTTGTTAATGAAGGGCCAAGAAAGCACGGTCCAATGCTGGGAGTTTCGTATATTTCTTAGGTATCAAAAAGCCTTTAAGATATGTTTTATTTTTTTGGAAAACTAGTCAATTTTAGTTTCATTTCATCATTCACATCAGAAATTTAGTTAAAATTTCACCTTCTGTTTGTAGTCTTCGCGCCTTTATTAAAAATTCAATATTTACTTGACTGATGTTGAGATTGGTGGTCAACGGAGTTTTTTCGTGCACCACGTCGAAATCTGAACTGCACTGGGCGCTTCTGACTCCATGCTGATTGGAGACGTTCACTTTTTCCGTACCGGTCGTAGTGAAAAGCATGTATTCCTCCAGCGGTTTCATCACATGCTCATTTACTTCTATGAATATATCTGAAAAATTCACTTACTAAAGCTTTTCGAGTTATCTCTGTTTGCAAATATCGTAAAACCAGTCAGAGTGATTTTTATTACTTTTTTTGTCAGTAGAAGCCTTCTATCACGCATTTTTTGGAACCCCTTATTTTCCGCATTTTCACAGCGGTTCCAAAAATGTTTTCGTTATGGAATATTTTCGTAAAAAAATATTTTTACGCGCGACCACTTACTCGAAAGGCACCCGCTGTACCTCTTGTAGATGGCGAACCTGGGATCGTTCGTGTCGTGGCCCCCGATCTGCACCTCGTTGGCCCCCATTTCGGGAATGTTCGTGAACATTTGCGCGGGTATTTGGTCCATCGGCGTCAGCTCTCTGTCGATGTACAGTTCCGAATCGTTGAGGTCCCTCTTGTAGTACACCGAGTGCCTGGCGCCGTTGATGAAGTTCTTCTTGCTCACGGTGGCCGAAAATACCGCGCCCTCCCTGTCCTCTTGCACTGTCAGGTAACCCTCCAGGCTTAGGCCGACTAAAAGGTAGTAACTTCGGCTAAAAGAAAATTCGCCGACTATAGCAGTGATATCTACAAGGTGGACGTAATTCTGAAATTTAAAATTCCAGAAGGAAGTTCTGTAGTTGAAAGGATTCACAGAACCAATATATAAGAGATCTTCTTGTTTGATAATGACCTATAGTATAATGTAAAACGTATTTTTTGGCCATTGGTCACAAATTAGAATGTTCCATATTGACTCAACCATTGATCTACATTGATTGATCTACAGCAAGATGTAATGATCTCCTAATTTTTAATGCTGGAGGAATGTTTTGGAGAAAAGAAAGTTAAAAGACTGTGGTTAAAAATCACGAATGAGAGTAGGAAGCCTATTGTTGAGCCAAGATTTGCTCAACCAAGGAGAACTCAGATCATACTAGAATTGATTCGCTAACACCGTTATAGAAAATCAAACAAATAAGTGATGATGACCAGTCTGGTCAATTTTTTAATTGAAAAATGGACTGCTTATTCCTATAAACTTGAATTACTTCTGAAATTTTCCCTAGTTTTCAATTAATACGACAAAGGATACAACGCTGACTTTCTTACTTATTTTCCGTCTGAAGCAGCAACAAGATCGTATTCTTCTGTCGAACGTCGACAGTGGAGAAGGCCAGTTGAAACTTGACATGGTCCACGGATCCGTTCAGAACGTATTCCCTCCACAAAATCGATTCTCCGTTGAATTCCGCGCCTTTTTCCTCCGAACAAAATTCACCGTAGTAGCTGGTGTGCTCGCAGTCACAGGTGTGCTCCTGGTTTCGGAAATCCTCGATGCAGATGCCTTCATGCTTGCAAGGTACCTCGTCGCATTTCATATTGCAGTTGGCTATGACACCTTAAAGTACAATTTCGCAATAACGAAGCTATAAATGAAGTTTATATTGTAAGTGATACATGCTAGATATTTTTTATAACCATATTTTAATTCATTGTGTACTATTCTTATTAGAAATACACTATATGGACTAACAAGGAACTTTTGATACAATCGTTCATCATTCTTTGGAAAGTGGTTGGATTGTTTTTAAAACCAAATGACATTTGCAGATCTAATATTGCGTTACCGCATATAAGTTCAAAAAAATCATATACCTTTGTCTATTCCGTCGACTTTAGATGGCAAATCGATCAGGGTGTCGCCAATCTTCAGTCCAGTTAAACAGCCCACGTATCCCGGCAATACCGGAGGATACTCCGACACTTTTAACAGGGTCTCAGGGTCGAATCCGCCCAGATTTAATTGGAAATACTCCGTGGGTGGCGCTGGAGGCCGCTGCGGTGCCAACACCTCTGAAATCAAAGGCCTTAATCATTCTGCTTACCACGACCATTGTTCCCTAAAATATATGATCGAACTGATGTTACCTTTTTCTGGATTCACCCAGGGTTTGTTCGAATACTCTTCTAGCAGCTTGATGCCGAACGGCGCAGTATTATTCCGGTCATTCACATGAACAGTCGTCTTGTTCTCATCGCGTACTATGGCGATTTGCACCGACTTGCTGGTGTTCAGCTCCGAATAATCAACAGTCACGTTGTGGATTTCGTTCCCGTAGTTGAACAGATAGACGACCTGAGTTCCATTGTCGATATACAAGTGGACAAAGTTGTTAACGTGGTCGTTCGCGTAGAATATGAGAGCAACGTTTTCGTACGTTCGAAGATTCACCAGCACTTGTTCTCCAAAAAGCTGTTTAAGGATCTCCTTTTCTGAGCCTGTGTCGTTGGTCAGGTAGTTTCTTCTCAGATAAGATTCAGGATGGGTGAATGTTATGCCGTTTGTGTTAATATCTGGGGAAAGAGAAATTGAAATTATGCACCGAAATATATTTGAAAGAGATCTCGCTTACTGGTTTCACAGTGGTTTCCGCTGTAAGCCCACGGGTTGGGGCAAACGCATTCGAAGTTGCTCCAAAGCTCCTTGCAATAGGCATCGTTCTGGCACGGATTCGGATCGCAAGACGGTTTGCATTCTTTAATGATTTCGCTGAGGTGGACGCTCATGTAGCTGTAGATGTCCAGGATCTCCTCGTTCACCACCAAGCCGCGGAAACAGCCGATAAGACCCTGATAGACGGACGATTTTGGATCAAGTAGGTCACTGAAGGTTTTGACAAAATAAAACATGTTTTCAGTTAGCGTTTGACTGTTAAAAATAGATCTATGGACGTGTTGAGTGTTCCAGGAGTGTAAGTGAGTACAATAGCTTGGTAGACAGTGAATATAATTCATAGAAACAATAATGGTATGACAAAAAATGATGATTTGGGTAGTTCTACCTACCTGATTGCACCCCCAATAAACATGGACCCTTCAAAGGGCCCGAATTCCTCTTCGGGCTTCAAGTTAACCATCTGAGAGTCCTCGTTTATCATGAATCTTACGTGGTACTTGTTGTAATCTATCCAGACCTTGTGCCACTCCCCACCGTTTAGTTTTCTTCCAGAAACTATTACCAATTCTTTGGAGACTCCAGTGTTCAAGGTGAAGTTGAAGGTCAATTGGAAATCTGCAAAAAAAAACATGTGTCAAGCCTGATTCGTCTAGGAGTTTCTAGTTTTTTATTTACCGCTGGTCAGTGCGACCATGAAACTGGGATAATTCGGACGAATCGGCGGTTGGTAAAGAAGGATGGCCTTTTTTCCGGTGGTTTTGAAAGAGAATGCCAGATCTCCCTTCCTCCATCCAGGGACCTCGATGTAAGATTGGCTGGTGGTAAAGGTTACAACATACCTCTGTGTATCTGAAACAAATACGCAAGAAACAATGTTATCTTCTATAATAGCAATGATATATATTTCTTTGAGAATAAATATGCATTAGATACTGATGCAAAGAGAAATATAATTTTTAAACTTATACAGGTAGCGGAAACGTTCACTTTGAGATAGTAAGATTTCATGTGGAAGGGAATAGGCCACGCCTTTTTCCGCCCGTGATTGCAGTGCAGTTAATGTTACACGGTTTGAACTGACAAACGCACGGACAACTAAACACAACACGGACACGGACGGACAACTAAACAAGAGCAATTAGGGGAGGAGTACCATTCCAACCCTGTATGGAATGTACAAACGATTTGAATTAGTGATAGTAATAAACAAAGTCTTATTACTAATAAAATCTTTTTACAGCTATTATGCTGTCCATTTGCTTTACAGCAATGATTGGAAAGAGTATAAAGGCGTTAGGTTTATGAAAACAGGCACGTTTTGTGTTATTTTAATTGAATGATAGCCGATTTCTGCCTACGTTTACCATAAAATTTATAACTGCCAGAGTTGGATTACTGTATGGAAACAGGCGCAGTATGACATCTTGTGAAACCTACATATTTAGACAAAGTATCCACCAACAAAAAAAAATTGCTTCCATTGTTTTTTTTAATTGTTCCTATAAATTTGTACCTTTACAAAATCTGTGTACAGAAAAAATATATAATTTAAAACTTCCAGAGCTTCTCTTAGGACAACAGAAATTAGGAGGAAATATACAAAGAAAGTTAGTAAAATGCACGTTAGTAAAAATGTTTTCAAGTACATTGGAACTTCTACAATATAAACATTGTGCGTGTTAGGTTGCTGTAAAATACCTAATAGTCAATCTGACAGAATATAAATAAGCAGTAAATTAAAGTAATTTGCGGTGATTATCTTTAATGCGTTTAACGATATTCCGGTTCAAACCGGTTCTAAATCTAAAGATCAAAACGATCTGTCTGCCACGGTCTCGCTTGATTCGCGATCTATTGACATTGAGGATGGCTGGAAAACGGAAGACGAAATTGAGACAATTGAAATGTATTGCAGAACCGAGTCAAAGACCTTATTTAATCGCTGTGTTTGTTTAAAGAATCGCTTAATGAAATAAGTACTGAGAGGTTATCTCTTACATCGTATATCACGCGGCTGCTAAAAATAAGAGTAAATTTATATCCTTGTGTACATAACGAATGTTTGTTCACGTATTATAGTATATGGTAGCAAACAAAGCCACCAAATACTAGCTTTACTCAAATAAATTTTTTTTTTCGAAATGAACTTGGGTTTTTGGAGAGTTCAATTTTGCTTGGATAGACTCAGCTTCCCACGGTCCACTCGTTGCGTGTCTTATCAAATTATTGCATATTAGTATGACCAAACATGTTAACTATGTCCTTCAGTTGATATCCAGTTGGATAGTACGGTTTGTAGAGCATTTTTCATCGTATGGTAAAAAAATGGATACGCAAAAACTATATTGGTTCATACCCTGATTAGAAATGAAATACGAGGTGTGTAAATTAAGTAATAGGACAGTTTTTTTAAAAGTTTCAAAATATCTTCCTTGGGAAGCCACACAGCGCTGGAGACGGTTCTTCCGTTCCCCATAGCGGTGCTGGAACTCATATAACTTCTATCATCTTTGAATTTGCAATAGTTTATTAAAATATGCTTATTATTCAAGTTTTCTGAAGAAATAAAATGGAAACATTTTGCCACCAGTTTAACAGCATCTCTATGTATGTACCTTGCATTAACCGATGGATTTTTTTCCAATAGATAATTGAATTATTCTTACATCAACAAACGATTCAAGTAGTTCTATCTAACTGTATCAAGGTTAGTCAATATCACGTATGTATGTATGCATATTTGAATTATTTTCTTGACCTGTTTGTTACCATTTGGAACACTTTTTCAAATTCACGTTAGCAAACTGACACAGATTCTTAATAAATTAATTATGTACTTTATTCTCATTGACATCAACAGACTATTTATTTTATTTAGTCGAGATGATGTAGAAACATGTTTCTATATAAAGATGCTATAAAAATAAAGTTCAAGGTGTTTATATCGTCGCCGCCGGTATTAATATTACATTGTCACATGCCTAAAATACTACCATTTGCTGACAAAGTGAACAAATTCACCGGTGATTTGGAAAACTTATTTTGTGACGGCGCGACCGTAATGTGTAGAGGAAAAACTGCTGTGGATAAACGCGATTGTAGCCGTCACATAAATAGTGTGAAACATGAAAATAAAAAAGAAGGTATGTCCTTGAGAATTCCGTTTATGTTCGACCTACTTTTAATGTTAAGCGCCTGTGATATACCCCTGAATGTACTCGATAAACAACAATTTCGTGAGTTCTGAAATTAGGTACTTCTTTCGACGTAATGTTTACATAACTTACTCGTCTCTACGCACTCCAAGGGGCCCAGGGTTATCCTACCAAGCGCGTCTTCCGGCAGCTCGGGCTGCTGGAGGAACACCATCTCCGTGACACCCAGGCTGTTGGCGCTGGTGTAGTAGCCGTCGTCGGTATACCACTTGTCGTCGTCGATGTCTTCGCAGTTGCACCATTGCGACTTGTTTTCGCACTTCTTTCCTATAGAACACGGACATGTACCCCTGTAAAGCTGCTTTTAGGAGAAAATAACTAACGATTACTTCGCATCAGGTGCCCCGTCGCATCGGAACACAGTGGCGGTCGTTCCGAGGAGGTGGTGTAAGAAATCGATCAAACAAAAAACACATTTTTTAGTTACAATTTGTTTACCTTAACCTTTTAAGGACGGGACTGGTCGATATTTCGACCACTCAAGTATCGTAATATTTTTGAATGATTTTTGGGATAATTTTATGTTTTGAATATAGAAAATATAGTGTAACAATTTTAGGTAGCATATTTGACCTTGAAATAGTGATTTCAAGGTCGAATTTTTTATTTGACCTTGAATTGAATTGACCAGAAAATTGGTATACTGTAAGCAGAAAGATTTGGATAATAACTCATCTCTCCTCATCCCATTCAATAAAATCAATAATACATAATCTGTCCAATAGGTGTCGCCTTTCCTTTTTTCATACACTCCGCTAAAACCGATTCTTATGATTACATATACCAGCTATATATTCCCTACAAAATTGCTTGAAAAAGCCATGGTATCGCCTATGGTAATATAACTACTTTAGGAAGCATATCTGACCTTGAAATAATCATTTCAAGATAAAAAAATGTATTCGGTATTTCGCCCTGAAAATTGGTAAGTAAGCCCACGTATTTTGATTTATTCAATACGAAAGAAGTATTGCGAATGGTAGAATGCATCTTCAAGGTATTTACCTTGAATATTGATTGGGGAATAACCCAATCGATTATTTTGAATACTTTTTGGATTCCTCTCTGGTTGAAGAAATTATAAATGAGACAAATCGATATGAAAGTCGAAATCATGAAGTTCGGCGTTCTCACGAGATAGCTTGGTCTCCTCTTACAGAAGATGAGTTTCAACGTTTTCTTGGCCTTTCAATTCTAACGGGCTATGTTCGGAAAGGCGACTTGAAAGATTATTGGTCTAAAGATCCTTTGTTACATACAGGTAATCAAGCACCCCAAAGTGAGAGGCTCACAAAAATGAAGCACCCCAAAGGGATACAATTTTCGCCACATCCACGCTGTTGATCATGGGTCATGCTGAGAGCAAAAACTGAAATATTTCTTGAAAATGACTCATAATAAACATTACTATTTTTCTGCATCCAACGCATAAAAAAACGTACAGATATCATTTCGGACAGAAAACAACGGATTTAACCTTGAAATGCAATTTTCAAGGTCAGAGATGTCTTCTGGACGTTTATTAGTATCTTTTTTCGTATTCAGCGCATCCAATTACTTAGGAATGCACTGTTAATTCCACAAATAAAATTTTTAACATGGGACTTTCCGTCCCAGACGGGACTGGTCGAAATTTCGACCAACAAATTTGTCGGGCACTTGACGTGACAGATTCTTCGATTTTATGTACAAATATCGTGTAAAAAAAAGTCCAATTTCAACGTAAAAATCCCCGTCCTTAAAAGGTTAAGGGGTAACGCCACTCTAACGGTCGACAAAGAGGCCCAATTTCGATAATTTATTGTGGGAGAATGAGAAGAGGAATAGGATTTCTTTTTGAAGGGTTAATTAAACATATTATGTATTGAATTATAAAAAAAAAATTATATTGCTATTTTCATACAAAATGGCGGCGATACAGCGTATCTTTAAAAACACCTTTATCAAAAAGCCCTCCACGGGCGGACAAATTTCTCGAAAAGATTTAGACCTGGATCAAAAAACCAAAAATTTTCTTAATTTACATATTATTGGCTAGAGAAGTACGTAGGGATTTTTTTAAATTGATTTTTGTAGAAACTGTGCACTAACGAAAAAAAAATCGATTTTCGCCCTAAAAATTCAGCAGTAAATTGTTTATAAAAAAATACATTCTATCAAAAAACAGCCACGTACTTTTATGGAGAATATAATTGATAAGCTACTATTAAAATTTCAAATCGATCGATGGAACGGTGTTGGTAATGTGTCCGCCAAGTTCGAAAAAAGTCATTTTGAGATAATGACATTTAAAGTTTAAAATAATTTACACTCTATTCCCTCTTAAGTCACCAAATCCGTGCATAATCTTCTCGCTTAAGTCGCGAAATTTATTCTCTCTTCGTCGCAATCATAACCTCAACTTTTTTCGTGTTTTTAATTGCACAAAGAAATATTTAGAGATATATCACAGCACTTGTTATAATGAAAAATGAGCCAGATGAACGAAAAAAGCAACGTAAGTATACCCAGTCGTGCGTGACAAAGTTCAATTTTCCACTTGAATGAATATTTTAAAGGTTAAATATTTTTTAAAAGACACCTAACCTATTTTAAAGGTTAGGTGTCTATATTTAATGTATTACACAATCATTTTTTTCAATAAAAATTGTACATATTCATGCGAGAATCCAATTTCCAAACGTAGTTCTAAAACTTTTACAGGCGGCGACTTAAGAGGGACGGTTTCGTGACATAATATGGGAAAACGTGCTGAAATAAGAGGAGATGTGAATTAAGCGAAGGTGACTTAAGAGGGAATCGAGTGTACACATACAACATGTGTATTACGGTATTTGCGCACCCTGGTGGACATCTGAAGAACTCGAAAGACATTTTACTCTTTTTGGTAGTAGGGCCACTTATTATTTCCGAACACAGTCGCATCGCCCTTGACGCGCGCTCAGAGGTGCTGCCGCAAAATCGAGATTTAAACTTTTAATTTTTTTTTTCGTTATAAGACCATTTGCATATGATTTTTATGATCCCAAACTACATTTTAAGCCGAAAAAGAAAACGATTTTTCGAAAATTCTTAGAGTGGCGTTACTCCTTAAGGAATGCCTGATTTCCACTATACAATCCTAGAACAGTTGCATGTGAGTGAGTTGCATGGAAACAGAACATGTAATTTCGTGCAACTAGTTGCAAGCTTCTGGTTACGGTTGTTGATTACATAGCACAGTACATTGTTGATTGGTCACATTGTTGATTACATAGTAACATAGATTCCGATGTTAATTTCAATGTTACCAGACGTTGTTTGGTTGTTTGACAATAAAACAGAACACTACTTTTTGATCCCATTTGAAAAATATACAGGGTGTCCCATTTTCGACGTTTTTCTAAAGTATCTCGGTTATTACAAGAAATACAAAGATGCCGTTTTCGCAACCTAGTCTACTTTTTTTGAGTAAATTCGCAGAGCTAACTAGATTTTTTATACCGTTTCTAGTTTTTGAGTTACAGCGGGTTTTTGGAAAAACAGCCTTTTCTAACAATCACTGTAGCGACCACAATTTGAATAATAGTTGTACTGTCACAATGGAATTTCATAGATTTTCTTTTATGCAGAATTAAGTGTTATTAAAAATAAGTTTTTTGCTGTTATTATTGTTATTTTTGCTGTTATTATTGTTATTTGTTTATTGTTATTTTTCAATTGTAGAACAAACGTATTTTTTTTTAAATGGAGATAGTTGGCCATGACAAGGGAGTTTTTTGCGCAGCATAAATAAACAAAGCAAATAATGTGGCCACTATATGTTTAGTATTTGGTTGGTAAAAGAGTTCCCAGAAAATCTCATTTTTAGTTCCCGTTTTTTTTTTTAATAATAAAAATGGCATGATATATTCGTAACAGCAAGTGTTATTTATTAGGAAAAGGATATATTAGGAATTGCTGCAACTTTGGGAAAATTCGGTTACGAGTGGATGCATCATGTTGCAGCAATTAATAGCATAGCGGAAAGGAAATCCTTTAACAGAGCGTGAATCATCAAACTATAAATCACCAACAATTATTATTATTCATAATAATTAAGGAATATTTTCATTTGCACACCAACAGGTTCGTTTTAGTTTTTTGATGAGAAAACGTCACAGGAACTTCTTGATAAAAATTCAGAAAAATATGATGTTTTTTTTAAGACAAATAGATTGGCCATTTATATTTTCATATCTAACAAAAAAGATTACGAGTAGTTACAACGGACAATGACGAAGCGTCGATTTAAGTGAAGGTAGGCTGTCTTAAATTATACAGTTGAAGACCAGTTTTTTGCATTTTTTGAGGAGCAAGAATTTTTTTGAACAATCCAATGTATTTACTGCATCAATCTCTCCTTTTTCTTAAAAACAAAGGAGATATCGTGTCGCTTTAATTGTTTATTGTTAAAAAGTTTAGTTTTTAAATTTAATTATTTAGATAATCACTCTTATTAATTAAAACGTCCTGAAAAACAACAAAACAAAGCGCGGAGCTGCATAAGATGCATTAGAACCAAGGCGCTAGACCGTCAGCTTAAGCTGCTCCGAAATTAACGTTTTATGATAATAAAAATATGGATTATATGAAATGAAATAAATAAGTGAAAAATCGATCTACAGTGATTAGCACAAATGAAAATTTCAACCATTCCGAGCATTATAAAAAAAAAAATCGCGGTGTTTTGAAACTATCACGGTTTCTTTGGGGTACTTTTAAGGTAGAAAAGTTGCAGCCAATATCCTTAGCCTATCAATTATTTGCAAAGTTATGCCAAGTTATGCAAATATCCCTAATTATGCAATTTTCTACCTCTTTTTTAATCAACAATTTCGCTTCGATTTTTTTGCAAAAACCGGTCACTACAACTTGTAAAGGACACTTTGCAGTTTTCAAAATCCTACTTCAATTTTCTGTATGTTTATTATTTCCCAAGTCAAAGTCATTACCAAAGTCAAAATGATTTGTTTTGCTTTGCACGGCGATAGCTCAGCGAAAAATTATCGTACAGCGCTCGAAAATAGGTCAAATTAAAGAGAATTAAACTATCTAAAAGAGCTGTAGGTATGATGAAATTATCGAAAAAAATTTATTGAAGTTCATTTACCTTTTAAAAGACAAGCAAAAATTCGAAAAAAAAATGTCTATGGTTTTCTCATGATTACTCAAAAACTGCTTGAGCTAAAAAAATTAAACTCAAGATCCAAAAACTAGAAACGTGGAGCTTCAATATCATTTTTTATCTTTTCTCTACGACCATTTTTCCCCAAGTGACAGCTGTTTGAAAATCACTGTTTTGCAACAACCACTTCGTTTGCGAAAATGTCAGAATCCTCGGAACGTCTCCTTCAGACGGGGCACTGTTAGACTCAACAACTTTCCAACAAAAACTCTGACACTCACCTCTTGACCTCGCCGATGTAGTCGACCGTCTGATTGGCGGAGCTGACGAACCACGTGGCCGAGTGCAGCTCCAGCGGCGCCCTCTGGCAGTCGTACTTGATGTACTGGCTGCAGTTCAGCGAGTGCGACACCAGCTCCTGCAGCATCTCGGCGCTGAACTCCCTGTACTTGATGCTGAAGCTGAAGTCCTTCTCGGAGGGCGACCGGACGTCTATCTGGCTGGGCAGGTTGTGCTCGACGATGGTCTTGGTGGAGTCGCCGGGACTCTGGAACTCGCAGCGCACGTGCGCCGGCGGGAATCTGCCGTTGCCGTCGATGTCGATGAGGTACACGTCTGGCTTCGTATAGCCTGCAACAAGAAAGATGTATAGTCCTTCTATTTTTAATTGAAAATGATAAATACGCCTGGGGAACAAAAAAGCGGTGCAACTGTATGATTCCATGGGCGTGCATATATCTTTTATACATTCGAAAATTGTGAAATAATTTTTTTCATTCAAATCAATATAGGAGATTAAAATAAGCCTGCATACAAAACTCTTAATATTTGTAATATAATTTGCTGTAAATAATGCTCATTTAGCCAGACAATCTCAAAAAATTGTCTGTTTTAATAAACCTAGCTGAAATACACGTCACTGGCGTCTTAAACAAGTCAGAATTTCTAATGTCGTAAATCATTTTAACGACGTCGTAAAAAATTTATAGGCCAGTGGACCGAATAAGTATTTAAGCAATGTATTAGATGCAAAGCACAATAGTCTATTGGATCGTTAGCCGGTGTGTAGTCTAATAGAGCACCTGCCAGCGATTTCCAGCCAGACAGCGAAGCCGGCTCTTCAAAATTTTCTTAATTATAGTAATATACATAAAGTTGTTTTAATTTAATTTTTTTCCAGCAATTTTAAACGCTTTATTTTAATGCCAACTAATAAATTTATATCTATGTATTTTTTTAAATATTTCCAAACTAGCTTTCTAAGTTTACTGAAGTATGAAGTATACTTGTATGGTGAGCTTAGCAATTTTAGAAAATATATCTGACAACCTTGCCTTTTTCTACCTATTTTCAATTTAGAATGGAAATTGTATATAGTAGTTAAACCTATAGTAGACACAAAAATTCCCACAAAAACTCCTATTACACAGCCCCACAAAAAATAACTGTTTTGGAACTGCTATCGAGACAACTGTATTCCTATGTATTCGACGCTGAATCCGAATCCGAAGTCAAAAAAATCGTACACCCCCAAAATCAACTCCTTGCGCTAAAAAAACACTCCCTAAATAGGGTAAAAATGACTTAATGCTTCACGAATAGTCTTAAATCTCAATAATTCTAAATATTCTAATTGAATATAAACATTCAAGTATATAACGCAGAAATACAGAGTTAACACTACTTTTCGTTGAAAATCACCCCCATGAGTGGGTGAAAACTACCCCTCACACAACAGAAAATTTAAAAAAACTGCAGTGTTTGCCCAAAAAAACTTACGATGCCCAGTTATTTTAGAAACAGTATGTAACTTCATTAGTCTCGATGCGATGCTCAAAAACTACCCCCATAGAGTGCCGGAAACCACCCGTGAATTTAAATTACAGTTGCTTAGATGACTCCTAAAAAGAATTCTCTAAAAATACTATTACTTATTTAGGTATATGACCTCTAAAAAAGAATCGTCTAAAAATTGAGAAAAAACATCTATACAATTTTCCGATTATATAGTTTTTTGACCAGCCGGTAGGTGGCGCATTTCTCTGTTATATTGTTTTTTGTTTTTGTAAGTTTATTTATTGTTCTAAGTTTTTTTTTTTTGTTATGATTAAACATATGATAGCACTGCTGGTCGTGCTAGTGGATGTAATTGAATTAAGACTATGGGTAAATTTTTGCTACATCATAATATGGATACTCTTCAAGTACGTTGTCAAAGATTCTTCTTAAATAAGAAAATGCAGATGTTGAATCTTTAATGTGAGGAGTAATTTTCACCTTCTCATGGGGATGTCACTGAATGACTTTGATTCAATGCAAGTATTCACCTCCAAACTGCATTGCTGCATGCACGATGACAAATTTTTTTCCCCGATTTTTCTTGTAATTTAAATTTAGGGGTGGTTTCCGCCTCTCTATGGGGGTAGATTTTGAGCATCGTATCGGAACTAATGCAGTTACTCACTTTTTCCAAAAAAAGTTTACGATGCCCAGTTTTGAACTGATATTGATTTTAAATTTTCAGAATCGACATTTTTTTTCAACCTAAAAAATAATAACATGACGAGGAAGAAATAATAACAAAAAAACTCGAGCGACCTCTAAATTTTTTTTTGAGCTGATTTTTTTAAGGGCGTTTATAACATGATAAATTAATATATTTTCACGAGACACGAAAAAAAAATATTCCATTTTTTTTGGGCCACCCTGGTGTACATAGTACATATTTTGTACTGTGTACGTATATCTTTAGAATTCGTTTAGTGTATTTACATATTATCTGATTTTGTGTGGATTTTTTCAATAATTCCACAGTCGTTACCATTTGTGAACAGACTGAAAACTATGATTGAAAATTACAAATTTTGCAATAACGGATCACGTATTTTATATATTCCTTGCAAACGTCGATGTATATTTCGTAGACGACGAGAGTGTGAAAGACATTTAAATTCGAATATCCATCAACAAAATATTACTGGTACTGTTAGAAAAAATGAATTTTGGTTTGATTTGTAAATAATGTTTTGCGCAAGTAGCCTTGTGTGGAACATATAGTGGGTTCATGCAGACATTTTTAGTAATAAGAATAAGAATAGTAATAAGAATACAAGTTAAACCTTCGTTTTATAATGATCCAGTTCATGCAGTAAATATAATTTTTAGTAATAATTTTAAAAATAAGGATTTACTGCATGAACTGGGTCATTATAAAACGAAGGTTTAACTTTTATTCTTATTACTAAAAATTTCTGCATGAACCCACCATTAATCGACAATATTCACTTTAGATGTTTTTTTTTGCGAAATATGTATCCGATTTTCCTTTCCCTACTAGCCATACATTACGTAAAACGTATTTACAGAAGACATATCAAGAAAGAGAAGAAGACGTAAATTAGCGCATTGTCTAAATACGAGATGCGGAAACAATGGTGTTCAAGATATTCTGGTTACATCGTGTTTTACGCTTATAATATACTCTTGTGTTTTTTAGCTACATAGTCTTATACTAAATAGTCTTATACTAAATAGTACTCAAAGTGCACCTTTTGCAAACACCAAAAGCCATCATCAGAAAATTATTAAAACTCAGGTAGGTAACTCGTGTTTATTTGATTAAACTTCTAAGGTTCTGTTAGATCCTAAACTAGATCCTAAACTTTCAGTGCCAATTTAATAAAAATAAAGTAACTGTTACTTTTTTAGTTTAATCAGTGTGCAATATTTTAAATAAGTTTTCAATAAAAAAAGACATTCATTCTTGAAATGAGTGATGAAAGGCAATAGGTGTAATTCTAATCATTTACTTGTAGATTTATTGTTTGGTAAGAATTAAAAATAATACAATACCGTGTTCTGAGCTGTTGGAAATTATACTAAGGAAATTAACAACCACAAGGTAAATTAGTGATTCATTGTAGATGTGTTATGGGTGGACAAAGCCAGTTTATTTAGAAAAAGCAACAGGAAGTGCGTTAAATATGATTCACGTATTATGAACTTTTTTTAAAGAACCTTTACTCGTAAAAGTACAAACTACATATTATGCATTCTCGTATTACTTTGTACTGAAATGGAATTAAATAAAAATGACGTGGTGATATAATAGTAGATATATGTGTACTTGTCACTGGTGTACTTGGTAAATAAAAAAAATTAAGTCGCAAAAAATACATTCATTCAGGTGGTATAAAAAAAGGACTAAAAACATGTTCTGACTTATATTTTGTTAGGTATAAGGTACAGAAATCCTTCATTCTTCTGCATTCTGGGAACTTCAACTTATGTACGAAACTTGCTATCGACTTAACTAGTTATATGTTATATGTTATATTATGTTATACAGAGTGTTCCACCTAAGGCGGATTCATCCATAACTCTGTTATAAGAACTTTAACAAAAAAGTACTTTGGGTGGTAGTTGTCTGGAATAATTGTGTTTATTCTGCACGGCACCTAACTTTGTTATTTTAAATGGAACACCCTGTATATTTTTACATTTTTTGATTCCCCGTTTAATTCTAGGTCGACTTTGTTAAGGGTTCCCTATACCTATCTCTTATAATTTGTGAGATATTCAACTGTCTTTGAAAAAAATTACGATTTCAGCTCTTTGAATGCGTTAGAATACGTTATTCAGAGCCGGAAATATCGGACCCTACATTTGACAATTTTAAAACGTGAATACTATTTTTTTTTCAAATGGCATGACCCATATTGAATAGTGCCGTTGGATGCGAAATTAAATGCCCTTTCTACTGATATCGGGTTATCAATACTTATCTCCAACAGTTTTCCAAGAATATTCGATTCCTTCTAAAGTTTGCAAAAATCGGGATGTCTACAGCGTCACGTAGGCGTTGCAATTGCGTTGCTTATTGCACTATTTGACGTATAAGCCAAACTAAACGTCACTTTAGGGTTGACTAGCTTTGACTTGTTATTTTTCTGTGAAAACGTGGTAAAGTGTATCATAATATTTGTGTATCAATGTCGCTTGACGCAGGAAGAAATGGCTGATATGGTTTTTGTTCTTGGTGCTTGCCACTGAAATCCGTTATTGGCATCAAGAGTTTATACACAACGCTATCCGGACATTCTTTTCAAAAACGAATCCACGTGTGTATTAACCAAAACGGAGAATATTTTGAGCAGTCGTTGTAAATCAACAGGCTAAGTTTATGTAGCCTTTTCCTGATTGTGTGCCCTGTCTTTGTTTGAATTTCGTTTCACTTGTGTTCTATTTTAGTTGTTGTTAGTGGTTTAGTTTTGTTTGATAAACCACTTTTTAAACATCATTTTGAGCAGTTGTTGTCATTCAGTAGGTTAAGTTTATGTCGTCTTTTCTTGATTGTAGAGTTTCGTTCCATTTGCATTCTATTAGTTGTTGTTAATGGTTTATTCTTGTTTGCTAAACTGCTTTTTAAATATGCCAGTAAGTATTATTACTGCCAGTCCCAAGCCTGACAAAATGTGAAGAAAAAGTGATTTTGCAACGCTTACGTGACGCTGTAGACATCCGATTTTTGCAAACTTTAGAAAGAATCGAATATTCTTGAAAAACTGTTGGAGATAAGTATTGATAACCCGATATCAGTAGAAATGGCATTTAATTTCGCATCCAACGGCACTATTTAATGTGGGTCATGCCATTTGAAAAAAAAAAAATAGTATTCACGTTTTAAAATTGTCAAATATAGGGTCCTCCGATATTTCCGGCTCTGAATAACGTATCCATTTTGCCCGTAGTGAAAAAGATAGGGTAATTCGTGCTAAATCTAATCGTCCAAACTGCAGGTTTCTATTTTTTATGGTTTAAATTATATTGGGCCTCATTCAAAGAGCTGAAATCGTCATTTTTTTCAAAGACAGTTGAATATCTCAAAAACTATAAGAGATAGGTATAGGGAACCCTTAACAAAGTCGACCTAGAATTAAACGGAGAATCAAAAAATGTAAAAATATACAGGGTGTTCCATTTAAAATAACAAAGTTAGGTGGCGTGCAGAATAAACGGAGCACCCTATATAATTGAAAATATGTTCCTCATATGCACAATTATTCCAGACAACTACCACCCAAAGCACTTTTTTGTTAAAGTTCTTATAACAGAGTTATGGATGAATCCGCCTTAGGTGGAACACCCTGTATGTATGTAATGAATTTTAGTCAGTGTTTACAAAATAAGGTTATTGTTCCCAACGAATTGATTAGATGACCACTTGTTAATTATCTATTATAGCAAAATATTGCTAATTTAAAATTTACCCAAACTTGGATATGGATAACTACGAAAAAAAAATTGCTCATTATTTGTTACCATTTGTTTCAAAGCGCTACATACGTTACTAGAATGAAGTTTTGAAAATGTTTTCGTCTTCATTTGTTGAAATGAAGAAGAAAGAATTTATTTGATATTCTGTTGATGAAAAAATTCCCATGCGTTACAAAATGTTAACTGTACATGTCTTTCACGAAAAATAATGCTACACGACCCATTTTTTTTATTAGTGTGATATGAATGCGGATGCTAAACTCCACTTTCAACGCCTGCTCGAAAATATTCTGATTTAATTCGAAACAGTGAATTATATGGATTTATGTTGTTATACAGGCTCATCATTCAATTAGAACGACGATTGATAAATAGCAGCCGCATACAGTCAGCATCCTCCTCATATATAGGTCGTATTAGTGGCACAAAAAAGTGCGACGTTAAAACAAAATATTTAGACATGAATTATACGAAGAGTAAATCGTCATATTTTTTTGTCAAAATGGTATCAAGAAACAATAAAATATATTTTAATATACGGGGTGTGTAAATTAAGTAATGAGAATGGCAACGTAGCGCCCGATCTAGCAACATTGCGGAGACGGGACTTAGAAGGGCGGTAGGTTAACATGTAATGCACCTTCAGTACAAGCTTTGAGCTTGTTAGAGTCATTTGTTTGTTCTCTGCGACTGTTTTTGTAAACGGGTTTTTTATAGTGCGTTTTAAAAATGAATGACATCATTAATTTTGAGCAACGGTGTGCTATCAGGACTTGGACACAGCGCAACAGATACTTTTGCAAAACTTCAACACGCCTACGGAGACAGTGTTTTTTTCAAGAGCCCAGGTTTTCGGTGGTTTAAGGCATTCTCAGAAGAAAGAGTCAAAAGAAAGAGAGAGAGAAAGATGAACCACGCAACGGAAGGCCTTCTTCAAGAACCGATGAAAATGTCAATAGAATACATCATCTTGTGCGTTCAGATCGTCAATTGACGACAAGAATGATCGGGGAAGAGTTAAATTTGAATCACACTACTGTTCATCAGATTTTGACTAACGAATTGGGGATGAGAAAAATTTGCGCCATTTCAGTAAACGAGTTTTTAGCTAGTAAAACCATTCCTGTGGCTCCTCAGCCTCCTTATTCGCCTCACTTGAGTCTGTGACTTTTTTCTCTTTCCGAGAATGAAAAATCACCTCAAGAGACGTCATTTTGGGACCAGCTGAAGGCTATTTCAGCATATGAGATTCAGCACTGCTATGAGGAATGGAAGAACAGTCTCCAGCGCTGTGTGGCTTCCCAAGGAAGTTATTTTGAAGGAGACAATACTGAATTGTAATTTTATTCGAATAAAAACATAAAAAAATCAGTCTTGATTATTATGAACTGTAATATATTTAATCAATTCATCTTTTAATACAAAAATAAAAAATAGTACAGACAAAATACTTATTATGGTACAGACACAGACAACAAGTAATTGCCATTAGATTTATAGTTTGATATTATTTATATACACAGTTTAACAGCGTATATTAATTATATAGGTCATAAAGTACGTCCTTAGCGTCTGTTTAATACAGTAAAGCATCACGTACATGAAAGTAAACCTAGTCTTTGTCATATCTTGCTAAAATATTTGATAAAGTCAGTCACCCGCATTGAAATTCTTGAAACTAGATAAATATATGAGTGCATAGTCCAACCAAAAATTATTGAAATCAGTACGAATCTGAAGAACCGGTAGGCAAACTGGCCAGTTTGCTAACATTAATAGAAGGTAGAAGATGAACACCAAATGTTTTTATTACGTCACGTTTTTGAAGTACAAGAAGATACAATTTTCGATCTACCTAAAAAAACCATCGACATTCTATTTGCACATCTTTTTAAAAATGTCTTCGTTGACGTTATCTGTTCATCTATCTAGAGAATTTCCCTGGGCTGAGGAATTTGGAGGAGATGTGGCAACATTGCACTGGGTGTTTCGAGGATCAGTCCTCAAATACGAAATTTCGTCCCTCATTTCCTTCAAATAATGGATATATCCCTGATTGGGCAGACGTGCTTTTGATCCAAACAATATTCTGGCTCCACTGCACCTTAAGCTCGGTTTGAGATTTTTGTGAAGGCAACGGATAAGAACGGTGAAGATTTTTGGTATGGGAAAGTCGGTTTTCACAAAATTAAGTGAAGCAACATTAAAAGACAGCATACAATATGTAAACTGAGATTAGTAGTCAGAAAAGAAAAAGGAAAGAAAGTCAGATTAACACACCTACCAGGCACGTCACTGGAGTGGAGGCACTTTGCTCTGACTTATTGTTAGTAAAAGTATAACGTTACCCTAACGTCTGCGTCTGTCTCACTCAATGGTCCTAATTTTTCACATTTGGGGAATAAAATTTAGTTTACATATGGTATTTATCGACCACGAATGAAACGAAATACCAACATTTCGGTTAAATTTGAAGAGTTAGAAGCCTGGATTTACAATCCTGGAGTAAAGTCGTGAATAATTCCTACTCACCCAGCAGCGCCAGCTCCTCGCACGTCTTCCTGTACTGCGCAAAGTGACAGTTCTTCCCGATATACCCCGTGTTCGTGCAGTCGCATATCAGCCTGTCCTCCTTGAGGGCGCATTTCCCGCCGTGCTCGCACGTGTTCGGCCTCTGGCACGCGTCCACGAACCTGCAGTCGTCCAGCGTCACCTCGCCGACCACCCTCTCGCTCTGCAAGATCGACCTGGGCTCCAGCCGCGCCCCGTTCACCACGATGTCCATCATGCACCCCACCAGGCCCGAGTTGGACCTGGAGCCCGCCGCCACCTTGATCTTGTCGCCGATGGCGAACTTCAGGTCGCCGATCTTCTCCTGCTTCTCCCTGCTGTCGACGCTGACGTTCAGCTCGCCGCGAGCGTACGAGATGTTCAGCGAATGCCAGATCCCCGGCGTCTTCTTCACGCTGATGAGGTGCGTCACGTTCTTCGCGTTGTCCGAGAGTTCGAAGCGCACCTCGTCGTTGACCACGCGCACTTCCCAGTAGATGCCGGTCTGTGCCTCGCTGGAGGCCACCACGCTGAGGTTGCTGCTGGCCTTGAAGCTCAGCGACAGCGACAGGCTGTCCGTGCGGTTGTTGTGCCACCAGATGTGCGACGACGAGAACGGGAAGGTGATGGGTATCTTCTTCACGTCCGCTTCGAAGAACTCCGGCCTGAGGATGCCGATGTAATGCACCTTGGGGTTGTTCTTGTTCAGCTCGTAGATGATGGAGATGTCGTTGTAGAAGACGTACTTCAGGGAGCCGACGAAGTTGTTGGTGGACTTCAGGCCCGTCTTCTTCTGCAGCTCGGGCCCGCCGCCGATGTAGATCTCCGGATCGATGTAGAGCAGGGGGTTGCCGGTTATGTTGAGCGTTACTGTTTCATCGTTCAGGATCAGGTGGATCTTCTCGTACTCGTGGTATATCGTCAGGTTGTTCCACTGGTGCAGCTTGAAGTCCGGGGTTCTGCCCAGTACCGTCACCACCGGTTCCTCGCCGAAGTCCAACTCCACGAAGACGGAGTTGTTGTAGATGGAGGCGGCGACGTAGTGGTCGATGCCTTCCTCCCCTCCAGCCGCGTACAACAGCGCGGAGTCGTCGAACCTCGTCTTGAACAGCATGGAGAATCTGGTCACAGACGAGTGCACTCTGTCTTTCCAGTCGTACACCCGGTACGAAACGTAGGACGATCCCCTCAGAGTTAGTACAGTTGCAGCTACAAACATAAAAAAATCAATACATTGGGATCAATAAATCTTTCGAAACTTACTGTAAATATCGCAATATTCGCCTTCGTATTTGGTACCGAAGCAATCGCAGGTCAATGCATTGTAGTGATTGATGCACCTGGAGCCTTGGAAGCACAGATTTTCAATCGTTCTGCATTTGTCGATACAGCCTTCTTGCACGTTTTCGTGTTTGGTAGCTATGAGGGGTGTTATGGGTAGTAGATCAGACGCGGATTTTCCAGTGCTCAAAATTACGTCTTTGATGCAACCGACGAAGGGATTCGATGATGTACTTCACTCCGTGCAGTCGCTCCTCTGAACTCAATCCTAAAAAGTTTTGACATTTATGTAAAGGTTAGCCAAGGATTAAGTCTTTGGTCTCTATTGAACGTATTAGAATTAGGACCAAATTGTAATTCGTGCAGCTTAACGAAGTCACCAGATAATTTCCCTAGACCATTCCTCTGGAATTGGGAGTGTGTTGCAATCTTCTCGTGACGTAATCAGAGACCTGTGACCTATGATAAGAATACGGATGCTATATGTAAGATATTGACTTTTCAGTAAATATTTACTGAGTATCTGGCAAAATAGGGACCAAATTTATATCATAGTTGCTCCAAATACCATTTAGTTCTAATCCTAGAACGTGTTCATGGTTATCTTTCTTACCTCCTATCAGAATTACTGACGTAACATTCGCCGAAACGCCATAGTTATTTTCTCTGTCCAGTCCCTTGAGGTCCGTTTCGTCCTTCATGTCGTCTACTGTGGCCATCAATCTAGCACTGTGTACATCGATCCTCACCTTAAAGTACCCGTTTTAATTGTCTGCTGTATGGACTAACAATTTAAACTTACCGTCACCGAGTGCCACTGATCTTTGTTCAGCCCTCTACCAACTGTCAGGGCAGTCGAATGTTTTCCATAGACATGGACCACTTTCAGCTGTCCCTGTTGGACTATCACGTACAGGGCGTAAGGTTGAAGGGATACGCCCGCGGGAACCTTGACGTTGTGGTAAACCAGCAGGCCGTGCGGTAGTCTGGTTCGAAATTGGAAGGAAATTTGTCGGCATAATCTGAAAATATGATGATCAGAATATTGCTAAGGAATACGACCACAGTACCTCAATTGGAATGTTTGGATTATATCACCGTCGATCTGTATGAAAGTGTTGGACTGAGCAAACATAAAAGTGTTTTCGTTTCCAGTTTCTTGGAACGTCAACTGTGGTCCGCGCTCTACTGTTGGCGTAACGGTCGTGGTGTTGTCAAACATCGAACTCATAACTAAAAAAAAAATATTATAATTTATAATATATGGAAACTCATTGACTGGATTTTACAATGACTGATTATTACCAATTATTCGCCATTACTTCATACCAAGACTCTTCGTATTTATCATAAATTTGTAGAACTTTAAAGAATGATGCTCTTACAAACAGTTCGACTGCTTGCATGTTTGCTGACAATTATATTCTTTATGATTTTAAATACATAACATCTACGAGGTGTGTAAATTAAGTGATAAGACTGGCAATGTAGCGCCCGATCTAGCAACACTGCGGAGACGGGACTTGGAAGGGCGGTAGGTTAATATGTAATGCACCTTCAGTACAAGTTTGAACTTGTTATTTGTTTGTTCTTTGTGACTGTTTTCGTGAACCGATTTTCTCTAGTGCGTTTTAAAAATGAGTGACAATAATTTTGAGCAACGGTGTGCTTTCAGGTTTTGCTTCAGACTTGGACACAGCGCAACGGATACTTTTGTAAAACTTCAACACGCCTACGGAGACAGTGTTCTTTCAAGAGCCCAGGTTTCTCGGTGGTTTAAGGCATTCTCAGAAGGAAGAGAGTCGATTGAAGAAGAACCACGCAGCGGAAGGCCTTTATCTTCAAGAACCGATGAAAATGTCGATAGAATACGGGATCTTGTGCGTTCAGATCCTCGATTGACGACACGAATGATCGAGGAAGAGTTAAATTTGAATCACACCACTGTTCATCAGATTTTGACTAACGAATTGGGGATGAGAAAAATCCGCGCAAAATGGTTACAAAAAACCTTTCGCAGGAACAGAAGAGCATCAAGAGAGAAAGGTGTCTTGACTTTTTGGAATCGATTGAAAATGATCCCCCTTTTATGGAACGTGTCATGTGTTTGAGTACGACCCAGAAACCAAACGCCAAAGCATGGAATGGCACACTTCAAGCTCTCTAAGACCCAAGCCTCAAAAAAAAGCAAGAATGAGCAAGTCGAAGATCAAATGCATGCTGATTTACTTTTTTGTTAGCCAGGGAATTGTCCACAAAGAGTTTTTGTGCCTCCAGGCCAAACAGTAAATCAACACTTTCACAGAGAGCTTCTTGAAAAACCTTGAAAAGGGGTCATGCGTGTGAGACCAAACATCAACTGGATGTTGCATCACGACAATGCGCCTTGTCACACAGTCATTCCAATAAACGAGTTTTTAGCCAGTAAAAACATTCCTGTGGCTCCTCAGCCTGTTTATTGAGTCCTTGTGACTTTTTTATCTCCCCGGGATTGAAAAATCACCTCAAGGGACGTCATTTTGGGATTATGTGGGACATATGTAGCGGGTCTCCTGAAAGTTAAACGGTATGTTGATAATGCGAACAAATATCAATTCATTTGTTGTTTACAATTTCATCGATAATTTAGAGCTGAATTCTGAGAGCGTTAATATTGTTTTCTACTGTCGCTAAGTTTATACCTATATCTAGACGTAGGTAGTAAAATTCGGTAGATTAAAGTGATATTTTAAACGTTTGACTAGATACGAGACTATAAATTATTAAAGATTAATAAGTGACGCAAAATTCTGTTATGTAAAATTATAGACACCAGCATAGAAACGTGAATTTTTGCAGGTACACAGTAATGTAAAAAAAAGCATTGTATCATACGCATGTATTATCTTAATCTATATACGCCATATTCAATATTTTCTGTAGTATTTATATATATATATTGCGTTTGAACATTTTGCACGAATTGCCCTTCGAATTGCTTCCGTCTCCACCGTATTCTCCAGATTCAGCCCCTAGCGCTTCTTACTATTTTGTAAACCTCATACAAATGCTCGCCGGAAAGAGATATGGCTCCAATGACGAGATTATTGCCGAAACTAAAGCGTATTTTGAAGGGTTGGACAAGTCGTTCTAAGAAAAGCGTAGAAATGTTAGAGAAGCGTTGGAATGAAGTTACCACTCTTCACTATGTAGGTGAATAAAGTCGAATTTTGCCAAAAAGTTGTTGCTTTATTAGTCATCCTACGAACTTATTGATGATGTGTTCGATGTTTACCGCTAAAAATAGAAAAAAAAATGAATTCTTGGGGGCTTGTAGTTCAGAAATCCGACAAGTTATTTTACTTGGAATTGGTAGCAGGGCATTTTAGATGACGTTCTTTTGAACAGTGTAATCGAAATTTTGATAAAAAAATCGCCAATATTTTTTTTTTTTGAAAAATGGTCTGTAACCCCCTAGAATCGCACACCACTGATACAGAAATTTCCTTATTTTATGTCCTGATTACTTATACAATGTATATCTTATTCTGTATTATTTTTCCGGTACAAGATTTTTGCAATTTTACAATTTCATCTGAATTTTTCCTTTTAGATAATGTATTAGCAATATTACAGACAGTATAAATACACTTATGGAAAAAATTAAAGGGTCAAAAAATTTTTCCGAATTTTTAGTGATTTTTCAGAATGCTCTATCTCAGTGAAAAATGGTTTTATCTAAAAAAAAGCATTTTGAAGCTTCAAGTTTCTAGTTTTGAGATAATTCGGCAAAAACATTTTTAGAGCTACATGCTTCGCGCAGTTTTAGGAAGTAGTGTGAGAAAAAAATTTGAGAATTTTTTTTTGCTTTTTTTTTCAAGTCCACAAGCTTGAAAAAAAATGTTTCTAACTTAGCCATGGTATGCATCGGCTTCAATTCTCTTTTTTTTTATCTCGATACGACCATTTGTTGCTGAGATATCGAACTTTAAATCAAAAAGGACCCTTTTTGTCTTTGATCGACGATATCTCAGCAACCAACGGTAGCACAGAAAATCTAAGGGCAGTTCTGAAAACTGGAATAAAAACCCTATAAGGTTCTGCTGCGATTTTTGAGGAGAAAAATTTTTTGTATCCTTGACATGAATTTGAAACTGAAAACAGGAAAAATTGAAAACAGGAAAAAACGGGTGAAATTCAAATCTGCATGAAATGACTAATGTTGTGTGTGCCTTTTACAGTTGAATATACTTCCAAAAACCATGCAAAGTTACATTACAATCTAACGAACTGTTTTCTTGTTGCAAACGGTCAAACTTTTGAAAAAAATTAAAGGGTCACCTTTTTTTGAGCTTAAACATGTCCTAATCATGGCTAAAGTGAAAAAACTATTTTTTTCGAGCTTACTCACAATTTTTTCCGCAAATACCGTTGAAGTTTACAAACATTTTTTTCTGTTTGCAACAAGAAAACGGTTCGTTAGATCGTAATGTAATTTCGCATGGTTTTTGGGGGTATATTCAACTGTAAAAGGCACACGCAACATTAGTCATTTCATGAAGATTTGAATTTCAGCCGTTGATGTTCTAAAAAACCATCAATTACCCGTTTTTTTCCTGTTTTTTCATATCCATGTCAAGGATAAAAAAATTCTCCACAAAAATCGCAGCAGAACCTTATAAGTGTTTTATTCCAGTTTTCAGAACTGCCCTTAGATTTTCTGTACTACCATTGTTGCTGTTGCTGAGACGTCGATCAAATACAAAAGGGTCCTTTTTGATTTAAAGTTCGATATCTCAGCAATAAATGGTCGTATCGAGATTTAAAAAAAAGCAAATTGAAGCTGAATATACAAGCTTTCCGGTCCATACTAAGGCTAAGTTAGAAATTTTTTTTTCAAGCTCGTGGAGTTGAAAAAAATACCAAAAAAAACCCGCAAATTTTTTTTCTCACACTACTTCCTAAAATTGCGCGAAACATGTAGCTCTAAAAATTTTTTTTGCCGAAATATTTCAAAACTAGAAACTTGAAGCGTCAAAATGCTTTTTTTAGACCTCGATAAGACCATTTTTCACTGAGATACAGCATTCTGAGGACTCACTTAAAATTCGGAAAATTGTTTTGACCCTTTAATTTTTTCCATTAGTGTATAAATATAGATATCTATAAATAGGTCACCCTGTGTAATAAAAAAATGGCAAAGGAGAAATACATGTTTTGGCACCGGAGATTACCTTTTGGTTGCAGACACCTGTCGAAGCACTGCTTCTCGCTGTCGAATCTGTTCTTTTCGTTACCGGCGCATCCGCCCCAGAGGAAAGTGTAGCACTCTTGTCGGTCGTGGTCGAAGGCCCACTTGTAGATGTTCCTATTGCAGGGCCCTTTGTCGGGCGGCCCCGAGCAAGGGTGGAGGGCGCTGCGATCGGGCCTTCCAGAAACTGCCAGCAGCAGGGAGCAAACGAAGGCGAGGAAGAACCACCTCATTTCCTGAAAACGAAGATCAGTCATTCTACGTGCTATTGGAGTAGCAATGAAACGTCGGACATTTCCTGTTTTAATCACCTCCCGATGACGGAAGTGTGATTGGCGAAACCATAATAATTTAACCTGTGTATTTGGGTTTCAGAAAACGCGTTTGAGCTTGATACTACGTGCGGGGAAATAAGCTTTGTTTGAAAGAAAGAAAGGTGCAAGAACCAGCCAATTCCACGTTTTAATTTTTGGAGAGAATCAACGAAAATCTTTCTAAAACCGAAAATGATAAATTGATGTTTGAAAACTTGGCTAGTAACAAGGATGTTTTAGAAATCTTCTATATATCTCAAACAAATGTATTATTTTTTTAACTCAAATAAAAAAAAAACTGGAGTTTTCTGCTTGCTCGTAATATAAAACTAGTCATAAATAAAATGAAATCATATTAAATAGAAGAAACTAAAAATTGAACCGCTGAAAAAAATTCTAACGTTTGTATTTGGATAAACATGAAATGTTTAGATATTTTAAGGAGGGAAAAAGGTCTGATATACAAAAAAAATGCATATTTTTCTGATTTTTTTTTCAGAGTACCTTGTTTATTAATGTTTTTAATTTTTTTTACATTATTAAGCATTATTCTAAGAATATTCTGCTAAATTTTCATAAAAAAATATTGAAAAATAAGCCAGTGGTAGTGGTGAGAACCGAATCACCTCAAAAAAAAGTTTCCATGCGGTAGTCAGGATAACTCAAAAAACCAAAAAGATTTCTTTAGTACATAAGTTTATCTTGGATTTGAACGGAAGAATTAACAAAATATTAATTTTTGAATTTTTGGTAAAGATGCAATCAAAAAACTCTGATTTTTGTCAAAAATTGCTCTTTTTGTTTAATTAAAAAAAAAAAAGTTGTAACTGAAAAAAAAGAAATCCTTCGTTCAGAACCGAGTATTTAGTAGGTAAAAGAAGTGTGCAAAGTTTAGGCGAAATCGGTACAAAGGTTTTCGAGAAATTTTGACTACCGACTTTTTTTACAAAAAAGTTTTAAGAAAAACGCGCTTAAAGTTTGATATATTAATAATGATGCCAACGATGCTAAACTAACTCGGTTTAGTCTTTCAAAAATACCCTTTTAAAATAAGGTATATTTTTAAAAATATAACAACAAACGAGTCTATGCATGCCTATACAGATTAGAAAGAGAAAAACAGAAAAGAGCAGCTGCTACAAACCACTTGCCGCGTCGAGCGTAATGACGGTGAAGGGAGACCGAGCGCCCGGAGACTCAATTGTCTATAACTCGAAAAGTTTTGCTTCTAACGACTTCAAATTTTCTGACAATATTTCTTATAAGTTGTAGTATCAGAAAAATAAAATAAAAAAAATCGAATTTCCGACCCTTCCCCCCCTTAATTTTGAGCGAAAATCTGTCTGTCAGTTTGTCGATCTCAACCTTTTGCGTACGATAGATTTTTGAACAATTTGAGGCATACATCAAGTACCTACATACATATATCTGTTTAATTACACCTTGTTCATATCAGAGATAAAACTATTTCGACTGAGCTTAAATACCTATTGTTTATGTGCAATCCTCCAGCAGTTGTCGCGACATATTATGACTAATTAATATGTACATATTTACAATATGTTTCAATGCGTACGTGTATAAACGATATGTGGTATGATTATAAAAAAAAAACAGGTTACACCCAACAGCAAATCCGTAGTAAATAAGCGTAGCCGTAGTATAATATAATATTACATAAAACACTATAAATAAAACGGGTATTCTCATATAACCAGGTGCATACAATGTAGAACTAAAATATGACTGGGCATGGAAAATAAGATATTTTACGTTTTGCGGTCGTCAATGTAACTAGATTAACGTAAATAGATTCTCCACTCTAGACAGTTTGAAAAAAAAAACAGTAAAAATTGTGAACTGTATACATTGCTTCAAATACCCAGTAACATATAATTGTCGTTAAATATTAGATAATTCTTTGATCTTAATGATTTAGATAACATAAAAAATATAATTAAACGAAACTTACAAATACCTCTCTGATCAGATTTCCCTCTTTATTGGAGTGGTACATATTCGTTTACGATTATTTTTTTGAGGCTTTGGCATTTTTTATCTAATGTTTAACTTTCTTTATATTTCTCTTGCGTATGACTCTTAGTTATATAAATAACTAATAATTCAACAATTTTATATTGACTGAGTTTATCACTATACTTATGAATATGAATAATATTTGCAAAATTTTAGTTTAATTTCGGTTTCGCGAATTACTGGAAAATTTATTACTGCACTAGTAAGGTTGTCATTGAATGCACGCACAATCGTCAGTTATGCATGAAATCATTCAGAAGGAAATGCGTAATGGAATTATTGTGGATAAGTAAAATTTCCATATTTTTGCATATTTCACTTGAATGATCATGCTCTTAGTCTTGTTTTACGCGATGTTTATTCCGTGTTTACTAGTAACGAAAACAATAAAATTCTGTAATCGTGTTATAGTCATATACATATGTATATGTATAGTGCTTTCGAAAAGTAACTAATAAATTCATTATTTCTGAAATTGAGCTTTTCGAAAAAATCCACTGACACGTCGATTTTGTTTTAAACAAAGATACTTTTTGACATACGACCCATATTTGTGACGTCATCGTTGTTCGAGATATGACGTCATCGACATTTTTTTAATGGCAACCCCCAATTTCGACCACGCCATTTGAAAGAGCGTGTTATTCTACTTACACATTGTCAAAAATTATGGTATTACATTAGCGTGAGTATATAGGTTAAAAAAAATGAAGAAAAACGATTTTAAATTTCAAAATACTAAATTTAATGATATTGACAGCAGGAAAGGTGTCTTGATTTGGGTGTTTGAGTACGACCCGGAAACCAAGCGTCAAAGCATGGAATGGCACACTTCAAGCTCTCCAAGCCTCAAAAAAAAACAAGAATGAGCAAGTCGAAGATCAAATGCAGGGTGATTTGCTTTTTTGATAGCCAGGGAATTGTCCACAAAGAGTTTATGCCTCCAGGTCAAACAGTAAATCAACACTTTCATAGAGAAGTTCTTGAATAACTTCGAAAAAGGGTCATGAATGTGAAACCAAACATAGTAATTACTTTACTCGTTTACTGAAATAGTAATTTCAGTAAACGAGTAATTAGCTAGTAAAAAACATTCCTGTGGCTCCTCTGCCTCCTTATTCGCCTGACTTGAGTCCTTGTGACTTTTTCTCTTCCCGAGATTGAAAAATCATCTTAAGTGACGTTATTTTGGAACCATAAACGGTTGTAACCGACCAGCTGAAGGCTATTCCAGTATACGAGTTCCAGCACTGCTATGAGGAATGGAAGAACCGTCTCCAGCGCTGCGTGGCTTCCCAAGGAAGTTATTTTGAAGGAGACATGCTGAATTGTAATTCTATTCGAATAAAAAAAAAATAAAAAAAACCTGCCTCATTACTTAATTTACACACCTCGTAATATAGGTAATATATTTTGGTTTCTCCAAACTTGACTTAACAAGACAGGTACAATTTAAGTTATTAAGACATTCCTAAGAAATTAACTATATGTAAACAAACTAATAAACTATTTTATACGCCCTGATGTAATTATAAATATCAGTTAAAAAATAAATAAGGTTATCTTTTACAGCTGGTATAAATACAATGAAACTATGGTTTATAAGATTATCCGTCTACATTCAATTGCTCATAAACGAACCAACTGGGCTTTATGAGACACAGGAAGCTAAAAATAGTAGTTGTTACAATTTTGTATTGTATTTTGCAATATTAGGAATGACGACTTTCGTGAAAGTCGGTATAATCAATTGAAAAATCGAATTTGATTATTATAACTCATATATCGTTTTCTGCAACCTAAATATTACTTTCTGATACATTACTGTACTGTACCGTATGTCTTCTTAAATTAGTAGATAACCAAGAAAAAGGAAAGAAAGCGAGACCTAAATAAAGGATGGAACAAGACATATATAATCTCCACACCTACCAGGCAAGGCCCACTCAACGGATGGGCCAGTGATTATGTGGTGGGGCGATTCGCATTTGTTGGCGATTTTGTACCCTCCCTATTTCAATGACACCCAAGCCTTCGCGCCGTGGAAGCCAAGGATTGGAGTGGGAGTAGTTCGTTCTGACTTGTGTAACTCCACGGGAACGTTTGCATTTGTCTCACTTAATGAACTCTTATATTACTATATGAACTTAATGAACACTCTTCACATTTGGAGAATAGAATTTAGTTTATATACGGTATAATTCATTATTTATAATCGTTTAACCCTCTAACGCCCAAGTGCACTGTCAAGAGACATGAACTTAGAGGCTCATATTACTGATAGAAAAAAATAAAGAAAAAATAACTAAAACCATGTACTTCTATGGTTTCGAGGTCGCTCTTTCGAATGGAATCGTTAAAATTTGCAAAAAAATGATGTAACCTTCAATTTTTTTACAAAAACTTAAAAAACGCGATTTTTTCAAGATTCTTTTTTTTAAGTCGCAATTTCAGCTATGTTATCGTCCTTTACACTATTCAAAAACAAATACAAACGTGCACTCGAGATGTGTACTTGAAGGAAACGCAATGAGAACAATTTAATTTTCTCAATTTTAAGGTTAAAATAACTAGATATGGCAAAATTCAAAGGGTGATAAAGGTTCTCGTTTGCGGGATCATTGACGCAAAAAGAATTTTGAAAAATTATTAGTACTTTGGGAGTTTTTGAGGTCGCTGATCATGACTCTGATGTTAGAATTTCAAAATTCAACATGGCGGATCCAATATGGCCACCATCCCGAATCAAAATTCAAAATTTTCGATTATTTTGCCTCAAACTTTGTAAACTATGGGTTTTCGGGGTCACTAATCACGATCCCGATGTCACAATTTCAAAATTCAGGATTTCGAAATTTGCTTCAAAATGGTCGCCATGTCATATCTACCATCCTGAATTTTGAAATTCTGACATCGGGATCGTGATTAGCGACCCCGAAAACCCCTAGTTTACAAAATTTGAGGCAAAATAATCGAAAAATTTGAAATTTGATTCGGGATGGTGGCCATATTGGATCCGCCATCTTGAATTTTGACATTCTGACATCAGGGTCGTGATCAGCGACCCCAAAAACCCCTGAAGCCCTAATAATTTTTCAAAAATCTTCTTTTGCGTCAATGATCCCGCAACTGGTAAAAAACAGGAAATATCACCCTTTGAATTTTGCCATATCTAGTTATTTTAACCTCAAAAATGAGAAAATTAAATTGTTCTCATTGCGTTTCTTTCAAATATACGTCTCGAGTGCACGTTTGTATTTCTTTTTTGAGTAGTATAAAGGACGATAACATAGCTGAAATTCAGATTTAAAAAAAAGAATCTTGAAAAAATCGCGTTTTTTAATAGTTCTTGTGAAAAATTGAAGGTTACATAATTTTTTTTGCAAATTTTAATTTCATTCCATCGAAAGACCGACCTCGAAAACATAGGAATACATGGTTTTAGTTATTTTTTCTTGTGCACTTGGGCGTTAAAGGGTTAACGCCCTACAATACAATAACATACATATTATTCTATGTGGTTAGCCACAGAAAAACGATATCTACTTTTTTACCTGACCAATTTTTTTTACAAACGATTAAATTAGTTTACACACATTTTGCAGTTAGTAAAAACACAGGCAGAGTTAACTATTAAGAGCCAGAATATCTGTGTATTTTTTTTTGTATCCATTTTGAACAATTTTGTGTCAGAACATAGGGCACAAAAAATAATTTTTTTAACAGTACGTCACATTTGATATCTTCAATCCTACTGTAATATGTTTTACAAGGCCTGCTGTAATATTTTTTAGAGAATTTTTATCGACAATTGACAACATTGTTTAGCAGAAAACAACAACGCCACTGTCTTTAACATCCTTTAAAAAGTTGTGTATACCGATTTTCATTGAAAAATAAGGTTTGCAAATATTTTTTAAAGGCCTTGGATTGGAGCTATGAAACGTGTTACGATATTCAAAAATACATTTTTATGGGCTACATTTTGACATAAAAAAATTTTCATATTATATAATAACCAAAAAAATACAGGGGTATACTGATTTTTACTGCTCTAACGATAGTGTTAATGTTAATGGTAATGTTAAGCCCCAAATTATAGATTATAATATCTGTTTACAATTATGGTATGTTGATGTTAGCCAATTCCAAAGATTTTTCGATTTCTAACAAGTGTTTTATAACACCTACCAATGCTCCTGCACACTGTACACTGTACACAATTCACACTGTCACAATTCTAAGACCAACTGTCAATAAGCTCCACCACAATTTTGCGGGACACTCAAACGTAACATTTTCAAGTTTTGTAACATTTCTACTAATGTAACATATTAATTAAAATTTAGCATTAGCAATTAATGGGACACACGGTACGTAAATCAAAAGCACTCTTTATTAATGTCATGTTTCTTGTAGTCATGAAAATAGTAGTCAGTATTCAATCAGAGTGCGTTTCTTCTCGTTTGGAGTGGTGATATTTTTTTATAACTTTTGTGATAGTAACTAATAAAGCCAGCAGTATCCCGGTAGTTACTAATTTTACAGTTCCGATTCTACTAGCGATGTTAACAAGATCTTACGGGATAATTTGCAAATATATCATCAAAATTCAAATTGTAGACGAGCAAATAAGATGAAAAGGGAAGTGTCAATAAAAGTATACATATTATTCCATTACAACGCGAGGAAGTCTAACAAACACCAAATTAACGTACTTTATGTAGTTTCATGATAAAACTAGCTTGGGTTTTGGTTAGAACTTTAACATTTTTACTCATGGTTTATACCTTTAGAGTACCTAAAATTAATTTTCATGTAATAATGGGTTTAAGGTTATGCGAGAGTCTAAATTTTTGGAATTATAATTATCACTCATGCAGTCATCAACAAAAAGTCATGATACACCCAGTTTTTGAAGGTTCCTTAAATTGCTTCTGATAGGATTACAGCTTGTGAAATTCTGCGTCCAATAAGCCCAAGTTGAAGGTGATGCAGTGGCGGCTGGTGATAAAGGGCACAGGGGCACGTGCCCAGCCCAAATTTCAATAGAAAATATTTCTTTTGTGTTAATTTACTATAAATTACTCTTACAACAATATCAATTAATCGTATACGACAAACTATTCATATTCTAATTATTATTCCTTTTATACCACAAATAATGATTTTTATCACATATATATGACAGACTATCGATCGAGCACCGAGCCACCGTAGTCTGAATTCGCATCGAGCCACCGTAGTCGCATTTCGCGCGCGTTTCCGAGGGCACACACAGTATCCCAGCCCTCGTTTTTAATCGGGCTTTTTCGGTGACTGGTATGTTTGGAGACAATTTGCAGCAGACAGACGTCGTTAAATCGTTCGAAAATCAGCTGAACGGGTCACACTTGTTGAGTGACCTTTTTTAGTGATTGTTTATTTTCTTCGCTGAGAAGTGTGTTTTTACTGTTTTTGATTGTGAAACGTTTCAAAATGAATTCGGTGGACTTTTTATTGACTAATAGAGATATTACATACGAGATCCAAACGGAAATTAAACGGTTAGGAAGGCCGATACCCGATTTGATTATTTCGAAAACGCAGATTTGATATTTTCCAGACGTAGGAAAATCGCGAGATTATTCACGAAATTTTAATAGTAGTGTCTACGACAGATTTAAGTGGTTATGTGTCCTAAAACAAACAAACTGTTTTGTTTTATTTGTTTAGTGATGGGTGGCAACCGAAGTACATGGACTCAAGAAGGGGTAAGTGATTTAAAACATTTAAATGAACGAGCTAAGAAACATGCTAGCTACAATGAAAAACATTTACATAACATCTTAGATTTTAGTGTGTTGGGAAAGGTAGACACAAGGCAACAGCTTGATAGTGCTTATCGTGAAAATATAAGACGTCACAATGAAAATGTTATTATTATTATTATTATTATTATTATTATTATAATAATTAATTGTATTAAATTGTGTGAAACAAATTCGGGACTTTAATGAAAAGGCGATTAACATTTTTGTGAACAATAAGGACAGGCGAGCTGATTTCCTCTACAAATAACGGTAAGATACCTATATCAATTTTTTTCACATGTTGCCACCCATTATTTTAATATATTTAAGCCCTCAATATTCGTGACTAAATATTATTTCAAAAGCTACCAAATCCCAAAAATTATTCTTGTGAAAGTCTATATTTTTTGTATAAAAGAATTTTTCAATGAAATTCTGAAGTGTCAGTAAATCGCATGACCTTGAAAATTTTAAAAAAGTTTCGCCTGCGGCGCCATTGGTAACTAATAACTAATCCTGCTGACACATCCTGTGCCCATCCATGTAACACACCCACGATCCGCCACTGAAGTGATATCCTTTGTGTGAAAAGCTAAAAAAATAAAATTGCAATGTTTCCAAACAACCGTTTATTCCGAAAATATTAAATCATTTTCAAATTTCTTGAGTTCGTATTAGAAGGAAATCTTCAGAGTTTCTATCTGCGTATGTTTTTAGTTCAACTTTATAAATATTTCATGTTTAGAAACTTTTTATTTTCTGATATATAATTATATATGTATATATGGTATATTTTATACTTTGCCTAATAGTTCTGGAAACTACAACATGCCTAACTAATGATTTATCTAATATCTTTTATGGATAGACAGCTTGTGTATGTTACTTTCGATATTTTGTTTATTAGGCGTATTAAAGTTAACGATTTTAACCTTGATTATATTTTTACAGCACATTACAAATTATTTAGGACTCATTAGTACCTACAAGGTATCTAATCTCTCTAATTGATTTATATAACACTCGTGAGGTCTAAGCGATATCTAATTTACGATCAAATTCCGTGGAGCACTTCTATATCCATGATAAAAAACTATCTAATTGTAGATGAATGAATTTGTGTTTATACATATGTCGCAATGAAAATATACTAAAGAAACGTACATGCCACACTTCGGACATTTAAAGAATTGAGGTAACGCATACTCTAACTATAGGCTCATAAGATATGTTAATATTTTACTGATATATACGAGGTGTGTAAATTTGATGACATATGACAGCATGCATTTGATCTTCGACTTGCTAATTCTTGCTTCTTTGAGTCTTGGAGAGCTTGAAGTGTGCCATTCCTGTGAAAGGTTCTTTGGAGCCATTTTTGCGCAGATTTTTCTCATCTCCAATTCGTTAGTCAAATTCTGATGAACAGTGGTGTGATTCAAATTTAACTGTTCTCCCATCATTTTTGTCGTCAACCGACGATCTGGACGCACAAGATCCCGAATTCTGTCGACATTTTCATCGATTCTGATGAAGGCCTTCCGCTGCGTGATTCATTTTCAATCGACTCTCTTCCTTCTGAGAATGCCTTAAACCACCGAAAAAACTGGGTTCTTGAAAAAAACACGGTCTCCGTAGGCGTGTTGAAGTTTTGCATAAGTATCCGTTGCGCTGTGTCCAAGTCTGAAGCAAAACCTGATAGCACACCGTTGCTCAAAATTAATGTCACTCATTTTTAAAACGCACTAGAAAAAAACGGTTTACGAAAACAATCACAAAGAACAATCAAGTGACTCTAACAAGTTCAAACTTGTACTGAAGGTGCATTACATGTTAACTTACCGCCCTTCCAAGTCCCGTCTCCCCAGTGTTGCTAGATCGGACGCTATGTTGCCAGTCTCATTACTTAATTTACACACCTCGTAATTACCAGGTGATTAACAAAAACTTTTTATTCTGATGGTTTTTACAAAATTTTAAATCCTCTGAAAGTTAATTATTACAAAATCTCAGACAAAAAATGCTGGTGTGAAATAAAAATTCCAATTTTCACAATTTTAACATCTGGAAATTTTTAGTAAAACGATTTTGTATGTCGAAAAATATTTCGCAAATAAAAATCGCATTTTTTTTTTTGGAAAAATTGCATTTATTTGACAATTTTCTAGAGGGTGTGCAACCTGCAAACCTTGACACCATTGAGTTATATGAATAAACCTACTAAACGAGAATCAAAATTCTTCCTTTCAAACTAGGGATTTTAAGTTTGTGGAGCCAACCACGATCTTTTTCTTATCTGGGTAAAAACATGTTCCTACAATTTAATTCTCCATTAAATACAAGGCGTTCTTTTTAAAATAGTCAGCAATAGTTCCGATTTTTTTTAACCAAATAATGATTATGTATCGTGTCTAATCCACAAGTTGAGGGTTAAATATCAAGTGGGAATTGTAACTGGGACACCCTATACATGATGTAGGTATTTATTAAATTATTCGATCACGAGCTATCAAGTCGTAATTCATAGACAGAATATAATTTACAATTTTATCTTCTTGTGTCAATTAGCTGTTAATGGGTTACTCCCCATAAATGTGTCACCGTACCAATGATGAAATTATAAAATGAATACATATACAGGGTTTTCAAACTTAAGTCGGCACTATTCCGAACACACTAAGTTCGTTATTATACTAGCCACAAAGTCGGTTAAATAGGCAAACTCGTAGTATTTTTTCCGCTGATTACAATGGTGAAAATGGAACAAAAATCGAACATAGCGTTCACGAGTTATGTCAAAGAGTTCAATTTTTTCAAATGGGACAGTCAGTATACAATATTCTCAATCGATAGGAAATTTAATTCTGAACAGAATTTGTCCTATGACCTTTTATCCTAAAGTCAAAGATAACAAGGTTATTGATGATTTTTCAAGTTTGTCTAGGTAGCTGTGTTAGTTGTCGTAACTTTACCTTACCGTAAAGTATAAAGTAAGAAGAATATCCATGATGTGAAATAGTATCGTTTATTTTAAATTATTCAATAAACTTAAATTATTATGTATAAACTAAAAAAAACAACAAAATTAAATTAAATTAGATGCTCAAAAATATCACCCTCTTGCTCAGGCATTTATGAGTCCGCTTGTAAACGCTCCTAGTAGCCTTGGCAATGATTCTACCATCAATAGTATCGATAGAATCAATTACGCGTTGCTGGAGATCCTCAAGATTATCATACCGCCTCTTATACACCGCATTCTTCAAATATCCCCAAAAGAAAAAATCCATAGGCATTATGTCTGGTGATCGAGGAGGCATACGGACGGGGCCGTTGCTTGATAAATATCTGTCATCAAAAAAAGGCTTGTAATAGAATAACAATCTGGCAAACATTATGGGCAGGAGCTCCATCTTGTTGAAAGTAGATCTGTTGTCTATCTATTAAATTCAGGTCATCCAAAAACTCTCGAAGTGTGGCGGTTAACATTTCGGCGTACCGCTCACCAGTTAATACACCTTGATAAAATACGGGGCCTACAATTTTTGAGCCGATCAAACCACACCAACCATTAACACTAAAGCGTCTCTGCGGATTACAAGGACGGAAGAGCATCGGATTTCCTCGACTCCAACAGTGGCTGTTTTTGTGTCACTGCAAAGAATCAAGCGCCAAAAATTATCATTAAATCTGATTTTATTAATGAACCACTGACAAAACTGGATGCGTATTTCTTGATCTCATGGTACTAGCGTCTGTGTAGGTTTGTATTTGTACGGCACAAACTTATGTTTTTTTAGAATGTGAATAGTTCCCAAACATAATCCACTTTCTTGAATCAAATCGGTAATTGAATTATTAGGCTGAGCTTCAAAGTAAGCTATGACGTCAATTTCAGTTGCTTCACTTATTATGAATTGTCTCTTAGTTCTAGTTTTCTAAAAGACATTTTCATTTGATCTAAACTTACGATACAAATCAGAAAGTACCTTCGATCTGGGAAGTTACGCATAGGATACAAAGTACAATAACGTTCACGCGCTCGGTGGCTATTTTTTTGACAAACGATGTAACATTACATCATATCACATTTTTCTGAATGCGTAAAAGGCATTTTTTCTCAAAAAAACCCACACTGTAATCTTTTCACTAGCAAAACACTGTAATTTTTTGTAAAAACACACACTGTAATCTTTTCGCTAGCACAACCTCAATTTGACATTTTCATATTGATGGCATTTATAAAACATACGAATTTTTTTATGAAATAACAGCCACCTCGACAAACTTGAAAAATCATCAAAAACCTTGTCATCTTTTGACTTTAGGATAAAAGGTCATAGGACAAATTCTGTTCAGAATTAAATTTTCTATCGATTGAGAATATTGTATACTGACTAGCCCATTTGAAAAAATTAACTTTTTCACATAACTCGTGAACGCGATGTTCGATTTTTTGTTCCATTTTCACCATTGTAATCAGCGGAAAAAATACTACTAGTTTGCCTATTTAACCGACTTTGTGGCTAGTATAATAACGAACTTTGCAATAGTGCCGACTTAAGTTTGAAAACCCTGTATACTTTTTGAGCTCTGATTAATGTAAATTTCATAAATAAGATATGTAAATAACTAATCGTAGAAACCACGTAGTGTGAACTACCTGTGGGTAATTTATTGTAAACTGGTTTTATTCTCGAAATGAAGCAATCAGTTCCTAGTAAATTAACGACTTAAGTAATTATTATTTAGTATTTATTGACAGAGAGGTGATAAAATAAACAAATTACGTATATACAACTACTAACTCCCTTGATGTGGTGTTATCATTCTACCCATAATTAGTTATTGCGTTCTATAATAATTCGTTCATTAGCTTAATCACTCGAGCAAATTTTATTTACAAACAATATCAAACGAGCTCCAAATAGGCAATATAATTTGAGGAATGTGAACGTACTTCACTTTTCGCTCCAATTGACAGTCGCCAGTCACGTGATTGACGTTGTGAAGTGCCCTTCTGGCTTTGACAGTCCAAAAAATGCCGCTCTGAAGCAATGAGTGCTCAAAGTGAAAGGTCAAAAAGTATTTTGCTTCTGACGGACGCGACAAGATGAGAAAACAGAAACTCCATGAAATGAAAAACAGGAACCAGACGAGTTTTATTTTATTCTTGACAATTTTGAGATTGTCAACAATGAATATTTTTGTAAGTGGTTTCGGTTTTAGGCGATCTATCGGTTTTATACGAAATTAAAAAAAAAAAAAAACATTTTTTAGGACAACAAAATAAATGTAAATCCTGTAACTGTTGGCATTGTAGTGAAACAGGGGGGGGGGGGGGGTATCAGAGTCAGTTAAGAAGACAGCCCTAAAATAATACAATTATTTTGCAAATATTTTTATGTCAGCGTGAAGTATACAGTGTTTACTTTTTTTTTATTTTATAACCATAAAAATGAACAAAATCAGCAACAATATCAAAAGAAAAAAGAAAATAAAATTCCGTTCTGGCCTCCATTAGGAGGATAACTTGGAGGATAATGAGGATAATAAGAGTCAATCCTAAATTTTAGGCAAAACATAACACTGAGATCAAACAACATTCTTTGGACTACAAGCAAGAGCCACATAAATAATAATTTGACTCCACAACACAACGCGTGAACCCACTCTCCACAACTGCATCTGTACCACAGTGCTCTCCTTTCCAGCATAGGGAAAACAAGGAGAGATTAACAGAATCATTGTTTGCATCAGATGATGAGTGCGAAGAAAAAGTCTCTTCTTAACCTTATTAATACTTTGAACATGATTTATTGGTAACTGGTTAGTACATCAAATTTGGATCAAATATATTTTTATTTTACGAGGTTATGAGTAATTAAACTTTAAACTACCGGAAAATAGTAAACAAAATAGTCCCCTAATTTTTTTATATTTTCTTCATTAATAATTTAAAGGATTTAACAATTTGGTATCAACACATAACTGGTTTTTAAATTTTATTTCTGGCTTGATCCTCAAATGTTATTTCTTTCTAAGTTCAGCAACTTCGTAAGACCTAATAAAATAATGATTCACCCTCATAGTTCAAGTTTTCACTTCTGTCTACCGTCTCACGATGGTAACAGTCTTTTGTTTTTTCATCTCAGTCATGCTATAGTGCTATACTGTCCCTTACAACAACCATCAGTACTTGTGGCGTTCATAAAAGTATCTCTAAAGTCTAATTGACACAAGAGGTCTTCAAAACAAAGAAAATAGTTTGTTTGCAGAAAAATAACGCCTTTAACGTACATATTGCAATGCTTGCCATTTTTTAAAGTTGACATCTCAAGTTTTTCCACGCTTAATCGCTAATCATGAACAATAACAAATAATAATCACGCGTTATTATCATATTTTCAATTAAATACAAAGCTGTACAAACTAGAAGATCGCAGCAGTCTAAACGCAGAAACAATTGCAACGGAGACGAATTTGTATCCATTATAAATAATGGGATCAATTTAGAACTTGATATAGCTCACCCTCTCTACGCCGGAAATGGCGTGACGTCAGGAAACAATTGGAAGCGTTCTTCTGTGTCCTCTCCAATTAGCCACTTAAAGAAGTAATAATCACAACGTCTGAGGCGGCCGTCTCACGTGACCAGTCACTTTGCGCGTTTTCGGCAAAACGAAGCGCACGGAACGGTGCCCCGCCGATTTTTAAAACGCCCCAACGTATCTAACGCGAGACCATGGCAGAAAATCGCTCCGACTAGCATGTGATCCGGCAATTGAGAGTAATAGCTGTCACTTGACGTCGCCTGTTTTGTTATTCCTAGATAATGACTTGATCCAACAGTATTATCGAGTCGGCGACGTGGTAATTCAATTGTCAACCTTTTTTTCTTCGATAGTCTTTTTTTAAACCGGCGCGACGCAGGACCGACGCGGTAGGCTTTGCTGCTGAGTTTTCGAACCGACTCGGACGAGACTTGGTAATGAATGAGCGCGCGCTGAAGTTGAGCTTGGCAATAACACCGCCGTTAACAATTTTTTCCTCCTCCGGAGATGACCATCGCGTTTAGGCTTAAGTAGAGTAGGCACCGTATAGAGTGATGCGGGGTTAGACCAAGAAATTCTGTTGAAAAGAGATGGTAGAAAAGCAGTGTCTAATGAAATAGGTATTATATGTTCACACATTGTTTTTCACGTATTATATAACTGTATTTCGGATTCAGCAGAAAAAAAATAGTAACTTTTCGATAAAATGTAATCCAAGCCAAATAAATGCAAAAAAACTGCCTAAAAAAACGGTCTTTTGGATTTTTCACGATGTTCCACCACCTAAAATTAAATTTAAGCAGCACCAAGAGCGTCAAAAAATACAAAAAAACATGGCCTTAAAAGTTGGCCAATGTAAAGCGTTCTAATGTAAATATTGATTGAAATATTCAATATTTTTTTCTGAGCGCCATTTGGAATAAAAAAAATTAAAAAAAAACTAGCATATTTGTAACAGAAACATGCAACTCTGTGAATTTTTTCAAAACATTTGGTTGAAAATTGCGCCCAGAATCGAGAAAAAACGAAATATCACATTTTTGAGGTTAGGAGCTTTTAGAGACGACCTGGAGGTCTGAAAATCTAGTTAAAGAAGTCTTTTTTATTTATACTTCCGACCTGCCAAACCAGAACCTCGATTAGTTCAAGGGCCGATTTGACCCCTTACCCGGCTATAGCCTTTGTACAATTTTTGTTTTATATAGATATAGTTAACTGATTTCCAGAAACATGTATTTTTTTTACTTTAAAATTACCAGCGCATTCGCCATTTTCAAAATAGCATTATAATTTTTTGTATTACTTACCTGTACTAACTATACCTTCATATATGTATCCCAAATTAAATTCCAAACCTTACAGTATTCGAGAGATGTTTTAATTTGTAATCAAATAAATTGATTAACGTTTTTTTTAATCCATGAACCCAACATGATACCTCTGTACCTATAGTTAAAAAATACCGGTTTATTTCATGGCATGTATACACAAATCTGAAGTTTCCTGTAGTAGGTATAACGTCAGAAAAAACTGATATTTCCCAATACGTCTACTTAACGGATTTTATTTATTTTTAGGTAGTAAATATGTTTACTTATTCAGTTCTAATGAGCGCTTTATATGATAAACTGGCACTCATTAACAATTTGGAAGTAAATATAATATACAGTAAGCAACGAAAATCATACACCTTTTTGAAGTTTGCTTAAATTCTGATTGTGTATTAATTCTGATTGTGCTGTAATTTGTGTATTACAGCATTGATTTTTTTGCTTCTGACAGGATTATAGCTTGTGATATTCTGCGTCGTCTAATAAGCCAATGTTGAAGGCGGTATGTCGATTGTGTGAAAAAAATATCGCTAAAAAAAATAAAATTTCAATGTTTTCAAAGAAACGTAAATAACTTCGAAAATAGTAAATCCCTTTCGAAGTTGTTGGACTCGTATTAAAGGGAAATCTTCAGTGTATCTATTTGACTAACTGAGTCATTTTGAAAAAAATATTCCTAGACATGAATAAAATCTAAAGTTGAACCAAAAATATCACGAAAATTCAAAATTCTACCATCCTTAGTATCGTTTTCGTAAAAATCACTGTTCCTGAAATTTTAATAAAACACAGAGATCTAGAGGGATATTAATCCCAAATTTTTGTTGGAGTAATGTGTGGCGTACAGGGCTTTTTAATCCTGTCACAAGCAAAAAAAATCAATGCTGTAATACAAAAATTATAAGAATTTAAGCAAACTTCAAAAAGTGGGTGTGTGATGACTTTCGTTGCTTACTGTATGGATAGTTTTTGGACAAACTTCAAAGTCCTACAATTAGTATAATTAATTAAACAATATAATTCCGATATTTTCACCGAGTATACAGACATCCAGATGTACAAAGAAGGTGTCATGTTGGTTGCATATTATATCCAGGAATTTAATATACATATATGTATTTAAAATAATAAAATGTAAATAAATATTAGGAGCCAGTTTGGTAAGACATAGAGTATTAAGACGTACAATCTTAACTATAAAAAAAATGTTAGTGATAATTTACAAACTGTGTTTTCGAGACCAATTAATATGTTGTTAAAAAGTCCAAATTTTCAGGTATTTCTACTACCGATATGCTGGTTTGGTTCACACTTTGTAATCTAGTCACAAACAGGTTACCACTGAAAAAATTATAATCAAAAGATACTTTAACTATACATTTATTGTAATCTGCATTACATAAACTAAAAACATTATTCTGTTAATTAAAAACAGATATATTTTTTTACCTATATTACAATTATTACAAGTGACACAAAAATATTAAAAAGTCCAGTCTTCAATTTAACTAATAACTGTTTACAACAAATTTATACAGCTTTATTTATTGCAAAAGTTACTCGATTGATCAAAGATCGTGGATTAACCTGTATAGGCATATTTATTCATCTTCATTTTCAAACAGATGATCCAATTTTAGCTCTTTTCCGGCGCCAGCTTTCAAGCTCTTGTTTTTCTTTTCTTTTTTTTGCTTTTTTGGCCAACAACATATTCAGGCATAATGACTTTCGAACTCCTAAAACTTGGTTTGGAAGTTTCGGGATCCTCATCATCCTTTGGTCTTACAACAGTTGTGTGCTTCTTGAAAATTATCTTTGAGGGTAATTCATCACTGTTATTCTGATCGCACTCCATGTCAGCACTTTTCCTTCCTTCCAATTCTTTCAAGAATGACAAGGCTGCTTTGGTATTGCCCTTATCGGAAATATCTTCATCCCTAACGTCATCCAGCGAATACCTTGTCCATTTATGAGGGTGCTTTTTGAAGTCTGGTATGCGATTGATATAATTCTTAGGAACTGGGTTCTGTGGCTTCTTAAATATGCTTTCTTTGCCCCTGAAATGTTTCGTAATCGAGCGTTGAGTCCTTCTGTTGCTATCGGTGTGTTCATCAGTTTCCATTTGCCGATCATTACTGGTGTTTTTCCTGTTATTCTCGAGAACTTTCAGCTGATCAAACACATTCTTTTGGCGCTCTGTAAATTCTGCATTTGTAGATTTTAACGAAAATGATTTTGTTATATTCATATTATCCATTCTGTTTTCATAAATTATTGTTTAGTTCACTGACAAGTAGGTAATTAAAAACATAACCTTAAATTAACTTTAGCACAGATCACAGAATCTTTAGATTCATAGCTGCTTTCGATTTGACACGGAATCAAGTAAAAAACTTTACTGAGATGAGTTACCTAATCTTATCTCAATTTTTATTGTCCTCTCTTGTTTGTATCTATATTTTTTATTTTTTAAAGTTTTTATCAAACAAAATATATATACCCAAATATTTAAACAAAACGACCAATTTTATTTTAACTTATTTACACTTACTAAAAATGAACTAATATAGACATCCAAAAAAAACATCAAAGTTGGCCGAGAAAAAAAAGACGTTTTTCTATCCTTAATCGAATTTATAACCTTATTTACTTGTCAAGATTGTCACATTATATGACAATCATTGTTTATTTTACAAATTGTAACAGTCACTTGTCAAAAGTTTGACATAACCGAAAAGCTTAGACATGACTGTTATTTCCATCTCTCTCGTTCATAGCCAGAGTTGATGACGTTTTTTTTTGGATGTCTATATAATATAACCTCAGTTATTTTCCTCGGTTATTATTCAAATCGAACGTACCATTAATCAAGTCAGTAGCAGAAATCATTGACTGAAGTGAAGAACTGAGGATTTCGTGCAAATCGAAAGCAGCTATTATTCTGTAACATTAGGGGCCTGTTCTTTAACTCAACGTTTTGATGTGGTGGATTCCACCAATAGATTCTGATTGGTCGATTTAATCAATTCCTGCCCTATGATTGGCTTGATGGAATCCACCACATCAAAACGTTGAATTAAAGAACAGGCCCTAGGCTCTTTCGTAATTTTAATCCCTCGCTCTGACTATCACCTATGTTTTTGCATTATCGGTTCGTTTACACTTTTACTCGTATATTTTGGTTCTTTCTATTATAATAAAGAAAATTAAATACATCACTATTCGTGGTAATATCTGATTACGAGGGGTGAGTTGTGAGTTAGTGATTAAAACGAATGAAGACTGAAAATTAACTAACGAATTTGGCGTTTCTCTTCTTTTGCTCCGGAGTTCCGAGTATTTACGTATCTAGAATCTACATCAAGTATTAGAGAAACGAGGATATAAAAATATCATATATCAAATATCAAATGTACAATTTCATTGATAGCGTGTAATTATCGCATTTCTATATATAGGACATACATTTAAATGCATCAGGTTGGTTGACTACTATCGAATGTCTTTTGTCTAGTGTTTCGTAACCTCAATTTTTCAACCAGTTCAAATTTTCCAAGCAGGGCATTATACGAGACTATTTAAAAATTCTAATTAATGTGTCTATTACTTTTTTAACCGTTCATATTAAATTACTTACGTTTTGGTAATTACCGTTTTCCATGTTTTTATGTACATTTAAACGCAGTTATTTTAATTTTTCGAGATTATTTGACATTTATGCTTGGATATTTTTGCAGTTATTGGTTATTTTATGGCGAAAACATGACAGGAACTACTTCAAAGAGGAAATTACGCATTGAGAATAAAAAAGAAGAAGATGGCAGCCTTGTTAGATATAGCAAAATTAAACGAATATGATCGCTCTCAAAAAGAGAAAAATTCTATCAAAGCGGAAGAGAATGCCAGTGTAAAACCTGAGACAGAACCGAGTCCGAAGAAGTTGAAAATAGAGACAGGCTCAGAGGAAGCAGTTGAAGATCAGCCTCCTCTGTTGGGTGACACGGGTCCGTCGGGCAAACCCAAAATTTACGGTGATCAACTGGCAGAGCTGAAGAGAATGTTACGCGAACGAACCAAGAAAATTCGCAGTGTGCCTCAGTTTCGATTACGCGAGTTGGGCGAAAATGCCAGCTTAAAAGTGGATATTAACGACAGGATACCCATGTTTCTTTCAGACCTGCAGCATCTGCTAATGTATTCTCAAATCGGAGTGCATTCACCGTATTCTCCAGCCAGGTGGTGCGCGTTAGAAAAATATAACCGTCTAGTTAACGTGAATTTACTGATAGTTGAAAATATCTCCCTGTATCATTTTACCTCCCACGAAAGCCACTTTCCCTTTTTAAGTGCAACTTTTGAACATAAGTTAGAAATCATCACTCCAAACTCTTACAAAAGTGATATCGTTAAGGATTTGTCCATGGTACCACTTACAGGTAATTATGTTTTAACTCACTTGAAATGATAGGTGTGCAAATAGAAACTTGGCTCTGAAGTTGGTTGCATTAAAAAAACATACTTGAATGCATCCAATTCGCTCACCATTTTGGATATGCGTAGCTTAGTCATTGCTGTTTTTATGGCATAAGTTTCGGTCATTCACAAGCTGTCATTCCGTGTATATCAATTTTATAAGAGATGCATTTTCTATTATTTAAATGTTTACTCCTTTGGCTGCTCTTTGGACATTTCAGAAAGCTTCTAATACAAATAACCGGTTTTTCTATATTTTTTTGCGGTTGTAGGATCCCAAATGAAAAAATTCCAAAAACGAGTTTGGCGACCTCGAAACGGCAGTCTTGAAGACCCACGACCTCTTCAACACGCTGAGAAATTTCTTCCACATAGAAGAACCGGAAGTTGCTGTTCCGGTCTCTGACGAGAAATTACCTCCGTTCGATAAATACCCACGGACTCAGCTCCTGCTGTCCGGGTGGCAGATGGTAGAAGAGAACTTCCCTTTGCCGATTAAGGGGCTGATGGAGAGAAAATATGTTGGCTATATACTTACCAAGGAGCAGTACAAAGACGTAACTCCATATAGTCCTATGTTTGCTATCGATTGTGAGATGTGTAGGACTTCGACAGGTACGTACATAGTTTTTGATACAAGAAAGTGGACTGTGACATACAGTAAGTGCCTAGTTAGGTGTTAATTTGCATATCTGTAAGTGGAACAACAAAAATCATAATACTTTTTTACGGTAACAAACGTATACATATGGTCCTTCGAGTCGGATTAATTACAGACATGATAATTTTGGAATTTTACGTTTTTCTTTTGGAATGAAAAATTCATTCTATTGAAATATGCTATATTTATTTCCTTCTTAAGAGTTTTTCCGAAACACAGTCGATCGCTAATAGTGTATATATTTTGTTTGTTGTTATATTTCAAGAAAAAAATGGTGCAGATTCAGGGTATTTAGTGTGTTATTGACAAGCAGGGGGATGCACTACAATGTGAAAAAGATTAGTGAAATAAAAAATCCTGATAAAAATGTTAAACTTGGCTATAGTCCGACCATTAACTGTGAACAGTTCAATGACCAATACATGTAATGATATTGGTCTTGAACAGAGGAGTGCACGTTTTTATTTATTGATGGGGCCAAAAATACTACTGTTACACTTTGATATGATGAGTTTTTTGAAAATCTACTAAACCGTTACGTCTTCTATTACAGCACTTAGATCAGAATTACAAGAAAAACTTTGTTGGTTTAAATGTATAAATTTAAGAATTAGATAGATTGTTACTCCTGAATAATTGTGGAATATTGATATAAATGCTGGATATTGATATAAACATTTCAAAATATTTATTGATATTGCAGTTAACAATTATTATTTAGTATCAACATTTACATTAGTTATTTAATTTTTTTTTTTTAGTTAGTCATACAATAGTGGTTTTGCAATATTGATTATAAAGTTAGATTAGATATAATTAACAGTGTTTATTTTAATTTTCTTTATTTACATTAATATCTAAATTAAAACCAGAGATAATTTTTGAGAATATTAAAATTCCTGGAAATAGAGAATTATTTAAACCATTGCGTAACACCATGGAATGATCATTTGCTAGATTTTCATTGGCAACACTCTGTATCTGATAATTGCTTTTACTATTACACAAAATATAAAGTATATATTAGGGTGGCCCAAAAAAATGGGATTTTTTTTCGTATCTCGTGTGAAAATATATTAATTTATCATGTTTATAAACACCCCCTTAAAAAATCAGCTCAAAAAAAATTTTTTAAAGGTCGCTCAAGATTTTTAAAAATTTCCAAAATCGTCAAAATTTGAATTTTTTATTTATGTTTTTTCCTCGTCATGTTATTACTTTTTAGGTTGAAAAAAAAATGTCGATTCTGAAAATTTGAGATCAATATTCTCATTTCTAAAGGTCACTCATAATTTTTTTTACTTTTCAATAGTGTACCTAAAATGTTTTCGAGCAATCTCTAAATATAAATATTAATTAACTAATTTTTTTTTTTGTTGAATTTTACGTACAAAAGAATAGAAATAAAACACGACACTTAAAAATTTTATAAAAACTAAATGAATTAAATTTTTTTAAATATTTGGTACTTACAATGTGGCTGTCAATTTTGTCTCGAGAAATTTTTTAAGTCTCATGTTTTATTTCTATTCTTTTGTACGTCAAATTCAATAAAAAAATAATTAGTTCGTTAATATTTATATTTAGAGATTGCTCGAAAACATTTTAAGTACACTACTTTGAAAATTAAAAAAATTACGAGTGACCTTTAGAAATTAAAATATTGATTTCAGAATCGACATTTTTTTTCAACCTAAAAAATAATAACATGAGGAAAAAAAATAATAAAACATTAAATTTTTAAAAATCTTGAGCGACCTCTAAAAAATATTTTTTGGGCTGATTTTTTAAGGGGGCTTTTATAACATGATAAATTATATACACGAGTATATATACTAGTATATATACACGAGCTTAAAGCATTGAATATATATTTTCTCAGAATAATTTTTTATGAGAATGAAGTTTTTTTAAAATTTTTTGCATCAGAATATTTTCGTTCACTTCTAGGCGACTTGGAATTAACGAGAGTATCGGCCGTAGACGAAAACCCACAAAGTCTTCTACGACACTTTAGTTAAGCCGGACAACAAAATTGTAGATTATTTGACGAAATGGTCAGGTATCAACCACAAGATGATGAAGAACGTTACGAAGAAGCTGAAAGACGTCCAAGACGATTTGAGGAAGTTACTGCCCGAGGACGCTATATTAGTCGGACAGTCGCTGGCCAATGACTTGCACGCCTTGAAGATGATGCATCCTTACATAATTGACACAAGGTAATACATTTTATTTTTCTCGACTTAATGCATGTTATCTTCTTTTTTCATTGTGTGCATTCTTTCTTGTGAAGAAACTTCATGAAAAAATTTACAGCATGTTATATTCTGGGAAAATGTAACTAATAAGTGAAAAAAAAAATAAAACAAGCATACTTTGGACTAATTGCCACAGCTGAAGAACACTCGAACCCCTCTTAATTCACCAAATCTGTGCATCATAGCCTCGCTTAAGTCGCGAAATTTAATCTCACTTAAGTCGCGATCATAACGTCAACTTTTTCGTGTTTTAGCTGCAAAAAGAAATATTTAGAGATATACCACAGCACTTGTTATAACGAAAAATGAGCGAACTGAACAAAAAATCAACTTAAGTATACCCAGTCGTGCGTGACAAAGTTCAATTTGATTGTTTTTTTGTTGACTCAATCTTTTTCCTTGAGTCCGTTGCGTAGTGAGATAATTCAATTTTCAGGAAAGGAGATTTATTAAAAGATTGTCATTTGCAGAGAAATTACAGGTCATCGAATATTTTAAAAATGGAATGACAGGCGGCGACTTAAGCGGGATGGTTTCGTGACATAATAGGGGGGAGAAACGTGGTGAAATAAGAGAGGATGTGAATTAAGTGAATGTGAATTAAGAGGGGTTCGAGTGTAAGAGAAAACATTTGGAGAACTACTCTGTCTGTCTGGCGGTTTATAACAGTAACGACATGTTTTTGTGCTTATCAGACTTCTAACGATTCGGTAGTCCCCACGACTATAACGATAAGAATGTGGATGGCGTATGCAACATACTTGACTGTTCAACATGTATTTTCTGGGCCCATCTGGCAAAAATCGTTTCACGGTTCCACAAAATTACAGTTTTATTAGCAGTCTAGTGCTTATAATCATGATTTAACGGACTCTGCAATGCAGCACAGGCTGATATTAGGTCTAGTTTATTCTGCATTACTGCATTATTGATAAGTTTTTCATTCGTGATAAGTTTATCTAATGGACACAGTTTTACAATTATTCACGACACAAAATTCTATTCGGCACTCGCTCGTCTACAGTGGCACACGCAGTTTTGCAGTGGCCTAGGTCAGGATCTACTCAAGATGAAATCAGTGACCGTCAAACAGTTTATCTGAAAATTTCAAAGATGCCAACAAAATTCGGCCGAAATATGTGACCAAAAACTAGAGAAATATTCTGATCACAGAAATGCTCTGGTCACTCAGGTTTTTGAGATATTCTAACCTAAAAGCGGAAAATCACGGTTTTTTATATTTGAGGTTATGTCACACCACTTACATAATTATTTTTTTACAAAATCATTTACGGATTCTGAAAGAGCTACTCTTGCCCTTCAAAACCCATTTTGATTGATCCTGATATATCTTCAAATTGCAGAAAATTTTTTTAAAGTAAAACAAAATTTCAATGAACATATTTTCAATCTGTTAGTCTGCCATCTTGGGTCCGCCATTTGGAATTTCGCAAATATGATTTTTTTGATGATTTCGTAATCAGCGACCTCCAAAACCCCACTGGAAAAATTATCAGAAAGATTGAACGAAAAATAGAATAAAGAATGATTTTTTTCGTAAAAAAAAAAACCGTTTTCTGCAATTTATTAATAACCATTTCAAAATGCGATTTCTCGAAGAAGAAAAAAGATCAGGATAAATCAAAAATGGTTTTGGAGGGCAAGAGAAGTTCTTTCAGAATCCATAAATGATTTTGTAAAAAATAATTACCTAGTGATGTGACATAACCTCAAACATACCGAAAAACCGTGATTTCTGCACTTTTAGGTTAGAATATTTCGAAAACCCGAGCCACCAGAGCAATTCTGAGGTCGGATTCAATACGCCGAAAACCCCCGGAAAAGTTTTTCTCTCTTTTCTGGTAAAATTTTTTGTCCACCTGTGTTATTTTACCAAACAGGTGCTACTTTTATGACTGTTTGTTTCATACAGCACAATTTAATGTGTTTGCCTCTCCGTACATTTTTCCAGAAAGCCTGTAAACACCTTGTATAATATTTCTAATGTGAATGTGAAGACATGAAAAAAAAAGCAAGGTTGTCAGATATATTTTCTAAAATTGCTAAGCTCACTATACAAATGTTATATTCATACTTCAGTAAACTGTTAGTCTGTGACGTTCTTAGAAAGCCAGTCTGGAATATTAAAAAAAAAAATACATAGATATAAATTTATTAGCTAGCATTAAAATAAGGCATTTAAAATTGCTGTAAAAAAATAATTAATTAAAACAACTTTAAGTATATTACTATACTTAAGAAAATTTTGAAGAGCCGCAATATGCAGCATTCACGCTGTGAGCTACAGTGACCCAATTAGAGTATTTTGCATTGCATCAAATACGTTGGTTAGCTATTCATGCGGTCCACTGTGTCGTTAAAATGATTTACGACATTAGTAATTCCCTCTTGTTTCCGCCAGTGACGCGTTTGTGTTTGATTTCAGCTAGGCAGACAATTTTTTCAGATTGTCTGGCTAAATGAGCATTATTTACAGAAAATTATATTACAAATGAATTTTGTATGCAGGCTAATTTTAATCTCCTATATTGATTTGAATGAAAAAAATTATTTCACAATTTTCGAATTTATAAGATATATGCACACCATTGGGCGGCGTTAGCCATCAAAGGAATTAAAAATATATCTCTTCACATTCACTTTAGTAGGACTTTACTCGATTTGACCCCGATACTTTGCCATCGTATTAACAGAGTTCGTTTCAGCGTCATATACAACATAACTGGCGACAGATCCAGGAAGACGAAGCTCCAAGTGCTGGCGCGCGAATTCCTCTCGGAGAAGATCCAAGCCGGCCACCAGGGCCACTGCTCCACCGAGGACAGCCTGGCGTGCATGAAGCTGGTGCAGCTCAGGCTGCGGAAGCACATCTACTTCGGCGACGCAGTGATGGGCGGCGTCCACCAGGAGCTGCGCGCCTACCCCGACATGGGCACGTCGCAGTACGCCACCAGCATGCTGAGGCAGTGCACCAAGGTGGACAAGACGGCCAGCGTGGTGGGCTTGGCCGACATCGCGCAGCGCTACAAGTTCTACGTGGACAAGGGGGAGAGCGCGCCAGACAAGAACATCTCGTGCAGCGCGGAGAAGTCCAACAAGGAGGTGGTGCGGAGGTACTGCGAGTCGCTGTCGCGGCACTCCCTCAACATAGCGCACGTGAGGGTGCCGGAGGCCAGCCTGGAGGAGAACGGCAACTGCGGCAAGGCGTTCAAGACGGTGGACAAGTGGATCAGGCAGGTGTACGAGGAGACGGGCGATTCGAGCCTGGTGGCGGTGCTGTTCGGCGGCCAGAAGCAGGGCAACGGGGTGTGCTTCCTGCAGCTGAAGAGGGATTTTATTTAAACGCGCCGTCGTCCGGAAAGTGACCGACCATCATGAAGCGGAATATAATTTTTTTTATGTAAATATTTGTTATTTAAATTGTGTAAAATAAAGTTTTTTTGTATACGATGAAAGACGAATTGATTTCGACGTGCCGAAATCCGAATCTGACCACAGAAATGCTCTGGTGGTTCCATATATCTAATACTAGTAATAGGAGTATTAGACCCAAGTGGAAAGTTACAGTAGCAACAAAACTTCAAATGAAATTTGCGACAAAAAAAGATGTGTGCCACCACAAACAACTTGCAAAATGTGTTCGAAATATTTATTTTTCACAATTATCAAAGGAATATTTTTTTTTTTCATGCGCTTATTGCAAAATCATTTAAGTATCATTTTGCTAAAAAGATACAGCTGTATCTTTACGATAGCTATACAGTTTTTACGATAGCTATCGCAACATCTCAAATACGAAATGCTGGAGTGAAATTATTCAAATTACCATAACGTTTACAGACCACCAATTTTCCGAAAAAAATTACAATTAATAAGAGACTTCTTCGAAGAACTTCAAATTTCATCGTTGTTCCAGGGTATTCATCAAAAACAAAAAAGATAACGATCTTATATATGTATAAAAAAAACTACGTTTTCCACGAAAAACCGAACTACTATACTTTTCTCGACGCGCGTTAAATCTCAACGTTAATCTTCTCTTAAAGATGCCAACTTAGTTGGCGAAACGCGCGTCAAGAAAACCATAGTAGTTCGGTGTTTCGTGGAACATGTCCAGTTTTGTTTTTACACTGAAGGTTCCAGTACTAGGTTATATTAATGGTGATTTGGGTTATATTAATGGTGATATCAAATTTACAATCCAACGTTTCGTACTTAAAATATCATATCATCAATCAAAAAAATCATTCATCAACTTAAGCATTTTCCCAACTGATAATTCTACCTGCAATATTATTTACACCAAGGTTGTATATCTGGTTGCATATATGATATTCCACTTTAAGTTACATAAATCTTAGGTACGTACACATAATACCTGTATATTATTTGTACAATATTATGATACGAATGTGATATGTATTATGAATACGAATTCAGACAATACAAAAAACAGTAATACATCTCGCGATTATGTAAAAAATAATGCTTACATTATTTTTGAGATTTTAATGGTGGGTTCATGCAGAAATTTTTAGTAATAAGAATAAGAATAGTAATAAGCATAAAAGTTAAACCTTCGTTTTATAATGACCCAGTTCATGCAGCAAATCCTTATTTTTAAAATTATTACTAAAAATTATGTTTACTGCATGAACTGGGTCATTATAAAACGAAGGTTTAACTTTTATGCTTATTACTATTCTTATTCTTATTACTAAAAATTTCTGCATGAACCCACCATAAATCCCGGAAATCTATAACTTGTTATACTTTTTATTTGAGTATAGGTACAGTTTTCACCGCATGTTTTGAGTGCCTATTGAATTTTGACTGGTAGTGAACGATTCAAAATTTTAAAACGGCGACTGAAACTTTTATATAATGTGGAGACTATTAGATTTTCATTTAACTTCCAGCGGCGTCGACCGGTTCGCCCTTCATCTATCGTGAATGACAGCTCAGTCTCGGGTCGGACCACGGGCGAGGGTTTTTGCCTGTTGCGCCAGTAGGTAGTTCTAACCGTTCCGCTAGAATATATGTATGTACGTGTTTGATTTATTTAATAATGTACGTTTATTTTATTTTATATTTAATGTGGGCGACGCCTGTGGAACTGAATTAAAATGTGTTACTCTATTTATAAATTACATGTATTCTTGTTTACCTACTTATTAATTGGTAAACATACTGTGCATTCGTTCCCAATATAAAATCTAATAGGTTTAAGATTAATTGTTCTTGGAAAAAATGTAATACAAAACAAAAAACTTAAATCGAAATTAGGTAGAAAAAAAACGTAGTAATGCAGATAGGATAAATACAAGTCGATACACCGATTTAAAATTAGATACCCACTAAACTGGTAGGTATTTAAAAACAATTTTACGACTATATAGCAATAACTTTATAAAAAATGCCATTAAGTATATGTTGTATATACATATATATTTTTTATTTAATATATCTTTCAAGGACTGAAACTAGGCACTTAGATATAATAGATGGCCAAGCCCAAATTAAAATAGAGGTCCTAATTTCGAAATGATAAATTAATATTTTCCTGGAATTTTTGCTAACAAATTTTGAACAGGTATATTGTTTGAGTTCTGGATAAATCTAAAAAAGTGTTATTTGTCTGGCGATTTGTTTTTTGTTCTTTTTTTTTACGATTTTTTATTGGACGGGGGTGACTATTTTGTTTTTTCTAAAGTTTTAAAAAAACCTGTTCTAAAGGTTAATAGAATAAAAATGAAGCCAGGTAGTTTGGGTTAAAAAGTGAGTATATTATTAAATATTAGCTGGAAATTAGGTTTTCAATGTTTTTTTTGTCTAGAAGCTAATACATCGTCTCACTTTCAATTTCAGTGCAAAGTTTCTCATCATTGTCTTCATTACAGTGCGGGCAGGCAAAAATAACTAATATGTGATACTATTATAGTAACCATAATTAGATACAAGCAATTTAATGTGGAAACGGTTTAATGGACTCGTAATAATAAAAAAAACTCGTTTAGACTTTGAATAGTAACAAGCCTGAAAATTGAAACTCGATAAAATTGTTTATATAGTATGTGGGTGTCAGTACAATACATATGTATGTATATATGCAATACATACATATGTAATGCATATGTATGTACATATACGGTCCGGCAGGGAGGTATGTGATTTTTGAGAGCGTGTCATGTGAGGTGAGGTGAACCTAAAGTTTTCCGAATATACAGTATCTACTGGTTGGCAGATGCCATTTCAGTTACCATGGAGCCGTGGACTACAGCTCATCGCGTGTTTGTTTACAACACCTTCATTGAAATAGGCCGTTCTGTGATTCAAACACAGCGACGGTTTGGTGTGGCATTAGCCGAAACTTTATTATTGGCCCTTACTTTGTTCGTGGCAACGGACGCACGGTTACTGTAAACACAGATCGCTACCTAGCGATGTTATATGATTTTTTCTGTCGCAATTGAGAAGACGACACGTTGACCTCAATACTGTATGTTTGCAACAAGATGGGGCAACGTGCCATACATCCAGAGCAGCAATGGCTTTTTTAAGGGAACATTTTCCAGGACTTTTGATTTCGTTGCGTGGAGATGTGGAGTGGCCTCCTCGGTCCCCAGACCTGTCACCTTGTGACTATTTTTATGGGGCCATCTTAGATCTCGAGTATACATAAACAAACCACGTACACTTGAAGTCATTTCAGAAACAATCACTCGAGAAATTCGAACTGACGTAATTTTTCGCCGATGATTCCTTTTTTCTATTATTTTCCACTATGCATTGTTTAACAGCATAAATTCAGGTATGTATTGAAAAAAATATTTTAAAATTTGAATTTCGTTGAAAAATTAGAGTGTGACAGTCTTTTGAAAAATTCCATACCTACCTCCGCACCCTGTACTGTACATGACATAGTCACTCATATGAGTGGCTATGTAAAAACAGGTACCTACATATTATAGAGGTGTTTACATATGTATGTTAGAATATATAGAAGAGCCTGGGAAACATTACACCATGATTATGTAATTGAAGATGAAAAAAATATGATGAAAAAAATGGGCAGTTACGTTTAAGATGTGTAGTTATACAAATGATATAAGTGGTTGAAGGTAAAGATTAGTTTCCAACAAAATAAAGTTTACAAAACGTCTCTAAAGCAAATTTTACTTTGGAATCTTCACCTGCAATACTATTTTATCGCATTTATTCAATTTATAAGGTTCACAGATTTAATACCGTCTTTATCAATCTGTAAACTGAAGAAACTGGGTACTTGGGACAAAGACGCTCTCCCTCTCTCTTGCCCCCTTCTCTTTAACTGGCGCGCAGCAAATTGCCTTTGACCCAGTTTCTCCTGCTTGAACGCAACACGTGTTCCATACATCCCGAACGCCAAGGTGCCCTTAATGACCCTCTCATGTGTGCCGTTCTTCGTGTACGTATTTACCACCTGCTGTTTATGTTTTTTACTACCATACGTATACAGTGATTTACCACTGAGGTTCTTTTCTGATATATATTATTATTAATCATATTTCCGCTTATTTCCAGTTTTTAATCCAATGGAAACTTGTTTACGACAAAGAGAAATTGTAATGTAATATTCGGGTCTATAAGACCCGATGAAAATAAAACTAGAAAATAATAACATTTTATTTAAAAAAGACTCAACATGACTATTTTCAAGTCATACCGTTGCATCCCACAGCCTGTTAGCGCTGAAGTAACAGCAAAAGAGCATAGGCTGCGACAAGTAAATACGAGTTTCTACTCGGTGCTCGTTGCAAGTTTTGCCACGTTGCAAGTTTTTGCTTTCTTTTTTTATCAAGCAATGATAACGAGACAAATATTTTGCGCAATTTTGCGTAAGAGACACATTCGTAAGATACACGCAAGTTATTTTGTCCAGATTATATAAAATCATGAAAACTTTTTTTTTCTTTGGTAAGCTTATGCATTTAGCTTTCTCGTCTTCCTGTTCCACTTTATTACAGTTACTGTGATAATAAAGCTTTAAAATATGCATGTTTTTTGTTCTACAGTTGAAAATGTAGAGGAAAACGAGTCGGGTCATATTGACCCGAACAGTACAACTGTATTCTAAATTTGAACAGAAATGTTAATAGATGTATAAAGAACAATTTTCACGCTACCTTTTTGCGTCAACTGTGCATTTAGTCTCAACTACACCTTTGTAGCTCTATTTTTCAGCTATATTATTCTGCAGATCACGTGAGAAAAAAGGTATCTCGTTCTCAGGGTGTTAGATATTCTGGTAGGTTAACACGTTGTACCATCGTCGGCCAAAATCTTGCTAGACAACATTTGTGGAGTCGGTGATAGTTAGTAATCAAGTGACGTAACTTATTCCTGATATTTCATCGTTATTTTCTTATTCATTCCTGCTATTTTAAAACTTTATAACTTTATTCGATCGCCAAATATTACTAGAGGTGTTGAGGCGCTGTCAGAGATGTTTATTATGATTTTTTTTTTTATAATAAACAATGCACTTAGTCGTAGTCAGATCACACGAAAACGGCATCTTGTCCTTGGGTTATTAGATTAGACATTCGGGCATATCGCCTGCTAAGAACAATAGTGGCGAAACTCAAAAAAAGCCGTTCCGATATTACACATACCAACGTATAATATAGAGACATCCAAAAAAAAACGTCATCAACTCTGGCTATGACCGAGAGAGATGGAAATAGCGGTCATGTCTTAGCTTTTCGGTTATGTCAAACTTTTGACAAGTGACTGTCACAATTTGTAAAATAAACAATGGCTGTCATATGATGTGACAGTCTTGACAAGTAAATAAGGTTATAAATTCGATTAATAATTGAAAAACGTCTTTTTTTTCTCGGCCAACTTTGATGACGTTTTTTTTGGATGTCTCCATATAATGGGCGCGCTCTTACTAGGCGACTAGACGAAGTCTCCGTGACGTCACGATATCAGTGCATAATGCTTTTAAACGCTGTATCTCACGAACAGTTCATCGTAGAGCAACGAGGTTTGAATTTTTATTCTTAGATTTCTTCACACTAAAACCTTAATTTTTGGTTCACACCCCGTTTAAAGACTTCTGAAAGGAACAGGTCCTTTATTACCTACTTTAAACAGTTCCACATTATTTTTTTTCGCAGGAACTGAAATTACTTTTATAAAATCTTTTTACTTCAAGTAGAATTTTTTTTCGCTTCAATCCCACCTTGTCAAAATGTAGGAACCAATGTGATCAAAATTGTGAACACTTAAGTATAATAAGCTGTGTTAGAGCAGCTCTACAACGTATGATTACAAATACAATCTTTGTGAAGTACTAACAACAGTATTAACATTTTTGTCCTAAAGGACATCTTAATTTTTTTCACAAAAATACTAACTTTTACATCTTATTTTTTTTGTCGTGTTACTAAATCAGTTCTTTAGTGGCTATCCACTTCACAAGATAAAATCTTAGATCCAATATATATATAAAAAAAACGGATTGTCTTAAAAGGTGGAGTAAAATGTAAATCCTTACATATTACCTAGATAATTATTATTCTTTGTGCTACATTCTAAAAAAACGTGTCAGGACAAACCGAGTTTCGTCTCTATCGCACACATCGTTGCGACCATTTCTCATCAACTGTCAAGGCGTTTCTACCGCTATCAGCAGGAAAGAAGTGAAATGACCTTTCGCCTCTATTGCACATGAGATGACCCATTTTGAATTCCTTTGGTGGGCTTAACTCAAAATCGCATTTTTTTTAAGTTTCGCCACTATTGTTCTCAGCATTATTGTTCTCAGCAGGCGATCTGTCTAATGGATTCCCATTAGACATTTTCGGAGTCGACAGATAGTCAGACAATTTTTTTATAATATCTATCAAATAAGGAGTTTCAGTGATGAAGTGTCAGGTCGATTGCAGCAGATCGGGTGCGTAAAAAGGTCACTGGTTCCCTGGTCGGGAAGTCCGCCGTCTCCTCGAAGTCATCATCCTTACGCTTCGCGTAAAACGTTGTACTCCGTCGGACAACCTCGCGTGAACCTATCGACCCAGCCCGACGAGCGCGTTCGGCGAGTATGAGAGCGCGATGCCGCTGAAAGCGTATTTACAAACACAACAGAGCGGCGACGACGAGGACGCCGGCCGACGTCACGGCGCTGCCGGACTCGCGATTCCGATTCTGCGCCGCCAGCGACGTTGCCACACGGTGCTGTGTTTCCGCGACTCACCGAAAAAAAAGGTAAACAATTAATATATCATTCCATATCTTCATTATAACTAATGTCGGCTACGAAGAAGTTTATGCTCTAATAAAACGAAACGCAGGGCAGGAATTGAGGAACAGAATTTTTGTCAGGCTCTCAAAATTTATTCACAATTATCCAAAAATTTAAAGAGAACCTTTTGGAATCCTCTGCATAGACATATATTTCAGTTCAGATATAGTGCGTTCGAAGTGTTTATGTCTGTGGCGTCAGTATTACCTTAATAATAAAATGTCACACGTACAAACGCCTAAAATACTACCATTTGCGACCGTTATGTGTAGAGTGTAAGAAAAAACTACTGTGTTGGGACAAAAGCAATTGTAGCCGTCACATAAATAGTGTGAAACAAAATAAAAAAAGAGAACTCAGTTTATGTTCGACTTAATGTTAAGTGTCTGTGATGTACTTGATAAACAAGAATTTTGTGAGGTCTGGAACAAATACGAGGTGTAATCCATGAAAATGTCGATAGAATATGGGATCTTGTGCGTTCAGATTGTCGATTCACGACAAGAATGCTCAGGGAAGAGTTAAATTTGAATCACATCATTGTTCATCAGATTTTGACTAACGAATTGGGGATGCGAAAAATCTGCGCAAAAATGATTCCAAAAAACCTTTCGCAGGAAAAAAGGATAGGACAATGAGATAAACGTATCTTGACTTTTTGGAATCGACTGAAAATGATCTCCATTTTATGGAATAATTAGACTTGGGTGTTTGTGTACGACCCGGAAACCAAGCGCCAAAGCATGGAATGGCACACTTCAAGCTCTCCAAGACACATAAAAGCAAGAATGAGCAAGTCGAAGATAAAATGCATGCTGATTTGCTTTTTTGATAGCCAGGGAATTGTCCACAAGGAGTTTACGCCTCCAGGCCAAACAGTAAATCAATACTTTTACAGAAGTGTAACTGACCAGCTGAAGGGTATTCCAGTATACGAGTTCCAGCATTGCTATGAGGAATGAAAGGAACCGTCTCCAGCGCTGTGTGGCTTCCCAAGGAAGTTATTTTGAGGGGAACAATACTGAATTTTAATTCTATTCTAATAAAATGTATTCCAAAATACCCCCCCCCATATTTCATGATCATAGTTGCCCTACTTTCGAAGTAAAAAAATGCAGTCTTTCAATTCAGCAGTCAAATGCAAGTTAACAATAGCACTTGGAGACTTCGGGTTGGGCTTAAAATTTTGGAAATTCAATAAGCTACAACTTCTTAAATGCATTTGCATATGCTGTATGAAATATGCCAAGGAACGGAGATATCAGCGGAAATGTGAAACAAATATGTTTTTTTTTTTTCGCAAATTGGTAATTTAAAAAATTAGCGGACGGTTTCAGCTCTACGGATCCCGCTCATTGTGTTCTACGCAAAAAAAAAACATAGGCAACCGTCAAAACTAGTCCTATATCTTTCAAGACCAGTTTTTGATAATTTTAGCTCCCTGTCTACTGGACTAAGACTCTGCTAATACTCTATACATAAGGTATTCCAAACTTCACTCACTGTATATCTTTCGGCCGGCCAAGTTTAGACTCGTCTAGAGCCGATTCGAAAGCTCCGTTCGCGTTCGGAAGGTGACGAACCGGCAACGCCGCGCTCGCCTAAAGCTCCGGCGTCCGCTGAAGCTCGTCAGATCCGTGGATCGACGCGTTCGGGTCAGTCAAATGCTAAAAAGTGGCGGTCGCGCAGCGGTGAGACCCTTTCAGCTGATTCCTCAGTGCCTTCGACCATCTTTCGGACTTAAAAATCGACTAGTCATAATTTAGGGTGAGTCCCATCGTTCAGTTGATAATTACGATGTCGCTAGGACCGGCGAAAATCAATTTTTCGGGCAGGTTTAGGCGGCGTTTACTGATAATCCGACCGATTGTTCGGTGTCATTGACTCTGACACACAAGACGAATTTGTATTTTTTTTTGGCGGAGTTGATTGGATTTGGAAAACACTCCTTTTTGATATTTTTGCTTGAACATTTGCATTATATTATTAATAGCATTACTAAAAGTATAGGAAACCAAAACAGTACCTGTTTATTTTTCTAGCCGAAATCTTTAAGTGTAGATTCTTTATATACTTTTTAAACGCTGTTCATTATAGCGTTTTTAATTATTTTTTTTATGAATACACATATAATATGTATATATAAACAAGGCGATAAAGTTGACAGAATTTTCTTTTGGCACTTTAATGTTTGCACGTGCTCTAAATATTTACTGTCATCATTTGAATTTGAATCGAAATCTCATATATGTATATATAAAAAAACACAAGTATTCGTTGTAATTGTTCTTTAACGAAAATAATAATGGCGTTTTTATCATTGTTGAGAATTAGATCATTTTATAAATATTCCATTGTCATAACATAGTATAAAACAAAGTTGCTTCCCGCTCTCTGTCCCTACCTATGTATGCTTAGATCTTTAACACTACTCAACTGATTTTGATGCGGTTTTTTTTAATAGATAGAGTGATTCAAGAAGAAGGTTTATATGTATAATACATGCATAATAATAATAATAATAATAATAATAACAATAATAATAATAATAATAATAAACGTCTTTATTTACGGGCGAAGTTTAGTACAAAAATACTACTCTTACACTTAACCCAAAAGATATATAAATGTAATTAGTAATAAAGAAATAAATTATCGCAAAAAATTACAAAACTAAACAAATTGATATAAAAATTCAACAGTAGCAGTAATAATAAAATTTATGTTCTATAGTAAAAAAAAAGAAAATAAAAATAAATAAAAATCGATATATAAAATAAACTAGATAATTGTCAGAGACTAAAAATATTATGAATACATTATATGCAACAACTTTATTGCTCACTTAAAAGTTGTAACTTAATTTTCTTTTTTTAGTTTTTTATCAGAAAAATGGTGAAATTCTGTGGGTAGCTCATTCAGAATTTTTGCTGCTCTATAAGAAAAACTTTTTTGAAACTTAGCAGTGGTGTGATAAGGAATGTTATACAAACATAAATTCCTAATATTCCTGTTGTGTAAGTTTGAACGTTTTACCAGTCTTTTACTAAGATAATTAGGTGAGGACAAGGTTACTATTCGATGAGTGAAGATGGTGAATTGTAATTGATATCTATTGTACATATTCAACCATTAAGCCATGCCAAACGTGTGAGAGATGTGATCGTATTTTCTAATGTCATATATCAAACGCAGGCAGGAGTTTTGTACTTTTTGAATTCGATTTTTTTTCAAATGTATTTAGAAATGAGCCATATACTACATAACAATAATTAAAGAAACTCAGCACTAAAGCTTCACATAACACAATTTTTAAATTATCCTGTAGCAGATGACGGCTAGCATATAAAAGTTTCAGACTACTATAAGCTTTCCTCAAGAGTGAATTCACATGATCAGTAAACTCAAGTTTATCATCAATAATTACACCTAGATTTTTCGTCTTCTTAACAACTGGTAGAAAATTATCGTTTAATCTGATAGAAAAATTTGTAGATACCGGTTCTTGTTTTTTTGCTGCCAATTATCATAATATGGATGGATTTAGATGTAAATTATGGTCTAAAGAAGTCTTCCAGATATTTTGAAGGTCTTGATTAATTATATATTCTGCAACGATATACTCCTGAGGTAGAAAGCTATAGTAAATCTGAGTATCATCTGCGTATGCCTGTATGTTACAGTTTTTAATGGACTTAAGTATATCTGATGTATATATTGAAAAGAGCAAAGGTCCAAGAATGGATCCTTGTGGGACACCCGATATTACAGAGTTGGAATGGGATAAAATGTTGTTAAACGAATCATAATATAGTACAGAAACACTGATAATTTTAGACGTTTCTAATGTAAGCCGTGCGAAGCCGGGGCGGGTCGCTAGTAAATTATAAAATACTTTTGATTCGTATTAAATGGTCGAAGTTTATTTCAGAACTGTATGACTAATGACCTGATCCTTAGTTAGAGATTTTGCAAAGTTTGAATGTGTGAATGATTTATTTTCAATCATGACCCTGACTCGCTTTCTTAGAACTCATAATCCCTCTGATATTTTAATGTTTACAAATATTATTATCGAACACTGAAGTACACCTGTAATTCCGAAAAACCTGTAAATCATGAAAATATAACAAGGGTGTTGTGAAAATTAAAAATTGCGTTATAATTCAAACAGGTACGTAGGTTCAATTCTATTAAATATTTTTTTTATTTCATACTCAATATACGAGATGTGTAAATTAAGTAATGAGACTGGCAACATAGCGCACAATCTAGCAACACTGCGGAGATGGGACATGGAAGGTTAACATGTAATGCACATGCAGTACAAGTTTGAACTTGTTAGATTCATTTGTTTGTTCTTTGTGACTGCTTTCGTAAACCTTCTTTTTTCTAGTGCGTTTTAACGCAACAGGTAGGTACTTTTGCAAAACTTCAACATACCTACGGAGACAGTGTTCTTTAAAGAGCTCAGTTTTCCGGTGGTTTAAGGCATTCTCTGAAGTAAGAGAGTCGATTGATTAAAAGGACATCACGAAAGAAAGGTGTCTTGAGTCTTGACTTTTTGGAATCGATTGAAAATGATCCCCATTTTATAGAACGTGTTATTACTGGTGATGGATGTTTGAATACGACCCCGAAACCAAGCGCCAAAGCATGGAATGGCACACTTCAAGCTCTCCAAGACTCAAAAAAGCAAGAATGAGCAAGTCGAAGGTCAAATGCATGCTGATTTTTTTTTTGATAGCCAGGGAATTGTCTACTAAGAGTGTTTGCCTCCAGGCTAACTTCGAAAATGGGTCATGCGTGTGAGACCAAACATCAAGAACAACTGGATGTTGCATCACGACAATGCGACTTGTCACACAGCCATTTCAGTAAACGAGTATTTAGCCAGTAAAAACATGTGGCTCGTCAGCCCCCTTATTTGCCTAACTTGAGTCTTTGCGACTTTTTTCTCTTCCCGAGATCGAATTGTAATTCTATTCGAATAAAAAAAAAATAAGAAATTCAGTCTCATTACTTAATTTACACACCTCGTATTACATAAATTCAGTATCATCTCAATGCTGTTAGTTTCCTCAAACGTTAGAGTATGAACTTGAATGATTATTACATGTGTAAATATTTTTTTCGTCGCAAAATTTCATTGAGTGGGTATAAAACGTATTTCCCGAAGATATATTACTTACAGCCCCTTTAATAAAAATAAAAAAGAACCCTGCTAAGGTCGCTGTCATAGCGAAATTCGATAATACACCGGCGATAATCTAATTGTGTTTACTTTTTTCATTAAATATTACGAGCTAATTTTACATGGCTTATCGGTAATAAAGCACCATAAATACTCAAGTAAAACAGAGTCAAATAGGTATATTAGTTGCCTTTGGTTAATTTCTGTTTGTTCCAAGAAAAATATTTCTCTGAAAAAAATGATACAGATACAGGGTGGTAATTGTTTTCAGATTTAAATCAGTTTGCTGATATCTATTCTTTTTTGATAATATATGCAAGTATGACAAATTATAATTCAAGGCTTCAAAAAAAAAACGTCATCAAAATTGGTCTAGCCAAAAAGACGTATTTCTATTCTTAATTTAAAGTTTATAACAGATCTGATGACTTTTTTTAATGGTTACACTCAGTGGTTTGATATGACATTAATTTGAATACAGAAATCGAATATTAAAAACATGAATCGTGTGATCAAAGTACCAATAAATCCCTTTTCAAATGAGGCCACAGGGTTTTTTAGTCAATAAACTATGTTGACAGCAACAGCGCAAGGTTGTAAATGCCCTTGAAGCTTGAAGAGTGCATCGTATTTATAAAAATGTCAGCCAAATGCCAACTGCAACGATATTTCATTTGAAGTTGGGGCCGTAATACTTGTGCTAGTTGGAAATTCACTTCGTGATTAAACTTGTCTGGGCATGTTCATTTCCTGTGGCTTTTTACGCATTAGTTTATTGCGATGACCACGTGAATTTTAAAAATTATCTGGTTTCCTATTATGATGTGTATCAAAATGCATGTATGATAAGATAGCGAGCCTAAATGTGAGTAATAACTGCGGTTTTAATGGTAACATCCTTATTAGCAATTATCTAGATAACTCTCAACGATTAAAAAGTGCAATTGCATTTTTTATATTAGTAAAATGCAATTGCGTGTCCTTGCAGGAAATTAAGTCTTATTGAACCTACGAATCGAGTTTTTCAGTGTCAACATGGTATTAAGTTTTTTTTTAAAAATCGAATTCAATAAATTCAAAACACATGAGAGAAATATATGCATTTCAAAATTGTGGCATTTCCTTATTGATGATTTATTTAAAAAAAATATTATAAAACCCATCCTTGGTCAGGTTTTTGTAGAACAACTGTAATTTTCAGTTGTTAAACAACTCCCGATGAAGTTACTAAAATCTATCCACACGAAGAATCACAGGAATTCTCTGTATTTGAAAGTGATCGCTGAAGAAGCACGAGAACCACCTAAAATTCTTTCTTTCAAGGTCTCCACTTTTCGGCTGTTTGCTTTTATGTACACACGCCTACTTAATAGGTTTTTAGTGGAAAAAAACGTAATTTAATACATGATTCAGCTAATCCATAAGATGGGTCGAACCACGGATTTATTTGACTAGTCGCTGTTTGGTGGTAAGTGAACATTCTTTTTTGGATGTATTTTCTCAGCGTCCAACAGCGTTGTATAAACGATAACTTTGTTTAAAATAACGATGAAATGTATATAGGAAGCTTATTTTTAAAGTGAATTACTGTGTATTTGGATATACCCTGTCCCTTATTTAAAAAAAATGTGGAGAGAAAATAGGGCCATTGATCTTCCAATTTAAATATATTATTAATTCACAAATGAAATATATGATGCTTGGCTATTTCAAATATTTGCCGCTATAATTCACAAGTATTTGCGGAGGGACCTTTAAGATTTCTCTTACAAACGTTCTGTTACAGATATTGCTCACAAACGAGAATGATTCGTCGTATCGATGTGGCAGTGAATGGTAAACGAATGTCTCTTCCTCTTCTATATCTTCTCAATAAAATATTCCCTTATTTCCAAGAAAACAGCAGCAAATCCGATCACGAAACCGATCGACTTGGTCCTACGGTTACCCAATTCGGCGCCCCTGAAACTAATACATAAACAGAACACTTCTGTTTTAAAATATTTATACCAAATATGAATCAGCCGTCGTAAAATATATGTTTCCTCGAACGTATGTTATTATTATTACAACCTATAAACAAAGAGATGATTGGTGTATACATGAAACCTAGTAAAAATCGTTTGTCATCCCAAAGGTATTTGCTCCTAATTAAAAGATGGATACGTTTGCATATTTACGTTTTTTTTAAGTCCAGATCGCTGGATTAGCAGCTGGAGAATATAACTGATATAGAAATGTAGTCATTTCCGGTCACGGTTATGTATACAAGGCGAATCAAATTTATGAAAGTAAATGTAAGCTGAAAGAACCATTCTTCTGAGGGTTCTGATATTTTATAGATAAGTCCACTGACTTATCTATAAATATTCACTGAAGTCTCTATTCAAATGGAGTATTGCACACAACTTCTCTTCCGCAGTTGTCGTTTCGAATGGATATAAACGATGGCTGTGACGTATAGAAAAAGCAAAATAATATCGAAAACCTTAATAGTAAAGGTATTTCTATAAAATACTTCCTTAGAAGTGTTCCCATGAAGACGGGTTTTTCTACATATAAATATCTTGAATACTATTAGACATAAAATCACGAAATTTAATACTCATATAAAACTTTTGAAGCTTTATAAATGAAATTATAGTTATTTGGAAATGGTTATACCGAGAGTGCATATACACACTTCTGATGGGGAATAAACTTGTATAAACTTTTAGAAAAAAGCCTTTTAAGGTTTTTTAAGGACATTATTTTGCTTGATTTTTATGGCTCCTATATCTTACCACCCGTTTTAGAAACACCTTAGGTAAATTGATACTTTCTGGGTTTTAATACCGATTAATTTTACCTGAATAATACAACAATACAAGGTGTTTACATACTTCATTTTAAAAAAATCCAGCATGTTATACTTTTTGTAAGATATAACTATTTGTTGACAAATAAATCAAATAAAACATATACAATGTAAAACCATACATTTGAGTGATTGTCACAGCTATGAAAAAGGAAACATTTTTAGAACCACTGTCTGGGGAGGGGGTCACAACATCGACTTCGCAAACAATCGGTTGTTTAGATGGTGCTTCTAACTTCTAACAAAACGGTAATCTGATTTGACCATCCATTTTAGACATACCTTGTGTAACGAAAAAAAAAAAAACTAAATTCGAATTTCCTCTGTACAATTTTTCTCTTTGTCACGATCTTCGTGGAAAATTCCATGACAAACGGTTTTCCTCGTTTTTCCGCGTGTGGCCTTGAGTGAGACAGCTCTCTCCGTCCGAAAATGACGGAAACTAGGCCAACTGGGATCAATAGCGCCTCATCTTTTTGTTTGGAAACGGTATATATCAGAAGTGATACGTTGTTGTGAAACACGATGTTCGGACAATTCTCCGGTCAGGATGTTTATTGCAGCGATAAAACAGGGAACCGCATTTGATAATGACAGCTGTGATAACTTTCGGCTCTTTTTACGTCGTTTTTAAATAATTTTATTAATGCGCTATGCAAATTAGAGAAGTGTTAAGACACAAATGACGATAGTAAATGAGATTTTTATAGAGACATTACAAATCAGGGCCTAAGTTCAATTGCAGAGTAACAATACTTGCCTGTACACTTACAGTGTGTTTCACAGTGCCTATTTTGCCTATTAAACAATTCGGAGAACTATAAATGAGAGAGAAATATAAATTTTTTTTGTTGCCATTCGAAAGAGCACCCCCAAAAATTCTCGAAAAGGCATTTCGCGTTTTTTTTTCCATCGTTTCTTGTATTTGGCACATTTCTAAAGAGAGGATATACTAAAAGTGTAGTTTTGACGTTAAAGGGTTAATTAAAATGGTACGCTATAGTTTTCATTCCACATTTGGTGTCTAGTCATTAATTTAGTGTTACCTTAATAATCATTGCCGATCTCTAAAATAAACTGTTTTTGAGATATTCGAATTATAAGAAAAAAAATTGAAATTGTAAACCCGTACGAAAAAAATACAACTATTGCTGTGGTAAAATTATGTTTTTAATTTTTTTAACATGTATGTACGAAAAGTTGAGATTACTACTAAGAATTCTAGGTATATGGGAAAATCTACAGGGTGTTCAAAATACACCAAGTCTTGAAAAACAACTCTTTTCCTTTATTTATTTGTTTTTTTTAAATACAAAAAATATATTTTATGGTTGCTTTGCTTCCTTTTTTCATCCCCTTTCAAGACATGGTAGCAATCTCTAACCTTCAAATTATACATCAAAGTGGTTTGAAGATCAAATTGAACATTGTCCTTTCTCCTAATAGAAGGTTAATTATAAGCAGTTATTTTACATAAAATCTTATTGCTGTACAAATAATGCTATTGCTGGGTCAGAAATGTAAAAACAATCCCCTCATCTGCCCATTTGCACATATAGTGTACAAATGTATGTGCATTGGCGCATCCACCATATTTTTAAGTAGCAACGGCTTTTCATTTTTCTGAAACTGATGCCTAAAAACATTCGGATACAAATCTTAATCACAGATTAATGCAATGTGATAACTACTTACCTTAGTATTTTACATTTACTTATTTTTTTTTATGAATATTGTTTCTTTTGATGGTTTTCAATATCGGTTTCGATAAGAACAAACAATTTTGAATTATGTATTACTTAGTCTTTATACATTTAATTAATAATTAATTTATGCTTGCGTTAGCTTTTGCGTTGTTAGCTTTTTGTTCCAATAAGATAAATAATAATGTTATCGAAATAACTGACATATTACTTGTAAAGAAACTTGCCAAACAACGAAATTACGTTAGGCTGGGTTAATCTTTATGATGGCCAGTAAAATAATAAAAAAAAATCGTTAGTCAATACATTTTTAAAATCTCAGTATACAGGGTGTGCCATCTAAGACCGTTTTCTTCCATAATTCCATAATAATTAAAGTTATTGTAAGTTGAAGAAAAACATAAAATATTTCAAGTAAAAGTTGTTCAAAATTATGCGATGAGTATTTGTAAGATATTTCTAATCATACAGGGTCTATTTCATATGAACGCTAGAACGCTACACAACTTGGTATTTTAAACAAAACACCCTGTATAAGAATTAATGGTTCACGATTTAGGACAATCTTATTGTTTTTGGAAACTATTTTTGAAAGCAGTTTTGTATTATTTACATGAATAGTAATTACTATAAACTACATTGTGTGATAGTAAATAATAATCTACTCACAAAAATTAAGAGAGCAAAAAAAATCTAAATTTTTCCCCGATTTTTGACAGGCTCTATCTAATGTGAAAAATGGTCGTATCGCGAATTTAAAAAAAACGAGTTTTGAAGACCCACGACTCTAGTTTTCGGATATGTAGGACAAAATGTTTTAGAAGCCACGGTTTTAACGCAATCCGAAGAAATAGCGCGAAAAAAAATGTTTTTATCGCTTCACGGACTCGGAAAAATTGTTTTCGGTTAAACGACCATATGGACGAGATAGCTTGTTTATTGTGTATTAGTGACCGATGCAGAATTGAGAAGAAAGTGGAAATACATTGATTAAGATTACATAATGTTTAAGGTTATAAATTTTGCTCCATTAATTTTTTTCAAAACTTTGAATAGTTGATCCGGAAAAACCGCTCGATGGATTGATCTGTAGATTTACAGGGTTATTGGAGGTATATTGAGGTGTAAATATTCCTATAAGTCCTAGCCTTCCCATCAATATTTGCTGAGATGCAGTCGATTTACCAAAACAAGGGAAAATGTCACTTTTTTTCACCTATTTTCAAGTGGATATGAAGGGTGGAAAAATTTCTTTTGTAAATGTCTCGACAGGATTTTATAGCAGTGTTATTCCAGTTTCCGAAACTGCCCTTCAATTTCCTGTACGATCATTGGTTGCTGAGATATCGGTGGTTGAAGACAAAACGGTGCTTTTTTGTTCAATTTCGGATATCTCCGCGACAAATGGACGTGGCAAAAAATGGAAATTGAAGCTGAATAAACAGGTTATCTAGTCCATATGGTCGTTTAACTGACAAAAAAGAAGGCTAAAAATTTGGAAATGTTTTTTCGCGCTATTTCTTCGGATTGCGTAAAAACCGTGGCGTCTAAAAAATGTTGGCCTACAGATCCAAAAACTAGAGTCTTGGAGCTTCAAAACACTTTTTTTTAAATTCACAATACGACCATGATGCAGACCGTCAAAAATCGGGAAAAAATTTAGATTTTTTTTTGCTCCCTCAATTTTTGTGAGTAGTGTATTATTTCAAATTTTCATAGTTCACTGGTCCATTTTTTAATGACTTCACCCATACTACACAAGTGTGATAATTATCGTTTTCCTGCACACGATTTCAATGAATATCCTTTTATAAGCATATTGAGCAATCTCTAACTGTAAGGCCAATTAACAAAATGCTTAATTTGTATCTCAAATCGGTATGAGCCAACTGACTCCACCTTCCCATTTTCCAGCAGACCGTGACGTGCATGGCCTACTTAGAGATAAATTATGCCAAAGGAAATTCATTTCGCGAAGTCAATCACACTGACGATAAACAGTTATGATCTGGAGTAGAATGGCAGCCTTGGATTCTAAATAATCCGCGAAAAAAAAGTGTAAAAATGTTCGGAAAAAAGAGAGTTTGGTATCCAAATGTGTTCGGATAAGGTACCGCGGTTTTTTTGCTTAATTGCAGAGGTAAATAGCTTCCTGTTGGCCACACAAGCACGTAAGATAACAATTTCAAAAGATTTCGATACTGACTTCCTAATTTTTTCTTCTTCTAGTATGTTCGTTGACAGTATGTTTGCACAAAGAGTAAATTAAATTCTTCTTGAGTACAAGGAAATACTTGCATGGAAATAATTATTTTTCTGTAACTTAAAAAATTTTTTTTGCAGAGAAAAAAATGTTGCTTAAAGAAATATCACATAATGCGTATAAGGTTAAGTAAGATTGACTTTGGGTTTTATGAACCTTTTACCACCTGACTATTCGCTTTTCTCAACTAACTGTAGCGACAAGTCTAGAAGGTATTTTTCTATATATGTATACAGATATAGTTTTAATAAACGAATACCCCCTTTATTTTTTTTAAATTTTTTTATCGATTTCAAAAGTGAAAACTCTTTTAATATGGTTTCTTATGTAACAATCCAGATATTATAACGGTTTTACTACTAGGATTTGTACTTTTTTTTTCTATTATAATAATGAATTTTCGTCTCCAAAAGTTTATAATTATTATTCAAAAAAATCGTTTTTTGATCACACATAAGATAATATCAGATTTGAGAAAATGCGTACAAAGTAATCTAGTAATTGTACACAACATTTTAAAGCCAAACTAAACAAATAATACATACCTAATATATGTTTTTTATCACTGTAACAGAAGAAATTTTTGATTGCTTAGCAAATAAAATTATATAAAAAATGATTTAGATAAAATAACCATTATATGTATGGGAGACATACATACATATATAGGTACTTAGAACGTACGTATACGAGGTGTGTAAATTAATAATAATAATAATAATAATACTCACCCTATAATTACTCTGAAGAGTAACCCCAGAGGTCCTCTCAGGGATCTGTGCGGGGGAAGGGGTGGCTATTATTATTATTTGCCACGGCGCACTGGGAGCGACTTAAGATTATTTCAGTAACGCATTTGCTTTACAGTTCTGAGGAAACTCAGAAAACTCAGAACATTATCAAATCTAGGGTATGTTGAGTAATTTGACTGTTTGAGTATTTGACTGAAATTGAATTGAAATGAGATTTTTTTTTTTAATTTTTTTTATTCGAATAGAATTACAATTTAGTATTATATCATTCAAAATAACTTCCTTGGGAAGCCACACAGCGCTAGAGACGGTTCTTCCATTCCTCATAGCAGTGCTACAACTCATATATCTACTGGAACCGGCCTCAGCTGGTTACAGCCGTTTGAATGTTTTATGTGGTCCCAAAATGATGTCCCTTGAGGTGATTTTTCAATCTCGGTAATAGAAAAACGTCACAAGGACTCAAGTCAGGCGAATAAGGAGGCCGAGGAGCCACAGGAATGTTTTTACTGGTTAAAAACTCGTTTACTGAAAGGGCTGTGCATCATGCTGCAACATCCAGTTGTTCTTGACGTTTGGTCTCATGCACGCATGACCCTTTTTCATGAACCTCTCTATAAAAGTGTTGATTTCCTGTTTGGCCTGGAAGCACAAACGCTTTGTGGACAATTCCCTGGCTATTAAAAAAAGCAAATCAGCTTGAAGTGTGCCATGCCATGCTTTGGCGCTTGGTTTCTAGGTCGTACACAAACACACAAGTTTCATCACCAGTAATGACACGTTCCATAAAATGGGGATCATTTTCAATCGATTCCAAAAAGTCAAGACACCTTTCTCTCCTGATGTCCTTTTGTTCCTGCAAAAAGTTTTTTGGAACCATTTTTGCGCAGATTTCTCATCCCCAATTCTTTAGTCAAAATCTGATGAACAGTGGTGTGATTCAAATTTAACTCTTCCCCGATCATCCTTGTCGTTAACCGACGATCTGAACGCACAAGATCCCGTATTCTAACAACATTTTCATCGGTTCTTTGAAGATGAAGGCCTTCCGCTGCGTGGTTCATCTTCAATCGACTATCTTCCTTCTGAGAATGCCTTAAACCACCGAAACACCTGGGCTCTTGAAAAAACACTGTATCTGTAGGCGTGTTGAAGTTTTGCAAAAGTAACCGTTGCGCTTTGTCCAAGTCTGAAGCAAAACCTCTTCCAAGTCCTGTCTCCGCAGTGTTGCTAGATCGGACGCTACGTTGCCAGTCTCATTAATTAATTTACACACCTCGTATGCTACTTTTAGAAATAGATGCCCTTGATATAGCTATAGTTAACTAGAAATTTACATGTACTAGGTTATTTTTAAGTTTTCTTACCTTCTAATGCATAATAGGTTATAGCATATACACAACTGAATATTTTTACAAGTAAAAATGTTGAAAACGCCATACTGATTTTTTCGCCATTGTCCAAAAATATTTTTTTGTTCATAGGTGATATCGTTTTCATGAGAAATAAATTTTAATTTTAATACTAATAGTCTAACTCGGTTTTAGATAGCTTCCGATATGAGTATTTATATAATGTAATTTTAGTAAATTGAGCAAACATTCAGTACTTATTGACTCATTCAGATTTCCTATAAAATCTAAACAATAAATAAAATCAATCGATTGCAAAACGTTACTTAACATGCTCCACGTTGGTAAATACATGAGGTTATTTGCACTTGAGAACATCATTTAATAGTGAAAGGTTAGTCTTCTATAAATACACTCAATGTTTTGAATATATCTACATTTTTTATATTTTTTGCTTTACGTAGGGTACACATATTAATATACAAAAAATTTAGTTATTTGTTATATAAAAAGTACTGTTCTATATACGACTATTTATCTATAATTAAATTACTTATTTATTTTTATTGGCTGATCAAAATCGGTGACATGTTTGATAAAAAGGGTAAATAAACACTTTTGTGTAATAATGACACATGGTTGATGATGATGATTGAATCATTCTAATCGATCGGTATGCAGAGTAAGTGGCTTACCTTTTTTTTTGCTAATTTTATAACATTGAAATGTTTTTCTTTACATGTAGGTAGTTTTCTAGTTGGATAAATCTAAAACTGGCACAAATGATCTTAGAAAGTGTTTAATCTTTTAGAGAAAAATGGTTTTAATGTCACCTAATGTCGAATATACAAGCAGACAAACAGACAGACGTACCTACGTGCTTTCATACAGACGTACAGACTTATTTAAAAAAAATCTTAGTCTAATAATGTTTACAACTACTGTAGATATTCCAGTCCAATTGAGGATAATAACTATCCACTACTTAAAAACCTAAATTTATCTCGTTTTCTTTTTGCGGATTTCACATAGCAAATAACAGGTTTTAGTTTATTAGTCACTGATAGTCGCAGACATTCGTAAGATTAGATTTAAATTTATTTGACCCCTATATTTTTCCAGCCATACATTTGAAGGTACCTTCTTAATCATTATGTGTCGTGCATTCGAAACGTCTGACGACAAGGATGACTAACGATGAGGAATAACGTTTAATTGTTTATACCGAGAGTCGGCAAAAATAAAAAAACAAAAGGCCTTCCTTTTCAATTATTTCAGTAATCAGTTGAGAAAAATTTGTGTCCGCGGTATTTTTTTGGTGCTGAATCTACTGGTGATATCAAAAACAGTGTACCTTAATTAGGGTAGGGGGCACTGTGTTCAATCCATTTAAGGAGTAAAATTTTACTTTGGGACTTTGTTTTGACCATATTTTTTTTTTATGAAGATCTAGATTTCCTCGTCCATTTTCATTAAAAAAATGTCTCTTGTGTTATTTTCGTACGATGCACCGTTTTCGAGAAAAATGAGGATTTTTCTAAAGCGTGCATCGGCTTTAATGGCGTAGTTAAAAATCGCGTAGACTGTGAAAAAACAAAGGATTCACCTCTACAGTGTCAGTGACAGACCTGTCAAGCTAATTTGCAGCTGGTTTTGAGTTGTTTTGACTATTATTATTTTTTCAAGAGGTGGATAATTTGCGTCACCTTCAGCGTCAACTTTTTTTCTTATTTTGACTTAAGAAATCACCCCCGAGATCTTTAAATATTTTTCCGGACACCCTGTACATTGGATAATTCGAGACGGTGTCTATTGATATATTAATTATGTCTTATATTTACTTTATTTGAGGTTTTAGTCACTTTTTTAATCAAATTGATTTGACCCTGATATTTAATTTAGAATAATACCTTCTGCATCCTAATTGACACAATTATAGATGCGTATAACTAACGTATTAGTCATGTAATATTTTTTATGCATTCGGTTTTTAGAAGACAAATTTCCCTATGTCGTTCCTCGAAATATACTATCGGAAGCGCAATTAGCACGTTTAAGTATTAATACATCGTTGTAAATCATTATAGACTATAAAATGTATGAAACCATTGATGGAACTGTTGTAAATATTATTGTTGCCTGCAATAAAACAAAAGTTAAATGAGTCAGTAGCGAGATATTTTGCGTATTTAACGAATATCGATCAATACTGAGGAAATCCACAGCAAAGAGTAGACAATGATTAATATTTTATAAATGTGGCATTTAAGGGGTTATGTTATAATACCCAGCAATTTTTTTCCCATTTTTTTTAAGTATAAAATATCTAAGAATGGTATTCAAAAAAGAATTTTTTTTGGGGGAGGAGGGGGGAGGGGGGAAAACTTAAAAAAAATTTACAGTTTATTTTCCTAACACGTCTCACCGGTCCAGAACGTTCGAAAAAGCCGCTCTACTGTATTATTATAGTTTCATTGGTAGTTTTCGTCGGTACAAATGAGTTATACTTTCTCGAAATACAATGTATATATGTTGATGGAGTTATTCAATCTTAGGGAAGCTAATAGGACGCTACAATGGCCGTATTATTTATACGATTAAACACGTTTTCAAACCTTAAATGCGTTTTTCTCAAAACTGTGTTTTTCGAATTGGCGTACAACGTATCTAACAAGGTAGCTCTGTTTTTGTCCGATAGACTTGAAATTTTAATTGTTGCTTGTTATATAGATTGTCTATCGAATTACACGTGCTTTTTGCGATTGATAAATAATTAGATTTGCAATAAACAATTTAAGATTGATTTTTTAAGAAAAAAATGAAAAAAAAAATCAAAATTGATGTCAATTTGCGATTTCTCAAAAAAAAAAACACGGTACTTCCAAAGAAAAAGTATTTGTAACTTTAATGCAAATAAAAAATACCTTTGTATACATTAATACCCATAGAATCAAGTGTCAAAATTTTCATTTTGATTAGTAGGTATCGAAAAAAATTCCCAAAGAAAGCTTAATTTTTCAGTGCTCCTGGGTGGTATAACCCTTTAAGTACAATTTTTACTGTCACTTGGCTTTGTACTGCCAATAATAAAACATATTAAATGATAGGCGTTCTTCTACTAATTAGACCATATGAACAATATCAAACTTCCATTTGAATAGAAACTTTTTTGATTTACTTACATTGTTTGGTTTTCAAATATTTGTTTCCCTATGTTTGGTTTCCTCTTTTAACATTACATACATATGTTAATACAGACTGCTTCCGTTAAAATAAACAGCTTGTAAAGTAGTGAGTGGTCTGGTCATCTTTAGCGATAATCTTATTGCAAAGTGGGCATTGTCAAACATTACGTCACTGCAACCGTTATCCAATAGGATTACCGTTAACAATAGCCACACCCACTCTCTATTTTACTAACTGTTAACATCAACGAATGCAGTCTGTATATGTTGCAAAATATGGGAACACAAATGTTATACGAAAATCCCACCTTATTAATGAAAAATACTTGTTTGTTAATTAAAAAGGTTTTTGTTTTATGCGAAAATTTTTATTTCTTGTCTGTAGCTACGGCTAAATCGAAAAGGTTGAAATGCTACTACACACTATAAATAAAAAACCAGCAGGTTAAGGGACGAAACAGGTCACCTGAGGTGACCTGGAGGTCAAATTTTACTTGACCTACCCCGATATGCTCCCTATAGTACGCAGTTCTTCGTAAATGGGGTGCATACACATAAATAATAAGGCAGGAGGCAATCGATATGCTATTGCGTGCTATTGTTTGCGTTGATTAGGGTTACTTGCACCCTTGCAGGGTCCGAGGAGGTTACAAAAATTAACTATTTGTTTTTTTAGTAAAACGATGTGTGTATCATAGTCTCAGAAATTATGTATAAATTAATTTAGATTTAATAATTGAAAAATGAAGAAAATCAAATGGAAAAGTAAATAAAAAAAATATTTTAAATTGTTTTCAACAAATATATACGAGGTGTGTAATTTAAGTAATGAGACTGGCAACGTAGTGCCCAATCTAGCAACACTGCGGAGACGGGACTTGGAAGGGTGGTAGGTTATCGGAGCTATCGTTTGAAAATAAATACATATCTGGTTCTTGGGATCCAAACTTTTTTGTAATCAGATGAATGCATTGTATACATATACCACCCACGTGATTCTAAACATCCTTTTTTTAGATCAGGGTCTTGAATTCCGTTGAATCCTCCGAAACATTCAGCCATCGCAACGTGCAAAAGTAAATCTGACTCACGGTCCGGTGAAATTGCATCTAAAATTAGCCGCGCTATTCGTAAGTCCATTTCACAATCTGCCAGGCCGCTGGAATTCCAAATAGTATAAATAGACGGTGATATATTGTATCTGCTTTTACTATTTCGTCGCGTTCCAAACCTCCATTTCTAAATTACCTCAAAATAAACAGATTAATTTGTAGGTATATATAAATATTTCTAAACGCATTAATATCGTATAACAATCTTAAAGCTAACTGCGGCTTCTGTCTCTGGAAAGTTTAAAAACATAGGCTAAAATAATACTGCGTTTTTTTAGTAGAGATATTAAATGGCTTTGGAAATGGAAATATTAAATGGAACATCAAGAGTGTCTAAATTTCTGACGAGGTAAGAGATTTTTTGATAAAATATACGACCAAACAGGCCCCTGATTGATTTGAAATTGTTACATTGTTGGCACTGAAAAAGTAACCGACTACACTAAATCATATGACAAGCTTTAGTTGGTTTTGACAGGTAAAATACACTTTTGTAGAGAAGAAAACAAAATGGTGTATGTACCAAAAGATCAGGATATGTTTTAATGGTCACTGAATCAAAATCTGGAGTCCATTTCTCCTCATCGGGTTCCTAACCTCAAAACACACCTTAAAATTCCTAAAATAGCCTTTTTGTTCATAGAAAATTGAACCTGTACATTCTATATATGAATAGAACCTATTCATACATTTTAGTGATCAATAAATCTAAATATGACCTCAATAACCACGCCTAATCTAGAAACCGGCGACCCTAACCTCAAAAAATACCTTAAATCCATCTTTCGGTTGGAAAATCAAGTCATGATTTGCCTCTAACTTCAAAATTGACTGAAATCGTCCTTTTTGTTTGTAGACCAGAATAGAACCCGACATGTTCATGACATTTTGGGGTCACTGAATCCAAATATTTTTTTGTTTATCATACTAGCATCTAACACTATCACACTTAACCTAAAAAATGTATGTTTTAAGGTGTTTTCTGAGATTCTTGAGGGACAATTTCTGACCTGATGAGGTCAAACAGATTCGGATTCAGCAATTTTCAGAACATAAAACTAATACACAATTTTTTTTTGAAATGTGTCGTATTTCTCAGATATTTGCTTTAAATGATAAATGCTTATTATGTAGTTCAAATTCATGTCAAAATGATATAAAAATTTACTCCTTTATGTATGTGTTGATTGCAATGTAAATTAAAAAATTTCTGTTTCAAAACTTATATGGAATTCTAACGAAAATTCAAGCCGACCGACGAATATTATATTCGACATATTTTTAGAGAGCATGGCGATACTTAATTTTTGTATTGAGCTTATCGTTCCTTAACGCGGTTTATAAATTTGGCAAAATAAAAATGAACTTGATAAGCCCTCATCGTGACGTCCGTTGTAACTTCCTGCTTCCCATTGAACAGTGCAATCTTGCTTCGACCCGCATAGATTTCACTCGTTTGCTCTTGAATTTAAGTAGATCCATTAGCTTAATTAACACGTATTATGTTACCATACACTTCATGAAGGAGTTTTTGTATGACTCGCCTCGCGTATTATTTAAGACGGCCACTGCCAACAGACGAAACAATCTAGGAAATTTGTAGCAGTCCAACGATTGCCATGGCTCATAAACATATCCCTTTACAAGAAAAAAATATTGAGGCTATTCGTAATCCTTAGTTGTCAACTGTAAATATATGTATGATAAGAACGAGTTCTGTAGTTGTAGAACCGTCACTGAAATGATTTTTATAACAACCAGAAATACAACATCCTGAAAATATGTGTATAAAACACGTATCGGCTATAAATAAATATAACCTCTGGCCGAAAGTAATCGGTAATCATCAATTTTTTTTGGTATTTCCTTTTGGCAGACTTACGAGTAGCACGTGACGAGTTATTTTTATCTAAAATATACGAGGTCTTTATTCTGAATCAGCTCTTACAAACATTGACACTATCGTCGCCATAGAAGCAAATTATTCTATAATACGTCCATTTAAAAAAAAACTAGAATTGTCCTATGTTTGACAGATTCTGTAAACATAGATAGATAGTTTATGTCAACTAACTTAACGTTTATGTCTACTTGAAATGTGTTATTCCATGTTTTTGAGAATGTCTTGCGTATCCAGTTTATCCTCGACCTAACAGTTTATCAGAAGACAAAACTGTTTATACCAGGAACATATAAAATAATTTACTTATCTTGCTGTTGACTTTTCGGAAGTATCATTAATGAATGTTGAAGGATAAAATATGAAATATGAGGGATGAAGATGCAAGATGGAAGATGGACAATGTAAGATGGAAGAGGAAAGAGAAAAATGAAAGAGGATGACAGATGAAAGATGAATGATGCAAGACGAAAGATGAAAGATGAAAGACGAAAGATGAAAGATGAAAGATGGAAGATGGAAGATGGAAGATGGAAGATGGAAGATGGAAGATGGAAGATGGAAGATGGAAGATGGAAGATGGAAGATGGAAGATGGAAGATGGAAGATGGAAGATGGAAGATGGAAGATGGAAGATGGAAGATGGAAGATGGAAGATGGAAGATGGAAGATGGAAGATGGAAGATGGAAGATGGAAGATGGAAGATGGAAGATGGAAGATGGAAGATGGAAGATGGAAGATGGAAGATGGAAGATGGAAGATGGAAGATGGAAGATGGAAGATGGAAGATGGAAGATGGAAGATGGAAGATGGAAGATGGAAGATGGAAGATGGAAGATGGAAGATGGAAGATGGAAGATGGAAGATGGAAGATGGAAGATGGAAGATGGAAGATGGAAGATGGAAGATGGAAGATGGAAGATGGAAGATGGAAGATGGAAGATGGAAGATGGAAGATGGAAGATGGAAGATGGAAGATGGAAGATGGAAGATGGAAGATGGAAGATGGAAGATGGAAGATGGAAGATGGAAGATGGAAGATGGAAGATGGAAGATGGAAGATGGAAGATGGAAGATGGAAGATGGAAGATGGAAGATGGAAGATGGAAGATGGAAGATGGAAGATGGAAGATGGAAGATGGAAGATGGAAGATGGAAGATGGAAGATGGAAGACGGAAGATTGAAAATGAATAGAAGACTAAAGATGATGAAAGGTGATAGGTGAAAGTTGACATATTGTTGTGTATAGAAGGGTCTATTTATATTCAGTAACCTATGTCAACAATTAACTGAATTAAATTATTAATTGTTTTTTATTATTTTGTATTCGATTTCGTTAACTACTATATATATTTACATACGTATACATGCTCAACTGCTAACAATGCTACTTGAACCTGATTATCGAAAACTGTATCGATAAAGTAGATATCAAGCACGCAACATTTATCTAACTTTTTGTAATAAACTGATAGTAAACTATGAACACGTATGTAACTTGTCCTTGACCATCTATATACATTTATGTTTGTTAATAATAATATCGATTTTAATAAACAAACACTATCAAGGAGATTTTTCAGAAAAGTATATTAGTAAAATATCTTTTCATAAATATTAGCATAGATATTTGGACCTCTGAGATATGAGCTTTGAAACAGCGGTTATCTTTTTTTATCATAAAATATATAGTGTTTTAAGTAGCCACGACGCGTCTGCTAATTTGGCATAGTTCGTGAACTGTTCTAGGAACAAAGCCTACTATGTTTAATTTCTACTTGGCGTTGCTATTTTTACAGTGAAATTGATAAGACCACATTATCACTTTTTTAGTAGGTAATAATTTGATAGTAAACAAGGAAATGACATGAAATATGTGCGAATAAAATGACCTTATTATTATAGATAAGTTTAGTCAGTAATGAGTTGCAATTTACTTTCCTATTTCGTGAACGGAAATAGGGACAAAAATAGATACAGAAACCAAATAGTAACGAATATAAAAAAAAGACAGTTAATGGCTTCTTTATTCGCCGTTATCACGAAGGAAAGCAATCAGATAAGTTTGTTCCACATTGCACCCTGTCAATACGTATTTTCTTCTTTCTTTTTTTTTATCTTGGTAATGAACTAAATTAAAACATGACTACATCCGAAGATATGTATAGTAAAACATGTGCAGCTTTATACTAAAAGTTAGAATTTTATCAATCACGTTTTACAAAAATAGAAGTTTTACTACAAGGCTTGCTTTTTATCGTAGTTTCGTCACAAGATAACGGCTAATGAAAACGAAATAATGAAGAAACTTAATGAATTTGCGTTACTGTTATCGCCACTGTAATTTATGGTAGGACATAGACGACACAATTGTAATTGAAAATATAATGTTAATTGTTTTAATTAATACTGGAAGCGTTTTAATTAAATTTTGTTTTATGTTTTCATCGCGGAATCAGCTTTATAAATAAATATCTTGATAACAGATTTTACGAGAGTACAAGTGAATTTCGATGTTTGTTTACTCGTAAGATGACAATGAAAAATGCTACAAGTAACGTATTAATTCATATCATCGACATATAAACTGTACCGTCTAGAATAAATAGAATAATGAATCCATTTTTATGTATTTAAGTAATTAATTTGCAAAACAAAGTGGATTCTAATAAAAACATTAAACTATTCAGTGTCAACACGAGAGCGTTTGCTTTAGTGATTTTGGTTTGGATGTATGTAGCTCTCGTGTTATTCTGAATAAATTACAGAATGCTAGGATACCATAAATCATAAATATTTGTTACAGGTTTGGTTTACCTCTACAAACTTTAAAAATAATTTCTGACATCTGATATGGACCTTGTAGTTGTGTATTTAAAAATGGCCATCTACCATACTATCGTCTGAAAACCTTTTAGTTTTTGTTGCTCTATTATTTTTTCCTCCGTGCAGTCATCTATTTTTTTGAAGGCTACTTAAATTCTTATAATTGTTGTATTACAATATTGATCTTTTTTTGCTTTTGATATGACTACAGCTTGTAAAACTGTGACGTTTTAAAAAAATCGTGGATAACTCCGAAAATAGAATATTAAACCCTTTTCAAAGTTCTGAACTCATATTAAAGAAAAATTCTCAGGGTATCTATTTGGCTAACTAAGCCATTTTGGAAAAAAATCCTTGACATAATGACATGAAAAATTTCTATAGCTGAACTAAAATTATCAGAAAGGTTCAAAAAAAGCTCTGTACGCCACACATAACTCTAGAGAAATTAAAGAATTAATATCCCTCTACAATGTATCTGTGTTTCATTAAAATTTCACGAACAGTAGTAGAAAGGTGGTAGAGTTTTGAATTTTTATGATGTTTTTGGTTCAACTTTAGAAATTTTTCGGTCAGATGGATACTCTGAAGATTTTCCTTTTTTTGAAATGAACAGTGGTCTGATTCAAATTTAACTCTCCCCCCGATAATTCTTGTCGTCGGACGACGATATGAAGGCACAAGATCCCGTATTCTATCGAATTTCATCGGTTCTTGAAGATGGAAGGCCTTCCGCTGCGTGGTTCATCTTCAATCGACTCTATTCCTTCTGAGAATGCCTTAAACCACCGGAAAACCTGGGCTCTTGAAAAAAACACTGTCTCCGTGGGCGTGTTGAAGTTTTGCAAAAGTATCCATTGCGCTGTGTCCACGTCTGAAGCAAAACCTGATAGCACACCGTTTCCCAAAATTAATGTAAATCATTTTTAAAACACACTAAAAAAAAACAGTTTACGAAAACAGTCATAAAAAACAAACAAATAACAATAATAAGTTCAAACTTGTACTGAAGGTGCATTATATGTTAATCTACCGTCCTCCAAGTCCCGTTCCCACAGTGTTGCTAGATCGGGCGCTATGTTGCCTCATTACTAAATTTACACACCTCGTATATACATATGGGGCATTTCACGCCAACTAAGTGAGGTCAAAAAAATTTCTATTTGAAACATATCACAATCGATAGTACTTGCTAAAAAACTAACTTCCCTAAAATTTTAAATTTTTGAACCACAAGGAGAGGGATGGTGAGGATGAGAAAATACAAATTTTCGTTTCGACTAAAATTTCAATCTTTCTCGGTAAGAAAATGAGAAAAAGTAAAAAGAAGGTTGCAATGGTTTTCGATGTTTTTTTTTTTTTGCGTAGAATACGATAAAAATATTTTCAAAATTATTGGGGGTAGTTTTCACCCTTATTTTGAGGATTGAAAGTTTAAAATCGAAATTTCGAAAAGTATGACGATCTTTTTTTCAATTTTTTTTTAATTTCTTTTTTTTTGTACTTTCGATTAATGTTTAATTCATAATGGGCGTCGACCAGGAACTGGCCCAAAAAACGGCCCAAAGGTGAAAAAACGTGGTTATAGCGTATTTTCTCATCCTGTGAGAGTAAATGGCAAGTGAATAATATATTCCAAGGTTTTTGGGGTCGCTGATTACGAATTTAACATCAGATTTTCAAAAAACAAAATGGCGGATCCAGTATGGTAGTCAACTTTTAAAAAATGGCTAAATTTTGAAATTTAAAAAATACCATCGTAATCTACGGGAAATTTTCTACGTTAGATTCGTAATCAGCGACCCCAAAAATCTTGGAATATATTATTCACTTGCCATTTACTATCTCACAGGATGAGAAAATATGTCGCTAAGACCATGTTTTTTCACCTTTGGGCCGTTTTTTGGGCCAGTTCCTGGTCGACGCCCATTATGAATTAAAAATTAATCGAAAGTACAAAAAAAAAGAAAGATTACAAAAAAACTTGAAAAAAAAACCGTCATACTTTTCGAAATTTCGATTTTAAACTTTCAATCCCTCAAAATAAGGGTGAAAACTACCCCCAATAATTTTGAAAATATCTGTATCGTATTCTACGCAAAAAAAAACACATCGAAAACCATTGCAACCTTCTTTTTAATTTTTTTAATTTTTTTATTGAGAAGGATTGAAATTTTAGTTGAAACGAAAATTTGTATTTTCTCACCCTCACCATCCCTCTCCTTGTGGCTCAAAAAAATCTAAAATTTTAGGGAAGTTAGTTTTTTTTAGCAAGTACTACTATCGATTGTGATATGTTTCAAACATAATTTTTTTTTTGACCTCACTTAGTTGGCGTGAAATGCCCCATATGTAAAAATCACATTCTTGGTTTGCAACCGTTTGTTAAAACACGCAGTAGAAGGTATCTGATAGCCAAATAAATCATCACTTTAACATCCACAATAGCACCTCACACTTCAGTCGCAACAAATAAACCGTTTAACCGCCTCTTCTGGAAATTTACTTGATTCGACGCGGACTAATTGCTCCTAAATGAAAAGTAAAACTGCCGACCTTGACCTCGACCGATCGGAATGTTGTTAACTGTAATGGACAACGAAAGTAAGATGAGACGAGTCGTTTTATTTGCCACCGGTGTTATACTATGGTTAAGCACGCGTTACCCGTCAAAATGAACGTCACTGCCTTCCTAATGGATGAAAATTGAATTAGCGCAGTGTGATTAGTATAATTAATATCGGTATGCAAAAAGTTTTTCTAGAAAATTTAGTGTTGCGGTAAACGATTTCGTCTTTATTTGCATTAGGTATACAATTTTTTTCCTGTAATGTCCAGCGTACAACTAAACTGGGTGCAGTTACCATGACAGCAGAGAATGAAAACAATTTAAATTTAACAACAATAGCAATATAATACTCGTATCATATAATTCATGTTTTTTAACTGTCTGGTTATTGTATTAATGAAAACAAATCTCAGTTTTCATAATGCGAAATAAGATTTCCTCATGCAGCAGCAGATGGCAGCAGGTTGCACATTATTATTATTATTATTATTATTATTATTACTTATGGAGTGGATACAAACCCTGTGCATCGGATCCGATACTTATTGTGTTCACACATGATGTTCATTCCATTAGTCAGATGGTCATTCCTCTATTGGTTGTATTGTCGCAACCCCAAAAATCGAATGTCTACTAGAGCTGAATATATACATGTGGAAGGGGGGTCTCCTCTTCCCCACCACAGTTCATCTGAGCTAGTTTCTACCTAGCCTCTAGATTTTTTTGTTTTATGCAAGTATATCAAAAAGTCAAGTCAATGAAATGCTACGATGCTTCAAACCAGGAAGCTCTATTCAGTAAGAGATGAGTTGCTGTCTTAGTAAGTCCTTTGTAGTCATTCTGGCTGTTCGGTAGGCCAAACCACGTGTGAGTTCGAGCCCTATCAGTGGAACTGGTGTCCCTTTCTTTGAGAGATTTCAAACACTTTGACCCATTTCAAAGTGATGTTGTTGTGTTCCGCCAGTTGTACTAGAGAATCAGACTACCTGGCAGTGTGTTCCTACATCTTCCAGAGCTCTGAATGCATCTTGGTTATCAGTGACAATCTGGATTCTTTTATTTCTATACGACCTTCTGATTATTTCCTGGTATTGCAGTTATTTCTGCCTGAAATACACTTGCTGAGTTCCCCAGGTTTATGCTGATTTCGCACATTGGGTCTTTGTTGGTAGCACCCGCTACAGTGCTCTGGTCAGGTTTAGATTCATCTATGTACCAGTACTTTTGCCTTTCTCCCTCCCTTGCTCGTTGTTTTAATTCCTTGAAAATCTTAGTATGGAAAATTAAGAAAATAACCAATTGTTTTCAGTCGGTTCAATCGGTTCGAATTTCCAAATAAAGCGGTAAGGATTTAATCTTCCCTGCTATTTTATCGTTCCAACTGTTATCAATGCAATAAACAAGTATTAACCTTTGGAGCACCGGGGTTTTTGGCACTTTTTTCGCCTTAAAAAAATCCTAGCGATTTAGTCCTTCTTTGTACATTCAACCCCATGCAGTACAAACTTCAAATACCGTCTTATATAAGATGATCCGGCAGCTAACGATCCGGAAAATTTTTAATTATTTAAAATTCCAAGTAAATGCTTCTACGGGGTTTTCGAGGATGAGGAATGCGATGATGATAGTAATTTTTGCGTTACCCTTCAAAAACCACCCCTTTGTGATTAGAAATTACCCCTTTTATCATTTTTCTCGGACTCTGCCGTAAGTATCTACAATATTACTTTGTAATAAGTTTTTGAGAGTAGAAAATTCTCCAAAATCAGGAAAGATGAATTTTGTTTACAACAATAAAGTATATAATACTCTACCCTTTTCAGGGGAGAGTACGTATTGCTCCTTTTTTCTCTCACTGGGTAAAAAAATTGTTTTATTTAATTTTAAACGACGTTCGACATTTTATTAAACGTCATATGTATAATGATGGATTTGATACTTGACAGGTTTTTAACTACAACATGTTGGTTTCAAGGTTTTTGTTAGTTAACAGCTCTTCAATTATAAATGTCTTTTACGAAGCACGCTCTAACGGTAAGTCCGTTAAGCTCGTGAAGCGAGAATGGGCAATCGCTGTCGATTAAAAGTTTGGTTTAAATATATGTTGTTTTACAGAGTGATACGGTGTTTTGTCATATATTTTGTCTAATATTCGTCTTAAAAATATATATATTAAAAATTGTAGTTAGTCCTAAACTAATTAGTAGATAAAGTAAAAGATTTCGCCTCGTGCTTTCGTTAGCGTTTTCAATTAATACTCGATCCACCACGCGTTATCTAAAAACCGTCTCATTCGCGCTATCCGTCTAATAAGGCTTGATTAAATTTAAGTAGTTATGACACTCTCGTTTATAATTCGAATAAATATTTATTCAGCGAATGGGGAACGTAATTAGCGTTAAGGTGCTCTGCATCGTCGTCGCGTTGATTACCTTCGACTGTTTGGAGTGCGCCTTATCTGCCGCAATTAGCAATTACTGGGTGTAATTTTAGCGCCTTTGTCGGATATCATAAAGTACGACAATATTTATGCGCCACAAACGTAAGGGAACGATCTTTATTTGTTAGTTCGAAGCAGGCCCTGGCGGTTACAGAGCCGACAAATGAGCAACACTTATTTTATTTGTTTACGTCGAAGTCAAGTTGACGTGATTTATTCGGTGTGAGTTCATTTTCAGCGAGCTGAAAACGATGGTAATGGCGATTCAAACAAACTAAGTAGGCGGTGCAAGAAAAACAATTTTTTAGAATTCAACGCCTACTTAAGATCAAGCGTCTTTTTTCTTTATAGCAACGCGTTCAATTCCTGATAACATTCAACTATCTTGGCATAATTTTATGGCACACTTGACTCGTCTAGGGGCTTTCAAATTTCGGTGTTTAGTTCAACTTTGATGTCGAATAGAATGAAACACCTTGTACATTTTTTAGTTTAGTTTAGTTTTCTAGAAAGCGTAATCGTACCAAGAAGGGTACAGATACTGTAGCATTGAATACAAGTACTATTTGTAATATTTATAATAATTGATATTCATGTACAAAAAACTACCCTGCACTGTTTGTAACCGAATGGTGTTTGTGAGAAAATCTTTAAGTAAGTTTTTTATACGTATTTTAAAAATTTCAAAACTTCCGTGTGCCTCTTTCTATTAATTCTTCCTCCCATTAAAAAAATCGTACACTCCCAAAATCAACCCCTAGCGCTAAGAAACTCAGTGCGCTACCTACCGGCTGGTCAAAAAACTATATAATCAGAAAATTATATAGACGTTTTTTCTGAATTTTTAGACGATTCTTTTTTATACGCCATATAAATAAGTAATAATATTTTCAGAGAATTCTTTTTAGGAGTCATCTAAGCAACTGTAATTCAATTTAGGGGTGGTTTCCGCCACTCTATGGGGGTAGTTTTTGAGCATCGCATCGAGACTAATTCAGTTACATACTGTTTCTAAAATAACTGGGCATCATAAGCTTTTTTTAGCAATCACTGCAGTTTTTTTAAATATTCTGTTGTGTGAGGGGTAGTTTTCACCCACTCATGGGGGTGAATTTCAATGGAAAGTAGTGTTAACTCTGTATTTCTACGTTATATACTTGAATGTTTATATTTAATTAGAATTATTGAGATTTAAGACTATTCGTGAAGCGTTAAGTCATTTTTACCCTGTTTAGTGAGCGTTTTTTAGCGCTAGGGGTTAATTTTGGGGTGTACGAGTCTCTTTCATATTATATAGGGATAAGTTATCTTGATAGCAGTTCCATTTTTTGTGGGGTTCTGTTATTGATCCATTTATTGTTGAAAAAATAAGTTATTTAACAAGTATGTTTTGTACAGTAACAAAACAATTGTATGAAGTATAGGTTTTGTATCGTTATATTATACATATTAAGTTTTGTACCAAAACAAGTAGATAAAAAATAAAATACAATCCTATTTTAGAAGGTGTTTCCTTATATACATAGTTCTGCTACAAGCATTGTATTTAATCCTTCTATTATTTTAATATTATTACACAAAAACTCACCTAACAAATGTTTTCAAAATACATCAAAGCGCTAGAAATACGTTACAAATATAAACACACACATTTTCGTAGTATTGTTAAAGGGTGTGTAAAACAATAAACATAAACCCGTCAGCTTTAGATGATATATACTATGTATTTTAATTAATTTATTGTTCATTGTTTGTTATCCAGGATGAGCGGGAAATGAGAGAAATGGCAACTGAAAGTCTCCCATTTTTGATTTAAACAAAATTTGGAGACACATTTAAATGGTCTTCATAAAAACTTGAGGTGGTCATTATATATAACAGATGACTTTCTAAACTTAACTCACACTTAAGTCTTCAATTGTTGGGGATTTTATCAGCATAATATCATAATCCTTTGGTTTTACGATTATCTCCATAAATTTTATTTCGTACAAAATTTTTTGCAATTTGTCGTCCTCTCAAGTGCCAGTGTGGACTTTATTTGCTGTGGTTAACAGAGGCAGGACTGTAAAATTTAGCTTACCTGTTGAACGTTGTTGAAGTGGTCTGTAATTCCCTCGTAAGCACAATAAAATTAGGACCTAGTGTTTGTAGTGTCTGATCATTCACTGGACCTCGGAGATTTGGATTTCATACAGAGGCAGCCTTAAGACGCTAATGTAATTCAGGTATTGCTTTATAAAAATTTGCATCTTTAGCGATTAATTGAATCTTGTTCGAAGAATGTTTGGTTATACTACCAATTGTAGTATCTTCAAAGGATCCTGAAAACCTAGCCAGTGATTACACATTACAAATGTCATTACTGGGACTGAGACTTATAAGGATTATTATTATTACTAGATACTGAGACATAAGGATTTATATTATGGATGGTGCTTTTAAATCGGTTAAGAATGGAGCTGGACTATATTCGGTGATGACTTTATTTTAGATTAAGTACGAGGGTGGTTTGATAAGTCCGTGACTTTTTAAAGGAAAACATTTTTTTTCGGCAAAAAATCATTTTATTTTCCCACATAATCTCCTTTTAGCTCAACACATTTAGTCCAATGTGTTTCTAATTTTTTTATTCATTCTAAATAATATGATTCCTCAAGGCCCTCAAAATAAGAGTTTGTTTCAACGATGACAGCTTCATTCATCTCAAATCTCCTACCACCCAGCCATTTCTTCAGGTTTGGAAACAGGAAATAGTCGCAGGGGGCTAAATCTGGAGAATATGGTGGATGAAGTAGCAGTTCGTAGCCCAATTGATGAATTTTTGCCATGGTGATTACACACGTATGCACCCGTGCATTGTCCTGATGAAACAACACTTTCTTCTTCGCTAAATGCGGTCGTTTTTGCTTCAAAACAGTGTCAATTCTGCCCAAAAGCTGTGAATAATATTCGCCGGTGATCGTTTAACCCTTTTCAAGGTAATCGATATGAATGACACCGCACGAATCCCAGAAAACTGTGGCCATGAATTTGTTAGCCGACAGACCCATCTTAGCCTTCTTCGGTGCACGTTCACCTGTAGAAACACACTGTTTCGATTGTTGCTTGGTCTCTGGTGTGGTGTGATGGATCATCTACGGTAACAAAATGGCGCAAAAACTCGCTTTGACTGCGGCCGAACATCCCCAAACGCTCCTTTGAAGTGGTCACACGGTTGTGTGACCACTTTCGCGGCACCCATCGCGCGGACATCTTTTTCATATCCAAATATTCATGCAAAATGTGATGTACCCGCTCATTGGAGATGCCTACAGCCTCAGCCAACTCACGCACTTTCAATCTTCGATCGTCCAATATCATTCCATGGATTTTATAGACGATTTCTGGCGACCTGAAAGTTCAGCGTCACTTGTACTGGTGCGGCCACAACGGAACTCAGCAAACCACTTTTTAATCATTGAAATTGACGGTGCAGAGTCCCCATATCATTTATCAAGCCTCTCGTTGGTTTCGGTAATGTTTTTTTGCGCAAAAAGTAATGCTTAATCAGCACACTTTTTCCACAATTAACTTTTTTCCATTTTTGTGGAAATCAACGAGGTTAGCTGCTTTCAATGGCTGTCAAACATAAACTAAATAAGTAAATAACTTAGCTTGCTCAAAATTTTACATTAGTCTACCGATAGATGGCAGGTGACGGGAGCAGTGTTACCATTAAAGTTACTGCGCGGGAAATTCAAAAAGTCTCGGACTTCTCAAACCACCCTCGTAGTTACTACTGTTCCTGAAATTAATTAAACCTACGACATTGAATTCAAATTTATGGAACCGTACTACAAACAGTCATTAAGTAAACACACGGCCTTAATCGATTAATCCGACTTTAATTAACATTGGGTCGTGACAATTCCCAGGATATCGAAATATTTTTATCGTGACAGTTATAATTTTACTTTTTCTTTTATGACGCGGCACGTCAAAATAGACATGTAATTTATGACACGTCCATAATGTATTAAAGATAATTATCCTAAATCCTCTATTATTATTATTATTTCGGTCGAACGTAATGCACAACGGGACGAACGAGAGGTACAGGGTGTCCCGAACGCTACATGTTATCAATTTAATCATAATTAAGACATCAGAAATTGATCTGATTGTACCTGCAATCGATTTAGAACATTATCTATATTTATATAGGTACCTATTATTTTTATTCACACCGGCGCTTCTGTTTACATAATGTCTCATTCTTATAATACATTTTTTTTATAGTTTATCAATGCATTTGTAATAAGCGTGTCGCTCTTAACACACGTTTTATTGAGTCATTTATATTTTTGATATACATACATATGTATCTAATTCATTTTAGTTGGTTTCTTTTAAATAGGAAATAAAATTATAATGTGTTCATATTTTGCACTGTAGAAAATAGGGAGCTTGGGACTTTAGAAGAATGATCTATAACATTGCCAATTTGTGTTACAAATGTCAATGTGTTTTAAATTACTTTTAATACGAGGTGTGTAAATTAAGTAATGAGACTGATTTTTATTAAAAATTTTTTAAAAGCCACACACTGCTGGAGACGGTTCTTCCATTCCTCATAGCAGTGCTGGAACTCATATACTGGAATAGTCTTCAGCTGATCGGTTACAGCCGATTGAATGTTTTCTATGCTCCCAAAATGGCATCCCTTGAGGTGATTTTCAATCTCGGGAAGAGAAAAAAGTCACAAGGGCTCAAGTCAGGCGAATAAGGAGGCTGAGGAGCCACAGAAATGTTTTTACTGGCTAAAAACTTGTTTACTGAAATAGCTGTGTGACAAGGCGCATTGTCGTGATGCAACATATAGTTGTTCTTGATGTTTGGTCTCACACGCATGACCTTTTTTTCGAAGTTTTTCAAGAACCTCACTGTAAAATTGTTGATTTACTGTTTGGCTTGAATGCACAAACGCTTTGTGGACAATTCCCTGGCTATCAAAAGACAAATCAGCATGCATTTGATCTTCGACTTGCTCATTATTGCTTTTTTGGGTCTTTGAGAGGTTGAAGTGTGCCATTCCATGCTTTGGCGCTTGGTTTCCGGTTCGTATTCAAACACCCTAGTCTCATCACCAGTAATGACACGTTCCATAAAATGGGAATCATTTTCAATCGATTCCAAAAAGTCAAGACACCTTTCTCTCCTGATGTCCTTTTGTTTCCGTCAAAGGTTTTTTGGAACCATTTTTGCGCAGATTTTTCTCATCCCCAGTATCGACATTTTCTTCCGTTCTTGAAGATGAAGGTCTTCCGCTGCGTGGTTCATCTTCAGTCGACTCTCTTGAAAAAACACTGTTTCCGTAAGCGTATTGAAGTTTTACAAACTAGCAGCTACTTATATAATGTAGTAAATTTGTTTTTTGGAAAAAAATCATACTTCTATTTTTTATTTTTAATATTCTTACAAAGACAATACTGACCTTAATGAATGTATGTATATGTACATTTTAATTCTATTTTCAACAGAATTTAGTGTTGGAAGAAGGGAAAATTTGGGAAAAATAAAAATAAAATAATTTTTCTTCTTCAAAATTAGTAATTTTTTCAGTAGGTATGCTTTGTAGTCATTTGCGTCCATTTTTTGAGAATAACCTTGTGCAATACTTTGCAACTAGATCACTGTAATCTATTAACTGCATGATATCAGCTTCAGATAATGTCTGAAGGTTTTCATAGAGATAAGTCACCTAGATGTATATACTTAATGTTTACAAAAATACATACCTCCAACGGATATAACATAAGTATAAAAAATGCCGCATAAAAAAATAAATAAACAGGATACATCGAGTAATAATAAAGGAAGAATAGTTCTCTGTCAGTGTGTTAATATTTTTTAGGCAAATCTTGTCCAGGGAAGCCCAGGCCTTCCTATATACGAATCTTGTCCCTGCAGAACAAACAACTCTGCCATGCATCAGATAACGACAAATTTAAATTATTACGAAATTATATTATAGATTAATACCCCCACTCCAATTTGAGAAATATAAATTGCGGAACAGGTAGTTGAGATAATATTTACAAACATTAACGAAAAGTCTTAACCTCGCACTTGTCGGTTGCTAACACTGTTGCATTATACAGTTTCATAACGAATATTAAAATTTAAGACTGACCGAATTAATATCACCTGAGTGTTGTTAGTTTCTCTGAATACAGATCTGACTGAGTGTGTTTAAAGTTTAGAGTTGCATAGAAGGTGTGTACAATATGTGTTCAAAATGTGTTCAAAACACAATACATGCCCAGAAATTTTATTCTGAAAACCATTTTGCTGAAACATAAAAAAATTAACTTTGTTTTTTTTTTTATGTAACAAATTGATGAATTTAAAGGACTGTGCCAATCATTTTTATCAACTCTATGTATGTCAGTGCTCTTAGGTAGAGAAAAATACAAATGAACTTATCAGATCAGAATATAAACAATACAAAAATATCATTTTTAGTTTTAGAGTTTGTTTATTTTTGTTTATAGTTCGAGTCATTTCAACCGATTATAGATTATATACAACGTGTTGTAGATTTGGAGAAAAAACGCTATTCATTGGATTACTTTGGGCAAAAGGGCATTAAGAAACATGGAGTACTGAGATGAATTGTAAAACTTTGGGTCTTTAGATGTTTTCTGTTTTGTAATAAGTATAATAATTTCTTGTTTCTTTCCAGATTTAGGTAACATAAAGATGGTACTCAAAGTGGATAACGAACCAAGCGAAGAGAGCAAACCGATCTTGGAATCAAGCGCAGCTAGCGAAATAGATGAGACCGATCTGAAAATGCAGGAAGCGTATAAAAATATAACAAGGTAATTTTTCTACATAAGATGTTAAAAATGTGTATAAAATGATTTCGTGAAGACATGGATTTACGTAATATATGAAAGGTGAAATTTCAAAAATTCCCAGTTTACAGAATCAACCACTCCACAGTGGCTAGAAAGTAAAATATGTCATTTGTTTGAAATTTACTCATACTACCTTGTTTTGAAATGTTAACGTTTGTTTGATTAAATTTTTATAAAGAGAAGCAAAAATATTATTAAAAGATATAATACGAGGTGTGTCTATTAAATAACCGAACTGCTATCATAACACTTCGTTACCTATTACAGTAGCAACATTTTCGCCTTCAATGTACTCCCCTTGGCGATCTCTACACCGCTCCAAACGACTTTTCCATTGTTAAAAGCAGGGCTAGAAGTCCGCTTCTGTCAGCCGGTTCAGAACCTCCGTCGCTTTTATTTTAACCGCTTCCATACTTTCGAATCTTGTCCCCTTCAGCGCCGATTTGACTTTGGAAATTAAAAAAAAGTCACAGGGAGCAAGGTCGGGTGAGCATGGTGGATGTTTCAACGCAGTAATGCCGTATTTTGCAAAAAACTCCTTCACAGACAAAACAGATTGGGCCGGTGCAATGTCTTGGTGAATCTTCCATGATTTAGTCTTCCACAAATCGGGTCTTCGTCTTCTCACACGCTCACGAAGGGCCGTCAGAACCTTCTGATCCACAGGGACCTAGTGAACGTAAACAATGCCTCGAATGTCAACAAAGACGATCATCATCGCTTTGAATTTGGATTTGATCATCCTGACTTTTTTTGCCTTGGTGAGTTCGGGCTCTTCCAATGCATGGATTGGCGCTTTGTTTCGGGGTCGTAAGTAAAAAACCACGATTTATCACAAGTAATCACCGTGTATAGCAAGCCTGGATCAGCGTCAATGTTCATTCTTAATTCCTTTTGCTCGGGAGTGAGGAGTTTTTGCACCATTTTTGCGCAAACTTTACGCATATTGAACGATTCATGCAAAATCTGGTGAACACATTTTTGTCGATTCTTGTTATTTCAGCAAGCCTTCGAATGCTTAGACGACGATCTTCGCGAATTAATTTACCAATTTATTCAATGTTTTCGTCCGTTTTTGAAGTTGCATGCCGTCCGGGGCGCGGATCGTCTTCGGTCCTTTCAAGTCCCTCTTTAAACCGTTTAAACCATTCAAAAACTTGTGTGCGGAATAAACGTTCATTCCCGTAATCTTCTTTTAACATTGCATAAGTTTCTGTAAAAGTTTTCCCCAGATTAACAAGAAACTAGAGATTAACCCGTTGCTCCATCTGAACACTTAACATTTTTTCGACGCGTCACTGGTGCGTAGACTAATTCGAACAACTGCTACAGTCCAACTGAGCGACCCACTGGCTTGTCCAGCGAGCTGGGGGCGGGGAAAGTATCTCCAGACACAGTTCTGTTCAAACTTGTCGCGACACGCTCGCAGCGCGCTGGTAGCAGCATCAGTTATTTGATAGCCACACCTCGTATTTCTAGCTTCTTCCAAAGATTTGATGCATTTAGCTTCGTTGTCTGTTCACCATTCATAAATCTCGCGTTTTCTTTTTCAGTTCGATGAAGGCCGACCCGCTCACCATCGAGAAACCGGCCGTAGCGCTGGACCTCTTCTCCACAGCTGTGAAAATCCAAAACGTGCCATTAGCCAAACAGTGCATAGAGATCCTGAACAACCACCTCAACAGGCGCAACGTCCTCCTCATCCTGGACCGGCTGTCCAAGTGCGAGATGCCCAACCCCGATCCCTACGACGTGGAGCCGTCGGCGCCGCCCATCGTCGAGGACGACAATCAGCGGACGGAGGACTGGGTGCAGGACCTCATCGACAATCTTCGCAACAACTGCCTGCTGGAGATCGACAAGAACGCCGATCACGTGCTGAAGCAGAAGGAGATGCTGGACCTCAGCTACGGCGACATGCTGAGCATCACGACGAGGGACACGCTGCTGGTGTCCAGCGAGGTGCTCGTCTATAGCGCCATCATGAGGTGGTGCATAGAGGAGTGCAGGCGGCGGACGCTGCAGACGCAGAAGATCAACCTGAAGGCGGTGCTGAGGGACCTCGTCTACGCCCCGAGGTAATGTGTCTTCTCCATGAAAGTAAAAAAGGAGGGGGAAGCGGTCTTCTATAGCTTTAAGGTACCGATTTATGAAGCTGGTAGGGCGGAAACAACTGACGGACGTGCCAGTTGTTATAGCAACTGATAGACATCTCGACGCGAATGCAAATGAAACGTTACTTCATTCTTAGCTTTGAAACTCTTTCTGGTATATCACTTTTACAGTTCCTCATTCAACAAATCATTTTAAATACTTTCGTTGATCAATTTTCCCGTTGACAGAATTGATAGAAAGAGAGCACTTGCCTGCTTCATGAGCGTACCTCAAACGGTTCCCGCTCTCTTTTAGTTTCATGGTCTTCTCAAACTATCGAAGAGTTTCAAAATCCGCCAGATCAGTTATCTAATGCCATCTGTTTCATCAAGTGTGTTTTGTATGTGATGTATTTTTCTTTTTTACCGCAACAACATGGAAATGATGTATCGAGTGTTTTAGAAAATCTTCCTGTTTAAGTCACCGTTTATGTCGTTTCTTTAACTCTGAAATATGATATGTAAGTGTAAAATGATGTAAAAAAAGATTATATTATATACTAAACAGCTAATGATGAAATTAGCTGTAAAACTGCACCAAACAGCCAGCGACTTTGTGTATTGTTTATTTTGTTGTATGCATATTTTCTTACATATTCTGGTAAAGGCTAAGAGGGTCCTACTGGGTGTCCTTGCGGTACACCTTAGATAAGGTGTACCGTCATGTACGAGTGGTGTTTTCATATAGAAATGCATATTATAGCATATCTTAAATCATTTTTCAGTATCCAATTTGTTGCTGTATTCTAGAATTGTTTAATAACAAATATATATTTAGGGAAGGCAATTTGGTGTTATATGTTGGAAGTGATATAAATAATAGAGCTTCACCTAAAAAAGAATAATTGTAATCTGGAATAAAGATATATGTAGGGTATTTTTACGTACTTATGTACTAGACTACTATCAACAGAGTTTAAACTTATATTTATCACATGGGGGAAATACCGAGTATGCACTTTACATCGATTATAATTTAAGGGTTTCACAAAAATTTTGATTTGTGAAGAACACAAAATTTGGGGAAAACTGTACAATTTCAAGTTTCAAATTTGATGAAAATAAAATCTGCTATATACGAGATGTGTAAATTATGTAATAAGACAATAAGGCAACGTAGCGCCCGATCTAGCAACATTGCGGAGACTGGACTTGGAAGGGCAGTAGGTTAACATGTAATGCACCTTCAGTACAAGTTTGAACTTGTTGGAGTCATTTGTTGTTTTCGTAAACTGTTTTTTCTAGTGCGATTTAAAAATGAGTAATTTTGAGCAACGGTGTGCTATCAGGTTTTGTTTCATACCTGGATACAGCGCAAAGGATACGTTTGCAAAACTTCAACGCGCCTACGGAGACAGTGTTTTTTCAAGAGCCCAGGTTGAAGATTAATCACGCAGCGGAAGGCCTTCTTGTGCGTTCAGTTAGTCGGTTAAAGACAAGAATGATCGGGGGATAGTTAAATTTGAATCACACCTACGACTTGGGGATGAGAAAAAATCTGCGAAAAAAATAGTTCCAAAAAACCTTTCGCAGGAACAAAAGGACGGCGGGAGAGAAAGGTATCTTGATATTTTGGGATTAATTGAAAATTACCTCCATTTTATGGAACACGTCATTACTGGTGATGAGACTTGTGTGTTTAAGTACGACCCGGAAACCAAGCGCCAAAGCATGGAATGGCACACTTCAAGCACTCCAAGACGTAAAAAAAGCAAGAATGATTAAGTCGAGAATCAAATGCATGTTGATTTGCTTTTTGATAGCCGGGGAATTGTCCACAAAGAGTTTGTGCCTCCAGGCCAAACAGTAAATCAACACTTTTACAGAGATGCTCTTGAAAAACTTCGACAAAAGGTCATGCGTGTGAGACCAAACACCAAGAACAACTGGATGTTGCATCACGACAATGCGCCTTGTCATACAGCCATTTCAGTAAACGAGTTTTTAGCCTGTAAAAACATTCCTGTGGCTCCTCAGCTTTCTTATTCGCCTGACTTGACTCCTTGTGACTTTTTTCTCTTCTGAAGTGACGTCATTTTGGGACCACAGAAGACATTCAAACGCTGTAACCGACCAGCTGAAGGCTATTCTAGTATATGAGTTCCAGCACTGCTATGAGGAATGGAAGAACCGTCTCCAGCACTGTGTGACAAGGCTTTTGAAGGAGACAGTACTGAATTGTAATTATATGCGAATAAAAATAATAATAAAGTCTCATTACTTAGTTTACAACACCTCGTATTACTGCATATCTTAATTCATTTTTCTGCATCCCATTTGTTGCTGTATGCTAGAATTGTTTCATAACAAATTTAGAGTTAGGGAAGGCACCCCAAGTGTTAAGTTAAGTTCCTAAAGGTGTTAAGATAAGCTGTAAGTAAAAGAGTCAGTTGAGTATGTACTGATATCTATTGAATAAAATTTATGATAAACTCTGATAACTTTAAGGTGTAAAATGGGGAAATACTGAGTATGCTATTCTCATCGATTATAATTTAAGGGTTTCACAAAAATTTCGATTTGTGAAGAACACAAAATGGTTGGTGGAAATTGTCTATTGATTTTGTATGGATTTTACCTGCCAAACATCGGTAGCGACTGGTAAAAATCACTTACCTCTCTTAATACTTAACATACTATTTTTTTTCAATTTCTGTTCACGTTTTAATAAAAATACCTACCCCATAAAATAGTGTAGGCATTGTGAAGCTTCAAATTGCCGAATGACGTCCGTGTCGCAGCTATTATTGACGCAGGCAGCTATATTATATGCTCTACCGACTCCGAGCGTCGACCACCCCATTATCCCAGCGAGACCCGGATGACGTCATCGCGCTCGCTGACGTCAGAGAGGGTTTTCATCCCCGATCGCCGGCCGGAGTGGGACAAAATTAGATTTGAATAATTGATGCGCCATTATCCAGGTCCGGATATAAATCGACCTATCGGATAAATTCTCGCTATCGACGACATTCAATGACTGTACAATTCAATTTTACTTTACGCGATTGGAAGACCTGCGACGGCAGAGAAGCGATGGATAATTATAATCGCGGGGTTGAATCGGGACCAGGAGGTTAAGGGCCGGACTTGTATCGCTAGCCCATGATTCTATGAGATTATATACAGTGAGGGCGTAAAGTCGCGCATAAATTCGATAAAAATTAGTTTTAATTAAAAAAAATATCATTTTTTTTTTAGAAAAACGCTCGAACACGTTATTTAAATTTTTTATTTGCCGATATCTTGACGTATGGTCCTTATATTCTGAATTGAAAATCATAAATACGCCTGGGGAACAAAGAAAGCGGTGCAACTTTATGATTCCATGGGCGTGCATATATCTTTTATAAATCCGAAAATTGTGAAATAATTTTTTTCATACAAATCTCTTAATATTTGTAATATAATTTTCTGTAAATAATGCTCATTTAGCCAGACAATCTCAAAAAATTGTTTGTTGTAATAAACCTAGCTGAAATACACGTCACTGGCGTCTTAAACAAGTAAGAATTCCTAATGTCGTAAATCGACATTAGGACCTAACGACGTCGTCAAAATTTTATGGCACAGTGGACCGAATAAGTATTTAACGAATATATTCGATGCCAAGCACAATACTCTAATGGGTCACTGCAAATCGTTGGCCGGTGTTAGCAAAAAGCGAAACGGAAAGAGTTGCCGGCTCTTCAAAATTTTCTTATAGTATAGTAATATACATAAAGTTGTTGTAGTTTATAATTATTTTTTGCAGCAATTTTAAACGCTTTATTTTAATGCTAACTAATAAATTTATATTTATGTATTTTTTTTTAAATATTTCCAAACTAGCTTTTTAAGAACGTCACGAACTAAACAGTTTACTAAAGTGTGAAGTATAATTGTATAGTGAGCTTAGCAATTTTAGAAAATATATCTGACAACATTGCTTTTTTTTACCTATTTTCAATTTAGAATGGAAATTCTATACTTCATTTGTTTTTTTTATTGATTGCTGTCAAATATATGACGTCATCCATATTTTTTTTTAAATGACAACATATGGCTTGTGATACATCATTTGAAGGCTCTTATTTCACGCAGTATGTTCTTAAATCTTGGCGGGATTCTATCAAGCCATTTTAAAACGGTGACCGTTTAAAAGTTAAAATTCGACAAAAAACGAAGGAAAGTTTATTTCAAAAATCAGTCGAACACGAGAGGTTCTACAGCTATTTGCTCGGCTATTTTACATAACACACTCTGATCAGTTATACAGAAAATGAAAATAAATAATATAAAGCGCATTCTTAAATATTTTTATTTAAACTGTTTATTAAAAACAGAACAATAAAAATAAAAATAACAGTTAAAACTACCTATCCTAATCAGGTCTTTAATAAATGTTCAAACTATGCCCCGTTGACTTCTTGACAGTAACTTCGTGACAGTGACTTCGTGACATTATTCTTTGATGTTTATCGAACTTATACGCGACTTTTCACCCTCACTGTATGAGTAAAACATTATTAAATAATAAAAAATCACCTTGTGTAGTTGTACTAGCAATATTTTGATAAAGCCTAGTCCAATTTATGTGTGAAACGTGCGCAAGAGATTTAAAACGACATCTAAACCTCGCAAAAACATGTACAGGGTTTTCCCTTACAATTTGCCACCCCTCTAAAACGTTTTCTTGACATAATAAAATGTATATAGAAAAGTTACAGGTTTTTTCCTGAAAATTGTTGTTATGTTAATTACAAAAATAAGACGATCGGAATATTATGAAAAAGGGCAACATATGTTTTTGCAACACCTTATTGTCAGAATTCTTAAATGAACTTAATTTCTACATTTCAAAAAAATATTGAATATGTCAATATTTGGACCAACCGTATTTGAGTTATATCACTTTAAATAAAAATATGTAACACTATACAGGGTGTTTCATAAAAAAAAACTAACGGCCATTTTTTATTATTTTGCCATCGTCTTTTGTTTTTCTGGTTACCATATTACACATTTTTAAGAAAAATCCTCTGCCTTTCGTATTTTTTTTATCTCAAGAAATAAACTTTACAAAGGGGTGGCAAATTATAAGGAAAATTATTACTTCCGTCTAGTTAGCCGTGCTTGGCGGTACCAAATAAAAATGTGGCGTTTTGTCGCACTGGCCATGAAATACTATCGAAAACAATCGTCAAATGAATTATATAACAAAGTTATGTTTTAAATAGACAAAAAGTTACAGTTACAAACAGTTACAAAAGGTATATGATTAATATTTCAAATAAAAGTAATTGTTTTCCAGAGTGATCCATGGCCAATGTGATAAAATGCCACTTTTTTTATTTCGAATCTCCAAACGCTAACCACGGCTAACCATACGGAATTATTTAAAGCGAAATAACGTAAACACATCTGGTTCAAACATAGACATACGAGGAGATTTTTTTTAATTGTTTGTTCGAATATAATTATAATTAAGTATTATCTCCTGCAAAATAACTTCCTTGGGAAGCCACACGGCGCTGAAGACGGTTCTTCCATCCCTCATAGCAGTGCTGGAACTCATATACTGGAATAGTTTTCAGCTGGTCGGTTACAGTCATTTTAATGTTTTCTATGGTTCCCAAAGGACATTTCTTGAGGTGATTTTTCAAGCTCGAGAAGAGAAAAAAGTCACAAGGACTCAAGTCAGGCGAATAAGAAGGCCGAGGCGGCCACAGAAATGTTTCAACTGGCTAAAAACTCGTTTACTGAAATGGCTGTGTGACAAGGCGCATTGTCGTGATGCAACATCCAGGTGTCCTTGATGTTTGGTCTCACACATATGACCCTTCTTCGAAGTTTTTCAATAACTCCTCTGTAAAAGTGTTGATTTACTGTTTGGCCTAGAGGCACAAACTCGTTGTGGACAATTCCCTGGCTATCAAAAAAGTAAATCAGCATGCATTTGATCTTCGACTTGCTCATTCTTGCTTTTTTGGGTTTTGGAGAGCTTGAAGTGTGACATGCCTTTGGCGCTTGGTTTCCGGGTCGTACTCAAACACCCAAGTCTCATCACCAGTAATGACACGTTCCATAAAATGAGGATCATCTTCAATCGATTCCAAAAAAGTCAAGACCTTTCTCTGTTGATGTCCTTTTGTTCCTGCGAAAGGTTCTTTGGGACCATTTTTGCGCAGATTTTTTCTCATCCCCAAATCGTCAGTCAAAAATCTGATGAACAGTGGTGTGATTCAAATTTAACTCTTCCCCGATCATTTTTGTTGTCAACCGACGATCTGAACGCACAAGATCCCGTATTCTGTCGACATTTTCATCGGTTCTTGAAGATGAAGGCCTTCCGCTGCGTGGTTCATCTTCAATCGACTCTCTTCCGTCTGAGAAAACAGTCGCAAAATACAAACAAATGACTCTAACAAGTTCAAATGTGTACTGAAAGTGCATTAGATGTTAACCTACCGCCCTTCTAAGTCTCGGCTCCGCTGTGTTGCTAGATCGGGCGCTACGTCTCATTACTTAATTTACATACCTTGTATTATTTGCGATCGTCTTTTGTTTTTCTCGTTAACATATTAAGCATCTTCAGAAAAACTGACGAACAAAATTTACTCAAATAACGACCGCTCATTTCATCTTTTCCAGGTACGGACTCATGTCGAAGAAGGAGTTCTTGTGCCGCACGATAGATGGCGTCAAGGGTCCGGACAGGAGCGGCATCCTCGATGAGAACGAGACCGAGCGCATCCTGGAGTACATAAAGAGGAGGGGCAAGAACCGGCCGTCGAAGGAGCTGCCGTTCAAAGGGTCGGTTCCCCGCAAAGTCGGCCACGAGAAACCCTGGATATTCCACTCGGGGAGTCAGCAGGGACAGCGCTTGCAGCGCCAAGTCTACCTGCGACAAGTTCATCATCAACTTCCTCACTTGTTGGACTGCGGTCTTCGACTGAATTTTCTAAAGATAATGTGTAAGCGAATCAACCGAATTTTGCGAATTTTTTTCACCGTACATCGCTTGCGCGTACGAGTCGCGAAAAAACGCGTTTAATTGGAGTTTTTTGGAAAAGGCGGAATTATTTGCTAACCCGTGATCGCTGATGAGATAAAATTTCGCATTGCGTTGTTTTTATGTACTAAAATATATGTGTTTTTTACATAAGTATATACATATATGCTTCAGTGTTCGTTTCGTTAGTCTTGTTATTCTACGTGTTAGATTTATCCAGAGATAGATTTGATATTTTGCTCTTCAATACTAACGTCAGCTTTTTTTGGAAACCGTGTTACTATCGCTCTGACAAATTTGCTGTGGTCTGTGGTTTAAAATTCCCAAAAATTATCGTATATTGTATATTATATATTATAAAATATCAGTATTAGATGTTTTTCCTCTTTGTCTGTGAATTAAAAGTTGTTCTAAAACTATGGCATCCGTTTTAAAGTTCTCTCCAATACTAACTAACTGATATGATTGACTTTAATGAACCCTCCTATTAGTTATTTCATCAAGGAGCAGGAACACCACAAACCACCACGAATTTTTCAGAAATCATAGTAGCTGATACTGCAGAAAACTCACTTTCTGTTCTCCAATTCGTTGGGTATTGTTCAATTCGTTGGGTATATTATTTTACCATCAGAGCTCACAGTGTTTACAAATACAAAGAGAGGCGTTAGAGTCATGAACCCCTTGTAGAGAATAAAAAAAAATCAGTGCCCTTTTTAAATATAGACTATCAGTACCATGTCAAATAGACAGTAGAATAGTATAGGTACCCGTTGTTGTCTCTATTCCGTCTACTATAGTCAACACACGAGTAAGTAAACATTAAATCCGCATTGAGCGTTTTCAACCTCTTTTGAAGAGTCAATAATCAAACTTCAATATACGCATGTATTTACTGTCTGTTTATACGTTTTTGTCTCAATAACAACATACAAAAATTGGGCAATTTACTTCTTCAACCGACAACGGGTCTTAGATTTATAGATTTGACTCTATTAGAGCATTTCCTGTAGATAAGTCACGTAAAGCGATTCTGTGGTACACTCAAAGAAACTTAAGTTTCACTCTATTTTTCTCGCTGAATGTTATCCGTATTTATTCTTGCTTGTTAACAATGTTGTATCGAAAAACTGGCTGGAATCTCTTGTTGCGCTTGTCTTTTCACATAACGGACAACCACAACAAACTCCGTAAAACTAGCACAACGTTCCACGGCCATCACTAGATAATTATAAAAACTCCTTCTCAAGAACGTTGATGGTATAAAGGCTAAATGATGTTGCACCCAAATCGGCTCCTTGAGGTACACCTCATGGCCATTAGCAATGAGGTATATCTTGACGGCTCTGGGACGTGGTTCATCAAAGTCAAAAGCATATTTTGATTCTTACTAAATAGTAAATGGAATTTATAGTGTTTTCAGCACTAGTCATCATAAATGTGATTCTAATGATCGTATCTTACCAATCGGCATCTGTGTGTTCCAAGTTCTAATAGACTTTTTAAGATTACGCTCTGATCGAAATTCGAAAAAAAATTAGGAGTAGGATATTTTTGTACAACTCTTATGTTTAGATCTACTCTTGACACTTCTAGGTGCGGAAAATATAGATAAAATGACTGAGTTTTTTCTATAACTGAGACATTTGTTACACGTTAAAGCTATTGCCACCATCCTCTACATACCAGGTGTTATATCTGTCTTATTCTATCGTTCAGTTAGGTCTTATGCCCTTCCTTTTTTCTTGGATTGGCTATTCACTTCATAATACTCCCTGTATATGGCTACATATCGTGATGGAAAAATGAATTTGCCGACCTCATAAGCTTCGAGATTCATATTCTAAGCGTTACATTGAATTACAAATTGTACCTATATGGCTCCTGCAGCTTTAAATTCAACATGGCATTTGCTCAAAATTGCTCCTATCGACTTGTATTTAATGTGTACAAGTAATTTAGAAATTCTCAAAGTTTTTCAAAAACTTCGCGGTTCAACCGTGTATATATTTATATATTTTTTTGAAAACGTGCTGGCATGTTTTTCAGTTCACCAAAAATATGTTCAATGTTCCTCATGTCAAGATACCTATCTTATGACCAAAGTATAATATATAGCAGGTTAAGTACCTGCTGCGATTTCCTGTGAGTCGAAGGCTAGTTTTTGAAGGCTTTATTTTGAAGAAGCCTCGTTTGGTGTGAGCCAAAGGCTACTGAATTTTTTCTATATTTAGAAAAAAAAAACATTCGTTTTGTGATTATATTATATCCTTACTTCAGAGCTTTGTTATTAAGATTATCTATGTTTATATTAAACTTTTATTTATGTTGTTAAGCTTGGCAAAGATTTTGTTTGAAAAATATCGTGCAAACAGGATCAACGATATTTAAATCCAATTATCACTTATGGGAGCAATTTTTTTTGTTCATTTTTATGACATCTTCAATATCGTTTGCTTAATAAACATCGCATATAAGTACATTCTTGTACAGGGTGTATAAATCTTTGAGTAATTTTTGTAACAACAATTTTCAAAAATGATAGGATGTCGAAAAAATCTTTCAAGTAAGATCATATGGATAAAAAAATTGTTCCTATGTGGTAATGTCGCTCACAAGCAAAACAAGCGTGTCTGTTTTATTTTTTATTTTTGTAGTCTGTGATGTGTTGTAGTTTTAGAGATTTTTTTTACAAATGTTATTTTTAAGAGCGTGTGACGCTGAAGATTGTTAGGCCGAGCCTAAGAAAATGTTGAATACCTATTGATTTATATTGTTGTTAAAAATTTAGAGGAAATTTAATCTATTAGTTATGAGTTTTATAAGTATACTATTTGTGATATACGGATGGCCCATAGAAATTCATTTTAAGAGCAGTATTGTAATCAAAACCTTGTCCAAAAAAAATGTTTTAATATTGAGGCTTATCATTGTAATTAATTAAAAATCAGTTTTTATGGACCATTTCTAGCTAAAAACAAGAAAAAATCAATATGTGCGCCGAACTGGGCCAGTTTCTATCGAATTTTGTTGTATATTTTAAAATAAAAATGTATGCCATATTTTAAAAACATATTTGACTTTCTGTATATTGACTATTGACTGTAATATTTCAAATTAAAGAATATCTAAATATTAAAATTTGTTTTATTTTTAATTAAACTCCTAATGAAAACAGTAATTACATTGTGGCAGTTGTTCTAATATGTTTAATACATTTTTTAAGTAATATTTATTTATTTGTTACTGTGCTTCATCTCTAATAAATTTTTCGTTAGAAAGAAAAAACCAAGAAGTCTAGAACTAAGGAGACCGAACTCGTTCGGTATCTAGAGATAAAATCTGTCCGCCTCCAGGAGGCGCTGTAAACAGTAATGTACTCGATGTCACGTGATGAGCGGCGGACCACATTTGAATGTTTTTCAAATTATCATAGAAAACCATGCTATGGTTTTATATGACATTTATCATTAAGCTGTCAAAGCTTACATGCCTTTAGCAATTTAGTTTGGCTTTAGCAAAAATACATACAAAATAAATATGGTTCGAAAGTGCTGTGTTGCATTGTGTGATATAAGAAGCGGTACGAATAAGCGGACGTTATTTCAAATTACTGATGTATTTATGAAACGAAATATTTTCCTTTGTTGTATTGTTAACGTTGAAGCACGTAACATGAAATATTTTGAGGGTCACTTTTGCAATTTTAGCGTTTTTTTTTTTCGTCAGATACCCAGAAAACAGTAATATATACTACGTTTGACCACCAAAATCGTGCGCAAAGTAGTATTAGTCCCACAAGTTAACGGGAAAAGGGAGTGAATAGGTGCTGGGTGGGTAAAATAACGCGTAGATAGTGATTTTTTTCACTTCGCATGTATCTGTGAAATTTCCCTTGCTCTTTTAGACACGTATCTCTGTAAAGGTTTCACAATAACATTGCATTTCCATATTTACGTACTTACAATTTGCCTTACCCTTTTATACGAGTTCAGACTATTGCGCAGTACTGACCGTGAAAATTTATTAAAACATTACGCAATGCCTTTGAAAAGCTTAATTTTTGGACGATGTTGACCTTTGACATGAAAAATATCGAGCGTCTGTCAATTGTATTCGCACCACGGACAGTGACACGGACTCTAACCTCTAACGCACACAGATTAGTACAGAACCGCAGTATACGTATAGATATCTGTTTATATACCGTAGCAACCAGGGTACACTACTGTTTACAGCGTACCTGGAGGCGGACATATTCGAGCCCGTCGCGTTATACAGCGAAAAGCCGGAGTTCGGTTTCCTTAGTTCTAGTCTTCTTGGAAAAAACATATACATAATATATTTTAGAAAAAATATTATTAGAACACTATGGTGCCATCTATATTTCAATAGCTGTTTTAATTGATACACAAGAGCTGTATCATTTTATTTAGTGACATTTACTGGCGTATTTTCCGTTAAATGAACATTATTTAGCACTTTATGTTAAATATAAAAAATATTAAAACTAATATATATAAATATATTAAAATAGTTGAATTAAAAACTAAAAAACTGATTTTAAATTCATTGTAATCTATTCAAGTCTCGTGGTAGAACACTTTAATATATCATGAGCAAGTTACAGAGCAATCTCATAGATGGCACGACCAGAATCGCTTTGATTTAAATCGACATAGTCCAGGACATTTTTTTAAATCGTTCTAATTGTAATATATATTTGGTTCTGCACATTAATCCATTAAACTTGGAGTATATTTAAGTTATTTTAAAATTCAATACTAAATTGTTTGAATATTTTTGGCTCAGAGCGGGTCTGAGGGTACTTTCTTAATAGTAAAGTTATTATTTAGGTACTAGTAAGATTTTTTTTAATTTCAGCTTAGTAGTCTTCTTCTTCTATCCAAAAACGATTTAAGATATCTTTCAGGCAATATATGTTGGAGAGAGTTGTACATTGTTACTAAATTCTAGGAAAAACATATATTATCATTATTATAGCCACAAGAAATATATAGTATCTTCTCAATGCTCATAACCTTTCATGTAGTTATGCACACTGAAAAGGACAAGGAGATATGTAATATATTTATTTGTCTTAATTATTCATTGGTGGAGTATATCCACTAACAACCATTTTTCCGTAGAATGTCTCACCTTGGCGTCTGTATCTGTACCTAGTGTAAAATTATTTTGTGATAAACAAAAATAAAGTTTTATGGTATTATATTCGATCTAGGCAGTTAAATATTAAATAAAAAGCATGGCAATAAAAAGTATCTTCCCGTATTAATTGTAAAATTTATGTGTCATAAATGTTACTAAATTTTATCGTCAATGATCTTCATTAGATCAGTACAACTCGACAAAATAAAAGTATACACAAATTCTTCAGGATTTATTCAGAATCTTTATATTATCTTACCATAGCACCATGTACTGTGAATATTCTTTAAATATCTCTGAAAGAATATACATATTTATGCATTCGTTGATAACATGGTGGATACAGCAAATAAGTACTAACCCAGATTTATTGTCTATGTCCGTTTGAGGCATTCTATGTTGTTTTACAGTACCTGTAAAATACATAGTAGGTACACAGTTGACATCTTGGTTGCGTTTCCTCATATATTTTGTATTATATAATTGAAACTAATTAGTATATATTTTCGTCATTACAGTTAGCTGTCCGTTCCAAGTGAGTGAACAAGAAAATAGAAAATAAGTAAATTATAGATCCTTATTTAGGTTTGTGGCTTAACGCATTGTACTCGCATATTGTTTAAAAACAGTAGTTAACTTCATGCTTACCTATATTCACGATTTAATAAGTAAGTATCTCATAATGATACGATAACCAATACGGGATGTAATAACAAGTTGGTCATCAACGTTTTAGAAATACATCGTCCTGGAAATTATGCATTTAAATACTCCCTGATATTTTTCGCAAAATATGGTGGTGCCACCCATTCTGTTGGAACCATAGTTGTTGGTTAATAACATCATTTTCACCCTTAAACAACAGTCTGCAAGATGGAGTAAAGTGGTTTCTTAGCAGATCTAAATATTTTTCAGAATTTAAATTTCCATCTATGGAGAAAGGTCCAACAATATATCCTCTAACAATGTCTGCTCATACATTAATTTTGGATCTTCTTGCATATTTCCATGATTGTTGCATATTTCCATCATGCCTAGGAAATTACGAAAAAGGCAGCATCTTATTTCACAGGTGCTTTAATTATATTTTTATTAGTTTCAAAGAGTCAACTTTATTATTAAGGTGATTTTTTACGAAAAATTTTAAGTGTACAGTAAAGAGAAAAAACTGATATTTCAGACATTGAGAGAAAACCTATGCGTTGTCATTTAAAAAAAATAAAGTTGATGTCCATAAGAACCAAAAGCGAAAAGACAAAATTATTTCATGTTAATAGAAACTTGGCAAATAAGCTGGTGAAAAACTTTTATTCAGGAGATTTCTCATATGCAAGGTTATTAAAAAGTTACAGGTATTTTTGCCAGTCTGTATAATACACCCATTAGTAAGTTCTATGCTATATTCTAGATGTCCTTAACCTTTTGAAAACTACACAGCTGTTATAGATAAATTACATTTACAAATTATAAGGTACATTAACATTTTTTTCCAATAAATTAGAGCTAACAAATTTTCGCTTCTTGTTCATGGAAGTGCCCTGATAAGATTTGTAGTCATACGGTCTAAAAAATTAGGAAACCTAATAAATGCAGGCACAAATCAATTACTATCTCAACAATTTCTTAATTAGGACCAAAAGATAAACATTTATGGAACGTTTAATGAGTTAGAATAAACATAATGAATATACAAATGTGAAACACTCGAGTAGCAACAGATGTTTAACCTCTGTATTAAGTTTATTTTCGTGAAACCAATAAAAGTAGTGTAAATATTTCGTTGGTAAGTAGGCTCAGAGGAAACCAACTGCACGAAATAACAGCGCATCTAGCTGCGACTCCAGTGTCACCATAGAAAAGACACCCTATTACATTTGTACGAGGTGTGTAAATTAAGTAATGAGACTGAATTTTAATTTTTTTTTTGTTCGAATAGAATTATAATTAAATTTTGTCTTCTTCAAAAAGAACTTCCTTGGGAAGCCACACAGCGCTGGAGACGGTTCTTCCATCCCTCATAGCAGTGCTGGAACTGATATATTGGAATAGCCTTCAGCTGGTCGGTTACAGCCGTTTGAATGTTTTCTATGATCCCAAAATGACGTCCCTTGAGGTGATTTTTCAATCTCGGGAAGAGAAAAACGTCACAAGGACTCAAGTCAGGCGAAGGAGGCTGAGGAGCCACAGGAATGTTTTTCCTGGCTAAAAACTCGTTTACTAGAATAGCCCTAATGTAACATCCAGTTGTTCTTGATGTTTGGTCTCACACTCATGACACTTTTTCGAAGTTTTTCAAGAACCTCTCTGTGAAAGTGTTGATTTACTGTTTGGCCTGGAGGCACAAACGCTTTGTGAACAATTCCCTGGCCATCAAAAAAGCAAATAACCATGCATTACATTTGATCTTCGACTTTCTCATTGTTGCCTTTTTGGGTCTTGGAGAGCTTGAAGTGTGCCATTCCATGTTTTGGCGCTTGGTTTCCGGATCGTACTCAAACACCCAAGTCTCATCACCGGTAATGACACGTTCCATAAAATGGCGATCATTTTCAATCGATTCCAAAAAGTCAAGACACCTTTCTCTCCTGATGTCCTTTTGTGCCTGCGAAAGGTTTTTTGGAATCATTTTTGCTCAGATTTTTTCTCATCCCCAATTCGTTGAACAATGGTCTGATTCAAATTTAACTATTCCCTGATCATCCTTGTCCTCTACCGACGATCTGAACGTCTAACAAGTTCAAACTTGTACTGTTGTAGTGATGGGTGTATTACATATTAATCTATCGCCCTCGCAAGTCCCGTCTCCGCAGTGTTGCTATATCGGGCGCTATGTTGTCAGTCTCATTACTTAATTTACGCACCTCATATAATGCTTTATTACATGTTCTATTATTTAGTGAAGTAAATTTAATAATTGAAAATAAGTACTATTGTGATTAGCAAACCAAACAGTTGATGGATTATAAAAATCGATCCATCTGCAGTTTACTGGGATCCGACTAGACATTCGCATAAATAATATAATTTTATAACCCCGGCAGCTGGAATCCTCGATAAGCTATCAACATTTAACCGGCAAAACACAGATAACCTCTGGTCTGTAGTATTTTCAAATTCCTCCATATTTACATTCGTTCCACGCTGATTACAGACAATAACGAAAACAGAAAACCCTATTATTACACAGACACATAAACAAAAATAGTGTCGTTTGTTTAAAAAATAAGTACTGAAAAAAATTGTTGGCAATATGGATCTGCAGTGTCAAATTTGTCTATAATTCTAAAAATTGGTGAGGACATTCTTTATTTTGTGTAAACATAGTCTTGGAGAGGCTTTTTTTTGGCAAGAAAAGGAAAATTAAAGAATCTACTCAAATTTTAAATTAGATGATGTTTTTTAATGCTCCCAATGAAAATATGAAGGCTATTTTAAATAAACAAAAATTAAGGCAGTCACAGAAATCATTTCTTTTTTTCTTTTTTTCGAGTTCTTTGGTCTGATCTCTTATGTCACCTGATATCACCTGAAATCTCATATCACCAGATATGAGATTTTTTTAAAATAATAGTAAAAGTTTGTCTGTTAACTAAAATAATAGCCGTTCAATTTTAATTTTTGTTTTTGAGTCATCACAACACACAGTGCTGTGCAGTATTTTCATATCACTTATCATTTCAGGATATTTAAAAATAACGTTTCATTGCATGTAGTATTTACAAAGATTACTACAGAAACCGGAAAAACAAGCGATAACATTTTTTTGTTCAATGATTTGGTAAATAATAACAACGTGCATCAATTACAACTTCATTGTGTCTGTTTGGACATTGTTTTCGATAAAGGAAATTCAATGATACATTGATTCGACCAATAAAACGATTTTTTAAATTATCATTTTATGTCATTAACATGATAGTTTCAATGCCTGCGCTGACCAACTGAAGATTGTTCAATTCGGTAACCCACATTCAGTTGGGTTCATTATTGTAACCCCATTATTGTGGGTTGCTATAACCCCATTTTTGTGGGTCACAATGTAGAAAATGTAAATAGTAAACACAAACTGAGTTGTTGTTTGTTACAACTAATTTTATCCTACATTTCAGTAAGATAATCGTTTTATAGTAAAAACTGGTATCCATTAAGTCGAAGCAATGCCGTGTCAGCACCATTTCAGAACAATTTCGTGTTTGAAAATAGTAACGATTTAATTGCAATAGAGTTATTGTAGGTATATAAGAATTGTGTAAAATGGGAGGATGTAGTTATTCTTTGCATATATTTTTTGGGAAATACATATATTCAAAGTTATAGAAAAAAAAATGTCCTAGAATTGTTTAATATTAATGTTTAATATTAGTTCAGTGGGAGGAATAGTGGTAACCTTATTCTACATCGAATCATCAACCATCTACATCCTATGATCATTGGTTCACTCAGTTTTACATTTGCTAAGATAAAGGAAGGCTATCGGTGTAATGATAAAAGAATGGAATCTATTTGTAATTCAAGTTAGGACTACACGAGGGTATCAGGAAAGTTGAAGAAGTTGCATAAGATATTTTATACACTATGCAAAACTCGATTAATCGAAAAAAAAATGATGAACCAATTGATCAATAATTTAATTTTTGTCAATTGTTTTATAATGTTATTGTTATTGTGAGTTGTATTGTAACACTTAAGGTTAAGTCCATTTTTATTTTAATAAGGAATGTAGTGTTTCAAATATATGTATGGTCCAAAGTTTGGATGTCGTTACTGATTACAGTAGCAACTTTTTTCGCCTTCAATGTACTCCCCTTGGCGATCTCTACACCGCTCCAAACGACTTTTCCATTGTTGAAAGCAGTGATGGAAGTCTTCTGTCAGCTGATTCAGAACCTCCATCGCTTTAACCGCTTCCACACTTTAGAATCTTGTGGAATCCTTGTCTAACAAGCCCGAATCAGTGTCAATACTGTCAATGTTGTTTAGAAGGTCAGCGTAAAACTTCATTCTTGATTCCTTTTTGCTCGGGAGTGAGGAGTTTTGGCACCATTTTTGCGCAAACTTTGTGAGTGTTGACTGATTCATGCAAAATCTGGCGAACACATTCTTTGTCGGTTCTTGTTCTTTCAGCAAGTCTTCGGATGCTTAGACGACGATCTACGAGGATCAATTTACCAATTTTTTTCAATGTTTTCGTCCGTTTTTTGACGTTGAGGGCCGTCCGGGGCGCAGATTGTCTTCGGTCGCTTCACGCCCTCTTTAAATCGTTTAAACTCATTAAAAACTTGTGTGTGGGATAAACATTCATTCCCATACACTTTCTATAACATCACATAAGCATCTGTAAAAGTTTCCCCAGTGTAACAAGAAACTTGAGATTAACCCGTTGCTCCATCTGAACACTTAACATTTGAACATCCATCTGAACGACGCTTTCATGCGTAGACTAATTCAAACGACTGCTATAGTCAAACTGAGCGACCCACTGGCTTGTTCAGCGGGCTCAGGCTGGGGAAAGTATCACCAGACACAGTTCGTTTTCATTTTTAGAACCAATTCCACAGTAATCTGCTAAGTACGTCACATATTGTATGTATTCCAGTAAACAAAAATGAGCGCATTATTATTTCGGCTACTACACATTTATCGTAACGATAACGTAATATCGCCCGACCTATCGGAAATTACATCTACGTTCTATTTTCGAGTGCTCGATGTAAGTTCGGGCTCAGTAATAATCTCAATGTCATTAAAAGTAACTTATCTGACACACAGAATATTCCGTTGAACTTAATATCTCCACGACTGCGTTAAAAATAGAATGGGGAACAATGGACGCCAGGCACAAACACAACACATGATTACAAATATGTTTTTATTATCAACGCATGGCGTTTGCACTCTTTCAACGCCGTACGACTCATTTATAGAGGCAAAAAGTTCAGCGTTTACAAAGGGAAACATTTTTGTCATCGAACACAAAGAAAAAAAAAAGGTACGATATAATGATCGATTTTATCTCACTGCAATATGTTGCGTGAACTTGGAAGAACTTGGGCAGAGTGCCCGTTGACAAAAGATGACATTACGTTGGTTTTTACTCGTATTTTTTTTATAGAATTTTATATACAGTATGTACGAGTAGTCAGGACATAATTTGTATTACCTGGCTATACGGACTACGTCCCTTGGTGTTATCAGATGATAAAATAGTAAGTAGATATAGTAGTAAAATAGTATAGTAGTTATAGTTAGCGATAGTCTAATTAGATAGTGGCTTCTGTTTTTGGGAAACTGGGAGTGATCGAGATTACGTCACAGAAGCCACGATCCAATAAGATCATAGATAACCATAAACATCACACATTCTCACTATTTTATTATATATTAATATCAACGAATTTTAACTATTCAAGAATCAGTAAACAACATGACAAGTCGTTATTATTAAAACATATTCAGTTCCTTTTATTTAACTATTCTTAAATATATACTTTAAACTATATTATGTTTACCTATTAATTGAATGTGTACTGAGATTAACATTTAACCTTCTGTAACAGTAGTAGTTATTAATTAACTCAACGGTGAATGAAGCATTTGTTTATAGACGACAAACATTGTTACTATACTTTCTATTTGTTATATAACACTCATTACATATTAATTGAGCAGTTTGTTCTGTGAACAAACGCCATGCTAATTCAATAAAAGACCAATTCAATAAAACGTCATAAATCTTTATATGCATATTTATTCTATTTATTTTATTAACTGGAAATTTTCCAAGTAATTGGTTGTTTCATTTATGGAAACCTTTTGATTTATAATGGTAACTTGCAGTGGTCGATAATGGCTATTAATAGAACGAAAACAAATAACTGACACTGACAGATGGTTAACCTAAAAATTTGTGAAAAGACGTGAAATTCTTATGGGTGATAGTTGAAGAAATTTCAAAATATTTTCCAAATAATGATCACGAATAGTTATATTATCAGTTATGGTTAATTCGCCAATAATATGACATTTCCACGACTGAAGTACATACATACATATTGGGTCTGTTGATTTTAACAGATAGTATAATAGTGAGTAGGTGTGGTTATGTTTAGAGACAATCTTATTGGATATCGCCTTCTGTGACGTAATGTCGGCCACGCCCACTTTCTCGAAAGTGGGCGTTGCCACGCCACTATCCAATAAGATTATCGCTAAACATATCGCCACACCTATTCACTATTTTTCTATGTGCCAACATCAACAGACGCAGTGTGTAGATAAAGTTATTGAACAAGTTGAGTTGTATTTACACATAAAGGACTTTTATCTTCGTTTATGTACATATCAAAATCACCGCTTATATTCCCGTATCCATGAGTGGAGCGAATTCCGTAAAACGTTGCATAAGTCTCCCCTCTTATCTCAGTCATTGCCGTCTACTCGGCAAATATAGTATGCCGTCGTAGTCGGAATTGTTCCTTTATACGTACAAACGACATGATTATGTTATTAAAATATATGTACTACCTACTTACGTCGAAATAAAAACAAGTCTACTTTACAAAGGCTCTTGAACTTTATCTAGATACAACTCTTTTTGCGGAATAAACGCCGTCGCTTTGTTCGGTGTATTGTGCATTATGCTAAATTCTCGGTGTTATACTTCATTTCTAACTCATTTGCGTCATATCTCATATCGTCGGCTGTGAGGTCACTTTAGGAATATCCACAAGTCTGTGAGAATTTTTTTTTGTGCTTTTAGAATGTTTTCTTCTAATATGCACATTTTCATGACATCTCTTTCATTTCCATGTATTGTCGAGAAGATTGTTGAAAACATTATCACTATTATAAATGTATACGGACACAGGGATAGTACAAAGTCTGTTATTTGAGATATATGAGGTGTGTAAATTAAGTAATGAGACTGATTTTTTAAAATATTTTTATTCGAATAGGACTCAAGTCAAAATAAGGAGGCTGAGGAACCACAGGAATATTTTTACTGGCTAAAAATTCGTTTACTGAAATGGCTGTGTGACAAGGCGCATTGTCGTGATGCAACATCCAGTTGTTCTTGATGTTTGATCTCACACGCATGATCCTTTTTCGAGGTTTTTCAATAACCTCTCTGTAAAAGTGTTGAATTACTGCTTGGCCTGGAGGCACAAACTCTTTGTGGATAATTCCCTATCTATCAAAACCATTTTTGCGCAGATTTTTCTCATCCCCAATTTGTTAGTCAAAATCTGATGAATAGTGGTGTGATTTAAATTTAACTCTTCCCCGATCATTCTTGTCATCAACCGACGCGACGACCTGAACGCGTAGGATCCCGTATTCTATTGACAATTTCATCGGTTCTTGAAGATGAAGAAGGCCTTCTGCTGCGTGATTAATCTTCAATCGACACTCTTCCTTCTGAGAATGCCTTAAACCACCGAAAAACCTGGGCTCTTGAAAAAAAACACTGTCTCCGTAGGCGCGTTGAAGTATCTGTTGCGCTGTGTCCAAGTCTGAAGCAAAACCTGATAGCGCACCGTTGCTCAAATTTGATGTCACTCATATAGAAAAAAAAAACGGTTTACGAGAACAGTCACAGAGACCAAACAAATGACTCTAACAAATTCAAACTTGTACTGAATGTGTATTACATATTAACCTACCGCCCTTCCAAGTCTCATATCCGCAGTGTTGCTAAATCGGGCGCTACGTTGCCAGTCTCATTACTTAATTCACACACCTCGTATAGCCAGGACACCCTTTGGGAAAATGTTCACCAGGAATAATTAGAAAATGATTAAGTGTAGATGCAACGAAACAAATATTTTAGTGTAAATATAATGCAATTCTTTCTAAAAGGAAATGAAACTAAGATGATTCACTGACAATTTCTTTAAACTGAAAAAAAAAATCAATGCATATACAACAATACTTTTTTTTCGCATGTTCCGTATTTAAAAAAATATTAGTTGTAGTATAAATCAAACACCCTGCATATATTGAACAGCGACAGTTATTAAAATTCCGATTAATTATTGAAGGTGCCTCTTTGCTATTTTTACCATTTTATAATCAAACATTTATGTCACGTTATTTTGCATTCAATCTGAGAAATGCAGTTAATTAATTATTTATATTCTTATTTATGACTAAAGCATGGAACAAGTTTTGGCTGGAAGACAACAGAATAAATGCATAATTTTAAACTGTTTGTTTTTTAATTAAATATATTATGCCAAATTTGTATTCTTTCCGTTCTAAACAGTATGCAATTTAAACATCAGGTTTATTGCACGTTTATCTGCGATATTAATATTAAAGGTGAATGGTTAATTTTTTTACGTGGCTTGTTTTTCCTTTTATATCTCCAGTGCAGGTGTTTTAATGCAAAACTATACCGTCTGGCAGAATGCTAATGCCTAATAAAGAGATTTCCAAGCAATGGTAAATTATAAATACATATGTAGGCATATGATTATATATGTTATGTATAAACTTTAACCACAAAGGCAAAAATAAGCCAAACTAGAAAAACTTTTTGTTGAACAGCTTCTATATTTTTAAAATCTTTTTCATTTTTTGTAAAATGTTTGATAATAATAGTTCAATAATATAATAAAATAGTGTTTCATTATAGTTCTGTTCAGTCGAAATGAAAAGATGGAGTATAAGAGAAAAATTTAAATTATAAAAGACAGTATAAAACATAAACATAAATTGTTTGGTTGTAGATAAACTGTTATATCTAATCAAAAGCTAACAGTGAAAAAAATCACATAACTTCTAAGAAGGAAGAGAGTCGATTGAAGATGAACCACGCAGCGGAAGGCCTTCATCTTTAAGAACCGATGAAAATGTCAATAGAATACGGGATCTTGTGCGTTCAGATCGTCGGTTGATGACAAGAATGATCGGGGAAGAGTTAAATTTGAATCACACTACTGTTCATCAAATTTTGACTAACGAAATGGGATGAAAAAAATCTGCGCAAAAATAAATGGTACCAAAAAACCTTCCGCAGGAACAAAAGGGTGTCTTAAAAAACTACATACAGGGCGATTCCTAATTTGAATCATATTTTTAACAGCGTGTAAAACTATGCAAATCAAACATTTTTTTCCAAAACCATTTTTCAAAAACCTTAAAAATAAAAAAAGTTGGATAATTTCGAAAATAGCATTTACACGATCGTGCTTTAAATTTAAAGGAAAAGTTGAACAGTGAAATTCTAAATAAAAAAAATACTAGAAATAAATGATTCACAAAAAAAGAGCGACAAACATTAGACACGTTTTTCAAAGCGATATTAACATTATCAAACATTAAATTCGTGCGACCTCTGGCGGCCGAAATGTGAGCTTCTTGGTAGCCCCGGTCTCCCCCACGTCAACCGGCAAATTTTAATTACCTCTAAGTATTGTGTAAATTAATTAAAAACGAACATTTACATAAAGCGCTATATACGCTAATACTTATAAAAACGTTAAGCCGTTGACTCACAGGTGTAATTTAGTAAATACGAAATAATGACGCATTAATCATGCAGATACTATCGAGAAATTCGCGAAAAAAAAGAGAGAAGTAATTTTATTACGAGATGGAATACGTGAAAAACAACGGCTGGTGTGCCCGCAGGGCGTAAAGACAAGATAAATAGGGCAATTAACTTTTCTCGGCTTGAAATGTTGCCGAGGAATGGTATTAGGCTTAATTCGTGTGTACCACAACTCGATTGCGCCACAACTACTAAACTGGTATGGTTGGAAACAACGTCGTAGGGCCATTTTTCATCAGAGAAAATTTAAATGGTGATAATCCAATAAGACTAATGCCGGCCACACACGTACAGTTATAACTGTCAGATTTAACAGTGAACTGAGATGTACACAAACGTACAGTTGAATCCTTCAGTTTTTTCCATTGAATCGAACGAGCAGGACGATTTGTCCGTTCTCGGTTTACTTTTTTGTAATTCTACAAAAAAAGAAAAAGCGTAAACAGTGGTGCAAGCAGTGGTTGCAAAAACGAAATGTATCTTCCCACATAAATTTATTAAAAGAATTAAGTGATGAACCATTAGATTTCCTTAATTATTTGCGCATGACTCAAACAGTGTGCCAAAAACTGCTTTCGTTGGTTTCTCCTTTGATTAAGAAGAAAGATACAGTCATGAGAACCGCAATATCTACACCTGCTGACAGTTTGTCACTGCTGTGAAAACAAATCAACAATGACTTGGTTCTGTTTACGCGACATCTTTGACCATACGCACTCTCGCTCGTCACAAATTGAACTGAGAACTGTAAAGTTTGAACTCCCACACACACTCAGTTCAGTTAATGCTTTCAGTTTAAAATATTGAAATTTTATTTATCTCAGTTAAACTGCACAGTTGAGTTGAACTGATAATGAAATACCCACTCACGTTAAGTTTTAGCTGACAGTTAAAACTCTACGTGTGTGGCCGGCCTAACAGATGGAGCTCCGCCGCATTGTTTCACATACCTATGTCCGTGACAATTTCGTGCACGCAGGGGTGGTGGAAATTAATTGGCCAGAGCGTTCTCCAAACCTATCGACACTGGATTTTTTCTTATGAGGTCACTTGAAATGTAAAGACGAACAACTGAAGAAATACGACATTATATTATCACAGGATCACAAAAAAAAAGTTATGTGTGCTGGGGGTCAGACTATATATTTCTTATGTATATTTATCGATTAATCGTATTTATCGATTTTTTTAGATTTCTTCAGTATTCGCTCAGCAACCCTCAATTCTAACTTCAGATTCGTGTTCAGCGGGAAAAAATACATAAGAAATATATAGTCTGACCCCCAGCACACATAACTTTTTTTTTGTGCTGCACTAATATCAATAAAAATGTTAATATACAATTAAGATTCGAGTATAGGTATATCCGTAACAAATAAAAATATATATATATATATATATATATATATATATATATATATATATATATACTTAAATGTATATATTTATATACTCCAAACTGGACCAAATCAAGAACAACTGCCTTGTGACACAGCCTTGTCACACAGCCATTTCAGTAAACGAGTTTTTAGCCAGTAAAAATATTCCTGTGGCTCCTCAGCCTCCTTATTCTCCTGACTTGAGTCCTTGTGACGTTTTTCTCTTCCCGAGATTGAAAAATCACCTCAAGGGACGTCATTGTGGGACCATAGAAAACATTCAAACGGCTGTAACAGCCCAGCTGAAGGCTATTTCAGTATATGAGCACTGCTATGAGGAACAGAAGAACCGTCTCCAGCGCTGTGTGGCTTCCCAAGGAAGTTATTTTGAAGGAGACAATACTGACTTGTAATTCTATTCGAATAAAAAATTTAAATAAATCAGTCTCATTACTTAATTTACACACCTCGTATATTTTAAATTCGACATTTCACAAGTCCATTCTTTATTCCAATCCAAACACTCTTTGTCATATTGGAAAGCTGGAAAATTCGAAGAGTAAATAAACGCTCTTTTATAAAGGAAGATGACCTTTCGATTCTTTGTGAAAAATGTTTTACTCATTTCAAATATGCGGATTCCATTGAATTCATTCCGATATTTGCACTGACATTCGATGATAAAAAGATATCTTGGAGATGGTGCCGAAATCTCATTTTTTTGTAACGATTTTTGGTAGGTTTACATAATACAAGCTTCACAATCAGATCTTCCGTCTGGTAATTGATGTAAGTAATTCATTGGTTAGAGGGAGGTACTACAGACCAATAACATTACACCCTTCGGTGTGGTGGGTGGGGACACCGTGAAGTATGTAATCATTATTAGGTGAGACGAATTAAATGGCCACAAATAAAAAATCTCAAACGGATAAATACAACATTTCAACAATGAGGACTACACAATTGGTACAAGACAAAATGACGTTTCTAGTATCTATTTTTTTCGACAAACATTTCATGGTGGGAATTGGCCATCAACTCTTAATATTGCACGCAATAGAAGTTGCCGCAGTTTTGTGATTTTACAGCGACAAGTTGTTGCAACTAATTGCATAGTGAAAATCCTTCTTTCGACCCATTTAGTTGCGTATACAGGGTTGGAAATTCTACGTCTTTAAACTTAAAGCATTTCTACGTACATATATTTGCCTCATCTAAACGCAGTTCAAACTATATAGCGTTAACGCCACACGTGACAGGCAGCTCAGGGCGTGGCCAATTCCCTTCCACTTTGATTCTTCCAGCTGTTAATTTACTATTCCAAAGTGGACGTGTTCCCTGCCTGTACGCAATGTGAGTATACAATTAAGAAGTACCTTAAAACTGTTTCAACGCCCGCATTCATAAATCATTTCCAGTAAAGTGTCCAATTTGACCGGATTACGACGGGGGCTTTAATAAATTCGCGAACAAAGGGTCGACGGCGCGTGATGTTCATTTATATCAGCTGATCCCATGCGCAACAATGCGTCTGTCGGCCGGTGAAATAGTCGCCGGACTCCCGACGGAATTTCAAATTAATTTCGTGTTTACAGATCGCTTAAAACAGATAATTTCGCGTAACCTGTGGCGTGAAAATGTGGGTTTGTTTGAATTTTTTATTGGAAGCAAATTTGGGACATAAGTTGTCCGTTGATGTTAGGAGGTAGTAAAATAGTGAGTGGGCGTGGTCGTAACTAGCGAATAATCTTATTGGATAGTGGCTTCTGTGACGTCATGTAGGCCACGCCACCTTCCGAAAGGTGGGCGTGGACGAAGCCACTATTCACTTCCGATTAATCAACGGAATCAGTCTGTATGTAACTGGGAGCTTGCTGACGAAAATAAGACCGCGTCATTTTACATGTTAATTATTATTGATTTGTTAATAGAGCGTGAAATTTTTTATTTTCCGTATAAAGGATGTGCTGGCAATGGTCTCACAGCCCTAAATTCTCAAAAATAAAGCCCGAGGCATTATGGATTTTTATTAGGAGTATTATTATTTGATGAATGATGTCCAAATATAAATGATGTCCAAAGCTATGGATTCTTGTCCAAAGAACAAAAGGTTTTTTTTTTCGGTTTAAAAGTCGTGGGCTTGTAATTTATTAGGTTTTAGAGATCATTACGCCTTTTGCCACTCTTTTTGACACACAAGCAAGTCAAGAGAGCAGGGAATTAACTAAGTATTACTTCTTAAGTTATAAAAAAGTGGTTCCACCTATTTAAAGCGATTTTTGAAATCCTTCAAACCATTCATCAGCTTTGAATTAATACCATAGGAGAAAAGAAAATGTACATGGGGAAGGTTATCTATAACTACATTTTTTTTTATTTTTGGACTGCAATCAATACAAGATAATTTTAAATATCCTCAAAATTTTATCTTTATGTTATATATGTCTATATATTATGATTCATCAAATGCGGTGTTTGATTTTTTTTAAGTGGTTTTGTACAACATGATAAAATATCGAACCTTTACAAGTGGTTCAATGTAGTAAATTAGTTTCGTCAGGCTCATTAGGCACCAATGTAATTTAGACCAGCTGAAAAATAACATGATGATTAGGAAAATATCAAAAATAGACGATGATTCGGAATAATCTTCATTTCAGTACGAAACCTTAACTCTGAAACAAAAAGAAAGCCCTATATATTATCTAACACTCTTTTATAACCGAAAACTGACTCAAGTAAGCTACATTAGAAAGGCAGAAGTTTAGATATATTGCATGGCACATATTTTTATACTCATTACCTTCTATTATACCTATATACATTTCTTACAGAGAAACTGATATGTGATTATATACAGGTATGGAAAACGTTCACTTTGGGATAATAGATCAACATTTGAAAGATTTGGTGTGGAAGGGAATACTCGGATAATCAAACACATTTAGGGAGGAGCATATGCGCAGAAACGCTTTGTCTTTTGAAGATGTAGAACTCTCAACCCTGTATATTTAAAAGATGGTTTTAAATGTGTGTACTACTGATTGTATATTATTGTAAATAATTAAAATACAACGTGTTTACAAAGTCGCTGACGAGTAAATAGGTACACATGTATATACAACTTGATCTTCAATAAACATTTAGAATACCAACAGTAATTACTCGTTAAAACACTTTTAACGATAACAGCAACCTTCAAACGGTAATAGAAGACCTATTGCTCTGAGTACACCTACATGTCATATCCGCATCTATAATCCCTATTGTGTACGTTTTTGTAGTACGTTAATGACCCATTGAACTGCATATTAAGATTTGCTAAGCGTACTCGAAATATTAATTTATTTTGAATAAATTTTGATGAGCAACCTTCGAGTAAGCGTATTTTAAATACGCCAACCAGTGACGGCTCGCTTGGAGATGCCATGGTTTAAAAACTATTTTATTGTCAAGCTTATTGTCAAAGATCATATTAGTCATGGAGGTCACTAATATATTTGGTAATAAAGGTCATAGTGTGAAATATACAGGTGATATAAGTGATGAAGATTATATGGGTCATAAAGGTCATATGAATCATAAAGACCATAATGGCCATATCGGTAATATATTGGTGATAAAGGTAATTTTAAATTAGCTAAATAAGACTAAAATGCTCTGAAACGTCGATATTTATAACTAATTAAATGTGGTTAATTTTTTTATGTGAGTGAATATTTTTTTGAGGCAGACTAATTCAAATATATCATTGTTAAGTCTTTATTCTTATTTTTACTCAGATATCCAATTTAAAAATATATCATATAGGTAGGTCATAAAGGTCATATTGGGAGGGAGATTGGGAAGGTCAGATGGGTTATAAAGGCCATATTATTCATAAAGGTCATAAATACATTTGTTAATAAAGGTCATAGTGGTCATACAGGTGATATAGGTTATGTGGGTCATAATGGTCATATGAATCATAAAGGCCGTAATGGTCATATCGGCAATATATTGGGCATAAAGGTCGTATGAGTCATAAAGGTCATATACTTATATGATCGTACACTTTATAGAGGACATAGAGCTCATAAAGGTATGACCTTTACTAAGTCATACAGTTTGTAAAGGTCATAGAGATCATAAAGGTCATATCCAAAGATCGCTCTTTTAAGACCATAACCTGATGTTTTCAGAGATTCAGTCTAATAATAATTGAATGTAGAATTATAATTGCATGTGGACGTCGTGATTCCTTAGAAAGCGATTTTTTTTGTGAATATGTCGAGCTATTAGAATAGAAAATAATATCCCCCTCACCCCTGACTAATAAATATGCTATTTCCGATATTTTGTACTATTATGTTGAGGCATAAAAATGCGTGGTATATTAATGAGTACGTAAAAAGGTGGAAACCATACAATTATCGACTTTTTAATACTTAAAATGATGGCTCTTGTCACTTTTTGTTTCATAAATATACATGTCTTTCCAAGGCATCTGGCGTTTGAATATATATGTTGTAGACTTGGTAACTTCTCAGTTTTTTTTTTTGGGAAATATGATGTATTTTACAAAACGAATAAACTAAAATGTAAATATGTATGTATGTAACTAAAAACAATTTGCATGGTGTCCAAAATGTTGTCAGTTAATAATTAAACCAATATGTGGTGAATATTAAAATGTCTTGAGTCTTTTTTAAGCATTCAGGAGGAATATTTTGCATTTCAAATAACCTGATAAATAGTAAGGTATAAATCTGGGAAACCAGTTGGCCATTCAAAAGCTTCAGCGACATTTAGTCACATACTTTCATTAAGCAGAAGCAACGACCTGTTACCTCCGCTTAGTAGACCTTTGATATTGGTCGTCCTTTATTCGTTCTAGACACGAAATATTTGCCATTACCAAAACGTAGCGCGCATACTAATTAGACACAATTTAACTAGATTTATATGGCACGTTAGTCTTTAATATATATGTCTATGTATATATACGTGTATTCCTCAAGGTGTCAAATGCGATATATAAAGTACAGGACTGATATCAAGTTACACATTGGTTCGAAGAACATTCAAACAACGACATCTCAACATGTTCAGACTTGTAAGTACATAAAAATCTTTAGCTGATAAAATGTTGTGTGGGTTCGATGAGTCACCGGAAAATTATATGAATCGTTTGTTATTGCAAACGTTGTAGATAAAAAATAAAAATAAACAAATATTAGGTAATCATTGCTATTTTGAGTGATATAGAGGCGTTATAAGATAATTTATATATCGTTAAAGTTAATATGTAAAATATATTTACTTTGTATAAGTATACTATCATACAAAAAGTCACTTTAGAGTTCAAGTCAATAAAAAAAATTAAACTAAATCCTTTGCTCAAAATTTTCAAAAATTTCTTTGACATCGTATTAATCTAATATATATAGGTATATTAATCTAATAATAATTTGAACGCTGTCAGGGGCAGTGGGACATATATGCTCCACCTATTTTTTACTCGTTTTTTTTTTCATATTTCTGACACCTTTTGCCCTATCTATAGGTACAAAAGTATTTTTTAGACTCTTGGGTACCTAATTTATGAAATTTTGGCGTCAAATTACAATAATTAATTTATTTAAATACTTGTTATTAACAATTAACATTAAAAAATGCTGTTGTTTCACTGAAAAATCAGTTCCTCGGTAACGCACATGGCTACAGTTCTGAAATTTATGTATTCTCCATATATAGGTTTATAACATTTTTTTTTTCAAAATTTTTTCGTCGTTCAGTTTTTTCAAAAAAAAAAATCTTCGAATTTTAGTATTTTTTTAAATATTTTTTATTATTTATTTATATATTTATTTACATATTTATATATTTATTATAAACTTTTGAAAAAGTACATTTAAACAACCATTTTGAATTTTGAAAATCTGACTTCGGATTCGTAATCAGCGACCCCAAAAACCCCAGTTGTCACTCTTATTTTTATAATAAGTGTTAAGGAAAAATGTGCCCCTGAAAGGGTTAAACTAAAAATAGTGGCGTAAATACGATGGGGATTAAGGGAGGAGTGAACAAAGAACTGTAGGTTTTATATGTATAGTAAATTATTTTATAAAATATATATAGTAAATGTAGTCTTATTTGTAGTTTTTTCCTTCCTGCAGTTCATCTACTGAATACAAAGACCACAATGACTTTATACATTTAGTATATTTAGTTTAATTATTAGACATAATTGTGAAGTAAACTCGGTAGATATTAAGGGAGGAGTGGATAAGGAACTGAGGGTCGTATCTTATTTGTAGTTTTTTGTTCCTTCTGTTTTTAGTACTCTGCAAATGTTTTTATGTTTTTTTTTTTTAGATGGCACCTGTTTGTAATTTATTTATTTTCCCAGACAGTTATTGCTATTCTCATCGTAGCCTCTGTCAGTGCTGCTCCAGCTGCAGATCCCAAACCAGCCCCGAAACCCCATTTTGTGACAGCGTACACTTCTGTCATTTCTGAACCACTTGTGGTAGAGGAGACGGTCCCTGTGGTCTACGAAAATTATGTCGTCCCCTCCGTTTATTCTGAATACTACGTAGATCACGTTCACTACGATCCTTACTACGAAATAATCTACTAAGAAGACCATTAAGTATATATATGTATATTGAACAGAGACGAATTTTATTTATTTGTAAATTATTTGTATTTATTCATCTGAGGAATCATAATAATAAAGAGTAATATGTTGAAAGCGTTGTGATTCTTATTTATGTTTAAATCTTGCACGACTTGTATAGTTGATTGAATGACATCCGATCACTATGGGTTGATTATCGTAGTTAGCATTTTTCTAACCAAGTTTTCTATTATCGGAAGTGTAATTTTGAAGGTGAAGAAGATTCTTCTGATAAATAAATAAAATGAGGTTTAATAATTCAACCTTAACCCGTCAAATTTAAACACACAGTAGACGCGTCCATTCCATTCTAACGTGAATAATAATCAGTGATCAAAAGGTGATTACAATGCTGAATTTAAATTGGGCTCGTCCCTCGAACGTCAACGAGACAATTGAATTTGTTTGACAAGATTACAAAGTGTCCCATAAATCAACTTTAAAACATTTAGATCCAATACGACTTTTGATGCGGGTAAGTGTTTAAATTGAAAATGATCAGTTCAAGTGTTTCAAATTATAACATTTAAATGTAAAACTTGGAATGTCCCTTAAAGGTTTCTGTAATATATAATTCTAACAATTATAGATTTGGAGTTAATTTGGTTAGCACCATCTGCAACTTGAAACTAACAAAAAAAAAACAGAAACGTTTATTAAACAGATACAGCTGTTGAGTTTCAAGTGATTACCTGTTGCCATTGACAGTGATTATAAATTATAGGCCAGCTCACAGTAAATAAACGCACTGGGAATAACCAAAAGTGTAGATGACGAAACTTCGAAAAATAGCATATGACAGTCATGTTAACGTGGTCGGTGAATTCAGTAAAACGGCCAGTCTTTAATATCCAGATATTAAAGACCAAATTTTATGAGAAAATGTATCCTTTCCATCCAGAAGAGGGTTCTTGTTTCCTTGATGGAAAGGTGTACATAGATTAATTGATTTTACAAATATCACTTTACTTTTTCTTAAGAGAAATGCACCAAAATGTTGTCATACTCATTAAATATTCAAAAAATGTTAACCTTGACTTAAGAATTGTATAGTAAAAATCGCAAAAGGCAAATTTGTTTGAGTCTAATTTGGGTTTGATTTGGAAAAAGTAATTTTACGTAAATATTTTTGGTATTCACTGGATATGTATTATTTTTTTTGTAATATAAATACAGTCAGCAGCGGAAGTCATCAGTCATCATATGCCCAGTTTTTGAGGGTTGTTTAAATTCTGAACATTTTTGTCCTACAATATTGGTTTTTGTTTCTGACAGGATCACATATTGTGAAATTCTGCGTCTACCTAATAAGCCCAAGTTGAAGGTCAAATGTCTATTGTGTGAAAATATATCGCTAAAAAAAAAAGTAAAACTGTGATGTTTTCAAAAAATCCGAAGATATTATATAATTTTCAGTTATTGGACTCGTGTTAAAGGGAAATCTTCAGAATATACAAGGTGTGTAAATTAAGTAATAGAAGTGATTTAAAAAAAAAATATTCGAATAGAATTACAATTCAGTATTGCCTCCTTCAAAATAACTTCCTTGGGAAGCCACACAGCGCCGGAGACGGTTCTTCCATTCCTCATAGCAGTGCTGGAACTCATATACTGGAATAGCCTCCAGTTGGTCGGTTACAGCCGTTTGAATGTTTTCTATGGCCCCAAAATGACGTCCCTTGAGGTGATTTTCAATCTCGAAAAGAGAAAAAAGTCACAAGGACTCAAGTCAGACGAATAACGGGGCTGAGGAGCCACAGGAATGTTTTTACTGGCTAAAAACTCGTTTACTTAATTGGCTGTGGGACAAGGCGCATTGTCGTGATGCAACATCCTGTTGTTGATGTTTGGTCTCACACGCATGGCCCTTTTTCGAAGTTTTTCAAGAACCGACGATCTGAACGCACTAGATCCCGCATTCTATCGACATTTTCATCGGTTCTTGAAGATGAAGGCCTTCCACTGCGTGGTTCTTCTTCAATCAACTCTCCTACTTCTGAGAATGTCTTAAACCACCGAAAAACCTGGGCTCTTGAAAAAACACTGAAAAAACACAATGTTGAAGTTTTGCAAAAAGTATCTGTTGCGCTGTGTCCAAGCCTGAAGCAAAACCTGATAGCACACCGTTGCTCAAAATTAATGTAACTCATTTTTAAAACGCAATAGAAAAAAACGGTTTACGAAAACAGTCACAAAGAACAAACAAATGACATCAACAAGTTCTAACTTGTACTGAAGGTGCATTACATGTTAACCTACCACCCTTCCAAGTCACGTCTCCGCAGTGTTGCTAGATCAGGCGCTACGTTGCCAGTCTCATTACTTAATTTACACACTTCGTATATCTGACTAGCTAAGTTACTTTTAAAGTTGAATTTAAAATATCATATATATTCAAATAAGCCCTGCATGCCACACATAATTCTATAACGAACTATAGCAAGGATGGTAGAGGTTCGATTTTTTGTGATGTTTTTGGTTTAACTTTAGAATTTTTTTCATTCTAAGACAATTTTTTCCAAAATAGATCAGTTAATCAGATAGACACTCCGGATTTGCCTTTAATATGAGTCCAAAAACTTTGAAAATGATTTAGTATTTTCAGTTATTCACATTTTTTTGGAAACATTTCAAACCTTCAAAAAAGTGGCTGTACGTTGAATTAATTATTGTTAAAAATATTTTATTTTTGATGACCCTGTGCAACTAGAGTTGCCACCTCCATGAAAATGACCCGGAGACTCCGGGTTTCCACGGAAGTATCTCCGGGCTCCGGGTTTCTTACGTTATTCTCCGGGTCAACTTTGAAATTGAAATTTGTATTTATAAATTTATATAATTGTGAATCATATGTAATAGTTCCATGTATACGTCGTTTAAAATATAGATTATTTGTTTGAATTCTGGCGCGTTTCTGTCTCTAGAGGGCAGTATCGGTACATAGTGCAATCTAGAGATATTAATTTAATGTTAAATTAATTAATTAAAATCTATTTAATTTATAAATTGTATTTATTACGTCACGAAGATCGTATTCAATACAATTCAATCAATTGTGTTCAATTGTGTTTCTTCAAAAAACACAGTTCGGCACAAAAATCGCCTTCTTCAAATATTGCGCGTAGCTTTACCCCCCTCCCCCCCTTCCGCCGCGGACACCAATCTCCGGGTCAGCGGTCTCTCTGAGGTGGCAACTCTATGTGCAATGCACCTCCTATCGCTTTATAAGCACCTAACTGAGTCGTCGTACTAACAGAAGCCTCAATTGCCAAATAATTTAACGGTATGGATTAAACGCCTAGTTTAATCTGAATTTATCGTGCATTAGCAACAATAAGAGCGGGTTCTGGCCAGGTCCTTTTTACGACCGACTTCACGTGAATTCCAAATTCGCCTCTTATGTGCGCATTTCCCGACGGATGTGACTCAACCCGATCCGACGATGATCGCTACGCGCTGTAACGAGAGTGAGATTGTAGCTGGTGACCCTTATTAAAACCGGGACAGGGCCGGCTCCATGCAAAATTACATTTACGTTACTTTTAAATTAAATATTTGCTAAAATGGTCTTATGTTATGCGTCTTGGTTTAAATTTATTTTAAACTAGCGACCCGCCCCGCCTTCGCACGGTTTACGACATCACATTAGAAACCTCTAAAATTATCAGTGTTTCTCTACTATATTATGCATGTATTATACATATAAACCTTCCTCTTGAATCACTCTATCTATTAAAAAAAACCGCATCAAAATCCGTTGCGTAGTTTTAAAGATCTAAGCATACATAGGTAGGGACAGACAGCGGGAAGCGACTTTGTTTTATATTATGTTATGATGTCGAAATATCAGCAATCTGAAAAAAATCCACAATTTGACTAACAATTTTAAACATAAGAGATACGAAATAAAAGAGGCTCAGTGAATCAACGTACATATATGTGTGTAGTATGTGTTAGTGAGAAAATTACAACAAATAAAAGAAACCCAGGTTATGTAAATGCAGTCTAAATTAGGATGGAATTTGATTAATAACTTGACAAAATCCAAATGCTGATAACAAATCAGCTGCGACGTTGACGGCACTGTACATGTATTTAATCTGATCGTGCAAATCAGCAAATGTTAAAAAAATTGTTCTCCAGATTGAATGCACTAACAACTCAGCGGTTCATGTTGTCAAATGAGTTTTCCAATTGTTGGGGGTTATGTCAAAAAACTCTTTCAAATAAATCCTTCCGTACGTTCACCGTCATCGTAACTTATTGATAAAGGATTCTAATAAATAATTGCGATATATTTCAGCGGTTACGGTTTGCTTAAAAAATATAGGTCCGATGATTCGCCTTTTTTAGAACCGCTAGTCATTTACAAGTTGTGTGTAAATAGTTACAAGGTTAGGGAACTGTTTTGTGCACTGATTCATTGAGTATTGAGTAAGTATTATTTAAGTGGAAAAGTGTTAGGTGTATTGGAACTGCCAGCTAATGTATATATTGCAATTTAAGCTCATACAAGTGTTACATATATTTTAATCTGAGTTTATTTAATATTGCTTTTTTATATCTCAGTATTTGAAAATCTTTGACAATTAAACAAGTAGACCTTTTTTTTTTACAAGATGGCAGTCGAAGTTATACATCTAAACCTCTCAAATCGAAGAAGTGTCTGGATCAGTCATAATTGGTTGGTTGGTCATAATTACTGTAATGATAAATGATTTGAGACGTTGTATGAGAACAGAATTTTAGCAACTCTTTACCTCACCTTTTCACTCAAATTTACGTAAAATTTTCGAAATTGCAGTAAGAACTTGTTTAGTTTTACTCACTAGAGTACCTACAATGGACCCTGTTAAATACAGTCCAGTAGGCAGATATTTTTATCTGTTCTTGAAACATATAGGGCTAGTTTTGACGGTTCCCTTTGTATTTTTTGCGTATAACACAATGCGCGGGGTCCATAGAGCTGAAACCGTCCGCTAATTTTTTAAATTTGTGAAAAAGAACGTATTTTTTTTCACATTTTCGCTTATATCTCCGTTCCTTGGCATATTTTATATAGCATATGCATATAAGAAGTTGTAGCCTATTGAATTTCCAAAATTTTAAGCCCAACCCAAAGTCTCCAAGTGCTATTGTTAACTTGCAAATGACTGCTGAAGTTGAAAAAGTGTTTTTTTTCACCATTTTTTTTACTTCGCAAAGTGGTGCGCTATGATCACGAAATTATTTGGAAGGACTGCTGTTTGTAGTATGAAGTTACAAAAAAAATCATTTTTTGACGCTTTTTTATAATAACTTGAAAGTACGCTTCAAGACGCGTATTTTAAACAAAAAATGAGCGTCAAGATATTATAGTCACAATTCCGAGAATTTTCAAGCCGCAATCTAAAACATATACATAGGTATAGTCGCGTCAAAAAAGGTAGTCGCGTAGAAAACGTTATAAAACTGGCCGAAATTAATATTTTTCAAAATCTCAAAAAGTCTCGCAAACTTGAAGAGATTTATGATTTTTCCATCCAAATCCGGTCAATATCTTACAATAAACAAAGAAATGGCGTTATTGTTAATTAAGGCTTGCAAAAAAAATGCGATCGTTAATTACTCGAAAAGTTATTAACGGATCGAGCTGAATTTTTTTTGTAACTTCATACTTTCGTATTTCGATTTCGTCGCATTACTTGCGAAGTAAAAAAATGATGAAAAAGCACTTTTACAACTTCAGCAGCCATTTGCAAGTTAAGAATAGCATTTGGAGACTTCGGGTTGGGCTTAAAATTTTGGAAATTCAATAGGCTACAACTTCTTATAAGCATATGCTATATAAAATATGCCAAGGAATGGAGATATAAGCGGAAATGTGAAAAAAGACGTTTTCTTTTCACAAATTGTTAATTTAGAAAATTAGCAGACAGTTTCAACTCTACGGACCCCGCGCATTGTGTTCTACGCAAAAAAATTAATAGTAAACCGTCAAAACCACCCCTATATGTTTCAAGAGCACTTTTTGATGATTTTAGCTCCCTTCCTACTGGACTACTAATATTATTTAATTTACATTTCAAAGCGTTTATTTTTCCGTCTCCTGTCCTGAGGCCTGTCCTGGAGGTACCGGCGGGCGAGCTGCACAGCTCAACCGGAACATCCGCCCGCTTCCACGGCCAACTATGTATATATATGTAAATAACTCTTGTAAAACTAACTCGTTACTACTAGACATTCGACACGGTCAACAGAACATAATAAGATACGTGTTTATTATTTACAACTGGTCTATAAAAAAAGAGTTAAATTAACCACTGTGTGGTCGGGTCATTTACTGATGCGAGCATGAGTAATAATAATAATAATAAAACAAGTCTCAAGTGTGGGTTAAAACATGCTGCGCAGATACAAAAAGTCGTGTACATATTTTACCAGCCAAGTTGTCATCGTTGGGAAGGAGATAATTGAAATTTCGGTGGTGTTGTTGAGGCGGTGTGGTATAATTTTGGTTCACCCTCTATTTGAAAAATATTACCCCTAGCTTGATATGTATGTAATGTAAGCGTAAGAATAGTATTTTTGTACTAAACCGCCCGTAAATAAAGACATTTATTATTATTATTATTATTATTATATAAGTACGGTGGCGGTGGGCTATAAGGTGCGCTGGTGCGCGCGCACTACCGACAATTTAGCATTAATAATTTTATTTAGTAATTAGTGGATGCCTTCTTAATTGATCGTCTTTCCGCATCCCTAGCGTTAATACCATCTCAATATTATTTGGCCGCAGCGTTACGAATCCACTAGACGCTAGGTCTCTATCTCCAACGCCAATGGTTTCCGATCGCGGCACGGGAATCGGCAATACGATTTGCTTTCGTGCAAATACGAAAAAGCGAACGCGTATTGTTACTGCTTGCCCCTCCACAATGAGGAAAAGTAGTGGGCGAATCCTATAGATATGATGTGCGGAGTTTAAGAGCGCACGAGGGTGACAGAAGTCAGAATCGATTAGTTTGTGAATTGTTTTCTTACATCGGTGTTTTATCGCTCACGTTTTATAAATATAAACTCGGGTTTTCGGTTAGAATCTAGTTTGGAATAATGAATTCTATCCAAAACTTATTAAAAACTTCATTTACTAGCTTGAGTTTGGAGGAAAAAGTGCAAATTGAAACTCTAGGTAGGCCAACTCCACAAATTAATTTAAAATTAGCCGCGAAAGAAAAAAAATAAACAATTTGTAAGAACATTTAATAATGACATTTAAAAAACATTTGTGGTTAAGTGGATGCGATGTATTAAACGCAGTGTTTTGTTTTCCGTGTGTTTTGTTTGGCGGAGAAACACCTTGGACCAAAACTGGAGTAACGGATTTAAATCACATAAACGAGAAAATAAAAAAACATGAAAATCCTGCTGGACACATGAATAATGTTTTGAATTTAGCCATGCTAGGCACTGCAAATATTGCGACAATGCTCGATTCTGCTCATCGACGAGCAGTGGCAGCACACAATGAATCGGTTTCAAAAAACAGGTATGTTTTAAACATTATTATTAACTGTATTCGTTTTTGTGGATAATTTGAACTGGCCCTAAGAGGACACAATGAATCGGAAACATCATCCAATCCAGGCATTTTTCGTGGGTTGATTGATTTCAGTGCCGAATTAGACGAGGCTATGAAGTATCATTTACAAAACGCGGCGGCTTTTAAAGGAACTTCTAATACTTGTATAGACAAAACGAGCTACTTCGGTGCATGCTTGAAGTCACGATGAAATAACAATTGAAATTAAAAAATCCAAATTATACAAAGAAAATTAGGTAAGTTTTCAAATTAATAAAGTTCATAAGAATAACCTTAATATGAGATAAATATTTATCTCATATTAAATATAACATATAAATATTTATCTCATATTAGGGATATTCTTATGATTATTGTTATTTTTATGTATGGTGCACCCCCAATCGTAGGATCACGCACCGCCACTGTATAAGTATATAATAAGTAAGTCGTTCCGTTTTGTAGTCATATTTTTGCTAGTTGGCGGGCAAATGAAAATGAACGAAGTTATGCAACGAGCACTATCTATCGTAGGTTAATTAATTAAATTACCCAGGATAATAATAATTATAGTTAATTAAAAAGTATTTGTTTTTTTTCTTGTGTGCTAATTGGGCCCCAACCTTTTACTGCTACAAAGGTCGCATTTAATGGTGATTACATTTATTATCTAGGTAAATTATCTTTATTATACGATTTACATTAACACTGTGAAACGTGTTTTTTTTTTCATAGAGTGATAAATGAATTCAATCAAATTAATCACAGTTTTTTAATCTGTTAGTAGAGGAAATTGAAACTGCATAAATAACGAACCAGTTGAGAGTAGCGCCAGTTTAATAAAATAACTACAATATAATTAATTGGTAGTTTGTATTTATTTGCATTTTATTCGTATTGGTAGGCTATTACAATACATACAGAATGTTTTCAAAAGTGGGGCTATCCTTGTAACTGCAACTAACTATAACGGGCGTTAAAAATTTTAATAATCAATAGTCTTTTTGTAAACGTAATGGAGATAATTATGCAAAAATATTTGAGGCCGATCCTGTTCAAGTTTTTCTGATCCACATTTCTTCCTAACTATTGGATATACAGGAGGGGAAACTGTTAGACATAAATAATATTAACATGAACAACGTAATTATTGATTCACAAGACGTGGTTTGTCGTACATTATTTAACAATTCAAAGGATTATGCTCGAAAGCAAATACATACATATGTATATTAAAACAGACTAGTGACAAATTACACCATGTTATATGTGTACTTCCATGTAAATACATACCTACATGAAATTTATGATCGCATACGAAACAACTATGTACGTTCTGTACATATAATGTGTACAATTTTAGAAAATGCATATAAGTAAACAATGTTATTACATCATTTTGTTAAAAGTATAAATATATAGGTAGGTACTTACCTACTAAGTTGTCTTATAATTTTTTTTTAAAAACTTATGGGGGAAAACTAAGGGGAAAATTATGGAATTTAGGAATTACAATTTATTTCTGTTTCAAACCACTGACGCTTAATGGGCAAATTCATATTTTTAAATAAAAAATCAATATTTTGGACTCAAAATGGCCAATGTAAGGTACTTTTGTCTCCATTTTCCATTTTTGAAGTTCGTTTTTGCATACAATCCCTAGAAAATACAAAACCAACCCATAATATAGGGTAAATGTTTAATACATTTTTTTAAACGTTACTGCATATAGGAAAGATTTCACAGGGAATTTAAAATAATAGATAAGTTTTCTATATTTCTATGAAGGTAAAACAATCATATACATATGTATGTGCAAATTAATTGTACTCACCCTTTCCGGAGGGTGTATTTAGGGGATGGAGGGATAGGTTTTGGACAGAAAGGAAGAAATGAATATTGGGGGCTCAAATGGCCCCTATATGGATTTTATGTCTCCCTCTCCATTTATGAATTTCCTTTCTACTTATAACCCTTAAAATATCTCAATTTTTAAAAAAGTCTCAATTCTTTTTAAAATGTTACTGCATTTATTAACAAAATTACTGAGCATTTAAAATGTCAGAAGGTTCATTCCTAAAGATAAAATAATCATATATATGAAAATTAATTTTAATTTTTTGCTCCGGGGGCTGTACTTAAGGAATGAATGGTTGCTTTTGAGTATAACAGGAAAAATGACTATTAAGGCCTAAAGTGGCCTCTATTAGGTGCTTATGTTTCCTTTGTTCATGTATGAGGTGTTTTTACGTACAGCAGTTTAAATCAAAATTTCATAAATTTCCCCTATATAATAAGTTTTTAACAAATTATAATGGGAAAGCCTAATTTAATAGCTCAAATTCTATAAAATCCAATAAGTATTTTACGTTGGTCTCGGGGGGGGGGGGAGCAAAAAAATGCCATATTTTTAACATTATTCTTTATAACCTTATTTAATTGTCAAAGCTGTCACCTTATATGACAACCATTATTTATTTTACAATTGTGACAGTCAGTTGTCAAAACTTTAACATGACTGGAAAGCTTCGACATGACCACTCTATTTCATCTCTCTCTCATTTCTATCTCTCTCGTTCATAGCAAGATTTGATGATGTTTTTTTTTTGGATGTCTCTTTATATGGTAACCTATTTAACTTTGACAATATTTAAGTTTGACCCTAAGGACGTTATTTCCCGCTCACAAATCGCTGAAGTTGTGACAGATAAACCTTAAAAATATTCTGGTCAGCGAATACTGCACATAATAAACAATAATTACATAACAATAATAATAATATAAGAAAAATAAGTAAAAGAAACGCAATTTTTAAACTATAATACCTTTCTAATGTAACTAGTTCCTTTTTTAAAAAAAGCTCTGGATTATATCGTTAATTATTATTAATTATAATTTTACGGTTAAATTCGTGTTAAACAATATACACTTTTTCAGACTGTGTAAAAAAAAAACAAGGAACTTTATTCCAGTGCACTTTCATGTTGTCGCATTTTATTTCATTATGTACACCTGCTGTAATATATCAATTTTTTTAGTTTTTCTGTTAACGCTTGTTTTTTTGTAGCACGTCCCGTTCAATAAGAACAAAGCTTCTGTTATATCCTTACGTTATTTCATTTAAAAAAGGGTATTTATACCTTTACCAGCATCCGGAATTAAGTATTATCCCACTTTTATTAAGTCATATTCATATCATGTCACAGAATACACGATTTATCTATGTTAGTCACTACTCAATTCTATTATATTTATTATTATTATTATTATTATTTATAAGTTCAGTGGTCGTCGTTTTATAGGATTTGCAGCTGGTAGAGAGATCACGTTACTTTTCTTCTTCACAGCACAAGACGGCTCATCATTAAACCTGACTTCTGTGAAAGATAACAAAACACCAGCTGACATAACATAGTGAAACACTGTGAGTCATCGACATACATAAATCCGTAAGTACTAGTAAACCGATTTATGACACGGTCTTTAAAAAACAAACACCACTAAATATGTGAAAGGGGCCATTATAAACTTCTAAACTACTTTACCGATACATAGTAGTGAAAATGTACGATCCTTTTGATCTGATGATTACACGAAATTTAAATGTATTTAGACGCGGGTACTAGTACTCAACTCGTTTTGTTTTTACGGATTAAATAACAGATACATTAACGAATGATAGTGTTGGTATCGTGCCCATTATGAACAGGATTGCGATGTAATCAACAAGATATACAGTAGGGTGGTCCAAAAAAATTTGTTCTTCTGGCCCTAGACTTAAATCATAGTATTTGATTATTATTTATTACTAATTCCAGAAGATTAGCTCGTTTAATTAAGTTTTAGAGGTCGCTCATTGGTGTTTTATTTTCCCATTCAAATTACGTTCAACGCTGCCATTACCGACACTGAAAATGTTTTATACTATCCCCGACTACCAGAAAATAATATGAGCTGCCATAAATTTCTTTAATTGTTCTCGAAACGGCACCACGAACGAATAATGACGCAATTCCCATGTAATTTGAATGGGAAAATAAAACATCAATGAGCGACCTCTAAAACTTAATTAAACGAGCTAATCTTCTGGAATTAGTAATAACTAATCAAATACTATGATTTAAGCCTAGGGCCGGAAGAACAATTTTTTTGGACCACCCTAATATACAGTGACGAAAAATGCAAGCCTTTGAGAAAGTGCTGTAAAGATAACACTTTTTAGTGTTATTGTTTAGTTATAGTATTATTATTGTTAGGTGAATTAAAAGAATTGCCACTGAAGCGTCAGGTGGTTGGTCTATAATGGAGTATACTGGATTTTCCCCAATGTTGTCCCGAATGTTTTGCAATACGTCCTCTTATATCTGGCCAACATATTTCGTTCTTAGGGTGGTTGGATTTAAGTATATACATTTTTTAGGAATTGTGGGATTCTTCAGTTGATGTAACGGAATATCATTAGCCACAAAGGTTACCGTGAGGCTTCATATCATATAATCTTGTGAAATTTCCCTCGCGTTGTATTTCGTTACTGTAAAAAATGGCCCAATCTGATCATCCTCCGCTAAGCCGACTCTGTTCCTTAGGGAAGTCTGCCAACCGATTCCCGCTTAAGTTTGGGTTATTTTTGACTGTCGCTCGGTTAATTTACAGCGGCGCTTCTTATTCATCCCGGTCCTTTGTGCGTTTCTCGCCATTTAACATAAAAATAGACGGTCGTTCCTAGTGAATGCACTTTGTTGTAACACTTCTGGAAACTGCCAATACTACGCCGCAGTCTATTAAATAGAAAAATCGACTCGGCCGCCCTTTGTGCTGACCCGGGCAAGGAAGGGCTAATGGCTTTCTCGGGAACTTGATTGGCCGACTCTCTTTACGGCTTTCGGTTCTCAGTCAAGACTAAATAAAACAGTTTTGTCGGCATTGTCGAATCGTTCCGAAAAGGTAACGTTGAATGAATAGAATAAGACCTCTTGGCGCCTGTTTCTTATACAACGTGTTCGCGAAATACGTACCTTTGTTTATCAAGAACAGTAAACGTACACATACGAGGTGTGTAAATTAAGTAATGAGACTGGCAACGTAGCGCCCGATTTAGCAACACTGGGAGACGGGACTTGGAAGGGCGGTAGGTTTATATGTAATGCACCTTCAGTACAAGTTTGAACTTGTTAGAGTCATTTGTTTGTTCTTTGTGACTGTTTTCGTAAACCGTTTTTTTTTTCTAGTGCGTTTTAAAAATGAGTGATTAACTTTGAGCAACGGTGCGCTTCAAACTTGGACACAACGCAAAACATTTTCGGTGGTTTAAGGCATTCTCAGAAGGAACCGTGGATAGAATACAGGATATTGTGTGTTCAGATCGTCGGTTGACGACAAGAATGATCGGGAAAGTGTTAAATTTGAATCACACCACTGTTCATCATATTCTGACCAAAGAATTGGGAATGCGAAAAATCTGCGCAAAAATTGTTCCAAAAAACTTTTCGCAGGAACAAAAGGACATCAGGAGAGAAAGGGGTTTTGACTTTTTGGAATCGATTGAAAAAGATCATCATTTTATGGAACGCATCATTACTGGTGATGAGATTTGAGTGTTTGAGTACGACCCCGAACCCAAGCTCCAAAGCATGGAATGGCACACTTCAAGCTCTCCAAAAAAAGCAAGAATGAGCAAGTCGAATATCAAATTCATGCTGATTTGCCTTTTTGATTGCCAGCCAGGGAATTGTCCACAAAGAGTTTGTGCCTCCAAGCCAAAGAGTAAATCAACACTTTTATAGAAAAATTTCGAAAAAGGGTCATGCGTGTGAGACCGAACATCAAGAACAACTGGATGTTGCATCACGATAATGTGCCTTGTCACACAGCCATTTCAGTAAACGAGTCTTTAGCCAGTAAAAACATTCCTGTGGCTCCTCAGCCTCCTAATTCGTCTGACTTGAGTCCTTGTGACTTTTTTCTCTTCCCGAGATTGAAAAATCACCTTAAGAGACGTCATTTTGGGACCATAGAATACATTCAAAAGGCTATAACCGACCAGCTGAAGGCTATTCAGGTACATGAGTTCCAGCACTGCTATGAGGAACGGAAAAACCGTCTCCAGCGCTGTGTGGCTATCCAAGGAAGTTATTTTAAAGGGTACAATACTGACTTGTAATTCTATTCGAGAAAAAAAAATGGAATTCTATTCATTACTTAATTTACACACCTCGTATGACACCATACTGTAATTTTAGGAACACCCTGTATAACACGGTCTAGTTTCACAATTTCTTGTCTCATATGCTAGGAACATAATATTTTTTGCAGATTACAATTTCCTTTAGTCGTACGAATTAAATGGGGTGGTAAAGATGAAACAATCACACCACCGTGTACATAATGTAGGTCAAATGGTACAACACCTTCTCAAGTCAAGAAATTATTCATAATTATGGGGTAGCGGTGCGTGGTTTATTAATCGATAACTTTATTTACCACGTACGACATGCAGTTTATGTTGTTCATTAAAACGTCGAGAAATACTCGCTGAAATGTTTACCGTAAAATTTCTCGCAGCCTCACTTAATGATATTCGCTATTTGTTTTTTCTTCTATTTTTAGATTTACTCAAACAGATACGCCTTCTGCTAATGGCTTACGATAAATACGACTGCACGGTACTTTCGATGTAATTCAAACAGTTTGAAATAATCTGCAGTACCCTGTTTTACTGAAAATCGCGCGATTTGGTTTGTCTTTTTCAAGCGAGTTTTTTTTTGAGCATTTTTGTTACCGTTCGGATGGCAAACATGCTCGGATATGGCACAATTCACGTTAATCTTTCGGATAGTCATAATATAATTAATCTCTAGCACCATATTGCTGAAAGTAATTTGTAGCAAATATGTTAGCATTTTTGTATACCGTATGTGTACAACAGATATCGGCTGGTTGTGAAAAAAGACAAATGCTACACTTCTCGTTCTAACGACTAGCGTAGGTGGTGAGAGGGCCGGTCTTATTCTCTCGGTTTAAGGCATTCTCAGAAGGAAGAGAGTCGATTGAAAATGAACCACGCAGCGGAAGGCCTTCATACTCAAGAACCGACGAAAATGTCGATAGAATACGGGTTCTTGTGCGTTCAGATCGTCGGTTGAACGAGTTAAATTTGAGTCACACCACTGTTCATCAAATTTTGACTAACGAATTGGGGATGAGAAAAATCTGCGCAAAAATGTTTCCAAAAAACCTTTCGCAGGAACAAAAGAACATCAGGAGAGAAGGTTGTCTTGACTTTTTGGAATCGACTGAAAATGATCTCCATTTTAAGGAAGTTCAAAGTCTCATTGTTACTGGTGATGAGACTTGGGTGTTTGAGAACGACCCGGAAACTAAACGCCAAAGCATAGAATGACACACTTCAAGTTCTCCAAGACCTATAAAATATTCATCAAGAACAACTGGATGTTGCATCATGACAATGCGCCTTGTCACCTAGCCATTTCAGCAAGCGATTTTTTAGCCAGTAAAAACATTCCTGTGGCTCCTCAGCCTTCTTATTCGTCTGACTTGAGTCCTTGTGACTTTTTTCTCTTCCGAGATTGAAAAATCACGTCAAGGGACGTCATTTTGGGACCATAGAAAACATTCAAACGGCTGTAACCGACCAACTGAAGGCTATTCCAGAATATGAGTTCCAGCACTGCTATAAGGAATGGAAGAACCGTCTCCATCGTTGTGTGGCTTCCCAAGGAAGTTATTTTAAAGGAGACAATACTGAATTGTAATTCTATTCGAGTAAAAAAAATAAAGTTACTCTCATTATTTAATTTACACACCTCGTATACTCAGTGACATGGAATATCAATTATAACTGACATTGATTTTTTTGGCGGATGGCTGCAATTTTTACAGAAAAATGACAAAAACCGAGCCATTTTTTTTTAATAAAGTGTTGAGGAAAGTGAAAAGATTTTGATATGTTTTTCCGTCTCCAACTACTTCCAATTGTAAATTTCAGATACCTCAGTGTTCAATTCATTTTTTAAGAGAAATATGAATTTATTTAAATCATTTATTTAGTAATTTATTTATTAACAGATAATATAAGTTTAAATAATGTAAAATAATGTTCCCAAGTTAAAAGACACAATGTCGGAATATGTAAACTGTGAGGGCAAATACACATTTCTAATTTAGCACACCTTACTATTCTACCTTCTCATTGTCAGTCGAGCAGAGTGTCTGACAAAGGACAGCCTAATGCGTATACATATATTTGGCCCGTCGCAGGGCCATTATTATAATAGGGCAAACCGAGCGTCGCATCTCGAGGAGAGAAAATAAAAGAAAAATGGGCTGTTAACCTGTTTGAGGTGCCCTGACGAGGACCTGTTTCACAGCGTGGTGCAGGATTTAATGTTTTTTTGATGAAGTGGCTCTTTTTCAGGTGGACAATGGAGTGGAGGAGAACTCGCATCGACACAGGCTGGCACACGGATTTTTTTTTTAATATGCATGATTACGGGTGGAGATAACGTTAAGAATGCTTTACAATAAAACGTAAAATATCACAATTTGTATGTTTAAAAGCGTAAAAATTAGTTAGAACAGTGATCAACTATTTAATTATAATTAGCCATTTGTTGAATGTTTCCTTGAAAAACCATTGTATTTATTTTTCTAGAGAATACGAAGTGTATAAATTAAGTAATGAGACTGATTTAGAATTACAATTCAGTATTGTCTCCTTCAAAATAACTTCCTTGGGAAGCCACAGAACGATGGAGACGGTTCTTCCATTCCTTATAGCAGTGCTGGAACTCATATTCTGGAATAGCCTTCAGTTGGTCGGTTACAGCCGTTTGAATGTTTTCTATGGTCCCAAAATGACGTCTCTTGACGTGATTTTTCAATCTCGGAAGAGAAAAAAAGTCACAAGGACTCAAGTCAGACGAATAAGAAGGCTGAGGAGCCACAGGAATGTTTTTACTGGCTAAAAACTCGTTTACTGAAATGCCTGTGTGACAAGGCGCCTTGTCGTGATGCAACATCCAGTTGTTCTTGATGTTTGATTTCACACGCCTGACCCTTTTTCGAAGTGTTTCAAGAACCTCTCTGTAAAGGTGTTGATTTACTGTTTGATCTGGAGGCACAAACTCTCTGTGGACAATTCCCTGGCTATCAAAAAAACAAATCAGCATGCATTTGATCTTCAACTTGCTCATTCTTGCTTTTTTGGGTCTTGGAGAGCTTGAAGTGCCATTCCATCTTTAGCGCTTGGTTTCCAGGTCGTACTCAAACACCCAAGTCTCATCACCAATAATGACACGTTCCATAAAATGGGGATCATTTTCAATCGATTCCAAAAAGTCAAGACACCTTTCTCTCCTGATGTCCTTTTGTTTCTGCGAAAGGTTTTTTGGAACCATTTTGCACAGATTTTTCCGTATTCTATAGACATTTTCATTGGTTCTTGAAGATGAACTCTCTTGAAAAAACACTGTCTTCTTATGCGTGTTGAAGTTTTGCAAAAGTATTTGTTGCGCTGTGTCCAAACCTGATAGCACACCGTTGCTCAAAATTAATGTCACTCATTTTTAAAACGCTCTAGAAAAAAACCGGTTTACGAAAACAGTCACAAAGAACAAACGAATGACTTTCAAGTTCAAACTTGTACTGGAGGTGCATTACATGTTAACCTACCGCCCTTCCAAGTCTCGTACCCGCAGTGTTGCTAGATCAGGCGCTACGTTGCCAGTCTCATTACTTAATTTACACACCTCGTATATTTTCCTATTAAATAATAATTATTTTAGAGCTTTGATCATATAGGATGTTATGTGAGTGGACGTCATACTTGAAAAAGATGATATAATAAAATAGATCAAAAGGAACAATTTGTACATAATCTACCTCTCTATACAGTGCTAGTCAAAAGTCATATCTCTTGAACGTTTATACTTACACTAATGAAATTTGGAAAGTGAAAATAAACGCATATAAGCTTCACTACTAGTGGTAACGGGTGACGTAATCGTCAAATATGACGTCATAAGGCCACTGTGCCCAATAATTTTAAATGGGACCTTATTGCAACTAAAATATTTAAACGGGGTCAAAAATTTAACTTTTACAATTATTTTCGTCGCTTTAATCACCCTCTGAAGATGTTAACATCAGTAACGAGACGCGCGTGGAGCATAGAAGTGTGTTTCGGTTCCGGTACTGGTTGAAAGAATATTTAAATTTGTGTTTGAACATCACGCTAGATAAAACTAACCGAATTCAGTCTCCATCTGAGAAAACTCCATCATATATTGTTTTGCCAACCTTCCGTATCGTCCGGAGTAAATTAGCTCAAGATGGAATATTTGAGATATTTCTCGGTCCTTTCCCAGGACCGTCGCTCGGGTGATTCCGATCGAAAGAATGAATGCGCGCCAGTCCGGACAAAAAAAAAACTCCGGCTCTTTTTTACCGTCGAATTCCATTGTCTGTATACGACCTGTAAAATTAATTAGGTAATAATTTAGCGCGAAATATACTCGAGTCAAGGATGCTACTCGATCGGGTTGGGAGGGAGATGGTGCACCTTTTGTTACGACTTCTAGGTTATGTAACGATGCGATCCTTCACGGATTGGTAGGCGATGCTGACGCGATGTACATCGGAGATTTGCGAAAGTATGCAATCGTTACATGAGTTACATACACTACACTGAAACTTTCAATATTATTTTTATCATAGGGGTCTCAAGCTTTCAAATCGTTGTCGAGAATTCAAATTTTGACCTTAACCCGTTTCGGCCGAAAACGTCACTCCCGTTACATCGCTCTTCAGCGCCTCATAACTAATACTATTTGCCACAGAAAAATTTGACAGGGACATATTTTTGAAGTTTGAGACGTGCCCTTTCCGATGGTGTCCATGAAATTCCTCCAAAAAATTATTAATTATGGAAAAATGCAGTTAAAAAAAAACACGATTTTTTTGCACATTTTTTTTAATCAAATTTTCAAGGGGTTCCGGTCTGCAATGGACCTGGAACCTTACTAATCGGTGGAATAAATGGTTGAACTCTAAGTATACGTGGTTTAAAGATCGATTTTTTTGCCTTATACGTTCAAAATGGCGCCTGAACTGCAAAATTTTTGCGTAAATATTCAAGAATTTTTTATTGGAAAATGATGCGATTTTACAGAAAATTGTCAAGAATAAAAAGTTCTTAAAAGCACTCATTGAATGCACCAGAATTTTTTTCATTTTTTGAACACCTTTTTGGATTTCATAATTTTCGCAAAATTTAAAAAATTAAAACATTCTGAAAGAAGTGCAGTTGAATGATTGAATGATTTTAAGAACTTTTTCTTCTTGACAATTTATAGTAAAAATGCATGGTTTTCGAGAAAAAAATTCTAAATATCAAATAGTATCGAAATTTAGAAATTTATTTATCGAAAACAATGCATTTTTTCAAAAAATTGTCAAGAATAAAAAGTTCTTAAAATCACTCAGAGAATGCACTGGAATTTCAGATTTTTTAAGCAATTTTTTAAATTTTGCAAAAATTGACAATTTGCAAAATCCAAAAAAGTTGCTCAAAAAATTTAGAAAAATGATCCCACTGCAATCATTGAGCGATTTTAAGAACTTTTTATTCTTGACAATTTTTTGTAAAAGTGCATCATTTTCCAATAAAAAATTCTTGAATCTTTACGCAAACATTTTGCAATTCAGGCGCCATTTTGAACGCATTTTGAACGCCACTTTAAACCACGTATACTTAAAGTTCAAACATTTATTCCACCGGTTAGTGCGGTTCCAGGTCCATTGCGGACCGGAAACCTCTTGAAAATTTGATTAAAAAAAATGTACAAAAAATGAATTATGGAACGGGCCATTACGGGTGCTGAGACTTCATTCCTGTGGCTCCCCAGCCTCCTTACTCGCCTGCCTCGAGTCATTGTGACTTTTTCTCTTCCCGAGATTGAAAAATCACCTTAAGGCACGTCATTTTGGGATCATAGGAAACATTCAAACGGCTGTAACTGACGAGCTGAATGCTATTGTGGTATATGAGTTCCAGCACTGTTATGAGGAATGGAAGAACCGTCTCCAGCGCTGTATGACTTCCCAAGGAAGTTATTATGAGAGAGATAATACTGAATTGTAATTCTATCCGAATAAAAACATTAGTCTCATTATTTAATATACACACCTCGTTTGTTTAAATTGTCAGTGCCTACTTTGGGGTCAAATTTCGTTGAAAACCTGTTATATGAATTCGTTTTGATTGCATTTAAATTAATCGAATAACAAATTGGGACTCGATTTAAAATGAATGCTCGAGAGTGCAGAGGTCGCCACGTGTACACATTTACATAAACGTATATATTAAATCGTCATTTTTGCATAACTATGAAACGTAAAATCCTCGTAAAACCGTCACTGTCGACATGGAGCGACAGTTGCGTTCAAATCGACAAAATCTGGGAAAGCCTTTTTTTGTGTACTGTAATCTTGTTATTCAAATTGGCTAATTCAAAGTGAATTACATCGGAATCCGCTTTAAACATTGAAAACATACAGACCGAAACTAATTTTATTCGGTCCCATTTATATTCGGCTAATTTTCGCGACGAACGATTTATTCTGACAATCCAGCTCTCCATTCACAGAAGTAAATTGGTTTTTGGTCCTGGCCGTGCACCCAAATATACGTCCAAGTGAAATTGGAGGCAAAACCAAACCCGTTCGATATTCGATCATAAAACATGGTTAGTTTGCACCATCACGAAAAAAAAAATAAAATATGGCCATCAACAAAGTCAATGTTTTTGTTTTAGATATGTTAGAATAAATATATCACTAGAAGTAGTTAAACTTAAGATCGACTTAAATGAAAGACTGATAAGTCACTTTTTAAGCTACTCACCACTTCACTTCACCAATCACACTAAACCACACCGTAAGAGAACAAATGGCTGTCAACTATTGTTGCCACTTTATTATGATTCATCACCTGTGGACGTCAGTTTCTTGTTTGTGAACTCCTAATTTATATTTTCATGTATGACAACAATCAGTAGATCACAGATGACCGTGTTGTTATCTACAAGTTATGTTAAGTTTAATTTTGATAGCTGTTTGCATCGGCGTAGCTAGCCTCAGTTTTTCAGGGGGGCATGGCCCCGGTACGTTGGAAAAAAAAAAACAATTTTAATAGGCAAGGATTGCACCAGGGCTGTAGCTAGTTCGCTACTGCTGTCGGGGCCTTACTTTTTTATAGCCAGGGCATGTCTTAAATATTTGGGACCGGGGCAAGGGGGCACTCGGAAAAAATAAAGGTGCGCCGAAATATCGCCGCAGGCAGAATTCAAAATTTCATGGTCACGCGTTTTCCTGGCATTTCAGAATTTCAATTAAAAAATCGTTTATGCAAAAATATAGACTTTCCCAAGAATAATTTTTGAACCGGCCATAAAAATAATATAAACCTTGGTCGGGGGCTCACCGAGAAAGTTAAGGTGATTATGTCTATAGAAAATGATTACACTGGCGCCGAATGCGAAAATTTTCCAGATTTTAAAATATGTTTTGTTTTATATTTTTTTGAAAAATAAATAAATGGAATGGAACAATGGAAAGTTTTAATAATTGTAATCTAGTTTTACAAAAAAATAGTAAATATTTATTAGATTTTCGTCTCTATTTTTAGAAGTCTTATGTCAGGGCGAAATTCCACCGCCCCCACCTGGCTACGGCCCTGGATTGCACGCTCTTCTACATACTTATATAAAATAAGATTATTCTATGAAAAAATATAAGTAATTTCAGATACTACTTTTTTTTATACGCAGTTTTTTTATTATAATGTTTTTATTAGAATCTTAGAATCTTTCAGGGGGGGGGCCAGGCTCCCCCCTGGCTACGCCGATGGCTGTTTGACTATATTTATTATGTTAAGAGCAGAATTCTATAATCAGGAGAATAACAATCCTCCTTCTGTTCACAGCAGCCCACACTCCAATCTTTTGTGTGTACAGTGAAGTTTGAATATAATAGTGAGGGTTGTCTTCATTCCAAAGTCTTATATTCTGAGTTACAGTTTCCATCGAGTCTACTGCCATTTCTAAAATAAATTTCAAGTAACACACGTGCTCTTCATTAAAAATGAAATCCATTGTTTGATATATTTTTCCATTTCTTATTTTTATTTCTTATTCCATTATTTAATCCACTTCAAAAGTTTGATAACAACAAAGTTTCGCTTCGGCGTAACCGCTATTTTCATCTCTCTCGTTCATCGTCAGATTTGATGACGTTTTTTAATAGTCCATTATTATAATCGTGATATGCAAAAGCAGATTCCGACAATTCCGTCTTGTGTTCAGTATCAACGTGGTAGACAATTTAAAAAGAAAAGTTATAGTAATATAAACGTTTTGTGAACTTTATCTGAGAGAGTTTTATACTAATTTCGCAAATATTTATAGTGCACACATGGAATTTTAATCGCCTTGTGTGTTGTTTACTGAGCTATTGTGAATTATTTATATTAACAGATAAATACAATGTGAGGGTCAAAAACTGTGGCTAGGTGACACATACAACGTTCTTATCAAGTCAAATTTACACAAAAACTTGAACATTTTCAGCTGAAATTATCTTAGCGAACCCAAATAAATACGCCCTAATAGTAAAGTTAGAGGACCCTAAACTATTTTCACAAGACAATAAAAAGTAACTTTATACTTAAAGCAAATAAAATGCACCGCCTGTTGACACATGACCCGGAGAGTGTCCACAGTTTGGTGCCGTAGCAATTTTGACAGGTCCTACGGTCCCTTTTGTTATTTCAAGTGGTGGCCATAAACTCGAGTTGACTAGTCTTTTTTTTCACAATAGCCGGGATTAATAGCCTCTTGTACCTTAGAGGCGAACTACAAAAGGTAAGGGTTCCATTATTATGAAGTGGGTAATAAAAATAGTAAGTAGTAAATTTCCAACCCTTGAAATACATAGAATCGGGGTGGTGGAGCGTGGTACGATTTTTTTTAGAATAAATATTATGTATAAAAATAAAAATTCAATCTATACCAATGATGGATTTCAAATATACAGGGTGTACCAAGGCTATAATCGTATACTAATAAAGAAATATTGAAATATAAAATAAAATGGAGTGAAACAAAAGGGACATCAATCTGTAGGAGTGTTAGCCAGCATAAAAAATGCCACCCCCGGTAAGCCGCCCCTTCAGTGCCACCCCTAATTTTTCTAGGTATATTTTTTAACGTTACTTATATACTTCTTTATTTTTTATTGAACGCTTTTTTTAAATTTGGATATAGATTCATAAATTATGTATTAAATTACTTTTTGTGTATAAATAGAATTAACACTAAGTTTAATTTTTAATAGAATTAACACTAAGGACTTACATTTTTACAGTACCTATGTAAATTAAGTAATGAGATTGTCAACGTAGCGCCTGATCTAGCAATACCGCGGAGACGGGACTTGGAAGGGCGGTAGGTTAACATGTAATGCACCTTCAATACAGTTTGAACTTGTTACAGTCATGTGTTTGTTCTTTGTGACTGTTCTCGTAAACCCTTTTTTTTTTCTAGTACGTTTTAAAAATAAGTGACATTAATTTCGAGCAACGGTATAATATTAGGTTTTGCTTCAGACTTGGACACAGCGCAAGGGATACTTTTGCAAAACTTCAACTCGCCTCCGGAGACAGTGCTGTTTCAAGAGCCCAGGTTTGCATCACAACAATGCGCCTTGTCACACAGCCATTTCACTAAAGAAGTTTTTAGCCAGTAAAAACATTACTGTGGCAACTCAGCTTCCCTATTCGCCTAACTTGAGTCCTTGTGACTTTTTTCTCTTTCCGAGATTGAAAAATCACCTCAAAGGACGTCATTTGGGGACCATAGAAAACATTAAAACGGCTGTAACCGACCAGCTGAAGGCTATTCCAGTGTATGAATTCCAGCATTGCTATGAGGAATGGAAGAACCGTCTCCATCGCTGTGTGGCTTCCCAAGGAAGTTATTTTGAAGGAGGCAATACTGAATTGTAATTCTATTCGAATAAAAAAAATTAAGAAATCAGTCTCATTAGTTAATTTACACACCTCGTATTTTTGGCAACTGTCTTAGAATAATAGTTCATAGTACTTTATGTATTAGTAGAGTATTTATGACTTGTTTAAATAATTCTGGGACACCCCGTATACTGTAAAACAAGGGACTCGTATAAACAGCGAATAATGCCTACCTCATTATAGAGCATTGTGAAATAATGTTCCTTTATTTTTTTCTTTTTATCCAATTTTCCGATTTTAAAATGTTTACATACATTTATTTTGACACTGGTAAACAAAATCTGATAAATTACCACCCTTGTATAATGAGGATGTTTTTGTATTTTTACACTCGTACAACCGTTTCTCGAAGTTATTCAAAAATTAAAATAATGTAAGAAACAGGTAAAGGTAACAGATAGAAATCGGATTTCTGCCACACGTCACTCTGATGTTAAAGAAAATTTGAACAAAAGAATCTTGTAACGTATATTGCAGGTAGATGAAATATGGACATGCATTAGGTAGATCTTTTTTTGTTGAAGAATGGATGCATTATGTCTTTGTTACATTCTATTGTTACGTTCACAGAATTTGGGCAGACGTATAGAATTTCAAAGCTAAAAGTTAAACGAAAAATGAGGATATTAATTACCTACACTACGTTGCGTTGTTAATATCAATATATGATACAATATATCTTTCATAACAAAAAAGAGTTATTATCAATCTTTAGCTTATTATTTATTTAAATTTTCACCACTATTACAGGCAACGAAAACATTTTTTTTTGTTTAATGCAAAACATTCTTTGAAGATAAAATTGACATTTCTATATTTAAAATTATGAGACCAAATTTATGGGTAAGTGACTGAAATCCTGACTTTTATTCATAATATTAACATGCCTTAACACTCTTAATTAAGTAGTAAATAGGAGTATATACGTATCTGTTATTTATAAACAAAATTCCGAGCATTCCATCCGTGCCGGTTTCGCCTCTTGCTGGTAATCAAGCGCTTTTGATCTTAGCTAGAATTTCGTCTTTAGGAAATGTTGCCAAGTATTTTTCTATGTAACAATTATTTCTTTAAAAGTTTGCGGAGCCACACTACCGGAGGTAAGCGTGAAGTATTCGAGCGATTTGCCAGCACGCAAACGGTAGCTGTTTCGAACAAAAATTCTAGTAAACAGAATTAAATGAATGGGTATTAATAGTGAATATGCAAACTAGCTGCCAAGAATATATGTAGGTGCCTACCTAGAAATAATACTTTTGGTTTCGTAAGAAATATATGTGGTTATAATTTATAATTAAATATATACAGGTTGCTTGATTTCAAACATTCTCTTAAAAACCGGATAAAAAAGTGCTTGAGTTTTTTATTTTCAGAATTGGCTATATATATGCACCCCTGCAGTTCGGAGGTGAATACTTGCATTACATCAAAGTCATTCAGTGAAAAGTAGGTACTCCTCACATAACAAGAAATTCAAAAATAGTTGCAGTACCTTTTAAAAAAGCTCAAAACATCTACATTTTCTTATTTAAGAAGAATCTTTGACAAACTACTTGAAAAGTACCGCCCGCGAGATCCCCAGATCTTACACCACTTGATTATTTTTTATGGGGTTATTGAAAATCAAAAGTTTACTTCAGAAGACCACACAATTTAGCCGAACTACGAGATCGCATTGGAGATGAAATGGGATCCATTACCCCGGAAGTCATTCAGAATGTACAAGAAGAATTTGAACACAGGCTTGCATATTGCCAAGAAGTTGAGGGACGGCATTTCGAACCCTTAATTTAAAATTGTATTTGCTTAGTAAAGAAATTTTCGTTTATTTATTGTGAAAAATATATTTTTCATTTTGTAACATTCAATTGTCACATACTCAAAAATGTTGTTATGTAAGGTAGCAACATTTTTATACCGTTAAATCGACAATGAAAGGGTGTCTCAAATTAAATTAAAAAATGGGAGGTTGCCATTTGAAAAATAAGTTGATGACATTATTACTCAAAAACAAATGACATCTGAAAATAGACGTTCCCTCAAAAATGTGTTTTTATTAAACAAAATCGGCTTGTTCGAGGATTTTTTCAAAAAAATTTTTGTTACATTTACTGTATTTATTCCATACTTTAGGCGCGCACTGTCTATATCAGTCGCCTAGTCTTTTCCTGTTCGGTATGTCCGATCTGTTATTATCCTCACGTCGATGTATATTTATTATACATAGGTGTACGTGTATGGGCTAGTGTGACCCTGTAATGATCCTCACTTTGGCGATCTCTGATTACCAGAAATGGACTTGTGGAGGTCTCAAAAATATTCAACTCCAAAAATCTACCCTCGCGAATACGGTGCTCATTATTAGCACCCCTCGAACGACCAAACCCCCAGAGGCAAACCCCAGGATGGATTCGGAGAAGCGCTCTTTTCTAGGTTGGCGCCTTCACCGAACAATGATAACGCGAGACGAAACAAGCAATGTGGCGAATCCAGTCTATTCGAAAGACACTAGTAAATAATGGAGCCGCGCTGTTCGGTAACAATGGCGCGGCGGGGAGCCACTCGATGTTGGGTGTGTAGGACGGGTCGGACACAAAACACGGCAGGTACCTTTCAATGGACAGGCAAAGGGCAGCGAGGAGCGGACAGTCGTTTTGCGAGGATTCGCCAGTGGCGTCGCACAGTGGGTTAGAATCGGAAAATCCTGGCCAAAAATCGAAAAACCAAGTTCGTTATATTCTGTTTTAATTCATGCAGCTTTGTGAAGTAGGGTTTCCTGCGTGTAATACTGAAACGACAGCTACCTAGGCTTCGAGTGCGTAACGGTACGAGAATCGGTCCCGAAATACTCAACGTTCGCGTGTTGTGAATTTTTGTTACCACAAGGTGTATTTCCGACTTAAAAAATGGAGGCCACTCTTGAAAAAAGGGATGTAAAATATTATCTATGCATTGAAAATCAAATTTTTGTATTTCTTATTATGGAAAATAAATGTTAACTCTGCGCTTATAATTCAAACGCGCATGTTACGGTAGCGAAAGAAAAGTGGGAAAACAGTTTGTATCTACAGAGTTCTAACACTTTAAATTAAACCTTTAGACTGCCGGCATTTTTCCCTTATAAATGGATATTTTTTGAGGGGCAAAGTTTATATATATAAACATCTAATACATCTAGAGTAGTTTCCGAGGTCACGGGTGGCTCATACATGAGCCAGGCCGGCTGGCAACGGTCGGGCCAATGTTAAAAATTTGCAGATTGTGTAAATTACTATATATTTATTTTTAAAAGAATGTGCTTGATATTATAATGTAATAAGCTACCAAAAACACTCTAAATCATATTTAGTCACCAATAAAACCACTCAAAAAACGTGAAAAAAGCGATCAGTTACACTGAAATAACATTTTTTTCTTCATCCCTAGACTTACAAATGTTCATAGGTATATATTTTCATACGTATATATTTTTATACTTATATATTTATATAGTTATAGGTAGAAATTTAATGTTTTACATTCGAATTCAATCGAACACATTGTATTCAAGTATCGGTAAAAAAAATATTATTTATCCTAAATACAGTAATTCAAGTAAAAAAATAATAATTATTCTATGTAAAAAAATTTAAATTTGAAATGACTGTTAAAAATTCAATAACCGTTCAATAAAGAATTTTGAAAGTATCACCCGTTTCGCTAGGGGTGGTTTCGGCATCTAAATCAATTGTGGAAAATTTTAGGGTACATTTTACAGATTTTACAGCGTGCTTCCGAAAAAAATCGTGTAAAAAGTCAATACCCACCTAATAACGAATTTTTGAAAATTTCACCCCCTCCCTAGGGGTAGTTTTGGCATCTCTATCAATTGCGGAAAATTTTAGGATACATTTTACAGATTTTACAGGCTATTTAATAAAAAAAAAATCAGTAAAAAGTTCAATAACGAGTTTTTAAATATTTCACCCTATTTTACTGCTGAATTTTTAGGGCAAACATTGATTTTTTTTTCATTAGTGCACAGTTTCTACAAAAATCAATTCAAAAAAAACCCACGTACTTCCCTAGCCAATAATATGGTTTAAAACTTTTCGAGAACAGGCAGGTCTAATGTGAATCGGCTTTTATACTAAGGTTATTAAGGCTATATTTTTGCTTATTTTTTATTTTGGAACAACGGTAGGTTAACATGTAATGAGTGCACCTTCACTACAAGTTTGAACTTGTTAGAGTCATTTGTTTGTTATTTGTGACTGTTTTCTTCGTAAACCGGTTTTTTCTACTGCGTTTTAAAAATGAGTGACATTAATTTAGAGCTATGGAATGGCACACTTCAAGCATGGAATGGCACACTTCAAGCTCTCCAAGACCCAAACAAGCAAGAATGAGCAAGGCGAAGATCAAATGCATGCTGATTTGCTTTTTTGATAGCCAGGGAATTGTCCACAAAGAGTTTGTGCCTCCATGCCAAACAATGAATCAACACTTTTACAGAGATGTTCTTGAAAAACTTCGAAAAAGGGTCGTACGTGTGAGACCAAACATCAAGGACAACTGGAAGGCATCACGACAATGCGCCTTGTCACACAGCCATTTCAGTAAACGAGTTTTTAGCCAGTAAAAACATTCCTGTGGCTCCTTGTGCCTCCTTATTCGCCTGACCTGAGTCCTTGTGACTTTTGTCTCTTTCGGAGATTGAAAAATCAACTCAAGGGACGTCCTTTTGGGACCATAGAAAACATTCAAACGGCTGTAACCGACCAGCTGAAGGCTATTCCAGAATATGAGTCCCAGCATTTCTATGAGGAATGGAAAAACCGTCTCCAGCGCTTTGTGGTTTCCCAAGGACCTTCAAGTTATTTTGAATATTGAATTGTAATTATATTCGAATAAAAAAAAATAAAAAAAAACATTACTTAATATATACACCTCGTATAATGCCGATTGTGTGAAATAATGTCGATAAAAAGGTAAAATTGCAATGTTTCAAAACACCGTAAAATACTTCGAAAATAGTAAATCATTTTCAAAGTTCTTGGACTCATATTAAGGTGAAATCTTCAGTGTATCTGACTAACTGAGTCATTTTGAAAAAAAAATCTCAGGCATGAAAAATTTCTAAACTTTAACCGAAAACATAAACATTCAAAATTCTACCACCTTTACTATAGTTTTAACTAAACCGTAAAAAATATATTTTTAGAAGCCGTGTAGTTTTCTTTCTTTCATATTCGTCAAATTCTAGTTTCAGATGGTAGGAACATTACATTTTTAGAAACATATAACCATTTCCTTTAGCCCTTTACAAATAAAATGATGAGGTGATCAAGATAAACCAATCAACCTGTACCATACTCTTAAATGTAATTTTGCGAAAGTAATTTTGTCGACAGATGCCAATGAATTAAGGTAACCGCAACGATGCAAAAAATAGTGCAACTAAAGAATGAAGGAGAAAAAATTCTTATGCACAGTCCATTCGGGTTTTTGTTTGGCGAATGCCATTCAAAAAGGAAAGTATTTTTTAACACACCTCTTACTCACAGTGTGGTGCTTTATTCGACGAAATTGCAGCATTTCAATTGTCGGTACAGCTAACCGCTAAGGTCATAGATTAGTCTCAATTAACACAAATAAGAAAAAACTACGTCAAACACGAAATAAATGTTTACTTGTGAACCTACTAAACCCAACGACCGTGCCTGCGGGCAAGTTTTTGCTGCCTCGAATGCAATAATAGCATGTAATTATGTTAACCGAATAAGTAGTGTTAGTGTAGGCGAACTGCATGCACACAAACGTAGAAAATTAAATTTTTCATAGTAAATTTCGTTGAAGTAGTTGACACATTTTTATGTAATTCTGAAACGTTTGTAATTAATTTCGTGTATCATATTAGTGATAGATGTTGTGTCAATTTGTAGTCCCCGTTTGTATTTCAGAGCCGTAGCTAGGGGGGGTTAGGGAGACACCACCTAAACCCCACCCAAAATGAGAAACGAAAATGAGGTTGGTCGTAGCTTATTCGCACAGCGATCCAATGTTTAATGTGGTCAGTTTTATTGGAAAAGTATATTCCATATTAAAACCTGTCGAAAAAAAAGAAACTCATTACGGCCCTGTTATCTTTCTGCAATAAATTCATATAATTGTGTAATAATTCACGTTTTTCGAAGTTAATTGTATGAAAAGGCGTAGGCGTAGGTGTAGGCGAACTGCATGCACACAAACGTAGAAAATTAAATTTTTCATAGTAAATTTCGTTGAAGTAGTTGACACATTTTTATGTAATTCTGAAACGTTTGTAATTAATTTCGTGTATCATATTAGTGATAGATGTTGTGTCAATTTGTAGTCCCCGTTTGTATTTCAGAGCCGTAGCTAGGGGGGTTAGGGAGACACCACCTAAACCCCACCTAAAATGAGAAACGAAAATGAGGTTGGTCGTAGCTTATTCGCACAGCGATCCAATGTTTAATGTGGTCAGTTTTATTGGAAAAGTATAGTCCACATTAAAACCTGTCGAAAAAAAAGAAACTCATTACGGCCCTGTTATCTTTCTGCAATAAATTCATATAATTGTGTAATAATTCACGTTTTTCGAAGTTAATTGTATGAAAAATACATGTTAAAACATGTTGAGTGATAAAAAAATACAGACTAGGTAAGAGATAGAGAAGGGGTAGAGGGATTTCGGCGAGTCGCAACAGAGCCGGACTCAGGTCACTATTATTACGAAGCAATAATTCACAGAAAATACATTATAATTCAATAATGAATACTGGAATAAACATAATATAAATCACATTTCTTCGCGTTTTAGGCCCAAATTTTATGGAGTTTTTATGGGTTCCTTTAAATGCTATTTTTCGTCTAATCTTAATTTTGACCCAACTCTCGTAGACAAAGAAATATTTTTAGTCTACTAAGAGTATGTGTTTATTAATAATGACATGCACTTCCAAGAAAAAACACAGTTCGGTAAAAATTAAGTTTAAGTGATTCTAGATAACATTCTTGATATAATTTCATAAAATTCTTGACATAATTTCATGGCACACTTGAATCGTCTGGTGGCTCTCAAACTCGATATTTTGCTCAACTTTGAGATCGCATAGAAAAAAATACCGTGTATATTTTTAGTGCAAATTTTGCACATGAGGGTTTTGAGGAGTCTCTATTTTCGGGGTGAATAAAATCCCCGAGAGTAAATTTCCAGAGAATTTTAGAGTATAAAAAAAATCATAGTAGGCCACGGGGATGGATCATAAGTATGGTCAGAAGAAGCATCTTTCGATGCCCCTTGAATAAAAAAAGTTTAATCGATTATCTTGAAAAATGAGGATTTTATGGATTGGTACATAAATAAAAGTAAACACCCTGTATATCCAATTCATCCTTACGTTACACGTTACGTTATTGTACACATCTATGGAAATGACTCACAGAAGCGTAGATAATTTTTCACTTACATATAATATATTATTTTCTTTCTTTGGTCATTTTAATTTGCGATGCTTTTGTAATATTTACAAATACCTTGTTAATGTGCAGCTAGAAAAAAAAGAATGCTTATTACGCCAATTATCGTAATGTCCGTAGCGTATCACGTTAGTTTTTTTCTCGGAATGATCAAAACAATCATATTTTAAAAACCCGCTATGTAATTGCTGTGAAAATCGTGTAATTTTCTCGAATTGTTTGTCGCAATTACGTGTGCCGTAATTATATATTTACTCTTCTATTTTTATTGGTTAACGCTGTGGATTTTAAAATACGTTGCATTTGGATTGTAGGAGGCTAATATCAACGAAGGAAAATTGTAGGAGGCTAATAGAGTGGCCTTCGATATGTCCAGACCTTACACCTCTGGATTTTTTTTTTTGATATTTAAAGGGTAAAGTGTATTTCACCAGACCAATAAATTTAGAAGAAGATTTAATAAAGAACAGATTAAGGCGTGAAACTAGACAAATTACGTGGAAAGTCATTCAGAATGTACTCCGTGAATTTGTCGACAGATTTGGCTATTGCCAAATGTAATCAGTAGGGTCCGAAAAGTGCAACAATGATACAATTCAATGATAATTAATTGTGTATTTCTTGCCTGTGCATATGTATGCCACTGACCATGCCTGGTAACTCACTAGGACTCTTCCGTTGCAGATTCGAGGAAAAGGTATAGCGTAGCGAACGTTCCGTCATCGATTAGTAAGTTAGCTCGACGCGAGACAGACGAACGGTAGAACGCCGAGTATAAAATATTTATATGCGTTGTGAGTGATTAACTAATTAAGATGTGTGCATACGTATTTTGCACCGTGAACGTATTTGTATATAGACTGAAAAGGATGATTGAACATTACGAGGATTTTACAGTAGACGGATTTCATATTTTATGTATTCCTTGCGATCGTCGATATATATTTCGTAGATCGAGAGTGTGAAAGACATTCAGATTTGAATATCCATTAACGAAATATTACTGGTACTGTTAGAAGAAATGAATTTTGGTTTGACTTGTGTATGATGTTTTGCGCATGTAGTGTTTCGTGGAACGTGGTCGACAATATTCACTTTAGACGTTTTTTTTGCCAAATATGTATCCGATCTTCCATTATATAGTAGCCATACATTGCGTAAAACATATTTACAGGAGACATATCAATGTGTCATGGGAAATATCGAAAAAGACATACGCAATACATTTCTGTCGCTGACAGTGGACGAAACAACATATTTTTGCGGTAATAAGGTCGTTAATGTTCTAATACGAATTTTAGGTGTTTCAGATATTTCGCCCGCGATATTGTAGCTAACGGGTTTTGCAAATGTAGGGTCCATTGTTGTTAAGTAGTTGAATTATGTAGGTGGTAGGTACGTACCTACCTATTTATGTATATTGCTGTAAAACCCTAATTCTCGCGTTTCTGCATGTACCGTTTGTAGATTTATGTAAATACGTGGTACAGCCTATTTGATTTCTGTTAAAAATACCCGCATACTAGTTTGGTTTTCCCAAACTGACCTGCGGTTGGGATTTCCCCTAATTCAGTTTACAACTGTTTATTGGAGACTTGTTTCGGGGAACCTACCTAGGTCTGTGTATAATTATTGGTTTAGGGGACTTTACTTTCCGTTTGGACACTCAGTCTCCGTCAGTTCATGCTTACCGTTCACCGGCTCCAGACCGGAGTCTATCTCCGCGTTTTACCGGACTTCCCCGGTCTCTCATATCTTGTAAATATGTAAATAAATAACTGTACATATAACCGATTAAAGTGCTTTACTTACCGCACCACCCATCGCCATACAAATAACGGTTAAAAGTATAGAAATAGTAGTAACACGTGCATTGTTCTCTCTAGATGGAAAAAATAATAAAGTGCTGATGTTAGTGATAACAAACAACTGTTAGTGACACAAACAACTGTGCCAAATCGCTCACGTTTAACGAGAAAATATATAGAAAGACTACTGGTAGTGGCAACGTACGCTCAATCAATGAAGACAGTGGGTGTTTCTGACAAGCGATAGATATGTACATTACTCATTAACACATTTTTACTCCTGTCTTTTTGGTCTCTCATATGTCCTTCCGTCAATGACATGACAGATTACGAGTCCGACCCTGCGTTGTAGCACACTTTCCGGACCCCAATAATTAAAATATTTTCACACCATGTGCTCTTAATATGCCTCACAACATAACGAAAAACATTATAGTTATTTTGATAGTTTTATGGTCGAATTATATCCGACGTGGAAAAAAAGCTATGAATCAAGACGACCAGCAGTCCACAAAACACCGAATTATCTAAAACACGGTTTCACTCGAAAATCTACGCTCTTTCGAATAGAATAGAGCCCGACCTTGTACCAGCTAGGAGCCCATTTGTCACGCGGACAAGAAACTCTTAGTCTGCGGCAGTCCAAACAGATTAAGGTCTAAGTAAAAAACGGGAACGTAATCCGACAAACACGCCGACTTTGAATCCACTTGCGCGCCACAATGCGACGTAAAACGATCGCATGGAATTCCTCGACACTGGCGCGGCGAACAATCAAAAACACTGCCTGGACTTCAACCGAGTCTGAACTTGAAATATTTTATTGGGTGGGGGTAAAACGTGACATACTCGAAGAAAAAAGATCATACTGATGAGACTTATTAAGGTCGAAACCCGCGTATATGATATGGTGAATCATCATACCACATGAAAGATAATGTAACATTTCATCTGGCTCGTCAGGAAGCATTTTATTTTTGCAGGATTCTCGCTAATCTATGTAAATCAAATTCCCTATTTTTTTCCAGCCTTTCCAGCAGGACAGAAATTTAAAATTCCCTGACCTGTCTCTGTAAAATATCAAAATTATAGGATACCGAGTATACACAAGCGATACCCTCTAAAAAGCAGCCAAACAACTGGATGAATAATAAATAGTTACTTAGAATCTGAAGAATATAATAGCAACCTGAAGAATATATGTAGATACCCAATCTAATACAGGGTTTGTCCAATAAATTTCCGTATTGAGGTTATAAAATAAAATTTATTACAAAAAATTTCTACAGCGGTTTAGACCTCTTCGAAGTACTTCTCAAATAGATCTCCCACCACCAATCAGGTCCGGTGGGACCGTACTCCAGCGCTTCCATTTGGGCGAGAGAAAATCAGTACGGAAACTTATTGGACAGACCCTGTATATATGATAAAAATCTTGATTTTTGTTATCTTATGAGGATAAAAATTGACTTCTCCAAAAATATCTCCAATTTGAGTATGTGAAAAAATATATAAAACACTGGGGAAGCTAGTGCCAATAACCTAAAAATTGTAATCTGATCAGCCCATCACTATAGTCACAGCTTTGCCCTTTTATTACATTTTGTAATTTAAATGAACAAGCATCTGTATCTCATTACTTGGTTTTACCAGCACTAGTATCAAGCAGGATTTATTTCAACGTCAAAAAAAAAACTATATATAAATAGCAGGATAACTTAATTATCAAACCGACGTTAAAAAGCCAGATACTGTTTTTGTTTAGCAAGTAATTTACGTCAAGAGGAGGGAAATATTACAAATACAATAGTTTCCAGAGGTAATTGCCAATATAGAAAACGTATTAAAATGTATATATTCACATATAAATATCTGGCATTTGTATAGGTTCATTCGAGAGTATTCAGTATTGATAATCAAAGCTTTATGAATATATTCAGTGTTTACCGCTTTGGTAAACAAGATATAACAAAAATATAAAATCCACCAACGCTTTTAATACTGCTCGAAGTCATAACCTAATTAAGAAAATATTTTTATCATACAACAAAAAAATATAAGGGATACATCCTAATTATTGTGTATCATAATAGAATGTCCTAAACTATAAAAAGAAACTGACGCTGTAGATCTATTTCGTAAGGTTTATTATTAATTCTAGAAATAATAACTATAGAGACATCCAAAAAAAAAACGTCATCAACTCTGGCTATGAACGAGAGAGATGGAAATAGCGATCATGTCTAAGCTTTTCGGTTATGTCAAACTTTTGACAAGTGACTGTCACAATTTGTAAAATAAACAATGGCTGTCATATGATGTGACAGTCTTGACAAGTAAATAAGGTTATAGATTCTATTAAGAATAGAAATACGTCTTTTCTCGGCCAACTTTGATGACGTTTTTTTTGGATGACGTTTGGTCTCTATTTTTAACTATATGACATAGATAGACATTTTAAGTCTGCTTATAATAAATACCTACTGTATATGTACAGCAGACATCGGCCGGTTGTGATAAAAGACAAATGCTACACTTCTCGATCTAACGACTAGCTCAGGTGGGAGGGTCTGGGAGACTGATTTTTTTATTCGAATAAAATTACAATTCAGTATTGTCTCCTTCAAAATAACTTCCTTGGGAAGCCACATAGCGCTGGAGACAGTTCTTCCATTCCTCATAGCAGTGCTGGTACTCATATACTGGAATAGCCTTCAGCTGGTCGGTTACAGCCGTTTGAATGTTTTTTTATGGTCCCAAAATGATGTCCCTTGAGGTGATTTTTCAATTTCGGGAAGAGAAAAAAGGACAGCACAAGGACTCAAGTCAGGCGAATAAGGAGGCTGAGGAGCCACAGGAATGTTTTTACTGGCTAAAAACTGAAATGGTGATTTTTGTCATCCCCAATTCGTCCCGACATTTTCATCGGTTCCTGAAGATAAAGGCCTTCTGCCGCGTAGTTCATCTTCAATCGACTCTCTTCCTTCTGAGTATGCCTGAAAACACTGAAAAACCTGGGCTCCTGAAAAAATACTGTATCTGTAGGTGTGTTGAAGTGTTGAAATGTTGAAATATGAGGCAAAGCCTGATAGCACACTGTTGCTCAAAATTAATCACTCATTTTTAAAAAGCACTAGAAAAACACGTTTACGAAAACAGTCACAAAGAACAAACAAATGACTTTATAAACTTGTACTGAAGGTGCATTACATGTTAACCTACCGCCCTTCCAAGTCACGTCTCCGCAGTGTTGCTAGATCGGGCGCTACGTTGCCAGTCTCATTCCTTAATTTACACATCTCGTATTCCCTCACTACCCTTCGATGCGTATACGGTTGCTTCTTATCTGTCGTCTCACTTCTATTTGTCCGTATTCATAACTGGAACTGTCTGGTGTACACACAGGGTATACATAGCTTTAACAGGTTAATAATCACGATAGCATCCTGAGGTAAGTACCTATATAATATTTTGAATTATTCGGCAAGTTTCATATGAAGTTGCTCTGTTGTAATAAGCCTTCCATTTATATCTTCCAATCATCCCTTAAAATATGATGTGGGCCCCATGTTCCCTTATGAAGTTACGACACATTATAAAATTTAAACACAATGTAAATTTTCAACAACGAATTAAACTTGTTTCAAGTTTCTAAAAAAAAAAAGAAATATAAGTATATTTACATAATAATAGGCTTGTCTGCTGGAGTGCATACGCTATTCAGAGCACATTGCAATAACTGCCGAAGTAATGTGATCAGCTGATCGCCAGCTGTTAGTAGTCATGTCAGATGATACGTTTAACAAGTTGTTTGGGGTTTGAGCAAATTCAGTAGTTGTATTCCGAGAGAGATATGCATAACCCTCAGCTGGTGGCAATATGTCAAATAGTAAACACGCCGTTTACGACTCGGTTGCGTTTGTGTCGATATTTTTGCGCTTTAGTAATGGCATGGGGTAAACGGGGCAACAGGAACAACCTTTTAACAAGCCACCTCCAATTACCGGCGCGACAACGTTGGATTTTTTCGCTGCCATTAAAGTTTAACTACCTATGCATCAATTCACGGCTTAGTAGTCGTAAATCTAACTAACAATCCACTGATTGACGTACATACATCGATTATATTGCTGCAACTGTGTAAACATTTGCTCGTACCCCGAACGTGGCAAGGCGTTTCGTAAACAGTGATTGTCAGCAGGGTTGCCAAATGTTACGTTATCTGTTATAAGCCTGTCTGCCCTGGTCCTTTTAGGATGTTGAAGTGCGTTCTTTAGCTACTTTGCCAGCCTTGTCCTTTGTGTCCTGGTAGCCAATTAAAAATCACTCCTACCTAGCTGCGCTTTTCCATACTAATTTTGATGCAATCTGCTTGAAACTAATCGCTTCAGCGATGCTTGGCTATCGGAAAAGATGACAAGCGACTGATTTTCAGTTCTCGGCCTTGTTATTTCCATAGCACAGTATTGGATAGCGGCCACTTTAACCTGAAATACCATGCATATTTTCCTACACTAGCTGTGTAGGAAAGTAGTGTACTAGGTTTGATCCTGTAAATCCCAGCTCCTACTGCCTATTGTGTTTTGGAACAGTTTGTACACCATACCAGTTTATCTGCACTTGGATTGGAACTTTGCTCGTATTATTTTAGTCTTTTTACTTTATTGTTTTTACTTGAAAGTTGTACTTTGGAACAATATTGTCCGTGGGCATTCCTAGAATGATGTCTGACTTCAATTGGATAACTTTCTGATGCTCTGTTCCGCTGCTTGATTGGAGCAGTAATCATTTCAGTAAACATACAAAATGACCTAACTGTCATTGTTTTGAAACTGTCTGCACCTGCATCATGGTGTTACAAACCAGGTATTACATTTAAACCACTGAGATAGCTCACGAAGCTACGCACGTGAGGCCATGGAACGTTCTATGTATTTATTATGAAAACCATCAAGACCCATGACGTCATGAGTCACATACATGATGCTCGATAGAGTTTTTCCCTACCCCAGATTTTGCCCCTTCTGGTTAGGCAAACCATATTTACCAAGCGTGACGTGACGCAAAACCATGACGCAGATCGCAATATTTTCCAGGGGCAATCCCATAATAAAGACATAGAATGTCAAAATAAAACTTTTGATGAAAATGAAGTGTTTAATGGGGCGAGATGGCGACTAGGAGCAAATATCACATTTGAAACTGCAGAGTTTGTACAAGATTCATAGCATGAGGTTGCACTGAATCCAGTCTTCCAAAGGGAAACCAACTAAAAATCGTCACAATCTGAACGTGAAATATTGATTGCTCTCTCTTTTTGAATTCAGGTTTTTGCTGCAAACATATTCAGTGCTGCTTGTTGTTTCACGTTAGTTTTTATCTTTATAAGTTTTTTTATTATCTTCTTTTTCTGACTTTGCCGTTTTAATCCAGGACGAACAGCGAGTACACAACAATACTGATTTATTAGGTTGTCGGAATTTTTACATGAGAAATATCACGATCGGCTCGAGTGCTATACCATTTGACAGCTGACAGTTCAACCTTAATTTAAGAAAAAAAAAAGTATTCGATTTGGTCGCGTTTGTTCTTTCGTTTGGGTTTTTCATTAACTTGAAAATGGAAGATCAAACTGTGCATTTTCGGCATATTTTGCTTTTTTATTTCCGCAAAGGGCAGAACGCAAGGCAGGCCTGTGAAAAATTCCTTAAAGTTCATCAAATTCCGTGCTGGTAACTTTGATTGTCACCAATTCTCCTCGCTCCGGAAGGCCCATGGAGGCTGATGACGACCATAAAGGCACTGATCGAAGCAATCCCACATTCGACCACTCGTGACATTGCGAAGACACTAAACCTTCATATTCCACCGTTCACGATCATCTACGGAAGCTGGGATTCATAAGCGAGCTCGATATATGGGTTCCTCATGAACTCAAAGAAATTAATCTCACCAATCGCATCAATATCGCCGATACTCACCTCCAGCGCAACAAAATCGATCCGTTTTTGAAGCGCCTGGTAACAGACAATGAAAACTGGATTGTTTGCAACAATATTCGACGTAAGCGATTGCGGTGCAGCGGAACTGAGCGAGTCCAAACACAATGCAAAGCTGATCTTCCACCAGAGGAAAGTTATGTTCTCAATATGGTGGGATTATAAGGGCGTGGTGTTTTTCGAGCTCCTACCGCGGAACCAGACGATCGATTCCGATGTGTACTGTCGCCAACTGGATGATTTGAATACATCTCTTGCGGAGAAGCGGCCAGAACTCATCAATCGCAAAGGCGCAGTGTTCCATTACTACAATGTGAGATCCCATACAAGTTTGGTGACTCGCTAAAAGTTGCTGCATCTTGGATGCGAAGTTTTGTCTCATCCTCCTTACTCACCGGACCTTGCCCCTTCAGATTACCATTTGTTTCGTTCCTTGCAGAACGACTTGAATGGTAGATGGTTGGCAAAAGACCATCGATCAAAATGAGCAATGCATCATTGATTGAACTTTTTTCTATTATTAATGAAGGAAAAAATGCGTCATGAATTTTCCGACAACCTACAATAGAACCTATAAAAGAAGTATTTTAATTTTTAATGGTACAACACACCAAGAGAAACCAACGGACGTTTCAATAAACAATGGCAAACTAATTATTAGTTTGCTGAGTGGCGTTAAAAAAAAACAGTTCGTTATATTGCCTCATCCTCCTCTACAAGCAAGCTGTTAAAAATACGGATTCCTGTAGGCAGATTCTAGCACAAACAGCACCGTCTGGCAACTCCGCCGCCGGCCGTACGGCCAGCAGAGAGTAAAACAAAGAATCCACGGATCTCTGGAAGAAAAAAAGACCTCTCGAGATCTGTCGGGCGCGAACCCGTCTCGCCGCGGACGCAGAAGAAGGAGACGAGAGATGCGACGGGCAGAAGAGAGCACGTACGCGGTATCTCAGCCACTTCATCTCTTACACGCCCTGAACTTTCTTACGGCAGCCGCTCGGCTGAGTCGAGCGCGTCGCGCACCGCGTCTCCGCCGCCGCCTAGATCTGGTCCGCTGCTCGTAGTAACCCCACCACATTCCAGTAGTAGCGTAGTAGTAAAGGAAAACGCGTACGCATAGTCGACTTGATCGGCGCTATAGCAACAGTTTGATGCGTGTTTTCTGCGGGCGAGAGGAAAAAAAGCGTTCGGCGCCGGCTACTGTTTATATTTAAATCGCTGTGTCTGACGGCTCGCGCGAAGGTGTGTTACGATTCGGGCTCCTTTGGTTTGTTCTCTTCGGGGTTTATTATGGGACCTACCGATCAGGGATCGACCGACCCGTAAGAGTTTTAGTGTTTTCGTCGTTCGGCCGCCAGGGACTGGATGCTATTTCGCAAGTAAGTGGGATTATTTTACGCTTATTTGTGACATTTGAAAAGTTTGAGGTTAGGACGCGACCGATCTTTAACCTAATGCTAGCTTTACACCAACAACGAATTAATGAATTTTTTCATCAAGTAGTTTTCAGGACACATTGGACTGGCGTAAAGCCAGAATTTGATTTCAAATTGCCGTCATCCGATTTATTGCCGTGAATTCCATCAATTTAGCAGGGCCAACACACAAAAAATTAGGTTTTTGCTATTTTGTTTATGTATAACACAAATGTTTGTAATTACCTGTACCGGTACAATTGAAGACTGAAACACCACATGAAAATTTGATTTGGTGTAAAACAAACTAAGCAGTCCAAAAGAAGAATCATCAGTTTTTTGTCGGTGTAAAACTGGTATAAGGTAAAAAACGTTCGGGTAAGGAATCAAATGCTACAGTATATTGCTGTTTACTGGGGCAGTAATCTTTAATGTACGACGATTGGCAATCCAACGCTGTCATCTGGAAATATTAGAAGCACTTAGGAAGGTGCTCATACATATATGTATGTATCTGCTGATGATTAGTTAAAGTACCTTGCTAAGTTTGCAGGTCGTTTGTTGGTACAAAATATTCTACTGGTAGATAGACCGTACACAAATGTTGGAAATATATGGAAGTAGTTTAAATCTTATATTCTAAAACATAATTTAGGGTAGACCAAGCCTTGGGGGTAGGTAGACAAGTAGTTAATAAGTGCTCATGAGTGCGATTTGGAACGCACCCTTTTCACTCAGAGAAGAGGTACCCAATCCTTCTTCCTTAGTTAGCATGTACCAAAATTGCATATTTGCAACAAATTGCTAGGTAGATTGGACAGCAGTTCAGAGAAAATCAAGTGAAAACAGTTTCAGTCTCCAGTCATACTATATGTCCCGTCTGTCTAGGTACTTGAACACTTTCTTCACAAGTTCTTTCCAAGACATATTTTAATCAAACGCGAATTATAAATTCTGGAGCTAGTTTTAGTTTTCGATGAAATTCCACCTTATTTGGCAGCAATTGTCACGCACTTCGTATTTCCAGCTTGTAAAAAATGTGAGTCGTCTTTTAATCTTTAGGCAGTGATAATATAACTTAATATTTACAAGGCAGTAGTCAACAGATAACTTAATTAAGAGGATTATGGGACCGCTTTTTAATCGGTTATATCATAAAATATTTTGTCAACAAACATATTAAAATGTGGAGCAATTTGGGATTAAGAAGCTGCAGTCGAATAATACTTAATATACCAGGTAGAGTGTAAGTGTTATACGTATAGGAATTTAACCCCACAACTTTAATAAATAATAATAACAAAGTCATTATCAATGTGCTGTGAATTTTGTAATCCTACTAAGGATGTTAAAAGCATCAGCGAAACCACAAATGAAATTCTTCAGTCAGGCAAAAATCTGGAAGCTCTTGAATTAGTAATTAAACCTTAAAGACGTACATTAACATATTTTATAAGGCAAAGTAGTTATTAAATGGTGATGGAACCATGACGTGACTTATTAAGTTTTTGTTTCCTTGGTAACATGTCGGCATATATCAAAAATAACGCGGTGTTTGGATACTTGAGAATCTCCGTACCAACTCATCTCATAAACGATCACATCTAATCTCGTAATATATCTGGATGCTGTGGACAAGTTCCTAGCCCAATACAAAACTGTTTTAAAAGATTAAAAATAAGAGTTATCCGCGATATCTTGCACGCAAACCTTTCTGTAGCACTGCCACTTGTTCTAGAGCACCTTATCCGGTTTGGTCATTTTTATTAGATTCCACAGCCTATATGTGAGCTGTTCTGTATGACTGAGCTTTTGGCTTTTCTTTTTCGAGAATTTGAAACTCCATCCCTGTTAGGCATTCAAAATGACCGCATATACGAGATGTGTAAATTAAGTAATGAGACTGGCAACGTAGCGCCCGATCTAGCAACATTGCGGAGACAGGACTTGGAAGGACCTCCCTTCCATTATTATCCAGATTAACATGTTATGCACCTTCAGTACAAATTTGAACTTGTTAGAGTCATTTGTTTGTTCTTTGTGACTGTTTCCATAAACAAGTTTTTTCTAGTGCATTTTAAAAATGAGTGACATAATTTTGAGCAACGGTGTGCTATCAGGTTTTGCTTCAGACTTGGACACAGCGAATCCGGTACTTTTGCAAAACTTCAACACGCCTACGGAGACAGTGTTTTTTCCAGAGCACATGTTTTTCGGTGGTCTAAGGCATTTTCAAGGAAGAGAGTCGATTGAAGATACCACGCAGCGGAAGGCCTTCATCTTCAAGAACCAATGAAAATGTCGATAGAATACGGTATCTTCTGCGGTCAGATCATCGGTTGATGACAAGAATGACATCACTGTTCATCAGATTTTGACTAACGAATTGGGGATGAGAAAAATATGCACAAAAATGGTTCCAAAAAACCTTTCGCAGGAATCAAAAGAACATCAGGAGAGAACGGTGTCTTGACTTTTTTGGAATCAATTGAAAGTGATCCCCATTTTATGGAGCGTGTCATTACTGGTAATGAGACTTGCATGGCGTCAAAGCATGGAATAGCACATTTCAAGCTCTCCAAGACCCAAAAAAGCAAGAATGAGCAAGTCGAAGATCAAATGCATGCTGATTTGCTTTTTTGATAGCCAGGGAATTGTCCACAAACAATTTGTGCCTCCAGGCCAAACAGTAAATTAACACTTTTACAGAGAGGTTCTTGAAAAACTTCGAAAAAGGGTCATGTCAAAGGGTCAACTGGATGTTGCATCACGACAATGCGCCTTGTCACACAGCCATTTCAGTAAACCAAATTTTTTAGCTGGTAAAAAAAATCCTGTGGCTCCTCAGATTCCTTATTCGCCTGACTTAAGTCCATCTGACTTTTTTCTCTTCCCGAGATTGAAAAATTTTTGGGAACATAAAAAACATTCAAACTGCTATAACCGATCACTTGAAGTAGCCTTCCAGTATATGAGTTCCAGCAATTCCATGAGAAATTGAAGAACCATCTTCAGCGCTGTGTGTTCCAAGTAAGTTGTGTGTGTTCCAAGTAAGTTATTTCGAAGGAGACAATTCTGGATTGTAATTCTATTCTAAAAAATTTAAAAAAATCAGTATCATTACTTAATTTACACACCTCCTCCAACCAAGATCTACATGTTGCCTCCTCCACAAGAATAGTTGGAATCATATGTCTATTTCGTCGACAGTAGTGTAATCTTGACAACAGTTCCAATTTGACTTAATAGGTCATCGTAGATAAGTCGTTAACCTTCAAATACTGGGGAATTTACAACGTGCGACTAGACGAATTAACCTTCCAAAATATTCCGTGTAATGTGAAGTTGCATTGTGAGAATACTTACCGAATTATCGGCGTCCCCTCGTATCTACGGAGTTCTATCACGAAAAATATCACTCAAATGGACGCGATATGCGGTTAAGTATACTGGATTTAATTTATGATAAAGTAAATATAGTTGTTACGCAGATAAAGCTCGCCTGTATTTGAGATGTTATCGAGTGCGTGCTCCGAGTGCAATCCAGGGGCCAGATGAGGAATTTATTTTCGACGCCGTTTATTGTATCTGCGTGTATTTACTTTTTTTTTTTTATTTTCGTTGCATCTGTGATGAAATTTCGGATAAAAAGGACTACATTAACGATTCTTATATTAGATCGAATTCCGAGATATCTTTAAAAATAGCGACAGTGTCATACGCTATAAAAATAATCAGCAGCGAAAAGACAGCGAAACACAGTATTGCGTATACAGGGTGTTTACAAACTTCGTGAAAAATATAGGAATATAGCAATATAAAATAGCAAGATGTAAGTATTCTTGTCTTGTAACCATTTTACGGTTGCACAAATAACCTTTTTGTTAGCAGTCTAGTGTTTATAATCAAACTTTAACGCATTCTGCTGTGCAATACACGCGAACATTATGTCTGGTTAATTCCCCGTTACTGTACACATATACAGCTCTTCGATTTGCAATATTTGATTGTTTCCGATCATCACAGATTAACTAGCTCAAATTTCACAATCATTTACAACACCAAAAATAGTAAACGCCTAAAAAAAAAACGCAAGTTGAAGTGAATTGGTTGCTCAGTTGGGTTGTTGTTTGTCTTCGATGCCGTTCGGCAATGTACTCATCTCCAGTAGCACACGCAGATCCGTAGTGGCCTAGGTCAAGCATCGAGCTGCTGGGTTCTCAAGATTAAATCACTGACCGTGAAACCGTGTATTTCGAAATCTCAAAAATTATTTTTTCAAAACTGTTATCTTTTTTTTTGCAATACAGAAATAGTGAGGCAAGTACAACCATCCAAAAGTTGTACAAATAATCGTACGATGGCAATCTTTGCGCTCATCATCGATAGTCGTTATATTTCATCAGTGGTGAAATTATGTTGTCATGCTTACTGTCAGATTTAATTTTAATAACCTTCAGGAGGACTAATCTTGAGTACTATTGTAATACGAAAATATATTTTCTATAAAAAAAGCATGATAAATATAAAATAATATTTAGTATACATTCTAAGTACTTATCGAATGTTGTATCTTACGATACTTGTTATGTGTCCATTCGACGTATTTGATTTTGAGTGTTTATACAAAAAATATGTACCTATGTTCAATCAAATACGACGTTGTTTGAAATGTTAACAAGATAGATATCATTTGTGAGTATAATCTAGATAATATATTACTTACAATTAGTGAATACTGAATTCAACAACATAAAGTGAATGTCATTTCTTTCCTTGAATATTCTAAAGTTTTAGAATATTCAATGCAACATTAGAAGTTTTGTATATATTTGATACTCTACAAAATAATAATTGTTACTAAGCAAAATAAACAAGGTACTTGAGTCGAACAGTCCTTGAACCATTTGAAAAAGCATACAAATATTTTAAGTAACAGAAACTGTCTACTATTGCCCAAATCAGATACTGAAAGACTATTTTATTATATATTTACATAATAATTTAGTTTTTGACATCAATTACGACGTCGATAGCCAATAAATATCAGTAGAGACCTTCAGAATTGTCGCTATTTACTAAGCCTTTATGTGCGACTACTGTTAGATTTGCTATCTTGACAAGCAACGACAAATGATAGGACATCTGTTGAAAATCGCTTTCAATATTAAGAAATGTCGAATTCTTTATTGATAGTGTCCCGAAAAGCCGAGACCGATTGGCTAAAAGGCATTAGGTCATGTGTGAAGAGCACACCTTGGTAAACGAGCATCATTATACTTACATATAAGTAAGCGGCACCCTAATGCGTACATAGCCGAATGAAGGGCAATTGATAATTTAACTTCTTGATTAAGCAGATGTAAACGTGAGGTGAGAACCAATCGCGATCCAGTCGTTGCGCAGGCGAGGCGTATGAAAGCCATCCTGTTTGTCGGTAGGGCTGTTTGAGTTAAAATTTGAAATACCATTTTATATATTATTCTGGTCTAGTGCCTGATTAGAAAAGTGCGTTGTTACGAGCGTATTGTAGAAGCACTACATACCTGTACATTCTTATAAATAAAAATGGATATGTATCACATTGACGAAAAAGTTCAAATAATTAAATGGTATTTTGGTGGTCGGTCTGTAAGGGATATTAAAGTGATTTTTAACGAAAAATTTCCCAATAGGCGAGTCCCCGAGCGCTGGCGCAGTTTGAATTTGACATGCGCAGATGCTACTAAAATGAACACGGTGATTACGTCAGATTTCGGCGAATCTCAACAGAGGTGGACTCGGGTCATTATTATTACAAAACGATAGATTTACAGAAAATTAAAACGTACTAAGGGGCTAACTATTACAAAATGGAGCCGTATTTAGGTGTGATAATGTTAGTGGTCCCGAAACATGGCACTTACAAGAACTTACTCACGAAGCTCATAAAAATTCGACCTAAAATGCGAAGAAATTTGATTCACAAGTTATAAAGTTATAATGACAGTTAGATTTTTAACGACCAGTTATAAAAGTGGGGCATACAGGATTCGTGTTGTTGCCATGATAGCAGTACACTATTGCTTTCTTCATCTCTTGATAGACAATTGCGGTTTCCTTACAATTCATTAGAATTTACTTCATCAATTTTACTTTTAAACCGAGAAAATATTCGAGTCTTACTTGCCAAATTTTTATACCTACCAAACGGATATTTGGAACAGGTCTGCCTTTGAAGGAAGACTCGTTTTTCCAGGGTATACCTGTTCCAAATTCCTGCTCCCATAATTCCTGTTTTGAGACAAGGAAGACTCTAATATTTCGTCAGATTAAGGGTAAAATTAATTAAGTAACACAAAATCAGTTGTAACAAAACTGCAACTGTTTAACAAAAGACGAAAAAAGGTGCAAAAATATTCCCTGCAAATTATCATACGCTAGTTAAAAAGTAATGTTACTTTTTGTATTAAACAATTTATGAGTTTTAATGGGTAAGTCCTTTTAAGTTTCATTTTTCGTGACCACTGACATTACCACACCTAAATACCGTCGTGTAATAGTACGCTTCCTAGTACGTTTATTCGAACATTCACTAATGTATTCTGATGTATTTTCTGTCTATCGCTTTGCAATAATACCTAGTGACCTGAGCCCGACTCTGACCTGAGCTACGATTCGCCGAAATTTTGTACTCCAAAGCCGACGCATTGGACCGTTGGTTCTGCCTTGTTTCGCTGTGCCCTCCCGGCCCAAGTAAATTCGCCTATGACATAAAATTAATATGTTGTTAATATCCACCTATGTACGCATTAGGCTGCCGCTTATTGTATAAGCCTTTTTTATGTAGTTTAGACATTGTTTTGTAATTATTTCCCAAATCCAAGTCAAATCTTAGCTGGCACAATGATGATTGATGAATTAGTTTTTACATCAAGAGTGTTCGAAGATCAGTCACTCCTCCTGCGAATCACAGTTACAGAATGAACAATCAACGATTAGAATAAAGTTTTGGTTTAGAGATTATCGTATCCAGCGTCACGAAGCAATATCTTGCACAATATCAATGCTAATAATGGTGGCGGTCGGTTTATTGTATTACTCACTCATCTCCTTGCTTGGGGCGTTAGTCATCCGGTTTATCATCAATTAAACGCACCGCAGAACGATGAAATTAAATGTAAATTTAATTCAGAACCGAGCAATTTTTCAATTAGAACGTTACACTATTGTTTACGTTTCACGCCATCGTAAATGAAACTTTGTTTGCTTTTTTTTCTTGAGGCGTAGTTCTTTTTTTGCCTGAGAATTTACGTTACTGTAAATAGTTGTGAAGTTTATTGGAAAACGTGGCGAGATTTAAATTATGACTTATGAGCTTATGTTGAAGAAGGTGAACAGTGCGTGTTCACCTTAAGCTGCGGTTAATTAACTGGAAAATCAATAGTTAGGTAATTAAGAAGTTGATTCCACGCTAATCAAGATGCCTATGTCATCTTCAGATTTCACGTGGCGTCTACAACTTGTGGGATCCAAGCTGTTGATATGCAAATCGTACTCTGAATTTACGTAGCTTCCTTGCTTACAATACAGCGCGATGGCGACCAACTCTCGGATTATGGAGCTAATGAAGTGTGACTCAAAGAGTTGCAACACTTATTGCATATCGGGCATCTTGATAATCCTCCATTTGGGATATGTAGTAGTACTATCCTTTAGCAGACATTTTATTTCAACTCAACTGAACAAACTAACAGACCAAACTAATATTATACAGTAAGCGTCACCCTAATGCGTACATAGCCGAATGAAGGGCAATTCATAATTTAACTTCTTTGTTGAGTAGATGTAAACATGAGGTGAGAACCAATCGTGATCCAATCGCTAGCGCAGGCGTAAAAGACATCCGGTTTGTCGGTAGGGCTGTTTGAGTTAAAATTTGAAATACCATTTTATATTTTATTCTGGTCTAGTGCCTGATTAGAAAAGTGCGTATCATCAATCAATATTGTCATTTGCCAATGATTTTACGTATGTGTGTAAGCTAAAACACATACGCCATTACATCTCCTTCGAACAACTATTCGCATACTAATATAAAATATAAATTAACTTAACGACAACAAACGTCTAGTCCCCGAGCACTGGCGCAGTTTGAATTTGACACGCGCAGATGCAGTTCTGTCTGCGATTCGCCAAAGCCGAACCATTGGAGCGTTCGTTCTGCCTTGTTTCGCTGTTGTCATATCAACATAATATTCCTATTAGATATTTTGAAATTGTTGCACAGCTGTTTAAAGTAATATTAACTGTTTAAAATTATTTCACAGTAGTTGGGTTGAAAAAAAGATAACAGTAAACTTTTTTATACGATACGCAACGCAGTCTGAAAAGTAAATTGGCTTATATTAATTGATCGTACATCAACGCATTTTGTAAATATAGGGTTTTTATAAAGACTTATTATGCAGAGTTAAGAGTTACAGTTAGATCTGGCAACTTTGCCCTTTAGATTTCCGCTAAGACCCCCTCTTAGCTTTATGTACAACCAAGCCCCCCCCCCCCCGGCCCAAGTAAATTCGCATAACTATGACATAAAAATGTATCATTTAATATGTATTTAATATCCACCTATGTACGCATTAGGGTGCCGCTTACTGTATAATACTCTACTTTGCCGCATTTACTTTACATCATTTGTCGCCCATCCATTGTCACGTTCCGTGAGGTGGACAAACTGCACGTCTGATTACACAGGTCTACAAAAAAGAAATGTTCTGTCTTTGCGATCAGACCCATCATTTCCTATGTATTTTGATGCACTGAAACCTTTGGCAAAAAATTTTTTTCTACCGCATCAATTTTTCTCTCCACCCCCATATAACCCCAATAAACTCTTATAGAGGGAATTAAAAAAAAATCATAGCGTTTTTTTGGGTCGCTGATCACGAATCTGAAGTCAAGAATACATTTCGACTTAATGACAGCTGTCAACAAGCTGTCAAATTTCACTAAAAAGGTAAAAAGTTGATATTAAATGCATATTATTAAGTTTTTTGGGTTGCTGATTACGATTCTGAAGTCAAAAATGATTTTTGACATAATTCATTTTTTTGACATAATTCATTTTTGATTTCAGAATCGTAATCAGCAACCCAAAAAACTTAATAATACGCATTTAATTAATAAAACGAACTTTTTTTTGTAGACCTGTGTTATCAGCGTCTCCACAAGAGGAAACTGGGCGACATTAGCAATCTCTTAAAAGTGCGTCAACCGCTATCAGCGTTTTATCTCTTTATAGTACACACGTCGCCCGACAATAAATAAATAAACACAGTGATAAATTTATTGGTAGTTACAATTTTCCGCACAAGTTAAGTTTAACTCGGTATCTATATTGCAACGAATGAGGAGAAATAATCTTTTATTGAATTAATCAGTAACAGAAATGCGTATGGAAAAATTTAATAAAAAAAAGGCGCGGATCTCCTGAGTCAGCAATAAATGTGTATTAAGTTGGCAGTTTTGTCGGCATGTATTTGTCACGGGCTACTGTAATTCAATTTATTTTTTATATCAAGTAATATTTATTTTTTTATATCGAGTGCAAAAGTGGCAACATTATAAAAAAAGATTGCTACTAAGGGTATAACAATAAAATTTCTGTTACAGGAGCTGTGACCTGAGCGCGCCTTATTTATTTTCTGTATCTTATTCTTATTCTTACACTTCCCTATTCAGTCCAAACCTTTTTGTTTTCGTTTCCTTAAATGACAAATATCGGCCACAGAATGGCATTGCTATTAAACAATAGCACCGAATTTAACTTCATTTACGATGACGTAAATACGTACACTATCAAAATACTCGATACTCTCTACGCCTCGGAGGGAACGACAACTAGCTGAAATATGTGGCGTGTTTTCAAATACCACGAACAGTTTTAAATAGCGCCAGAGTTTCGAGCTGAGTCAACTGACTCTTAGGAATCACACCTTAAAGTAATTACCTACGTATGTAACATTTTGTAACAGCCTGTATAGTTATTTATACCCGTCGCTGACAATTTATTTGACTTTATAATCTTCAAGATTAATTGCTTTATTATTATTGCCAAAAGAAGAGTTGTAAACTCGGTCTGTGCCCTCTGCGGTCTCGATAAATAATATTGGGCTAAAAAGCCGCCGATATCTTATATCTCTTACACACTCTTATCATGCCGATAACAAGTATCAAGCGCGGTGTTTATTGTGGTTCACGCCATCAATAAAAGGTCCATGATACCGTGTTTTTTAGAATGAATTTCTCATAGCAACAAACATCGCAGCCAATGAATTAGGTGCTCGCGATGTTTTTGTCGGCCATCGGTATGCTATTGATAGCATGTACAGATAAATACGATGTGGAACGGTTTGATGTAATCCCGTGATTACTGTTTACAACGATAGAAGACGTGGCCTTGCAGTGGCAACTGATGGGATTTATATGTTCTTATGCAGGGCCTTCAAAGAATAATCGATAATTGTACATACAGTGACGGCCAACGGAAGATAAGAATTGCAGGAAATTCATTTCAGAAAAAATGATTGGATTGTCTATTTTTGTTTTTAGTTACGCATTTTTTGATGCGACAGGCAGGTCTTTTGACAAGTAAGTATACACTCTCATGTAGTAGATACATGTCATTGTTAATGTTTTTCTTATAGAACCTCCTGTACATCACTGAAATTTTGAGTTCTTCAAAAAATTTTGATATGACACCCTATATCTAAAGTCAAAATTTATTTACCACTATTACTGCCACCACTCACTAGATGCCGATGCGTACTTTATAGAGTTATCTGAGATCTGTGAGGATTTTTTTTATTGATAAAATTTAAAAATTCGATATTTTGAACTCCGCTAATTGGTAACTGCTGTGTGACAGCAGCGGCAGCGTCTCCACAAACTATTTTTACCGACTCTCGGTCAGATTGTGTGCGGTGTTGCCGATAATTTCTAAGATAAATCCACTGGACTGTTATGTTCGTTAAACTAGGGATCTACTATGTTTTTATCGTGTAGGAACCTAGTTGAGTCTAATTCTTACACATTTATTTTTATGACCTGAAATGATTCTGTTACAACTTTGGCTGCATTAAAACTATTTTTTAACGTCCTTTGGCATTTAATTTTTAATAGGACCAAAATAGTTCTATACAGGGTGAGTCAAACTTAACGCGACAAACGAAAGGTACGGATAGGGCATGTTATTCTAAGCAAAAAAGTTCTAATAAACATGTGTCCGGAAATGCTTCCTAAGAGCGCTACGGACGTTCAAAGATGGCAGGCCCAAATTGATTTTCTTGCCTTTTATTTCAAAAACTGCTCGAAATGTCCACCGTCATTTTCAATGCAAAGTTGACATCTGCGAATGACTGATTGCGCGGCTGCACGACACTCCGCTAGTGGTATTTCTTGGGCAGCTTGCAAGATCCTCGCTCGGAGACTAGCTTCGTCGTTGACGGGCTCAGCATAAACTTTGCTCTTCATTCTGCCCCAAACATAAAAATCCATAGTGGTTAAGTCCGGGGAACGCGGAGGCCAAGGACGGGGACAGTCTCGACCGCGACCAATCCAGCTTCCTGAAAAATGGTTGTGAAGCCATTGCCGCACTAGTAGAGTGTAATGGGCTGGGCAACCGTCTAACTGGAACCACCTGTTTGCTCTATCAATTAGAGGCATGTCATCTAATATTGCTTCAAATTCATTTTCCAGGAAATGAAGAAAGGCCGGACCATTTAGTCTTGGAGGCAAGAAATATGGACCAATGAGTGTATCGTCGCATAACCCCGTCCAAACGTTGCACGAAAATTCATGTTGAAAATGTTGTTCTTTTACAGCATGCGGGTTTTCATGGGCCCAAATATGCGCATTATGTTGGTTAAAGATACCACTACGGGTAAAAGTTGCCTCGTCCGTCCAAATCACCTTCCGATAGTAAGAAGCATCGTTTGTTATTTGTTCCAAGAACCACTCTGAAAATTCTCTTCTTCGAGGTAGGTCTTCAGGAAGCAAATTCTGAACTTTCTGCAAATGATAGGGGTGGCGACCATCTGCTTTCAGAGTTCGGTTCACAATGCTCTGGGAATAGCCTAATTGCAAAGAACATCTCCTCGTGCTACTTGAAGGTATTTGATCGAAGTGTTCTAGGATATTTTCTGTTCTTCGATTATTATGAAGGGGTGCAAAAATATCGTCTGCTCACGATTTCGAAGAAGTTGTCCCAGTTTCTCTTAATCGTTGAAATGTTCTAGTAAATACCGCTTTGTCGGGCACTCTTCTCATTGGAAATCTTCGGGCGTACTCATTCACAGCAGCGCGCGCATTACCATCACAGTACCCGTAAACAAACACAATATCCGCATATTCACTTGTAGTGTAGGTATTTGGCATGTTTCCGCAATTTACTCATAAACTAGCTTAAAATTAGTGACAAATTGAATTCAATCGACACGTCAAACAAGGCTGTCAAACAAACACTTTCAATTGTTATCAAGGCCTGCTTCTCTTTTTAATTAATAAGGCAGCGGAGTGAATTAATCAGTCATTCGCAGATGTCAACTTTGCATTGAAAATGATGGTGGACATTTCGAGCAGTTTTTGTAAAGTTTTAGTTTGTTTTGTTACGTTAAACCAATTATTTTAAGCAGTTTTTGAAATAAAAGGCAAGAAAACCAATTTGGGCCGGCCATCTTTAAACGTCCTTAGCGTTCTTAGGAAGCATTTCCGGACACATGTTTATTAGAACTTTTTTGCTTAGAATAACATGCCCTATCCGTACCTTTCGTTTGTCGCGTTAAGTTTGACTCACCCTGTATAATGGTCCCAGTAATAAAAACCGTCACTTGTCTTATCCCCACAAGTAGATTCCATATATTGAGTCTACTTGAGCATAATATAGTTTTAACAGATGATCGATGTTTTAGAACATTTCAGACAGCGCTTTCTGAAGCACTTTTGGCAAGGTTATCAGCATTTTCGTTTTTTTACGTCTAAAAAATGGCAGGCACTAGTTCTTAGTTTCCTGTCTTGGCATAGTACTGGATGCAGCTAATTTATCCTTAAATACTGTTGCATATCTTTCTAGACTTAACGAGATATTTGTGGGGACCCAATATTGAGCCCTGCGGCACTCCATTAGATCGATTTAGAAACTTGATTTATTACTTTCCATACTAAAAACTACTAAACCCTCAAATCGAGTTTTCACCAGCTGAAGGTTTTTCTAATCTAACAGATCTAGTAGAAATGAGATATTTCCACTGGAAATAGAAAACCGTTTTGTTTTAGCTAAACCGTAATATTTATGCTTAATAATTAACAATTAATAATTAACTATAAATGAGTAATAATTAACGTTTATTGATTATTAAAAACTATAGATTATTCTTAAAAAAAACATAACTTAAAAAAAAGTAAAAAGTGAAAAATCGATCCTTACAGTGGTTTTTAGCACAAACAATTTCAACCATCCCGAGCACTATGAAAAATAAATCTCTGCGCTTTGAAACTATCAGAGTTTCTTTGGGTCATAACGTTGAAAAGTTAGTCAACATCCTTGGCATGTCCATTATTAGCAAAGTTAGGCCAAGTTCGGCCAAGCTATACAAATATTCCAAATTATGCAGTCTTTTACCTCTTTTTCAATCAACAATTTCGTTTCAAAATATTTTTTTAGCAAAAACCAATCACTACAATTTATAAAGGACACTTTGCAGTTTTCAAAACCCTACTTGAATTTTCTGTACGTTCATTATTTTCCGAGTAAATGATTATCAAAGTCAAAAATGACTTTTTTGCTTTGAACAGCGATAACTCGGAGAAAAATCATCGTACAGGGTTCGAAAATAGGTTAAATTAAAGGTAATTAAATCGTCTAAGAGCTTTATGATGAAATTGTCAAAAAAATTGAAGTCCGTGGATCTTTTAAAAGACAAACAAAAATTTCGAAAAATTTCTTTTCGATGATTTTATTATAATTACTCAAAAGCTGCTGTCGCTAAAAAAATTAAACCCAAGATTGAAAAACTAGAAATTTAGAGCTTCAATTTCTTTTTTTTTTTTTCTCTAGGACCATTTTCCCCCAAGTTACAGCTATTTGAAAATCGTTTAGAAATTTGTGATTTTTTTTTATGTCCCTTAATTTATGCGCCTAGTTTATTAGGATAAATATAGGGCCCAAATGTGAGCCCTGCGGTACCCCATACGATGGATTTAAAAACTATAATTTATTATTTTCCGCACTAGAAACTCTACTAACCCCCCCCCCCCCCCCTCTAATTGAGTTCTTCCTCTTGCGTCGAGTTCAGCTCGCGCGAGGCGAGCTCGAATCCGGCAGGTTTTGTGAAAATCCTGCCGATTCGGCAACGCCGGCCGCGTGCGCGCTTACAAACCAAAACCACGCGGCTCGCATAAATACGCCGGAGGTCATTGGCGCCCCCGTATAAATACCTGCACCGGCGGCTGCCAGCGCGCGCGCAATTCATTTTCGATTTTTGTCGAAACCGCCGGCGTGCTGCTGTGCATGCCGCGGCCGCCTCATTCAGTTTTATTTTCGCGGGCGGCGTCGCCAGCGGGCGGCCGGGGGGGGCGGGGGGGACGTCGGAGGGTCGACGTCGCGTCTCGGGACATTAAAAATTGCCCAGGAGCCGTTGGACACGTCGAGTCAGTGGCGGATCGCCAGGGGACGCAAGTGGCGCACCGCTTCAACTTAAAGCTGAATTTACACGTGTCAAGTAGCTAAAGCAAGTTACTAAATCAAGTAACTAAATTTAGTTATGTACTTGTATAGTGTAAACAACTTGATTTAGTACTTGCGCAAGTACCTAATTGAGTAAACTGCTTAGTCAACTAAATAGAAACAATTTCTATTTACTTGAGCAAGTAGCCTCTCCCACCCCTGCATTCCAGCAACTAAAACGCCAACTAAACGAGTGTAGACAGGTCAGTTAGTCAGGTTCATTAGTACAGAGTGCGGAGATTATTATTTGTGCCGTATTTTAAAAATGTCTCGTTGGAGTAAAGAGGTTACATTAAAGTTTGTAGAAAAATATCGTGAAAGGCAATGCCTATGGGATACAAGGGCTGCTATTTATAAAAATAAACAAGCTCTTTCTATATAAACAAGCAATTTCTATATTCTGGTATGTCTTCTTCTGCTAGTTCTCTTAACAAAGTAGATGAAGCACCATATATTTCTCTCCGACTTGGCCATTTTCGTACCCAACAACGCTTGTCTTTGTTCCTGTTCATTTCTGCTGCAATTATTTCTGATAATTCACCACATACATATGTATATTCAATACACAACTCGCATAACATTTCCAGCCATGTTTAAAATTAGCATTAATCAACAACTAATGGTGGGTTCATGCAGAAATTTTTAGTAATAAGAATAAGAATAGTAATAAGCATAAAAGTTAAACCTTCGTTTTATAATGACCCAGTTCATGCAGTAAACATAATTTTTAGTAATAATTTTAAAAATAAGGATTTGCTGCATGAACTGGGTCATTATAAAACGAAGGTTTAACTTTTATGCTTATTACTATTCTTATTCTTATTACTAAAAATTTCTGCATGAACCCACCATAACTAAGAATAGGCACTATAAAATGTAGACGCTCACTAAACAAACGGACTTAAATTTTAGCTACTTGATTTAGTAACTTGCTTTAGCTACTTGACACGTGTAAATTCAGCTTAAAGTTCCAATTGTAGTCCAGTAGACAGTAGTGATGTAACGAATGTGCGAACATTCGTTACGGCGTGTGATGGGTTGCCACCTCTCCGGGCCTCGCCCGGAGTTTCCGGGCGTTGGAGACGATCTTCGGGTCTCCGGCCTTACGCAAATTTCTCCGGGCCAAGGGGGATTTACAGATATTTTCTTTAATTGTACTTAAATAAAAATAAATAATGACAGAATGCCGCACTTTTGATGTTACATTACTGTAGAGTGTAGAGTTTACATGTTTATATGTATGTTTTACCGCCATCTACCAGCCTGCGGGTCAACGTTCGATGTCAGTCGTTCTCTATTATTTTAAAGGGACGAACCAAAGAGACGACAACCTCTTCACAGCACAAAAAGGAGAACCACTGTCAGGTGTGTGGCGGTAAAAATCTTAGTTCTCTCGAATATTTTACTGAAAGTGCAGTATACCTTTTTTCAATGGAACCGTCAGCAAAGAAAAAAATCCTACCTCTGTAGTTTTCATGACAGGATCCTAATAATAAGTGGTGGTTAACCAAAACTGACAATATTACGGGATCATGCACGAAATATAGTGTTACATTTACAGTCAAATATGACGGTGAAAAAGCAGTTAAAAAACATTCATAGTGAGAATCATAAAAAAACAGGAAAAACCATTGCATCAAACAAATTTATGTCAGCTTTTTACACTTTTTAAATTACAGTTTAAATATCCCGCTTACCCCCGCCCCCTCTCTGCCCTCTGACTGAAAATCTCCGGGCAAGACATAGGTCCGAGGTGGCGACCCTAGGCGTGTGCGATACGCCAGTGGCGAATTCGCATTCTCCACTGGCGTATCGCACACGGGATCCAGGGAGGCCATGGGGGCCATTAGAAATTCCAAAAAGTATTCTTGTGATAGTCGGTATTTTTGTATAAATGGATTTTTAATTGAAATTCTAAAGTGCCAGGAAAACGCGTGACCTTGAAAATGAATGAATGCTGAGCATTTGGTCGCTCTCCCATCCCTTCATCCTTTTTCCAGCCCCCGTGAACTATCCCTCTGAAGGTACTTTGGATTGTGTATGGTCGGACAACTGTTGATCAATTCCATTGATCCTAATGCTGCGATAACAATTGGTGTTGGGTGCCACAACTTGCTTTCACCCTGTGACAACTCAAGTACCCCTCCAGGCCACCCCTACACCAAACCTTCAATGCATTTATTTCATAATTATCATATTTTGACATCGATTAACCTTAAATATTTTTTTTAATCTCGCACAGTGGTCATACTTGTTAGATGAGATTTATTTTTTTATTTTTTGCTTCTTATTTTTCATTTAGCTACATTCAATGGTTTTGCTGAAAACGGCAAATTTTGGGGTGATCAAGTAACGAAAGTTTTGTTATTATGCATAACTTTGTATCTCCTGTTTTTAAGGAAAAATCGGTTGTACAACGATAAATCAAGTCGAAAAAAATAAATAAAATCAAACTCAAATATCTTAAAAAAAAAGAAAAAATAGTAAATCAAAATAAGCGGTTAATTTTGGATAAAATACAGAGAGCTGGTTTTATTGATATTCTTATCTCTAAACCACTATCCCATGACCGTTTTTCACAAAAACGCACTTTTTTTATAAAAAATGCACCATTTTAAATTAGCCCCGCGTTCGTTCGAAATTTTGGCGAATGCGCCGGTTATAAGCCAACTATCACTCTTGAATGCTTGACACCTAATATCTACCAACAGCGTATACAGGGTGGCCCGTTAATAATAGTACACGGAGCATAGTGTTTGGCTGTGAAATTTTCCAAAAATGTAAAATCTATGATTTTCAGCATTTATATAGTAAGGTTTTCGATGTTGCTGATTTTGAATCTTCTATTAAATATTCGACAATAACATTTTGAATATATATATATATTGTTGCATTAATTAATTCATTATCGAAGTATAAATGGTGTCGTTTTTGACAAAATCGGTTGGCCATTTTGTTTATAAAAATTGTGACCTTATATTCAGATTTCTTGACCCCAACATCCTAAGAATCGTGATTTTCGCAAGAGTGACGTCATTTTTTGCAATGTCTGTCGGCCATTTTGAATCGGCCATTTTGTTTTTGAGATATAAATGTGAATTTTCAGGAATATTTGCTCACAATTCGATTTTCGGCCGGTTTTTTAGACGTTTGGGGCCACAATGCGACGCACATTGGTTCAGAATCCCAAAAACGTGATTGAAACCTATAACTTTTGATCCGATTTTGATGAAATTTTAACAGAAGATAGATCTTAAATATGGGAATGCACATCAGAAATGTGATGTTATTTATTATTTACAATTATTTTAGGGGGGGAGTGCTTTTCATTATTTTAAAAAATAACAATATTAAACACAGATAATCACTGAACTGACAATAATTTGTAGAAATATTTCTAAAAAGCAACATGAAGTGTATGGGGATTCACTTTATAGGAAAAATGTTCGAGTTTATAATTTATAAACCCTCTCTTGTGCGTATTAAGCCAATAAAAATAGACTTTTTTAAAGTAGATTTTATAGACATGTGTTTTGAGACTAATAATTTTGAATTCATATTGAATCAGTTAAAATAGATAGGTATAGATGTAACAAAGTAGCCGGTATTTTTTTTATAAATAAAATTATTTTTATTAAATTATTTTAAATTAATATATAAATAATAAAAACTAGTTTATGAAACACATTAATACAGGTTTTTTTTTGTTATAAGACGAGAAGATAATTGTCCTAAATTTCGTCTTCCGAACTTTCTTTGTCAGCAGAGTCGGTGTTGCCTGATAAATTTTCTTTATTACCTTCGGTGTTAATTATTAATAGTGATCGAAGATTTGCGTCTTTTATGCCCCTCTTCCATTCTTCTTTAAGACCCAGGGAGCTTAAATATGGATCCGAACTTAAAGTTAAACGATGAAATAAATATTCGCTTATTTTAAGGGAATCTACTTTTCGAGTGTGATGCTCTCTAAAATATCGAACGTCTTTATTTTTTTACTCTTGGGTCTCCTCCGAAAGTTCACCTATAGGCAGTATAGCCTCCCCTTATAATGAGTGGACCATGGATTAAAACTTTGTGTACAGAGGGAGGCATGTAATACCACCCACATAATGTCAGGAAACACAATAACTTGTTCCAACCAGTCGCCGTATTTTTCCAAAAAGAATGTGTTGTTATTGTGGACAGATTTCCACTTTCTCATATAAGGTGCAAAAACGTGCTCTCTGACGAACTTTATCAAAACTTTAATAACTCCTTCATTCCCATTTGTACGAAAATGTTTCTTTAAATATTCCAAAACGTTTTCATGTACTTCTGTTGACTAGTGACGTGATAATTCTACCATCTTCTGATGTAACATCAAACGGGTAATAGGTTGTTCCATAGTATTAGTTACACTCGGAAGTAAAAAAAAATGAACCAAATAGTATAGTCTATATAGTATAGTCTCACTAAATCACTCACTGAATACTTAGTTATACTTAAATACTAACACTTCTCGATCTGAACACAGCGAACATTAAATTGCAAATGAATGTGCAGTGCATCGTTTGCTTTTATTTGATCTACCTGCCATATCTGTGGGTATTTGATTGATCTGTTTTATTACACTTATTCCATGTTAAGCCCTTAAAGACCTGACTTAAATTCGCAGAGTCCTGATGAGTCATACTAATCGTTTCTGTAGAATTCTTTAAAATATTACGACCTGTAACTATGTCGTAAAAGTATTCGGTAGTTTAATAATAATAATACACTTTTAATTATAGTTCTAGACAGTTTATATACCCCAATTATTAAATACAAATAAATATGCACATTTTACAAATTATTTTTAATTTAAAATTTTTATGATTTATGATGCATATATACAGGGTTTGTCCGGAAAGTAATGTCAGTGAGCTTTGAAAAATGGTTTTTATTGGTTCTATGTGTACAAATCTTTAGAAACTTTCAAAATACATTCCTCCTGCGTCTACACATCGGTTCCAGCGGGTCTTCCACGCATCAAAAGCCGCACGGTAGTCGTTTTCCGGAATCGCCATTTAAGCGTCGGTGCAAGCCTTCTGAATGTTTTTCACCTACCTGCTGCTGTCCTTTCATTGGGGTTTTGAGGCGCGGAGACAGAAAAAAAGTCTGGGGGGGGGGGGGGGGCACATCGGGCTGTAGGGAGGCTGGGGAACAACGGTGATGCCGGTAATCGGCCACGAGGAAGCATATGTCTGTGAGGACGCGATTCACCCTGCGTTTCAGCCGCTTCAGCACCTCGACGTAAAACTTTCCGGTTACGGTTGTTCCCTGCGGAACGTACTCATGATGGACCAATCCCCGGCAATCAAAAAAGACAATCAGCATAGTCGTGATCTTTGACCTGGACATCCTGGCCTTCTTGGGGCGAGGGGAGTTCGACGTGTGCCATTCCGCACTTTGCCACTTCGTCTCCGGATCGTATTCAAAGACCCAACTTTCGTCCCCGATAATGACGTCATCAAGGAAAGCGGGGTTGTCTTCGCAGGCGTCCAAAAGTTTTTGGCAGGTTTCGACGCGCCTCGCTTTTTGATCGTCCGTTAGCACTTTTGGCACGAGCTTCGCGCACACCTTCCTCATTCCTAAAGACTTCGACACAATTTCGTGAACAATGGTTTTCGTAATGTCTAATGTTCGGAAATTAAACGGACACTTAGACGACGGTCAGTGTTCAACAAGTCACGCACACGTTTCACATTGTCGTCGGAACTGGAGGTTGATGGCCGTCCAGCGCGGTACTCGTCGTTGACATCTTCCCGACCTTCTGCAAAGGCCTTGTGCCACCGGAAAATTTGCCTGTCCGAAAGATAATCGACGCCGAAAGCCTTCTTCAACATTGGAATGGTTTCCGCAGCACTCTTCTCCAGTTTCACACAAAACTTGATCGCCATCCGTTGCTCAAGCGAACGTTGCATTTTTTCTTGCACCGGGTCACTGTAACGACTCTCAAAGAACGAAAGTGATGCGACCGCTACAACGACCGGTAGCCAACTGACGCTTGTTGGATCTTGTTGCCAGATCCCCCCACCACAATCCCAGCACGTAAAGCGCGGGCTGGCGCGTACAGTCTCGGGAAAAAAAATTCACTGTCATTACTTTCCGGACAAACCCTGTATATCTTTTTTTTGGGCACATTTAGGGAGCTGTTTTTTTTTTGTCAAAAGATGCTTTAGGTCTAAAAGAATATACTGTGTAAATTTGGCTTATATACAAAATAGTTCATTTTTTAGGTTTCGATCACGTTTTTGCGATTCTGAACCACTGTGCGACGCCCCTGTTCCCCAAACCGCTCAAGCTGTCGCGATGGATGTTGTGTCACTTAGGCAGGTCTTAGGCAGCGCTTCCTTGTTTCTGAAATAACCCAGCCGCATTTACCGGCTAACTTTGCTCATTACACGTCAGCGGAGGCGCTTTTAATATCGCCAATTATCCGATATGCAGAACGCTTAACAGTCTCGCGTGGATTTGCATACCTGCCTGCATTTATACTGTTGCATTTTTAACTGCCACAGTGGGGTCCAGCAGTTAAATGCAGGCTGCTAATGTAGGTCGTACGCGTTGTTTTTATCGGTGCGTGACGATTTTCGTGACGGACCATTTGTTGGACACACTTTGAATAAATAATTCGTCCACACGCAGAAATCAGGAGCGTGCCGTGAGTTTTATAGGCGAGGAAGCAGTGGATGTCATAATCCTACCTTATTTCAATCAATTTAAAAGAGGAATTCTTTTAAAATTATGTCTCAAATTCAACTTCAAAGAAATTACCTTTGCAAAAGAATAGGGTAAAAGAAATTGTCATCCAAAAGTATTCGAATGAAGAAAAAAAATCGTAATGAAAGATTGAAGGAACTCTTCTACCCAAAAATATAATTGTTAATAAATAAATGTTAAAATAGTGTTCTTTACGCCTTCTTATTTGATTTGTGATTTGTATAATTTGTTTTAATGAGTTCAATAAGTTGAACAGTTTTATACAACAACAAGTAACGATCCATGATTACTCGGTGGATTACATCACATACGCAGTAACAACTTTACTGCTAACTATACTAATATCCCAAAAGCCTACTACTGTAAATTAAACATAATTAAGTTAATACACACGTGTGCTGTTAATTAACGTTTCATCGATCATACTTGTTTTCTACTTTCGCTGCGAATTTTTCACAATGTACTTACAATACGAGGTGTGTAAATTAAGTAATGAGACTGGTTTTTTATTTTTTTTATTCGAATAGGATTATAAATTCAGTATTGTCTCCTTCTAAACAACTTCCTAGGGAAGCCACACAGCACTGGAGACGGTTCTTCCACTCCTCATAGCAGTGCTGGAACCCATACACTGGAATAGCCTTCACCTGGTCGGTCACAGCCGTTTGAATGTTTTCTATGGTCCCAAACTGACGTCCCTTGAGGTGATTTTTCAATCTCGGGAAGAGAAAAAAGGTCACAAGGACTCAAGTCAGGCGAATAAGAAGGCTGAGTAGCCACAGGAATGTTTTTACTGGCTAAAAACTCGTTTACTGAAATGGTAGTGTGACAAGGAGTTTTGTCGTGATGCAACATCCAGTTGTTCTTGATATCACAGGCATGACCCTTTTTCGAAGTTTTTCAAGAACCTCTCTGTAAAAGTGTTGATTTATTGTTTGGCCTGGAGCACAAACACGTTGTGGACAATTCCCTGGCTATCAAAAAGGCAAATCAGCATGCATTTGATCTTCGACTTGCTCATTCTTGTTTTTTTTGGCCTCGGAGAGTTTGAAGTGTGCCATTCCATGCTTTGGCGGTTGGTTTCCGGGTCGTACTCAAACACCCAAGTCTCATCACCAGTAATGACATGTTCCATAAAATGAGGATCGTGTTCAATCGATTCCAAAAAGTCAAGCCACCTTTCTCTCCCGATGTCCTTCTGTTCCTGCGAAAGGTTTTTTGGAACCATTTTTGCGCAGATTTTTCTCATCCCCCATTCGTTGGTCAAAATCTGATGAACAGTGGTGTAATTCAAATTTAACTCTTCCCCGATCATTCTTGTTGTCAACCGACGATCTGAAAGCACAAGATCCCGTATTCTATCGACATTTTCATCGGTTCTTGAAGATGAAGGCCTTCGACTCCCTTCCTTCTGAGAATACCTCAAACCGTCGCACACCGTTGTTCAAAATTAATGTCACAACCATTTTTAAAACGCACCAGAAAAAACCGGTTTACGAAAACAGTCACAAACACCAAACAAGTGACTTCAAACTTGTCCTGAAGGTGTATTATACAGGGTCTGAGGTTTGAGCCAGAAGTAGTAGGACTGATTTTCTGAAGCGCGAACGGAGCGGTGGAGCTCATATTTTATTCAGTCGCCTGCGGGCTGTTGTTGAAGCAGGACGTGTTTTGGGTGGACCACTGTCACGAGGTGTTGTCGAAGCCTAGGATGGAGCGAAAAGAGCAGCATCGGGCGTTACGTTGTCAGTCTCATCACTTAATTTACACACCTCGTATACTTACATACTTTGTACTCAGTCACAAGCCACTGAAATCTACCAATACAACAATTAGAGTAGGTATCCTTTTCATCTTCAGAAGATGAATGTCAAAATTTGTACTCTGAATTAACTGATGGGGATGATGGATTGAAAATGTTTACTTTTTTTAACAACAGCTTTATATCCAGTTGATTTATTAGTATAGAGCCATTTTCTCGAAGTTCTTGGAATTTTTTAATATTTTTGGTTCAACTTTAGAAATCTCTCATATCTTGGAATATTTTTTCCAAAAAGAGATTAGTTAGTCAAATAGATAATCTATATACATTTAACGTAGAGTCCAAAAACTTCGAAAAGTATTTAATATTTTCGAAGTTATTCACGGTTTTTTGAAAACATCGCAATATAACTTACAGACTGTAACGTAAAACTCGTAGTGCCAAGAACAACAATACAGAAGAAAATATACGAGTGCTGTGTAATTTTTTTTTCATCATACTTTTTTTTTATCATACATTTATCATAGTTATTGATCCGGATGGCCACCTTCGTGTTCCGTGGCAAGTATTCGGTAAAAGATCAGATTCAATTTTACGGAATAGCATAGGAATGTCAACAAAAGGTCGGTGGCCTCTAAAAGAGCGCTCGACTACATATAATACGACACATTGCGACCAAATTGTGTTACATTACCTAATAATTTATTTATTGTCGTCCCAGCGTTAAACTCCAAACACCGCTCGTTCTCTCCTTTGCGTGTGTTTGCAATTTACTATTTATTCGCACTCAGATTATTGTTCAAACACCGTGTTGCCAATTAATTTTTGTTTTTCAGTTCTGGTTTTAACACCACATAACACACAAATGTATCATTTGTACACCACGGAAAACTGGTAGGACCATGTTTATGCGAGATGCTTAGGGAAAAATTGGCTATGGATTATGAAAAAAGCAAAAGGAAAGTATAGGAAAGAAACCGCGACTCTTAGATATATCCCCAATGATTCACACCACCCACTTTAATTTTCTAATTCACCGTTTGTTAAGTTTCCCCATGTTAAGTTTGAACATGAGAAAATTTAAGTAAGGATATAGCTAAGAATAACGGTTACTCAGTCCATTTAATTGATATGTTACTAAGGAAGCATACATTTAAGAAAGCCCTATTCCATGACTTTTCGTAGAGATTGTGACAATTCGAAATTTGTTTCGTTACCATATGAACCTAAATTCATCCGTGGACTAGATAAAGTTTTTAAAAATATTAATATCAATTTGGTTTATAATTCTAAAAATAAACTGCAGACGCTTTTGGGCAACCCAAAGATAAAATCGATAATAACGAAGTATGAAAAATACGAAATAAGTTGTAAAGAGTGTGAGCAAAAGTATATTGGGCAAACAAAAAGATCTATTTTGACTAGATTTAAAGAACACATGGCTCATTTAAAATATGGCAGAATGGAAAAATTTTGTGTTGACCAACATGCTTTTTACAACAACCATAGGATAGACATAAATAATTTAAAATTAATTAGAAATGCAACAAACAGTAGACAGTTGGATGCTTTTGAATGTTTAGAAATCATTAAATGTAACAATAGTAATAATAAATAACAATGGTCCAATACCCAACAGTCCACTGTTTGCCCTGATAAACAAAGACAGATGTTACGGTTCAGTGAACCGTGACGGCATATTAAGTATAAATAAAGCAAGTGTCTAGGTTAGAAGTTAGTTTTAATCTCACAGTTGACGATGCTAACATGGTTGGCGAAACGCGCGTGGGGAAAAGTATAGTAGTTCGGTGTTTCGTGGAAAATGCCCAGTTTTTTGTTTATACGCCGAAGGTTCCAGTGCCCAGGATATGGATTATGACTAAAATTGGACCAGTTTTTACGTTTTCCGACATAGCTAACAGAAGATAAAGTAATTTAAAATGTGTTCTAAAAAGTCACCAAGTTTATTATTATTATTATTATTATTGGGAAGGAAAAGAAAAATCCAAATCCAAATGGTTCAAAATAGGAAATCAGTTGATTAATTCGTACTAGTGAATTCCTGACCTGGATCAGCTTGGTTGTCTGTACTGTACACTGTAGTACAAAAAATTATCATAATTTAAGCAACCTTGGGGTATGACGACTTTAGTTGCTGACTGTACATGTGTATATATGTAGGCAAGAAATGTGAGTCGTATGTAAACTGTGAAATGATCATCACATATACCCTGTATATCTCCCAACAATTATTCTCAGTGGAATCAGACACCAAATCCGTTAGCAAACAACAAACACTCCCGAGTCACACGTCATACACTCGAAACAAAACAAAAAAAGAAGATGCAAATGTGTTGTGTAAATAGAAAAAAAAGGCGGCGGCTCGCTCGATGCATCTGTTTATCTTATTTTATTTAGTCGTTAGGAAACCGAACGTAAAACGATCCAGGCAGCACTAGGAGAGATGAGCACATTCCAAACGAATTACGTGATATGTTTGACTTTTTATTTAAGTACATACGTAAGTCGAACTGGCGTATAGTACGTGACTACTTAAATATGTACATACGTATGAAGACATACTCGTATACATACATATTTTATCTGTTTGGTCTTTAAGAAAGAGACAAGAAATTAGAATATCTAATTTGAAACTGAAATACTTTACAATTACAATTACAATTACAATTACGTATGGGGTAGGTGCGAGTCCTGTGCATTTAAGCCGTTGCTTATCTCCCCCACGAGCTAATCCATTAGTCCTGTTTCCTTAAGAAATTTAAGGACAGTTTCTAGTTGAGCGTCTATTACTTCTTTTGGTTCTATTGTTGTAGCCCCAAAGTTCGAATGCCTAACAGCTAATGCCTAACAACAACATTCACATAATATGTGGATGTTCCTCCTCCCTCTCCACACCTCCTAAAATCGGGATCATTTTCACCCAAATTGTGGTGAGATGTCGCATGAGTGGGGAGTGTCCTTCGAACAGTCTTACTATCCATTTCAGCTGGTTTCTACCCAGTTTTATAAGATGTTTTGACTGTCCAGACCACAGGTGGGTTCAGGCCCTATCAGTGGAACCGCAGCCCCTTTCTTTGCGAGAAAGTTCGCTCTTTCGTCCCCTTCGTGGTCTTGGTGTCCTCTCACCCACATGAGAGTGATATTGTTGTGTTCTGCTAGTTGTATTAGTGAATCCATACAGTCTTTAAATGCCTGGGAATGTAATTCTACTGCTCCTAGGGCTTTGAGTGCTTGGATTTGTTTGGCTATCAGAGATAATCTGGATCCTTTTATTTGTGTAAGACCTCCTGATCATCTCCTGCGCACAAGTGGATATTGCAGTTATTTCTGCCTGAAATACGGTTGCTGAGTTGCCCAAGTTACTTTAGTATTACCTAAGTGCAATTAAAATAACGTGTGTTTAAATAATGTAAGCAAATTTTTTACAGCTTGAGCCATAGGCAATTTGGTCACGTTTGGTGTAATAGTTGAATTTTTGCCATTGAAACTAACGACCTAGGTTTAAATCCAGGCAACTTATTAATTTCGCCTTTAATATTGGTTATTTGAAATACGAAATGAGATAAAATACGTATTATTATTGAAAAAACACTTCAAACTAAAGCGATTCCAGATAACATTCAATTGTCAACATAATTCCATGGCATACTTGATTCCTCAAATATTGATATTTAGCTAAACTTCGAAATCGAGCCATCAAAAAAAAAAAAAGTTATCAAATTAAAAAAAAAATCATCAAAGTTGGCCGAGCAAAAAAATACATATTTCCATTCTTAATCTTAATTTATAACCTTATTGAATTGTCGTGGCTGTCAGGATATCAGGATCGTGATCAGCGACCCCAAAAACCCCAAAAGTATTAATAATTTTTCAAAATTCTTCTTTTGCGTCAATGATCCCGCAACTGGTAAAAAACGAGAAATATCATCCTTTGAATTTTGCCATATCTAGTTATTGTAACCTCAAAAATGAGAAAATCAAATTGTTCTCATTGCGTTTCCTTCAAGTACACGTCTCGAGTGCACCTTTCTATTTGTTTTTGAGTGGTATAAAGAACGGTAACATAGTTGAAATTGCGTTTAAAAAAATCTTGAAAAAAAAGGCGTTTTTTAGTTAAAAATTGGAGGTTACATCAATTTTTTGCAAATTTTAACGATTCCATTCGAAAGAGCGACCTTGAGAACATGGGAATACATGGTTTTAGTTGTTTTTTCTTTATTTTTTCTATCAGTAATACGAGCCTCTAAGTTCAGATCTCTTGACAGTGCACTTGGGCGTTAAAGGGTTAAGCTGACTCCATTTGGGTCCTAGAACATGCAAGTAACATTCATTGGCTGGCACACTGTATAAACTAAATTAAAAAGCGCTTTCAACGGGCAGATTGAAACAAATGTAAAAAAATGAATGCGGCCCGACGAAAATTTGATCTCATATTTCTATTATCCCGAGGATGTAATAAAGCACTCTAAAGATTTCGGCAGCTCTTAAATTCCGTGCAGAAAATTATTTTCAATTAAATTTTAAGTAGCACGTGGATCACCCGTAATTACCTTAAATGGAAGTTTGATTAAATTATATTCCCAGGGCCTGTTGCCGGGAGCAGTGACGAAACACCGCGGAGACTTTTAAAATTGCGAATTAAGATTTTTTGTCTGTATTTGTTCTGGATTTCGTTGTCTCTGGCTGCGCAAATCAGGCGAAAAAAGAGAAAATGAAGTAGAGCGCCTTGGGTACGTTAAACACTGTTTACACAAGCTGTTTTCGAAGGTAAGTCTCTTCTTGTAAATAACAGTAATAGGCGCTAAAATTGAAAAGTGTGTTGACAAAACAATATCCGCAATAAAAGTTTGTTACATCAGGATCAGGAAAGTAATTAAATAAGAATATAAAATATCTGAGATAGGTCCTTTTGATTTCTTCGTCCTTTTAAGGCGGCTATGCACGTAACTGTAAGCAGTTCCAGAGCTTTGGCGCCATCTTGTTGAAAATACCCTTGTTGTGGTTCTACGAGGTGTGGCTATTAAATAACCGAACTGATGCTGTTACCGGCGCGCTGCGAGCGTGTCGCGACAAGTTTGGACAGAACTGTGTCTGGTGATACTTTCCCCACCCTGAACACGCTGGACAAGCCAGAGGGTCGCTCAGTTGGACTGTAGCAGTCGTTTGAATTGTACGGGAATGAATGTTTATGCCGCACACAAGTTTTTGAATGGTTTAAACGGTTTAAAGAGGGACGTGAAACGACCGAAACCGATCCGCGCCCCGGACGGCCCTCAACGTCAAAAATGGACGAAAACATTGAAAAAAATTGGTAAATTAATCCTCGAAAATAATCGTCTACGCATCCAAGGACTTGCTGAGATAATATTAATCGACAAAGAATGTGTTCGCCAGATTTTGCATGAATCGTTCAACATGCGCAAAGTTTGCGAAAAATGGTACCAAAACTCCTCACCCCCGAGCAAAAGGAATCAATAATGATCATTTGCGCAGACATTCTAAACAACACTGACACTGTTCCAGGATTGTTAGACACGGTGACACTGGAGGGACAAGATTCGAAAGTGTGGAAGCGGTTGAAGCAAAAGTGACGGAGGTTCTGAACCAACTGACAGAAGCGGTCTTCCAGCACTGCTTTCAACAATGGAAAAGTCGTATGGAGCGGCGTAGTGATCGTCAAAGGGAAATACATTGAAGGCGAAAAAAATGCTACTGTAATTGGTAACAAAAAAAAAGTGACAGCAGTTCGGTTATTTAATAGCCAGGCCTCGTATAAGGAAGAACTTATTTCACCTTTCATAAATCAAGTTAAATATCAAGCGATTACGATAATTCCGAATACTAATTTCCTCCAAAAATCCTGTGACATAACACCGTGTGATTAATTTTTTTGAACATACTAAAATAATGCTGTATTTCAAATTTCTATCAACAACATTGACCGACTTCAAACCAAAATTTAGGAAAAAATAAATGAGATTTACCCCATTCCTCATCTCTTAGGAAATATTATCAGTTCTATTCGAAAAAGGGTCAGAAATGTTGAAAAAAAAAACAACGTGGGGCCATTTTCAAATTCAGGGGGAAATTTTAGTTTTCTTTAGCCCCCGTGCATAGCAACTACGAAACGCAAGAGCACGAGCATCTAGAAATAAAAATAAACAAATCTCACGCGCAATACGTGATTATGCAACATAAACAGCGGTGCGTTTGCACGTAAAGGCACTGCACTCGCACTTTTACGACTAAACGCGTGTAGTGTAGCGGCCGAAGTGGAATTCAACGCTTTACGATGGCCCATTGTTTGCGGTACAACACACCCTAAAAGGGCAAGTCGTACTTACGGGTTTCCTTTGGTCAATCGTTATTTCTCGTATTTCAGCTCCGCAGCGCTACAGACGGGCACAAAGAGATTTCTTTGCTCGTTAATGGCTCGTTATTGTGCTGCATTGTGTACAGGGCCGGCTCAGCGAATTGCGCAGGTGAATTCTGAAAAATTCGGAAGGGCAACCCTACGAAAGGAATTATGTCAAATTTCGCACCAATTTCCAATTTTTTGTTAAAAATACAAATGATAATTTAATAAAAATGAATTTTTCCATTATTTTTTTCTAATTTGAATCATTTCTAACATTCTAATATACCGTATTAAACAGTAATTCAAAAGATTTTTGCAATTTCTGCAACTAACATTGCAGGCTACACAAAAAATATCAATAGACAAATTCCAAAAAATAACGATAAGTACAATAATATCTACGGAAACAAGAAGTGAAAGTAACTTAAGTGTGCGTAGAAACCATAAAACAACATTTTTTTGAAAAGGGGCCATTTTACGATTGTATTAAAATTTATAATGCCCTATATAAATATATAAAAGAAATAAGAGTTCTGGATATATTCAAGCGGGAATTAAAAAAAATACTTAATCAGCATCTGTACCTATCTGATGCAGATAGGTAGGTACAGATATTTCAGCACTTCAAAAATCATCTCCAAAGGTCACAATGAGGATTATTTTCTATTTTCTTGATTATTTCCTCGATTTTCTGAGGAGTTTTTCCTGTGCCTACATATAATATAAAAATGATTGCAAATGTTTGAAATAATAATAAATTTATCAAATACGCACGGTGTTTATGAAATATCTATCGAATTTCAATTAAAACCTATTATAAACAGTTTAAATCTATTTTTCTCAACAGCATATCAAAAAAAATATCACAGAATCGGAAACTTCAAAACATTACCACAAAATAACAAACAAAATAATTTATTCGCGTGGTGTTATTATTATTTTGTTTTGGAATAATGCTGATTCATGTTTTTTTTATTATTTCCAAAGATTTAATTCGTGGAATTTGAAGTATTCAGCTACAGGCAATGAAAAGTGTAATTTTTTTTGAAAATTGACTTCATAAAATGAAGACAAAAACGCAATGTTGTGATCTGGGCAGGGTGGTATAAAATTTACTGGAGCCGGCTCTGACTATAATGACGACGTTACGACCAGCCTACAAAATTAAGACGTAAAACTATCCATCGCAATATTGGTGGGCGATGGACCTGTATCTATAAATATTAACGCGGATAGTTGCGACTGACGGTGAACGATGACGTATAAATATATATTTACAAGTTTGAAATGTCCATATCGTTTACGAAAGAGCCTTTTTATTATTTATACAGGTAACACGTTTTCATCTGGTTGTGTTTTTCGAAAAGCAGATTACAGGGTGTTCTGCAAAGAAGGATTTTAATGGTAATAGGTGCTTGATTGAAGGAAGATTGTTTAGAAGATTTTCGCAATGAATTCCAGATGAGACTTTTCAGTCTGCAAAACACTCACTCAAGGTCGCACACCTTGTGTGAGTGTTAGCTGAGTTTCATTAAAGGAAATGGGGCCAATGTATTCTGCTTTGATTAATAGCACACCGAACACCAACTTGTGGATGAACAGGGGCTTCGACAAAAAATAGGCTGGTTTCTCGGAACTCCATGGTCTCATATTCTGCTGAATCACATAATCACTGTCTTACTGATGAGGCTTGGTTTCACCTTTCATCATGTTAACTCTCAGAATATGACTGGAGTACAGACAACTCTCACTTCTATATCGAAACACTACTATACCCACAAAAAATGGAGTGTGGGCAGCTGTGAGCACAAGGAGGATTGTTGGACTAATTTTTTTAAGGGAACACTGGGTGCAGACAGGTACAGTTTAGAAATCTTCCTTTTGTACAAATGTTAATGACGAATTGCAAGAAGGCAATATTTAACAAGATTGAGCTCATGTATGTATTACTAGGGAAACAATTAATTATATAGTCGATTTTTTTTGTTTTTGAACAACTTGTTATTATTAGACTTATTGGGCAAATTGCGTTCGTCCTCTGGTTGGATCTCTGCCCACAAATAACTCCTGTAACTGCTTCATATTCATCGATATTTGCCTTTTAGATTACGTTTCTTCATCCATCGATTTCATCAGCATCAGTCGTTGGCAGAAAACAATAAACCTAATGTGTGATCTAATACTAATTCATCAGCAATAAAAAAAAACATATAAACATACACACATAAAAGAAAACACATAAAAAAAAGTGACGGTATCATAAATCCATCAAACAATACAAGAACGTTTTAGGTGGAACCTGATTCATCTCGTGGATCTATCAGAGAATGAAGGAACATACTCAGAACATACAGAAACGTGTTGTAGTCGATATTGACAATCACATCAAGAAACACCAAATGACTTTCTTCAAGAGAATATGTCCATTATTCAACTTCCCGTCTATTTCTGAAGTAGGACTCTACCACCAACTTTTTTAGGTAGTAGGAGGTTTAGGTAGTATGACTCTACCACCAATTGTTTTTTTTTCTTTGTAGAATCTACATCATCTGGTTTGGTTAAGAACTTTAACTGGATGGTGGGTACTGGAACCTTCGGCGTAGAAACAAAAAACTGGACGTTTTCCACGAAACACCGAACCACTACACTTTTCTCGACGCGCGTTTCGCCAACCAAGTTGGCATCTTCAGGAGAAAATTAAAACTAAATTCTAGCCTACACACTTGCACTATTTATACTAAATTTATTGCCACGGTTCTCTGAACCGTAACTGTCTTTGTTTATCAGAGCAAACAGTGGACTGGTGGGTATCGGACCATTGCCCTTTTTCATACTACTGTTACACTTAATGATTTCTAAACTTTCAAAAGCATCCAACTGTCTACTGTTTGTTACATTTCTAATTAATTTTAAATTATTTATGTCTATCCTATGGTTGTTGTCAAAAACGTGTTGCGCAATACAAGATTTTTCAGTTCTGCCATATTTCAAATGAGCCATGTGTTTTTTAAATCTAATCAAAATAGATATTTTTGTTTGCCCAATATACTTTTCATCACAATCTTTACAACGTATTTCGTATATTCCTGACTTTTCGTTATTGTCGATTTTGTCGTTGTCGTTACACAAAAGCGTCTGTAGTTTGTTTTTAGAATTATAAACCAAATTGATATTAATATTTTTAAAAATTTTATCTAGTCCGCGAGTGAAGTTAGGTTCATGTGGTAACGAAGCAAATTTCGAATTGTCAGTATCTCTACGAAAAGTCGTGGAATAGTACAGGGTTCTCTTAAATGTATGCTTCCTTATTAACTTATCTGTTAAACGGACTGAGTAACCGTTATTCTTAGCTATATTCTTAATTAATTATTTCTCATGTTTAAAACTCTCTTTACTGAGGGGGGAAATTTAACAAACGGTGAATTAGAAAATTAAAACTTGCCATTTTATGTTGAGAAGGGTGGTGTGAATCGTTGGGAATATATCTAAGAGTCGCGGTTTCTTTCCTATATACACCAAACTCTAACTTATTTTCACTATTTCTAATAACTAATACATCTAAAAATGGTAGTTGTTCATGGTGTTCCACTTCATATGTAAATTTTATGGTAGGGAAACGGTTATTTAATTTGGCAACAAAATTATCTAAACTAATTGTTGTTGTACCAAATACCGCGAAGATATCGTCCACATACCTGAACCAAACTCTAGGGAAATACTCGAATTTATCTTTTACTTCTGTCTCAAATTTACTCAAAGAACTTTACAGAAGAACTTTAAGTTGGAAAGCTGTCAAACGCCAGAGCGCAAAACAACTATTTTAGTCCCGAACCTATCAAACACATACGTTTGGATTTTCAGAGCCTACTTTGAGGTAAAATTCTGTAAAATCTCCAGATACGAGGCCGACGTCTCCTCGTAGTTTCACTGATGTACGTCAACGCGGATGACGCAGGCGATATGATTAATGCCCTCGGGCATTGACAAATTCATCCGCGGACAATCGATTCATATCACGGCCGATAAACAAACGCATAAATATAAATACGAATAGGGGAGCAAGTTGGCAGGCGCGGACGCCATTGTCCCTCCCGCAGAATGCATCACAATGAGGCACGTACGTCGCGAATAAAATTCTTAGCCGTTTTTCAATTATACTCGTCGGGGCGTATTGCATATTAATTCCAGGCGGCGGTCGATGGAATTTGGAATTGTCGTGTCTTAAGTATGTTTCCTTCTTCAATTTGTCAAACATCGTTGAAAGCAATCATCTCCAGCAGATTACACTAGACGAGGAAATTTAGCATTCCACCTCCAAAATTTCCGCAGTAAGATGGATTTTGACGTAATTAGGCTCGTTGGATTCCTTGTAAAATTTAGAAAAAAATGTTACCAATTTTTGTCTTATACAATTCAGAAACTGCATTACTGCACCTAAAAAATGCATTTTTGGGGTGCAATTTTTCCAGAAAATTAAAGAAAAAAATCATAATTCGAGAATACATTGTCGAAACGGGCTGAATTTGGTTACTCGGGTTTTTTTGGTGTCGTTGATATCGAATATAATGTCAGAAATTGACCCCGATGAATCTGGGGACCCGGAACTCTGGTCACCAGGCCCATCCCCCGAGGTTTTCCCCTCGAATTCGAGCTGAAACTAAAAGAAAATGGTTACTCGGGGGTTTTTGGGGTCGCTGATAATGAATACGTTGTTAGTTTTGTTGTCTGTTACATCTGGAGGACCATGAACCCTGGTCGCCAGGCCATTCGCTTCGAAATTCTGGGAATTGTGACTATAATATCTCGACGCCCATTTTTTTAAATACGCGTCTCGAAGCGTACTTTCAAGATATTATAGTCACAATTCCGAGAATTTCGAAGCGAATGGGCCTGGCGACCAGGGTTCCTGGTCCTCTAGGTGTAACGGACAACAAAACTAACAACGTATTCATGATCAGCGACCCCAAAAACGCCCGAGTAACCATTTTCTTTTAGTTTCAGGCCGAATTCGAGGAAAACCTCGGGGATGGGCCTGGTGACCAGAGTTCCGGGTCCCCAGGTTCATTGGGTTCAGGTTCAATTTCTGACATTCCGTTTTGACAATGCATTCTCGAATTATGATTTTTTCTTTAATTGGCTGGAAAAATTGCACCACAAAAATGCATTTTTTAGGTGCAGTAATGCAGTTTCTGATTTGTATATGACAAAAATAGGTAACATTTTTTCTAAATTTTACAAGGAAGCCAACGAGCCTAATTACGTCAAAATCCATCTTACTGCAGAAATTTTGGAGGTTTGGCTCTTTTTTGTGCTAAATTTCCTCGTCTACACAGGCACTTAAAAAAACCAAACCCCGAGTCCAAACCATTTATTCTGTACGTATTTTGGGTCGCTGGATCCGAATCCGGGGTTAGTTTTGATGGGTTAGCTCGTTATCTCTGTCGAAATGCAAAAAAAAGGTTAAACAGTCGCAAAAATCGCCAAAACTGCACCATCATGCAGGGAAACAGAATTATCATTCAAAATTCATTTCACATTTCTTTTTGGTCGTCGAATCCGAATTAAGAAATATTTTGAACCATAGAAAGCATATTTTTTTCATTAGAGTGCGAAGAAATGCAAAAAGTGACCAAAATCGCAAAAGTGCCGCTCTTTGTTTTATAAATCTTAACGTAAAAAAGACGTAGTGTCCTTCTATTCTGAATTGAAAATGATAAATACGCCTGGGGAGCAAAAAAAGCGGTGCAACTTTATGATTCCATGGGCGTGCATATCTTTTATAAATTCGTTTTTTCAACAATAAGATGAAAGTCACTCCGCTTAAGAGAAATTTTACATTATTCAATTTATCGAACACCATGTATATTTTACCATTAGGATACACTGTATATTTTCCATATACTTTTATATTCAAAGTTACAATTTTGTTCGAATATTAGATGTAGTCCCAGTTTTTCAGATTGCTTAAAAATATAATTTTCCCATCATTTAAATAAAAAACCATTCCATTTTGAAGCCCAGCAAGGCGAGTTGTACGGACACAAATTGCTAATAAATGCAAATCGGGGATTTGAATGTATCTGTTTTTGGTAAACAATAAATTTAAATTCATGTGGACTCTGGACGCGAGGTTCCTTTACCTATTTAAATCTTTCGCGGAAAAAGGACCGTGTTTATTTAAAAATATTTAGATTGATTTGGGATAAAACCGTTCAAGAACGTCCTGATTGAAATAAATTTGTTAATAATACGAGTAGGCATGGGGCCATTTGAATTTTAAAAGAGTTTAATTCGGCTCGATACGGGTTACATCGGACTGTATTTCCTGACAACATATTAAATTTAAAATTCTAAATTAGACTACAATCGAAACAGTAGTTGGGCTACAGTCTTCGAATCAATTGGTTAATAAAAAACGTAATAGAAATAGATTTATTAATAATACTAAGCTAACTGTTGGATACTCATTTTGTATTCATGACTGTTAACAAAATCATGAGCGAGATTTAAATGTTCTTTGACGTTAAGGGAAATGTTTTCTTCAAATAGATGTAAAACTGGTCTTTTGATTTGTCCAATACACAGGGAGCAGCAATTCACAGAACCACTTTTTGAAGGTTGCTTAAATTGTGATAATTTTTTTACTACATTATTTTTTTTTACCTCTGAAGATCTGGGCAATGTATCGTTTTGCACCCCTTCCTCAATAATTTCTTGGAAGTTTTCTGCGACTAAGAACTTGACGGCATACTTTTTGCATTTTCTAACTTCATGCCTTAAAATTTAAATATCTATTGTTATGTCTAAATATCTGTTGTTATGTTCTCATATTTGTTGCGTCTTATACTTATGTTTGAAAGTGGGTGATCTAGAACTCTATATTCCGATTGGGTTGATTATTGCAATAAGGTGAGGTAAATATTGTAGTAGGGTAACCTGAAAAAAACAGTTTTGTAGGTGACCTTGACCGGTTTTTGACGTAATAAGGTGACCTTGGCGGATTACTGTAATAGGTGACCTTGCGGATTACTGACCTAAGAACCGTTTTTTTTTAGATGACCTTGGCTGGTTATTGACATAATAACCGGTTTTGTAGGTGACCTTGGCTGGTTATTGACGTAATAACCGGTTTTGTAGGCGACCTTGGCGGATTACTGACCTAAGAACCGGTTTTGTAGGTGACCTTGGCTGGTTATTGACATAATAACCTGTTTTTTAGGTGACCTTGGCGGGTTATTGACTTAAGAACCGGTTTTGTAGGTGACCTTGGCTGGTTATTAACCTAAGAATCGGACTAACTAAACCATTTTGGATAAAACACATGAAATATTTCTAAAGTTGAACCAAAAATATCAATACTTCGAAAAAGCCCTGTATGCCACACGTAACTAAAAAAAAATAATGGATAAATATCCCTTTAGTACCCTTTCCCTTGGGCTTATCAGACGCAGAATTTCACAAGCAAGAATACATTTTCTGCTGATTGTATTTAGTTCCGTATATTAAAATTCATTAACAAAACCAAAAACATTTTTAGGTGTATCTAAAATATTTATACTTAATTTACAGAGGTGTCAAGAATTTACGAATTTTTTATATACTTGAAGAAACTCACTTAGCGTTTACATCTCATTTAAATCATCACGATCATTTAATAACATAAAATAACTTTCAGCAGCTTCACAAACCTAAAAAAGGGAAAAATAGTTATTTAGATTTTCAGCCATCTCATTTGGAGATATTTTCTATGCTATTTTTTTTCACTCGAAGACTATTCAGACGGCGAAACTCCAATCATTTCTGAACTTCTACAAAACATTATGTTTTCAGACCGAACGTTATTCTAAGGACGAATCTGCTTTGTACGAGTAGCATCACAAAAACTTTTATCAAAAGATTATACTCACTGCGACTCTTAACAATAAATTGTTCAGTATCACTACCGAAGTCTTTATAGACCCAATACGAGATGGAATATTTTCCAACTGGCAGGGGGGATTACCTAAAAACTTCAGAAGAGGGTATTACGTCTTTGAAACAACGTAAATATACTTATTAATGAACTTAATCTTACTGAAAAATAAAAATGAAAAGGAACATTGTTATTTTTCTGTCGGCTAAATTATACTTTATCTTAGCAGAAAAACATCTCACTGAATAATTGATTACCATCATTTACATATGTATCACGGCGAAATTTTCATGTACAATAGGAATCACTTTCCGTTTCAACAACGTTGGACTTCATACATTTGCTAAATATGCTTAGGGGTTAGGGGTAGTCAGATTTCTCAAAAAAATCTCCATTCAAAAAAACACTCCAGCCGATAACTTGGTCCAGAATTATTATTATGTTTTGAAATTTTCATGAAATATACTATAAATGTAGTGCTAATACTTTGAATTGAATGCGAGCTTTGCGAATTGAAAATAAAAAAGTACACAACGGTTAGAAAACCCCACCTTAACCCCTTCAAAAGTGACACTGTAAGAGGTCAAAAACTACAAGCGATAAATTTTAACAAACAACGTTGTAATGTTCGGTTTTAAATTACACTGTTTTACACAATACTTAAGCACCGCCAATTAACTGTTCTATAATCAATTTGTTTTCTATAAAAATTGTAAAATATATCAGCGACAATTATTGGAGTAAATTGCATACAACTGTTGGGTGTACTGTGTAATTAACAACTTTATGATTAGTCACTCTAAATCGCTATTTATAATCGCCATTAAGAGGCTGCAAATTACATCATAAGAGAGGTAAGTAATGCTTATGACGTAAAGATATATTTAAACAATAGAAACATAGATTATAAACGCTCTATTAAGGTCAGTTTATATTTTGTTTGTTAATACCTTTACTAGGACGGTTGGTGCTAAGAATTGCAGGATTGATTCCAAAAAAATCATTGATAAACGTCATTATAAGTAGAAAGTAGCTCACTTGTGACAGCATACATACATATTTGTCGTTACCCTTCGTGTATTTGTACATACATCATAACTAACAACACCACTGACTGTACCTATTATTTCGCCCGCTTGGGAATCAACAGTCATCATTATTATATCCAAGGTTGCACGTTGGAAAGCAAACTACGTTTTACATATACACGCCTGCCATATTTCATACTCATAATTCATACAGTTGTCGTTCCGTCGCGGCGTAGAGATTATCGCTTGTGGGTATGTGCGTATTTTCATCGTAAATAAATAATAGAGCCTTGAATATTTTTTGCACGAGCCACTTATGACATTTACCGTTAACTTTAGTACCATTTAATACTTCCTTATGAAAGTGTCATTAAAAAAGAACTGAAGAAGAAAACTGGTAACTATTTAGAGATGAAAATCCTGTCTCAAGATAGCAATATAAAAATATGGCCACAATTTGTTTAGATTCCATGAATGATAATCCTGTAGAAAAAAGATGAATTTTGAATGAATTCGGTAGGGGATAAAGTACAGGGTGTCCAATTTTCCGCACTTTTGCGGAACTCAGTTGTCTTTATTATTATATTTTTTTTATATTTACTATTATACACTAAAGCCTATGAGAATTTAAAGACAAGTTTTGTCAAATATTCAAATTGTGACCTTATTGTTAAGAAAACTTACCAATAGTGATATATTTTTGAAATGGTTAGAAAATACTGAATTCTCAGAAAACGGACGATGGGAGACTAGAACTGACTACGCCATTGGATGGCACAAAAAAAATTGTATGGAAGTCTGTTTTTACATTTCTAATACGATTAAAGAAATGTGAGTTAGAGGGTGTGTTCGAAAACTACAAATGTTCAGTTTCACACTGTATCTCAAAAACTAAAAGTGATATGAAAATTCTGTTCACTGCATCTTTCGTTTCACAAAAAATCCCACCGTTTCGGTAGGATTGTGCAACCGCAACTCTTTATCTTTAACGACAGCTGAGTTATCCTGCAAATTTGCCGAAAATTGGACACTCTGTACATGGGCAGTCAGGCTAAAGCATCCGATACAGATTGAGAGAGCATCAAATATATAGGTTCTGTAATACGAGGTGTGTAAATTAAGTGATGATTTAATTGAGGAACTGATTTTTAAAAAAAAATTTATTCGAATAGAATTACAATTCAGTATTGTCTCTTTCAAAATAACTTCCTTGGGAAGCCACACAGCGCTGGAGACGGTTCCAACCATTTGTTCCAACCAGCGGCTGTAACCGACTAGCTGGTCGGTTACAGCCGTTTGAATGTCTTCTATGGTCCTCGTTTATTTAAATGGCACAGATTTTTCTGATCTCCAATTCGTTAATCAAAATCTGTTAAACAGTGATGTGATTCAAATTTAACTCTTCTCCGATCATTCTTGTCGTCAACCGACGATCTGAACGCACAGGATCCCGTACTAGGTATATCAACATTTTCATATAGCAAATCGATATTTTCTATCATTTTTACAAGTTGAGGATTGTGACTACGTTTTAAATACGTAATATTTGAGAAATAAACATAGTGCATATAATAAAATACGCGTTCCTAGGGTATCAAGAGTGCGTTGCTCTAGCGAAACTGTTTAATAGAATAGGGACCTTGAACGTTACATTATTATATTATTCGTGCTCTTTTTCTCTCCAGTTCAACGACCTGTGCATTTTATTGGCATTAGCGTGTAGACTCCAAACAATATTTTCTTTTACCATTTACGCCATGTTTTTTTTAATATAATTTATGTTGGAACTCTGCACTCTTGCGCAAATAACGATTACTACCGTAGAAACATGCCTAATTTGTTAATTAGTTTATCTTTCCTCGCGAAAATAAATATTTTAACAGTTGCTGACGTTTAACAGATGCCTGTTGTAGAGTAAACGAAAATTTACACATCAGAATGTGTTTAAAATGGGCTGAAATGCCGTCATTCACATGGTGGAAAAATAAAAGTGACACATTTGTGTGGTAATAATACACCTACCTACCTTTTTTATATGTATAGATTAAAATGCTTTTATTTTGTATGTATAGATGATCCTAACCCTTTTTAAGCGCTATAGTAACTTTTAAAAAACTGTGGCTTCTACGTTTTAAGTTCTTTTTTCAAAGTTCTTGGACCCAAATTAAAGGAAAATCTTCAGAGTATCAAATAAGTAATTTAGGAATTGTTTCTCCTAGACGTGAAAAATTTCTAAAGTTGAAACAAAAGCAACATAAAAATTGACATAAAACTCTACAGTAATAGTACAGTAACTCTACAGCAACATCAAAACTACCATCCTTATTGTAGTTTTCGTAAAAATCGCTATTCATGAAATTTTAATAAAACACATCAAGTTCTAGAGGGATAGTACCTAATCCGTTATTTTTTTATGTGTTATGTGTGACGCACAGGGTTTTTTTTGAATTTTTTGTGATATTTTTTGGTTCAACTTCTATGTCTAGAATTTCTTTGTCCAAAATAACTCGGTTAGCCAGACGGATACTCCGAAGATTTCCTTTTGGGTCTAAGAACTTTGAAAATTATTTAACATTTTCGGAGATATTTTTAAAACGTCCCAATTATACCAGGTGAGAGGGTAAAAATAATTTTCAGTTAGATTATTGTCAAAAATGGCGTTCATCACTATCTCTCAAACTGTTTGCTTATTCGACATACGAGGTGTGTAAAATAAGTAATGAGACTGGCAACGTAGAGCCCGATCTAGTAACACTGCGGAGACGGGACCTGGAATGGCGGTAGGTTAACATGTAGTGCACCTTCTGTACAAGTTTGAATTCGTTATAGCCAATTGTTTGTTCCTTGTGACTGTTTTCGTAAACCGTTTTTTTTCTAGTGCGTTTAAAAAATGAGTGACCAACTAATTTTGAGCAACGGTGTGCTATCAGGTTTGCTTCAGACTTGGACACAGTACAACGGATACTTTTGCAAAAATTCAGCACGCCTACGGAGACAGTGTTTTTTCAAGAGCCCAGGCTTTTCGGTGGTTTAATGCATTATCAGAAGGAAGAGAGTCGATCGAAGATGAACCACGCAGCGGAAGGCCTTAATCTTCAAGAACCAATGAAAATGTCGATAAAATACGGGATCTTGTGCGTTCAGATCGTCGGTTGAGACAAGAATGGTCGGGGAAGAGTTAAATTTGAATCACCCCACTGTTCATCAGATTTTGACTAATGAATTGGGGATGAGAAAAATTTTAAAAAATCAGTATCATTATTTAATTTACACACCTCGTATATATATGCATATTCTATCTGCCTCACTTTTTTTACCCCATAATAGCAGTTTATTTACGAGTAGCGTATACTTACTTACTCCGTTTACAGCTTTATTTATTCCATTCCGTGTTATAATCATTCCCTGTTTGCACGGAAATATTTACTTGTCTCTTAAGTTCTTGTTTAACCTAATACTTACTGTAATGCTTATTATTTGTTCTCGTAGGTTAAAATGCAGGGAATTAATAAATTAGTTTGCATTAAGATTCATAAATTGCTATATAATAAAATTAAGAAGGTAGATTTTGGTAATGTAAGGCTTAGTGTAACGCTTATTACAAATTAGGTAACAAATTCTTGTGGATAAAAATATATTGAAGGTAGTTTATATTAAAATTCATAAAATTAAGATGGTAGCTTTTGGTAACAAATAATTTGTTTACTTTGTATTTAAATTACTTCAAACCATTTCAATTTCAATTCTTTCCATTTCCCAGTTTATAATTCATGTCTGTTCATCCATTTTAATTATATTCAACAATCTGTACGGAATCTCTTTTAACAACACTGTTGTTGCTCAAAGTTTGTTAATTATTTTTTCCAGTTGTACTTAATTATTCAGATTCTTTAGGAGTCCAACTGCAAAAATTACCATTGCAAATATGTACAGGCTTGGAATTGGTTGAATCTTTAAATGACAAGGCGTTTTTAAACATGATCCGCCCCTATATGCTTTCGTTTAGCAATCTGCATTGTATCGTTGGTCAGTTCCAACTGTGTACCGTTAATTACACCCATCACAGGCGGTTCAAGGCGTGGCCTGTTCCCTTCCACACCGGACCTTTCAGCTGTTAATTTACTATCCCAAACTCAACATTTTCCATGCCTGTATACGTTATTATTTTAATAGTTTCACAGTTGATTCTGGACGCATTTAAAATAATATTCTGTGTAACTTACGTAACGTTCCTTTGGGTCATATTTTAATGTCCGCTATGCTTCCTACTCTTCGTTCAATTAGAGAGAGCGTCGCTATTGTCAAACACTCGGGATCTATTTTAGATTTTTTATGTTTGTATTGGACGCGGACGCTCAAACGGATTGTTCACTTAAAATATATTATTATTTCATTCAAGCGTGCCAAAATATATATCATTCTTCGTACGCATTGACTGAGCTCTTGGCACGCGGTGCCACTACACAAACAACGTTCCTTAGCCGAATGTTTTGTTTGGGTGTGATGGAGAAACTAATGATAGCAATTATTCAGGAATATTACACTCATAAATGTTATATTTTTCTTCTATGGGGTGTTTTTCCACATTTCTACGATCGCAGTTATTTTTTATAGTAAATTTTGAGACCAATGCTTGAAATGAAACTTGATACATCTTTATATAAGAGCCAATATAATTTAAAGCTCCAGAAAACAAATAAGAAACGAGTGCAATTTCAGAATTGAGAAACACTTTAATTTTTATATGCATTTGCTAAACCTTTTCTCGAAATTTAAGGACATGGAACGAAGAATCAGTCAAGGACTTCTCATACAGATATACAAAGGTGTTGTATGTACGAGGTGTGGGCTATTAAATAACCGAACTGCTGTCATAACACTTTTTATTCGTTACCAATCACAGTATAACTTTTTCGCTTCAATGTACTCCCTTGGTGATCTCTACACCGCTCCATACGACTCTTTCGTTGTTGAAAGTAGTGCTGGAAGTCCGCTTCTGTCAGCTGGTTCAGAACCTCCGTCGCTTTTGCTTTAACCGCTTCCACACTTTCGATTCTTGTCCCCTTCAGTGTCAGTGTCACCATGTCTAACAAGCCTGGATCAGAGTCAGTGTTGTTTAGAATGTCAGCGCAAATGTTCATTTTGATTCCTTTTGCTCGGGAGTGAGTAGTTTTGGCACCATTTTTGCGCAAACCGCGATCATGAAGATCGAAGATTAGATGATGAAAAAAATCGATATTTTTTAATAAAAACAGAAATATTCTGAGGCGCAAAACACTTTTTGTGTTACACCAAAATGATTAACAAATTAAAATTTCTCACAAAAAAAAAACGTTTACCAAATTTTGTGAAAAAATGTTTAAGGAAATTAGTTAGGGAAATCTACAATAAAAATATTACTTTGACACGTTATTGTATCAGGGAAAATGGTAATATGTTTACACAAAAAATCTGTAGCCGTGCTATGGCCGCTTAATAATCGAATACTCTGTATACGACGTAAATTATAAAAGTAATATAAGAAGAAACCAGTCACACAAAAAATATAAAATTATTCTGAAATGTTGTTTATCACACGTTTAACTTGGCATTCTCGTAAATCATTACACAAAAATGAACAAATAAATTCGATTGGGTAAGTAACTATTGCATTTTCAATTTAATGGCCAAAGCTACATATATCGTGTAATTTTTCGCCAAATTTTATTGGCTGCACTGACGCGATATAAATTTCAATTAAAATCTTTTCGTGTACGCAAAATTCAAAACCGACGAAATGAAACGTTAATAAAATGACAAAAATAAGGTGGCACTGTACTAAGTTAATTCCTTTGGAACGGTTTCAGCTATAGGCGTTACAATTTTATTCGGGGAACAAGAATACTTGATACTTTTTCCTTTTTTATAAATATAATGATAAAGAAAAAAGATAAAATAATAGCTGGAAACAATTGTTTGACAAGTTTTCATTTTTTTTAAGAAAAATCAGGTAAAATATGTGGCTCTCTCAAAATTAACGAGTCCAAACTGCAAATACATTACTTTAGTCATTCAGGAAATTTAACGAGACACTTTAGAGCGTAGAAAAATAAAAACAATTTTCCTTTGGCAACCTTTAGGAATGCGCGAGATAAATACTACGGACAAAATATATTTACTGTCGTTATTATTACTGTAAGCTGTCTAAATTCCCCGGCATTTGTGTAGTAGACCTGAGAAACTGTAAGTGGAGGTGGATACCGAAATAATTCTACGACCAGATAGACAGGAGCGGACTGGGGATAGTACAGAAGCAGACCGTGTCTGTGTGTTGGCTTCTGTGACGTAATGTTCCACGCCCACTTCCTCAAAAGTGGGCATGGCCTAACCCACTCTCCAATAAGATGTGTTGCGGCTTCTGTGACGTAACGTCGGCCACGCTCACTTCCTCAAAAGTGGGCGTGGTCCAAGTGACTATCCAATAAGATTACCGCTAATCACAACCACACCTACTCACTATTTTACTACTTGTGAACACCAACGGATTCGATGTATTTATTAATTTAATGTATTTATTTTAATACTATTATACAGTTTTTAGAGAATGTCATTTCATTTATTTCTAAACCTCAGCTTGATTTGAAATTGATTTTGGCCGTCCATTCTCCGTCTTACGTAATTAACTCCAGTAACTTTTGGATATAAGCCGTACAAAAACATTTTTGAACCAAACGATGAAACTAAATCAAAGCCTGCTTATTTACGAATTCTGTATTTTTCTTGGACCCGGTTCTGCATTCCGCCTATGCAGTAATTATACATTGACGGCAGCCTTAAATTTCAATAAAACCCAAATGCCAACTGAGACGTTGCGTCGTATTGAATTTAAGGAAATTTATTATTAAGTGGTTCGTGTTACTAGGCACTGTCTGTAATAAATCACTTTTTTATAAATAAACTTTAATCGAAAAATTTCAGAAACAATGCCATGATTTTGAAAGATTGGATGTGGGATATTGATATTTGAAGACAAAATATTCACTGACATGTATGATTAACAAAATATTGAATACCTCAACATTTACAAGCAAAATATTGCCAAAGTTAAATAACCAATTTGAAGTTAAACGATGCTACTTTGAACTGACATATTTGTACTAAATAATATTGTACAAAATACATATCTACTCAAAATATGTAGGTAGAAAATAATAATAAATGAATTAAAATAATTAAGGTAGAGGAATAATTTTATACCAAGATTTATTTTGATCATCCTGAAGTTCATATTTTAATTTTTGTTTGTACTATTTTTGTTTGTATCATTTACACTAACTGCTCAATTAAAAACTTCAGCATAAGAGCTGTCAAAGACAAAAAGTGGTGGATTACAATATTCTTACGTCAATACAGCTACTAAAAGTATTTTTTTTTATTCTTATATTTTTACTGTTATTAATGTTATAGTCATTTTTGCCTATACACGAAATTATTTATTTAAGAGGATATTTTTATATGAAAGAAACGTTTATAACATGTACAATGTACATTAATTTAATTTTATTTGTTACAGATACATCTTGAATCGTTTTTTTTTTTTTGGTAAGTACTTTTTGTTGACATTTATTTAAGTCAATCTATTTTTTCACTTATAATAATAATAATACTCACCCTATAATTACTCCGAAGAGTAACCCCTTAGGTCCTCTCAGGGACCTGTGCGGGAAGGAGTGGCTATTATTATTATTTGCCATGGCGCACTGGGAGCGACTTAAGATTATTTCGGTAACGCATTTGCTTTACTGTTCTGAGGAAACCCAGAAAACTCAGAACATTACCAAATCTAGGGCATGTGCGGTTGGATTGGCATCTATGCATCCACACCTATACACTAGTGTATTAGTGGTTGCATATCAAGCCTTGACGGAGACAGCGAGGCAATTAAAAATCGCTACCCCGGCTCGGACTCGAACAACGCGCACAGAGGTATCGCGACTGGAAAGACGGTGCTTTAACCCACTCGGCTACCCGTGCCCCTTATGAATGACGACACCAGTGCTAGTGTACTTAACGACAGAATAAAGTTCAGAATAGTGTGAAATTTATTTCCGCCATATCAGTATTTAATTCCTAATATACGCACTATGCGTTATATAATTAATTGCCAAATGATTGTTGGAATTGTTTCCATTGTCAGAACAAAATAAATTACTGTTTACGTGCTTGTAACGACACTTCCATCTTGAAAGTCATCACTAGAGTTCGTGCGAGCGCGGAGTGTAACAGGACCGTAGTCAGTTTACAAATGAAAATGTTAATATTGTTACACTTTTTACTCGGCAAAAACGTTTACTGTTAAATTACAATTAATTTGATCACGTTGATCAACAACAACTATCAACTTAATCACACTATAAATATCGCTACTAAATATCGCGGTCTAAATATCACCCGGTATATGATCTTCACTGGACTACGTGGCAATTCAAAACTGCCTTTGAGGGCTCACTGTCGTGCTTATACTCGTATACACCATTGGAAGCGTCTCGAACAATCTTCTAGCTTCTTTCGAGAATCTCTACATTGTTCCCGCCCATTCTAATATTTTCTAGGACTCCATCTTGCCGGCCCTAAACATTTTGATTGTAACAATCTCGTACAGGCAACCAACAATACACCGACGCCTTGCTGGCAGAATATGTCACAAAATGTTCACAGAAACTATGTTGCATGATAGTACATTATTAAATATTATTACTTATTACCAAGCGCGAATGTCACAGGGCCGACACTGTCCTTGATTCGTTGGCCTTCACAACTCACAGCTGACTTGCATTACGAAAACTGCGCTAGCAATTTTAGTTATTTATGGCACGCTGTAACAGACAGTCGCCGGTATTGCATCGCGTTGATACGTTTCATTTTTACGTATTCGCCGTGTGTTTAAATAAATATTAATAATTATTAGTTGAGGGGAGAAGTGAATAAAGTGAGATACCATGCCAATGGTGAGAAGAAATAGACGGGAAGTATTTGAAACGTGGTTTGACAGTGATCCCGAGGGTTTTAGGGACATACGTATTCAAGGTTTGTACTGTGTGTGAACGCATTATAAATTCCTCAGATAAAACTAAAGTAACAAGACATCTGTAAAATAATATGCTTTAACCACCGCCAACCTGCCATTGGAACCTTGTCTCAACACTGACGTTTGTCGGGTAGGTGTTGCCATTGTTATGTGTTATCTTTATTTATATAGATATTTTATCCTTGACTTAACCGTACTATTTGGAAAAAATAGTACTATGCTGCTACATAATTTATATAAACATATTAATATTTTCATTCGTTAACTGACTACGGTCCTGTTACACACCGCGTTCCACGAACTCTAGTCATCACAATCAACTTCATTTCGTTTTGCTATTGCTACCAGAGTGTTTACTATCTTAACTCTTTCAGACGTCGAGCCATTTATTTATTTGTTGCAAAACGACTGCATGGAAATTATCAACGAAACGGCAAAGGACAAACCGAAGAGAACGTGAATACCCGAGTGTAAATTTAATGGTCACTATTCGTAAATGTATTCTACGAATCCAAAACCGCGCTCATAATAAAATCAATCCCGGATGACTGACCACTGGGGTTGGCCGATCGTGCCGGAATATAGCGGCGCGCGGCGGGCGTAATATTGACCAGTTGTTTCGCCCGACCGTCTGGGAGACTCTAGCATTTTTATTAGTGTGTTCGAGATGTTTATGTGGCCGGCATTACCTTAATAATAAAATATCATATGCAAACGCAAAAAAAAGACTATCATTTGCTGACAAAGTGAATAAATTCATCGGTGATTTCGAAGATTTAATTTATGATGGTGGAGTCTGGAAAAACTGGTATGTAGGGACAAACGCCATTGTAGCCGTCATTTAAACAGTGTGAAACAAAAATGAAAAAGAGGGTACGCTTTTGAGAACTCAGTTTATGTTCGACCTACTTTTAATGCTTTGTGCCTGTGATGTACCCCAGAATGTACTCGATAAACAACCATTTCGTAAGTTTTGGAACCAATACGTTCCAGAGATGCCGTTACCAGGTCGCAAAACGTTACGTAACTATACTAACTATCTACCAACTGTCCGCAGTGACCTACTAAATAGGATTAAAACTGTATTAAAAATGCGCGGCTGTGGTTATGTATTGACGAGGCATTTCCAGCAAATAAAAGCTGTTATTTTACAATTCAATCCTGCCGAAGCTGCAGCTATTAAGGAGAGCCAGATCAAGTTTCAAGATGTGTCCATTGAAATCAGCTTTAGAAACTATTAATAGTGACTATAAAGGTTTATAAGACGCCATACACAAATTACAGAACAGAATCAACAAGCCAGTTCGCCAACTGGCTCGTCAATCAACGAGCCAAAAATAAGTTCGAAAGTGTATTAAAGTAAGACACCAGTTTTACCAAATTTATCTGATGCTACAAAGTTTTTACGAATCTTTTCCAGTTCGTGATGGTACTGGTAACCAAGCTACGTCGTCAAGCTAATTAAGAAGGTAAATTTTACATACATACATATACGAGCTCAGAATCATATCGTTTGGCCCAATGTTATTTTTGGTGAGATTTCTGAAACAAAGACTTCATACTATGGATACTACAATGATCCTTTATTACATTTTTTATCATATTATTTATCCTAGAAATTGCCAATAAAGGATAATAGTTGTATCCATAGTATGAAGTCTTTGTTTCAGAAACCTTACCAAAAAATAACATTGGGCCAACCGATATGATTCTGGGCTCGTATGGTTATAAAGCGTCAATGAATTGCTTTTTTTACTATATTTAATATTAGTTACTTTCTGGTATTACATGTATTATATCATGAGGCGTACGCCTATGTCCCGTGGGACATTTCGGCCAACTCTACTGACCACGTAGCTTGACCGACCGCTACCTACACATACATATATCTTAAGTGGACACACATTCGGTCACTGTACAGTGGTTCCAAAATCAAATCTAGCTAGATAGAATATTATTTAAATATTTTTGCAACAATTATTCAATCACTGTCTAAGTATCTGTCAGGCCTGCGTCTGTTTCAAAATTGTACATCTGTTGTATTTATATTTATATTTTTTTACATAAACATTTATATTAGTTTTGTTTTTTTTTCTTTTTATTAATTAAAAGTAAAAAAATTCACAAATATGTGGCTTCCATTTTAAATTATTTAGTTCAAATGGAACATCTTGTATGCAATGCACAGTGGTTAATTAGATATTTATAGTTTGATGCATTTTCAAAGATTTATGTTTTAATTTAGCATTTTCAAACCTATTTTAATTTAAAGAGTAGATTTTCTTACACCATTATGTTCTTACACCATGCCAAAAGAAATTAAACCATATTACTCAAAAATATGTATTGCGTTTTTTTTCAGACTCTAACATTGTCATTAAAAAAAACATCAAATATATGTGAAACGTCTGAGTTTTGGTATAGATTATCATTCATGTTTTAGACTCAAAACTGTGCGCCCTTTCCAAATGTGTATAAGGTGTTTCATTTAAAATAAGGAAGTTAGACTATGCGCCGAAGTATACGAACACCCTGTAGATTCAGCAGAATTCTTAAAAAGTGGAAGAAATAATGAAATCTACTTCGTATATTACTGGGTGGTGCAAAAGTACCTACATTCACGATTTGAAATTAAAATAAAATTACCAATAAACCAAATCAATCTTTATTAAGAAAATGATAACAAATTATAGTTGTTGGAGTTGTTTTTTAGTTATTTGTGAAATATGATATCTGGCAAGTGACGTCCATTTTTGCGGTGACAAATAAAGGCCCTTGGTTTTTTTAACTAAAACCATCTTCTATGGTTTTAGTTAAAATTTCCTGCGTTATTCCCAAGATCTCCAGTCTAATATTTTCCTTTAGTTGCTCTAAATTGCGGGGCTTATCTACATAAACTTTTTCTTTCCAATAGCCACAAAGGAGAAAGTCGGGAGCAGTGAGATCCGCGGATCTGGGATACCATCTCACATCTCCGTCTCTCGAAATTAGTCTATTGGGGAAGTGTTGTCGAAAAAGCGTCATTGTGGCTCTGGGAGTATGGGCAGTAGCACCAACAAAAAAAGCGGTGCAACTCTATGATTCCATGGGCGTGCATATATCTTGTATAAATTCGAAAATTGTGAAATATGTTTTTTTCATTCAAATCAATATAGGAGATTAAAATTAGCCTGCATACAACACTCTTAATATTTTGTAATATAATTTGCTGTAAATAATGCTCATTTAGCCAGACAATCTCAAAAAATTGTCTGTTTTAATAAACCTAGCTGAAATACACGTCACTGGCGTCTTAAACAAGTCAGAATTCCAAATGTCGTAAATAATTTTAACGACGTCGTAAAAATTTTATGGCACAGTGGATCGAAGAAGTATTAGCAATGTATTAAATGCAAAGTAGTCTAATAGTCTCTTTGACCGGTGTTACCGCCAGTGGTTTACTCTGTGCCGCCAGCCGCCGTTGCCGGCTCTTCAAAATTTTCTTAAGTATAGTAACATACATAAAGTTGTTTTAATTTATAATTAGTTTTTCCAGCAATTTTAAACGCTTTATTTTAATGCTAACTAATAAATTCATATCTATGTATTTTTTTTAAATATCTCCAAACTAGCTTTCTAAGAACGTCGCGAACTAATAGTTTACTGAAGTATGAAGTATACTTGTATAGTGAGCTTAGCAATTTTAGAAAATATATCTGACAACCTTGCTTTTTTCTACTTATTTTCAATCTAGAATGGAAATAGAATACTATCTGAATATTATATTGGTACATATGAAGGTAGTTTATGTTTATGAACCGTGTTGAAGTTTGTGGTCCTTCATGAGCACTTTCCCTTACACGTCGGATATTTTCCAGCGATCTTGCTGTTCGTGGTCCTCCTTTGGATCCAGTCTCTTGAAATTTAGCAACCAGTTGCAGTATGCAAGGAGCATATTTGAATATTCTTCGAAACTGTCCAGTTTCCAAATAAATCGTAACAATTTGAATTCTTTCGTGAATCGTGTACCGTTCTAGTTTCAAAACTCCTTCGTTTCTATTCTGCTCTGAAAAGAAAACAAAACAAGACAATGTACTCTTGAAAACACTATCTTATTTTAACATCGTGAATGTATTTTGCGCCACCCAGTACATTTTAGAATTATTTATGAAACAACGATTCTATGGGCCCAATACGCACTAAAAACTCAGCCCAAATAGCTACTGTAATCGTTGTTTTTTTTTAACACGCTTTCGTCCACGTAAATTCGATTTTGGTACCGCTGAGCGCTCCGTGCATTCCACGGCGTGGCCAATAAATAACGTGTTAAAACGAAACCGGTAAAGAAAGTTCCGAAGACTTTTCAGTGACATTACAAAGGTCAAACTCAAGGCCGTTCACACCTCGGGCGCCCGGCGTAAACGCAGTCTTGTGGACGACGTACGCCCAAGCCCGAACGTTCTCGTATTCGTACGCGTTTTGGTCTTACGTTACCGTCGAACCGGTCCCATTTGAATACGCGCACGCCTGAGCAACGAGTTGTATATTAATGGACGTAAATAAAAAAAAAAAAACAAGTCACCTCAACGATTGTATTCAACTTGGTCACCGATTAACCAAAAAATGCATTATCGGTCTAAAAAAAACTTTACAGATTTTGGAATTCAGATAGAACACATCGTACTATCATTTTTGAACTTCAGTGTGTACTGTTGGTCCAAAATAACTTTCCATATTTTAGCATTTGGATGTAACAGATCGTACTATCATTTTTGAACTTCAGCGTGCATCGTTGGTCCAAAAAACTATCCATATATTGAAATTTAGATGGAACAGATCGTACTATCATTTTTGAAGTTCAGTGTGCACTGTTGGTCCAAAATAACTTTCCATATTTTAGCATTTGGATGTAACAGATCGTACTATCATTTTTGAACTTCAGCGTGCATCGTTGGTCCAAAAAAACTATCCATATATTGAAATTTAGATGGAACAGATCGTACTATCATTTTTGAAGTTCAGTGTGCACTGTTAGTCCAAAATAACTTTCCATATTTTAGAATTTGGATGAAACAAATCGTATTATCATTTTTGAACTTCAGTGTGCATCGTTGATCCAAAAAAAACTATCCATATTTTGAAATTTAGATGGAACAGATCGTACTATCATTTTTGAAGTTCAGTGTGCACTGTTAGTCCAAAATAACTTTCCATATTTTAGAATTTGGATGAAACAAATCGTATTATCATTTTTGAACTTCAGTGTGCATCGTTGATCCAAAAAAAAAACTATCCATATTTTGAAATTTAGATGGAACAGATCGTACTATCATTTTTGAAGTTCAGTGTGCACTGTTAGTCCAAAATAACTTTCCATATTTTAGAATTTGGATGAAACAAATCGTATTATCATTTTTGAACTTCAGTGTGCATCGTTGATCCAAAAAAAACTATCCATATTTTGAAATTTAGATGGAACAGATCGTACTATCATTTTTGAAGTTCAGTGTGCACTGTTAGTCCAAAATAACTTTCCATATTTTAGAATTTGGATGAAACAAATCGTATTATCATTTTTGAACTTCAGTGTGCATCGTTGATCCAAAAAAAAAAACTATCCATATTTTGAAATTTAGATGGAACAGATCGTACTATCATTTTTGAACTTCAGTGTGGGTTGTTGGTCCAAAAAATGTTACCATATTTTTGGAATCTACATGGAACATGCCGTACTATCATTTTTGAACCTCAGTATGCACCGCTGGTCCAAAGAACCTTTCATATTGTAAGAATTAGATGGAACAGACCGTACTATCATATTTGAACTTCAGTGTGCACTGTTGGTCCAAAAACTTTCCATATTTTGGAAATCAGATGGAACAAATCGTATTATCATTTTTGAAATTCAAATCGTCGACATCAATCAGACTGGTCCAAGTTGCTTTATGTTGTTAAGTCTTTCTGATGACTGATGAGTCATCTGAGACCACCTGGTCCATCAAAAAGGGTTCTCTTTTACTATGCGTTTAACATACTACAAAGGTACTTCTGAAACTGTGCTGGAAGCAGAAGTAGCAGTGATGTAAGGATATACTGGGTAACCGATCAGATATTGTACTTATAAACACGGAGGGATCATCATAGACATCGCAGTGCCACTTACCCACAACATTCAGAAGACTGAACGGGGAAGATCGCGAAATACGAAAACCTATCAATCGAGCTGAAACGCCTATGGAGACTGAAGAAGGTGGAGACGTACGCCTTAGTAATATCGGGAGAGGTAATGATGACGACTAGATTCATCAAGAAGATCGCGGTATTGGGATTGTCTTATAACATCATGAGGATGGATCCAACCCATCACTGCCATCACTAGAAATGGGTGGATGTTGCCCAACGTTTACGCTATATATCTTGGTACTTTTTTAGTTCTTATGTGCTTCATTTAAGGAACTGAAGTACTCGATATAAGACTGTCGAATATGGTCAACAGAAAATCCACATGCAATCATCTTGAGAGGTCTTCATGACAAGAAAGAGGAAGTCACCGTTTGATGCGGTTTTACAGCAAAGTTCATCATCGGTCCATGTTTTTACGAGGAAATACACAATGACGAGTCGTAACTGTAACCGTTACTGGTGACCGATATCTGGGGATTTTAAGAGATTAAATGTAATTCCAATTGCAAAAGGAGGACGTAATTGGACACATTATTGTTATGCAGGATGGTGCACCCCTACACATTTACCGACCAGTTAAAGACTATTGTAACTGCTGAACAAGGTCGTGTTATAAGCAGACATACTGAAAATACATTTCCACCAAGGTCGTCAGATCTGAATCCGGCAGATTTTTGGCTTTGGGGTTACTAAAATTTTGTGTTTAGAATACGACCAATACGGTGGAGGAATTAAGAGCCAGAATTAGAGAGCAAGCAAAAAAAGAAGTCCATATGAAAAACAGACTCGGCGCCCGCAACTCGCTGTTATGGAAACGATTACTAATTGTGGGAAGCTCGCGTCACCTTCCAAGTTCGGAGGACGAACGGACCGGAATACAATGCGAAAAAACTGCGTACGCAATTGAAAAAAACAAAAAAAAAAGCGCCTTCGGTTGACCTTGACAAGTCACGGTATGTTGCTGTTACACAATGTATTCCCGCTAGATGTATCTCTTTGCATAATTATCGATGTTAGTTTTTCAGCGAATCGAATGACATTTCGGAGGTAATACGATACGCGTGGAGCTTTACATTTGTTTTTATGCGTTATACGTATTTAGCGTGCATCAGTCAAATTGAGTAAATCCAATATCTCCATAATAATGTAGACACCTGTCCAGTGGCGGATTTAGGAGTTTTCCGTCCTACGTTGGTGCGAGGAAAATTTTAGTTTTGGGATCTCAAGCTCTCAGTATGATCCCCTCCCCCTCGTCATCAATTGCTTTGCTTTCTTTTCCTCCAAAATTTGTCGGCCCTACGCCACGACGCACAGTGGGGCAAACTGGTTATTTAGGAGTGCAAAATTATGCCCGTTCGTAATGATAGATAATTTTGTATTACATGAGTTTTATATGTATTAAATAAGTATAAAGAAGGGTATTAAAGTTGTTTAAAATTACTGAGATAGTTTCAGTTAGGAAAAAAGGAGTTAATATAATTTAGACAAAATTTGCATCTCCTTTAGATTTTTTTCATATTTACATTTATTTACATTACTTTTATATTTAATTCTGTTCAAAAGAAACAGAATTAACTTACAAGATATATATGTAAAGATATGAAAAAACGCGATTTGCTACCAAAAAAATGTCAATTTGAAGTCGCTGATTTTCAACTTTAATTTTCTGAATCTTACGTAGACTGTTCTGAACTGAGCTGAACTGAAAGTTTTCATTTCTTCTTCAACGTCATCATCTTCGAAAATCGATATTGTTCCGTTTCCGAAAATTTTTTTAGTACACATGATTGTGGAAATTAATGGATCCAATGTGAATAGTTAGTAAATTGTGAAACAAATTTTCTCCGCCAGTCTTAGTTTATCGCAATTATTCTCTGCAGCGAACTGTTCCAGAAAAAAATAAAGAACTTTTTCAGCTGCATTTGGCTGCACGCAATAAAAACTTTGATAAAAACAAAAACTATACACGTAATTTTTAATATTTGTGTAAAAATTAACGTGAATACATGCGAATTTCTTAAGTATTTCATTAAAAAAAATATATATAAAAAATTAATTTACACAAACCTTCTTGAAATAAATATTTTAAAATTTCAGAAAAATATATCTTTTGAATATTATACTTTTATATGTTATGTGGATACAATTATTTCAAATGGAATCTCATATTAAGCTTTCAAACATTGGATAGGAAGCGAAAAAACCATGCCCTATTTAGACGTCATGCTCAACCTAACAGTTTCCATCGCTTGCCTTGCTTTAAATTAATCAATTTCAAAAGTAAAAATATCGGTTTCAGCTCCTTTGGACATTTATATTGACATTAAAAATAGTAGCAAAGATCTATCCATATTTCGTTTTTCGAATTTTGCACTCCTAGATTAGCATTTTGCCACACCGTGCGACGTAGTTGGCATAAGGTAATCCAGTACTGTACCTACCAATGAAAAGTCTAAACACATCAAGCGATTTTCATTGTTGCGAATAATTTTAGTCCATTGGTGTCGGAAATGCGTCTGTTTAATTCAACTCGCGTCTTTGCTTTGTAATGGTAGTTTTAAGATATCCCCACAAGAAAAAATCTAGGGGACTAGGGTGTGGCGACTTTGTTGGCCATTCTAACGGCTAACGCCTCCCAATAGAACGATTTGGAAACACTTGGCCGCAAGATGCTGATATTAACATAGTAATGCTGGTTTTCCATCTTGTTGTAACCATATTATGTCTGCTGTTATTGATGCATTTGTTGGGATACAGGTTTCTTAGTGACTAACTTATTCGACTTTGAAGAAGAGTCAAGCAATCTGCACAGCTTCTTCAACATAGAATGGGCCAATGATGCTGTCTCCTATTATGTCTTTTCAGACGTTTAGCCTTTCGGGTCTTTGGAGATGCATCTCTCTCATCCAGGATTTTCTGAAGCCCCCCCATAGCAGTAGCTCTGACGATTTACGTGTCCATTAGGAGCGAACGTTGCTTCAGAAGATGTGTTTTCTATTGTTATGATGCTGTTGTCTTTTTTTTGAGTGATTTGTTTGGGTGATTTGGTCACAAAATTCCACTCTCCTATCAAAGTCGTCTTCACTGAGCTCATGAAATGGAGATAGCTTATATGGATGCATTTTTTTTGTCCTTTAATATTCGTGCAACTGATTAAAGACGTAAACTTTATTTTCTAAGGCAACTTGTCTAGTTGAGGCATTGGTGTTTTCCTGAAATGTTACCAATACATCTAATTTTGTCATTCGTTTTTCGTCCAAAGATGAACTAGGGTTTTTAATTGGCCTTACATGTTACAGTTCTATAAACTGTCTCTCTTCTATTTTGTTGTATCTTGAGATATGTATGAGGATACTTTTTTCTCTCAACAAACGAACAATATCTGCCTGAGTTTGTCTTCTATCTCCGTAACCCATCATCGTCAAAATTGTCACCATTTAACAAAAATGTCGATAACGTCATCACCTGCAGTCACGTGATACATTTTTGCAATCACTAGGCTAAAACATTCACACTCAAATTTGCTTGACGTGTTTTTTACCGTGTTATTTCTCCTGGCGAGGAAATGAACCGAGGCTTTCGTTTATTGTTATCGTTTATTTATAAGGTCGAAGTCCGGATCTGGTGTTTCTGATGACGAATGACAGTGAACTGAAATTATCTTCATTCTTCTTCATACTACATTTTTTTTAGGATTTTATTAAATACTTTCCAACGAGATATTCCAATTCGTGTATGTTTGCCCCGCTTGCCCCTACTAATATTCGTTTCGGTCGATCGCAACGCCAATGGAACGCTTAATATCGATAAATAACGGGTAAATTACGGAGTTAATGATTGTTATTAGCGTCCGAGTATCCTTAGTTGCGTATCACGAGACTATCCACGGCCAACTATCTCGGTCTAATTACACGCCTCTTGCGAAAGAATTCGAAAAATCCCCAATGACCATTATCGTCGGAAGAAGAGGGTCCGGTTAAGTTATGTTATTATGTTTTGTCGGTGGAAGAACGATCGTGGGCACCCCAATTAAGGCGGCAGACTGCAGACATCAATCTTTCGCCGTGGCGATAGAGCACGGACACCGAGCCGCGACGTTGCCAGCTTGTAGTCTGAAATTTTGGGATTACGCTATGTACGAGGTGTGTAAATTAAGTAATGGGATGATTTTTTTAATTTTTTTTATTCGAATAGGTTTACAATTCAGTATTGTTTTCTTCAAAATAACTTCCTTAGGAAGCCACACAGCGCTGGAGACGGTTCTTCCATCCCTCATAGTAGTGCTGGAACTCATATACTGGTCGCTTACAGCCGTTTGAATGTTTTCTATGGTCCCAAAATGACGTCCCTTGAGGTGATTTTTCAATCTCGGGAAGAAAAAAAGTCACAAGGACTTAAGTCAGGCGAATAAGGAGGCTGAGGAGCCACAGGAATGTTTTTACCGGCTAAAACTCGTTTACTGAAATGGCTGTATGATAAGGCGCTTTGTCGTGATGCAACATCCAGTTGTTCTTCATGTTTGGTCTCATATGCATGACCCTTTTTCGAAGGTTTTCAAGAACGTCTCTGTAAAAGTGTTGATTTACTGTTTGGCCTGGCGGCACAAACTCTTTGTGGACAATTCCCTGGTATCAAACTAGAAAAAACCGGTTTACAACAACAGTCACAAAGAACAAACAATTATTTCTAAGTTCAAACTTGTGCTGAAGGTACATCACATGTTAACTTACCGCCCTTCCAAGTCTCGTCTCCGCAGTGTTACTAGATCGGGCGCTACGTTGCCAGTCTCATTACTTAATTTACACACTTGGTATATAGGCAACTAAATAAATAACGCAATTGATGTTTTATGAGGTTTTATGATGCACAGAAAAAAAACAAAGAATATTAAAATAAAATCTACAGAGAGCAATAAGGGATGTAGGATACGCGATACCGTCCATCAATGTCGTTTCGTGCTCGTACCTTGTTCCTAACGGGCGATTTCTTGTATCCGAAATTTTATGTAATTCTAAGTAAAGTCTCTAATGTGAAAATGCGTAAACTATATTTAATGATTGTAATTACCGTTTTTCATGTTTGAATAAACATACATAAGTGTGAGGTGTGAGTAGAATGAATGGCAATGCAGTGTGAATGCAGTAAGATGGAGAACTGCTTGATACGATTAAAAACAATTATGTTTATCTCACGAAGTTTCATCATATTTTAGGGTGTAATTACTAAACCTAAGTAGAATGCTAGAGGAGCAACAAAAACTTCAAACTTTAACCCTTGGTAGTCACACTTTCCCAGAAAGACGTAATAGTCAGACTGGGTCAGACGTCTTTAAATTGTTATAAATAATTGAATAATGCACTTTAAATAATTTAAATAATTCCGGGGTATAATTTGAACCTATTTTAATGGAAGAAAGTCGGTTGTAAATGAAAAATAAATTTTTAACAATGCAAGAAAAATTATACAAAAAAAAAACTCGAAAAATGACTTATTTCAAAAAAATTGCAATAACTTTTGTAATTTTTAACTTAGAAAAAAACATTTTACAAACTTGAAACTATATACTTTTAAGGAAATTTTTCTATTCACTTCATAATTGTACAAAAATATATTTCTCAAACATTTTGCAAACCGTTTCCAAGATCTTCTGGTGGGGCACAAGTTTTTTTGAAATTTTTTTTACCAATTTAATTTAGTTTTTTTTCCTATTATAGCCTTCTACTTAAGATCTAGTAATCAGCCCCAAAAATATGATGTGGGCCTGTCAATTCCAATGCCATTTTTTTGTTGTTGTATTGTTTTTACCTACCCTGACTTGACTGGTACTGCACGCCACTGGTATCTAGACTTTAAACTAGAATTTTTATTAATAGTGTGCAAAAAATAACTATTAACTAAGATATTAAATAAAAATGGACTATTCATAAGTGACTGCCTTACCAGCGTAAGAAAATGGCATCGATATCGTGAAATAAAAAATGGTAATATTTAAATTATACTCCATAAAATATCCCTCAAATTCGTACGTCTCGAAAACCACAATAACAACAAAATCCTCTGCATATTTCTCGTTCGTAAATGACACTCGGTTATTTAAAACATACTGACATTTTTTATAATTTTTAATGGCCAGATATTCGAGAAATCGTTAACACTTTATTTATTATATGTTTACCGTAACGAGTAAACAACTTTACGGCCTCTGTTCTTTCTCCGTTTGAACTGTGTTGGGCATAAATTTACCCGGTGGAGTTATTTACTATCCGGGCACCGATTCCGCGCGATGACGTCAGCGGAGTCAGTGAAACGAAAGGACGAGAGTAGACAAGGATCAGTTTTATGTGCCTGACGGCTGTAAGAATATGAAAGAAGGCTTGGGAAAAACCTACGCTTAGTTGTCAGATTTTCTAAAATACCATAATTCGAAACGTAGATGAACAAATGAGCAAAACTACTGCACAAGTTCAATAAAACCGAAATAAGCCACTTTTCGCAAAAAAAAAACAAACGAGTCAAGTCAAATATTAATTACAAAAATGCATATTTTGACTGCCATATACTGGGTGTCAAGGCGTCGGACCAAGCTTATATCTTGAAAACTATTGGTTGTCGGAAAATTCATGACGCATTTTTTGGGTGAAATTTAAGGCTCATTTATTAATAATAGAACAAAATGTAATCAATGGTTATTGCTCATTTTGATCGTTGGTCTTTTGCCATCTTTCTGGGAGCTGCATGATTCCGCGCTCGTAGAAGGACCGCCCTTTTCCAGCGAAGAACTGGATGAGATGCTTTTTGATGGCCTCATTAGAATCGAACCATCTACCATTCAAGTAGTTCTGCAAGGAACGAAACAAATGGTAATCTAATGGGGCAAGGTCCGGTGAGGGAGGAGGATGAGGCAAAACTTCTCATCCAAGCTGCAGCAACTTTTGGCGAGTCATCAAACTTGTATGGAGTCTCGCGTTGTCGTGGTGGAACACTACGCCATTGCGATTGATGAGTTCTGGCCGCTTCTCCGCAAGAGACGTATTCAAATCATTCAGTTGGCGACAGTACACATCGGAATCGATCGTCTGGTTCAGCGGTAGGACCTCGAAAAACAGCACGCCCTTATAATCCCACCCTATTGAGAACATAACTTTCCTCTGGTGGAAGATCAGCTATGCATTGTGTTTGGACTCACTGAGTTCCACTGCACCACGATTACTTACATCGAAATTGTTGTAAACAATCCATTTTGCATCGCCTGTTACCAGGCGCTTCAAAAACGGATCGATCCTGTTGCGCTCCAGGTGAGTTTCGGCGATATTGATGCGATTGGCGAGATGAATTTCTTTAAATTAATGAGGAATCCATATATCGAGCTTGCTGATGATTCCCAGCTTTCGTAGATGATCGTGAACTGATTTTTCGTAGTAATAAAATTTATGTCTCATAATTTTCATATCGAAATTTCACCAAAAATATCAACAAGAGAAATTAACACCAAAAATCGGCGATAGCCATCTCACCTGTTTATTTTTTTTGCTTCGTTTTTAGTTTCTTGATTCGGTTTTATTGAATTAGTGCAGTATTTTTGCCGTTCTCTGTATATAGAAAAGACAATCTTGCAAACAGACTTAACTAGATCTCAACCGAAAGTGACTGAAAACTGAAAAAGAAAAACAGAAAAAATTACCCGTCGTTAAAAGTTTTCTACTTTTCGTCGTTTTTCAGACAGTTGTGTACGGTTTTTATAGAGTTGAAGGAGCTGTCTAAGACGACACAAATAAAACTTTTTTTTAACCTTCTTCAATAGGGGATGGAATAACTAATAAGGGATGTTTTTATACCTACATGTATGTAGTAGGGCGAGGTGAGAGATTTTTTATAATTGTTATGTATTTTTCTCAATTTCAGTACCACAGTATCTGTTTTAAAAAGTTTGATTTTTTGTTGTCCTTATGTTTTTTTGTTAATAAAATAATTATGACCTTTAAACCATACAATAAAGCAAAAATATCATATAAATTCAAAGTACAGACAATTATCCGGTTGATTCATTAGTAGTGAGCCATTTCCTCGATGTGCTTGGAATTTTCTAGACAAGTCTGGAGAGTAGTGAATCTTGCAATTAGGTTTTGAAGTTTTGCCTCATCCACCGTATCCACCAGATCTTTTCCCCACTGATTACACAGCTCCACCAAAAAAATTTTGTTTCGTTTATAGGGGTCTGACTATATATATTTACTAGTGTTTAAAAAAAAACGACTATTTTTTTTCTCAGAGAGAATTGAAAAATCTTCAAAGTAACCCTAGAAATTGACCCTGTTAAAATATGAACCCATAATATTAATCTTTAGAGACATTTAAATAACATGAGAAATTTTGTTTTCTGAACTTTAGAATTTACTCAAGGAAGAATCTCTGGATACTCAAGATAGTTTTTTGTAGGAAATTGAACGTTCTATAAAAAAAGGTCTGATTGAAGATTTGTGCGAGGCAAGCCGTTTCGGAGTTATTAAGCCTCAAAAAATGAATTGTTTAAAATAAAAATCTTATTTACTTATAAATGCAACAAAATCGATTCATATCACTTAAATATCCACTATTATCTACTTTACAATAAAAATCTGTAAATTTTTAACAGAATGTTGCTTGCGCGTATAAGTCTCTTTTTTTACTGAGTTATGGGGTTTTAGAATCATAAGGTTATTGGGTTTTTGAGGTTATGGGGCCTAATGTTATGGAGTTTTGAGATTATATGGTTATGGAATTGATGACATATATATGATTATGGGATTTCGTTTGGGTTTTTATCAAATTATATAATTTTTAGCTTGAATTTCATGGTTTTAGGCCTGTTTTTGAGGTTAGGAAAAGAATCGGATCTGATGGAGAAATTTGGACTTCGGATTCGGTTTCAGCGACCTAAAAAACATATAGTAAACATAATCAGACCCCTGCAAACGAAAATTATTTTTTTTTTGTGGAGCTGTGTTATCATTTGTTCTGTGCCCTCAATAAACATGTAATAAATAAATCATTTCACGATCGTCACCATCATACACAACATTTTTTGCTTCACAGAACCACGTGAGTCCTATGATTTTTTTAATCAACCGGATAATATTTAGAAGATCTATGTAATACCTATAATTTTCCAATAAAAAACCTCAAACTCGACAAATATAAACATTTATTTATGTTCTTGCCGTCTATTTTCGACTTGCTAAATTAATTTTCTTACAAAAAAAATGTGATAAAACGGGCTTTTACCGAAACGCAAATATGAAATCTTTTGTATATCGCAGGCACGAACGGCGATTGAAAGGACTTTCCATATTCCAAGTGACTAATGATTCGACTGGAGTCCTTGAACTTTTCAATGTTGTCAATATTTGATAACAAAGGAGTACGAGTTTTATTGGCGTTCTTTCTTAAAAAAAACGGGAAGCACAGCTTGAAAATATGAATATACCTGTCGGAATTATAGGCCCTTTGATAAAAAATTATATTACTATGTATTGATCGAAGGCTGATACAGTATCGTAGAATTTAGTAGATATAGCTAACGCAAAAAATATTAAACTAACACTTTTTAGCTAGTGGGAGATATTTTGTATTATTCCTAAAACATTAAATTTCATTATCCCTAAGTAATACAGATTCATGCGCCCCTACTGAATACCTCAACTATTGTGGATGGACGTACTGTATGCGCGTGTTGAGTACTTGATTCCAGATTACTGAAAATGTAACTGAAATTGATGCTAATGCGAAATGAAGAAGAAAGGAGCTTGTTCTTAAAAAATAAAAACACAACGTTATATTTTTATAACTGATCTTAAATAACTACTTTACATACAGATTGTATACAATATGAATTTTTATGTAAAAAACCTAAAAATACTTAAGGCACTAGTGCCTAAAGAATTTTTTACGCGTTAGTGCCTAAAGAAAATTTAAGTGATGGGCGGTTTTTTTACTCATGTATAAAGACCCTTTTTTGACTCATGTTATTGTCAACACAGATCAAAACGACAAGTTGTAACTAACGGGGAAAAATGGTCGTAGAAGAAATAAAAAAAAGGATAAAGCTCCGAGTTTCTAAGTTTTTGGATCTTGAGTTTGATTTTTTTTGACTTTTTGGGTAGTCATAAGAAAACCATCGAAAAAAAAATTTAAGTTTTTGCTTGTTTTTTCACGGACTTCAATATTTTTTTCGCTAATTTCATCATAAAGCTATTTTAGATAATTTCATTCTCTTTTCGAAACCTGTACGATTATTTTTCGCTGAGTTATCGCCGTTTAAAGCAAAAAAAGTCATTTTTGACTTTAATGATCAATTACTCGAGAAATAATGAACTCTAATAAAGAATAATGAAATCCTAAATTTACAAAAAAAAAATCGATCCTCACAGTTTTTTATTCCGAATTTTTTACCTCTTTTTCAATCAACAATTTCGCTCCGAAAAATTTTTCTAGCAAAGACCAATCGCTACAACTTGTAAAGAACACTTTGCAGTTTTCAAAACCCTACTTGAATTCTCTGTACGTTCATTTATTTACCGAGTAATTGACTACCAAAGTCAAAAATGACTTTTTTGCTTTGAACGGCGAAAAATCATCGTACAGGGCTTGAAAAATAGGTTAAATTAAAGACAATTAAATTGTCTCAAAGAGCTTTACATTCTCTAGTTGGACTTCATTTTCTTGGGCACATTCTATTCCCATTGAGAAACATCTAGTTGCACTTTCATACTCAATTTTTCACAAAAAATTTGAATTTGAATTTGAAAAATTTTTGCGTAATTATGTTGCGACTTTTTCCCGGTCTCTGTATATTTCCTTTCCTGTCTGCTAAACACCTTTTTTGGCCTAAGACATATCAAGGACAATATGCTATGTGAGGCATTCTAATGATGCAAAATTTAATTCGATTGATGACTGAGCCGATCCCCGATTTTATTGAAATATTGTCTTACCCGACGCCGACATCCCGCCAACCTTACGCGATAGGCGTCCCGACGAGAGATATCACCAGTTCCGTCGCGCTCTATAAAATAGTTTCCAGAATTATCGCCGATTTCCTGGAAGCGGCCGCATGATTTATCCCGCTTCTGGGCTACGCGATAGCTGGATCCAGGAATAGCACGGGAGAGCGTTCCCGCTGTCGCCCTGGCAACTGGGACGGCGACACCGGCCACCCATTGACGTACGTACGACCCGCGACCTTCACCTCCGAGGGCTCCCTCTCACGCAATCCCGATACGGGCGTCGGCAAATTCCCCCAAGGTGACCTCTCTAACTTTTTTCCGCCGCCAGAGGCTCAGTTCAACTCGCCACGATTTGACCACGTCGCGATCATCAGGTCCACTTCAGCAACATCAGAAAACCGTCTCCAACGATCAGGAATATGCGTATTATCCGCCTAAATTATGGACAAGGTGGTGGTCGTCCAGCAGCTCTTTCATTATTAGGGAACTGTTAATGGTCTTCTGGGTTTCCACTAAATTCCACTGCTGCTAAAGGTTTACTTTAGCAGCATCAGGAAGCCTTCAACGGCCCGTCCTGTCAAAGAACAAGAAGAGGATTGCTTCAGAAGCAGGCCTGGATTTTTCGGGAACTCACCTTGACGACTTTCTGGGTTTCTTCTCATTCGTACCACAGCTTAATTACATCGTGATCATTAGGTTTACTTTGGAAGCATCAAGGAGCCTTCAACAGTCTGGAGTATGCGTATTTTCTAAGGAACAAGAAGATGGCTGTTTCAGCAGCAGGCTTGGGTTTTTTGGGAACTTCCCTTGACGACCATCTGGAACTTACCTTGATGACTATCTGGGTTTCTTCTCATTCGTACCAGAGCTCGATCTCATCGTAATCATTAGGTTTACATTGGCAGCATCAGAAAACCATCACCAACCGGTAGAAGTTAAAGTTAAGGTTAAAATGCGAGTATATCCATAATCGTCTCTCCGTTGCCGCCTTCCTGGGTAATTATATATCACTTCTCACTTAAACTTCACCCAGTAGGTCAATCTCCTGATATCTGGAACTAATGGAGTGAAGAATCACATCACTTATGCTATCATCACAAAGTACAACTGTCTCCTATTCTTGTTCACACTTTCTGCAAGGGGTTTTACTTAAACATATTATATAAGTGCTATCTGTAGCTGACAGTATCCTGTAAGGATCAGACAGATTCAGTCAGGACTCAACAGATATTGGTACACCTGTAATGTTGTTATCCACTTCGTTTTAATTTATAGGCCAGTCTCTTGATAAAAGCGATCACTCTACTAGGTGACTGCATATCCAAATCTTTTGACAAGAAATGCCCTTTGTCTAGTCACACCGTCTTTATTCCCAATAGTTTATTATTTATTATTTTCATCGGATGTGTGATAAACGCCTTCATTCCAGTAATTCATTGGTTGATTATTGAAGGACTTAGAACATAGTTGGTGACTCGGATACGGAAAACAAACATTCCTGAGCTCGAGTGCTATGATCTCTGTCCAGTCTCGAATTGTTGCTTTGGCTGAATTAGTTGATATGCCAGCACAGGTTCTAGTCCAATAAATTTTGTTATCTAATGTGATTTGATATTTGATTATCACAAAAAAAAATGTTTGGTGCTTAGTGGTATAAACCAAATCATATGATGGAGTGAAAAAAATACATATGTAAGTTATTTAAAGTGACATTTTGTTATGCCATTACATTTTTTTTCAAATTAATCAGAAAAATGGACTTACCACAATGTTTTCACTTTATAGCCATGACGATATGTAATACTGACGTTATTTTTGCTCTCGTTATAGCAAGTAATAAATGTCTCGTAAATTATTCAGAATAGCTTTGACGATGACGTAGAAAAAAAAAAAACAACGGAAATACCAGAGGTGAATATATCACAATTTAAATTCTAATCAATTATAATAAAAACCTTTCTAGATACTATTTCGTTATAGCTACGACTCGACGATTTAATTCGGAAGAAAGTACCTATTAAATGTAAGAAAATTTAAACACCATTAGTATAAATAATTGATGCAAAGATATATTTTATTTTCGTCATTTTAGTTGTCCTTTCACTAACAGTGATAGAAGATGTTATAGTCAAACAAAAAAAGACTCCCTTTTGATTAGTCTAATCAATCCTGGAGTGGGTACTGGAACCTTCGGCGTAGAAACAAAAAACTGGACGTTTTCCACGAAACACCGAACTACTACACTTTTCTCGACGCGCGTTTCGCCAACCAAGTTGGCATCTTCAGGAGAAGATTAGAACTGATTAAAACAGTTTTAATCTTCTCAGTTTTTATTTTCTAATTCTAATCAGTTTTTTTTTTTTTTTTTTTTTTTTTTTTTTTTAGTCTAATCAAATCAATTTAGATGTTAGAAAACAGCCACTGTTTGTCTGGATGATAAAGTCTAAAACAAACATTCGTTACGTAAACAGTGTGGTTTAAACAAATAGAAATGCATATTTTGATAACTCTAATTATAAAAGTAACGTAGAATACACTTCACTATCATTACCCACATACTTGGATAATAAACACGATACTGTGAAATATATACATATATTCAAACTTTTAGGATATAAATCAGCTGTTGTTAATTAAGTCCTCATATTTGTGGGTAAATGGCACTGCGATATCTATGATATGTCCCTTGTTTATCAGCTCAACATCTGGTCAGTTGAAGTCTTCTTTTCAGTTCAGTTTCAACTCAGATCACCTTCCTATTATGTGTTCTATAATTTCGTCTACAGATCTACATATCTATCGTCTATCGACGTTTTTCCAAGGGGATGTGCTTCTGGTTACACAGTAACTCATCAGTGATCGGACTATGAATTCAGACAATGATCAGACCAACAAATCTATGCCTTAACCAAGAAGAAAACAACTCACCAGCTGGGACTCTCTAATAACAGCAGTAGCAACAAAGGACTCTGGATAAAGTCCTTCGAGTTTGAGGTCTGAGCTTCTGCAGATCATAATACCGCCAGAACAGAAGCTCCAGACGCAGTGGGTGGAAGTTATTAGTTCTAGTCGAATTTACATGGTCCCACGGAGATAAACACACCTCACCTGACTCCAATACTCCGTATGTGTTACAGTGGGCACCTCCTCCTGCTGGGCTACACAGCCGGGAGATGATTCCGAGTCCGGATAGTCGACAACGTAAATATTTGGATAGGTTCGGTTTTATTTACCTTCGCGCGCTTTTTTCGATTGATTAATGAACCGTAATAGGCAGGCTTAACGGACTGTCGATGCCGGATTGGCTATTTTATTTATAAATCCATCGCCTTCCATTATCCAACGAGAGGCGTCTCGACGCCGTAAGTCCGCACCTGCTCTTAAGGGGAAGGCAATCACCCTTAAGGGAGGAAATCGTAATGTAACTTTAATTACGTACGTCGTTAACTTTGTGGGCACCTGGGTTGAAAAGTAAATGTTGATGGAGTTGGTGAAAGTATTGAAAGTTGAAAGTAGAACTTGAAATCAAAGTTATGCCATAAAAAATGTAAAGGCAAATATATATTTCCTGACCATAATGATTCTGAGTAAATACATATGTAGATGCCTACATCTTGTCGACGTTACCGACGAGCCATTAAAAGAACGAAAGAGGATCAAAGTTTTCCGAGTAAAAAAAGACGTATTTCTAATCTTAATCGTAGGTTTATAACCTTACTGAATTTTCAAGGCTGTCACATTATGTGATGGGTACTTTTACTTGGTATATAAAAAAATGGAAATAAAAAACTTGCACACACTGTTAGAGATGCAAGACACTATTAAAGAAAATGAGGACCTCCTGTGTTTATACTTTTTTTACTACTACTACTAAATTCAAGTGTCAATTTAAGAGTCAAACATGCTGTAGTTGTTCCATTAATTTTCACAGTGTTCCATTAGGTAATTTCTTCAATTTTATTGACAATTCGTTGCTGAAGGTCTTCCATATCGCGCACGGGAGTTTCTACCTTTTTTTCAGCCATTTCTACCTTTTCTTATGTCCTTAATCTGGATCTGCCGAATCATTAAAAACGAATTCCATATATTTATTTTACAATTGCAACTGTTAGGTACTACTAAAATTGCCACTTTACTACCTTTACTACTTTTGCAACTTTCCTACCTACCAACTTTTAGTTTAATGGAGGAGTCAAATGGGTTTTGTTAATTATTTACATATCTGGTCAACAGTTTGCACGTTATTTGTAAATACTTGGTGGCGGATTTGGGGCATGTACTCTTTGAGCATGTGGTACGAGTAGAGCTTCTATTTTTGGAGGACCCTCCAAACAAGAGAAGCACTAATCTATACCTCTCTTGCTATTTTCCGCACAATCATCTCCGGATTTTGCTCTACCCGTTCTAAAATCATGGGACTGTTTCCCACATTAACTGGTAGATATCATGTAGTCGTTGGTGCAATCTTACAAAAACAGGAACAAAAAAATGTCAAAAAAAGCACCAATCCTTCGTATGTCTGAATCTGGCCATTTTTGAACTCACGCTCATTAAGAGTTCTGCATATTTTGGGCCATATTATCCGCCCTTAAGATTTGTGACCTTTTTTTAACACTCTATCCCGTTTCGGCCGAAAACGCCACTCAATCCAGATCAAATTAGAAATCGCCACTAAATATCAAATTAGTATCGAAATTTAGAATTTTTTTCTCGAAAACAATACATTTTTACAATAAATTGTCAAGTATAAAAAGTTCTTAAAATAATTCAAAGAATGCACTAAAATGAACTTGAATTGAAAATGAACTTTTTCAGAATTTCTTAAGCAGTTTTTTTTAAATTTTGTTAAAATTGACTATTTGCAAAATCCAAAAAGTTGCTCAAAAAATTCCAGTGCATTCTTTGAGTGATTTTAAGAACTTTTTTACTCTTGACAATTTTTTGTAAATGTGCATCATTTTCCAATAAAAAATTCTTGAATTTTTACGCAAAAATTTTGCAGTTCGGGCGCTATTTTGAACGCATAAGGGAAAAAATCGACTTTTAAACCACGTATACTTGAAGTTGAAACATTTGTTCCACCGGTTAGTGAGGTTCTAGGTCCATTGCAGACCGGAAACTCCTTAAAAATTTGATAAAAAAAAAATATGTGCAAATAAATCGTGTTTTTTTTAAACTGATTTTTTTCATAATTAATAATTTTTTTGATGAATTTCATGGACACTGTCGGAAAGGACACGTCTTAAACTTTAAAAATATGTCCCTGTCAAATTTTTCTGTCGCAAATAGTATTAGTTATGAGACGTTGAAGAACGATGTACCGGGATTGGCATTTTCGGCCGAAACGGGCTATGTAGCAAATACGAATTTAAGCACCAGTGGTCAAACAAATGAAACTTTGAAACTTGAATAAGTTTAAAGTTTCATATCTACTAGTGATCCATGATAATAGCAGCTTGCTTTCTTGCTGCCAATTCGCCTTAGTCATCTGATTATTTCTCTTACTATATCTGATGTTTTAGAAAAACAAACTTTATCCTTAAATATTGTCGTCATACTGGCACACTTTTCTCAATATTTACCCATGCGAATCTGTTAATCCCACGCACTTGATAATTTCCTTATGGCCTGCAAGATGAGTGGGGCTCCTTGTATACGATAATGGCCGTGGCGATGACAGAATAATGGCTATAATTCGACGCCGAGCCCTAAGAATAGCCCGAAACGTCTATTTTTTTAAATCAAACATTTAATTATAATTACTCGTCTGGCAAAAACCACAAAGTACGCTGTTAGTGCCCACACGTCTAAAAAATACTTGGACGGATATTTATAAATCTTCACGTTGGCAGATACCTAACGTTAGTACGTTCGCTCTATATTTACATAGATACATATATCGCACGGTGGTGATGGAAATGAGGTCAGCCTGGAGTAAATGTTTTGACGGCTGCTGCCCGCGTCAAACGCTTGTTTTATTATTCTCAAAAATCCACCAAATTCTCCCAAACCTTTGTAGAAACGCCGAAAATCTCTTATATAATAATATATAAAAAGATAAGATTACTTATTAGCTGCCCTTAGATTTTCTGTGCTACCGTTGGTTGCGAGATATCGTCGATCAAAGACAAAAGGGTCCTTTTTGATTTAAAGTTCGATGTCTCAGCAACAAATGGTCGTATCGAGATTTAAAAAAAAAAGTAAATTGAAGCTGAATAAACAAGCTATCCGGTCCATACCGTGGCTAAGTTAGAACATTTTTTCAAGCTCGTGGACTTGACGTGAAAAAAAAAAGGAAAAAAAATTCGCAATTTTTTTTCTCACACTACTTCCCTAAAATTGCGAAACATGTAGCTCTAAAAATTGTTTGCCAAAATATTTCAGAACTAGAAACTTGAAGCTTCAAAATGCTTTTTTTTAGACCTCGATAAGACCATTTTTCACTGAGATACAGCATTCTGAAAAATCACTAAGAATTCGGAAATTTTTTTTGATCCTTTAATTTTTTCCATTAGTGTAGTTTACATTTACTTGGACACGATACATATGGCAAAGTACGAGGTATGTAAATTAAGTAATGAGACTTATTTTATTTAAATCTTTTTATTCGAATAGAATTACAATTCAGTATCGTCTTCTTCAAAATACCTTCCTTGGGAAGCCACACAGCGCTGGAGGCGGTTCTTCCATTCCTCATAGCAGTGCTGGAACTCATATACTGAAATACCCTTCAGCTGGTCGGTTATAGCCGTTTGAATGTTTTCTATGGTCTCAAAATGACGTCCGTTGAGGTGTTGTTTCATTGATGTTTCAATCTCGGGAAGAGAAAAAAAGTCACAAGGACTCAAGTCAGGCGAATAAGGAGGCTGAGGAGCCACAGAAATGTTTTTACTGGCTAAAAACTCGTTTATTGAAATGGTTGTATGACAAGGCGCATTGCCGTGATGCAACATCCAGTTGTTCTTGATGTTTGGCCTCACACCCGTTTTCGAAGTTTTTCAAGAACCTCTCTGTAAAAGTGTTGATTTACTGTTTGGCCTGGGGGCACGAACCCTTTGTTGACAATTCCCTGGCTATCAAAAAAAACAAGTCATTTGATCTTCGACTTGCTAATTCTTGCTTTTTTGGGTCTTGGAGAACTTGGTTTCCGGGTCGTACTCAAACACCCAAGTTTCATCACCAGTATCAAGACATATCCTGATGTCGTTTTGTTCCTGCGAAAGGTTTTTTGGAACCATTTTTGCGCAGATTTTTCTCATCCCCAATTCGTCAGTCAAAATCTGATGAACAGTGGTGTGATTCAAATTTAACTCTTCCCCGATTATTCTTGTCGTCAACTGATTATATGACCGCACAAGATCCCGTATTCTATCGACATTTTGATCGGTTCTTGAGGACGAAGGCTTTCCGCTGCGTGGTTCATCTTCAATCGACTCTCTTCCTTCTGAGAATTCCTTAAATCACTGAAAAACCTGGGCTCTTGAAAAAACACTGTCTCCGTAGGCGTTTTTGCAAAAGTATCCGGTGCGCTGTGTCCAAGGTTGAAGCAAAACCTGATAGCACACCTTTGCTCAAATGGCACTCATTTTTAAAACGCACTAGAAAAAACCGGCTTACGAAAACAGTCACAAAGAACAAACAAATGACTCTCAAATATGCCCCGTCTCTGCAGTGTTGCTAGATCGGGTGCTACGTAATTTACACACTTCGTATATAAAATCCTCTATTCTGTGTATGTTTGTTGTATGCACAAAATGGATATTATGTAACAGGTTACTCGTCAATGTTATGAGGGTAATTACGTTTTGATTTGTCATTTCCTGTACTCCATTATTTTCGGCTGAAAATAAGTATTGACTATTGCGTAGTATAAACAAACCTTGAAGGCGAAAGAAAAACAAATTTTGATTGGCTTTTGTTTTGTTATCGACGGAATAAGTTTTTAGTTTTCTCGATTTACATTCACATATACATACAGATTAGAGATAGTACTAAACCATAAGTCAGGGCCGCACTTAGCACATTGTACATCACTGTGAGAAATACGAAAAGATATATTTAAAAAAACATTAAAAACATATACGTGTCATTGACGTATTTATTTTGTTAGGTACTGTTGATCATACTCCCTTATAAACCTTTAGTAAAAATTTTTGATGGATATACACTGCGCTAGGTAAATTCCATTGTGGTACATCGGAGTTTTTACGCGAGTAACAATTTAAACTAACCTCTATCCGTAGATTAACCTCACCCACTTTTAAGTCCGGTGTACCCTCAAGAATATATACATATATACAAATTGTGCGGATCGATGCATTTTATTAATCAGCATAAAAAACTACAAGTAGACATATGTTTTACTAGTTTTAGTTGAAATTATGTACTTTTTTATTCATTATTCCTTATATAAACAATCTCTGTTCACTGTCCTACTCTGTCTATAATATAGAGACATCCAAAAAAAACGTCATCAACTCTGGCTATGAACGACAGAGATGGAAATGGCGGTCATGTCTAAGCTTTTCGGTTATGTCAAACTTTTGACAAGTGACTATCACAATTTATAAAATAAACAATATATGTCATACAATGTGACAGTCTTGACAAGTAAATAAGGTTATAAATTCGATTAAGATTGGATATACGTCTTTTTTTTCTCGGCCAACTTTGATGACGTTTTTTTTGGATGTCTATATTTTAGTGCTATCTCTAATACATATACATACATATGATTTCCTCATCAATCACCTGCGTACTACTAAATTTGTACTTGATCTGCTCTTTTCTCGAGTTTTTTAAAATTAATAATAATAATGATATTCACAAAAATTGAATACTAAAATTCTTATGTTATTCTAAAAGTTGAATAGTACTCATCGATGGATAATTTTTTGTTGTTACTATCCGAACAAAATGTGTTTACAGTGAAAGATTTTTAAAATGCGTTTTTATAGGGTTAAAGGTGAACAAATATCCTTGGACTGTATTAAAAATTTGGCGTATAAAATATGGGAAGTAATCGGTAATCGTAATGTTTATTACTGTTATGCAATATGCATAATCATAAGGCCAAGAGTACAAATTAAAAAGTCAAGTAAAACTGGATCATTATGTATTTCGAATGTGTATTCGAGTACATACATACATATGTACATATGTTTTTCTCCATTGTGTCAGTTCGTAAAGTATATTTAATTTATTGACAGTTAAAGTAAAATGTTTCGTTGTTTTATATGTAAATACAATTTTTGTACAGTATTATCAGATGCAAATGTCGCGTAATTGCTCGTATAATACTAGTAGGCTCAAAATGATTTCTAACACTGACTTATACTATTAAACATTTATTTTATATAGGAAATTTATTTTAATGTAACGTTTACTATAAAAAAAATCTCTATACCCTTTAATTTAAACAATTTCAATATTGCGTGGAGAATGAGGTATACAACCTTCACGTGTTCTTGTTTTGCATCATGCTAGGAGCACCTGAAACTTAGTATTTGCATGTATGTAGCCGAGATATAGTTGCCAATGTGAGATTTTGCCCTCTCTGAAAGTTCTAACAAGCAAGTTTATTAAACTTGGCTAATAGCTACCAGAACTCCAAACTTATAATTATCGAATCTAAAGAAATTAAAACGTTAAACGCCTGCCATGTATTTACTGAATGTTTAACATGTTTAGACTAAGAAACATGCTTGTAAAATTGTAATAATATATAGGGTGTATCATTTAAAACTTTGAAGTTGATATCACTTCACTACACTTCACAGAAATCAATCTAACTTCAAGGAGGGATACTTTTCGTTTGTATAGTCGGATAAAGGAAAATGTTGATTTTGGGAATAAGAGATATGTATCTGTTTTTCAACCGGTACGACATAAACGTTGACTTTATCTGGCGAGTGGGTATATCGTAATTAAAAGAAGCCTTTTAGCAATCGACTGTAGCAAATTACATCGATCAATGAAGAGATTTATCGTTATATGGCCTCGTGGACTCAGCCGACAAACAACCAAAAAAAATAATAAAAGCAAAAATAAATCTGGTACGAGAAGCCAGAGAAACGAGACTTTTTTGTGTAGAACAAATAAATAAGTGCTCGTCGAAGTATTGGGGATATTATGTTTCGCTTGTTACAGGATTAAACAAAAAAATATTTCAGCCTCTAACCTCCTCATAATAACCTTTGTTTTACAGAATGGGTCAAAAATCCATCCATTACCCAGTACAATGTTGTTAACAACAAAGATAAAGTTGTCAGTGTGATAATTTGGTAATTAGTTGCCGCTATGTGTAAGACTAGACATTCTTCTATCCGCCTAGCCATTATGTTAATTGCGTCGTCCATGGACACCATCCCAAGCAACTTGTAGGGTATCTTCAAACAGTTGTAGATTCATTGGAGGGTTGGAAAACATCAGTGCGTCGTCATTTATTTCGTAGATATGTTTTGCGAGCCTCAGATCTGGCGTTCGAGCAGACCACTGTGGGGAATATTGATATTGGTCTGTTGCACCAGTGCACGCAATCTTATATTCTTTCTTCCTTGTTTCAAGTTCTCCTAGGTCGACCAAAATCTTTTCTATGGCTTACCTCATTGAGGCCAATCGCTCCAACAACTGTGACATTTTTTTTGCATCTGTCTAATGACTGCCAACTTTATTTCACTCGAATTAGCTTGACAGCTTATTACGTTTGATATAATAAATGATTAAAAACTGCCTTGATTGACAATAGAAGCTGAATAGTTAATAGAGAATTAATTTTTACTAGACAGTTTATTACCCAGTAACTTAATAAAATTAAGCTCATGTGGCAGTTGTTCCATTACCAACTGAGTATATCTGGAATTTGGTCACCAGCACATCAATATTCGATATCATCGAGTTTAGTATACCCAAGGTTTTCCAAGGATTTAAAAATATGTTTGTGTTAAAATTTATGGTGTTATTAATGCCAGATTAAAAAGTTAAGAAGACAGGCACAGTCATTTTTTATGTAAGAAATATTCTAAAAGGATGCTGTACAATATTTTGCTGTATTTGGAAGAATACTTTTACACTATTGAATAAGATTATTTTTGTGCTAACGATAGCAGTTTGTCACTTTTTTATGGCCACTATCATCAATCATTCTTATCCATTAATAACAAAATTTGGGACGCAGTTTTTAAAATTATTTTTAGAAAACATAAATGCTAATTTATTTGAATTTATATTTATTGAAGAAACTCGGTTCACAAAACAATGTTAACTTAATTGCATTCTTTCTTCCTTTATTGGTCTTTTCAGCTTTTGATTTTTTTTTACCTAAAAAATAATTAGCTGACTTACTTGATTTTTATTCCCAAGTTCAAACGAAAATGCAATGATTCGTTTGACAACTTGTAAAGAATGCTCCATTTTCTAAATAAGCAAAAAAAGGTACCGGTAAATTTAAATACAAAAAAGACCTTATAATTAAAAAAATGCTGGAGTTTTGTCTTGTGTGTTGGCAAATTTTTTATAATTTCAATTTTTTCCACAAAATGAATTTTTGTTAGGGGTTGGCCAGAAAAAAAAATTAGGAAAAAATCTACTTTTTTGCGTATTATTTTTAGACATAAAAGGTTCTATTTTTAGTCGCAGATAGTTTAGTAATGTGATGATTAAAGTTGGCAGAGGCAACTCGTGTAACGTGTGATGGGGGTTGCCTCAATTTGCTTTGATTGCAAGAGTCCTGTGACGGCTGAAACTTTTGTACAACCTCTGTTATACGCAATACGTTGAGTAGTGTGATATAATTTCATAATAAAATATGGCAAACGTGCGAAATTATACTTGTTATTTTCGTATATTATACTCAACCTTATTGATGATGAACCATAGTGAGAGGCTATTAAAAAGTATTTCAGCAGAGGTATAAATGCGATAAAATCTGGGAACTGTATTTTTCCATTACCTTGTTTCCACAAGATACAAATAGAAAGGCAACATGTTTACAAACGAGGTATCTTGGACAAATAGTGGAATTTAAGTTACGTAAAAAATAGTAAGTAGGTCGGGTTTTAGAAAATTACTACCTTATTATTTTTTTGTTTAAATAGGTCGCGGACACTTTCTACAAATAAAACGGTCGAAATAAAGTTTTTTTTTTAATCAATGAAATACGACGTTGTCCGAATAGAATTTGTGAATGTACTATGCTCAGTCGCTGTTGTTTAAAAACAAAGTTTGGCTCCAATTTTAATTAGTCCTTATAGTCCAGAAGCAATTCGATATTTTTAACGGAAAATTAAAGCTCTTTTTATACTCATTGTTGTTGTGTGTTTACGGCGACAATAAAGTCTTAACACTCATGATGTTCTCTTATAACAGTAAGATGGCGTTGTAAAATATGTTTTTTTTTCACGCAGTTTTAAAGAACTATGGAACTTGCACCAAGAGGACAAACACAATAACCGATTGCCAGGTAGCCCTTGCCGCTCTGAACATTTGCAAGGTAACATCTACACTGGCACTGAAATGCTAGAAAGCACCCAAAGAACTAGCAGATTGCACCACATTAAGGCTAGTGTGGGTCCCAGATCATAGTGGCATCCTTAGAAATGAACATGCTGACGAACTTGCAAGAAAAAATTCAGCAACTTCATATAATATAGGCAACAAAAACCACGGTACATGTACGGTAAATGGGTACAAATCCAACATAAGAAACGCTGGAGTAATACTCCAAAACTAGCACAGAGCAAGGCCCTCATAATAGATATATGTATGTGCTAAAAGAGCTGGAAGTCTCCTAAAAGGAACCAGCTAAGAATAGTTACAAGCTAACGGAACACGTCCCAGTTAAACAAAATGGGGATATAAAGGGTGGGCCATTTATTGGATTCTTTTTAAACTGAGTGTTATTTCTACATTGCCTACACTGACGCGCTTGACATTTGACTATATGTGGTGACTAAGCTCCGCTCTAAGAAATGGATCGTTTTACGCTTGCACAACTTTGGGGAATATTAAAAATTATTTCCAAAGTGAATGCTGTGTTGCAGAAACAGTGAGAAAATTGAGAACAATTTTTGGTCGAAATGAAGCTCCGTCAGCGCCGGGTGTAAGAAAATTCTTCAGGAAAATTCGTGAAACTAGCATGCTTATGGATAGCAGAAGTCATCCACGTGCTCGTCCGGTGCGCACAGCTGAAAGAATTGCTGCTGTCGCCCAAGTTGTTGCGTGAAAACCCAAGAACCTTAACTCCTCACAGAGCACAACAACTGTCAGTCGCACTTCTCTGAGGAGAATAAGTATTGAATAAAGACCTCGGATTATTTGCTTACAAGTTGCAACTTACTCAAGAGGTAAAAAGAAAATGACCATCCACTTCGTTATCGCTTCTCCGGTGGGCTTTAAATGAGTTTAAAAAATGACGCCAATTTCAATCGAAAAATAATTTTTTTCTTACGAAGCTCATTTTCATCTTGGAGGACATGTTAATAAACAGAACTGTAGGATTTGGGGTTCCGAAAATCCACACGTAGCCATAGAGTAGCCAATGCATCCTGCAAGAGTGACTGTTTGGTGTGGGTTTTGGAGTGATGGCATCATTGGTCCGTACTTCTTTCAAAATGAAGATGGTAAAGCGTTAGAGTAAATGGAATGCGTTCAATCGATTTTTTGTGGCCACGATTGGACGATTTGGACTTGGACAAGCTTTGGTTCCAGCAGGATGGAGCAACGTGTCACACAAGCCGTGAAACAATCGGTCTTTTGCACACTAAATTCGGTAACTGTGTTATCAGCCGTTTTGGTGACATTAATTGGCCATCGCGCAGATGCGATTTAACACCGTTGGACTATTTTTTATGGGGACATGTTAAGAACCGTTGTTACTCCAACGATCCACTAACCATTGACGCACTGAAGGAAAACATCAATCGAGTTATTCGTGCAATAGAGCCACAAATAATATAATCGAAAATGTACTGCAAAATTGGGTGAAAAGAATAAACTACTTCCAAGCCAGCCGCGGCGGCCATTTAACTGAAATTGCTTTTCATAAATAATGGGAAGGCATACTTTCTTGAATGAAGCAACAATCATTTAAAAATATTCAACGATATAGTTTTAATAGCAATTTTAAAAAGAAACCATCTGATAGCCCACCCTATATAACGGAGATTTCAGCTGCAGATTCTGTGGTAATGAGGTCGAGATCGATCTCATTGTATGAGATATTAGGTATTATATGAGAAACCTGTGGGGATACACTAACAGCAAATAATAGAATATTGACTTCCTAATAAACCTCGCCATACAGAACCAGGGTGGTTAAAAAGGAGTCAAATTTTACTCTATTACATATATTTTTCCTTGTTGGCGCCTTAGGTGCAGACCATAACTGTTACTAAACCTCTTGGATTTCAGTAACGCTCTGCATTTCACGACATTTTCTTAAAATCGTCGACTATCCCATAAATGGCATTGTACGCGTTCTATCGTACCATTAATGGCATCTCTTAATCCCATCGATCTGTATTATTTTTCATAGTCATTCGTTCAGGTTCGCAATGAAAAATATACAATTATTCGTGACCATGTAAGTGATTCGTTAATTTGACCGCCGCAATAATAGGTTTCGAAATAATAACGGCCATAAAAGCAGAAGCAACTGCCTATTAGTGGCGGTTTTCCATAATTCATTTAAGTGCCACCGAGATGATAATAAAACGTCATGAAAAAGTTTATATTGTAGCTCGGTGCGTTTATTTCAAAACTCGTCTGTCTGCGATCCTATAGGTCTCCTTTATGTAGAAGGAGAATAAAAGTTTGTCGCCGAAGACTCTGCTAAACTGCAGGAGGATAAAAAGAGATGCTGGTAAACTGCTCTTATAATCTAGAAATCTGGTTGTATGGCCTAGAGAGTCTATTTGCAAGTTATAATTGCATGACTATTTCATTTACTTTACAAAGAAAACTGGAAAAAGTACTACGTACAATTTTTGAAGTATTAAATTTAAGAAATAAAGACGTACACGTTTTGTTCTTCGAGTTATTCAAAAATAAATAGACTTTAGATATTTAGAAAAATGAATGTACATATGTACAGGGTGCCCCAATTTAACTGCGGTATTTTGGGTTATTTTTGAGGTAAAAAGAAAGTTCTCTAGATTTTTGCACACTTTTCCAAGGAATCTGATTGACTTCTGCTTTGTTATATAGGGTGTTATCCCGAGCATAAATTCAGATTCTTTGGAAAATTCTGCATAACTTAAAATAACGCAAAATATTGGCAGTGAAACATTAAATTGGGACACCCTGTATATTCTCTGGGTATGAAATTGCTATTCTTATTTAATTACAAATTTGATATAATATTAACCCCTTGACTGTCAGGGTAATTTCTTGAAATGTGGGCCGACGTGTTTTGACCCGCTGAACATCATGGCGTTGTCAGAATTTGGCCTAGATCCCCCGAGATGCCAATTTTGGGAGTAAATTGCCCCAAAAAATGGCTCAATTTATGATATTTTGCTAATTTTACCAGACGTATCATTTCCAACGTATTTTGACCCATTGATCATCATGGTGTTATCTGAATTTGTCTTACAGACGCTCAATTATCATAAAGTCTAAATATTGTCATTGAATCACCTCATAAATTCTCAATCTACTGATCAGACATTATTTCGGATGTATTTGGACGCACTGAGTCAGAAAATATTGTCCAATCTTCGCCTCAATCCTTGAATTTCTGAATAATATACAAACTTTGAGAGTCGGAACGAAATCAAAAGAGTTTTTCCTAATGTTATAAATTGAGTCAAATTTTGACAACACCGTATTGTTCAGCGGGTCAAAATACCTCGGAAGTGAACAGCTTGTCAAAATAACAATGTTTAAACGGCACACAACATGAGTGTATGAGGATTAAGATTTTTAAAAAGATGAAAAAAATTTCCTTAGAGCTCTAGTCTGTTTTGGATGTAAAATATAACTCAATAAATCCTGGGATCATCCACAGGACAAAGATTTGTGTCGAAAATACGAATAGCTTTGTTCTGTTTCTTGTCAAGGAGTTTAAAAATGAAGCAGTTTTATCAAAACTGAGGTAGAAAATTCATAATCTAAGATAGCGTTTAACATTTTTATTTGTGGTTGTCCTGAAATCTATTTTGAATAATTTTGAATAAAATTGAAATACGTTTAAAAAAAAAATGAAAATCAAATATCTCACAAAACAATTCCAGTCAGTTCCCTTTTTTACTTGTTTTTTCCTGAACTATAAGTCTTTCATTTTATTGGGCCCACGTCATTCCGAATTTGCATTTCGGAGGCCATTAGGAGTTGTTGTCGAAGTCTAAATTTGCTTTGGTGAAATTTTCTCGTCCGATATATCCGTAGGAATAGAATAGAAAAACGTTACTGTTAGGAAACGAAGGGAGAAGATATTTTCTTTTCAAACAATTTTCAACGATACATGACCCATGCGAAAGGGAATTGCGAAAAGTTTTACTGCCTATATCTTTCTCGACATTTGCAAATTTAGCATGTTTTTCTCAAGGGATTTATACAAAGGGACAGGATGAAATGGCCTAGCAACTATACACATTTCGTCGCCATGGAAAATAATTCCATGTATTCCAATGTATTCCAAATATTTATCGAAAATCAAAGAAAAAGTATAATTTTTCTTTTGATTCGCTGGTATATTTTACATATGAAAGAATAAACAAAAAACACAAATAAGAGAAGTACATAGTTAACTTTAGAACTGAAATTGAAACCGTTTTATTCAATTTTTTTTACGTGGAAGTGCTCAAAAGATTGAAACAAAGAGTCAACCGAGTGAGGCCAGCCATCGCCGCCGATTGGAAGCTTCACCACGACAGTGCTTCAAGTCACATTTGCTTCGTGGTGAGCAGCTACCTCGCCAAGAATACGATTTCCCAGTCACCCTACAGTCCCGACCTGGCCCCCTAGACTTTTTTCTTTTCCAAAACTTAAAACCGCCCTCAAAGGATGCTGTCATGGGACCCTGGACGCCGCACAGTGGGTTAGAATCGGAAAATCCTGGCCAAAAATCGAGAAAGGTAGAAAATTTGTCAAACTATATCGAATTTTATGTTTTTTAGGTTGCTGATTTCAAATTTGTACTTTATATTTCAAAAAAACAAAATGGCGTCCCGAAAGTAACCGCTTTTTGCGATAAAAACATCTTTTAAAAATCCAAATTAGAGTATTCATATTTTCTGTAAATCAGATTTCAATTTAATACTCTCCTCGAAAGGGAGACAAAATGGCGGACCGGCAGCAACCGCATGTAACCATTTTTTCGCGATAAAAGGTACTTATTATGATCAAAATTAGAGCACTGATATTTTCTGCTTATATAATTTCAACTAAATCTTACCGAAAAAACAGGTGGAGAACCGGAAGTAAAATTTTCTTAAAAAAGCTACATATTTTGATTCGAATAAGATTATTTATATTTTTCATAACTAAGATTTTAATCTAACTCCCTGAAGAAATGGAGGGCCAAAAGTAAGAACTTTTTTGGAACCTACAATTGCACACAACGTGTCTTCAGTTAAGTTACATTAGGTTACTAAAATTATTTTATGTTAAAAAATTGATCGCAGAGAACCTTAGTTAAGTTGGATTAGGTTAACTAGTATAAAACAAAAAATATATATTTCACGGAACATTGAGACACCCTATGTTTCTCCTTCCACTGGTCAATAGAGTACACCAGGTATATACATTTCCCCCCTTGGTTGGGACTTACTATTGTATCGGGGATGAAACCTGCTTTGACGCAGGTACAGTTAGAATTGCCCCGAGAACGCTCTATTGGACGCGCCTTTCTATTTTTGCATATTTCACTGAAATAAGCAGTTTCAAGCAGCCAATTTTTATGAATTTCTTATTCCACTAATATTTCCCACGTGTTAAATTGTGAATTAGTGTAAGAACTCTTTAGATTCAAACTATTTTCCTACTCTTCTTTCCCTACCTTAACATGCGCGTTTGTATTATACGCGCAGAGTTAACATTTATTTTCCATAATAAGAAATACAAAAATTTGAATTTCAATGCATAGATAATATTTTACATATCTTCAAAAGTAGCCTCCATTTTTTTAAGTCGGAAATACACCTTGTGGTAACAAAAATTCACAACACACGAACGTCGAGAATTTCGGGACCGATTCTCGTACCGTTACGCACTCGAAGGTGGCCAACTTCCGACTGAAGTAGAACGGCAGGCATAAAACCTAGGTAGCTATCGTTTCAGTATTACACGCAGGAAACCCTGCTTCACAAAGCTATATGAATTAAAACAGAATATAACGAACTTCCGATTCTAACCCACTGTGCACATAACCTTTTCCGATTCTAACCCACTGTGCGCCGTCAAAGCGGCTACGACGCGAATTTTAAAATATATTCCGGAAGCCGCCTTCGAATCGTGGAAACATCGCTGGCAGAAGTGTGTGGATGGCCAAGGGACTTACTTTGAAGAGTATTAATGATTTGTAGTGATATTCACAATAAATTATTTTTTACCAAGTTAGCCTCATTACTTTTTATACAAACCCTGTATAATGATGACCTAATTATGCAATAATTAGTATGTATTGTTAATTCCATATTATTAATTTTAACACATCCGTTGGACAAAAGCCACGCAAAAGGACACAGCAGTTCGACCTTGTTTTTTTGTAAGCCATATTAAACATGAATTATTGCCACTGTGAAAATTTTATACACGTTAGGCCAAATCAAGTAAATTAATCATTTAATAGATAAACGCCGCCAGTGGTTCTTATAACGAATTTTCAATTATTAAATTAACAATTGGACCACACACTTTCGTAGAAAACAGTCTGACAGTTACGAACAGAAAACTCGGTGTTGTGAAGTGACAATCAGTGTAAAATATAGACCTCAACTGTATTACTACAGATAGTGATGCATTTTACTGACTAGCATTCCGATAACTAGATTTATGGTGACTGTTTTGGCTTCAAGATGGATTAATTTATAATTATTAGTAATTATTATTCACTAGTAGAATTAGTCAATGCTAAATATAGGACCATTAATGGATAAAAGAGATAAATAATGACAACATTATTATTTTTGACACCAATACGGGTTGTTAACAGATTCTTTGAAAACTTAAGAGTAACATAAATGTATATGTGAAAAACAAATGAGAGTGAATCATCAGCACCGTATCTTTTGCTTTGAATAAAACGTATTTAAAGATTATATACATATTTACAGTGCTGGTCAAAAGTCCCCGCCATCCCTCTCCTCGCATATTTTGAACGGTTATACTTTTATACTAATGAAATTTGGAGAGTGAAAATAAACGAATGGAAGCTTCTAGTGGTAACAGGTGACGTAATCCTTATAGATGACGTCATATAATCACTGTTACCAATAATTTTAAATGGAACTCTATGGTTAAAGTTAAGTATCTTAAGTTAACCTCGTTTGCAAGGTATTTAAATGATCTGTTCAGTCATACTGATGTTGGATTTAGGGTAGTTCTGATGGATCAAATAAATAAACACAAATTTTAATTTTGCTTTCAATTAATTCAAGAACCAGCTCAGAACACTAAATGTTCAAAATGTGCTCCATCTACTTACTGACAGTAACACGTCCTACTGCTAAACTCTTGTCGTACTTTCAAATGTATCAGCGAAAATTGCCTTATATGCTTCAACTCGTTGTTTCAAAACATCAATACTGTCAAGTTCTGTAGCTAAACCTTACATATAACCTACCCTCACAGAAAAAATCTATAGGCGCGAGATACGGTGACCGCGCTGGCCATTCTATCGGACCTCGTCTCCAATTCATCTACCACGGTATTCCTCATCCACATAACATCTTACTGCACCATAATAATGTGCAGGAGCACCATATTGTTGGAATGTTATTACCAAATTAATCTGGATTGCAAATGCAATTAATCCCAATTGCATTTTGTGACATCTCCAGATATACTGCACCAGTAAAGTTGGTATTCAAAAATACAGGCCCAACTATGTGGTTTTTGTGTTGGATATCAAAAATATAGGAGAATACCTGCGTACCCATACATTTACTTTTGCTGGAAACCGTGTATGTTTTTCACGAAATATGTGAGGATTTGTATAATTCCAATACCTCACATTTTGAGTGATAACATTTCCATTGAGGCAGAAAGTACTTTCGTCACTAAAACGTATTGTATTTACAGTCTAACTGTTGGCCAACTTGAGTGCATTTTGCACCATTTTAATTTGCATGGGTAAAATTTGTTTTTGTCAACACCCTGTGTACTGCATTTTGTCAGACTTCACAGGTAGATGCAACTTGGGCTGTGGAAGAAGTATTGTTTACTACCATTTCTGCAACTATATCAATAGTTTAAACTAAAAATTCAAGGTACAAACACCTGTAAAAACGTAGCAAAACAAACGAAGTTGGAGAATTAGATACGAAAGGGGGGGTGAATTTTGACTATAACTGTATATCTTAAATATGGTTGGTAATACATGTAGATATATAGTAATTGACTAAGTGTTATTGACTGTTTCAGTTTCATTGATATTTCTTTTATTAAACTACCCAAATAAAACACCAGGCCACCTCGAGATACGGGACTGACCTCAAGATAACTTTATTTATTATTTGGGCTCACAGTGAACAACAGCCACCTATCTAATCTCTGCGAGATTATTGGTATTATGTAATTAAATTGATGTTTAAATAGTATTTTTGGTCGTAACTCGTAACTAAAAAAAAGTTATTTACAAATAAGGCGAATATATCGTTTTATTTTTTACTTGCGATATTTTCTGCATCGTTTTTTTCTATTTCATGCAAGAACGTACTATTAAAATACATGACTGTCGTTTTTTAAATCAACTTTTTGATGCCTACGTGAATAGTTTGCCCTGTAAAAAGTTTTAGTATCAGACAAGTATATTTTAACAGTATAGAACTTAATTAAAAAGAATAAAATTATTATGACATTATTATGTATTATTTTTTGGAAATGTTTGTTAAAATTTCTTTATAATCAATTGTAAATTACCCTGATAAGTTAATGAGAGTGAAAGTATCCCTACTATTCTTACTTAAATATATTATGTTATCGATATTTATAAAGTTAATTTTCCCAAAGTAGATTGAATTTTAACACTGTAATTAGTTTTCCGATTTATCTTCATGCCTCTCTGTACCAACTGCGTTTTCTTGACAACCCTACTTGGAATAAATTGCAAAATCACTTTAACTGGCTTAAAAAACTTTATTTATCGAGAGAGAACATTTCTAACCTGAGGTATATACAGGGTGAGTGAAATAAATTTTTAGGAGGAAGAAAGAACATACGTAACAGGCAAGTAAAATATAGGGGGTTCGTTCCATTTGGAATTGATGAAGAAGTGTTTTTTGAAAAAGTGGTATGCTAGTTTGTCGCGCTAATGAACTACCCTGTATATTTCTACAATACATGTGACCGCAACTTATTATTTGTTTTCCATGAGATACTGAAATAGAAAGGCATGCCTTTTTAGCATTATATACCCACACACATTCGTCTTTTTCCTTTCATTCAAACTTCAATACGTAAATTAGTGAACAATCCAAGGAATATCAAGAGCACATCACTTGTTATTTTCCCTTTGCCTGATGTATCAAAGTATTCAGAATGTCACCACTTTATCTTCTAAGCTTGTGACATTCTACATCTACGAAACAAATACAAGCATAGTCTAACTTTACTAACAGCAGTTTCCTACATTACTAGACTTGTATGTATTTTAAATGTAAAAATGTAGCTTATGAAACAAGAAAGAAACGACAAATTTCATGTGATAATCAATTCATAGAAAATATGTTTTGTCTGTTTAATCGCTAATATGGTGTTTTCTTTATAGGTCGTCCAACAGAGCAGATATTTAACGTCAAAGGTACGTATATATAGATATTGTAGCTGTTAACAATTATGTGTCTATATGTTCATACACTGAGAACACAGATTTTTGTAGGTACATCAGATAATAATGGCGTATTCTAATCACTATGTGAAAGTTTTTAAATATCAAAATTCATCATCTGACATGATTTGATTAATTTGTTTATGCCTACGTTATGCTGCATAAGAGCGGTTTTAATTAAGGAGAACTCCCATATAATCGCAGTTTGTTGAACTCGTGGGCGTCAACATATTAATTATATATAAAAAAAAATGAATTATAATATTCTGGTTTTCAATGTAAATCAAGGTCACAGGAGGACGTCGAAAATTCTGCATACTTTCTTGTAACCGGCTGTCGTGTAAATAATAAAAATCAGTTATAAATTGTGCCTCGGCTGGCGTGACCTCGGCAAGGTCATCCGCGAAATAAATGGGGACGACAAGAGGACAAATTTATGTTATTGTTTTTGTAATTCCAGTGAAATGTTGAATACGTTTGTGATTGTAGACAAAATTTCAAAAATATATTGGGAGATAAAACCATTATACATATGTATACATACATATAACAAGTGGAAAAAATTAAGGGATCAAAAAAAATTCCAAATTTTTAGAGATTTTCAACAGGTCGTAACTTGGAGAAAAATGGTCGCACAGAAAATTTAACAAAAGAAAATTGTAGCTCCAAGTATATACATAGTATTTTTTAAAAATTTCGATTTTTTTGGTTCTTTTTTGTGGTCTACGAACTTAAAAAAATTTTTTTTTGACAACCACCATGTGGACCAGATAACTTGTATATTCAGCTTCAATTCCTTTTTTTTTTAAAGACTTTGATACGATCATTTCTCGCCGAGATATCGGTCTTTGAATGGAAAAGGATCATTTTGTGTTTGATTATCGATATCTTAGCAACCAATGATCGCACAAACAGTTAAAGGTGAGTTTCGAGAACTTGAATAAATTCTCACAAGAATTAGCCATTGGTTCGTCGGAAAAAATGTTTTTCCATTCTTGACATGAATTAGAAAAAGCAACAAAAAAGTGCTTTTGGTGGCTTTTCGGAAAATCAAGCGCTGTATCAAAAATATCGAGGAAACCACTGATGTTAAGTGTGCCTTTTACAGTTCAATATACCCACAAAAAACCCTACATAGATTAAATTCAATCCAGCCAGCCGTTTTTTTGTTTTACTCGATTGAAGTTTGGAAAAAATTAAAGGATCACGTTTTTTGCTCCAAAAAAGCTCATGATCTTTGACAAAATGAGAAAACTTCTTTTTTCAGTTTTCGTTACATTTTTATCGCAGCCTTTAAATTTTTGAAAAAAAATGAGAAAAAAAACTCAAAATTTCAAACAATTTTTGTACTGTAAAAGGCACACTTAACATCAGTGGTTTCCTCGATATTTTTGATTCAGCGTTTGATTTTCCGAAAAACTACCAAAAGCCCTTTTTTGTTGCTTTTTCTAATTCATGTCAAGAATGGAAAAACATTTTTTCCGACGAACCAATGGCTAATTCTTGTAGAGAATTTATTCAAGTTCTCGAAACTCACCAATTCATGTAAAGAATGGAACATTTTTTTTTCGAAGAACCAATGGCTAATTCTTGTAGAGAACTTATTCAAGTTCTCGAAACCCATCTTTAACTTTTTGTGCGATTATTGGTTGCTGAGATATCGATAAATAATCAAACACAAAACGATCATTTTCCATTCAAAGACCGATATCTCGGCGAGAAATGGTCGTATCAAAGTCTTTAAAAAAAGAAATTGAAGCTGATTAAACAAGTTATCTGGTCCATATGGTGGTTAAATAAAAAAAAATTTCAAGTTCGTAGACCACAAAAAAGAACCAAAAAAATTTTCGAAATATTTTTTGTCGGTGGTTTTCTTAGGATTACCCGAAAATGGCTGACGCTAAAAAATTTCGAAGTTCAGATCCAAAAACTAGATACTTGGAGCTACAATGTCCTTTCCTTTAAATTTTCTGAACGACCTGTTGAAAATCACCAAAAAAATTTGGAATTTTTTTATCCCTTAATTTTTTCCACTAGTGTATAAATATGTTGTCCATTTTCTTAATTCTAGTCAACATTATCATATTCTTAAACGACTAGCGATACATAGATTTTATTATTTTTTTATTGTTTATAGATATCCCAAAATACAATCAAAGTTACAAAACACAATTATCCATGAATTAAAGAGAGAAAAAAATCCCAAACTATAGAATGTACAAAAAGAATATTACAAGAAAAAAGCCGTTCAAATTTCTTGTGAATACGAAAAAAATCTCCTTCTTTAGAATATATTTCTAATATTACTGGCTTTGACTTTCCTTACAACTGCTGCTGCAACTTTGGTAGGATTGAATTTCAACGATTAAGAATCGGCTGTGGTGGTTCGGGAATACCAGGACATTTGCTGTGACACTCGCGAATATGTTTAGGAGATTAAAGAGCTTTTTTCTGTACCTGCTCCACTCCGATAAGATTGGTCAATCCTATCGGAGATAAACAAATTATTTTTTACTTGATTTTAATGAAAGATTAGTGACCTCTTTCTATATAACTATATTTAACTAGTCGGATGAGGTCAAATGTTAAAAAAAAACTATTTTTCACTTAGTCGACGTTTCGCAAAATGTATTTGCATCCTCAGGACTAATTGATTAAGCTTTTTACAAACGACAACAAAATGCTTATTCAATTAGTCCTGAGGATGCAAATACATTTTGCGAAATATCGACTAAGTGAAAAATAGTTTGTTTTTTTTTTGGAAACATTTGACCTCATCCCACTAGTTAACTATGGTTATTTTTTACTTTCACTCATAATTTAAAAATACTGTTACGTTTCGTCCACTTTAAGGTTCATAAGGTGTGAAAAACTCAAACTCGCACTTTCAACTAACACTATTTATTTAGATAAATAGAAATACGGATTAAACACTATATTACCAACACTAATTTAGCTGCAGCTGTGTTTGTAAAGAAAACGGTCCACGTTTTTTTTGATTTTAATGCCGCACAGTGGGTTAGAATCGGAAAACTATATCAAATTTAATGTTTTTTTGGGTCGCTGATTTCAAAAAAACTCAATTGTACTTTATATTTCAAAAAAAAAATGGCGGCCCGAAAATAACCCCTTTTTGCGATAAAAGCAACTTTTAAAAATCCAAATTAGAGTATTCATATTTTCTGTAAATAAGATTTCAATTTGATACTCTCCTCGAAAGGGAAACAAAATGGCGGACCGGCAGCAACGGCATGTAACCATTTTTTCGCGATAAAAGGTACTTATTATGATCAAAATTAGAGCATTGATATTTTCTGCTTATGTAATTTCAACTAAATCTCCTTACCGAAAAAAACAGGTGGAGAACCGGAAGTAAAATTTTCTTAAAAAGCTACATATTTTGATTTGAATAAGATTATTTATATTTTTCATTAATACGATTTTAATCTAACCCTGAAGAAATGGAGGGCCAAAAGTAAGAACTTTTTGGAACCTACAATTGCACACAACGTGTCTTCAGTTAAGTTACATTAGGTTACTAAAATTATTTTGTGTTAAAAATTGATCGCAGCGAACCTCAGTTAAGTTGGATTAGGTTAACTAGTATAAAATAAAAAATATGTATTTCACGGAACATTGAGACACCCTATATTTCTCCTTCCACTGGTCAATAGTGTACACCAGGCATATACATTTCCCCCTTGGTTGGGACTTACTATTGTATCGGGGATGAACACCTGCTTTGACGCAGGTACAGTTAGAATTGCCCCGAGAACGCTCTATTGGACGCGCCTTTCTATTTTTGCATTTTTCACTGAAATAAGCAGTTTCAAGCAGCCAATTTTTATGAATTTCTTATTCCACTAATATTTCCCACATGTTAAATTGTAAATTAGTGTTAGAACGCTGTAGGTACAAATTATTTTCCTACTTTTCTTTCGCTACCTTAACATGCGCGTTTGTATTATAAGCGCAGAGTTAACATTTATTTTCCATAATGAGAAATACAAAAATTTGAATTTCAATACATAGATAATATTTTACATCCCTTCAAGAGTAGCCTCAATAACTTTAAGTCGGCAATACACCTTGTGGTAACAAAAATTCACAACACACGAACGTTGAGTATTTCGGGAACGATTCTCGTACCGTTACGCACTCGAAGGTGGCCAACTTCTGACTGAAGTAGAACGGTAGGTATAAAACCTAGGTAGGTGTCGTTTCAGTATTACACGCAGGAAACCCTGCTTCACAAAGCTATACGAATTAAAACAGAATATAACGAACTGGGTTTTTAGGTTTTTGGCCAGGATTTACAGGTTTACACTGTGTGCCGGTGTAAACCGAGATTGGACATTCTAAATTAAAACTTATGTAACAAAATAATGTTTATCTAGTGGAAACGTCGATTTCCATCGTCCTTCCTCTTCCTGCCGGACCGGGAATGTGGAAGCCGACCGTCCCTTTCGATTCCTGCGATCGTCGGGTCAAACGTCGGGTATTTTCTGGGCCGAAAGCCGATTTTCGCCGTTCAACTGTCCGCGCGAGCGAGCCAACGCGATTCGTCGGTCAACAAGTAGAAAGAGGAAAACGTACTCGGCTATTTACGAGACGGCGTATCGTCGTCGGCAGGCCGCGCGGTCGAAATCGGTTTCAGTCTCGATATCGTAGTGTGCTTGGAGACTTCGTTGTGTCGCGACGCGACGTGTCCAGCCTACGCCGACAGGGCACCACGCTATCAGCTGGCGAAAAATCGCAGTGCCGCGTTCGCAGAGTTCCAGTGCGACCGACAGTCCTCCGTTTTCTAGTGCGTAGCGTGGCTTTTCGGGGATTTTGCTGCACATGGATAGGAACACACGACACGTTGGAAACACCATCGAACAGAAGGTAATTTCGCTGTAGATGTCTCCAGTGGCGGCTCGTGGTTTCCCCACACGGGATAATTCAAAATAATACAAACTTTTTTGGAGATAAACCTTGTACCAATCTTACTTTTCAGACTACCCCATCACATCTGCCAAAATGTATTATGAATTTGGTGAATTACAAGTACAAACCTCTTCCCGACCCACTGGTCAACATGGTTCGTAAAATTCAAAGACATTATTAAGTGTTATTCAAAACTATGATAATCTGAGGCAACAATTTTAAATGTAAAACTCCTACATTCATTGTATTATTTGCCAAACATTATAAGATATGCCATTTCCACTGTTTTGAACGACCTAGTACTTCCTCGTTTACCAAGTGTTATATCGGTATTTTTAAAGTCCAAGGGGTAACCTCATTCTTAACTCTTAAATGCTAAGCAAAACGGAATAATTTACTTGGCACGGGCGGAAGATACATACGTACAAAATATTTACTGTTGACGTTTTTAAACCGTATTGTAGGTTCGTGTTTTTGTCATGGTTGTGTATTTTGTTTGCATACAATGTGTTGTTTCTTTAGTAAAAAAGCTTTGTTTAACTGTCATGTTTTACATAATACTGAATGAAGTTTATATTAACCCATCAATGTTTCAGTCAAAGCACTCAAATAAAATTAAGTTACGTAATTCGATAATTCAAATTTACTTCGTTTTCACGCATGGCAAATGAATGGACAGTGATATAAGTCAAACTCCTCCATTCCTAAGCAGATTGACATATCCCAAGTAGTAATCATTTATCATTGATTTGTCGTCTACTTGGTAAAGAAAGGGGAGTCAGAATGTAATTTTTCACGTCTTAAATTGAAGTGACCTAGGAAAGAAAGTTATATAAGTCTAACTCCTCCATTCCAAAACTTTGCAAATTTACATAACCCAGGAGTAATCATTTGTGATTTATTTGTTGTCTAATTGGCAAGAAAATTCAGAATGCCGTTTACCTTCTCTTATCTTCAATAATACTGTATCTTACACACTGGGTTGTGATCTTGTCTATGCCGGAATCCGTGACCAGTCAACATTTAAGTGTTTGTTGAATTGTATGTTTCGTTTTACTGTGCAAAGTGTGCCCAGTTTTCTATCTTGTCACGCTATCCGTGGTCACGTCCATGTCCATGTCAGTAAAAACGCGGTAGGGATTAAGGGAGGAGTGAAGAGGCACTTGTGGGAGATCTTAAGTATTCTTATTTAATTTTGAAGTGTGGTGTATCTAGCCATGTTTACTACTTCAGAACGCTGCACTTTGTGCTTTATTGAGCACATACGGAGTAGAGTCTTATCCTGGCATATGTGCGACCACCTGCTAGACAAATATGCGATGCAGCCAGCGACGAACGTACTCCATGGGTCCGTTTTAACCGCTTTGGCGCAGACGGATTCGGATCGCAAATGGAAAAATTGTTCGGCGGATATGTGGCCGCTTCCTGCTCCTATTTTTATCGCGTCGCGAGTATCGGAGGCAGTGGCGTTCGTTGACGCCCGATGCATTAAACCATCGGCGCTGTGCAGCTTTGCCGACGGAAAACGTTCAATTTTTCAAAATTTCCCCCTTGGTTTACCTATGTCTGGTAATAGCGTAGTGCAAATTGGGATGGTGTTCGTTTCTGTCAATATCATCAACCAGACATAAGTGGTTTGTAATTTAGCCTGTCACGGCATGATTTACACGTGGTGCATATCCATCTTAGTGCATCAATTTGTATGATTAACCTTTGGAACGCCGGAAAATCTTATATAAGACGCTCTCCATAGGCTATATAATTATTCTTAAATTGTAAAGAAACTAGTCTTTGCTTTTTGGAGGTCGTTGATCACGGAAAAAAAGACTTTGGGGTTGACACCCCCAAAAAAGTACCCCGATTCTGATATCAATGTAAGATTGAGTTTTGAGTAAAAATATAATTTCATTTTATATTTCATGTGCCTTTGCACTATGAATGGTGGCAGATACCCTCAGGGAATATCTCGTGGAAACCAATTTTTGTTGCTATTTCCAGAGGTGTTTCTGAGTTAGACGATATTTGAAAATATTTTTACAACGCGTAATAAATTACTCGTTTAGAATCAACTGAAAACACTCAAAAAAAAAAAACAAAATAAATTCTAAATATTCTAAAAAAAAAACAACAAAATACTAAAAACTCAAAAATAATACTAAAAACTAGATAAATAGTAAAAAAACGAAAAAAAATCAAGCCACAAAGTCCCTCTACGTCGTCGTCGTTGGCTTCGGGTAATACTGAAGGAGAGACCATCAATCAGTCACACACTGAACGGCAAAATGATTCCAAAATCACCATAAAAACCAATCCGATTTTGAATCGACGGAGGGAAAATGTGTTTACGCTTTACTTTATTGTTGTAAACAAAATTTATCTTTCCTGATTTTGGAGAATTTTCTACACTCAAAAACTTATTACAAAGTAATATTGTAGATACTTCCGGCAGAGTCCGAAAAAAATGATAAAAGGGGTAGTTTCTAATCAGAAAGGGGTGGTTTTAGAAGGGTAACGCAAAAATTACTATCATCATCGCATTCCTCGTCCTCGAAAACCCCATAGAAGCATTTACTTGGAATTTTAAAAAATTAAAAATTTTCCGGATCGTTAGCTGCCGGAACGTCTTATATAAGACGCTATTTAAAGTTTGTACTGCATGGGGGTTGAATGTACAAAGTAGGACTAAATGACTAGGATTTTTTAAGGCAAAAAAAGTGCCAAAACCCCGGCGCTCCAAAGGTTAAGGACATCATTGATAAAACCAAGGGTCTGAATGATTAATATTATTCGTTTATCATCTATCGTTTATCAGTTCCAAAAGTTTCAAAAATCTACTTCTTCCAGAAAAAAATGTAACATCATAAGAACAACAAAAACAGAATTCATCCAACACTAAAAGTGAATTTTCGTAAAAAGATCCAGGTGATATGGAAATACTTTTCATGCGGAATTACGGCAATTCCAATTAAATATTGGCGAGAATCGAGGATTAAATCATTTTTGAACCAAAATACTAGAAAGTAGGTACATACACCCTAGGAAACTGCACCTTTACAGTAAGTACAGACAAAGACAGTTAGATGCCACATTGTTTCACGCTTGTGCACGAATTAGAAACGTATGAGACCTGCGCGTAATATAAATTGGAGTAGGGTATTACCTACACGCCTATCGCCGAATTTGAATGGATGGAACTCAGTACTTTTTCGCAGTTATGGATGTGTACATCGACTTAAACTGTATGAAACGAAATTCTTACGTAATTCTGACTTTTACAATTATCCCATACACTTAAAAGAAGTGTACGAACATAATTGTAATTATTTTCAAATTTTTGTATTCCTTAACTAACCGGTCTGCAAGAAAATAAAATTGAAGTTCTATAAAAAATAAAAAAATAAAAATATAAATCAACCCGGTTATAAGACGAAAGAAAGAAAAAATGCCCATTGAATAAGTGGTTCAAAAATGTCGCCCCTTTGTGCTTCGCAAAAAACCTAGTCTATCGTAACTCAGTTCTTACGCGTTCTACTAACACTTTTTAGTCCTAAATATTATTTAGGACTTGTACAATTCTGGCCCATAAATCATTTAAATTTCATGGTCTTTCATGTTCATGTCCGGAAACAGTTTGTTTTATTTGTTAAATATTTGTTGATATTTAAGGAACCGTTTATAAAAAATGGCCCAACGATGGAATCGCCTAAAATACCAACCCAAACATTTAACTTCTCGGCATACTGCGTACGCACAGGAATACTCAAGTGCTTATTTTCCGTAGACCAATAACGATATAATAATTCAATTCACACGTGCGCATTATAATTTATGGGCGGGGGCGTCTCGCCTACATATGTTATTGCTACCCTATCACGAAAGACAGAGAATAACGCTCATAAAAGTTTTAAAATGACATATCAGTCTGGCAACTATGGATAGAATATTTCTCTGTCAGTTCCCTTTACTCGAAGAGTTTATTCTTTTCTATCTTTTAATGCTCGGCTTTGAAATCTTGGACGTTCCAACCCTGTATATGTATATAGTTCTTAAATCATTATATCATAACATAGTGACCGATTTGGGTGTGGAAAAAAAGAAAGGAATCAGCTAATGATCGATATAGCAAAGGCATACCTAATCTGATCTTCTCCATCTTCTAATACTTGGTCATCCAGCTTTGCGGACACACCTGGAATACCATATTTGTCGTTTTCGTTTGGGTTGAATTAACTTTCAATGATGCATTCATAATATCCAGACGTTTCATTATACGTTTCTTCGCCTGAAACAACTACAGGCGGATGGATGCGAAACAGGTGCTCATCTCGCCTATTCAGACGCGGGGTAATGACTTTGAGATATTTCATATTATCCTCGCTATTTGTACGCAAATGTAAAGAACAAGGTCACTACGATCACGTATAATATTAATGTAACAGCTTAATCGCGAAACAATTGCTGTGGTGTAATTTAAAGGTTTTTGTTTTTGCGTTATCGTCCACGTTTAGGTTAAAGTACAAGTAATGCAAATAGTCTCCGGATCACTAGGTACTACACACCGACAATGCTGTCAAATTGGTAAGACCTAAGTATCCAAATCGGTTATATGAAGTGTGTAAATTAAGTAATGAGACTGATTTTTTAAACATTTTTTTTTCGAATAGAATTACAATTCAGTATTGTCGCCTTCAAACCCATATTCTATATTAGATATTTTCATCGGTTCTAGAAGATGAAGACCGTTCGCTGCGTGGTTCTTGTTCAATTTCGCTGCGTGCTTCATCTCGTCCTTCCGAGAATGACTTAAGCCACCGAAAAACCGGAGGTCTTGAAACAATACTGTCTCCGTAGGCGTGTTGAAGTTTTGCAAAAGTATCCGTTGTGCTATGTCCAAGTCTGATGCAAAACCTGATAGCACACCGTTGCTCAAAATTAAGTCACTCATTTTTAAAATGCACTAGAAAAACTGGTTTACGAAAACAATCACAAAGAACAAACAAATGACTCTAACAAGTTCAAACTTGTACTGAAGGTGCATTACATGTTAACTTACCGCCCTTCCAAGTCCCGTCTCCGCATTGTTACTAGATCGGGCGCTACGTTGCCAGTCTCATTACTTAATTTACACACTATGAACCACTTACACAGTTAAATATTTTAGATCTGCATTAGTTACATTTAATTCAGAGAGTGGACGCAGACAATCATTTTAAAATATGTTTCTGATTTCCTGTTATCTGTTAGGAGTGATTTTATTTAATCTAGGGGTCTAGAATAATCAAACCTAATAGTTGGCTAGCTTAATAGTTTAATTACAATATCAAATCACTGTTAAGCTTAACTTCTTCCACAATTACGCTGTGCTAATAGGTACATATGTAAGACTATTTTGGAGGAATTTCCCAGTTGAAAGATATGCATTTTCCAAAGTTCATTTAGACTCATATCATGACCTCTACAACACGTTGTAGTTGTACATCTCTGCTCTTTTTTATTGGTCATTCGTATTTATTGATTCCTCAAACAAACACCCATGGGTGCATTCGTTTCAAAAGACTTAAGCATAATTTTAGCAATATGTTCCTCATCCGATTGTTAAGTGCTGAAGAAGCTAATAAAAGCTAAACTGAATAAAGTTGATTATATCCCAATGGCTTTTATCCATCATATAAATCCTGCACAGGTTTTCAAAAAGAAATGTTAGGTATTTTTTTAAACCAAGATCCAATCGGAGAAACAGTGAGAGAAGGGAAGAGGAACAGGAAGATGCCAGAACTCGTGCCAGAAGAGTATTTTAGAACGTTTTTAGACAAGAGAAAGAAGGTGGTTTAAGAGGAACATTCGAGATTAAATCAAATGACAAATAGGATATACTTATGCAAAGCTTATGTTACATCTTTTAGAGGTCATGTTTAGATATCACAGCTACCTTTTGGTATTCACAGGTATAGAATTTCCATTCTAAATTGAAAATAGGAGGAATTATCAGTTTACTAACACTTTTTATGGAACTAAATACGCGTTTCTATACTGACGAATATGCGTTTCTATACTGATCTTTACCCGTATAGGCCGTATCGTAGTTCACGTTGACTTGACGAGCGCCTGTCACGTAAGAAGTGGGCGGAATCTACACTTCATTGGTCATTGTCGCTACTCTGGTAGGGGCAAATATGTCACGAGACAGTGCATACAGTCGACCCAGTTGATTACGTTGGCGGTAAAACATGGGTTATAACCACGCTATCTTTGACCGACTGTATACAAAAAAAAAAACATTGTTTTTGTGAATATTTTGATGCCTTATATTCTGTGCTCGTACAATAACGGCGAAGTGGGTTTTTAAAAGGTTTAAATTATACAAACTTTTATTTTATTCGCGTCATAATTCTTTATGACTAATCATTAAAAAATCGATATTTTTAATCAATACCTCTTTCATCAACGTGGCTTTCTGGAGGCCTTTCGAAACGGATGAAAATAATGTAGCTTCAGATATAACCAGCGAAAATGTTGAAACGGTCGAGTACGATGAATTTAAAAATAAAGATTTACATTGTCAAAGTCAGCGTATCATTTTAAACATATATGAATGCCTAAAAGCGACGTTAATTACTTATTATTACCTATCCCTAAAAGTTATCATTCGAGCACGTCCATGGAGTCATAAAGTTGCACCGCTTTTTTGTTCCCCAGGCGTATTTATCATTTTCAATTCAGAATAGATGGACTATACCTTATTTGATCATTTATCGTTCGAAATTTTTGTTCTGCATTAATTTAATGTTGTTCCCAAGGATTCAAACACTCAGCTGACTCACAATCAGTTATGTTATGTTTTGCCCTGCATTTTTTGACTCAAAGTGAAAAATTCTCGAACGGGCTGAATGAAATTTAAACCTACAAATCGCACAGCACTTATCGATAGTAAACTCCACGGTCGGCTTGCAAGAATGCAAACCCACTCGAAGCCGGTTCACCGAGGAACCCGGTCCAAAAGTATCGAAAATGTTTGTCTGTCGCCTTGTTGCCAGGCAGTGTTCCGTTCCGTTCTTCCCGCTCGGTTCGCCGTCTCTCTCATTTATCAAACGACCGGGCGGGTGTTTATAAACATGCGAAACAGCTCTTGCGTCGGTGCCACCGTACGACCGATAAGTAAGTAGTGAAATACGCCTATTAAAAAAGAGAAAAAAAAATTAAAATGCCACGAGCTGTGACCCTGGACGATGTTTGAGTGAATGACACGTCCGCTGGTCGCGGGGTTGCCACTTTTCCCGCTGCGATTGGCAGAAAATTGACGTGCAGCATGGTGACATTAGTTTTCGTGCCAAGAATGACAGCACTGATCAGTAAAACAGGTAGATTCATCCCAAATGTGGTAATAAAAAGTCGAGTAAGAAGTTTAAACCCATTTTAAAAACATAGTAAAATTATTTGTAGTCATTAACTCTACCTTATGTTAATATATTATTAAAAAAAACTGCTATTCTATTATAATATTAAAAAACTAAATCCTAGCACCATGACAAGTCGCACTTCAGGATTCTCTTCATGTAAAAAAAGTATCCGCTGTCCCCTTGTATCTGTTTGGTGTATGCAGTGCCGAAGGATAGTCAGACAAATATTTGTGGCCTACTTTTGTGATAACAAATTTGAACCATTGGAGACGACGAAGTATTCCTCAAATTTTGTAGCCAGCTTTAGTCGGTTATCAAACTTCAACTGCAGTCGGTTTTTGCGGTGCGAAACACTCTTCATTTTCTCTCAATTATGCCCAAATGGGTGGCGAAATGTAAGCGTTGGGAGACGTGTTTAAGTTTTGTTTGTACACCAAAGTATCCTCAACTTTTTTAATGCTTAATGCTTATTTTTTTATACTGTTTCCTGTGGTGATTTGAAAGAAAATAGTGAAAATCTAACGCTAGTAGCATGAAATAAATATGAACATTTCCTCATACACTGTAGAATTAAGAATCTCCGTTATCTCATTCATTTATTCGTAACATTTTGACAGAAATAGCCCGATCCCGGATATTTAATTCTATCCGGCAACGTCGCCCGGTCGTGTCATATGAACCTAATGTGACGCGGTAACGTGCCTAAAAACTAAATCAATTTGCATATTCACTCCGCCAGTTCTATTTCAAGTCGAACTTCGCAATGGACCAGCTGCGTACTCGTCGAGAAATCATTGGAGTCTGTGTCGGTTCGGCGCCACACCAAGCTGGTCGATTGTACAGTAGCTCGACTCGCTGTAACGATTGAGTTGGCTGGAATGTCGGTTTTGTCGTAGTAAATTTCAGTTACTATACATATATTCCTCATTGTTGTACCAATCATGCGAACTTTGATGGGGCTTCTCGATATCTTATCTAATTTCGCGGCGGCCCAAGCTGGGACGCTCTCTGGAATCTAAATTTGTACAGGGCGAAGCGGAAAGAGATGCGAAAATGATGTTATGAATTGATTAATTATTCGGTGTTTATGTGTTTCGACTGTCCGTGCAATTTTTTTAAGAATCACTTCACAAATGGGGTACATGTCTTTTAGATTGGATTGAGGAGTCCATCTCCTTCATGGAGTGAAATAGGAGAACCAACTATGGTAGAAGAGATGACAACTATGTACAATTCTTGGTTTTTTGCTTGACATACATATCCTATCCTATTTGTTTTTTCTTGTATCGCAATCTTCTTTTGACCCTACGTATTTTCAGTGCTGGATTCTATCGAAATGTTGGGTGTTGGACATAGTTCTATTAGCCGCCGTGACTTCTTAATGTCTATTGTAGCACTCCCACTGGTTTTAGAGTAACCTGTCCAGCTTGGTTATTTTCATGAAACTCCACAGCCTGGATATGATTATTTCCTCTCCTATATTGAGGATGTCGCAGCCTCATGGTAATTTTGATGTAATCTGGATGGGACTGATTTCTTTCAGTGTTGTTTGGCAACACTTTGGTTATCATACACGTGCACCTATATTTTAGATTGGATTGAGGAGTCTATCTTGTACATGGGGTGAAATAGATGAACCAACTATGGTAGGAGAGATGGCGCTACAATTCTTGGTCTTATTGGGTGCAAATACATATCCTGTGCTATTTGTTTTTCCTTGGGTCGCAATTTTCTTTTCACCCTACGTACTTTCAGTGCTGGATTCTATTGAAATGTTGGTGCTGTTAGACATAGTTCTATTAGCCGCCGTGACTTCTTGATGTCTCCTGTAGTACTCCCCCTAGTTTTAGGGCAACCTATCCAGTTTGGAGCTGATGTCTTCCAGTGTTGCTTGGCAATCAGGAACAATAACAATTGACTAATTCTCAGTTACCTTTTTATAGCACATATTGGATTGTGGTAATTTCATGAAACACGTATTTGTATTTATTGGGTCTCGTCCCGTGAATCCCGGCTTCTACTGGATCTGCTGTCAGTTTTTCGCCGATCGCCCCGTAGATTGTACTCCGATAGTCGGATGTACCGTAGTAAATTAGAGGCATTAAACCATGCCCCTTTTTTAGGTACTCCATAAAAATAGTAATCACGGTGCTTCTAATATTTTCTCATCTATTTCGGATAGGTCTAGCCATGTTTCAAAAGTACAAAAAACGCCGCGCTGAAAAAGTTAAATGAATTCTTCAGTTAATAGAACTACAACATATCCCGATTTAATGCCACGGAATTAAATGAAAAGGCCCATTGGATAGAACAGGAATTTTTATATTATTAGCTTGCTGATGCTGCTATGTTTTGATTACCGTCGATATATTAGATATATAATTTGCAGTTAATGGCATGCATTTCAGGATACATTTTGAACTGAAACTATTTAATGAGAGACATGTCTTGTCTGAAATATAAAGTTTAGTTAAAAATATTATATACTTATTCGAATAAAAATCGCAACACTCGGTGTGCGTGCAGCAATTTATTTGAAATTTTCGAATTTATATTAAATCGTGCAGCAATTTATTTGAAAAGATGTACCAGACTGGGCCATTTATCCGATCTTCCAGAAACTCTCAACAAGCTTCCACTTCCCATAGATTTGATTCATACTGTCCATCATCGAGTAAATGAGTGCATAATGAATCGTGGTGATGTAAGATTCATTACTGAATATTTGTTAACCGTTTTAAATTGCTTAACTAATATGGTACCGAGGTGTTACAGTTTTTATTCAAATCGGTATATTAGTGTTTATCGTAATCTGTGACCCTTCCTAGACAAACGGGATATTTCCCCTTCGTCGAGACACCCTGTAGGTCACGCTTAACTTCATTCAGGAAATAGTTACGTTAATGAACGGTCGATTGGTATTATTTGAATACATTCATTAAAATTATCGCCCGCTATCTTCAACAGCAAATACCAAATTACTGTTGCAACGTTGAGCAAAATTAAACAACGCTCGGGCTGTTATTGCCTCTGTGGCATTGCGGATCGTAATTATAGAAATCGTCAATAAATCAAATTACAACACGGAGTTAACCTTACTCGTACGCGATAAGTCATCGCTAGAATTATACAGTGTTTCAAGAAAGTTTCAAATTACTTGCAACAGAATAGCGTCTTAAAAAAATCATGTTTCAAATTTTCATTCACCCTTTGTGAGTTGTGGAACGAGGTATTCCTAGTATATTTCCAATTTCCGAAAGTTTGCCCTCATCTCTTAGCTTAGTTATTGTACTACCTGTTTCTGGAGACAGACCTGTCCTCTGCGGACTTTCTCCTATTTCCAAAACTCAAGCACATCATTCCAGAAGATGAGTTCTTAAAGTCTCTCCAGAAATGGAAACGAAGGTGGGAAAATGTATAGCTTCCCAAGGGGAATACTTTGAAGGAGACAATATCTCAAAACTTCTAAGTTTGTTTAACAATAAAAAAATCAGTCCTCGAACTTTTTGACCATCCCTCGTATATGATCTTGTACGCAGACTTTTTTGACTTGTACGTCAGTCATTTTCAATATTTTACCACTGCCGTTTTCTGTATATTTCTAACATAAAGTACGTAGACTTTTTTGAGACACCGTAAAATCGTTGAAATTCCTCAGATGTTCGTGAATCATTCCGCTAAATGTGCCTTCAATGAAGCGGATTATCATCGTTTTGGGAACAAATTTGCGGCGCAGGTCATTCAGAATCGGAGGCGGTCCGTGGCAGGTACCACTTGATCGAAACGCCTGCTAAATTCCTCCATTATTCGATAGCAAAAATAGCTCCAAGTCAACTCGGTATTGTTAAACGTGTATACAGAATTAAAATTTGCGATTAGGTGAGAATTATGATTTAATAGCATTACACAGTTTGTTTGCTAATTCTTTTAATTAGCAAAAATCTTTCAGATATACTGTGCATCTACAAAAGTTATCATCGTACAGCAAAAAATATTTTCGACAAAAATCAATAGAAACTCAATTCGTACTTATAGCCTTATTATCCCTAGAAGGGTAACAGCCTTGTTATCCTTAACTTTATGACAAGTATTTAATCTTATATTTGTAATTATCATCTGGGCGAAGAATTATTTGACATAGTAATTGCCCAAAAAAAACTCATTTATTATTTATGTGTGAAACAAAGTTGAAAAAACTTGTCTTGCTCGCTAAAAAAAAAACGACCTTCAGGAAAGAGGATGCCTGGCAGTCTGGTGCTATAATTTAAAAAATAAGTTGGCTAACCTGACAAAACCGCGACCTTAAGCCGTTGAACGGGAAAAAAGTTTCCTTGAATTTGGATTGAATGTATCTAATTCTGACAAATTCATCAATCGCTAGCTACGTTATATTACCTGATATTACATAATATACTTTTTTTAATTCACCAGCGAGTGGTTTGCCTAAATTGTGTTTAAAAAATTCCGGTAATAACATAGTAACTTAATGGAATATATTCAGAATAAATAATGTAACATGTTGCAAGTAACAAGTACGATAAATCTAAATGTATTGTATATACATATGCCAATGTATTTATTTAAATCATGCAAAAAAATTAACATTCGAATTATTCCATTGAAACCATTTATAATTTTTATTGATTATAAATTTTATTAATAATTAATTCTGACCTTCAAAATACTCCAGCATCTAGGCCCCATTGGAATCTCCTTTATGGTGTTTACATTCTCTTGCTGATGAGCAACCTTCTTGTTGACGACCTCTATAAAGAGGTGTTGCATTTAGCTTCAAATTGTGGAGGAGTTGTCTTAGTTGACAATGTCCAGTGGGAATGTTTGTCACAAAATGAAGACTATTCCTTATCATTGCCAGATATACCATTGCCACTTCTTTGCTTTCTACCTTAAAAGCTCCCTAACAAGTTGGCAGATGATTGAATCCTTGTTGCTTCTGCATTATGTATGGCCTCTTATCCAACAAGCAGCAATATTGTTTGTAACAGCTGCATACGCAAGTGGTTGATGCTATTCCATCATAGTCCATGACAGTCATGCATCTGCTCGAGTGTGCTTGCTCCATCAGAATATTTTATTTGAATCGTAGCTTCAGGAGTTGTTCAGGGTTCTAACGTTAGACCTCTGTTGTACATAATTTTGATTGGTGATGTGCCACTATTCATTTTTGGTCAAAAATTATGTTTCAACAGTCAAACATTATTATACAACGTGATTCCGAATTGAGTATTCAAAATTTCAGGGCTGATAGATCAAGTCAAAATTTTGAGAAAACCTTAGTACAGTTTTTCTCCGAAGCTCCTCCTAAGGGAGCTACAGCCCGTTGAAGGGGTTGTTCCGAAGACGGTTTTTATTAAATAACTTCCTAACGATTTGATATAAAAATATGAAATTCTGGCCAGCTGCTAAACTTTTTATATGTAATAATACGCAATAGAACACGTTTAAAAATTGCAATCAGAGGTGTAGTTTTTGCTTTTCTTATTATTAGTTAAGTACCATTGTTTTGTTGCCATTGTTTTTATTGTTATCATTTTTACCTAATTTATTGAGTTGTTATGTCACTGTTGTTTTCTTGCATTAAACTGTACTTAATAATTTTGAACAGTAAATTTATATTGAATATTTACTCTAGTAGGTATTTTTATTAAATGTAATTGCAAGGTGGTAAACTTTCTACAAAGCTAAAGTTAAATTTATTAAAAGGTTTTATGTAAAACTGGTTTCTCGCAATTTTTTTCGAAGACAAATTTCATCAAAAACCTCTAATTTTCAGCAGTTAAAAGTAATTGATAAAGTAATAATGCGCAAAGGAAAGTGTTTTCTCATGGTACACTAATAGTTTTAATAAGTTTGTCATAATGTAGAGAAATTTTCAAGTCGATTTTACCTGAAATTCCGGCGTCCTATCGAAGTTGAACAAGAGTGCCTTTTTTATGCAGAAAACTTCAAATTTTCATAATTTCATCTCAGAAAGTGTAGTTTTTTAAACTACACACAAAAAAAGTTAGGGTTAAAAGTACCCCCAACCACCCCATTCTTCTACACCTCTGATTGAAATTTTTAAACGTGTTCTATTACGTATTACACGCTTCATTTAACTAGTTATTACATATAAAAAGTTTAGCAGCTGGCCAAAATTTCATATTTTTATATCAAATCGTTAGGAAGTTATTTAATAAAAACCGTCTTCGGAACAACCCCTTCAACGGGCTGTAGCTCCCTTAGGAGGAGCTTCGGAGAAAAACTGTACTAAGGTTTTCTCAATATTTTGACTTGCTCTATCAGCCCTGAAATTTTGAATACTCAATTCGGAAATCACTGTGTATAATACTATGAATTGTGAATAGTTAGTCATGTATTTGGAATAAATGTTTTATTTTTAATGATCCAATTAAAGTCTGGTGTCACATTAGATTACTATTACGATTGTTCGTTATCGTGAAAATTATACCAAAAATTTCGATCGATTGGTATCATTTGTGTCGTGATTCAGTTATATTAAGCTTAAATGCATTTTATTTTGTTGTAACGTATTGTGTATTACGACGCATTGTATTGCTGATTGCAGCACTAGACCGTGAAAACGGAGGCCTTTCATTAAGTGCAATAGTAGGTTGCATATTGCAGCGAAATTTCGTTAACCTTTGTGTTGCCTACTGCAGTTTATTGACCCCGTCTACGAAACCTATCTTTACACCTCACTAAAGACGCCAATTATAATATATATCTCGATAAAAATGGAACGATAATTATTATGATAAAATCAGTTGCAAAGTTCATTTTTTCACGTTCCAATGATAGAGAAAATTGTGTTTACAAGGACGTTAAAAGACTTAATTTTGCGGAAATCATAGACTAATTATAGTAATTTATAATTGTTATAGTAAAAGTGTTATATTTGTACATTATTCTGAAGACTGGGATATTTTTAATGCAAGCAAACTGATACACGGAATTGGATTTAGATACTGTATTTTGAAAATAAAATGTATCGTTTTATACATACAGTTTTATTTCGCTTTAGTAAAATACAATATTCTATGTGAAAATGCAAACAATAAAACAGGTGATAACAAAAAGTGGGGAAAAACATTGTAGGGATCAAGCATCATCAGGTGTTAAATAAAACTCAAATATTTGTAGAAACATGGATTCACTAAAGCACACACGAGAGAAAAGGATTCCTATATTCCCTATTTACATTGGATCCAAGGAATTTAAAATTCAATAGAAATTAAATTTCGTTTTAAAGCGAGGATTTTTTGTGTAATATTTGCCTAGCTCAGAACTGTTGATACCTAAAACATTACCCAGGAAATAACACACACTCTTAAATCTAAAGTTTGTCCCAAATACGTTATGCATGCATTGGTATCTTGGCTATTGTTGGAGATAGAAAGAGGGTTAAATGGGGACAGTTTTAGAGGATTTTGTGACCTCTTCGACTTTTTTCTCAAATGAGCACTATGAAAATAATGAGAAGCAAATTTTAGAGAACCGAAACAAAGCGAGCTTAATTTTACACTCTGCTAGTTGTGCTAGAGGACTGAATTTTTCCTCAGAGCCTTATAACCGATGAGAATCCAATATCCTATGGTTATTTTTAATTTTGAGCACCCAGTATACCTAGGTGTCATCTTCGAGAAGTTTAACCTAATTTTATGGAGAAGTCCAGCTTCTGGGAGACGATCTTAGGGTTACCCATTATTCACAAGCCTGATGTCCTGGTCCTGATAAAATTCTGAACTGCAAAAAAACGAAAGCTAGTCATCTCTAAGAAATACGACCCAATTCCTCGGAGATGACTTCTGAGTATACCGTCACCGGCGAGCAGGTCTTAAAATTAACCATAGATTGTTGTATTGTTACCAGTCATAAGGCTCTGTGCAAAATTGCAGCTTCCTGTGACAGTTTGAAATGAATTAAATTAATTAAGAAATAAATGACAACAAACTTTTTTGATAGCGTCAACGAATACATTTTAAGAAAGTGTCCAACAATTGTGCATGTGAAAGTCCAACAATTAATTATCTCGTAAACGATTCCAGACAAATAGAATTTAAAACAATGTCGAAGAGGTAATAAAATCCTGTAAAACTGTCCCATATTTAATCATCTTTCTATCTCCAGCAATGGCCGATATACCAATGTACGCATAACCAATTTGGGACAGACTGTATATTAACGATTTTTGAGATTTGCCAGATGTGTTTTATACACATTTACTTGCAAATAATCGGAATGTATGCATGTACTTAATTAACACATTTCATTATCTTTTCTGGTATCCCTACTGATCCTACTTCACCCGGACTGGACGGCGCGTAAATCGAATCGGTAATTTTTTTCCTAGGTTGGTACAACCTTCGTTGACATTTGTTTAAAATTTGAGCGGGATATGTCAATTAGTGTGTTTGGCAGATTTTTGTTTACGATGCGAACAGTTTGTCTGGCGATTTTTACTATGGAAAAAAGAATTGAACAACGAGTTTGCTTGAAATTTTGCGTTTCCATCGGAATTCCAAATGGAAACGCAAAATTTCAAGCAAACTTGTTCAATTATTTTTTTCCATAGTAAAAATCGCCAGACAAAGTTCGCGTCGTAATCAAATGGCTATCCAACACACACTAATTGACATCGACATTAACAACAGAATGGCTGTCTGAGCTGCGCGTTGATAACTCTAGTAGAAAGAGAGGGAAAACCTGGGCGACATGTCTGTCCTTGTTTACTTACCGGCGGGTATGGTATTTTTTAATATACGTCACTGCCGTGTGGAAACGTCTTTAGTCTATAGATCGACTAAACGACCAATAATAGAGCGTTAGATAGAGAAAAATATGTCGCCTAGGTTTTCCCTCTCCTTTCTACTGGAGTTTGGATGCGTAGTCAATCACCAGTCCAGTTCTATATGTCGATGCTAATTGACATATCCCGCTCAAACTTCACACGAATGTCAACGAAGGCTGTACCAACTTAGGAAAAGAAAATTACCGATTCGGTTTACGCGCGCGGTTTAAATGGACCAGTCCGGGTCAAATTTGAACACAGTATGTAAATAGTTCGTTGAGGTTATCCCTGTATTTATCTTTTTGATCCTGGGAAAGAATTGGGACCCGGCGAATAATTACTGCTTAAAAAATTTGTTAGTCACGTATATCACGTGACTTTTGTCCTCCCGATAACAGCGTATTCTCCCAGAAAGAAGAAAAAAATACCCCCGAGGCGGCTGTGCCTAATCTTGGGCTCCCACGATGTAGGTGTATCCTTTGGCCCGCCATTAAAGGCATACTTATGCAAAAATCCGATGCATTGTTATTCAACCCAGTAGGAATAATTCGCATAATAGGCCGCATAGTTTGTAAATCACGAATTTAATTTTTTTTTGCGGTTCCCATACTTGATTACAACACGTCGGTCGCCCGAGGAAGCTTTTTTTACGCCAAATAATCCCTTCCCGAAGATTCGGGAGCAATTATTATAGTAATCTTCCGAAGACATTCCACACTAACGCTAAGAATTTTGTACCCGTATATAGTTCGTTTCCCATAATTAACCATGGGGAAAATTACCAGTGTAAACGTGATCGTGTTTAATCATTTTTTGACAGTCGTGGAATTAAGTAACTTTCTCAATAGTATCTTCAACCAGCGAGCTGTATTTTGTGTGTAATGTACCACATTTTGGTTCTAATTTGGTTTTAATACCGTCGCACAGTGGTTCAGAATCGCAAAAACGTGATCGAAACCTAAAAAATGAACTGTTTTGTATAAAAGCCAAATTTACACAATATCTTCTTTTAGACCTAAGCATCTTTTGACAAAAAAACAACTCCCTAAATGTGCCCAAAAAAAAAAGAGATATATATATATATACATTTAAGCATCATAAATCAAAAATTTTAAATTAAAAATAATTTGTAAAATGTACATGTTTATTTGTATTTAATAATTGGGGTATATAAACTACCTAGAACTACTAGTGTATTATTATTATTAAACTACCGAATACTTTTACGACATAGTTACAGGTCGTAATATTTTAAAAAATTCTACAGAAATGATTAGTAGGACTCATCAGAACTCTGCGAATTTAATGTCAGGTCTTTAAGGGCTTAATATGGAATAAGTGTGATAAAACAGATCAATCAAATACCCACAATTATGGCAGGTAGATCAAATAAAAGCAAACGATGCACTGCACATTCATTTGCAATTTAATGTTCGCTATATTCAGATCGAGAAGTGTTAGTATTTAAGTATACCTAAGTATTCAGTGAGTGATTTAGAGAGACTATACTATATAGAGTATACTATTTGGTTCATTAATTCAGTAACTAATACTATGGAACAACCTATTACCCGTTTGATGTTACATCAGAAGATGGTAGAATTGTCACGTCACGAGTCAATAGAAGTACACTCGAACCCCTCTTAAGTCACCAAATCCGTACATCATCGTCTCGCTTAAGTCGCGAAATTTAGTCCCTCTTAAGTCGCGATCATAACCCCAACTTTTTCGTGTTTTAGCTGCAAAAAGAAATATTTAGAGATATACCACAGCACTTGTTAGAACGAAAAATGAGCCAACTGAACGAAAAAATCAACGTAAGTATACCCAGTCGTGCGTGACAAAGTTCATTTTCCACTTGAATGAATATTTTAAATGTTAAATATTTTAAAAGACACCTAACCCATTTTAAAGGTTAGGTGTCTATATTTAATGTATTACACAATCATTTTTTTCAATAAAAATCGTACATATTCATGCGAGAATCCAATTTCCAAACGTAGTTCTAAAACTTTTACAGGCGGCGACTTAAGAGGGAGGTTTCGTGACATAATAGGTGAAAACGTGGTGAAATAAGAGGGGATGTGAATTAAGCGAAGGTGACTTAAGAGGGGTTCGAGTGTACGTAAAAGCCACGTTTTGGAATATTTAAAGGAACATTTTCGTATAAATGGGAAGTTACTAAAGTTTTGATAAAATTCGTCAGAGAGAACTTTTTTGCATCTTATATATGAGGAAGTGGAAATATGTCCACAATAACAACGCATTCTTTTTGGAAAAATATGGCGACTGGTTGGAATAAGTTTCTGTGGAATAAGGACTGTGTTTCCTGACATTATATGGGTGATATTACATGCCTCCCTCTGTACACAAAGTTTTAATCCATGGTCCACTCATTATAAGGGAGGCTATACTGCCTATAGGTGAACTTTCGGAGGAGGCCCAAGAGTCAAAAAAATAAAGACGTTCGATATTTTAGAGAGCATCACACTCGAAAAGTAGATTCCCTTAAAATAAGCGAATATTTATTTCATCGTTTAACTTTAAGTTCGGATCCATATTTAAGTTCCCTGGGTCTTAAAGAAGAATGGAAGATGGGCATAAATGACGCAGATCTTCGATCACTATTAATTATTAACACCGAAGATAATAAAGAAAATTTATCAGGCAACACCGACTCTGCTGACGAAGAAAGTTCGGAAGACGAAATTTAGGACAATTATCTTCTTGTCTTATAACAAAAAAAAAACCTGTATAAATGTGTTTCATAAACTAGTTTTTATTATTTATATATTAATTTAAATTTTTTTAATAAAAACTATTTTATTTATAAAAAAAATACCGGCTACTTTGTTACATCTATACCTATCTATTTTAACTGATTCAATATGAATTCAAAATTATTAGTCTCAAAACACATATCTATAAAATCTACTTTAAAAAAGTCTATTTTTATTGGCTTAATACGCACAAGAGAGGGTTTATAAATTATAAACTCGAACATTTTCCTATAAAGTGAATCCCCATACACTTCATGTTGCTTTTTAGAAATATTTCAACAAATTATTGTCAGTTCAGTGATTATATGTGTTAATATTGTTATTTTTTAAAATAATGAAAAGTACTCCCCCGTAAAATAATTGTAAATAATAAATAACATCACATTTTTTTCATTAGTATATATTCCCATATTTAAAATCTATCTTCTGTTAAAATTTCATCAAAATCGGATCACTGTATCAAAAGTTATAGGTTTCGATCACGTTTTTGGGATTCTGAACCACTGTGCGTCGGAAGAAAAATATTGTATTTGCCATTTATGCCAGGACCAGTTTTAGCACAAAGGGCGTCTCCAAACAGAGATAGATGATGAAATGGAACTAGGTTTTGAATATCCTCAAGTTGCATAAGATTTAGCTATTATTTTAAGGAATTGTAAGCATGGCTTGATTCTTTTTTCAAAGTTTAAAAAACAAGGTTGCACAATTGCGTCCAAATTTGACTCATGAAACGATTGAAATTCTCTAAGCTCATGCAATTTTTTCGTAAACCAATCACATTTATTATCACAAACACGTACTGTTTGAGTTTTGTCTGGTTTTGAGTAAGTCTGGTTCTTGTGTTCATACATGAAAGCTACGTTCAATACACGTGTATAGGCGATATTTTTTCATCTGTACTCGGATTTGAGGAAATATTGAAATTACTTGTCCCCGGCAGTGATACGACTCACTGACACCGTCATGGAAATCAAATACAACTTAATTAGTATTTAAAATACAAATAGAAGTTACATAAATATTTCTTTGATGCTTTGAATTTGCTTTTCCTTGAAACTGATCAATTTAGTATTTATTTATGCGACCGATCCCATTTTAATTAGGATCTAGAGAGAACTTGCGTAATAAAATGTAGAGTTAGGTATACCTTACAGCAATTCCTTTTCAAATGTAGGTATCTACTTTTCCAGGTCAACATAGTGATTTTTGATAGTATCCCACTTGGAATCACACATTTTACTTGGTTTTTTATCTACTTTTTTACACTACGAACTGCAAATCGTTTCAAAGAAGACATGTGTTCGTTTTTTGTAAAATTTCATCTAGTCCTTTTTTCAATCAAGGAGTTTCCTTAGAATTCTTCATCAAGAATTTCCTATGACGCAAAATGTATTAACATGTGTATGTGGAAAAAAAAATTTCCATCAAATTTGTCCCCATGGGCAACAATTACACTGGGGAACAGCTGTTTTGGTGCCGAGGGTTTTTGAACTGATTCTATATCAGTTTGATGTCCTGAATTCAAATATCGTATTCATTTTTCCCTATCAGCTCCAGTTTTTAAGATATACAATTTTAGAGAAATATGAGTTCTATGATTTTAACTCAAATCTCAAGTGTAATAAACAAAAGTAGATTCGAATTTTTTATTTTATTTATACCAAATACAATCTTAAGTCAAACTTACAAACAAAAAAAAACATTAAAGAAATCAAATATAGTCACTCGACACTTCTAAAACTTCTTTTCCGCGACATTCTTGAATGTTTTTTCAAACAGTCCCTCTTTAAACTCCAGCAGTAATCTGCCATCATGTGGATGTCCCATCTTCCTTGGTAGCGGTCCTCCATAATTTTAATATCTTGGTGAAATCTTTCACCTTGTTCCTCACTCATGTCTCCTAAATTTTCTGGAAACCGGTCCAAGTGGCTGTCTAGATAGTGTACTTTTATACTCATATTGCACCCTAATGATTTAAAGCTGTTCAGCATCTTGTTAACAATTTCAACATAGTTTTCAGCTTTATGTTTGCCTAGAAAATGTTCTACAACTGCAACAAATGATGTCCAAGCTTCTCGTTCAACTTCATTCATTGAATTTATGAAGGCAGGATCTTTAATTAATTGTCTTATTTGTGGGCCGTCAAATATCCCTGCTTTGAGTTTTTCTGTGCTCAACTGAGGCATTTTTACCCCTATATATTCAAAACAAGGCCCATCCTTATCAAGAGCTTTTACAAATTGCTTCATTAAGCCCAACTTTATGTGTAACGGAGGAAGAATGATTTTTTCTCTTTCAACCAAAGCGTCGTTAATGACATTCTTTTCCCCAACGTCCATGTTTTCTCTCAGAGGCCAATCTTTTCTAACCCAGTGGTGTGTTTTGTCCCTACTATCCCAAAGGCACAAGAAACACGGATATTTTGTGTAACCACTTTGCTGCCCAAGAAGAAAGTTCACCATTTTTAAGTCTACACATATCAACCATTGATGTTCGTGATACTTTATCTTCTGCAAGACTAAAGCTATTGTGTTATATTCTTCTTTCAGTTTCGTTGAGTGAGCTAACGGTATTGAACCATATTTATTCCCATTATGTAGAAGGACACATTTTAAACTTAGCTTTGAACTGTCAATAAATAGGCGCCAATCATCTGGAATATATTCAGAAAGTCCCATTTCTTTCATGAGTCCCCTAATTTCGTGACAAAATACAAGATTGTCTTCTTGAGAAAAGAATGGTAGCAGATATTTTTCTCTTGTACGGTAAAAGGTAATTTTGGTTCCTTGTTCCAGTAAATTTTTGTCGTTTAACCTAGAAGCCAGTACTTCAGCAGCTTTTTTCGATAAATTGAGATCCCTGGTGAGATCATTTAATTCGTTTTGATTGAAGCGTTGAGGAACTGAAGACGTCCCCTCATAGTCACTGTTAGTTTCATTAGCATCGGAAGAGCGATCAGAGGGACAATGTTCGTTATCAGAGATATCTGGTAGCTCATGAAATGTTGGAATCGGTATTTCATCTGAGTGCGGGATAGGGCGTATTGCCGAGTCTAAATTGGGATAGGTCCATTTATGGCGGTTATTTCGATTGATTCCATTAATATTTGCTAAACAGAAATAGCAATCATCGAAGTGGTTTTTTGGTTCTCTCCAAACCATTGGTACGCCGAATTTCAAACATTTTCTTTTGCCGGTAGTCCACTGCCGTAATTGCTCTGTGCAAGTTTTACATACAAGATGCGGGGCCCACGTTTTGTCCTGATCACCAAGCTTAACTCCAAAGTATGCCAAATATGCTTGCTTCACAAAGTCAGTAATAGCTCGTCTGTTTTGTTGGAACATGTATTCTCCGCATATATAACAAAACACATCAGGTTGATTGACACAACTTCTTCTTGAACTGGACGCTGAACTCATTTTAATTCTGTTCAATAACACAACACTCTTTTCTTAACAGAAAATAACACGCCGAATTCGATCTACTCTCTTTAGCAAGAAGGCACAAACTGACGAGACTTACCTGAGTTAGGGGTATAAAAGGGTCAGTTCAGGTACCTGGAAGGCAATGTTTCCACTATTTATAGATTTACCTGGAATTTACTCATTTACAGACTGACAATAAAACAATTGCACCTACATTAATGATTATAAAATAATTTTAGAACTCTCAGAAACCAATAAACTGCATAGAAACCAGATATGTAGATAAATTTATGTATCTAAAAAAAGTAGAGCTGATAGAGAAAAACGGATTGCACCTATAGATTTAGCTTCCCAAATATAGTTAAAATCAGGTCTAAAATCCCAGGCACCAAAAAAAAAAATTTTTTTTTGTTCCCCTGTGTTATTTATTTTAATAACATAGTATGTACATATGTATAAAAAACAAATGTCCTGATCTGACTTCGTTGAAGCCGAAGCCATCAAACACCACACCATTTTGAAGGTTAGGTTAGGTTCAGATAACTTTTGTACTACGGTGTTGATTTTAAGGACCTAATATTTTCGGAGTTATTCACGATTTTCTAAAAATATTGAAATGTCACTTTTTTAACGATATCTTTTCACACATTCAACCTTCAACTTGGACTTACACGCAGAATTATACACCTTGCATGTTAAATCATTAACTGTCATCATACTGATAGTTGTTCTAACATGCGAACGATTCTTTTGAAATTTAGTTAATTATACTTTCTTAATACAGATGCTCATGAACTGAAAATTATCTTAACGTTACTTCTGAATAAATTAAAATATCAATTACATTCATTTCGTGTTATACAGTCTATAAATAAATAATTTTAAAATAAGATCGGTGTACCACAAGTTACGTCAGTAAACAAGCTGCGTAAATTGGATACGAAATGTCTATTAAGTTCTTGCTTGGAGTCAAACTTATTTGTTCGCTTATGTTTTTACTGAAGAATCTTATAATAGATCTATGCATTTTTTAAATAATTACGCCTGTTGATTTATTTATTTATTTACATCGATAATTTGTTTTTTACTATTTTTACAACTGTGTAGATTCAGAGTAGCTTGAAAAAATCTTACATTCTAAACAATTCGAATCGAATGACTTGTAGCAATGACATTTGCGTGTGCCACTGATGATTTTAGCTGTATTAAAGCGTTTCTTTAGCGCTTTTTCGTGTTTTTTGTATTCGTTTAGTTTGCAAAATTCAAAATCTTTTTTTTTTTTAAATAATCGCGTGCCCATTCAAACAGCTTTACTGTTGAAATAATAGTTTTATCCTGTAAACTAGCGCGGTTTGCATTTTTTTTTATACAGCCACCGATACCATCGCAATCTCCTTTACCATGGGCAGTGGCAAAGAAGTGTCACTCTGCTTTAATCTTAAAATCCTTCTCATGGTATAATAAATTCAAAAAATTAAATCTATTTTTATAAATATAAAAATAGATTTAATAAATATAAAAATATATTTAATTTTTTGAAGTTATTATACCATGAGAAGGATTTTAAGATCAAAGCAGAGTGGCACTTCTTTGCCACTGCCCATGGTAAAGGAGCTTGCGATGGTATCGGTGGCTGTATAAAAAAAAATGCAAACCGCGCTAGTTTACAGGATAAAACTATTATTTCAACAAAAATGTTTGAATGAAAAAAAAATTGATTTTGAATTTTGCAAATTAGAAGAATACAAAAAACACGAAAAAAGTGTTAAAGAAGTGCTTTAATACAGCTAAAACCATCAGTGGCACACGCAAATTTCATTGCTATAGACCATTCGATTCGAATTCTTTAGAATGTAAGATTTTTTCAAGCTACTCTGAATCTACAGTTGTAAAAATAGTAAAAAATAAATAATCGATATAAACAAATAAATAAATCAACAGGCGTAAAAATGCATAGATCTTTTTATAAGATTCTTCAGTAAAAACATAAGCGAACAAATTGGCACGAGCGCTCGGTTAATCGGCCCTGCGCTCCGGCCTCGGCCGCAGTCCCGCATATTTTCATCAACGTTAAAAATTCATATCCTTTTTTCGGATCGAGTGCACTGAAATATTTTTGCAGGATCAATTAGTGTATACTTTAAGGAACGTAATCGTATTTTTTTTTTAACACAAGGAGAACATGGTAAAATCGTCAATTGTTTATTGCAAAATTAATTATTTATTACTAAATTAAATGTTTTCCATGTGTGCGATATGTATTTCGATTCTGCAACTAATTCTATATACGCCATTAAATTTTCGTTAATTTTTATCATTCAGTCGCTGAGAAATTGACATTTAAAAAAAAGAGTCTGAAAATTCATTTGTTTATAACTTTCGCAAAAATTAAAATTTAAAAAAAAAATTTTGGGATAATCAATTTCAGATATAAACCTTTCGAAATCTTCAATTAAAGATATTAAATTCAATCAGTCGATTTTTAGTGGCCCACTTGGGAAAGTTCGACTCTTGAGGTAATATTACAAAAACAGACGTCTATTTATTATTTTGTTCTGCAAAAATTTACTTGTATTCGCATTTTTTCTCCCTATTTCTCTTTCTGTTTTTGTTTATAGCGTATTTTTCTCTCAGCGGTTGTTTCCAGTTTATTTGTTTCATAATGAATTCAAAAACAACTCGTACAATAGTACTGATCATCCCTTAATGTTATCTTAAACTTCATATTTGAATGAATTACAGAAGGGGCAGTGTGGATTATAGTTATGTAAATGTCATGGATAAACTACAAGTCACAGTATAAATCATGCACGGCTAACCTTAAGCAATGAAATACCTCATGACGTAAAAGACCCATTAAATTTTTAACATGTCAATGATATAGTGAATGAGTCCAGACCACCTACACACCTAGTTGCGTATTACAAGGTTATGTTAACAAATGACAATGTATGGTATTTGTTGCAACTAATAAGTTTAAATTTACCCACATACATACAAGAAGAATTACAAACGTACATACATATATGTATGTATTGTGACGCGTAGTGGGCGGGTCATTCAGTCGTTTCGCCCGGCCGTCTGGCAGACTCTAGCATTATTATTAGTGCGTTCGAGGTGTTCGTGTCGTCGGCGTCGGTATTACATTATATTAATAATAAAATGTGACACTTGCAAACGTCTAAAAAACTAAGATTTGGGAGTGGTTAATGGAGGGATATTAATCAATTAATTTTTTTAGAGTTATGTGTGGCAAAGAGGGCTTTTTTGAATTTGTATGATATTTTTGGTTCACCTTTGGCAATTTTTCATGTCTAGGATTTTTTTTTCAGAATGGTTCAGTTAGATAGATACTCTGAAGACTTTTCCTTTTATATGAGTCCAAGAACTTTGAAAAGTTCTATTCACTTTTTATTTTGAAAATATGTACCTTTTTAGCGATATCTTTTCGCACAATTGACATATCACCTTCAACTTGGGATTATTAAATGCATAATCTGTAATCACTTCAAAAGCAAAAAATAAAACGATACTGTAGTACAAAAATTTTCAGAATTTAAGCCGGCTTCAAAAAAGTAACGAAACTTTCTTAACCTTCAAAAAGTGAGTGTATGATAAGGACATGAGTCGTTGTGTACAAATACGAGGTGTGTAAATTAAGTAATGAGACTGATTTTTTAAAAAAATTTTATTCGAATAGAATTACAATTTAGTGAATTTAGTATTGTCTCCTTCAAAATAACTTCTTTGGGAAGCCACACAGCGCTGGAGACGGTTCTTCCATTCATCACGGCAGTGCTGGAACTCGTATACTGGAATAGCCTTCAGCTGGTCGGTTACAGCAGTTTGAATGTTCTCTATGGTCCCAAAATGACGTCCCTTGAGGTGATTTTTCAATCTCGGGAAGAAAAAAACAGTCACAAGGACTCAAATCAGGCGAATAAGGAGGCTGAGGAGCCACATGAATGTTTTTACCGGCTAAAAACTCGTTTACTGAAATGGCTGTGTGACAAGGCGCATTGTCGTGATGCAACATCCAGTTATTCTTGATACACGCATGACCCTTTTTTGAAGTTTTTCGAGAACCTGTAAAAATTTACTGTTTGGCGATTCCATGCTTTGGCCCAACCCATGTTTCTGGGTCGTACTCAAACACCCAAGTTTCATTACTAGTAATGACATGTTCCATGAAATGGGGATAATTTTCAATCGACTCGAAAAGTCAAGATACCTTTCTCTCCAGCGAAAGGTTTTGTGGAACCATTTTTGCGCAAATTTTTCTCATACCCAATTCGTTAGTCAAATGATTAACATTTTCATCGGTTCTTGAAGATGAATGCCTTCCGCTACATGATTCATATTCAATCGATTCTCTTCCTTCTAAGAATGTCTTAAACCACCGAAAAATCTAGGCCCTTGAAAAAACACTGACTCCGTAGGCGTGTTGAAATTTTGCAAAATTATCCGTTGCGCTGTGTCCAAATCTGAAGCAAAACCTGATAGCACATCGTTGCTCAAAATTAATGTCACTCATTTTTAAAACGCACTAGAAAAAAACGGTTTACGAAAACAGTCACAAAGAACAAACAGATGACTCTAGTAAGTTCAAACTTGTACTGAAGGTGCATTACATGTTAACCTATCGCCCTTCCAAGTCCCGTCTCCGCAGTGTTGCTAAATTATAGTAGGATTATCAAGTTGGTTTTTGTGAATCCTTGTGTGTGCAGTTTCTTTTTTGGGCATTGTTATTAAATGATACATTTTTATGTCATAGTTAGGCGAATTTACTTGGGCCGGGGGAGGCTTGGTTGTACATAAAGCCAAATGGTGGGTCTTCTAGCGTAGGGAGCGAAAATTTTAACTCAAACAGCCCTACCGACAAACCGGATGCCTTTCATACTTAACAAAGAAGTTAAATTATCAATTGCCCTTCATTCGGCTATGTACGCTTTAGGGTGCCGCTTACTGTATATTTTTAAGTTTCTCAACTAAAATTACATTTGAAGTGTATTCATTGAAAGAAAAGTTGTATGTTAAAAAATCATAAAGATTATTTGGTGAAGTGACTTCATATCTCGCTCTTGGAGTTGTTTACAGGCAAGTCGTCTCCACCTCATTTGAATACCAGCGGCTTGCCCACGTACACATCTCAAAATCCAACCTTTCACCAAAACCTGATTAACGATCTTACGCGCGCGTTCGCAACACGCGAAACATACCTCTCGACCAGGACCAGCGCAACTTTGAGCAATTCCATAAGATGCCTATTTTTAGAGGATTGCCATCGAACGTTTCGAATCGATGATGACAGCAGATTATTTCCCAATGGGTGCGTGTGTGGCTGGTAGGACATCGCGACCTTGATTTTTTTTTCGTCGACGTTCTTAAAATCCGTACCGACGACAATTCGGTTTCACGGTGCCACTCGATTGCCACTTCGCGTGCTTACGTAAAATATGCGCCAAATTCATCAGGACGGAAACCGACGTCGATTGTATTACTTCTCACGTAACCGTCGTATATATACTAGGCGCAAAAATTAAGGGATATAAATCCCAATCCAAATTTTCAGGTGATTTTCAAGGAGCAGTAATTTGGGGGAAAATGGTCGTAGAGGAAAGGAAAAAAAGGAAATTGAAGCTCCAAGTTTCTAGTTTTTTGATTTTGAGTTTAACATTTTTTAGCGTCAGCAGTTTTTGAGTAATCCTAAGAAAACCATCGAAAAAAATATTTTTAGAAATTTTTTCTTGTCTTATAAAAGGTCCACGGACCTCAATAAATTTTTTTCGATAATTTAATTGTTAAGGTCTTTTAGACAATTTTTATTTTTAGTTAGATTAGAGTTACCGCCGTTCAAAGCAAACAAATCATTTTTGACTTCGGTAATCATTTACACGGAAAATAATGAACATACCTAGATTTGGTAATGTTCTGAGTTTTCTGGGTTTCCTCAGAACTGTAAAGCAAATGCGTTACCGAAATAATCTTAAGTCGCTCCCAGTGCGCCATGGCAAATAATAATAATAGCCACTCCTTCCCGCACAGGTCCCTGAGAGGACCTAAGGGGTTACTCTTCGGAGTAATTATAGGGTGAGTATTATTATTATACAGAAAATTCAAATGGGGTTTTGAAAACTGCAAAGTATCCTTTACAAGTTGTAGTGATATGAGATATTTGCATAACTTGGCATAACTTTGCAAATAATAAATAGACTAATGATATTGACTGCAACTTTTCAACCTTGAAGTATCCTAAAGAAACCCTGATAGTTTCAAAGTTCTGCGATGTTTTTTCATAGTACTCGGAATGATTGAAATTGTCCTTTGTGCTAAAAATCAATGTAAGAATCGATTTTTCACTTCTTCAAGCTCTTTTTTTAGCTCAAGTTTTTTTAGCAATAATCCATATTTTCATTTTCAAAAAATTTTGATTGTTGTAAATAAAATGAAAAAAAAAACTTATAAGCTCAATACCCAAAAACTAGAAACTTGGGAGCTCAATTTTTTTTCTTTTCTTACGCTTTAAGTTACAACTAGCACAGTTTCTCTTTAGGGCAACAAAAACGTTGGATTTTAACACCACCCATGGTAAACTTAATTAGAGTTGTTTATGTCATCGGCATCGGTATTACGTTAATAATAAAATATCACACGTGCAAACGCCTAAAAATCTACCATTTGCTGACAAAGTGAATAAATTCATCGGTAATTTCGAAGATTTATTTTATGATGGTGCAATAATATGTAGACTATGTTAGGAAAAACTGCTGTGTAGGGACAAAAGCGATTGTAGCCGTTACATAAATAGCGTGAAACATGAAAATAAAAAAGAGAGTATGCCCTTGAGAATTTAGTTTATGTTCGACTTACTTTTAATGCCATATACCTGTGATGTACCTCTGACTGTACTTGATAAACAATCATTTTGTGAGTTCTGGAACAAATACATTCCAGAGATACTGTTACCAGATCGCACAACGTTACATAACTACCAACTGTACGCAGTGACCTACTAAATAGGATTAAATCTGTATTATAAAATGCACGGCTGTGATAATGTATTGACGAGACATTTCCAGCAAATAAAAGCTGTTATTTTACAGTCCAATCCTGACGAACTTGCAGTTATTATGGAGAGCCACACCAAAAATCAAGATGTTTTAGTTGAAACAGCTTTATAAACTAACCATAGTATTAAAGAAAGACACCAGTTTCACTAAATTAAGACGAATCTGTGATGGTGCATCTATAGATCCATTAAATGAGCGAAAAGAGTGTTTTAATAATGCCTTTTATAAAAAAAAATATTACGGATTATACCAGCGTGAAAACGTCCGGATGAAATAAATATGGGAATGTACTACTTCAAAGAATATATTTACAAATGTCAAGGAAATGTTAACAGTGGTAACCGTACTCGGTATTTACTTTTTGGTTTCGATTGGGGTAGATTTGGTAGCTAGCGGGGACAGAACAATCTAAATAAATATGTAATTTATATAACAACGTGCGTACAGTGCACTATTTTAAGGTTATTCAGCTGTGGGGTAGCAGACACTGATAAAGATTTCAAGTTTGCTTAGAAACACCTAATGTCAACAGGTTTGTCAGTATCTGTTATTCCTATTTGTTCTCTACGAAAATAAATACTAGGTACCTACTCGATAAGAGATTACTTTGATGCGTTGAATTAATGTGGGAAATTTGAGTTCAACTTTTTTTGAATAGAAACTATGATTAACAGAAGACTTTTACCATAATTTGCTTGAGGTTTAACCGCCGCCGCAAATGTTTAAAGCAGATTGTGACATTCATATTACGTATGCATGTAGTTAAAATCCTTAAAATGTTTATAAACCCTGGGTCACTGTTTCAACAAGCAGAAACATGAGTTAATTTCAATGCTTAAAAAAGGTGGAATAACCACAGATCCGGTCGACTTAGCGTTTCTTCGAAAGATAAAAAATTACTTACGTTAGTATTGTAGCTAGTGCTGTTGTTATCGGAGCTTCTTACGAGGTGTATAAATTAAGTAATGCGGAGCTGGGACTGGAAGGGCGGTAGGTTAACATGTAATGCACCTTTAGTACAAGTTTGAACTTGTTAGAGTCATTTGTTTGTTCTTTGTGGCTGTTTTCGTAAACCTTTTTTTTTTAGTGCGTTTTAAAAATGAGTGACATTAATTTTGAGCAACGGTGTGCTATCAGGTTTTGCTTCAGACTCATCTGGTCTTCCAAAACTTCAACACGCCTACGGAGACAGTGTTTTTTTAAGAGCCCAGGTTTTTTCTGTGGTTTAAGGCCTTCTCAGAAGACAGAGAGTCGATTTAGGATGACCCACGCAGCGGAAGGCCTTCATTTTCAAGAACCGATGAAAATGTCGATAGAATACGGCATTTTGTGCGTTCAGATCGTCGGTTGACGACAAGAATGATCGGGAAAGAGTTAAATTTGAATCACACCACTGTTCATCAGATTTTGACTAACTAATTGGGGATAAGAAAAATCTGCGCAAAAATGGTTCCAAAAAAACTTTTCTTCTTGTTTTGATTTTTTGGAATCGATTGAAAATAATCCCCATTTTATGAAACGTGTCATTACTGGTGATGAGAATTGGGTGTTTGAATACGACCCGGAAACCAAGCGTCAAGCATGGAATGGCACACTTCAAGCTCTCCAAGACCCAAAAAAGCAATAATGAGCAATTCGAAGATCAAATGCATGCTGATTTGCTTTTTTGATAGCCAGGGAATTGTCCACAAACAGTTTGTGCCTCCAGGCCAAACACTAAATCAACACAAAGGTAAAACCATTACTGTGGCAGTTGAGCCACAGGAATGTAATAAGGACGCTGGTTCTTATTCGCCCGACTTGAGTCCTTGTGACTTTCTTCTCTTCCCGAGATTAAAAAATCACCTCAAGGGACTGCATTTTGGGACCATAAAAAAACATTCAAACGTCGATAACCGACCAGCCGAAGGCTATTCCAGTATATGAGTTCCAGCACTGCTATGAGGAATGGAAGAACGGTTTCCAGCAGTGTGTGGCTTCCCAAGGAAGTGATTTTGAAGGACACAATACTGAATTGTAATTCTACTCGAATTAAAAAAAAATAAAAACATCAGAGTCATTACTTAATTTAAACACCTCGTATATATTTTTTTATACATGTAATTATTGGGTTTTGACGAAGACGAAAACAAAGACAATATACAAGAGTACAGTATGTGATACTAACTATTATAATTTATAAGACAGCAAAATTTGTTGCCGTTTTGAAGCAGAGCGAAGGTTTCTATGAATTTCGAAGCAGTTTCTATGAATAATTGCGCGTGCATTCTACACCAGTGCATATCAGTTATTAAATACATATTACAAGCAATGAAAAAAAAATGAAATTCATGAACTTTTACCTTGCCGTTAAAAAATCCACATTTCTTGCAGAAGCAACTGCGGTTATGGTAACTTTATTAGGGGGCCTTTCCCAAAACGAGGTGACTGCACCATTCGTATTTTTTCAACAATTTCAATATACTCCGTCGAGTTTCTATTGATAAGAGAAAGGCTGCGGGAGCATTAAAAATCAAGCGATTGAAAATAAAACAATATAAAATTTCATTTAGTCGTTCTATTAATAGACCAAACCGGTTTTTCTGTTTCGCTACCGTTACCGTTTTTGCCGTCCAAGTATGAGTGTAGGCGCCGACGATATCTTTAGCAACAACGATTTCATACAATAATAATTCCTGAAGTACCACGAGATACTAGTAAGAGAATATTTCTTCGGTCATTCCATTTGTATAACTGAACTTGACGGTTACAAAAAATTATATGGGTATTATATACAGTGTCAGACAAAAGTTAAGCAACTAAGACAAGTTGTACATATTTAATGGTATAACACAATAAAATGTAAAAATCGGACAAAACATTTATCATATAACAGTAGGTCATATTCTTATGTTTCAACAGAATTATTTTATTTGCACACTAGTAAGATATATATTAAATCGACTGTTATGATGGCTGTAAAAGAGGTGACAAAAGTTCATCACTATGATAAATCTAAATTTAATTTAATAGATTCTGATGGTATGCAGCGTGTATGGCATCCAAGACGTAAGCGGTTAGACCCTCATTATTACCGTAAGTTTGTAAAACATGGCGGTGGGAGTGTTCTTGTGTTGGGTTGTTTTTCGGCCAATGGTATGGGACCGCTGCATAAAATAACGGGTATTATGGATCGTTGTCAATACCTGGATATTTTAAAACACGTCATGTTACCCTTTTCAGACGAGGAAATGCCTCTCCGTTGGATATACCAACATGACAACGATCCAAAGCGCACTGAAAATATCGTTAAACAATGGTTCGTGGACAACACACTTACAGTACTTTCATGGCCCTCGCAATCCCCAGATCTCAATCCTATTGAGAATCTGTGGGAGATTGTTAACCGTCGAATTCAGGATAACAACAGGTACTCCAATATTGAAGCATTGTATGTGGCTTTGTCGCGAGAGTGGACACATATACCTCAGCATACTATTCAGAATTTGATCGAGTCTATGCCCCGAAGGTGTGCTGAAGTCATTAAACATAAAGGCTATGCAATAGACTATTAATATTATTGTAATTATTTAATATAAGTTGCTTAACTTTTGTCACCTATTTTACAGCCATCATAACTGTTGATTTGATATATCTCTTACTAGTGTGCAAATAAAATAATTCTGTTGAAACATGACTTCCTGTAAGAATATGACCTACTGCTATATGATAAATGTTTTGTCCGATTTTTAAATTTTATTGTGTTATACCATTAAATATGTACTTAGTTGCTTAACTTTTGTCTGACACTGTATATGTAAATGTACCCGTATCTACAGGGTGATTGTTGACATGATCCCTGGGTTTATTGGGTTCTATGTATTTTGCACCCAAAATAGACTAGAGCTCTAAGAAAATGAACATATTTTTTCAATTTTTAAAAAAATTCTTTGCCCTCATACAGTCAAGTTGTGTGCCGCATTTGAACAGTGTTATTTTGAAAAGCGGTATCATTTCCGAGGTATTTTGACCCGCTGAACATTATGTGACAAGACTCGGTGCGTCGAAATACGTCGGAAATAATGTCTGAATAAAATTATGGATTGAGGATTTATGAGGTGATTTTGTCTTATATTTTACTTTGACAAGCTTAAAAAGTCTATTACAACAATACCCAAAACAAAATCATACACAGGAGTTCACGAGAACTATTTTGATATTCGATATTAGGTTATACATATATCAACTTTTGGGAAAACGGAGCTCAATGGCATCAGTGTGAAATAAATAAGATGTCAATGTATCCTAAAACCCTTTCAAAACTGCTGACTCTTAGGAAAACGTTTTTGTAAATGAACGACATTTTTTGGAGAAGCAAAAACAGACCCTATTCTTTTTTAGGTTGCATTTTAGGATTATCTTTAATTATATTAGCTATCTGTTCATTATTATTATTCATTATAATAAAGTGGAACCGTCCTCACCTCACAGGATATAAGTCAGACTTTGAAGGTCTTAAGGCTCATTAACACCATATTCAGACTACAATGTGACCACTCGAGGAGAATATAATTAGCAATGTATGTACATAGAATGCAATGAAAGCATTTAAAACGGTTGATATAACTTTTTAGGTAGTACATATGTAATTAATATATCAGTTTTTACATGTTTATGCGTAAATTGTTAACCTAGTTGTTGATAGAGTTACGCATAAAACTTTGATCGATAAATGTATGTTTTCTTTACTAGGTGCTTTTATAACATTTCCTTGGTATATAAAAAAAACCATCGACTTTAGAATGATAAAATTTCTAAAAATAAACCAGTGGGTTCCATCACTTGTCGCTTTAGTTCGCAAGAACAATAACTAGTTTTGGTTATGGATAGACGTGAGTCATTATAAACATAATAATTATCATATAAGGTATCAAAATGCCGTCTGTTATTTGGCATCTTAAATCATTCTTTGCATTTCAGACATCCTAATGTTCTGTTGATATATTGTTAATTGAATAATATCCAACAATCACGAAAGTGGTTCTGAACCTCGTAAGGTTAAATGTGTTGTCCCGCATGGTTCAATTTTGGGACCCTCGCTTTTTTTAGTTTTAATATAAATGACTCGTCGACTAAAGGGCTCAATTTATTTTAAACGTTGACGGTACTGCTCATAGAAACAGCGAAATTGTTATAATATTCAGTTTGAAAAAGTTTGACGGTGATAAAAATGTGAAACAAATAAATTTTGTTAAATTCCTGGGAGTATAGTATATAGGTTTACCTGTAGAGCACATCATGCCAGTTTCGTCATAAAAAAAGTTACCAAAGTACCGTTTAGAAATTATTATTGCCTAACACCTATTGTACAAAAAACATTTCATGATGACGAATTGCAACTGAATATTCAACAAGATGGAGATCGTGTGCATAGTACTAGGGAAACAATTAGTTTGAACACTCATACCATATTCTCCCTTAGAGCTTGCGATTTGTCTCTCTGATTGTTTTTTCTTTGGCCGTATCTAAAAAAATCAATTTTTTAAATTCCTGATCTTCAACAACGCATTGTCAATACAATTGAAGAAATTAATGGAACACCGTGGATACTGTAGCACGTTATTGACTTGGTTAAAATAATAGAAATTGTCTTTTTGCTCGGACAACTTTGAAGACTTTTTTTTTGGTATTGCTGACAGGAGTAAAATTGGTGTAAGTTCAATTTTGCTGATCATGCTTGATCACCGACAATTTATTCGACCGCTACATCTAGCACAAGTAAATATAATATTGGAGGAGCTTTAGGTCTAGCGACAGGACTACATTAGCGCGTTAATGCGGTAGGGATTCAGGAAGGACTCGGGTTATTTGCAGATGGTTTCACATCTCCATCGAGGCACCGATAACGCAAACACCCAGGCGAATATTGGAGGAGCTTTAGTCTAGCGACATGATTACATTGGCGCGTTAATGCGGTAGGGATTCAGGAAGGACTCAGGTGACCTTATTTGCAGTTGGTTTCACCACATACTGTAAGGGACGATCGAGAATTGATTTCCATCGGATCTCCATCGAGGCACCAATAACGCAAACACCCAGGCGAATATTGGAGGAGCTTTAGTCTAGCGACATGATTACATTGGCGCGTTAATGCGGTAGGGATTCAGGAAGGACTCAGGTGACCTTATTTGCAGTTGGTTTCACCACATACTGTACGGGACGATCGAGAATTGATTTCCATCGGATCTCCATCGAGGCACCAATAACGCAAACACCCAGGCGAATATTGGAGGAGCTTTAGTCTAGCGACATGATTACATTGGCGCGTTAATGCGGTAGGGATTCAGGAAGGACTCAGGTGACCTTATTTGCAGTTGGTTTCACCACATACTGTACGGGACGATCGAGAATTGATTTCCATCGGATCTCCATCGAGGCACCAATAACGCAAACACCCAGCGAATATTGGAGGAGCTTTAGTCTAGCGACATGATTACATTGGCGCGTTAATGCGGTAGGGATTCAGGAAGGACTCAGGTGACCTTATTTGCAGTTGGTTTCACCACATACTGTACGGGACGATCGAGAATTGATTTCCATCGGATCTCCATCGAGGCACCGATAAGGCAAACACCCAGGCGAAGCGCGACAGACAATGCACAATCGATAAGGTCTCGCGAGCCGACGATTATACACCCCGCGCCGGAGTCGGGCTAGAAAAGGAAGACACGAGACACGACGAAGTTCAAAGTGTAGGCCGACTCGGTTTGGCGTACTCGCACGCAATCGAATCGAATTAATTCCGAGCTGGCGATCGAGTCTGGCCTTGGAGAAGCGTGGAACAATGGTCGCGGGTACGCGCGTGCATTCTCGGAATGCAAGAGATGCCGAAATTGCAGGCGGATCCTTATTCATGCCGAGCACACAACGTATACGCTTATCGCCGGCGACGGCGGCATCGTAAGGTGAGCTATAGCGTGTCCGGAGAAGAGGGAGCATGATAGATCGTTCAAAAGCAGACAGGGTATAGAGGTGAAAAGAAGAAGGTGACAAATTAAGGAACGGCAACGAGACGTTACGGTGAGCGATGTAATTCAGGCTGCTCGCCTTTTGTGCTCGTTTTTGTTCTGCGCTTCTTCAACATGCAAATGGCATAATCTAGAATACGTTTGCTCAGGAACACGAAGCCCTTATGCTCGAATCGTACTTCAGAATTGGGCGAAAAGTAGAAGGCGAATGAAACTGAGGGTGATAGATCACTCAAAAGCAGACCGGGTATAGGCGTTCACGGCATATTCACTCTGACATGTATAGTAGTATAAAAACAAAGTGACAAATTAAGGGACGGCAACGAGACGTTACGGTGAGCGGTGTAAATTCAGGCTGCTCGCCTTTTGTGCTCGTTTTCTTTTCTGCGCTTCTTCAACATGCAAATGGCATAATCTAGAATACGTTTTCTCAGGAACACGAAGCCTTTATGCTCGAATCGTACTTCAGAATTGGGCGAAAAGTAGAAGGCGAATGAAACAGAGGGTGATAGATCACTCAAAAGCAGACGGTATAGGCGTTCACGGCATCTTCACTCCGACATGTATAGTAGTATAAAAACAAAGTGACAAATTAAGGGACGGCAACGAGACGTTACGGTGAGCGGTGTAAATTCAGGCTGCTCGCCTTTTGTGCTCGTTTTTTTCTGCGCTTCTTCAACATGCAAATGGCATAATCTAGAATTCGTTTGCTCAGGAACACGAAGCCCTTATGCTCGAATCGTACTTCAGAATTGGGCGAAAAGTAGAAGGCGGATGAAACTGAGGGTGATAGATCACTCAAAAGCAGACCGGGTATAGGCGTTCACGGCATATTCACTCTGACATGTATAGTAGTATAAAAACAAAGTGACAAATTAAGGGACGGCAACGAGACGTTACGATGAGCGATGTATTCAGGTTGCTCGTCTTTTGTGCTCGTTTTTTTCTGCGCTTCTTCAACATTTCACATTCAATGGAAGATTGTTTAGAAGAGTTTATGATATAGCTTGATGATATAGAACTACAGCAAGGGTATTTTCAGCAAAATAGCGCTAGAGCTCACATTGCAGGAGAAACTGTGAAATTTTTGATGGATTTTTTTCAAGATAGGTTATCCAAGAACTTCCTCAGTCGATGTTGAGAACATGAATTGTAAAGAAACTATGGAGGCTGAATACTATGAATGGTATGGATGAAGATAACGAATACGAAATTTGGACATTACTTTAAAATCTTATATATTGATGTTTTGATGATAGGTTTGAATGCGTTCTATGTTTCATAAATCACGTTTGTAACATTCTCCAAATTTTTTATATCTACTTGATTTCAGTAAAAGGTCAATTTTAAATCTGTAGAATTTCTTGTGCTTTTCGTTGAACTGAACATCAAGCCAGCTAAAATCGTTTATTCGTCAAATAATCCTGGAACAGTTTCACGAATTATTTCGATCTTTGTTAATATCCCCCCCCAATCCCACTAATTACCCATGCACTGACCTTTCTAACGCTGCCAAAATTGCTTTGACCTCGCTGGCGCTACGCTCCCAGCATTTAAACCATACAATTATTTCGTGTGCGTTAAGAGTGGAAAAGGCCGAAGACCGAATTCAAAAAAAGTCAGACAGAAACATCCACTAGGCCAAGGGGCCATGAATATTTACACAATGTTTGAAGGTTAAAAAGGAAATTCAGTTCAAATTGTTCAGATTGTGTCTTATAGAGAATGTTTTGCAGTTTCCAAAACCCTACTTCCATTTTCTGTACGATCATTAGTTCCCGAGTAATTGATTGTCAAAGTTGAAAAGGACTTTTTTGCTTTGATCGACGATAACTCCGCGGCAAATTATCGTACGGAGCTCGTTAAGAGGTCAAATTAAAGCTGATTAAAATGACTAAAAGAGCTTTATGGTCGCATGATGAAAACAAATTTTTTGAAGTCCACAGACCATTTTAAAGACGAGCAAAAATTTGGAAGTATTTTTTTTTTTTTTTGTTGGTTTTCGGATGATTACGTGAGAAACACTCCCGTTGAAAAATTTTTAAATCCAGATCTGAAAACTACACTTGAGGCTACGTTTTTCTTTTTTTTTTATTTTCTGTACGACCATTTTTTCCGAGTTATCCTAAATTTGGAACATTTTTAATATCCTTTAATTTTTGTTACTAGTATATAAACGAGGCAACGCCCATTCAGCGTGTTAGATAATACCGTTTAAAAACTTGTAAATCTGCATGACAAGGATAAGGTGTGTAGAGGTACCTTATTTCCTTGTTTGGCCTACCACTGCAGTCGAATCGGTTGCATTTCTTCACGTTATAGCACTTTGGCAAGGTTTCACGTTTATTGCTTTCAGCATTATGCATTCTATGTATGCATGTACATACATTCTGCATACCTATAACCGAAAAAAAATCAGCTGTGTGTTATTTTCGTGAGCAAAATAATTTTTCTAGCTCCGTAAGTCATTGAACAGTGTATGGAAGAAAATCTGGGCACATAATCACTTGTAAATTGTACTGGAATAAAATATAACTAATGCAGCTGACAGTACGTAAGAACTTAAAGAATTTAAAAGTACCTATATTTTAAGTAATGTTTTCAAAAACCCAAATTCACACTGTCATAACTTAACAAAACAAATAAAATGTAACAAAATAACTGCCAACTAAATGTTCGGAAAACAAATTTTAATAATATTATAAGTATTAATAAGGCGTTACGTCACCTTTTGCCTTAATTACGGCCCGAATTCTTGCAGGCATTGTTTCAACCAAGCCTCAACAAAGTTCTGTTGAAAAGGTGTCCCAAATTTCGCCGATTTTTTCCTTTAAAGTTGAGACCGTTCTTTGAGGGTCATCTCTCAAAACTCTGTTATCTTATGCCACAGTGTTTCAATGACATTTAGGTCGGGGCTGTTTGATGGCCATGATAGGACTTGATATGCTGTTCCCCGAACCACTATTCGTCTTTTTTGCAGTATGGGAAGCTGCGCCGTCGTGTTGGAATATGAAATTATTGTCGGGGTACATATCCTGCACACTCGGTAATAAGCAATTCGTAAGTATTTGTAGATATTGTCAGCGTTGACGGTACCCTCTATCACCTCATACTGTCCCTTTACCAGACCAGACCATACCTTTAGCAGACATACATTCCCAAATCATGACACCCTTCGGAAATTTTACGGTTATTTAAGGCAGTACTTTTGACCAGTCTTCTATAGTCCACGATACCTTCGATTTGTCCAAATTCAGTCGATTTTTTGTGCCTCAGTTAATAGAGGCTTTTCTTTAGCCTACAATCATTTACGAAAATTGAAAATTTAATAATTTAAATTTTTTTTAATTGTTTTTAAAAGTTTTGAACCTTATAAAAACTGAGCCCAGATTGATTTCTGTATTTTCTGCAACATTCGCGGATAGCCTTTCTCCTGTTTCAGAGTTCCATTGCGCTGTTATATCCCTTAAGGTGTTCCGTCGACTTTTTTTGCAAATTTTCACCAACGACCTTTGCTTCCTTTCAGTAACAAGTCTGGGTCTTCCAGGACTCTTACCTTTTACATCCAAATTTCCAGTCTCGCGGTAATGCTTTATGTCCCCAACAGTAGACTTTGCAATGCACAATTATTCTTCCGCAATTTTGCGGATTTTTTTTCCACTGCAGTATTTTTTTTACAATGAGCTGCCGCAATTTTTGATCAGTCGCACGCACTTCCACGGCCCATTGTTATTTAAAAATAACATTATTCCCAAAAACTACCAGAAATCACCTGTGACAAATTAAATGGTTACCGCGGCAACAACAAATTTTTATTTATTTTTTAGGGCAGGTTTCTCGATTTTCCAAACATTTAGTTGTCAGCATTTTTAGCAGATTCTTATATTTTTGGCCATAAATTCATAACAAATCCAAATTAATAATAATTTTCAGCATAATATCTTGCAAATGTATGTAATTTTATATGTTTTAGGTTTTTAAAGCGTGGTTGTAAATTTTTGCATGGCAGTAAATCATTTTTAAAAAAAATGCGTTTGTCCGAACATATAGTTGTTAAGGTTCGTATTTGTTAATCGTCAAGGAGTAGTCAAAATAGAAAAATGGCAGAACATTATTGTCGTTGTCTTTAACTTTTGTGTTTCTTTCAAATCTACCACAAACAGTATAGAAAGGAGTAGAATTATTTAGCGTATTCAACTGCGTAATTGTAAAACTCCTTGAGAAGTAGAGATCGTACTAGTCCATATATATCCTAGGAACTCTTGTCATAGTTTTTTAAAATAAATATGCAGCAGTTAATATTTGACTAGCAAACACATGCTATAAATTTGCTACTGTTAACTTGACAGAATAGTCTAGGTGGCGCTTCTCTTTGTATAAGGGAACAAAAGAATGCGCCACCTTAATGGAAAAACAAGCGTGCTGCGAAAAAGCGGATAGTCGAAATGCGAAAATGTAGCTCTATTAACACCGAATACACGTAGAAAATATCCCATTAGGCGTTCGCAGTGTTTTTATTTAAATAGTCCACCAACCCGAATGACAATTAGCACTAAGGACGTTATTATCCTTGTATGGGATTGTGCTCTTCAAAGTAATTGTTATGCACATGCTACACGCCATTGTTGTCGGATGCTGGACAATGGCGACGAAGTAGGCTGTTTGGTTTCAATCGATTTTTTCTTTTCCAATTGCCCTTTGTGTTTCCTCTTCTCATTTTAAAACTAAATGTTTTTTTTAGAATCACCTGGTTCTTTTTTGTACATATTAGATATTCATCACTTAGAGGTCAAGCGAATCGATAATTTTGTCCTGTTGACATTAACCTATACCATCAGATCTAATTACGTACCGTTTTCAACCCACATGCATCTTGCATCGTCCTCTATCAATGCGAAATTCAAATTGTCACTGATTATGGATGGCATTTGCGTACAGTTAGCTAATGTCTATCGTAGTTTGCGTTACATAACGTCGTCGATATCAGCTTATTATTCAGAGGAGCATCTTTTCACCTTTTATGTCCTAATACACGACTACGTGCCAAAACCTGATTGACTGACTTTGTAATTGAACCGTGGACACCCGTAATTGGTCGGATTTTTATAGGCGATTACTGGTATATTGAGTTGCAAAATGACGCAATTGAAAATAGTGTTATTTCCATCTTTGATCAGATCTCGAAGTTAAAATCTCATCTTCAATCATAATTTATAAATGTCATCTCCAAAACCTCAAATAGCCTACATCTATTTTGGATGGATTTTGTAATAACACAGCTTACAATAAGATAATTAAAATTTGAAGTAAAGTTTGTTTAAACCTAATACAAACATTTTAATTGCGTATTTTAGGAAAATACGCAATCCAATGATGTTTTGGAAATAACAAGGCTGGGAACTGATAATAATCAATCAGTTTTCCGATAGGCAAATAGACATATGAGCCTAATGTGTTTGTCAAAGGAGACAACATGCAGATTCTATCACTATGAAAGACTAACAAGTCTGAGATTTCAAGCTGTAGATAAAGAAGCCAACAGCTGATACAGAAGAGCCCATATCGAGGCTTTGGAGTCTGATAAAAAGGACTAAACCTGTTAAGGTGTTCTAAAACAAGTGGGACTGCTATAATATACCCTAAGAGGTGACTAATAGAACCATCTGCTGCTCCCAACCTTTTATCCTTATATATCAAATATGCCACGAAGATGCTCAAATTTGGCATTCCTCAGAGATCCTGTTTAGGGCCCATGCATCCACATAAACGATGTAGCGTCAGTCTTCGAAACGAAACATTTCAATCGGACGGCGCGTTGAAAATCGGTAGCAACAACATAATTCGCATTGAGCAACGTGCCACGCCTATCAATTAAAATCAACGAGATCGATATCGGCTGACAATTACCCGTGGATTACTTCTGAAAGCTCTAACAGTTTAAGTAGCATTCACTGGGCGAGACTCCAAAGTATTCGATGCCTAAGGTCAACGCGCCTTTTATATTAATTGTAAGTTTGCTATTAACCGACTCGCTTTTTACGGTTGCGACATACATATAATTGATACGCTGATTTTATCTAGATGCATCTATTAGGTACTGGTATTGTTGAATGCATTAAAGAGATCGCGGTATTGGACGTGTAAATAGTTCTTTTTTGTTCTACATTTTAAAAAGTCACCGTTTGTGTTATCAATTTCATAAACACATTGCGCAAAATACATATGTTTGACAGTGGCGGCTGGTGATAAAGGGCACAGGGGCACGTACCCAGCCAAATTTCGATAGAAAATATATCTTTTGTGTTAATTTACTATAAATTACTGTTACAATAATATCAATTAATTGTATACGACAAACTATTCATATTCTAATTGATTTTGATTCTAATTGATGATTTTTATCACATATGTATGACAGACTATCGATCGAGCACCGAGCCACCGTAGTCTGAATTCGCATCGAGCCACCGTAGTCGCATTTCGCGCGCGTGGCCGAGGGCACACAGTATCCCAGCCCTCGTTTTTAATCGGGCTTTTGGATACCATTGCAGCAGACAGACGTCGTTAAATCGTTCGAAAATCAGCTGAACGGTTCATCACACTTGTTGAGTGACCTTTTGTAGTGATTGTTTTCTTCGCTGAGAAGTGTGTTTTTACTGTTTTTGATTGTGAAACGTTTCAAAATGAATTCGGTGGACTTTTTATTGATTAATAAAGATATTACTTACGAGATCCGAACCGAAATTAAACGGTTAGGAAGGCCGATGATACCCGATTTGATTATTTCCAAAACAGACTTAGGAAAATCGCGAAATTATTTACGAAATTTTAATAGTAGTGTCTACGACATATTTAAGTGGTTATGTGTCCTAAAAGAAACAAACTGTTTTGTTTTATTTGTTTAGTGATGGGTGGCAACCAAAGTGCATTGACTCAAAAAGGGGTGAGTGTCGTGAGTGATTTAAAACATTTAAATGAACGAGCTAAGAAACATGCTAGCTACAATGAAAAACATTTACATAACATCTTAGATTTTAGTGTGTTGGGAAAGGTAGACATAAGGCAACAGCTTGATAGTGCTTATCGTGAAAATATAAGACGTCACAATGAAAATGTGGATAAAAACAGACATATTTTAAACCAAATAATTAATTGTATTAAATTTTGTAAAACAAATCCGGGACTTTAATGAAAAGGCGATTAACATTTTTCTGAACAATAAGGACAGGCGAGCTGATTTCCTCTACAAATAACGGTAAGATACCTATTTCAAATTTTTTTCACATGTTGCCACCCATTATTTTAATATATTTAAGCCCTCAATATTCGTGCCTAATAATTATTTAAAAAAGCTACCAAATCCCAAAAATTATTCTTGTGAAAGTCTATATTTTTGTGTAAAAGAATTTTTTCATTGAAATTCTGAAGTGTCAGTAAAATGCATGACCTTGATAATTTTAAAAATTTTCGGCTGCGGCGCCATTGCTAGCTAATAAGTAATCCTACTGACACCCTGTGCCCACCCATGTAACACACCCACAAGCCGCCACTGATGTTTGAATAAAAAATGAGACCCATTGGTTTAGTTATGAACGTGATTTTAAATAAAGGAGAAATCTAATTTAATTTTCTTCTGTTGCAGGTGAGACCAAAGAAAAAATACAACTAAAGGTGGGCTTGTAAAAGGTATTTCTTTTTTATTTTATGCGATTCTCATCAGTTATTTCTCTCAATTTACGTTCACGGAAGTATCCGAGTCCAAATCCAATGATAACTGTAACAAGAAATAAGAGCCATCGTTATTGCTCTTCCGCACGTCCTTGAGTTCCGGCATATTCCTTGAGGAAACCCTGTTTATAGCTTTTAATTCTCCCGAGGCAGCTGAAAATCAAGACGAAACCCTTGTTATACGTATGAGAAACTTGGATCGTCATACATATTTCAGAGCCATCGTGTCTGTCTTGTTATTAAATAAGTATCTAGGAGCTTCGTGAGCTTCGTCGACTAAATATAGATATAATCAAATGTTATCAGGTTACTTAACTCATTAGTACAGTGTGGAACAGCATGGCATAAATTCAGTGTCTCATTTATTGTGCACTAGCGACCCGTCGTAGTAGGCGTCTGTGATACCTCGTTTGAAAGATCATTCTCTATTCAAAAGTGCTATAGTTTTAAAATTGACAGTAAAAACAATCATCTGACAAAATTCGTTTGGTTTACTTTTGTATATCATACTTTTCACATATCCCCATAAGACGAAGTCTAATGGCGGAATATCAGGTGATCGTGCTGGCCATTCAAGGCGTCCTCGCCTCTCTATCCACCGATTTGCAAATGTTAAGTCGAGGTACTGCCGGTCATTTATTTGGTCATAATGTGATTATGCTCCATCCTGCTGGAACCATAGCACATTAGCTGGAACTTGCGGGTCTACTAGAGCAGGATATAAGTTTTCTAAAGTTGACATCATATTATATTGGAACAATGCTAAATATGTAATCATCGCCATTCAAACTTTCATCAATGAAAAAGGGACCAATGACATAGTGTCCATTATGCCTACCCTAACATTATCCTTTTTTGCGTATATAAATATCTCGTCTAATGAGGATTTAATTGAGACCAGTAGCGACAGTTTGACTATTAATAACTGTAATAGTAGACTCATCAGAAAGCAAAACATTTTCTAATCGGGTAACATTGTTATCTAACATTTACATCATTTGTTCACAAAAAATACGTTCTTCTATCAAAATCCGTACTTCCAGTTGAAAAAAATTCGGGTTTGGATCTGTAACTCGGGGTTTGAATCTGTAAAGGGGTTTGAATTGAAGGATGATATTTTTATGTTGCATCTATGTCATCTCAGAATTTAAAATGTACATGTCTTGGGTTTTATAAACATGACTAGTAATTGAGGTTCTGAATTGCCCTTCGTGGTCTGTTAGCACCAAATCTACTAACAGAATCGCGAGCGGCTTTTAACACCCAAACGATATTTATCAGACGACTTCGACCGAAAGTTCTTAAGCCTTAAATTTTCGCTTCCACCTGGTCGGCACGTTGATCATATCCCCTTTACAATCTCCCGATTCGAATCCTACAACCGAAACGAAATGAATGCACCTTTTGTAGTCTACAACTCCACCGAGATTTTTTTTTATCGTTGCTGTCTGAGCGCGTAGTATGGTGAATACTCTGGATCGTACACCGGCTCATAAAATCAGCTCCCACCTGCATCGCATTCACGGGGACAGCGTCGTAAAACGTGTACGGAGGCGGGAGGACAGGGACGTAACAAGGGGGTTAGAGCAAGGTGACTTTTTTCTTTATTAATTGAGGAAAAGTTTTCAAACTCTCAACATCTTATAGACATTATAAATGTCACTCGCTGATATATAAACGACAATTATACAACTTCAGGTTTCACCGCGAAAGTGCTGCCAAATTATAATTTTCAAATGTAAACCACTCTGTATACATTAGGCGTAGAAATTAAGGAATGTAAATGTTTCTAAGTGATTTTCAAAGATTGTAACTTGGGGAAAATGGTCGCAGAGAAAGGAAAAAGAAGGATATTGAAGCTCCAAGTTTCTAGTTTTTGAATCTTGAATTTATTTTTTTTAGCGTCAGCAATTTTTGAGTGATTACTCAAGGAAATCATTGAAAAAAAAAAATTGGAAATTTTTGCTTGCCTTTTAACGAACCTCAATAATTTTTTTTCTATAATTTCATCGTAAATCTCTTTTAGATCATTTAATTCTCTCTAATTTGACCTGTTTTCGAGCCGTGTACGACGATTTTTCGCTGAGTTTTCATCGTTCAAAGCAAAACAGTCATTTTTGACTTCAGTAATCGATTACTCGGGTAATAATGAACGTACAGAAAATTCAAGTAGGGTTTTGAAAACTGGAAACTATCCTTTACAAATCGTAGTGATTGGTTTTTGCAAAAAAAAATCGAAGCGAAATTGTTGGTTGAAAGAGGTAAAAAGTTGCATAATTAGAGATATTTGCATATATTGGCATAACTTTGTAATTATATTAACCCACCTTATATGACACTAATAACAACATCGATTAAGCCCTGAAGAAGCAGAAATAAATCTCCGAAACGTCGACAAAAATCAAATACTTGTTTATTCCCGGACCTAAAATCCAACAATCCAAAAACTAATAAAGAAAAGTGTCGCCGAATTATTTATAATAGGAATATTTAAATTCCTACTAGCATCTTTAAGGCTTGAATGTGGGTTATCATTAAAATAATCAAGAATCATTTGGTTTCCTCTTCGCTTCCGATCACGATGCTGGTTAGGAAGTCTCTCAACTGTACCATGTTGGTCAAAATATTTGTTAATATTTGAAACTGTTACATGGTTAATATTACGTTCTGGATGTCGTCGATTAAACTCATTAGCTGCTTCACGAAAAGTACGTGTTCCGTCGCCAACTAATCTTATTATTTCTACTTTTTCTTGTAAAGAATAAGACATTTACTTATGCTTTTTACTTCTTTAGAACAGTATGAACTATTAGTATCTGACAGCTAGTAACTAAGATAACTTTTTTTGTTTTCACACCACACCCCTTTTTTTATCAAACAGCAAGAAAAACTAAACATTGATAACTTTCGAATGCGTTGAGGTATTGTCTTCAAATTTGGTAAACGCAATAAACTAAAATAAACAGGGAAAAGGTTCGAATTGTTTTTGAGCAAAATCCCCCAAAGGAAAGGGGGTGAAGATGGAGGTTGAAGGGGAGTTTCTCGGACACCTGGTATTTTAGAACAATGAAAATCGGTACAGCTATGTTTTAAGTAATGATAAAGAGGAATTCGTCATCAGTTTTTTTTTTAAATTCCTTATAGTAGTTTGTGACATTTGAGCCCATAAAAGTGGTCGTAGTTGGCCATGATTACAGACCAAAAATAAAGTTACCCACTCGGTGAATGCGCATTTTGAATATCTACCTAATAAAAAAAGTTCATCAAAATCGGTTCGGAAAAATAAAGATTTTACAAGGGTGGTAAGTCCTTAGCGTGGACACACTGTATAACACTGATGAGATCTAATAAGTTCGAAATCCGGATCTGTGATTTCTGATGGCGATTGACAATGGACGGGGAATCATAACATTTCATGGATTTACCGTCAGAGTGTGCTCGGAAAAGACTCCGATGGTTGAAGGAGGCTACAATCACTGCAGCAACGCGTTCTACGTAGTTTTTTAACTTTCGAAATCAACTCTTGTCGTGAGCACGCCTAACTCCGGTACTGTCGGATGTCGTGCTTCAACGTGCGCATCCATCTGGCGGACCCTATTAATAAACATTAATCGGACACCCGATCGATATCGTCGCCGTAATTGAATCAGGTCGAGCCGCGTCGCCGGCAAATTTTCAATTACGTTATTGGGTATGCCGTAACCAAATCATTGTAGCCGGTGTAATGTGTCATTTTTGACGGCCGCACTAATCACCGGTGCGATCTGTATATTTATAGCGATCGTTTGCAACGAAAACACTTTATAATGGGGTGTCGCGGCATCGCACACGGGGACGGTACATCCTTCCACAATAATTGAAATAATCAGTGGTGGCATAAAATTTGTTTTATTAAGAGAGACAATAATATTTGAGAAGGGTCATTCCAAAAGTGACTTCGTACAGAGAATTTCACTTCGTACAGAGAAGTTCACTTCGTACAGATATCACTAGAAAAAAATAGCCTCTATGTATCCTTGATGTCCTAATGTGTGCTTGAAAGTAGCAACTGGTTTAATCGACTATTACTGAAAGGACGGATTTAATTTCTCACTCTTTTTTTAAGCATTTCATTCAAAGAAATAATGAAAAATATCGATATCCGTTAACATTTTCTTATTTTCTTTTGAAATATCGATACATATAACGATCCCAGTCTGTTATACCGAGAATGAATCGGTAGGAATTTACATATATTGAGATTATACTCCATTTGTCTAGCTTTTCTGTAATATAAAGCAGTTGATAAGTCGGCCGCTATTTGTGCAATTATTAGATTAACTTCAACCCACTCTCGAGCGACTCCATGAATACTAATGTTATATATCTTGAAGTGGGCACTGGCATTACATATTCTGAAGTGATAATTGCCTGGCTAGATAATATATCCCTTTTCGTGAAAATCTGATTTTGCTTGGCAATCAAAGGAGTTGACGACTCTGTGTAAGTTGTAAACTTGTGTTGAAATGTATCTTTCTCCAAATCGTATTTTCCAAATAAGCCACTGCATCAAACTTTACGCGCTTAATTCAGATAAAGAAGACTATTCAGAACAAAGGGATCCGTTTTATATGGATACTTTTTATTTTGTTTAACAATTTTTTTAATAATTGTAATGTAAATGTTTACCGATATTGATATTTTTGATTTGTTTGAACGACATGAATTTGGTATTTTAATTTTTGACGAGATTTATACATCGCAGGTAGCTCAAATACGTTGAGTCAATACGAATGTAAATTATTCTAATAAAACACACCAAAAATAGAATAAATTGGTCTGTTTCACCATGCTGGTATACTAAATCAATTATAGAGTAGGATTAGGTTGGCAAAAATAGGTTTAGTATAATTTGTACAATATTGTGTTTTTTCGTAAATATCTGGCTAATTAAAAATTTAAAGATTTGACACTGTTTTTTTTTTGACTAACTGTTTAGTCTGTTGTTTAGTTTAGTTTGTTGTTGTTTTTTTTATTTAACTATTTGACACTGATGTCTTACTTCAGTGCTGCTGAAGTCAGTGATGCATCCAATCTACTTATAATATTTTTATTTACTCTCACGTCAGAAAGCAAACACTTATCGAGCCATTGTTGTTCAAGTTTTCCAAAAACCACTGGAAATACCCTAATCTTCCAAAATCTAAGGGCGTGAGTTTGTAGTTTTCCATTTCCAATCTTCCATGATTTGGTCTTCCACAAATCGGGTCTTCGTCTTCTCACACGCTCACGGGGGTCCGTCAGAACCTCGATGTAATAATGTTGATTGACCGTCTGGCCCTCATGGACCCAGTGAACGTAAACAATGCCTCGAATGTCGAAAAAAAGACGATTATCATCTATTTGAATATGGATTTGCTCATCCTGGCTTTTTTTGCCTTGGCGAGTTCGGGCTCTTCCAATGCATGGATTGGCGCTTTGTTTCGGGGTCGTAAGTAAAAAACCACGATTCATCACAAGTAATCACCGTGTCTAACAAGCCTGGATCGGTGTCAATGTTGTTTAGAATGTCAGCGCAAATGTTCATTCTTGATTCCTTTTTTGGGAGGAGTTTTGCCACCATTTTTGCACAAACTTTGCGCAAGTTGAACGATTCATGCAAAATCTGGGGAATACATTCTTTGTCGATTCCTTTTTCTTCAGTAAGCCCACAGATGCTTAGAAGACGATCTTTGCGGATTAATTTACCAATTTCTTCAACGTTTTCGTCCGTTTTTGACGTTGAGGGCCGTCCGGAGTGCGAATCGTGCTCGGTCGTTTCACGTCCCTCTGTAGACATTGATTCCCGTACACTTTTAACATTGCATAAACTTTTATCAAAGTTTTTCCCAGTTTAACAAGAAAATTGAGATTAACCCGTTGCTCCATGTGAACACTTAACCTAACCTAACATTTTATTGACGCGTGACTGGTGCGTAGACTAATTCAAACGACTGCTAGAGTCAAACTGAGCGACCCACTGGCTTTTCCAGAGAGCTCAGGGTGGTGAAAGCGTCACCAGACACAGTTCTGTTCAAACTTTGCGACACGCTTGCAGCGCGCTGGTAGCACCATCAGTTCGGTTATTTAATAGCCACACCTCGTATATGTTCTTTAAATCTGATTGAAATCGATTTTGTTGTTTGCCCAATGCCCAAAATCTTTACCGTTTTCATAAATTCCCCGGCTGTTTCTTATTTATTTATCTTTCGGGTTGCTTCGCCTCCATTACCCAAAACCTTGTACAAACAATCGACCAAGTAACAATTCAACTTTTTTGTGTCAATAGAAGTCCACATCGCAAATGCCGGTGGGAAAATTGAAAACTGACCTGAGTCCCGCGTATGCCGACCGTGTTGTCGTACAGAGTTAACCCTAATTGACATTTCCATTGCATTATTTAATGGATACGCTTCGATCTGAACGATTCCGCACCATCACAACGAGCGTTATGTAAATCATTCGTAGTAATTTTATTGACCTCGACGCTAATGCCAAATAATCGAACCGTAATTGTCTGCGTTGTGTAGTGAGTGGTTTGCTCGAGTTTTTAGCAGTGGCGACTCGTGCTGAAAAAACGAGGGGGTCGAATATGAATGAAACATGTGACGCAATTGAAAATATTTTTTTCAAGGTGAAATCTGAAAGATGGAAGTTTTAAGCCTCTTAAAAATATTTATATAATTCTGTGCTGGTTAATTTTTTTTAATAATATGTTATTTTAACAGTGTTATAGTAGAAAGCGTATTATTACCTTAATGGAAGAGAAATCCAATACCGGCAGGGAGGCATGGATTTTTTTAAAAGACGAAATTCAAATTTTATTTTTTTAATATTTTACAATTTATTGACATTTTTATTTTGGAACATTTGTAGGAAGTCTAAGTCCGGAAGGAAGGATAAGTCCGTAGTGTTTGCGAAAAACATTATGAATTTTATACAAACATATTTTTGTTTCGGCCGCCATTTTGTTTTGCCAAAAATTTTAAAAAATAATATAAAAACGTTTACTTTAAATTTAGGTCTCGAGGACGCTTTTTTTTCTGGTATAGAACCTGGGGATTACCTGTTTCATAAAGAAATTCAAGTCTAGAATTTTTTTGTCGAATAAATCGTACCTATTTTTGTTACATTTCTTCATATTTCTTTAAATCAATTTTTGAAAAAAATCGAAGGCCATATATTTAATTACATTTTACGTCGGAATTGATCTGATCAAAATTATTTCAACACTGATAACTTTGAAAAAAAACTATTACATGATACACAACATTATTGATTTTATTTTGATTATATTTTGTAATTTATATGCGAACGGAATCCGCGACATAATTAATAAGAAGGGCTTTTCCCTTAATATTCGATATTTATTGGTTCCGTACCACGACGGTTCACAACAGCGAAACACCTAAAACCGAATAAACACCTGCAACGTACGTGCGGCAGCCTATATAATTTGCTACTTGGCGTTCCCGTAATCCATGGCGACAGAAGTGAAGAGTAGGGGAGCTGGACTCCCGGGACGTCTCTGTGCAGTCATACTTAACACGCGTAGCAAAATACTGTGTAGGGACGTTTGATTTATATAATTAAATAATGCAAATTGAAGTCCTGACCTGGGATCCCACCTATTTTATTGCGGCCTAGTCCGGACCCTGTACTGTCGATAGTATCGAAACTATAGATTGTGACTATCGAAGCCCTGTGAAGTTGGCACCCCTGAATTGGAAAATAAAGAGTTTCGTTATCTATATCGTTTGCCCATCGTATGCCCATGTTTGCCCAGTAGACATTTTTTTTGTCCCCCAACTGAAAACGGAAAAATCAAAAAATAAAAAAAAATCAGAAAAATAAACATTAAAAAAAAACGTGGTTTCGCTAGACCATTCGTTTGCCCAGGGTTTGCCCACGTATGCCCAGTGGATAGTTTTATTTGCCCACCTTTTGAAAAATAAATAAAAAAAAAAAAAAATTCCTTCAATGAAAAAATGAGAAAAAAACGTATTTCCTTGAAACCATTCGTTTGTCCACATATGCCCAGAGAGTAATTTTATTTGCCCACCTTTCAAAAAAAAAATCGAAAAATAAAAAATTTCGTGTCGTGAAAGTTTGCCCGCCCTGAATTTCGTTTACCCAGCCCTTATTTTTGTTTGCCCATCCTAAATTTCGTTTGCCCTGCCCTTATTTATGTTTGCTCACCTTGAATTTCGTTTACCCAGCCCTTATTTTTGTTTGCCCAACTTTTATTTATGTTTGCCCACCCTGAATTTCGTTTGCTCACCCTGAATTTCGTTTGCCCAGCCCTTATTTTTGTTTGCCCACCCAAAATTTGGTTTGTCCAACCTTTATTTTTGTTTGCCCTCCTAAATTTCTTTTTGCCCAGTCTGAATTTTTGTTTATTTAGCCTGAACTTCGTTGGCCCACCCTCAATTTCGTTCGTTCAACCTGAATTTGGTTTGCCCAGCGTTTATTTTCGTTTGCCCAATCTCATTTTCGTTAGCCAGACCAGAATTTTGTCTGTCCAGCTTGAATTCCCTTGGTTCACGAGACTTTTTTTCTGTCGCCGTTCTGCGGGGAAATCTTATTTTCCCATTTTATGGTTAATTAAATTGAGAAAGTATATGTAAGACTTGGGCATACGTTGGCTAATCCTGGGCAAACGAATCGTCTCAAGGAAATACGTTTTATCTCATTTTTTCATTGATGGAATTTTTTTTTTCGATTTTTTTTTTTAAAGGTGGGAAATAAAACTACTCTCTGGACATACATGGGCAAACCCTGGGCAAACGAATGGTCTCAAGGAAATACGTTTTTTTTCTCATTTTTTCATTGATGGATTTTTTTTTATTTTTCGACTTTTTTTTGAAAGGTGGGCAAATAAAACTATCCACTGGGCATACGTAGGCAAACCCTGGGCAAACGGATGGTCAGCAAAGCCACGTTTTTTTCTAATGTTTGTTTTTCGGATTTTTTTTTATTTTTTGATTTTTCCGTTTTCAGTTGGTGGGCAAAAAAATTGTCTACTGGGCAAACATGGGCATGCGATGGGCAAACGAAAATATTTACGATAAACGAAAGGGTAAACGAAATGGGTAAAGGAAGTCTTTATTTTCCAATTCAGGGGTGCCAACTTCACAGGGCTGACTGTCGATAGTTTCCCATTCGTAATGATAATTTTCGTTGCCGACTGTACCTTTGGCACCGGCCGCCGCTGGTTTTCAGCGCTGAAACTTTCCGCTATTCCGGACTGATGATTTTCCAATTCAGGGGTGCCAACTTCACAGGGCTGACTGTCGATAGTTTCCCATTCGTAATGATAATTTTCGTTGCCGACTGTACCTTTGGCACCGGCCGCCGCTGGTTTTCAGCGCTGAAACTTTCCGCTATTCCGGACTGATGATTTTCCAATTCAGGGGTGCCAACTTCACAGGGCTGACTGTCGATAGTTTCCCATTCGTAATGATAATTTTCGTTGCCGACTGTACCTTTGGCACCGGCCGCCGCTGGTTTTCAGCGCTGAAACTTTCCGCTATTCCGGACTGATGATTTTCCAATTCAGGGGTGCCAACTTCACAGGGCTGACTGTCGATAGTTTCCCATTCGTAATGATAATTTTCGTTGCCGACTGTACCTTTGGCACCGGCCGCCGCTGGTTTTCAGCGCTGAAACTTTCCGCTATTCCGGACTGAACGGCCGAACACCCGAATGCTGAATGAACTTTTCCGTTATTGATTCCCGGGCGGGCGTTAGTGGCGATTGCGGCACGACTGGCAGCCTGATAAGGCCCACTGATGGAGTGCGTCTGGTCACGCCACGTGCGAGAATTAAATTCCGTCGATACTCTCATTAGGTGTATTAAAATTCGTAGTAGGAGTAACGCATTTGTGGGGTTTCTATCGTGCCGCGACGTTTTAGTCTAATTAATAAATCAGATGCATGTAAAAACGCGGTGAGAGGACGGAGCGGTTCTTTGCAGGGTCGGACTCGCCCGCTTTGGCACAGTGCCGTTTCTTTTATATAGTTCAGATATGGATAAAATTCTGTCTGGCGTTTTATTGGGGTATAGATTACCGAATTTCAGAATTAAATTCAAAAAATTTATAGCGTTTTGACCTGTACACATATTTATGTAAAGTTCCTAAAGATATACCTTGTTATCTATGACAGTTATGTGGGTCAGACCGGAAGGTATTTGAGAGAAAGAATATATGAACATAAAAATGATGTTAGTGCAAACAATCTGCAAAATAACAGGGTAAATGAGACAGCATTGGTGACACATACAAAAATAGGACAGCATTTTTCTTTTGACGAAGTCAAAATTATTGGACAACAAAATAGTTACAAAAAACGATCGTTACGTGAAATGCTTGCTCTTGAAAATTACTATTTTTAATAGTAAAAAAGAGTAATTCTGTCAACAAACGATCTGACATTGATAATTTAAATACTGCATATTTTAATATATTAAGTTCTGTATGCTAGTCTTAGAAGATACACTTACGTGACAAATACCTAAAACATATATGTATAACAATGTATATACATACGCTTTTAATGCGAGTTTTATCAGTGCTTCCCTGTACAAAAGTATTAAAGCAATATTTACAACTTTTAGTGTCTTTTTAAAAAAGTTAGTTATTTTTATTTATTTCTTATATTTATATGTGTAGTTTTTAAGCTAATTAGAACTGTAGGGGTAGGTAGCCGATGTACGTCTGTGTAAAAGTACGTTGTAATTTATTATTTTTGTATATCATCAATGTTTCATTCATATTAATTTATACAAATGACATCAAAAGGCTTATTAAATTGTAAGTATGAAATATGAAACATGTAATCCCTTACTTTAATCTGTGTTTGGTATTATGTAGTTTTTTTTTTTTTGGAACCGTTTGACCTCATCCCACTAGTTAACTAGAGTTATATAACTATGACAGTACCAGATGCTTCACATTGAATATTTTTCATGCACAGAATTCCGTCGTTGAGATGGACCATTAGATGGACTGAATACGAAAATTAGATATAAAAACCGTTGCTAGAATCAGTATTTCCACATCTAAGTTTTCCATAATTTACTGGACTAAATGGACAATAATTTATATTTTTAAAGTGAGATATGGATATACCTTAATAGCCCTTATGACCTTTATAATTTATGACATATATGGACCAGGCCATTATGCCCTTTTTTCCTCTCCTTCATAACGTATATGACTAGCGTGACATTTATGGCCTAATTGACCTCTTTGACCTACATGGCGTTTGTGTCTAATGTGACGAATTTATGATATATGTACTAGGGCTTGAACCAAATGGTACATGCCAGGGTCGAACTTGAGCATGCATGCTGCAGTGAATAAATAGTGACTTACTAAGTAATATTGTTTTCTCTTACTTCTCTGTCACACTCTTACACCTCGTCGTCCTCATATAGGAATTCACTTCTTGGGATTCCATTTTTTTTTCTCGGTGTTTTAGCGACTTTACGTGCTTTTCACATTGTCCTTTTTTGTAAACATGTAAGTAACACTTGCATATTTCACAGTACACAGTGGTAGCTTTAACACTTCAAATCTGGAAAACCCTGCACATTTTTTTAATTGATAAGCAAATGGGGCTGACGTTTTAACCATCGTTATAATATCAATTAAGTATAACAATCAGTGATGCACAATTACAGGCGCGAGACCTTCAAACGACTAAATAAATACGGAATCTGTTTCGCGTCGCAGTCGTCCCGGCCCCCGCCCCGCTGGCCGAGCCACGGCCACCTGGGATACGGGATACCGATACGCGGCCGCCTGGAAGACGGTCGGTATCCGATAATTTTGTTCTAGCCCTAATATGTACATATATTGTCTTCATGACCTATAAAATATTTATGGCCTTTTGGATGTTTATGAACCTTTAATTTTTACGACTTTTATGAAGAATACGACTATTATGACCTATTTGGTAGTTACCTACTATGAATAGTTTTTAAAGTTGTTTCAACGGACACATCTTGAAATTTGGTCTGGCTCTCCTCAATAGCTGCAGCTTCGACAGGATTGAATTGTAAAATAACAGCTTTTATTTGCACTTGTTTGAGGACAATGCATATTTTCTTGTTACATCCAAACGTGGCCATATAGTTACATAAATCAATAGATTTGCCTTACTTACTTGCCAAGTGCATTGTAAATCTACAAATATTTGATTAACATACTGTACCGATAGTAATAATTCACACTAACCACAATGGTATCGCTGTTTTTTACTATTAGAAAAAAATGAATTTACCCAAATAAGCAGTTGATGTATAGTGTTTGTACTATACTTGTCGTCGGCGTCAGTATTACCTTAATAACAAAATATCATACGTGCAAATTTCTAAAAAAACTACCATTTGCTGACAAAGTGAGTGAACTCATCGGTGATTTCGAAGATTTATTTTATGATGGTGTGACCGTAATGTGTAGAGTCTGTAAGGAAAAATTGCTGTGTGGGGACATACGTGATTGGTAGCTGTCTCATAAATGTCTCATAAAAAAAAAAACAAGAAAATATGCGTTGTCCTCAAACTGCAAAAATTGCAAAATGACTAGACAGGGAGAAAACGCTGAATCGCAACGAACCAAATTGCATTGAATAAAACAGACAACGCTGATTACGCTCATTCATGTGGGAGGACGTTAAATTATTAACGTGACTGTCCATATCGACAGATAGATCCATGCAGTGTGGCTGTCTACGTACTTGCTTTAACCTTGATACTAACTGCTTTGATAAAATCAGCACCATATTGCTATATGGAATACCGAAAATATTCTCCATATGGTTTGAATTCATAATAAAAAGAATATAAAGTACAGTCACAGGGATTGGTTGTGTGGCCCGCGTTTTTTTTTTCATCCTGATGGTTTCTAGAGTATCAATTTACGTAGTTTTATGACAAATTGTATATAATAGGCGTGTTGTCAGGTTGTCCAACTGCATTAACTAAATAGAAATATAAAATTTGACTTCTAAAACTGTATTTCGGGAACATGCAATAATCTGTATCAAGTAAATATCAGTGAAATAGTTGTACAAATTATAATATGAGAACTGGGGGTATTTTTGAGGGAGACTAATATTCTAACAATTTTTTTCACATACCTACATATATAAAATTGTAAGTATTATGAAGAAATCAGAACACATACTTCAAAAAATAATTAATTCATTAAATGTTTTGCATATTGTCAACTGTCTCAACAAAAAAATAGTGTGTTTATAACATTTACATATGTACAAGTAATTTGTGGAGAATCATAGTGACGTCATAATTCGTATGACAGCTATTATTTTCTACTTAGTTTTATTCATAATTTCTAATCGAAATAAAACTCATTTCCACGTGGTGGAAATCACGATATTACAATCCATAAATAGACTAATGAAATATTCATCGTGTAATCAATATTCAACAACGTTTTGGAACTTTTTTTTTGTTACCACGTTATCGTTTACTACTTTTGAGATCGTTTATGCTTGAATATCAATATAACACCTCAAAGTTGTTATTTGTACGAGTGTTTTTTACGTAATTTTTTGTTAGTTGGTATTTGGGTGTTGTTTTTTTATATATAGATATATGCTTTTCGACTATTTACGCAGCGGAGCAAAAGTAAAGATTATTACCTTACAAATTTTATTACTATTTACCGAATTAAAAAAAAAAACGTCAGCACATGAGAAGCTGTGAAATGAAATGAGTTTATTTTACCGTTTTGAAAGCAGCTTTAAAAAAGAATCTGGTAAACATTTTATCTTAACAAAAGAATATAGCGGCCCTTATCGTTGTTTTCAGTCTTTGAGACCATTTCTTCATTAATAAATTCAGATAATATTTCATGAAATCTTATAGAAATAAATCCAATTTACAATTTTTTCAAACATCACTCAAAATGTTCTCTATAAAACGAGTTAACTTTGAAACCTGTTTAGTGATTTTGTATTTTCATTTTCATAAAAGTTCCTGAAATTATTATTCATCATTACATTCATTACTGATATTCGATATTTCCTATAAATCAAGTCTGGTAGAAAAACACATGTCGTAGATGTTTATTATGACAGTATATTGCGGGAAATAGTCCTTATTGATCGATCGTACAAAGTTTTATCATTTATTTATCCGAACTTTGTGTGAAATTGTGTGGATAATAAGAACGCCTATTCGTCGGCACTGTTTTGATGGTGTACATTGATTGATTGGTTTAGCCATTTACTTAGATATCTAAGAGTAAATTTTAATAAAAAAGTATAAAAATAAAAAGTAAACTTAAAAGCAAAATGCGCAGAACAGAAGTATATCAAACGTTTTTAATATCACAACTAATATTGTAAAAATAATAATTCTTCTATATATTTTAAATAATTTTGTAATGGAAGATGTCGAACAAATCGGACTGCACATATGACGACTGTTACAAATTATATATAATTTATGATAAGCCAGTTTTGTCTTTGTTTACAGAATATATACATGCGAATAGCATAAAAGCTTCAATTGAAACTTAAACCTGATATGTCGCTTTCTCACTCCATATTCCACAGGAATCCACCTACTATCGCAATGCCGTTATTTTGATATGAAATAGACCCGCAGGAGTGAGGTCGATTCGGTAGCGGACTAACGGCTCCCCAGCCTCGACTATATGTCACATAGTAACCTAATTTATTTGTGTACCCACCTAATATTGATTATCATTCGTTTCCCGTCCCCGGTGCGGTTCCGTGTCCGCGCGGAGGCGGCGTTGAGGACAAGGCCAACCAAGATAATGGAAAGTGGTATTTTCCTTCGATTCAGAGCGTATTTTTAGGTTGGCCACCGTGCGCTTTCTATTTTTTAGCGTGTGGGAATAACACAATTTTTCTGTTAAGCTTTGAGCGTTACCGCTGGTTCTCCGAAAAATTGAATTTATAATCCTTTATCGAGAATATACGTTTTTTACAGTGATACATGATGTGGGTATATATATTTTGTTCAATATGAAATTTTGGTATAGCAAATATTGCGCACAGGGCAATTCACCATAAATGTACCACCAAAAATCGAGTGTCGTGAGGTCAGGACTTCTAGGGGTTTACTTTATAGGTCTACTTTTACCCATCTTAAACTTTTGTGACTAGTTTGCAAACTAAATATTTGTGGTAATATCCACAAAACTATAGGAGGAATCATATATTGTTGGAATTGGAAAAACATGAGAAATTCGATTTTTTCAGTCTCATTTAAAAAAGTCAGGTGTAACCTTTTTAATTAATTTGTTTGCAAAATCACATACTTCTTATTATGATGTTAAAAATCTTATTAGAAAATTATTATTTAATGTTTTTTTTTTAATTGTCGGTCTAGTAATAGCCAAGTTACTAAGGAGGGGCATTTTTTTTCTAAAAATTTCAGTTTTTATTTTTTTAATCTACATTGCGGTGATGGAGTAAAAACATTACAACACTTTAATCTCATCGGAAAAATGTTAAAAATCGGTTTCCACCTAAAAAACTAAAATTGAGAGCAGTTTTTAATTTCAATGTTGTCAAGCTCATTTGTTTCAGGAATACACCGGTACATTGTTTTTAAATTTAAAAATAAAAACTGGAGTTTTAAGAAAAAATCTAATAAAACGATTATTTTGATGCTCTCTTATTCAGAACGACTTATTTAATTAAACAAACAAAAGTTACAGGGGGGCCGATTTTTTTTCCTCAAAATTTCAGTTTTTATTTTTAATCTACAGTGCTGTGGATGGAGTAAAAAAACATTACAGCACTCTAACCTCATCGGAAAAATGTTAAAAATCGGTTTACACCTGAAAAACTATAAAATTAGGAGCATTTTTTTATTTCAAGGTTGTGAAGCTCATTATTTCAGGAATACATCGGTACATTGTTTTTAAATTTAAAAATAAATCTAGAATAAATAAATAAAAAATTCTAATACGATGATAATTTTGATGCCTTCTTACCCAAAATGACTTACATAAACAAAGTTTAATGTAAATTAAATTTAATTGTGTTCCGTTTAAAAATATCCTTAAGAAACTCGTTTCCCTTTCTATTCGAAAGTTATTGTACCCTATCTTCGTAGACACCCTGTACAGAAGACACTCAGACTTCGTACCCAAAAAAAAAACGTGTTTTATACGACTTGATCATAATTTAGTGTATGTAAAACGTTTAGAATGTATCGTAGTAGGTCTGTAACAGAAACAATGGCATATTTTTCGAACAAATTCGACCCTCGCCTACTGCTTCGTTTTCATCTGAAATATAATGATTTTGATGTAAATTTGCTGGGTCTGTTAGGTCTGCGTCCTGTTTGATTAATTTAAAAAGTCATAAAAAAACTTGTCGCTGGGAAATCCACTCAGTCACACTGCTATCTACACGAAATATAAACAAAAGATTTACTTACGTAATCATATAAATATGTAAATACGTGTTATTTGCTCAATTTGCGATAAAGTAGTATTCTATTTTGCATATGGATAAGACGAAATGGTTAATGTACAGAGTAGACATAACTCTAAATAAATATGTTTTGTACAATTTATTTATTCAAATATATTTATTTGATTAACAAAAAGTTTGTGGTCTACATCCGCTAGGTCCAAAAATGTCGATGACCTGCCCTGTGACGTGTGTTTTACTTGCTAGGAAAAATACACCAATAATTCATAATCCATAATACAGTAGAACACCGATTATCCGTGCTCCACGGGACCGGAGGAGGCACGGAAAATTGAAAAGCACGGATAATCCGAACATTTATTTCTTACATAAGCATGTATACATAATAAAAAGATCTCATAAAATTGCATAAAAAATAGAATTCTACATAGGTAAACTTTTACACTAGCTTAGCTTAGGTAGTGAATGGTCTGTCACTTTGATCTGTGTTAAAATTCGTCGATCGTTTCCGTCGAGTAATTTACTATTATTATTATATATATTATTATTTTTATATATTTCATCAATTCCATAACCATATAATCTCAAAACTCCATAACCTTAGGCCCCATAACCTCAAAAACCTAATAACCTTATGATTCTAAAACCCTATAACTAAGTAAAAAAGAGACTTATACGCGCTTAAGCAGTGTAAATCGATATGTTTGAAACGGGTATGCCCTTCAATCCCAGTACCACTTAACCTCAAAACCGCGTGATAACCTCAAAAATCCCATAACCATGTGATTGAAAAACCTTATAAACCAGTAAAAAAGAGACTTACCTGTATACGCATTCAAGCAGTGTAAATCAATATGTTTGAAACGGGTGTGCCCTTCAACCTCAAAATCACGTGATCCTAAAACTTCATAATCTTATACGGTTCTAAATCTGATAGAGTTTTAGCACAAAAGTAGTGTAAAATATGGAATGATACCACAAAATTTGTGTACAATCATACAAATTGTTTGTAATGTTTTTTTTTTAATACTTTATCTGTCTTCTTATCTTCTTTTCAAATCAAATTACACAAAACATAAAATTTTGAACTCTATATAATCCCATAACTTAGCAGATTACGAGTCACGAGGTTTTTCAGTCACAAGATTATGGGATTTTTTGAGGTTATGGGGTTTTAGGATCTCGCGGTTTTGAGGTTAAGTGGTACTGGAATTGAAGGGCAAATCCGTTTCAAGCATATCGATTTACACTGCTTATGCGCGTATAAGTCTCTTTTTTACTGAGTTATGGGGTTTTATAATCATAAGGTTATTGGGTTTTTGAGGTTATGCTCCTTACGTTATGGAGTTTTGAGATTATATAGTTATGGTATTGATGAAATATATGATTATGGGATTTCGTTTGTATTTTTATCAAATCATATAATTTTTAACTTGAATTTCATGGTTTTAGGCCTGTTTTTTGAGATTACGAAAAGAACCGGATCTGATGGAACAATTTGGAAGGATTCGGCTTCAGCGACCCAAAAAACCATATAGTATACATAGTCAGACCCCTGCAAACGAAAAAAAAACGTTTTTGTGGAGCTGTGTTATGCAGAGTTACAGATAGATCTGGCAACGTCTAGATTTCTGCTAAGGAGGGGGGCTGGTTTGTTTTACTTAACTAAATTCGCCTAACTTTGACGTAAAAATGTACCATTTAATACGTATTTAGTATCCACCTAGGTACGTAGTAAGGTAACTCTTACTGTATACAATATTTGGATAGACCAAAGAGGTGTTTTACTTAGCCCCAACAGTGTGAGTTGGGAGAGAGGAACATAAACAGTCATGTGTCTACCTTCTAACTCAGATGTATCGTCAATGAGATAATTCTTATTCGGAGAGCACTTGCCTTTCATGGCCAATGTGAGGGAGCCCACTTGGTTGGCATATCTTCCATTACACTGTGTGCTTGACCAATGGAAATCCATAGTAGGATAGTAGTTGGATTAGTTTATGATTTAGGCTACTTAAATCATAAACTAGTCGATGTCATCATCCAATAACCACCAACTCTGCTACTGTACAATATACACGGTGGAGACTTTAACTGGAATATATTCGCTAGCGGGGTGGTGAATGATTTTTCAAAAAATTCCCGAGACACGTCAACTTTTAAATGTATTTACCTACATTTTGCAAGTAATATGAAAAATATAGCCCTTCAGGGGTGGCTGAAACCACCCTCGACATGATTTTTTTCAAATGCAACCCTATGGCTTGGGACCCCTCATTGTAAAGCTGGTGGAAAGAGGAATCCAACGCACTGATCAAATTTTAATTTCTAGTATGTTTGTAGGGTTGCATACAATTAAAACAATTTAAAAATAAAATTTATTTTCAACGTAACAATTGTTCAAAATGTGCACCATTCACTTGTTGGCAGCATCCCAGTCTGTGGTAGGTTTCGTCCCTTACATTATGCAACATTTGCGGTGTTATTTTTCCGATTTCCTCTCTTATCCTTTCCTGCAGATCTGCTATGTTGTAGGGTTTCTGAATGTAAACCCTACTTTTAAGATGTCCCCACAAAAAGAAATCCAGTGGTGTAAGATCTGAACATCTTGCTGGCCACTCAATTTTACCTCGCCTCCCAATCCACCTACCGGGAAAAATTCTGTCCAGATACTGACGAACAATGGCAGCATAGTGTGGTGGGGCCCCATCTTGCTGAAACCATAACCTCTCGTCGGTCAAGTTAGGGTTTAAAGGGTTTGGAAATAAATGCAATGGCATTAGTTCGTGCTGGAGTAAACGCAAGTATCTTGCTCCATTAAGAGTGTCATCAAAGAAAAATGGTCCTACAATTCTATCTTGTATTATTCCGGCCCACACATTAGTTTTCTGTGGGCGCTGAGTATGAAGTTCCCTCATCCAATGGGGGTTCTCTTCAGCTCAGTAACGACAATTTTGGCGATTTACGTGCCCATTTAATGTAAAAGTAGCCTCGTCAGAGAAAAACTATCCACTCTAAAGATAACTGGTTTTGATCAATACAAGTCATCAATAAATCGCAAAATTCCACTCGTCGATCTGGATCATCTTCAAGTAGCTCTTGAACAGCTTGCATTTTATATGGGCGTTTTTTCTCATATTTAAGTAATTTTAAAACTGTTTTGCGATTAAGATTACTATCACGGGCCAGTTGACGGGCTGGAGTGATTGGATTTTCTTCTAGAGCAAGCAACAAATTCAACTTCGTGTCGTCATCAACAACAGCCTGCCTCTTACTCGGTACTTTCCTTACATGATCCATACGATATTGTGCCTCAATTTTACTAATGGTACCTTGATTTAGTGGTGGCAAGTCAGGATGCGTTTCTCGAAACAAGCGAACAACTTCGTATTGAGTTCGCGCCCTATCACCATATCCAATCATCATCAACATTTCGATTTTTAGTGATTCAGTTAAATAAGACATTTTCACCAATTTTAAATAACACTTCGTTTCAAACTCTGAATACAGCATACAAACTAAATTACTCTTTCCGGCCGTGTAAAAACACTAGCAAAAAATAACAAATATCAGTTGTGGCAAAAAAGTGCTTGGAATTTTTTGTGGGGACATATAAAAACTAAACAACACACATTTTGAGTACGAAATTGTTGCGTTAAAAATAAATTAAACTATAAAATTACGTTTTAATTGTATGCAACCCTACAAACATACTAAAAATTAAAATTTAATAAGTGCGTTGGATTCCTCTTTCCACCAGCTTTACAATGAGGGATCACAAGCCATAGGGTTGCATTTGAAAAAATCATGTCGAGGGTGGTTTCAGCCACCCCTGAAGCGCTATATTTTTCACATTACTTGCAAAATGTAGGTAAATACATTTAAAAGTTGACGTGTCTCGGGAAGTTTTTGAAAAATCATTCACCACCCCGCTAGCGAATATATTCCAGTTAAAGTCTCCACCGTGTATATGTACCTCATCTAACAAAAAAACTAGGTTTATCAGAAAGGGCACTTGGCGCGGCCTAAAGGCGACCGTACTTTCGTGTTTTTGATTAATATCGGGCCGTTTCCGCGTCTGTGCGTTCCATCGGCCGGCATTCAACGTCGGCAGATATGATGGCGTCTATTTATCAAGACGCTAGTAGATGGACGCGTCAGCGGGACCCTCGTTACCCGAATAGGCAGAGGAAGTTGGGCCGCGATGATGAATGGGCCTCGGTCGTGTAATTTGGGCATTGTTCCCCGGCTGGCAACCTTGGCTCGGCGGGAAATCGATGCAGCCTTGGAGTGTCGCGGTCGCCGTGGCGACGACGCCCATTCATGCCGTCGGGCCACGCCCACGCACACGGCGCGCTGGCGGTAGCGGCGGCGGGCGCCGCCCCCGACGTACTACCGCCACGGACACTACCATTTCCTTTGTCTACGCCCGATTTCACTACATACGCCGCGTAGAGGAGGCCGTCGCGCCGACATTGAGCCTGCGGGAGGCACAGACAGGCTGTCTCGCTTGGATTCGACCCCGGAGGGTGGTCGGGGTTCGATTTGCCATTCTTGTCGCCAAGATTTTGACACCATGGAGCTATTGGACTGACTCAAAGTCTCAGCAGTGGGCATGGTTTGCATACTCCACCCAGTCGCCCAGGTTATAACCTCAACCATCCAATTCTTTCGAAAAAGATGACGCCACTCGAGGGAATCTTCCTCACTATGTTCACGGAAGGCAAGTGCCTTCCTAATATGGAGTATGTCAATGACGAGACAGCTGACGATACTGCTATATTTTACACTGCAGACGACTGGGAAACATTAACAAAGAATGTAGAAAAGGATTTAAAATTAATCAAGGAATGGTTTGATAGCAGACTACTTACCATAAATTCAAATAAAACAATCCTTCCAATCTATACGAACATTAATATGAAACCTCATTTCGAAACACTTTCCGTCGATAATAATTTCCTTATATCATCAACTAAAGAAATGAAATATCTTGGAGTCGTTTTAGACAGTAATCTGAAATGGGACAAACATATTAATCATATTGTTAAAAAACTTAATTCGCTAATTCATAAATTAAAAATTCTTAGAGACTTATTAGATTATAACCAATTAAAAATGATATATCACTCATAAGTGCAGTCTCATATTATCTATGGTATAGTGGCATGGGGTGGTGTCAGTAAAACACATTTAAATAAATTAAACATCGTACAAAAAGAATTCCTAAAAATAATATACAAAAGAGAGAAGGAAACTGGCCTTCTAGATGCTTGGCAATTGTATTTCTTGCATTCTAACATTAGGCAACATAAATACAAAACAGACCTAAAAAAGGAACGAACATAACTATGACACACATAAGAAGAACTATATACCGCCTAAGATGGTAAAAACAGTAGGCCAAAAATTTTATACTTACCTAGCACCTAAACTATATAACTACGTACCTATATATATACAAAATAAGACAAGTATTCCGTCCTTTAAAAAGCATCTCATGAAACATATTCTGTTAACACCTAGATTAGAAATTCATAAAATGGTTGAATTGAGAGCGGTTAATTAAAAAAAAAAAAAAAATAGGAAAGCTAACCCTCAATTCTCTCATCTCTACTTTTATTCTACTCTTGTCATACATGTATACTTACTGTTTTACATTCTGCATTCTGTCTTTTCAATTTGTCGATGTAATAATTCTCTCACTTTAGACATTTATGTATTTTATTTTATGTATATTACTTTTTATTGTATTAATTGTATTGTATTATACCCTCTCAAGAATATTGTTATTCTTTTGGGATTATCTGTTGGAAATTTTATGTTATAATATGTAAAATTGTAAAGTTATTCTCATGTTGTATATTATTTGGCAGATAATAAAATTATTATTATTATTATTATTATTATTATTATTATTATTTCGCCGACTTTATAGTCACACTTCTCAGCGTAAACGCTGGGAAACATTCACCCATTCCTGCTGCAGACAGTGATGGCTTGATATCTCATCCCCGCCTCCAGCAGAAATTAGGCTCAGGCGAGGGGAGGAAATTCATCCTGTCCCAAAACCTTTCTTACAATATGACAGGTTTGTAGTACAACTGCCTTCTGGCCATTTCGAATAATATTATAAGACAGTCCTAATGCCGCGATGTTCTTGGCGAATCTGGTCGTCATCACGCCCTCTGCCGATATTACTAGGGCGTACGTCTCCACCTTCTCCAGTTTCCATAGGCGCTTCAGCTCGATTGATAGATTTTCGTATTTCACGATCTTCTCCCGTTCAGTCTTCTGAATGTTGTGAGTAAGTGGCACTGCGATGTCTATGATGATCCCTCTTCGTTGTTCCTTGTTGATCAGTACAATGTCTGGTTGGTTGAAGTCCACTGTTCGATCGGTGATGATTAGCCTATCCCAGTACATCACTGCTACTTCCGATTCCAGCACAGCTTCCGGAGTGTATTTGTAGTATTGCGGAGCCGTCGCTAACAGGCCATACTTAAGTGCCAGTTGTTGGTGCACCATCTTCGCAAGTTGGTTGTGCCTGCCGAGATATGCTGACTCTGCTAGCGCGGGACACCCTCCTATTACGTGCTCTATAGTTTCGCCTGCAGTTATTATTATTATTATTATTATTACAAACTCGACTCTCTCCTCTTCCTGTTCACACCCTCTGCAAAGGGATGTTTCACAAGTGCTCCCGTAGCTGACAGGATTTCTGTTACAAGGTGTATCACGCAGTCATGAGTTAGTGGTTGAATAAAAGACAGTTTAAGTCTTCTTATAATGGCATATCAAGGAAGGTTACCCTGAAGTCCAAACACTAGACGTTTGGTATACGTCTGCACTTCTGTAATTCCTGACGTGGAAACTCGACAGTGCGATAGATGCATTAGGAATCATCTTCAATTGTTCTTTATAATTGTCTGTACACTGATGGCATAAATTAATGTATGCCTGTTGTTTAACATTACTTTGGTAAGGAGTTGTTATGCCAATAACATCTAATTCAAATTGTGACATTGGGGTAGAAACGACGGCTTGCTCTGTTGACCTAGATCCGATTTGTTACAGCTGGTTTCTATCCATATAATTAAATCGATTTCTCTATTCTTAGTATATTAGACAACTCACAATTATTGGGAAATAATTTGGGAAGAAAGCCTTTTCCTTCTAGGTTAGTTTATATTTCATTGCAATAGAAAATCTGACTTGTCGACCTGTTTTTTTTTTGTTTCTGCTTCTGGACCTTTCTTTATTTCTGTAGTTTCATCTATTACTGAACACGGTTTGCAAACCGCACTGCCTTTCTTACTTTTTCGCTTTCTCACCATCACCACACTGACGAGTTCCATTAGAACGTAACAGCTATCAGTGGTTTGGTTGAAAGCGAAACTTCTTTTGTTGTTACTATCCAAGTTTTCGTTTTAACATTTATTTTCGGGCAGATCCTCCCTCTTGCTTCTTGATCTGCTTGACTCCCCTCCTCATCTCGTGACCCCATTTTCGCAGACTCGATGCATCCGACGTTTTAGTTTGTCGAAGTCTCGCGATGTACGCCCCCTCGCCGTCTCTGCCGCCTCCAGCTCCGCCGCCGTAGTCGCGTATGAAGAAAACGCCGGTCGTTTCATTCATACGGAGATATTCCAATTTCAATTTCCCCCTTTAGTTTATTTTCCAGACGGGCCGCGAGGCGAATGAATGAATCCTGTGGCGGAGATGAGCCGCCTCAGCAAGCGTCTGTTGTTTTTGGTTAATTGGCAGGTCGCTAGTGATGGGCGAATCCCCGATTAACAACGATCCACTGGGTTAGATCTGATTTGCGAACAGGGATCGGAAACTATGTATAATGATCCATTGAAAACCGATTATAGTTGTGTTTAGTCAGCCAAAACAACCAGTAGAAAGATATTCAGCATTTTGTTGCCAAGGTAATGAGGGTTTTCCAATATAGAAGCTGTCTGTTGTCATGTCCGATAACATACCAAATACCACTTACTGAGGTATTCTTATCCATCTTGTAACTACCTCATATTGAGTGATTTTAGTTCCTAATTGTTGAATTCTCGTTTCTAATATGCTTTGGGACGTATTAGAGTTCTGCTGTACTCTCCCATTATAATTCTGACGTGTGTATATCAGGTGATTGGAGTCCAATTTGCTAAGGAGCTGTTAAGCAAAGAAGCGGCAATGATATACTTGGCGATGACCTTCTGGTCATCTAATAATCCTCGTTTTGTAACAGGCGAATCAATGAACATCGTCAGCTGTGAAAATACGTCTACAACTTGAAGCTAATACGTCTACAAATTAAACCCCCTTTGTATAGGCGGTCACCAAGAAGAGAAGATGGCTGACGACCACCCTAGTGTTGATGGGTTGAATTCACAAAGGAGGAAGCATAAAGTCCCACCTGGAATTTACTAGAATGTGCTGCGGCCTTCTCAAAGTTCTTCCAGACCCAGCTTGAGATAGTAGCTCTATAGTAGGCACTTCCAATAATATTTGATGTAGGAAAATAAAAGTTGTAGCCTCAAAATTAGGTCTTCATATATAATCTGTTTGTTTTGAACAATGAAGTTTGTTTTAATAAAAAATCAAAAAATAAAAAAAAATTATAAAATACCTGTATTGATAAAAACTCAAAAAGTCAGTTCTTAATTCCACATTCAACAGTTTGCAAGGAAACAAATGCGAATTAGCCCATCACTACTATCTACCCGACGGGGATTCTTCCTCTCTCTCTCTCATTCTCGCGGCGGGGTTTTATTTTTAATTTGGTTTTTAATGGCTTCGACGCAACGTAGCGCTTTTTCAGCCGGGAAAAACACTCAGCTGTTACGCCGGCAGATTTTTATAGCTGTTACGCCGACAGCATGCGTTTTGAGTTTGTTGAAGTCACATTGAGAACGTTGGGAAGTTGTCAAGTGTGGTCGACTGATAAGAAACAGATAATTTTAAGGGATGTATGCTTTATAATTCACAATATTCTAGTACCTTGGTAGATCCACAAAACGATATTTTTTTATTTAATTTTTATCACGTGTTCTTTGTGTATATAAGCTAGGATAATGTATTTTGAAATTTGGGCATCAAACCTTGTAAATGGAACTTAATTAATCTGTAAACCTCTTTGGCGTTTTGTATTATTGTTTAATTATTTTATAATACTCGTAAAAATCCAGTCAATATAATTATATAATTATTACAATTAAATCAATATAATTGAGCAGTCAAATTTTACACCAAGGATATCCTGAACTACTGCTAGCCCTTCAGGCGTCGAAGAACTATGCTCTGGACAACTACGAGGCTACTCATTTACAAATCATCAGACTTTCAAAGATACTTAGCTCAGGACAGTGGGAAGACTACTACTTTCGTTTACAATCCATTAGGACATGGAAATACCCATGCCACGCTTTTATAATAGCCAGCCATTAGAATAACACTGAAGTTGTAACACCAGCAATCTCTTGGTCACGTCTAGCTTTTACTGTCAAACGTATAGAAATTAAAAGAGTATGCTTTCATAATAGATACCCAAAGGATCAATATAGCACCTAGCCATTTGGCCACGACCAGCCATTTAGTCAACGATACTCAGGTCGGGACAATTAGAAGGCGTTTGTTTCCAAACCAGCGCTTAAAAAATTATAGTTTCGACTATTCGGTTGTCGTCGTGGTTTTTCGTAATCAACACTCCTTCAGCTGTCTCGGTTTTTAATAGACCATAAAAGAGGACGATTGGATTAAATGCATTTTCGACAGACTGTCAGCGTCAATTGAGCAAGCAATTAAGAGATCGTCTGCGTCTAGCTTCGAGCGAGAGTTTTGTTTTTGTTTTTTTTTCTTGATGGACTATTAGCGCGCAGCATATTGGAGTCAATAAATAATTGACCCGTATAGTAGAGAGACACGTGGATGATGGCGGAGCCGGAGCAGGGCTGCCACATCTACCGTTTCAGCAGTAGATCATAGTAGACCATTTTGCCACCAATATATTTCCTTTGTTCTGGGTCAACACGATGCATCAGTTCGCAAACCAATATTTCTTCTTTAATATTACACAAAGTATACGATCGATAAATGTAAATGTTTTTTGAACGAAGTATACAAGTTAAACATTTTACTCTTTCTACTAAGAAAAATGTTACTGGCTTTGTAATTTACGAAAACGATGAAACTTTCAGTTTTTAATACGAGCAAAACGAAATAACCCCTAGTTGGATGTTTTAATACGAACGCACTTATACAAGCGTCAGAACATTTTGCTCTGAAGGCATTCGAAGGTATTTTGGTAGATAGAAGGCAATTGGTAGATACAATCACACGTGACCTAATGATCTTAGCCAATAAGCAGTCGTACTCAGCAAGTGTGACATATTGCGAGACGCACAAATTACATTGAATTATTATATTTTTGTTATAGTATTACTTTGAACGCACAAAAACAATCGCCGTTTTTTTTTTTTACTAACTAGAGACGCAACATTGGGTTATAATTTTAGCCAAACAATTATGATAAAAGGACGGTGATGCAAAAACGAGAATCTCGCCTTTTAAGTGACCCATTTAGTGCTTTTGTCAACGAAGATGCGGCAGCACTGGCGGAGCGTGCTGTGCCCGGTGTGTGTGTGTGTGTGTGTGTGCCGTTCAATTAGGCATAGTAACCATGCAATTGTATCGCTTATTACGAGGCATAATTGAACGCCAGTTTACATTCATATATTATTATGGCGGCGGCCTGTAGCACCGCAGGCCGTGATAAATATTAATCGCGTAGCTTATGAACGACGCGACTGTACAGGTAAAATGTGCACGTGCAAGGCTGGAGAATTCATCAGCTGCAAAATGCAGTTGGAGCTTTTAGCGTGGAAAACATCGACTACTCGAGATTCATCTGTGCTGCCATATTTGACGTCTTCCAAATGTTCTTTAAGTCTTGTTAAAATTGATCTTTTTGTTTGCCCAATATAACAATATGTAGTTTTGCTCTTTACTGTTGAAACATGTATTGTAAGATAAAAAAGGCGTCCTCAAAGTAAGACCCTTAAAACTGCTTCAAACCTTAAAACGCCTTCAAAATAAAATTATATCATTCAATTTAGTTTTAATAACACAAGACCTCAAAAGCTTTTCCATGCCGCGGAAGTACAGACCCAGTCTCCTTTATGTTTTTAAGGTCACTGAACGCGAATCAGACCTCAGTTTTTCTCTTTTGCCGTTAGTTTTTTTTCCTAACCTAAAAAAAAACAGATTTTAGGTACATGGTGTTTGAATACACAGGCACAGAAAGCCAGAGAAGACCATTCCCCTTCTTACTTCTGAGGTCAGGATGCATTTACGAGTATCAGTTTTTCCTCTAGGAACAAAAATCCCTATAAAAACACTAAATCAGATACCAATGACATATCAGATACATATGTCACCAACGTCACTTGACGAGTTAGTGACTGTAATGCTACAGAGGTGATCTAACAATAACCCTAAGCTTCAGAAACCTTCAACCCTACGACACACATACTCAAAACCCGATAACCTCGAAAATCTTAACCCCAAAAAACCCTATATATATGTTCTGCAACTGCTAGACCGCAGCAAATGACGAAGAAGCATTAATATGCTCCAATCATGACTCAACTTCATAGCCGCGGAATTCCAAAGCTTCGTAATCCCATAACCTTGTAATCTCCAAACCCTTAACCTCAAAAACCTCATAAGTAGGTCCTGCGAAATCTGGGACACAACAACGTTATGAAAAGGCATGAATATGATCCAATCATGACTCTCAAACCTATATACCCGAAATCCCATCGCTCTGAAATTCCATAACCTCAATCGCAAGCCCATTTATCTCAAAAACCCTATATCCAGGACTCCAGGACCTATGACATTTAGCATGCAACAACCTAACGAAGAGGCATTAATTTGATCCGATCATATCTCAACTCTATAGCCTCGAAATTTCATAGCTGTGAAATTTCATAACCTCATTTCTTGGACTAATTCATCATTTTTGCGCTCTATTAGTTGCAGAACACAGATATAGGGTTTTTGAGGTTATGAGGGTTTCTGAGGCTTAGGGTTGTTGTTAGATCGTCAAGTATATGACATGGTTCCTGATTTAGCATTTTTCATAGGGGTTTTTGTCCTAGGGGAAGAACTGATAGATAACTGACACAGAATTTGATTCAGTGCGTTGAAAAACGTAGAAGGGGAATGGTCTTATCAGGCTTTGTGTGCCTGTGTAGTCAAGCTACCCTGTAGAATGTGTTTTTGTCAGATTCGTGTTCAGCGACCCCAAAAAATAGGATGTGAGCGTCATGCTTCCTTACGAAGATACGAAAATTTTAAATTTCTCCCAACTGTCACTGCTATTTATTTCTCCTTAATGCGGTTCTGTTAGTGTCCGCAATTTCTCGACTCTATTAATAACAAATTTCCACAGTTTTTTTGACCGGCACATATCGAAATGATCATTTATCATTACGGAAGTGTTTCAATAAAAATTAGAGACTTTATGGAAAGAGTCCAAACTACCTCATTTAAATAGATGCCGCTTGAAATTCAAGTCGCATTAGCGGACAATAAATCGCGGACAGAAAGTCGGCGTGAATTGAGTAAAAAAAAATCGCAGCTCTATTGATTAGAACACGATTATTGCGCCAGCGTTATCGCGGCTGAATGGAATTTCGCTATAAATTACGAAATTGAACTTCTATTGCTGTGTTTATGCCTGCGTTTATTAGCATTGTTTAGCCAGCTGTTACTGCACTATTTACTAGAGACTTTTAATTAAAAATGCAATTTGTGAACCGCATTAATTTACGTTTAGCCTAACAGAAATCGCTTGAAACGTTCTAATATGTTCTTTATTATGTAACAAACGATTTTTTCTCACGTTTTTTGAACGCGGCAAGCGATCTAAAACATAATTTAAATGTAACTGTTTTGAGTGTTATCTAAACGAGTTTCAAATGCTCCAGTGAATTATTCTAAAAAAAATATAGTGGAAGATAAATGAGAATACGTTTTCGGAATGAAAAAATATTCAAACTTTGAAGGTGAAAATATCGTTTTAGTGTGGATAGTTTAATAATTATCGAGTAATACGTATTGCCAGCATCGTAACCTTAAATAAAAATGTCTTCTAACGTTTATCTAAAGCATGACCGAAGTCAGTTAGGTCGTCTGGTTTAGTTTTGTATACCATGCTTTTTACATTTCTCCATAAGAAGAAGTCTAATAATGTAAGATCAGGTGATCGTGCTGGCCATTCTAGCGATCCTCGTCTCCCTATCTACCGATTTGGATCTATTAAATCGAGGTATTTGCGTTGCTTGAGCAGGATATAAGTTTACCAAAATTGGTACGGCATTATTTTGGAGCAGAGCACATAATTATTTAGCAAAATTATTATCTCCATTCCAATATCCATCAATGAAAAAGGGACCAATGATATGATACCCAACTTAACATGGTCGTGAGAAGTAAAAACAAAACATTTTCTAGTTGGATAACATTGTTATTTCACCATTCCATCATTTGTTCACAAACATAGGTTGTTCTATCAAAATCGTCTTCAGTTTGAAACTATGAAACTTTGCAAGTTTGCTAATATTCGATGACAATGCAATATTATTAAAATCAAAATAGTATGTGATTTGTTAAAAAAGACGTTTCAGTGTATTACATTTTTTCTTTTAAAACGACCTTGGAAGGTGTTACTTAACAGTCCGGATAGTCGAGCAGTAACACCTCTGCCTTGCAATCCAACAGTCCCGTGTCAACTCTACACTGGATGCAACTTTTATATTTTGTTTTAAATTAAATATACACAAACAGTGTATTCAGTCTATTAGACAGCATACATCAAATACACAGTGTGTATTATAAATACCTATACTAAAAAAAAGATTTAAGAAACGCTACAGATTATTTAAACAAATTAATATCTATTTACAATACCTCTTTTTATTAAGATCATGAAGTAGCGTATACAAACCTTCTGAATTTTTTTAGTTACAACTGTCGTAAACAACTTTTTATTAAATACACGTCGTAATACAAACCAATCTAAATAAATGCTATTACAAATATTATTTGTTAGCCTGAAGAGTGACACGGCATCTAAAAATGTTCGCAGTATAACCACAGACGTTAAGCAAAACTGAATCGATCGCTGTTAGAAGACTAGACCCGAGTTTTTTTACGGGCATTCCAACCGAGAAAAAAATCATTAAGTATAGGCTAGTTGTGTTGCCTTGTTCAAGGTCTAGCGAGAGTGGTTGACAGTTTTTAAATTAAATCACCACTAAAGTTATGAGAAACGAATTATTTTCTTAATGAACCCATTGATCTTCAAGTTTTTTTCGCCGTCCAATGGCCTTTACGGTTTGACTGACGCAGGTAAGTAGTAAGTTATATATAAAAATAAGTAAGGTATATATATATATATATATATATAAAAAGTGTTTTTTTTTGCAATCGCTCCTGTGGCCACATTTTGCTATAAATATAATTTACTTTTACCTGTGCTTTAAAAATCGCTGGATATAATATGGTAGTTACTTTCGTATATTGGATCATATAATCATTGCTTTTTTTTTCGGAAACAGTTTTCGGACACCTCAAAAAATACATATTAAGTTCCATTTTTTTTTTAAACAAGTGTCTTTTTTTTTTAAACTTTGTTTCGCCATTTGTGAAAAGCTAGCGATCGGGCTGGCCACTCAATTGATCCACCTATTCTTATCTAACGATTTGGGAAAATCTCTGAAAAAAATAGTATTAGCTTTATATACTTGAAGTTTTATCCTCTTCTCTATATTGACGTTTATTTTTACAATTAGCGTTTATTTTTAGGTCACTTAGATGTAGGTCACATAAAGAAGTTTTTAGGAAAATCGCCTTTAAAGCTGAAAATAAAATTAAATAATTCCAATTTCCAAGGGATTCTTATTTTCAAATTATCTAAGTTCATGTGTTGCGTATACTATTATTTTTAAGTATCTAACCTAAAAATATTCTAGGGGTGTCGAGTCTGGCGATCGGGCTGGCCACTCAATTGGTCCACCTCTTCCTATCCGATTTGGGAAAACCTCTGGAAAAGAATGGTTTTAGCTTTATATACTTGAAATTTTATACACTTCTGTATATTGACAACAATTAGCGTTTATTTTTAGGTCACTTAGAGGCCTACATCTAAGAGGTAGATGGGTTTAAGGTCACTTAGATGCCACATAAAACTTCTTTATGTGGCCTACACATAAAGACGTTTTTAAGAAACTCGCCTTTAAAGCTTAAAATAAAATTAAATAATTACAATTTCAAGGAGATTCTTATTTTTAAATCATCTATGTTCATGTGTTGCGTATACTATACTTTTTTAAGTATCTAACCAAAAAATATTCTAGGGGTGTCGAGTCTGGCGATCGCGCTGGCCACTCAATTGGCTCCCTTCCTCCTATCCAACAATTTTAAAAACCTCTGGGAAATAATAGTGTTTCGGCTTTACATAATCGATGTTTTATCCACTCTTACATCTTAACAACAATTTTATTTGCGTCTATTTGAATTCTAAATATAACATATGGACAAACAGGACATTAATACGTGTGCCGCTATTAATTACAGGCAGTAAACACTCCCAGTCAATGAAAGATAAGGTATTTGCATGAAAATTTCCAACTGAGATAATGGCTTATCATTACAATTTCATTATCGCAATAAATCGAGGAGTGCGTTATCATTAAGTAAGAAAATAACCAGAACCGAAAAAAAAAAATACCTTCACGTTGTTGTTGAGAACACGCATGTCGAGATAATGATAAATTCTAACGTAATTTGTGGTACCGTAGTGACAGTGTGTAATTTCCATTCAATGGGTAGAGATACCCAAGTGGAAGAGCTACTAACTCTGAGATATTTTTTTTAATGTTATTGTTCCTGGAAACGGTTTGATTTAAGTGTGTTCGTTTTAATTCGCGTACTAATTGTGATGGAGAATTATGAAAAATATTAAATAATTTGTGGGCTTGATGCATCTCTATCCTTCTTTAACCAATATATACGGTGAGTTGTTGAAATCACATGTCAGTACCTAGAATATTTATTTTGTAGACTAACTTTGTGGTATAGATTTCTAAAAACTGCACACTATTACCCGTAACATCAACTGGGGCAAGTATTTCATCGATCAGGCAAAAATAAACTGTTAGTCTAACAACAATATGCAGCCATTATTTTGAGTGCAAAAATAAACTTGCAGCGGCGGCCTTCCATTGACCCAAATATTGTTTAAACAAATAATTTCTAAAGTGATTTGATGTAACGTTATCATATGCTATCTATATTACGTATATCGGCCAGAATTGTAAATATCCTTGACTGTTTCCCTTAAAAGTTTCTATTTTATATCCATTATTTATCTTTGTTACTATTTCATCTACCATTCTACGTCTCCTGAATTATTAGTCAATAAAATTCATCATAAAAAAATTCGTACTTCAAAGAATTTTTTTGCGAAAGAAAAATAAACAGACTTAAATAATTTTATCGCGTGAATTTTGCCGATAAAATTTTTTATTTATTGACGATTATTTCATTTTTATCCCACCCAGGTCATAAATTTAAAGTATACTAGTTATATTCGGTTGAAATTATTGTATTTACTTCAAAAGGTCGCCATTTTAAACCTTATTAATGGGATAAATATCAATTAAAATCGACACAGCTTGCATGTTTTCCAGATATACGAGGTGTGTAAATTAAGTAATGAAATGTTTTTTTTTTTTCAATTTCTTTATTCGGATAGAATTACACTTCAGTATTGTCTCCTTTAAAATAACTTCCTTGGGAAGCCACACAGCGCTGGAGACGGTTCTTCCATTTCTCATATCAGTGCTGGAACTCATATACTGGAATAGCCTTCAGCTGGTCGGTTACAGCCATTTGAATGTTTTCTATGGTTCCAAGGTGACGTCCCTTGAGGTGATTTTTCAATCTCGGTAAGAAAAAAAAAGACACAAGGACCCAGGTCAGGCGAATAAGGAGGCTGAGCAGCCACAGGAATGTTTTTACTGGCTAAAAACTCGTTTACTGAAATGGCTGTGTGACAAGGCGCATTGTCGTGATACAACATCCAGGTGTTCTTGATGTTTGGTCTCATACGCATGTTCCTCTTTCGAAGTTTTTCAAGAACCTATCTGTCAAAGTGTTGATTTACTGTTTGGCCTGGAGGTACAAACTCTTTATGGACAATTCCCAGGCTATCAAAAAAGCATTGATCTTCGACTTGCCCATTCTTGCTTTTTTGGGTCTTGGAGAGCTTGAAGTGTGCCATTCGATGCTTTGGCGCTTGGTTTCCGGGTCGTACTCCAACACACAAGTCTCATCACCAGTTCCATAATTCTCATCACACGTTCCATAAAATGGGAATAATTTTCCGTCGATTCCAAAAAGTCAAAACACCTTTCTCTCCTGATGCCCTTTTGTTCCTGCGAAAGGTCTTTTGGAACCATTTTTCCGCAGATTTTTCTCATCCCCAATTCGTTAGTCAAAATCTGATGAACAGTGGTGTGAATCAAATTTAACTCTTCCCCGATCATTCTTGTCGTCAACCGACGATCTGAACGCACAAGATCCCGTATTCTATCGACATTTTCATCGGTTCTTGAAGATGAAGGCATTCCACTGCGTGGTTCATCTTCAATCGACTCTATTCCTTCCGCGAATGCCTTAAATCACCGAAATACGTTGGCTCTTGAAACAACACTGTCTCCGTAAGCGTGTTGAAGTTTTGCAAAAGTATTCGTTGCGCTGTGTCCAAGTTTGAACACTGAACACGCACAGTTCTCTATCACTATTATGCATCAAACTTTTTAATTTCTTATTTTTTTTAAACATATTTAAATTATTATTAACAACATTAGCAACAGTATTTACATTATAACTTATTACAAAGAGAATAATAATAGGTTTACGATAAAAATCCCACGTTTTTTTTTTTTTTTCAAACACGAAATGATCATCACTCATCGCAAAAATGTCAATAATCCGGTTGAAAGTTTAAAGAGATTAAAATAAAAAAAAAAATCTTTCTTAAAATAAAAATCTCGGTACCGAGATTGTAATTTTTAATAAAGCAAATAAATACTTGAGAATTTTTAGATATATTGAGTAAATAAATAATACGATAAATGTTTAACTCGTGCATTGTATACAATAGTTTCTAATTTTAACCGAATTACGTAAGAAGGTGTCGTGGCGTTTCACATATAATTTGCAAACGGTTTAAATACGTTGTTTAGATCCCATTCGCGTTTGATAAATATTTAAATAGATTCGCAAAGTGTCTCGAACTTCAAATATTTTCAAGTAGGCAAATTCGGCAATAAATATACTTAGAATTGACCGATCGTTCCGCAGTACAGCGGCGCGCATACAGCTCTAGCATTATTATTAGTGTGTTCGAGATGTTTAAATCGTCGGCGTCAGTATTACCTTAATAATAAAATATCATGTGAAAACGCCGAAAAAAAATACCATTTGCTCACAAAGTGAATACAAAACGCGATTGTAGCCGTTACGTAAATGGTGTGAAACATAAAAATAAAAAAGAGGGCATGCCTTTGAGAACTCAGTTTATGTTCGACTTACTTTTAATGCTACATACCTATGATGTACCCCTGAATGTACTCGATAAACAGCCATTTTCGTGACTTCTGGAACAAATACGTTCCAGAGATGTCGTTCCCAGGTCGCACAACGTTACGTAACTATCTACACAGTGACTTACTAAAGTGGATTAAAAATCCCATTAAAAAATACACGGCTGTGGTCATGTATTGAGGAGACATTTGCAGCAAATAAAAGCTATTCAATCCTGCTGTAGCTGCAGCTTTGAAGGATCAAATTTCAAGTTGTGTCCGTTGAAACACCTTTAAAAACTATTCGTAGTAATAAAGGTTCGTATGACGCATATATAAAAATTACAGAACACTGCGCTGTCGTTAGCGGAGTCACTACAAATAGTGGACAAAGTACATTAAAGAAATACACTGGTTTTACTAAATTAAGACAATTTTGTGATGATGCCTCTACAGATACGATACGTTAAGTAAGTGCATAGAGTATTCTAATGATGCCTACATTGCAAGAATTTCCCAGTTTCACGACATGTCACTGACGTATAAGTCAGTTTTTTATCCTTCATTGGTTGCTTCCAACTTATTGGAAGCAATTCGTTCTTCCACTGTGTGAAATGTCAGGATCCCTTGAAGCGACATGTCAGACGAGAAGTGCCCAGTTTCACGAGACGCCACTGACTTTTAGGTCAGTTTTTTTACCCTCCGCCTCGTGGAAAACTTTCGAGCTAAATCGCGCACTCGTGTTTGTTCGAATGATGAATGGGGCTTCGCTTTTTACAGATCGGTATCTCTTCGGGGGTGAATTTCCAATCCGTATTATCTCTAACGATGATTCGGCGAAAATAGATGGATCCCTGTTAGCCATCCTCCTGTACCCGCCCGACTTATCTAAAGTACTCGCTGGGAAAAAAGAAACATTTAAAAAAAAGTTTTTTTTAGTTTCAAGCCAGCATTTCAGATAACGAATGCTGAAAAATAAATACAGCGAGTGGGAAGTGTAGAATCGCCTAAACAGACCAATTTAACTGAGAAAAATTGTGATTGTATATTTGAATAGCTTAAATTTTAAATTATACGAATATAAGTTAAATTGTATTTTATAAAACATGGAACTCCATTTAAAATGTTTAATTTTGACGTTGAAAGATCGTTAAAAAATTTTGTAAGGTAGATCAAATGCACCTGATTAGCATTTGAGACAGTTTATAGTTAGACAATAGAATTTGCTCATTACGAAGAATGTGATGTAAGGTTAGTTAAGGATAACTAATTAAAGGTAAACTACTCGCAAATGAGGTGATGATACTCCAATATTTTTATTGCGTTCATATGAACTATTATACGAGGTGTGTAACTTATGTAATGAGACTGGCAACGTAGCGCCCGATCTAGCAACACTGCGATGACGGGACTTGGAAGGGCGGTAGGTTAACATGTAATGCGCCTTCAGTCAGTGGCGCAGCCGGGGGGGGGCGAGGGGCCAGCGCGCCCCCTCCAAGCTAGCCAGCAACCAACAAAAAATCATGGTCGTGTTATTGATCTTCATACTTAATTGCATAATTTTTCGTTTTTTATACGTTTACCATTGTTTAATAGACCTTAATAAAAACACAGTTTTCAAGATTTTTGTTTTCACGAAATAATATCATATTGTGTATGCTACTACAAAGAAAATAAAATTTGACTGGGATGCTCCCCCCCCCCAAGAATGTTTTCTGACTGCGCCACTGCTTTCTCTACAAGTTTTAACTTATCAGAGTCATTTGTTTGTCCTTTGTGACCGTTTTCGTAAACCGTTTTTTTCTAGTGCTTTTTAAAAAATGAGTTACATTAATTTTGAGCAACGGTGTGCTATCAGGTTTTGCTTCAGACTTGGACACAGCGCAACGGATACTTTTGCAAAACCTCAACAACACCTACGGAGACAGTGTTTTTTCGAGAGCCCATGTTTTTCGGTGGTTTAAGGCATTCTCAGAAGGAAGAGAGCCGATTAAAGATGAACCAGTCAGCGGAATGCCTTCATCTTCAAGAACCAATGAAAATGTTGATAGAATACGGGATCTTGCGCGTTCAGATCGTCGGTTGACGTCAAGAATAATCGGTGAAGAGTTACATTTGAATTCAAGCATCAAGAACAACTGGTTGTTGCATCAAGACAATGCGCCTTGTCACACAGCCATTTCAGTAATCGAATTTTTAGCCAGTAAAAACATTCCTGTGGCTCCTCAGCCTCCTTATTCGTCTGACTTGAGTACTTGTGACTTTTTTCTCCTTCCGAGATTGAAAATTCACCTCAAGGCACGTCATTTTGGGACCATAGAAAACATTCAAACGGCTGTAACAGACCAGCTGAAGGCTATTCCAGTTAGTATTAGTATTAGAGTTCCAACACTGCTATGAGGAATGGAAGAACCGTCTCCAGCGCTGTGTGGCTTCCCAAGGAAGTTATTTTGAAGGAGACAATACTGAATTGTGATTCTATTCGAATAAAAAAAATTAATAAACCAGTCTCATTACTTCATTTACACACCTCGTATTAAGGGGTAGTTAAAGGTATAAACAAGTTTTTTTTTATAATTCATTCTAAACGTTGTATATGTTTTTTGTTTTTAATATTGTATCATGTATTCACAATATATTTAAATTATACTTCATGGAAATTTCAAAACTAAATGTTAATTCTGGAACAAGTTATCTCTTGAAATGTTGACGCTCCTTTTCAAGTAGTGCATTGAGGTGATCATCACTACTTCTTAATGGTTTATCTAAGTTGTTAACAATTTAGATACAATTTTAGTAACAGAGTCGTATCTTCAAATTAAGCAAGTGTTTATACCTACGTAAATTATAAGTGTACTATTTAATACATCCAATTAGGAAAATACTTGACTAAATTTTTCTTAGTCTTCCAACTATTGATAGTGTCGCTGTATTCAAATGGACAACACACTTCCTGTTCAAGAAATATCTTAAATTATATCAAACTAGATTAATACATCTAGAGGAGCTACTTCCTCCGCAACAAAAAACAAGTTTCAGTACGTGTATCCATCTCATCGATCCTTCAAAATGAATGACCATAAAATATGTTATAAATTTCCTTATCTGTGATAAAAATGTTGCAATGTAAATATACGATTTACACTATTTCGATAACGAGCACTACGTGGCAGATATTTCAGAGATGGTTACATTGAGATTGGTAATTAAAAATATAATAACTAAAAATATCCAAATATTTAAAAAGCGAAACCTTTGTATCTCAAAGCGGTTATATGTTTCCATACTGCACATTCCTATAAGGTCCACTTATTCGATGTGAATTGATTGGAAAAATTCGTTGGTAAATTCTGCTGAATTTCTTTTCAGAATGTTTATGACATTATTGAAAACTTGATCCCTAATTTACGTAACTTTCCTCTAATTTTAGCGACCTCGTATCTCTTCAGTAATGATTTAGAAGTTATCAGAAGTTGCAGTATCACTGAAACACAGGTCCATGACTGACAACGGAACAGGACCTGGATTCGATGGCACAAATATATAAATATCATCTCAAATATAAAGAGCATAACCACTGGAAAAACTTAAAGTTGTTTGAATTGCTTGTTTTGAAAGGCAGAAAATAATGAGGTACTTCCCAAATGAGTGCCGGGACACAAGAGAATTCATGGAAGGATTTGAAAATTTATTCACAGGACCAGAACCTGTTTTAGACATATCAAAGGTGCCTAGCTGTGCGGCAAGGTGGGTTGAACACAACGCCGAACTGAAGACATTCCGAGGCAAAACCACGACAAGATGGTGAAAGCCCCATCCAAAAAGCTGACTGCTGATCTGTGGTTAAATAGGAATCAGCTCAGACAGGTAGAGGATCACTTACTGGTCAATGTGCCTTAAGAAACACCTACTAAAATTTGGGTATACGTATACAGTGTTAGCCAGAAGCAGTAGTAGCAGAAATCGGTAAACTACAGCTGCTCAGAATAATAAGGCCAATATTTTTCAAGGCTTCAGTTTTGTAATTAGCTGTACTGGAAATCAAAATCAATCAAGGTCACCACTGAAACAGTGGACACCCTGTGTGTCTTCCCCGCTCTACTGCCTGCCTACTCACGGTGTAGTATTTACGCGGTCGGCTGCCTGCAGTTCTGCCTCATGCCGGTAGTCGAGTCCCTCGCTGTTAGCCGTCACTCGTCGTTGACATATTCCCGCGATTGAGCTAATTACATTGATTATGTATGAGCATTCCGACTAATTGAACTTCCGCCATGAATATGCGAGCGTATGCAACAATACGTGGTAGAGGATTGACGTCGAATCCGAAGCGATGTCCGTGCCCGCGGGCATGTCTTCCTGTCCTCTTTTACTGTGTATAAAAAAGAGATTATACAGTGTCCATAAAGCGCCAGTCATATCGTGGGTTCACTGCAAAAAATCCATTGGTACCAAAAAGTAATTGTCGAGATATCGAATATTAATATTTCTTGTCAAAGTTAAAATCAGCTCTTTTATCACACTTTTTAGTTTAGGAAAAACTAAAAAGCTCATTTAAAGGGTAGTTAATTAAGTAATGAGACTAGCAACGTAGCGCTCGACCTAGCAACACTGCAATGACGGGATTTGGAAGGGTGGTTGGTTAACATATAACGCACCTTCAGTACAAGTTTGAACTTGTTAGAGTCATTTGTTTGTTCTTTGTGACTGTTTTCGTAAACCGTTTTTTTTTCCAGTGGGTTTTAAAAGGAAGTGACATCTCTAGTGGGTTTTAAAAGTGAGGCCAAACAGTAAATCAACACTTTTACAGAGAGGTTCTTGAAAAACGAAAAAAGGGTCATGCGTGTGATCCCAAACATCAAGAACAACTAGATGTTGCATCACGACAATGCACCTTATCACACAGCCATTTCAGTAAACGAGTTTTTAGACAGTAAAAACATTCCTGTGGCTCATCAGCCTCCTTATTCGCCTGACTTGAGTCCTTGTGACTTTTTTCCCTTCCCGAGATTGAAAAGTCACCTCAAGGGACGTCATTTTGGGACAATAGAAAACATTCAAACGGCTGTAACCGACCAGTTGAAAGCTATTCTAGTATATGAGTTCCAGCACTGCTATGAGGAATAGAAGAACCGTCTTTAGCACTTTGTGTCTTTTCAAGGAAGTTATTTTGAAGGAGACAATACTGAATTGTAATTCTATTTGAATAAAATAAATAAAAAAAAATCAGTCTCATTACTTAATTTACACACGTCGTATATATGAAAAACTTGAAATAAAAATGCTATAGGCCATAGATTAAGAAGGTCTAAAACAAAAGTATGGAAGAATAATTAGTTATTCTAATGATATTTTCAACGTTTTATCTTCTAGGTAAAAAGGTTTCCTCATTTATTATCAGTTTTCTTGTTTGCCTAACATCGTAGAGTGATAATTTCAAATCAATTATCAAATTCATAAGTGTCACAAATATAGATAAACAAGTCATTCTCATTGAAGCAAAAATGCAAACCAAGAACTATAACTACCTAATACATAAATAACCTAACTAGTTTTGGCCTTCGGACCAGTAAAAGCCATTTGATATTGTGAGATGAGGATATTACAATCCATTACCTGGGAATTAGTCACCTAAATAAAAAAAAGATAGTCGAAAGAATAATTAGACGTCTTCAGTCCTTGACTTGTGACATTATTGTATTCTGTTTATTGCCGAAACGTTCGAATAAGCATTGTTTTTTGTTGTTTCAGGTGAGCTCACAGACTCCAGTCATTGATGTGTACGGTATGTCTGTAATTATTAGGGTTAGAACCTTTTGTTATATACCAGGGCCGCACTTAGGTTCCTTGCAGTCAACATAAAAAAAGAGTAATAAAACCTAGAACGGAACTTACCCTTACAAACTCAATTATTATTGCCTTATTGGTGCACTAATGGGTTGTACTGGGACTGCAGTAGTATAAAATGACCGTATGACGAAAATAATATCCGTTCAATAGATTTTTCAGTTCAGTTCATACGGTTTGGCCGTACGATTGGTATTGGTCGTGCACACGATACATGTACGTGTACGTATATCGTGGTCGTGCATACTTAATATCATCTTGAGTGTCCACAGCTTTGCCTCTAACTCACTCGTCCCAAATAAAGTCTGGAAACCCCACTAGTTGGTATCGGGTACCAAACTAAAACTTTATCCAAAAATTTGGCCTTTTGCTTGAATTTTACATTGTCTCGAAATTCTTCGTTGGTGTAAAAATCGTCGTTCCCTTTTATTTCGGAATTACTCAGATGCAAGTACTTTTCATCATCCGTGGCGATGACTTTGTCATTTGCAAAATGAGTGCGCCTTAAAGTGCGGCAACATCTCGGTATTCGAGCTAACTGATTTGGCTTATACGAGGTGTGGCTATTAATGGCTACTAATAACTGAACTGCTGTCATAACACTTTTTATTCGTTACCAATTACAGTAGCAACTTTGTCGCCTTCAATGTACTCCCCTTGGCGATCTCTACACCGCTCCATACGACTCTTCCATTGTTGAAAGCAGTGCGCTTCTGTCAGCTGCTTCAGAACCTCCGTCGCTTTTGCTTTAACCGCTTTCACACTTTCGAATCTTGTCATCACAAGTAATCACCGTGTCTAACAAGCCTGGATCAGTGTCAATGTTGTTTAGAATGTCAGCAAATGTTCAGTCTTGATTCCTTTTGATCGGGAGTGAGGAGTTTTGGCACCATTTTTGCGCATATTGGACGATTCATGCAAAATCTGTTGAACACATTCTTTGTCGATTCCTGTTATTTCATCAAGCCCTCGGATGCTTAGACGACGATCTTCGCGGATTAATTTATCAGTTTTTTCAATGTTTTCGTCCGTTTTTGACGTTGAGGGCCGTCCGGGGCGCGGATCGTCTTCGGTCGTTTCACTTCCCTCTTTAAACCATTTAAACCATTCAAAAACTTGTGTGCAGGATAAACATTCATTCCTGTACGCTTCTTTTAACATTGCATAAGCTTTCGTAAAAGTTTTCCCCAGTTTAACAAGAAACTTGAGATTAACCCGTTGCTCCATCTGAGCACTTAACATTTTTTCGACTCGTCATTGGTGTGTAGACTAATTCAAACAACTGCTACAATCAAACTGAGCGACCCACTAGCTTGTCGAACGAGCTCAGGGTGGGGAAAGCATCACCAGAACCAGATACAGTTCTGGTCAAACTTGTCGCGACACGCTCGCAGCGCCGCGGTGGTAGCAGCATCAGTTCGGTTTTACGGTAATTCTACAGCTCTTCTTTCAATTTCTGGAAATTGTATCCTTGGAAACACCGGAACGCCGTGAAAGTTTTCTCAATTACTTTCCAATTTCGTTCTTTGCATTTTCGATTAACTGATTTGTTGTATGTCCAGTTAGCATAGCAGTAGGTCTTCCACTTTTCAGACGATTTGGGCATGGTAAACCTTCCTCATATTCTGCTATCGCACGACACTTGGTTTTTGAGCTTTAGCCATCTGCCCAACTGCCCAACTAAATTATAAACGCTTTTTCTAAGCTCTAACTTATTAGCCATTACAACGCTATCGAGTTCGGTAACCGAATTGTCAGTAAAATGACAACCAAGACTTTTGTTTGCAATGCCAACCCGATATTTTGATGTTTTTTAGAGAGTATTTTAAGTTAAGTTAAATCTATTGAGACATACGTTAGTTAACCAGTCGGCTGTTCTGCTGGTGAACCGGTGAACCCGTCGGACACACGCTGGTCCGCACTGGCGCCATCTACGATACGTCTAGGCGAAATACCTTCGTACAAGCACTGATGAACTGAAATGTGCAACATTGTTTGGGAATTTTGAAGACGTCTAATGGCCGCAATCGGAGAGTTCCGCTGTCGTCGATCGGAAGGAAATCGCGGGACCGCCGCTGCCGCACACGCGACGTCCTTTATCCTTGACACTGAACCTGCCGGCGTTACAGCGCGCTGAAATTTATTACGAGCCGTTTCGTGGTTACGTAAGCGAGTTATTGCCGCTCAGGGTTGCCAGACGGAGCGATTTATAACTAGTCGAGCTATCTTTTTTTTTTAAGTTTCTCGTGAAAGTTTGCGCTCGAACAGTCAGTTCGGGATTTATGTGAATATTTCAGGTACATACACATTTATATTTTGTCGATTTGAAGGTAAAACTCATTAATATCGAACCTATTTTTTAAGAAACGGCGTTTTTTTGACATGGGATTAAAATAGTTTCAATGACAGGATAATATTTTTTAAATGATACAATGGCACATTATTATTAGAATTATTTTTGTTCTGCCATTTTTAGAAATTCCCAGTTTTCTAGATATATTAAGACAATTCATTTTATCACCCAGCTATTATGTATACCTGTCCAATAAATGTTGGCTTAGCATACTTATACATATATAAAAAGTCCTCTTGTTTGAATACGTGTCATTAACCGGTTCACTGGTATTGTATCGTACACATATAAAAAGTGCTAATTCTGGTATTGTATCATACGAGGTGTGGCTATTAAATAACCAAACTGCTGCCATAACACTTTTTATTCGTTACCAATTACAGTAGCAACTTTTTCGCCTTCAATGTACTACCCTTGGCGATCTCTACACCGCTCCATACGACTTTTCCGTTGTTGAAAGCAGTGCTGAACAGTCTGCTTCTGTCAGCTGGTTCAGAACCTCCGTCGCTTTTGCTTTAACCGCATCCATACTTTCAAAGCTTGTCATCACAAGTAATCACCGTGTCTAACAAGCCTGGATCGGTGTCAGTGTTGTTTAGAATGTCAGCGCAAATGTTCATTCTTGATTCTTTTTGCTCGGGAGTGAGGAGTTTTGGCACCATTTTTGCGCAAACTTCGCGCACGTTGAACGATTCATGCAAAATCTGGCGAACACATTCTTTGTCGATTCCTATTATATCAGCAAGCCCTCGGATGCTTAGGCGACGATCTTCGCGGATTAATATACCAATTTTTTCAATGTTTTCGTCCGTTTTTGACTTTGAGGGCCGTCCGGGGCGCGGATCGTTTTCGGTTGTTTCATGTCCCTCTTTAAACCGTTTAAACCATTCAAAACTAGTGTGGGAGATAAACATTAATTCCCGTACACTTCGTTTAACATTGCATAAGTTTCTGTAAAAGTTTTTCCCAGTTCAACAAGAAACTTGAGATTAAACCGTTGTTCCATCTGAACATTTAACATTTTTTCGACGCGTCACTGGTGCATAGACTAATTCAAACGGCTGCTACAGTCAAACTGAGCGACCCACTGGCTTGTCCAGCGAGCTCAGGATGGGGATAGTATCACCAGACACAGTTCTGTTCAAACTTGTGCTCTACTCGATTTTGATGGTTTTAGCCCATTTAAATCCGTTTTTCCTGGAAAATTTTGGAGAGTAAAAATAAAAAACGGTCTCTTTTTTTGTGACTATTTTTGAAAAATCTCCAAAAATTTGGCAATAAAATTGCCCTCGTTTAGTGAAAAATCGTGTAATTGGACATCAATCTTCAACAATCCATCGCGATCCTCAATGATTGCGAAAGGAAAGGTGAAATGCTTTATTTCAAAATTAAATATTGCCAACATTTGACCCTTCTCACGCAAAAAACTGTGCCGACTATGGACTTAAATTTTACACAAATCAATTATTCGTAACATAAATATATTTTTTTTTAAATCATGTCACAAACCGTCAAGTTACAATTTCGCTTTTGATTAGTTTCTAAATATCGAAATTTTACTGCTGGTATTTGATTTGATTTTGATATTTGGTATTTCATTGCTGGGGTTTAATCAGTTATCCTCGATTATATTTCCATCATTATTAATTTTAAGTATATAACATCGAAAAGTGATTTATGGAAAATTCTACAGATTCTTTAATTCCTTTCCTTCTCGACTTTTCTTTGCTTTCCAACGGAAATATTACCTTAGAGTTCCTTAAGTCGAGTGTATTAAATTTTCATGATTTTTTTACTAATTTTTCATTTATTTCACGAATTTTCCACTTATTTTATTTGCGACTAAAAATTTAGTTTCAATAATATAATCATGTGTGTCGTAATTAATTATTTATTAAATAACGGGGATTGTTATTTGGTAACATTGCTTGTGGCATTAAAATACCTATATATTAAAATATATATACATTTTCTTGTTATTTAAGTCTGATCAGTGGCGGTGCGTGATATTTCAGTTAGCCATATCTTGAAAACGACGCATGGGACCCACTTCACTTTTTAGGTGATGACTAACACCTCTTACAGAAAGGATTTTTAGTGAAAAAACCGTCAGCAAAGTTTGCGAAAAAATTTTCAAAAACACTGGAGCACTCCCTGGGTTCTCAGTAACGCTCTGTGGAATATTTGCAGTATATTTTTTTTCATAATCTAGAAACAAATATAAGGAGACGTTTTTCGATTTGTTACAAAATATTTTTGTTTCAAAAAGTTATATTTTAATTTTGGGAAACAAAATGTTCCTATAAAATTAAAATTAAAATGGCCATAACTTTTTGAAAAAAAAAAATATTTTGCAACAAATCGAAAAACGTCTTATATTTGTTTCTAGATTATGAAAAAATATATACTGCAAATATCCCACAGAGCGTTACTGAGAACCCAGGGAGTGCTCCAGTGTTTTTGAAAATTTTTTCTCAAACTTTGCTGACGATTTTTTCACTATAAATCCTTTCTGTAAGAGGTGTCTAGTCATCACCTAAAAAGTGAAGTGGGTCCCATGCGTCGTTTTCAAGATATGCCTAACTGAAATATCACCAACCGCCACTGAGTCTGATGATATGTACCTACTATTCGATCTGTTCTGAATTAGAATAGATGCATATTTCAGTTAATTTAGTCAACAATAGACGAACATAAATAAATTTAGGTAGATATTGAAGAAAACTTAGCCGTTTACACGTTAGTATTAGCTATTACTATAGTGCTACGAAAAATAACAACACGGCATGTACAGCTAACCAAACATGTGATTTTGGTATTGCCATTGTAACAGTGTATCCATAGACTTCTATGACCTCAAAACGAGTCTTCGTATACATCACGTCTTTTACTTTTCTGACATTTTTCCTTAATGGACCAAAACATTATTATCTTATTCATCATCACCCACAAGCTCTTCCATATTGGGCATTCGCCTAGTGTCTGTTTCAGCATATCAGACTCAAATATACGTTTAAGAAAATATACGTTATATTTAATACGCCCCCTAGGCCCACTACATATATAAAACGGTTAAATTTTTTATTGTTATTATTTTGTTTTTCGTTTCCATGGATTTTCGTCGAAACCGTGAGCATTTTAGCAACCGTCGCGTTTTGAAAAAGTCCGTTGTAATTCCACAGCTGCCGCATCGTCTTCCCAGAACTGTTTAGTTGTTGTTTTTTTTTTTTTTTGTATCGGGAACAATTAATGTTTAAAACCGTTTCGTAACCGCTACGCTTTTTCAACACGACTATTTCTGGACGTACTGCACATCGACGAAATAGGACGTAGTGATTCCTAGAGAGCACATATTACTTGCTCTTTTTTGTACGTTTATAATTATTATAACGCGAAGTTCGTAGATTACGTGCCGCTTTTTATTACACTTTCTTCCCGAAACGAAAACAAAAACGCGAAACGCAAGTAATGCTGGACGAAAAACTGCGTATCTATCCTGTATACCGCGCAATACAAATTTTAATTAGGTAATCAAGAACCAACCTAAAAAAAGTCGCCTCATCTCGCAAGTATTTAAGATAAAACTCCGTTTGCCTTTTATTCCTTACAATGTGTTCAAAATATATATCATAATTAGAGGTCGGAAGTCGGGGGGTACATGACGTTGATACCAGGGACGGATCTAGGACATCACGGATTCAGTTTTAAAATTTTTTCACCCGCGAATCAAAATAACTATAGAGAAACTGTATAGGAATAAGAACATTATTATTACGTCGAATTCAAATCTGGCTATGAACGAGAGAGATAGAAATGGCGGCCATGTTTTCGGTTATGTCAAACTTTTGACAAGTGACTGTCACAACTGTAAAATAAATAATGGCTGTCATATAAGCTGACAGTTTTGACAATTAAGTAAGATTATTAATTTATGATAGAATAGATATACGTCTTTTTTACTCGGCCAACTTTGACGACGTTTCTTTTTTGACGGTTCGATACATTTAACTACGGTTTTGGAATAATCCTCTGACTTCTGACCTCTAATCATATATACAATATTTAAATTGTAATAACAAAAATTAACCCAAAAATATAATTTTATAGCAGTATCAAATTTACTAATTTCTTACCTTTTTGAATTTTAAATCGACAAAAACCTTTCATTATGATTAAAGTTGGCATACATAGGCAACTCGCGTACCATGTGATCGGGGTCTCAATTCATACTTATTGCAGTTGTCCCGTGATAGCTGAAATGTTACACAGCCCCCGCTATACGAGGGGTGTAAATTAAGTAAAGAGACTGGCAACGTAGCGCCAGATCTAGTAACACTGCGGAGACGGAACTTGGAAGGGCGGTAGGTTAACATATAATACACCTTCAGTACAAGTTTGAAGTTGTTAGAGTTTGTTCTTTGTGACTGTTTTCGGAAACCGTTTTTTTCTAGGGCGTTTTAAACATGAGTAACATTAATTTTGAGGAACGGTGTGTTATCAGATTTTGCTTTAGACTTGGACACAGCAACGGATACTTTTGCAAAACTTCAACATGCCTATGGAGACAGTGTTTTTTCAAGAGCCCAGGTTTTTCGTTGGTTTAAGGCATTCTCAAAAGGAAGAGAGTCGATTGAAGATGATGAACCTTGTGGATGATGGCTTTTTTGATAGCCAGAGAGAGTCCACAAAGAGTTTGTGCCGCCAGGTCAAACAGTAAATCAACACTTTTACCGAGAGGTTCCTGAAAAACTTCGAAAGAGGGTTATGCTTGTGAGACCAAACATCAAGAACAACTGGATGTTGCATCACGACAATGCGTCTTGTCACGCAGCCATTTCAGTAAACAAGTTTTTAGCCAGTAAAAACATTCCTGTGGCTCCTCAGCCTCCTTATCCGCCTTACTTGAGTCCTGGTGACTTTTTCTCTTCCCGAGGTTGAAAAATCTCCTCAAGGGATGTCATTTTGAGACCATAAAAAACATTCAAATGACTGTAACCGACCAGCTGAAGGCTATTGCAGTATACGAGTTCCAGCACTGCTATGAGGAATGGATGAACCGTATCCAACGCTGTGCGGCTTCCCAAGGAAGTTATTTTGAAGGAGACAATACTGAACTGTAATTCTATTCGAATAAAAAAAATTAAAAAAAAAACAGTCTCATTACATAATTTACACACCTCGTGTGTAATATGTTGAATATTGTGATATAATTTCATAACAAACGATGGCAACCTTAAAATTATGATGTAACCACGGGATTATGTACATAGATTCTCTTTTGTTAGTTAACATTTTCTAGAACGGTTTTCAGTTTATTTCTTGTTTTTAATTTTCTTACAGATCGGTGACCATTTTTGGTACCATTTGACGAAACGACTGACGGCAATAAGTCAACAGAAGAATCTTCGAATGCTCTTACCTAAGACCGACTTGTAACTACTTTGTTGTGTAGTAAAATTGTCATCGTAAACGACATCTCGCTCTGTGTTGTAAATTGTCTTTACCACAGAGAGCTTGGGCTGCACAACCTGGTAATTCATCATCTCCACTTGCAGATATAACAGCGCTTTTATTTGTCGTCAATGATCAACGCGTAAAATGTTACACGTAAAATGTCGTCACTTTGCGGTTAAAATAATTTCACGAAAATTGGCTAATAACCCGGCTAACTTGATTCATCAATTCGACAGCGTTTATATGCCCATTTTGAGAGATTGTGATTATATTTTTTTTGTGGCGTCTAATGCAATTCCATTTGGTGGAACGGTAACTCTACTAAGCCGGGAGTGTTTCCGAAATATATCTGATGCAACGCGATTATTGTGACAGATGGAGTTATTTAATTAAAGTTCGCTCAAACCGCTCACCGCCCGATCTATTACAATAGGCAAAAATGCACATACCTTTTGTGTGGTGTAACTTTACCAGATGTAACGTTTCTGGGAAAAGAATACGCGAAAAAAAACGCAATCAGAACAAACTGAACAAGCAATTTTTGTACATTAGGGTGATTCAAAAAAAAATTTTTTTTGCAAACAGGCTTAAAAGTTCCATTTTGGTGTAAAAATACGCCAGTTAAAATTTGAGCTCTTAATATTAATAATAAGATAGTCCGCATCGCACTTTTTTATTTGCCATAAGAATAACACGGGATTTTTTTTTGCAGATTTTTATTGCTAGCTAATAGTGTATTATTTGGAAATTTTTTTAACATATTTTTGTGGAAAATTGAACGCTCTATAAAAAAAGGTCTCTTATGATTTTTTGCTAGGTCTACTGGTTCAAAAGTTATTCGAGGCCAAAGTTGAATTCACCGCAAATTTGACCGTTTTTAGTGTATTACAACAAAATTAGATAATGGTTTTATCGAAAAGATGTAGCCAAAATTTTATGTGATTTTCAAAGAGTTGTAACTTGGGGAAAAATGGTCCTAGAGAAAAGAAAAAACAAGGAAATTGAAGCGCCAAGTTTCTAGCTTTTGGATCTTGTGTTTAATTTTTTTTAGCATCGGCAGTTTTCGAAACCGTCGAAAATAACATTTCTTTACAGATAAGCATTTTCAGAAAGTTGGAGTGTGGGCGGCCATGTCGAAAAGAGGGTTAATTGAAATTTTAGAAAATTTTGTAAACGCGTTATGGACGAAGAGATGGACAGCGCAGCGCACACACGGAAAAATCACACGTTTAGCTTGACAAAAATATTGTTAATATACGAGGTGTGTAAATTCAGTGTTGTAGGTAGTACTTAGGAACCCACATAGCGCTGGAGACGGTTCTTCTATTCCTCATAGCAGTGCTGGAACTACTGAAATAGCCTTCAGCTGGTCGCTTACAGCCGTTCGAATGTTTTCTATGGTCCCAAAATGACGTCCCTTCAATCTCGGGAAGATAAAAAAGTCACAAGGACTCAAGTCAGGCGAATGAGGAGGCTGAGGAGGAGCCACAGGAATGTTTTTACCGGTTAAAAACTCATTTACTGAAATGGCTGTGTGACAAGGCGCATTGTCGTGATACAACATCCAGTTGTTCTTGATGTTTGGTCTCACACGCATGACCCTTTTTCGAAGTTTTCCAAGAACCTCTATGTAAAAGCGTTGATTAGTTAAAATTTTCCTAAGAGGAGTTTCCCGCAAGTATGCAATTCTAATAAGAACCGTTCAAAAAAACTAGTCTGCGAAAAGAGAGCAAAAAAAAACGATTTTGATTGTTTTTTTCCTGGTGTCTCAAAGAGCATTCAAGCCTGTCGGCTATGGTTTTCATTGATTCGTTACAAATTAAATTGTTTACTAAATTCATTAAGGTCATTTCGCCTGTTAATAGTTGCCAGTCATTAAAAAACTGCAATTATACAGTGTCATTCGTTTTTTTGTCCGCAGGTAAAACGTTTTTTTATGCCTTTTCTTTAATCTTCGAGAAAAAATCGCCTTCAAACTCATCTCTCGCGACTTTTCGATTTCAATTTCACGAAAGTAATGAGTGATAAAACGGTCATTTCATCACGCGATTCCCGCTAAAACCTCAGCCAATAGTAATTTCAACGAAAACCTAACCTTTACCCAATGTTACTTTTTTCGCAATTATTATTCAATTGTCCCGACCAGTAATTGCTATGCCACGAATTGTCACGTATTTCTAATGTTAAGAAGCTTAAAATAGACTGAATATCATCAACAATTCTAACTATCTTTAAATTTGTATGAAATTTCACACTACTGTGTGTATCAATCCACTTTTAAGTTCGGAATTGTTATAGGTCACCTATTATTTCAGTTTTTATATGTAACTTACTTGTCACATTGCGTAGATTGATTTTATGAAGGATACTATTGCCAAAAAACATGATGCACACAAAACATTTAAAGCAACAGAAACATAATAAATTAAATGCAATGTTCATGAACAAACAAAAGCACCCTAACATTGTAGAAATAAAAAAAAACTATGTTTTATTTACCATCCAAGAAATATCTGTGTAAATATATTTACATAAAATAAGTTAAGACCACAAAGAACCTATGTTATGTAATGTAAAAATCCCACATCCTACTACGTTATGAAAAATGTACGGTTATAATCAGGTTTATAGTGAAATAGTGCAAAAGATACGTGAAGATATGGCGGAAAATTTTGGTTACTTCATCGATGATAAAGTAAATTCTTTGCACTACATCACAATGGCACATGATACGCGTAACGAAACACTCGGTATATACCTACAGTAGACGAAATGCCACAGCGCGGGTACTCTCGACGGAGCGTGATTCTAAACTGATTTTATTGCGATGTACGTATATTATGAATGATATGCTTTTGCAAGCGCACAACACCACCCATTTTGGGCCTCTCGTAAGTCACATGCGGACAGTCTATAGTTCGTTGTGTTGTGCGAGCCGTTATTGAAACTGCTAATTTTAAATTATTAATTACATGGTTTTTATAGGTAGACTATTTCACATATAATGCTTTTAAAAACGCATTAAAAATATAAACTTTAAATGTAACGATTCCATAGTGAATGTGTCTAGGTTAGATTTAGACTTGTAGACAAAACTTAGAAGGCTTAGGATTGTCTAGGGCCACGAAGAAATATAGTGGCTTACTAGTTATCTTACCTAGAAGGCAGTGAGTACTACTTGTTATCTTTAAGTAATTTGCAAAATCGAAAAGGGTGACAGGGATTATACACTTCTTTGAAATCTCGTTGAAGTCCATATAAGTCTCATGGGATGTAAACAATGTCATAGCGTTTTTTTCGGAAACCTTTAGAGGATGAAAAGGAGCATTAATTTTCCGATTCGTTGAAACTGAGGACTTTCAAATTGTGTCCGTGAAGTCTTCACTGAAGATAAACAAATAAATGTTTCACCATTTGAACGTGAATTTAGATTTTTTTGAATTCCTCGAAAAGACTCAACGTACCCCTGAAATCATTCATATCCGTGAAGTTAATAGCAGTTACGTTATTTGCTGCAGTTGTCTACACTGAATTGATTCCGTAATTGTTTTTTTCCTGCTTCAATTTCGCGTATTTCAGACTGCGTGGCAATAAGACATTGACCACCCGTTAAATTGTCCCATAACGATACCGAAGAAACTAAAGTGACTGTAAATAATCGCAATTGTACGGATAAAATTCCCGATAAACATTACAAACCTTAACACTTCTAAATCAGCAAAAAAAAACATGATTGTGGTCGTTCAAGCAAAATGAAAACCCAATAACATGCACTGATAATCGAATTATGCTCCTACCAGGGTGAGACGCGCCCATCCCCCCGTGTCAAGTACTATTGATCCGGGGTTCATTATCTCCGGAATCCGACCGAAAAGGGACAATACAGCGCTCGAGAGCAACTGTAAATAAAGAAAGGCATTAGGCTCTTGTCTCGGCGATTATTCTCGTACCGGTAGCGTGAGCGGCATTGTACGAGGTCGAGACTTCCTAGAAGAGCAGTTTTAGGATGGTGGCCGCACCCCCTACCCTGGGACCATCTCGAGATAAATCGTTTCGCACATTCCACGAAAGTGTTGGGACCCACAGGTTTCAGTCTGTTACGCCTTGTTCTGTGGTGCACGTCGGACGCTTCGCGAGCAAGAGACGACTCTGCTTGACCTGCGGTGATGTGATCAGTGATCAGATGAATTCAGTCAGTGAGTTGGTGCGTACGATAGTTCGGTTTCGGTGTTTGGTTCTCTGTGCTGTTGGACTAGGTAGCGATATCTGTTTTTTTGGTAAGGGTTTTGTCAGGATGTAAGGCTTTAAAAACCATCCTGACCATCCTCTTTTTTTTGAAGGCGATTGACCGATTTTCAAGAAGTTCTCTTTAACCATCAAAATATCGTGAATATCCATGTGCTCGTAAGTTATTCTAAAAACATTAAATATCTTGATTATTTTTCCTCACACTCCCTTCATGAATAACATAATCCTCAACTGGCACTTTTGGTGGTTACTGGTTACTTTTGATAAAGTACTGCAAATCGTTTATTATATTTAAAACTTAACGAGTCCCGCAACTATTCCCTGAGGAACGCCCAGGTCAATACACTTTATTTTCTGTTCATCTTATAATTCGTCACATGTGTGTATAATTAAATCAATGAATAAATCTCACTATATTATGTTGTATCGCGAAACAGCATTGGAATTAGTAAAACATAAATATGTCATCGTTAAAAATAATCGTTGACCTCAGTTAATAATGTACACTTTTTTTAGTTTGAATATTGTTAATGATAAGTTGATAAGCCAATTGTACTACAATTCGTGTATTATACATACTTTGCATAACATTATCCTATAGATAGCAACAACCAAATTACATGAAATTAGATGATTGATTTTTAGAAATTTTGTTTTTTGTTTGTGTGTTCGTTTTCAGTTATTTGTTAGACATTAATTTTACAAAATTAGATCAACACGACGTGAAATAGACACTTCAGCCTCTAGTTCTAGCGTCAGCCGCAGTAGATAGACACTTCATCTCATTATTGAATCATCCTTTTAAAATGCATTGAAGTTGAGATTCTAGTTCAACAATTTTTATGATGATTTCGGTTCAACTTCAGAAATTCTCCATATTCATATATATATTTTTTTCAGAATGGCTTAGTTAGATACGTACTCTGAATATTTCCCTTTAACCCGTTTCGGCCGAAAACGCCACTCCCGGTACATCGCTCTTCAGCGCCTCATAACTAATACTAATTGCGACAGAAAAATTTGTCAGGGACATATTTTAAGAAGTTTAAGAAAATCTGAGGAAAAGCGTCCATGGACGCAAGATATTCATCTTTCTACCATGCTCGATATCGATTTCGATTCTGAAATCTTGATTTATTGAAAAATAATTATTCAAAATCGTAGATTCTCACTCAAAAAGCAAACATAACCTATAAATGCAATTTTCATCAAAAAACAATAGCAGATTCGGAAAGATCATGAAATTTTACGTCGAAATTGACTGGTTTTAATTTTTTTTGAGACCGATTTCTCAAATTTTACGTCAATTGAAAAAACTTTTTTTGTTTTTGTCAATTGAAAAAAATGTTGTCCGCCATATTGGATTCGCCATATTGAATTTTTCAAATCTAACCTTAGATTCGTAATCAGCGACCAAAAGAACCCCCCATATACAAATTTTGGCATAAATAGGTTGATTTTTGGAAATATTGTCCGCCTTCTTGGATCCGCCATATTTGATTTTCCAAATCTGACCTCAGAATCGTAATCAGCGACCCCACAAACCTTTTCATTTAAATTTTCACATGAATCCATGACGAACTGACTTTTACTTACAAAAAACATTACATATCATAGAAATTTCGAGTTTGAGACGCCATCTTGGATTTTAATTTACAATCATGTTAAATCTAAGGAAAAGCGTCCATAGACGCAAGATATTCATCTTTCTACCATGCTCGATATCGATTTCGATTCTGAAATCTTGATTTATTGAAAAATAATTATTCAAAAACGTAGATTTTCATTCAAAAAGCAAACATAACCTATTAAAATGCAATTTTCATCAAAAAACAATAGCAGATTCGGAAAGATCATGAAATTTTACGTCGAAATTGACTGCTTTGAATTTTTTTTAGACCGATTTCTCAAATTTTATGTCAATTGAAAAAACTTGCAAAAGTTCGTCTATTTGGGGCTTAAGGGGTTAATCAAATTTTAACAATGTGTAAACAATTTTTTGAGATTTTACCGAAGAAAATAATAATAACATGATGATTTCGTAGGCAGCAACTTTTCTTTCAACGACGCAAAAACGCTCCATTTATGAGTACATTCACCCAAATATTTTCTAATAACTACACGACGATATATTTTCAAACAGCTGTTTCTGTTTATTAATATTTATTCGAGTTGCATTGTGGAAAATGTCATAAACTTGGTTTATATACGCATGGAGTTAATTAAAGATAGAACACGCAATAAAGAGGATGGCGTGGGCACAGCAGATTAGATTTAAATGCCATTTTGTTCTAGTAGCCCAGTGGCGTGCACAGTTTTTTTGTTGACGCATAAAAATAAAAATAAATTTAAAAAATGGAGGTTTTTCATAGGCCTATATCTTTTTTTATATTCTTCCTTTTCTTCTTTTCTGTTTTTATCTTCTGTTACCAATGTTACCGTCACTCCGTTATTAACGTTGTTGCTGAATACAAATTTACCTGACTTTTTCACAGAGAATGTCACCACAACGACGACAAATAAAACAAATACGAGTGTTTTCATACATATGTGTAGGAATGTTTCTACTAATCTCTAAAAATATCGCGTGACTTCGTTGCATACCTATATTTAAACAAAATTTACAATTCACCATTGAACATTGAAAGGATGTATAAGGAGACTTGATAAGATCTATATATCGTCGTAAAAAGATTATTGATTGGAGTAATGATAAAATAGTTACAAAAAAATGTTATAAACATCGTTCCTAAAATAGCACACTGAATTGATATTATCAGCTCCGGTGAGTTTTCCTTCATAGTTTTTTGTTAATGAAATTGGATGGGGCTTGGAAATGTCGATGAATTTTGCCTACAAAGGATAGATGACACAGGCCCACAAAAAAAAGTGTCTCATTCTGGGATGTAGACTAACTTTTTCTTATGTATTTTGTGCCGCTGAATCCGAATTCATCATAAAAAATAGGGGTTCCGCAGCTAATTTTGAAGATAACCTCAAAAAACTGTCGAAAACGACGTGTTTCGGTGGTAAAAGTTTGAGAAGAACAACAAAAATATTTGCTTCACATCAAAAATACTTTGTTTCTACGTATTTTGGCCTGCTGAATCCGTATTTGCTATGAAAAAAGAGGTTTGACCAACTGATTTTGAAGATACTAAGTAACAGAAATTAATGTACACGAGATAACACTACAAAGACGTGAATGCTTGAGATTTTTTCCATTTGAAGATTCAAACCTTTTTTCAGACACTGAATTTTTGTTTACATTGACTTTCTTATCACCAAATTGAACTCAACGTAATATCTATTCGAATATTCCCAGATTTACACTCTCAGAGATACAACAATCTTCAGATTTGTCTTCAGCTTGCTATTGTTTCAAGTTATTTTCGTAGTCTGAATTCCAGAAAGTCAAATGCAAATATGTTCATGTGATTACTAAAGAGTTTCCACTTAGTCTTGATTTTAGACTGATCAAATCCACGTTATTCAAGATTTTACCGTTAAAAACGCATTTTTTACATATTCTTGAGGATGATCTTTGAAATTCACTTGTTAAACCAAATTTTTCATAACACATTCGGGTGTAAGAAATTAAGATACATAGGAATACGGTATTTTTTATGTGACGCGAATCATATTCCCATTTCTTTCAAGCTTTTATTACAAAAAACGTCGTTTTCAGCAGTTTTTTGAGGTTATCTCCAAAATCCGTTGATCAAACCTCTTTTGTCATAGAAAATTCGGATTCAGCAGTCCAAAATACGTAGAAACAAAGTATTTTTGTGAAGCAAATTTTTTTTTGTTCTTCTCGTCGTTTCGACAGTTTTTTGAAGTTATCTTCAAAATTAGCTGCGGAACCACTATTTTCCGCATTTGTGGGCCTGCGTAATTTTTCATGGGATTTCTGTATTTTCCTATAAAATGTCAATTTATAACATCAGCTGCGTTATTATTATTCCTTGGAGTTTATTGCATAGAGAAAATAGAAATCTGATAGAGCAATGATTGGAGGATAGACCAAACATGAGAACACTCTTCACGCTTTTGATTCTGCTACTGAAAACCGTAAACATCCTTACTTATTGTTTACTTCAATACAACTTCCTCGTACTAAATAAATCCTACTAAATCCAAGCTTGTTGAACAAAGTCTGGATAAATAATTTTTCACACGATTTCTATATGTTCCTATGAAGTCTTTGGTACTGTAACTGCCGAAAGTTTACATTTTTTGGGCGACCCTACATTCTTTGATATTTATGTCTCAGAATCAAAAGTAGTACTTAACATAAACCTACTAAATCTAAACGTAATGGCGTGCTGAACATTACGCACTGTTTAACAGAAATACAACCTCGTACATTATGTAGTAAATAAAACACCTGCACAAATGAATGTGTAGTATTATCCACAGTTATTACGAAATGCATTTTAATAATTCATTGCGCCGGCTATATAATTAGCCCTAGTTACACAATGAAATCGCTTGTACGTAGCAATTACCATATGGATATAATCTGTCGTAACAGTTTTCTAAAAATAAGCAATTCTCGTTCTATTATTATTGCTATTATAGATACACTTCGTCGCTATCAGATATTACTCGCTGATTTTCCTCCGTTTATAATTAACTCGGTTGCCATTTTGCAAACGGAAATTGTATTAGATATCTATTCCATTCGTTTGTGCTGTACTGATACCTACTTGATAATTGTAAAGGAACTGTTACAATTTTTACTGTTTTACTCATTTTTTTCTCTCCAACCAAGAGTACCTACTATATACAGTGACTCACAAAATTATTTGTTCCGTACAGTGGCTCACAAAAGTTTTAGTGAAAGTTTTAGAGATTATTATAAATAAGTTTTTCGGTTCCCATTTTTGTGTGGCTTTGTTTAATGCTGAAGCTGTTTGACGACTCGACGTATGTGGATTTTCTTCAAGCATAAGCATTACATCCAGTTTATTGGGAGGAGTTTTCTTTAGCTGCCGTACATGTCCACGTTCCAGAAACTGCTTCTCTATTTTACTTACGGTATCTTGAGATGTCGGCGGCAACTACGGATATTTTCTTTGAAACGGGCGAACAACTTCGGCCTGCGTTCGTGTTCTGTTTCCGTAACCAATCATCTGCAGAATCGTTATCTTTTGCATTTCTGTTAGGTAAACCATCTCTCTGAATTGCAACACGAAAACTAAAGCAACAAGTTTAAAACTGATAACTGTTAACTACTGTTACAATGACAAGCAGGTTTCTAGGTAATTTCTCTAAAGCTGATAATGGCCAACTTCTTAAATTTCGGGTTTGTTTTTTTGCTGCTTGCTCGTTTTTGTCGTTCGATTGTCAAGCAAAAAATTGTACGTATTTATTAGTAAGTTTTCATCTTATAGTAGGGAATGTCGGCAATTACAGACATTTATTTTTTGTTATTATTAACATTTCAGAACCTAAAAGTGTGTTCAGACGTTTTGTGTGGCGAACGAAAAATATAAACCGCAAAAAGAAGAATTTAAAGCCAACTCTCAAACACAGTGGCGGTTCGTTGACTTGGGCTTGTATGACAAGGGGTAGTGTTGGAAACCTATTTTCATTGATGGGCAAGATTGAACATTTAACCATTCTACATAAATTTCTCATCAAACACCACAAAACTAGAGCTACAAGGAAGGCATTTTTCCAACCTGACACAAAATCCGGATCATCGAGCCAGTTATTGAACAATGGGTGTTGTGTGATGATTCACAGCAGCTCCATATGCTACCTCAGAGTACCCGCGTTAACCTAATTGAACTTTCTGTGGTCTGAAATGGAATCAGGGACACCCAAATTTTATATTTCAAGTACGCACGTGGTAAAGGAAAATATCTTGGCGATTTAGAATGAACATCCCTGTCATTATAGGAGGGTACGAATAATTTTGTGACCTAATTCATGTTTCATTGCTGAAGCCTTTAAGTTTAACCTCAAAAATCTTATAATTAGGATTTTTACGTCAATTTTAATCTTTGGAAGGGTACGAATAATTTTTTGAGTCACTACTATACATAGGTCAAACCTCCTAACAATTATTGCAAACGTTTCTGTCCGTAGTACCAAATTATGAATTTCGACATCATCCTACAATAAAAGTGTTTCCATTATTAACTTATACCAATCATCTTAATCTTCTGTGATGGTTTCAATCAGGGGTCTAAACTAAATCCTTGTTTTTCTATTGTACATGAATTGCCAACGCCAATTGATAAAAGTAAATTGTGAAATATTGATCCTCTAATCCTCATTTATGTACCTGTATTAAAGCAAATCGCTGGCGTCGAGTGTAACTGATTGGGACTTCAGACATCGGGTGATCGATTAGATATCTATTTAGATGAATAGAGACGGAATTTTCATTATTTTTGGAGGATTCGAAATCGATTTTGAAAACCGGAAAACATATATTTATATCACCTTCATAAAAGAAATTAATTGATTTGTAGAACTGATACGGTTAGAACACTTCATCGTGGTGTAATAAATAAAACTCCTTATCTTAAACTTAGATCAGCAGGTCTTTGAAACCGTGTTGTCTTCAGTCTATATTGTAGTTTTGTACGAGGTGTGTAAATTAAGTAATGAGACTGGCAACGTAGCGCCCGATCTAGCAACACAGCGGACTTGGATGGGCGGTAGGTTAACATGTAATGCACTTTCAGTACAAGTTTGAACTGGTTAGAGTCATTTGTTTGTTCTTTGTGACTGTTTTCGTAAACTGTTTTTTTTCTCGGTGCTCGGATCGTCAATTGACGACAAGAATGATCGGGGAAGAGCTAAATTTGAATCACACCACTGTTCATCAGATTTTGACTAAAAAATTGGGGATGAGAAAAATCCAAAAGGTTCCAAAAAACCTTTTGCAGGAATAAAACGACATCAGGAGAGAAAGGTGTCTTGACTTTTTGGAATCGATTGAAAATGATCCCCATTTTTTGGAACGTGTCATTACTGGTGATTATTTCGGTGTTTGAGTACGACCCGGAAACCAAGCGTCAAAGCATGGAATGGCACACTTCAAGCTCTCCAAGACCCAAAAAAGCAAGAATGAGCCAGTTGAAGATCAAAAGCATGCTAATTTACTTTTTTGATAGCCAGGGAATTGTCCCCAAACAATTTGTGCCTCCAGGCCAAACAGTAAATCAACACTTTTACAGAGAGGTTCTTGAAAAACTTCGAAAAAGGGTAATGCGTGTTAGACCAAACATAAAAAACAACTGGATGTTGCATCACAACAATGCGCCTTGTCACACAGCCATTTCAGTAAACGAGTTTTTAGCCAGTAAAAACATTCCTGTGGCTTCTCAGCCTCCTTATTCGACTGACTTGAGTCTTTGTGAATTTTTTCTCTTCCCGATATAGAAAAATAATCTCAAGGGACGTCATTTTGGGACCATAGAAAATATTCAAACGGGTGTAACCGACCAGCTGAAGGCTATTCAAGTATTTGAGTTCCAGCACTGCTATGAGGAATGGAAGAACCGTCTCCAGCGCTGTGTGGCTTCTCAAGGAAGTTATTTTGAAGGAGACAATACTGAATTGTAATTCGATTAAAAAACAATTAAAAAAACAGCCTCATTACTTAATTTACACACCTCGTATATTTATAATTTTGCATTTTTCGTTGTTGGCGTGAAAGCATATGGCTGCAAATTTATTTAATTACAAAACTTGGGTTGATTTAAATTTTCAATAAGAAAAATTGAAAAGTATATAAATTTAATATTTAAAAATAGATATTATGATTATATGTATGTATATTTTTGAGCAAAAAAAGATGGGTTTTAGTTAAAACTATATTCAGATATTACCTCGTAGAAATTATGATATATTTAGCTATTATAGTCTTCGTTACCTATAGTACTTTTTCGATACTTTCCAAAATAAAATGTACTAGTACGCCGTTTTCTTTGAATGCTTGTCATATGTAAATCTTTCATTACAATCGTCAAGGAGATCTCTTTTATAAATTAGTTAAAGGTGATTTATTACTAAACAATGTTTTCTTTCATTCCATACTACCTCTACTAAGTATAATTATCGTCAAGTTTCGTTGCAAAAAATTGGCCATGTGGTTCATGTACTCAGTTGGTAAGTGTAGAACATTCACTTAACGACGATGTCAGTTTTGGAAACCCTCGGCGAAGGTTTATATCCATTTTTATCTGTACATTACCACTAATTACATCACCAGAGCAGATGTTCCCACTCGAATTTCATAACTAAAATAAACCGTTGACAAAATATAAACGACGTTAAAGTGGTATAATTGGTTTGTCGTAAAATTCGCAGCACAGGGCCTGATTGAAATAGGTATTACCACAGCATATATGTAAGAATATGCTGTGGCATTACTTGTGAAGACGGTAGCATGTACGTTATTTTACATACAGGGTGTCCCAATATTCCGTGTACAACGAGCTACCACATGCTCCTGACGTCAGAATAAGTCGATTTAACAAAACTTACCTATACAGTTTGTGTAAAGGCAACATCGGCCAGTTTTGAAAAAGGACAAACAAAGTGAGACGACAGATACCGCATACGCATCGACGGTAGTGGGAAAATAAGACCGGTCCACTCACCACCTGCCGCTAGACAGAGCGAGAAGTGTAGTTGAAGTAAACAGTATTCTTGTTAAAAATGTTATTAAAATGGTTTATTCACGCGAAGAAATACATATGTATATCAGAATGTCGTATAGCATGGCATCATAACGGCAATTCTGAACGTAAATTAAAAGATTCATTTGCTAACATGTGTTCCCAAATAGGCCAACACTTTCTAAAAACACTAGGTATCCAAAATATTACGCATAATCTTATTAGTACAGCATTTTGGCTCGGCGCGGCGGGCGATTAGCCGTGCTGTGTGGAAGAAGGGTTCAGGTTCAGACGTGTTGACTCGTACTGATTAGGTAGGTGGTGAAGGGCCGGTCTTATTTTCCCACTACCCTCGATGCGTAATGATGGTTGAGTCTTACATGTCGTTTCACAGGTATTTATCCTTTTTTATAACCGGCCGATGTTGGCTTAACACACACTGTATACCAAGTTTAGCCGAAATCAATTAAATCGTATTAGAATCAACAATGATATAATAAAACATGAATTCAGCGAAAACGGTAAGGAATACAAAAATTTTACAAGATAGAAAATTGCTTATCTTTATAATAAAGATTTAGATGAAGCGGTATCACCCCCCACCAAAAAAAATACGAGCAGGTTATTTTAAGGGTAGGGGTAGTTTTCGCATCCTGTTAATGGAATAACTTCCATTCAAATCTCAAAATGTGCCATCTGTCGGAACATACTAGCACACCAAATTTTATTAAGTTCATACAGGGCGTTACTAAGTTGTTGGCAAAAAACTAAAATTTTATGTCAACTTTGACGGCCTCTAGCGGCTAAACGAGACAACTTGGTATATAGGTAAGTTTAGTTAAATCGACTTATTTTGACGTCAGGAGCATGTGGTAGCTCGTTGTACACGGAATATTGGGACACCCGGTATTTATATATTAAAAAAATACATTATTTTACAATATTTTAGTTATCAACTATTTCCTCCTTATACTCGTATGTTACTTTTATCTATATCAGTAATTATAAGGGGCTATGATCCCCAAAATTCTTCAAACACTGACAACAAAAGCCTATTTTAATTACATTTTAAGATCTTTGTCCTTTACATTTCTTATCTTTATTTGGTCCCACGTCTGTTACACCCAAAAATAATTCCCATAATGTTATTGCCGTTTTTCAATAATTCCACATGTCGATAACAGTAGTTACTATAATCTGTTATAACTTCGAAATTATCTATTTATTTACAGGATATTGTTCAACAAACTATTCATTAAATATGTACATATACCCTAACAAGTTTCAATAAGAATTTCTTAATGCTAGAAAAAATTGAATTACTACGTAATATCGCCTGACCCTTATCTACCCATCAACGCGATAGTGTTGTGTGTACAAGTCAGGAAATTAATAAAAGAAATATATACAGCGATAAGGGAAATGATTGAATATATTTTTCCAGATGGACGTTATCTAAATGTTAATGCTATCTAAAATCTAAATGTGCGCAACACCGTTTAAAAATAGACAAAAAATATTTATTTCCCCAAGTCGGTTCCTATTACTTTTCAGACAGTTTGTCCATATTTGTGATAGATAAATATGGAAAAGTAATAATTACTGTATTTCGCATAGCGGTGCTAGGTTCAAGGTTTGCCCACGTTTTTTCCACATCTGGCATAGACGCGGCGGAAAAAAATATCGAAATAGTCAGCTGTCATAGTGTTACGAAATACGTACTTATATGGAGGTGTGCTTATACAGTATGGTGTATGTACAGGGTGTCCCAAAAAATTAACAAGTTCAATATGTGACCGTTTGTTTTTAGACAATTGAGACCGTAATTCAAACATATTCTTGAGTGAATCCAAACTTCATTATCCATTACTTCATTAAATTTACACCGCCAAAAAGTGGAAATACCTGTACCACAAAATACTATAAGTGTTTTGTGTCACTGAATCGATCCGCAGTCGGTTTAAACTCACGTCACAGTTTATCACTAACTTAAAAGTATGGTCCAAAATCGTTAATTTTGCCATTTATAAAGTTGAACCAAGAATTATGGTATATACAACAGAAACCTAGAGACAACTCTTATCTTACCCTTAAACTCAATAACCCAATAGCCCAAAAGTTTTGTAGTATGTATGAAAATAGAAACAACATCGAGAGTTCGTGAGCAGACTCTATATCATATCCAATGACTCTATAGCTCTGAGAGTTAGAATCCTCATTACGTATAAAATGTGGCGCGAGCTCCATCATTTTGTAACCAAATGTTCTCCTTTGGATAATTAGGTCTGTTCGGATTTGGAAAGAGAAGTGTAAGTGTTGATACAATCTCGTTAAGTCGACCTCAAGAAATTTAAGTAGCCATCACCATTTATATTTCCTGTTATGAAAAATGGTCCTATAATGTTGTTTACAAAAATACCAGCCCACATGTTTACTTTTTGAGGATGCTGCATATGGACTTTCTCCATCCAATGAGGGTTTTCAGTTGACCAGTAACGCCAATTGTACCATTGACACAAAACGTTGCTTCATCAGAAAAGACTATTTGATTCACAAATTCAGATTGTCATTTGATTGAATTCAGTTAATAATTCGCAAAAATGTACTCTGCGATCTGGATCATCTTCATTCAACTCATGACCAATATGCATATTGGTCATGGTTTTGAGGGGTTTCAGTTTTGCAGATTTTAGAATATTGTGGACAGATTTTCGGGAGATCTCATGATTTGTCCTAATTTCGACACTCAGTCTTCATCGGTTATTGTTCTTGGATATCCACTTCTTGGTAAATCTTTTACTTGACGAACGTTTAGTATTTCTGAATTGTCCGACACACAGTATTTTTACTCATTTGACGATCCAGAAAAACAGTATTAAACAACGTTCGAACTTCTTCAAACTAACGTTGACCTTAGCCATTTTAAAATTGCGAAATTAAGAAACGAAACTAAAAAGATATTGACACCAATAATTTGCAGTGACAGATCACGGTAAAATCTTTGTTTCTTCAAAGATATCTTGATTTTTCGTTATCGGTAGTTTCAAAGTGTTTTTTGTGCTGCATTCTTGTCAAAAAAAATGAACATTATATTTATGAGGGTAGTTTTGTATTCTACATACGAAAATGTAAAAATCTACTATGTATGGTGGTGTAGTTTACTGTAATTCCCACTCTTTCTGTGCCTGTGTTACTACTACCTCTCGATCTGTAGCAAAATACTCGAACGGCGGCACTCCGATGGTTTCTTTTGACGCGCCCTGTATGCATATAAAGGCGCTGACGCTGTTCGAAAATTGGGGCGCTAACAGGCAGTGCGTTTAATGGTCGCCCTGGCCGTGTTTACGAAATTTTTACCATTTCTTTATGGTAATGCACCAACTCATGCCGCCTACGCGCTCTGTCGACACCGCGTGTGTTATGTAAATAGCGTTTGTGATTATTTCTTTCTCATTTCTGCCAGTTGTGGGAGGAATTGTTAATTTTTTATGAAAACGGGGCGCGGCAGAGTGAGAGCCCAATTCGCTGAGAAGCTACGGTTACGAAAGGCGATGCGTAACAGGCCTACATACGTTGCAGACCTGACTGATGTAGAGCGTTCGAAATGTGCGTGTAAATGTTGCGTTCCGATGAGTGCCAAAGTATGTACTTGTACTTGATTGACGTTTACTGTGTCAGAAAATGATCAGAAACCGCCTGAAATACAGTGTTTCCCAAATAGTAGGCACTATATATGGAGACTTATTTTTTTTTGGCTTAGGGTTGAAAAACGGTTGGTTAAAAAAACGTTAGGTTACTTTTTTCAATGTCGTTGGATTCATATTAGAGATAAATCATAAGGATATCTCTCTGACCAACTGAGCCTGAAAAGTTTTAGAAATTGTTTCCTAGACATGAAAAATTTCTAAAATAAAACCGAAAACATAAAAATTCAAAACTCTACCATTCTTACTGTGACAGATACCCAGATGGCTTGGACTTTCGTATGTCCGTTGTTTTTTTAACAATCCTAAAACATTTTTTGACCTAAATCTTCTTATCTTATATATAAAAATCTTGTGTCACGGTGTTTGTGGTCGCACTCCTCCGAAACGGCTCGACCGATTTTTATGGCATTTTTTATGTATATTTGGTAGGTATGAGAATATGTCGTAGAGTATATGTCATACCGCTAGGTGATTAGGGTTTAATTAAGTTTCATATCTGAAGAGTTGATATAATAGGTGTGTAAATTAAGTAATGAGACTGATTTTTTTTAATTTTTTTTATTCGAATAGAATTACAATTCAGCAAAAAATTTTCAATTTTTTTTGGCAAAAATTTTTTTGTATTTTTGTTTTGATTTGGCATCAAAAAAATACCTATAAACCCAAATTTTCAATATGGCAGAACAACATTTGACGGATCAGCTAATATAAAGATAAGAAAATGTCCAGATGCTGTGTACTTTTTGGACAACATCATAATTATCAACAATGATAGTTATATAACAAATCAAACTATTCTGAGACATTCCCTGTATGCTCTTTATCAATACTTCAGGTTAAATCATAATTTAATCGAGAATCGTAACAATGGCATTTTTTTCGCGGCAGATTAGGATACGCTGAACAAATAACAATGGCACTTGACAGCTGCTTACGAGGAAAACCGCAGGACGTTGCCTTCTCAGAATCCGATTCGTAAATTCTGAAAACCAGCTAATGTTGTCTCTCCTATCAATTCCCGCAATTTATGAGAGGAACGGTGTTAGTCATAATCGTAACCAAGTCGTAGATCGTCTGCCAACAGTAACAGTTGTTGCAGTCAAGTCTGTATGGAGAATACTGGTTACGTAATGACTATATAAAGAACTGTGGGTTGATGCTCGGAACAGAGGCGTAATCAGAAATAACCTTAGTACTATACAGAATAATATAACTTAAAAAAAACTCTTCCAACTTTTCGTATATCAAAAGAAAAAGTCATACGTGTGTCTATTTTACGAAAATATTTTAGAAAAACATTTTGGTCCCTCCAGTTCCAATTCCAAACAAAACAGAAAATATATAAACCATGTTCAATAAACTCGAGAGTCTCATATCTGAAGAGTTGATATAATAGGTGTGTAAATTAAGTAATGAGACTGGTTTTTTTAATTTTTTTATTCCAATAGAATTACAATTCAGTATTTTGTCTCCATAATAACTTCCTTGGGAAGCCACACAGCGTTGGAGGCGGTTCTTCCATTCCTAATAGCAGTGCTGGAACTCATATGCTGGAATAACCTTCAGCTGGTCGGTTACAGCCGTTTGAATGTTTTCTATGGTCCCAAAATGACGTCCCTTGAGGTGATTTTTCAATCTCGGGAAGAGAAAAAAGTCACAAGGACTCAAGTCAAGCGAATAAGGAGGCTGAGGAGCCACAGGAATGTTTTTACTGGCTAAAAACTCGCTTACTGAAGTGGCTGTGTGACAAGGCGCATTGTCGTGATGTAATATCCAGTTATTCTTGATGTTTGATCTCACACGTATGACCCTTTTTCAAGAACCTCTCTGTAAAAGTGTTGATTTACTATTTTTCTTGGTAGCACAAACTGTTGGTGGACAATTCCCTGGCTATCAAAAAAGCAAATCAGCATGCATTTTATCCTCGACTTACTCATTCTTGCTTTTTTGGGTCTTGGACAGCGTCAAAGGTGCCATTCCATGCGCTTGGTTTCCGGGTCGTACTCAAACACTCAGTCTCATCACCAGTAATGACACGTTCCATAAAATGGAGGTAATTTTCAATCGATTCCAAAAAGTCAAGACACCTTTCACTCCTGGTGACCTTCTGTTCCTGCGAAGGGTTCTTTGGAACCATTTTTGCGCAGATTTTTCTCCTCCCCAATTCGTTAGTAAAAATCTGATGAACAGTGGTGTGATTAAAATTTAACTCTTCCCCGATCTTGTCGTCAACCGATGATCTGAACGCACAAAATCCCGTATTCTATCGACATTTTCATCGGTTCTTGAAGATGAAGGCCTTCCGCGTGGTTCATCTTCAATCGACTCAGAAGGAAGACCCTTCTGAGAATGCCTTAAACCACCGAAAAACTAGGGCTCTTGAAAAAACACTGTCTCCGTAGGCGTATTGAAGTTTTGCAAAAGTATTCGTTCCGCTGTGGCCAAGTCTGAAGCAAAACCTGATAGCACACCGTTGCTCAATTCAAATGTCACTCATTTTTAAAACGCACTAGAAAAAATCGGTTTACGAGAACAGTCACAAAGAACAAACAAATGACTGTAGCAAACTTGTACTGAAGGTGCATTGGTGCATTGAAAATGGTTGACACCGACTCGAAAAACGAAGAAACATTTGCTCCTTCTGCTGTTAGCGTTCGTTCAAAATGTGTGATACGGTCCTGGCCTAGACGACCACAGGTCAGAGCAGGCTGGAGCCGGAGGAATACCAGTTCGAGACGAGACCGAGTAATGCATATTATAGTCGATGTGTTGTGTAGTTAGTTGGCTCCTTCGTTCCATTGAGGAAGGTTACGCTGTGCAACCTTCGCCTTGTACTCGACTTCACTTCGATATCGTTCGTTTGAGTATTGATTCGACCTTGATGTTCCTGTTTCTCCTACACAACGAACGGTGACAGCAACTGAAAAACAATTTGGTCACAATTAATATTTTTGACATACATTCCTTTTGGTATAAAGCATTTGAATAAGTAGCCAATAATTTGGTTTTAAAGCTTCAATTCGTTGCGAAAATATGAAAATTTCTTCATTCAAAAAAATACTTCATTAAAAATGTTTATCACGTCGCTAGACTAAAGCTCCTCCCACATTATATTGACTCGTACTCGAATGACCACCGTGAGCGTGGTGAGCCGGAAAACACATGTTGTAACGAGAAGTGAAATAATGTTTACATATGTATAGATCAAAACCTTGTCGAATGAAACAATGTAGTAATTGTTCAAACAATGGAGTAGTTTGCGTGATACAGTCGAACGATTTCGGTTTGTAAATAAATTAAGCTGTTTGTCGTTCCGTGGTAGACTTTATAAAAATATATTTGTCACGTTTTAAACCGTGAGGCGGCATAGCGAAGAGATTTGTGGACTGCGAGAATATTTGATCAAGGTCGTCGTTTTTGTGGCGGTAAAAATGACTGCATTTGGGAAATGCCTGTCGAGTGTGTCATTATTTAAAGGTTCAGATTTTGTCCTTGCTATTGTGGGATCTTCAGTGCTTAATAAAAATAAAATATGTGTATGCCTAAATAATATGTGAGCAGCGAACTCAAATATACTTGTAAATATGTTTATCTGTATGTAAATCAAGAGGAGTTAGTACCAGAATGACCTCCATGGCCACGTAAGGTGTGGTGTTCATCGCACCAGTAACGGCCAGGCATGTTAATCTTTATACATATGTATGTATATTGGCCACCCCGACGAAGTTGTAGAACTAGAAGGAGCTTTACATCAGATACTTGAATACGATGTATTAGCATCCTCCTCCTTCTAGTCTTATTATTTCGTTAGTCCAGCCTTTGTACGTTGTAGTTTTCTGTTTCTCTTTTGGTCAGTCAGCCACAATCCTCCTTGTTGGCCCATATGGCTAATTGATGTTCTTGGATTGTCCGTTATCACTTGCCTAACCAGTTCAACGTTTTCTTCTGTCCTTACTCACTTCCTCAGGTCTGCCACTTCATTTTTACTACCAAAGTTTTACTGACTACAGCTTTATTGACTACAGCTAAAATTGAATGAATAACTGCGTCTGGAAAAACTTCCTTGAAGTCCTCATACATACATATACAGGCAGCTCTCAGCGAATATCTCGTTTCTATTGATTCTACTGCCATTTCTAAAATAAATTACAAATGAAACACGCCTCTATCCTTCATTAAAAATGAATTCCATTATTTATTTTACAGTTGTGATAGCCACTTTGTCAAAAGTTTGACAACAATAAAGTTTTGATGACGTTTTTGCTATTCAATAACTCTATAAAAATATTCGGGAAAAGTTAATTTAGGGTCTTTCATCACTACTGAAGCAGTATAAAATCTCCTTTGACCAATTCGGCTAGTAATTGCTAAAGTAATCACCTATTCACGTGATATACAGGTATAAACATGTCAACGAAGCAACAAATGCAGTTAACGCCTAGCATTTTTATTCGATGGAAACAGGTAATACCAGCGTACGTTTAAATATTGATTCCCCGTCGGCTATTCTTAGATTTCGCCGTTCGGGCTAGCGTATCAGTTGCAGAAACTGGTTGCAAGTGATATGGAATAAAATGAAAATAGTCGTATTGAATTATAAATCGTGAATCATGCGCTAGACGTGACTTACCGCATACTCTGAACCACTATTCACGCATGCTTGATTGCTACGCCTACGAAACAGTAAAGTGGTTTTTCTCTTTTATTACAAACCTTTTGTAGTCGATGAATCGACATGTAAGTTGTTAGATATTAATTTAAAAGGTCAAAGGCAGAAGGTTTACCTTTTTAAATTACCTTCCGACTGTGAGATTACCTCAGCTGTTGGATAGGGAAGAGGGATTATGGTAAAGAAGATGAATACATGAATACATAAGAGATACAAAAGGATAGAAAAATATTAAAGAGCTAGTGACAGTTTTGGGTCAAACCTGTAAAATTTTGAGTGAGATTATTTTACGCATGGGATAGGGAAGTGTGAAAAGATAATTAGTATGAAATTGGAAGAGATATACAAAGGAATAAGTCAGTGGGGGTTCGTATAATTTTGAAATGGGTATTTGGGACTGGAAAGTGCAAAAAAAAATACATACATAGTAGGAAAGATGATAATTCTAAAATGTAAAAATAATACGAATACTTCTGTCATTTATATATACATATATTATGTGACCAGGGCAGTGCAGGCGACTGTGCTAAATTTGCGTACTTTTAAATACAGCGTTGTCTGTCGCACTAGAGGTTAAAAATAATATAAAAAACATGTTGATGACACGTTATGAGAATAGAGCTTATCATTCAAAAAATTATAATTTTAACATATGCATTTAAATTTTTGTGCTATATACATGTTAGCGTTATTTTATGTAACCAAAATTAATAATTTTGGCTGAGTTTCATCTTTATCATTTTGATTATTTAAGCCTTATACATACGTATGTACACAGACTGCGTCTCTTGTTGTTAATATATAGTCAAATAGTGAGTACAGTTAGCGATATTCTTATTGGAGAGTGGCCTCTGTGACGTAATGTGACGTAATATTGGCCACGCCTACTTTCTAGAATTCTCATGACAACTGGTTCATTCTCTTTTAGAATTCGTTAAGATCAAGGGAATCTATCGATATATGTATGCTTTATGGTTAAACGTATGACTAAAAAACGGTCGTAATTCAAACCAGTTAGTGCACTAATTTGGTGACAGATTTGAAGAGCTTAATTCCGCATAACGACACGAATGCCAGTAATTTTTCAATTCCACGCCGGGTGCAGTCGTGCGCGGAATTTAAAATTGTCACGATTAGGTGGAGCGGACAATAAAAAATGATCGTGTGGTGTCATATATTAGGTAACAGGGATTCGGTATTTCTAATTAATAACAGTGGTCAACGAATAATATTAGGTTGAGTCAATCCATGAATCACCGGTCATCGTCTCGTCGGCCTGACTTTTCAACATTAAACAGAGAAGTACCGACAGTGGTCAGAATACTGTGACGATTCTGTGTATTTTGATGCAGAAGACTTCGTTTATTGGAAAAAAATAGCGTGGTAAACGTTGGGCATGACATGTAGTATGAGGTAGCGGAGTGTGGCATTGTGGGTCGTGTACTGAATCATTGTCAGTAGGTTTGAATCCATATGAAGAACAGAGATTCTAATAGGATATGGGGAAGTATATACGAGGTATGTAAATTAAGTAATTAGACTGGTTTTTTAAAATTTTGTTATTCTAATAGAATTACAATTCAGTATTGTCTCCTTCTTGGGAAATAACTTTCTTGGGAAGCCACAAAGCGCTGGAGACGGTTCTTCCATTCCTCATAGCAGTGCTGGAACTCATATACTGGAATAGCCTTCAGCTGATCGGTTACAGCTGTTTGAATGTTTTCTACGGTCCAAAAATGACGTCCCTTAAGGTGATTTTTCAAGCTCGGGAAGAGAAAGAAGTCACAGACTCAAATCATACGAATGAAGAGGCTGAGGAGCCACAGGAATATATTTACTGGATAAAAACGCGTTTACTGAAGTGGCTTTGTGACAAGGCGCATTGTCGTGATGGAAGAGCTGAAGCTGGTGAATAAAGAAGCTGAAGATAGGGGTTGGAAAAAACCCAAACTGGTATCACCCCACTAACCACTTTGAAGGATCCTGCTCCCAAAGCACTACTTGTATTTTTGTCATATAAGTGCAAGACCAATAATTGTGGTAGAGCCTGCGGATGCAGAAAAGCAGGATTAAAATGCTCCATGATTTGCGGTGTCTGCAACGGAAAGACCTGCGAAAATGTTACTCAACTGACGGTGGACGAATCTGATGAAGATGACTTGGACTTGCCGCTCGATATTTGTTTGTCAACTGAAGAAGGATAATTCCACGAATTAAAAGAAACCGATATTTGATCCCGAAATAGGGATAAACATATTCACCGTTGAAAGCATTAACGAACCAGGTCCGTCGGGTCTTTGCAGATAGAAAACGTAATTTTATTTACTAAGTAGGTTAGGCCTACAGGGGAAACCACGTTAAAAAAAACCGCCGTGTACTTTACCCCATTGGTGGTGTGGAAACAAGTTTACTTTCATTCATTTCATTCATTTCAAACATTTTTAATAGTTAAAATTAATTGATCATAGATTAATAACATGAGTTAAATAATGAATTAATTAATTAATTAATTAATTGGATAAAATATACGCCACTGTTTCATGACAAAATTGTATAAAGCCTTGAAAAAAAGTTTTGTGGAACCCTACTACACATTTGATTTCGGAAAATCGCCTCTATATGTTACACTTTACGACGACTTTTCTGCCTAAACGGTTAATTTTAGCGAAAATATGCCATTCATATTTTTGTATGAAATTTCCTCTTCTTTAATTTTGTTCTCTACACATTTTTTCGAAAAACGCATAGTTTTGGAAAGAATTGCGAAAAACCGTTTTTGGCGGCCATCTTGGCTAGATGGCGGCTCCGGCGGTAAGTCTCGAATTGTGCATTTTATGAATGTTAGATATGGACTCCGAAACCTTCGAACCTGCAAAGTTTAAAAACTTCCCGAGTTATTTCCAGGTAAAAATCCACAATGACTGGTCTAAGGATTTTCACGCAGAACAATGTAATTTATTTGAAAGCGAGGACCCCGTAAAATCCGACTCGTTACGCCCGTGCTGACAGAGGAACTTAAAACTCGGCCGGTGCCAGTTCGCGGAAGACAAAACGCCGGGAGATCATATTCCAAGCGTTGCCGAGAGACAAGCCAATTCTAGGAATTAAATGGAGCACTGTGGCCGGCGGACGGCTGATACGTTCGCTTATCTCCGTCTCTTTCGGTAGTAGCGCGAGTAGTATTTGTGACACTGAAAGCGTACTCCACACTACAGTGCAGCCGCGGGGGGAGGGGGGGCAGTAAATTATATCGCTTCGTGAAAAGATGGCCGTATCGGGACCTGCGGCGGCAAAGACACCGCGCGCCGATGTTGCCGGATCGAGGACGAAATTCCACTTGACACCGAAACGCTTGCACTTTTCGCCAACCGTGTTGGCATCATCAGGAGAGGAGTAAAACTGGTGAATTTATTTCCTAAAGCCGAGGTTCCAATGTTCCTACAGTATCGAGGACGAACGTAAGGCTCTGCGCGAAAAAAAAAACACATCTAGCAACTAACAGTGAAATTTCGATTTCACGTCCCGGACCGGCCTCATCACTTCGATAAGTTCACAGTTCAGTCGGTTTGGGATTGGTTTGAAGGGTCGACTGGCCCAGAAAAGATTGTAAATAAACATAAGATAAATAAATAATGCATTGTTGGATAAAAATAGGTGAGCATTAGTAGTTTCGATTGTGTTGAAGTGTTGAAGAGATTTATATTAAAAAAACACGAATGTTAAAAAATACAAAAAAATTTAAAAGTGAAAATAAATGAAGACAAGAAAAATGTAGATCTATCAATTTGACGTTATGAAAAATATTACAAGGTCGCAAATACAAAATGATGAATGGAAATAGAACGAAACAATTTTATTGCAGTTAAAATATAATTTCTCTAAACACAGATATACCTTAAGGGAAATGGTGTTAATTTTTCAAAATAAACCTATCCAGTCTAAAAATCATATTTCCATCAGAACAAAATCAAAAGAAAACCAATAAAATTATGCCGATAAAACTTAAACTATAAACCTTGATATGACATATATTATCAGTAGAGCACGGTAATAATAGTAGTAGCGGTTCCAGGACCGGTCTTAACGCGACTGGAATATTGTTCAGTGTTATCAAAGCTGGCTATGAACGAGAGAAATACAAATAGCGGTTATGTTGAAGCTCGAAATGAAACATTGTTGTCAAACTTTTGCCAAATGACTGTCACAATTGTAAAATAAATAATGGCTGTCACATAATGTAACAGCCTTGACAATTAAATAAGATTATAAAATTAAGATCGAGAATAGATATACGTCTTTTTTGGTCGGCCAACTTTTATGTATTTTTTTAGTATTAGTTAACCTGCGCTGATCGATCCATCATTCGTGTGCATAAAACGTCGAATAAGTTTGTAAAAATAGCGGACAGCGTCCGTCACATGTTACGGTGGATCGTTGGATAAACAACGGAACTGACCTTTAATGGCAGTGAACTGCGTTGCACCGTGTGTAACAGTATACTGACGTAGCACGTAAAAACATATTTTTCAGCATGTTGCTAGAGACAAACATAAAACTCGTGTAAGTGGTAGTGTGAGTGTGCGAGACAAAAACAATTTAACTTGGATTTAATCAAAATGACGGTAGCGTGCAATATTCCATTCGCCAAATTAAATCATGTCCAGAACGCTGTGAGTTGAAAGTACGAGAAGTTAGTTTAACTGTAGAAACAACTGTTAGATGATTTTACATAGCACCACTGTGTGAGGACATATAAAGGACGTTCTACCAAGAACACCACTACCAGTGTAACCTCTTGTGACTCGTTGGGGTACATGGGTACAGACACCTATAATAAGTAACAGGCTCAGGAGCTCCTGAACATATGGAACAGTTATTGATTATATATGGAAATTCTGTTGGCAAAAAAAGCAACATGCAAGTTCTGTGTCTTGTGATTATGTTTTACTATGGTTTCTCCGATTAGTTAGACTACAACAATCACACAGAGATGTAATGGCACAGTAATTAGTTCCAAACTTTTCCGCGGTGGCGCTGGCTTCTTAAATTCCGATTCCCTTTGCATTCTCACTACAAACGGCACGACTAAATAAAGTTTGATTATCCTATGCTTACCTATTAGTCCAGTTACTCGGGCGGAAAATAGTGCATTACCTCCGAAATCTGTCGGACTGCATGGATTTTGCTGAAATTTTGGATTTAAGCTTGTCTTACCCCCCTTTTCAAAAGTTATATATGGGCGAGGTGTGATTTTTGATTTTAAGGGGTTAAAACTACCCCCTAATAAAAAAAATGAGAAAAAAGGAATTTCAACCCTCGAGAAGGGGTGGTAACCACCCCTGGGTCAAAAGCACACATCGGCAACTTTTGTTATTTAAGCACTTTTCTATCATCTCACCAAATTTCAAGTGAATCGGAAGTCCAGTCTTCAATGGCATAACTCGCGTTGAATTGCACCATGCGGCAACGCTGCGCTGTCCTCCTCGTGCCCCGTATTCGATTCATAAATAGGGCTGCCCGCCCTCGGGAATCGATCTCGGCGGGTCGTGAGGCGCGGGTTACTGGGTCGCCTCCCCCACGCGCCGCTATTCCCCATTCACTCTTCCCCAGAGCAATCCATCACGGGCTCAACAGCGCAGAAGATCCGCTCCTTCCTCGGAGCCATGCGGGTAGCCGAGTCGGGAAAATTGAGATTCGAGACTTATTAGCTTTTCCACTTAGGGAAGAGTCTGTCCGACAACTCGAGCAGCGGCATCGATTGCCCGGGTTCTCCGGTGATTGATTACGCGATAAAACCTGCATAGCTTTGCGAAAGTTACGCATTACTGGGTTACGCCTTCGCCAATACAAGAAACTTTTATCTCGAAACATCAGACCTCGGTGTGGTCTCGGTAATGGCCTTCAAAAGACCTCAACACATAGGCTCCATTGGACTCCTTGTGCGCTTCCTTCCTTGGGAATTCGATCTTCCTAAACCGTCAGCCATCAGACAGTCTCCTCTTTTGACAATGACATCCTCTACAAAGGGTCTCCTGTTTTGCTGACATCCTCTACAAAGGGGTGTTTCATTTAGCTTCATGTGGAGGTGTTTTCTTAGCTGGCAATGACCAGTCACAACGCGTATTACAAAACGAATTTGCTGACGGGTGTCTTCCTTAATTTGTTGAAAGAGGTAGGAGAGTTCTGGACGAAAATGCTACAGCTGGATGCTTTCCTCATCAACCTATCAACCTCCTTGTTGCCTCTGCATTCACCCAACAAGACGAAAGATCGTTTGTGTGCTTGATAACATTCCGTTACTGTTCCTCTCGTTTCTTGTAGTTCTGTAGAGTTAGTAGTGACTGAGTATATCCCACAGCCTGCTCCTTCTTTCCTTACCAAACCATCCTTGAAGATTTTATCCCTTCTGGAGTGGTTTCATTTTTACCTGGAGTGTCTTAATTTTTGTTGGGCTTTTGTCGTTGTTCCCCCAAACTGTGGACAACTTCTTAATGATCTTCTGTAGGTTGTAAATGTAATCGATAATTCACTTACCTTAAAGATGCATTATATCTTCAAGCCATCTCGATTCCAGCCAACTTTAAATTAATAATACTTTGATTTAAATTGGACTGGATCTCATTTGACCAAATCTTGATTCAAAATAAGATCGAGAACGTATATATATTGAAAATTAAGACATACTAAACCCTAAACTGAGTTGTAGCCAATTTTTTAATGTATATTATATTCAAATGTAAGCATTGCAACAAACAGAACTATGACTAATCTATATGAATAAAATATAAATATATTTCAGTTCTATGTGACACAAGTGAAATTATGGGTTATCTGCAATCATTCTATATCAATTGAACGTTGTTGTCTCAGTATATGATAAGAAAAAATAATTTCTAATTCTTACTGAAATCCTTCAATTCTCCTGACGCCAAGCTCTTAAGACCATTCAGGGTGTCAAACTTAACGCGACAAACGAAAGGTACGGATAGGGCATGTTATTCTAAGCAAAAAAGTTCTAATAAACATGTGTCCGGAAATGCTTCCTAAGAGCGCTACGGACGTTCAAAGATGGCAGGCCCAAATTGATTTTCTTGCCTTTTATTTCAAAAACTGCTCGAAATGTCCACCGTCATTTTCAATGCAAAGTTGACATCTGCGAATGACTGATTGCGCGGCTGCACGACACTCCGCTAGTGGTATTTCTTGGGCAGCTTGCAAGATCCTCGCTCGGAGACTAGCTTCGTCGTTGACGGGCTCAGCATAAACTTTGCTCTTCATTCTGCCCCAAACATAAAAATCCATAGTGGTTAAGTCCGGGGAACGCGGAGGCCAAGGACGGGGACAGTCTCGACCGCGACCAATCCATCTTCCTGAAAAATGGTTGTGAAGCCATTGCCGCACTAGTAGAGTGTAATGGGCTGGGCAACCGTCTAACTGGAACCACCTGTTTGCTCTATCAATTAGAGGCATGTCATCTAATATTGATTCAAATTCATTTTCCAGGAAATGAAGAAAGGCCGGACCATTTAGTCTTGGAGGCAAGAAATATGGACCAATGAGTGTATCGTCGCATAACCCCATCCAAACGTTGCACGAAAATTCATGTTGAAAATGTTGTTCTTTTCCAGCATGCGGGTTTTCATGGGCCCAAATATGCGCATTATGTTGGTTAAAGATACCACTACGGGTAAAAGTTGCCTCGTCCGTCCAAATCACCTTCCGATAGTAAGAAGCATCGTTTGTTATTTGTTCCAAGAACCACTCTGAAAATTCTCTTCTTCGAGGTAGGTCTTCAGGAAGCAAATTCTGAACTTTCTGCAAATGATAGGGGTGGCGACCATCTGCTTTCAGAGTTCGGTTCACAATGCTCTGGGAATAGCCTAATTGCAAAGAACATCTCCTCGTGCTACTTGAAGGTATTTGATCGAAGTGTTCTAGGATATTTTCTATTATGAAGGGGTGCAAAAATACCGTCTGCTCGCGATTTCGAAGAAGTTGTCCCAGTTTCTCTTAATCGTTGAAATGTTCTAGTAAATACCGCTTTGTCGGGCACTCTTCTCATTGGAAATCTTCGGGCGTACTCATTCACAGCAGCGCGCGCATTACCATCACAGTACCCGTAAACAAACACAATATCCGCATATTCACTTGTAGTGTAGGTATTTGGCATGTTTCCGCAATTTACTCATAAACTAGCTTAAAATTAGTGACAAATTGAATTCAATCGACACGTCAAACAAGGCTGTCAAACAAACACTTTCAATTGCTATCAAGGCCTGCTTCTCTTTTTAATTAATAAGGCAGCGGAGTGAATTAATCAGTCATTCGCAGATGTCAACTTTGCATTGAAAATGATGGTGGACATTTCGAGCAGTTTTTGTAAAATTTTAGTTTGTTTTGTTACGTTAAACCAATTATTTTAAGCAGTTTTTGAAATAAAAGGCAAGAAAACCAATTTGGGCCGGCCATCTTTAAACGTCCGTAGCGTTCTTAGGAAGCATTTCCGGACACATGTTTATTAGAACTTTTTTGCTTAGAATAACATGCCCTATCCGTACCTTTCGTTTGTCGCGTTAAGTTTGACTCACCCTGTATAAAAACTCATAGCCTTCATTTATATGGCAACTTTTGCGCCCATAAATCTAGCAAATTTAGTTTTCTCGAAGCAAGCTAACGCACCAGTTACTGCCGTTGCCTAATGACATTTTAGAAATCAAAATGTCGTTCTTTCTTAATTTGAACCGATAAGAATCCATTTTGAGAAGGGAGATCTTACAGCTGCTAATAAAAAGTTAATCTCTTTCGCCGTCTTCCAGAGAGATAAGTCGCGACAGTTAGCATTTGTGATTAATGGAATTTACATCAGATGTCCTGGGGGATAAAAAGTTAATTTACTGATGCCTTCAAGTTATCCTATTTAAAGTGTGGGTCGCTGTACTAATTTTGACGCGATTAGTATTGCTTTGCAATGATAAATGTTCAAGAAAATAAAGTTTACTAGCAAAATAATGCGTTGCTATGTCGACAATGTGCGATGATGTCTCGAAGGAGAACTAAATCCCCTCTGATTTACTTCTAAGAAGTGCATGTGTTCAAACATACTTTTTTAATTACGCCCATGAAACGATTTTACTGCTAGTTAATTTAAGTACCTCGTAGTTTACCGGATTTTATTACTTCCAGAGTCGTGAGTCATTTTTATAAAAATGTAAACGTACGCGTAATACGAAGCCAAAGCTCTCAGCTTTATGTCGTTCGGCGAAACGGGTTTTCACTTCAAAGGGACAACGTTCGGTATAATATTTTTGTATAGCTCCGGGACGCGTATAATGGATGTTGGAAACGAGCATTTGTTTCACCGTTGGCAAACAAAAAAACGTCTCGGATTATCAGCAATAACATTTCTGTTTTGAACCTGTGTTTACCATATCCATTTCCCTTTCTTTCTGCGGTCTTAACTCTTGGTCAGCTCGAGTTTCAGCCAAAGGCTCTGGTTTCGATAAATAGTTTTTTGTATAAAATGTATGTATACTCTTCACTTTGGAATTACACTGTCAATGGACATTTTGGTAATAATGGTACAAATATTGGTATATCTGTAACCTTATATTCGATGAGAGCTGCATGCAAGGACTTCAGGGAAGTTTTCCAGGAACGTTTCTTAAATTAGTAATCTTGTGCACCGCTTTAGAAAAACTCATGTAGATAATGAAAAAAAATTGTTTGTTCTAGTAACTGTTAAAAAATTGCTGAGTTGCCCACCGACGGTCAACAAAAAAAAACACGTGTGTGTTCGATGTGTATTTATGACGCCATTTTGTATTTCTTATTGAACAAAAAAATATCTGTATATACCTCACTATGTACTTAATAAAGTCCTAAAATTAATTTTTGATCGTTTTATTAGTAGAGCAAAAAAAATTCCCAAGGAATGCCTTGATTTTTCGCACTCCAGATTAAGAACAGAAATTGAAAAATACATCTGCAAATGCTACAATAATTTGAATGTAGGCACTTTTGAAGTAACATTTAACTAAGTAACTTTTGAGGTTATTTTTGTCAACCAAATGTGTATCAACGTAGGGGCATAACTAAAAAAATCCAATTAACTTATTGATATTATTTTCTTCCTGATGATTACCATTTGGTTGACCAAACGCGCATCTTGTGAGCTAGGCGAGTTATTGTACTATTCTGCGGAAAATAAATTCAAGAAGTCAAAGAAAATATCATCAAGTTATGCCGCTATGGGTATACAGAATACTAACCTTCTTTGTTTTTATTGTTCCAGAGAAACGTTGTTAAGGTGAAACGCCGATGATTTCTGCCGGTGTGGAGGGAAGACTGCCCTACATGACCTATCCAGAGCCTTGGAGGGGCCCCCCAAAACAGCCTCCCGAGCTGTTTCTTCGGCCTGCTCCAAAGACTCTACCGTCCACGACCAGGTAGATATATCCACCTTTATTGCTTTATATGCTATTAGTATCATAACTAATACTATTTGCGACTGAAAAATTTGACAGGGACGTATTTTTAAAGTTTAAGACGTGCCCTTTCCGATGGTGTCCATGAAATTCCTCCAAAGAATTATTGATTATGAAAAAAAAAACAGTTTAAAAAAAAGACGATTTTTTGCACATTTTTTTTAATCAAATTTTCTAGGGGTTTACGGTCTGCAATGGACCTCGAACCTCACTAACCGGTGGAATAAATGTTTGAACTTTAAGTATACGTGGTGTAAAGATCGATTTTTTCCTTATGCGTTCAAAATGGCTAGACGCCATTTTGACTGCAAAATTTTTTCGTAAAAATTCAAGAATTTTTTATTGGGAAATTATGCACTTTTACAAAAAAATCGTCAAAGATAAAACGTTCTTAAAATAACTCAAAGAATGCACTTGAATTTTTTCAAAATTTTTTGAGTAACTTTTTCGATTTTGCAAATAGTCAATTTTTGCAAAACTTCAAAAAACTGCTTAAAAAATTCTGAAAAAAATTCCAGTGCATTCTTGCACATTCTTGCACTTGCGCATTCTTGAATGATTTTAAGAGCTTTTTATTCTTGACAATTTATTGTAAAAATGCATTGTTTTCGAGAACAAAATTTCTAAACGATACTAATTTGATCTTTAGAAATTTTTTCTCAAAAACATTGCATTTTTACTATAAATTATCAAGAATAAAAAGTTCTTAAAATCATGCAGAAAATGCACTGGATTTTTTTTCAGAATTTTTTAAACTTTGCAAAAATTGACTATTTGCAAAATCCACAAAATTTCTCAAAAAATTTTGAAAAAAACTAGTGCTTTCATTGAAAAAAAACGTGTTTTTTTTTAAACTGCTTTTTTTCGTAGTTAACATTTTTTGGAGGAATGTCATGGACACCATCGGAAAGGGCACGTCTTAAACTTCAAAAATATGTCCCTGTCAAATTTTTCTGTCGCAAATAGTATCAGTTATGAGGCGCTGAAGAGCGACGTACCGGGAGTGGCGTTTTCGTCCGAAACGGGTTAAAGTACCTACATATAAAGGGTGTTGAAGTATATACAGAGTGTACAAATAATGTTGATTTATCTTCACCACTTAATTATATATGTATGCATGTACAGTCAACATTGAAAGTATTCATACATCCAATTTTTGAGGGCTGTTTAATTCCTGATTATTTTTGTATTACAGTATTGTTAATTACTAATTACTTATTAAATACAATATTTTGTATTGCAGATATGTTGACTGTGTGAAAAGATATCGCTAAAAAATAATTGCGATGTTTTAAAAAAATCGTAATGGGTATTGAATTATTGGTTCAACTTTAGAAATTTTTCATGTCTAAGAAACACTTCCAAAACGGTTCAGTTGGTCACATATACTAGTATACTCTGAAGATATTCCTTTAATATGAGTCCAAGAAATCCTCATGAATAATGGAATCGTTCAAGAATCCCAATCGCCGTATGCGAGCCCGATTTTATTGGTGAGGAAGAAAACTGGGGAATACAGAATGTGTGTGGACTACCGAGCCTTGAATACAAAAACAATAAATGCAATTCGGGATCTGTGCCACCAGTGGCGGAGTGACGGAGGGAAGCTATCGCTTACATTTGAGAAGGATTTAATATTTTCGGAATTATTCACGGTTTTTTGAAAACATGGCAATTTTGACACAACCTTCATATCATCTTTAACTGGATTTTATTAGACTCAGAATTTCACAAGCTGTAATTCTGTCAGAAGCAAAAAAATCAATACTGTAGAACAAAAATTATCAGAATTTAAGCAACCTGCAAAAAAACGGTGTGTGAATAATTTAGTTGCTGACTGTACATGCATACGAGTAAGTATATCATATTAAATAATGTCATGTCATATACTAGTATTAATACACAAAAGAATACATAGATTATCATGAGTCATATTTAAAAACATGCATAATTCATATACAAATGATCACGTTTTTAGACTTGTATTTATAAAGATCATAGTTTCGTATTTAATTCGGATCCAGCTGAGAGTAGCCAACCTGTGTATTTACAATGCTATCGTTCAAATCCTTTGCTTAGATTGCTTGCCATAAATTTTAACCTATTTTGTTGTCAGATCTTTGCATTTCAAAGAGAAGAAATCAAGTCTTGTAATTTACAACCATACTGGCTAACGGACAAGGCTTTCGTAATATCGAGAATTTATGCATATAGCTATGGCTAACTTTTGTCGATGGCACTCTCCAATGTGTTCGAGAAAACTGATTTTCCTTTTTGATCCTTGTTAGTTAGAAAAAAAACTTTAAAAAGTTTAAAACAGTTGTAATCTTCTCCTGAAGATGCCAACTTAGTTGGCGAAACGCGCGTCGAGAAAAGTATAGTAGTTCGGTGTTTCGTGGAAAACGTCCAGTTTTTTGTTTCTACCTCGAAGGTTCCAGTACCCACTCCAGGACTTGTTAGTTAGTTTTTGAAATACAGAGCGGCCAAGAGGCTACACATCGTTAAAACATTTGGGCAATAAAAAGTACGACAGTTTTATAAATTGTTTTCAGGACTAGATTACCTGTAGGTTATTAAAATTGGTGGTTACGAATTTGAGGTTAGATTTAAAATCTAACCTCATCTTGTATCTTATTTAGTCACCTAGAATTGCATCTTTAAAAGATACAATTCAAGATGACTGACATAATATAACAATTAAAAATACTGTAACAACCAATCAACTCTATAGAAACTGTAATGCTGATTTGTTTCTTGTTGATTAAGAATTTTCAAAAGAAATCAACAAGAGTTTTTGATTCAAGGAAGCACTGTTTTAATTATTTTTTCATAAAAAATAGACAATTCAGATTGATGGATTGTATGACTGACCAAACGTAAAGTGGTAGTTTTATTATATGTATGTATGTATATTGTACAAGCCCCTTTAACTATAAACATTTAGTTGACAAAGGATTTTTTTGGGATGTTGAACAAATAACGATCTACTAATTTTCTGCCGACGTTTCCTCCAATTTACTTAGACTTTATCAAGGCTCAATTAGTGTTTTTTTTAAATACTGGTCTATGTCATACCAAAGATTGATCTTTTTCTCTACCTGCAGGTACATGTGTTTAAATATTTTAATAATGTTGTTATATTTATTTCTTTTGTTTTTATAACCACACTACACGAATGATTGCCTAGGCTCGATTTCAAAGTAAATTATATTTTTGTGCAAAAAGTTATCAACCGATTTTAATGATCCAAAAATCATTTTATTCGTCTTTTCAAGCGCTATAACGTGGAATTTTTTGTTTTTTACTCAACATTTATTTTTGTGCCTAAAAATAGAAAAAAAACTGATTTTTTTTGCAACGTTTTCGCTATGCTCCTACAATATTTCGCTGTCCAAACACGTGCATTCGATTCAGACGATGTTTTTCCTTATGACACCGTTGAGAAAGTGCCGCAACTAGTTATTTTAAAAGATAACACAAGTCAACATTTGATATAAGCGAATACACGGCATGCCATATATGGTACTAGGGGTTTTTTGGGTCGCTGATCACGATGAGAGGGTCGGTTGACCTCCATCACGTCAGGGTCAAGGGCATTTGAAGGACAAATCAAGAGATTTCTACCAAAAAATCTGAAAAAATTCATGCTTATGTTTTCGAGGGCTCTGAGTCCGCAACCGTAGTTTGTTTGACCTTGCGTCATTTTCCAGAGGCCATTTAAAGGTCATTTGAAGGTCAAATCGAGAGATTTCTACACAAAATCTGGAAAAATGCATGCTTATGTTTTCGAGGGCTCTGAGTCCGAATCCGTAGTTTGTTTGACCTTGCGCCATTTTCCAGAGGCCATTTAAAGGTCATTTGAAGGTCAAATCGAGAGATTTCTACCAAAAAAATCTGAAAAATTTCATGCTTACGTTTTTTAGTCGTCTGAATCCGAATCCGGCCTCAGTTTGCCCTTTGCGGTTATCCTCGAGGTTATTCAAGGTCATTAAAAGGATTTTTGAGTTAAAAATACCAAGTAAGCACCAAAAAAATCCGAAAAAATTCATACGTGCGTTGTTTAGGTCAAGGCATCAAAATCTGAGGTCAACTGACCTCCAACGCGTCAGGTGAAAGGTCATTTGAAGGTCAAATGGGGAAGAAACCGGTGAAAAAAACTGAAAAAATTCGTGCAATGTTTTCTAGGCCTCTCCATCTAAATCAGGCATGTGGTTGCCATGACGGCATGGAAGCCATAACCCAGGGACTTTGCCGGATAGTGGGACAACTCCGTTGCCCACCGTCACCACGTGGAGGTGCCCTGGGTGCAAGTACAAGTATTGGTCGAGGTTGATTGGCTTTTCGGTGAGGATTGACGCCCTCTTCAAAATCCATACGTATAGACATTTAAGCACTTTCGATTTTTGGGTCACAACAATGCTTTCTTTCTGAGAAAGCAATATATGTAACAAAGACATTTACGGCAAAATATAAACGAATGCATGATTTAGATGGAGAGGCCTAGAAAACATTGCACGAATTTTTTCAGTTTTTTTCACCGGTTTCTTCCCCATTTGACCTTCAAATGACCTTGCACCTGACGCGTCGGAGGTCAGTTGACCTCAGATTTTGATACCTTGACCTAAACAACGCACGTATGAATTTTTACGGATTTTTTGGTGCTTACTTGGTATTTTTATCTCAAAAAATCCTTTTAATGACCTTGAAATGACCTTGAATAACCTCGAGGATAACCGCAAAGGGCAAACTGAGGCCGGATTCGGATTCAGACGACTAAAAAACGTAAGCATGAAATTTTTCAGATTTTTTGGTAGAAATCTCTTGATTTGACCTTCAAATGCCCTTGACCCTGACGTGATGGAGGTCAACCGACCCTCTCATCGTGATCAGCGACCCAAAAAACCCCTAGTACCATATATGGCATGCCGTGTATTCGCTTATATCAAATGTTGACCTGTGTAATCTACGCCGCCTGGGCTACACCCCTTACACTCTTTCCGCGTTACAGCAGATACAATGGGGTGAACACGACGACGTATCCGAACGGCACCAGGCTGGCGCACCCCGCGCGTCCCATCACCAAGTACCCGTCGCCGCCGTCGATCCCCAACCCCGTCAACCTCGCCCAGACCAAGGAGGACCTGCCCGACGACATGCCGTCCTTCAGCCCCTACCGGATGTTCCCCTCGCACGTGCCGCAGTTCACCCACTTCCCCTACCCCATGTGCCAACAGCCCTACGTGATGCGGGCGAACTTCCCGCCGACGCCGCTGTCGCCGCTGGAGACGTTCTCCCCCCACCACGCCGACGGCCAGCAGCACCTCCACCTTCTTCTCGCCGGCGGGCACCTTCAGCCCCCCCTCGGCGAAGGTGGGGCCCAGCGTGCTGCGCGACAAGCGGACGCCGCCGCAGCCGGCGCAGTCGCCGCTGCCGCCGCCGCCGCCGCCGCCGCCGCCCGGCCAGGCGGCCGCCTTCAAGGTGCCCTCGGGCAAGGAAGGCTCGCTGAAGCACAGGATCCTCATCCGGCCGGAGGACGGCGCCAGGGGCGGGCCGCTCGACCTGCAGAAGCCGCCGGAGGCCAGGCGGCGCCTGCAGGCGACGATGTCGCCGCCCAGGTCGCCGAAGAGGGCGCTGAACAACAACGCGCTGGCCGGCAACTTCCAGAGGGGCTCGCTCATACAGCTGCACAACGGCGAGCTGAGGAGGATCGAGGACTTGCGCACCGAGGACTTCGTCATGTCGGCGGAGAGGAGCCCCGAGCTGCGGCTGGCCGAGAGCACCGTGGTGAAGATCGAGGAGCACCAGCACCCGGGGAACGCAACCATTACGCTTACGTACAATCAAAGACGCGCACAGGTGAGCACGCTTTTTTACACTCCTCTTAAGGGGCGTACAAATCTGCACACGCATACGGTGAGAAGCTACGCATATGCGTGCGTCCTCGATCCATTCGCGCTCAGAGCATTCGTTGAAACTTTTACTGCCGCATATGCGTGCGTGCTCAAATCGCTCCATCCATGCGTGGTAAAAATGTCTGAAGAGTTGATTATGATCAGTGCCGCATTTGTAGTTATTAGTAGTTTATTAAAAAAGAAAAAAAGATAACACAAATAGACGATGGTGGATGACCCATTTATGTAAAAGAAGAACTCGACATATGAGCTCCGATTTATTGGTAGATTTGGCTTTAGAACCAAATACCGGATAATTTGAAAACTTTGTAAGTAGTTAAGTAGTGAGAGAATGACTCCACTTCCTTAACAATTTCGCCATATAAAATGGCGCATGTATCACGAAATATTTTGAGGTTATGTTAGGGTTACGACCACTGTAGAGGGTTGATGGGGATGACAATGTGAGATGGGGATGGTTATGACGTAATCAAGATGGCGGATCTGATGGGAATGGCTTCCGGAGGGGAAGGGGGTCGAGGGGTATCAGATAATGGAAAAAAATCAGGTGATTACTTGTACACAGGTAATTAATCATTTCTAGCTGATAATAAAATATCGGTGCCTAATTTATATGTAATATACTCTTCTCATTAAGTTCTAAGAAATTGTACGGTATTTTATTATCAGCTAGAAATGATTAATTACCTGTGTACAAGTAATCACCTGATTTTTTTTCCATTATCTGATACCCTCGACCCCTTCCCCTCCGGAAGCCATTCCCATCAGATCAGCCATCTTGATTACGTCATAACCATCCCCATCTCACATTGTCATCCCCATCAACCCTCTACAGTGATCGTAACCCTAACATAACCTCAAAATATTTCGTGATACATGCGCCATTTTATATGGCGAAATTGTTAAGGAAGTGGAGTCATTCTCTCACTACTTAACTACTTTTGTACGTATGTGATTAGAAGACTGAATACCTTTTAAGTAAAATAGGCTCCAAAATAATGAAAAAACATACATCAGTGTTAAGAAAGGCCATATCTGCTATAGAGCGCCTAGCTATAACATTTTTTTTCAAGTTGCCATACTTAATTCTTTTGAAATTGTTTCCCATGTATCATCTTTCTTCGTTTTTGAATAATAAAACTTATTTTTTGGATCCCGTAATATAGGGATTCCTTAATATAGATCTATTAATTCCATACACTGTTCATTTGACCACTTCATTTTCCAGCGTCCAGCCACAAATACATGTAAATATGTCAACAAATCCGCACTAGTCTCGCTTTAAACTAGAACGGCACAAAAAACCCGTCCAAATTGAGCGCGAACGCACACGTATGTTTCTTTGATGTGCGCCAAAAAGTCATTCGCGAGAGGTAACGCATGCGGCGAGAGGCCACGCAAACGTCGTCCAGATTTGCATACGTATGTGTATGCGTAGCTTCTCACCGCATGCGTGTGCAGGTATGTACGCACCTTTAGTCGATAGGGAGGAAGATGATGCGTATTAGAGATAACGCTAAAATATTAAAGACAGAGTCGGACAGTGAATAGAGATTGTTTATACAAGGAATCATTTATGAAAAAGTACAAACTTTCAGTTAAAACTAGTAAAACATAAGTCTGACTGGAGAGCATTCAGCCCGTGTAACGTTTCGATTCTCAAAATTGCCTACTTTTACCGGGATAGTATTCGGGCCTATAGGGACTGTAATGAATTAGTTATATGTCGCTCAGTCGATGATTGACCGGCCGCGGAGCGCGCTAATATATGACGTTTTTTGACGTTTTTTTTACAGAACAGGTGATTTCGTCGGTGAGGTGATGCGCTTACTTGTAGGTTTTTATGCTGATTGATAAAATGCATTTTTATTTGATTTATGCGTGATGTTATGTTTTTGAAATTTGTCATTTAACGTTCTGGTCAATCCGCATTTCCCCGTGTTCTGGAAGAAATATGAGTTTTTTTTCATGAGGCAACAGCTGTAATAGATTATAACCTTTGCGTTATTGTTCTTTCTTGGTCAGATTGCTGTCTTACTATGAGTGCAGCCCTGACTTTTATGGTATAGTGCTGTCTCTAGTGGGTATACAGTAGGTACCTGGAAATCTGATAAGCAACTGATTATTAGTTTAATTTGAGGAAATACAGGATTCAGTTTGGTTGAAAAAATTAGTTGATTCAATCAAACTGAAGAGTGTGTTTTTGTAAGTGAACGAAAGTATGGAACAAAGTTTTTACTTTTCTTTCAATTAATTACACAACTGGATGATTAATCTAAATTTGACACGTCTATAAACGAGGTTTTGTTCAACGTTGAAATACTAATGTTATTCAATGTACATTATAATTATAATATTATAATATTATTCAATTTTCTCCCTCTAAGAGTCATTACAACTGCGCAGAAGGAGAATACACATGGAAAAGACGTAGGACACACAACCAAACCCTGTGACAAGTGCCAATTGCCACAGGCGGTATTCGAACCCGCGCGGATAATAGCTCACGGAGTAATCGCCACCTTCTCACCTGGCGCTTTACCCACTGAGCTATCGCCGCGGTAAGAGACAGTTTTTTAGACAGACAAATTGAATCATGTATTACCTCCTTTACACAATTTGTAGCAACCGATAGAGAACTATATTTACCAAGATTATTATAATCATAACAGAACATAAAACATAAATATATAGGCCTACGTTTAGGTACTTATTTATATAAAGGTTAAAGCCACTATGTTATTCAAATTAAACCACCCCATACTTACGATAAAATAAGTAAGTGTGAAAATGCTGTGTAGGTAGAGTAACGTAATTTTTAAATGTCTTATCCCTCTCACACTGTTAATATTTTCAAAATTAGCTACACTTTCAAATTAAATGCCTGTTATTTAGTACGAAATACCTACTAAAAAACTGTAGCATTTCCCTTCCCATTTTACTATTTTTCGATCTTATCGGCGTTACTTATAAGTAAAGCCGGCAGATCCAGGCGGCGGGCTATACTCGTACGCGTCATACTACTTACTACTTGTATGTGCAAAAACAAAATTCATGAAAACAATAAACTGTTGAAATTTAGAAAGAGATGTGTTAAACTTACCCTGTTATTTACGTTGAGATGTGTGAAAACTTTGTGGGCCGCCGCGCTGTTTAGCCGGCTTTACTTATAAGCGACATTTAATTCTGACTATGCCGCACGTACGTATCCCCGTCAGCTGTTTTGCAAAATATCCGTAACCTTGCCAAAAGTATCGATTGTTGCGTTACCTATATACATAAATATCCGCGTGGGTTCGGCAATGATTAATGGCGGCGGAACGAGCCAAACGAAATCACTGTTACGACATTTCATTTTTCATACTGATTCATATAATTCGCCGGACAGTTTATACGCTCCTGGTCGACGACGCATGCAGAAATGCGGACGCGCGGCGATGCCACATTTCGCAAATTATCCCAGAACGCACAATTCCTGAACCAAAGTGATCGAAATTTAGTTACTAATTATCTAGATCTAAAGCAGCATACACAATTTTAGTTTAGCGGGACGATTTTCACGTGTGACGTCATGACTGTTTTTCTACAATGACACAGTTATCGATATAATTTAACCCTTCGTATATGAGCTGTAGTCCACCAGATGTACAACTGCCCCAGTGCAACCCACTGCTCTCGTCAGCCAAAAAACAAACAACGTCTTCTGCTGACGGTCATGAAGACATGATCGCCAATTTATTTGAAAAATTATTCGCTGAACAGTTGTTACCTAATATTTTCCCAGTCAGTTATCGTTATAGTTAATGCTTCTTATGATTCTCATAATTTAATATTAAATAAAGTACCAAATAACAATACGAAAAAGGATATAATGAAGTTTGAGTTGGCCGAGCAAAAAAAGACGTACCTATTTCTATTAGTCTTAAGTTTAATTGCCAAGGCTGTTACATTATGTGACAGCGATTATTATTTATTTTACAGTTGTGACAGCTATTTATTAAAAGTTTGACAACAACAAGGTTTCGCTTGAAGCTTTGACATAACCGTTATTTCCATCTCTCTCGTTCATAGCCAGATTTGATGACGTTTTTGTTTGGATGGCTCTTTATGAAATTATTTTCAAAACTTTTGGAGTCCTATTAAAGGTAAACCTTCAGAGTATACCTATATTTGATTAACTGAGCTATTTTGCCAGAATTTAAGCAACCTTCAAAAAGTGGGTGTATGGAACACTTTAGCTGCTTATTGGACATTAATCGCTAATACTTAAACGATTTTTAAAATAATGTAAGGTATGTATTGCCTTGAAAAGTTAGTTACGCACGCTTCGATGTCGGTGCGGTCAGATGCGGTATATTGTTTTAAACTGCGATTGGAAATACTGTAGTAGATCTGACCAAATGGATACTCTTTTTATTCGAGAAATGTGCAGTTAACACAGGCATCTGCACGGATCTATCAGTTGTTGTTTGTTCCCTATCATGGAAAAACCCCAACTGTAAAAAAAATTGGGGTTCTATCTTTCATAGAGGCGTATCGTTGGCCGAGCTGTGGGATACCTAAAATCGGTTTTGCTCTAATAAAGTGATGAAGGCCGACGTGTGTAACAGCCTAGTCGATACCTAGTTTTAATAAGACGTATTTTGACAAACAAGCTGTAATATCTTTAAAGTTTTCTAGACCTCAGATCCCCGGCGTCATTATACCTACTTATACAGGGTGTCCACTACTTCGCCTCGAAAAAAATTCCCTGAGATTTCCAGGTATTCCAGAGTCTTAATTTAAAAAATTCCATGAGTTATCAATAAGATTAAGTATAAAAGAAAGTAGTCAAAAATATTATTAATTTTTTTTATTCTATTCATCACATTGTTTTATTTATCACATTTGGATACAATTAGTAAAAGGAGAATCACATTGCTTACAATATAAAATAATAGACGATTTAACTTAAAATTTGTACTTTACATACAAAAAATATCAAATATATGGCTCAAATTGAATTAACTTTTTTTTAAATTTGAAATTTCTTTCTCGACAGCCGCGCTTTCTTTTAATGCATCATCTAAATTTTTTTTTCTTTTTCATTTCTAATTCTTTCAAAAAGGGTATCATTTATTTTTCTTTCTTTTTTTCTCTCTCCTCTTTTTCTCTTTCTCTTTTATCTTTGGCCAAATTTTCTTTATACAAAGAAGAAGACAAGCGAACACTAGTTATCATATCTTTTGTTATTTCAAATTCTGCCAAAGGTTTATCATTTGATTTTATAGAATCATATACTAATCTTTCCAGTTCAGAATTGCCATGAGAAATAGTCATAACGATTTTTACTACATTGAGAAAATTTTCGCATTTATCAGCGGAATGAAGATTGATTACTCTCACCCAGAAATCATCGAGTCGCGTATTTTCTTTTTTGAAGTTTTTAAATAATGGTCTAGAGCTATCCAAATGAAATGAAATATGATTTCAATGTTATATGAGCGTATAACCAATGTGTTTTCAAATAAAGAAAATATTTTAGCATAAATATAAAAAAAATCCAGAATTAAGATTTCCAGGTTTTGCCAGGGTAAAAAAGATCCCCGAGATCTCCAGGTTTTCCAGGTGTAGTGGACACCCTGTTATAGGTACCTCGAATGCACATTTAATCGGGAGCTTTTGCGCGGAAACCAATTTTCGATCGTTTGGCAACTCTGTAACACGCGGGTGTCGGATCAGTGACTTTCTTTCGGGGCGCCTCCGTTCCTGTTCTCTTTTTCAGTTATTCTCGTCCGATAAGCTAAACCTACCGGATGGGTTCATTGGACTTGTTTACCGGATTCGTTGGCGAAAAAATTTATTGTTACGCGTACCTGAAAGTGCGCTTTTATCGCACGCGCGGGGGACCGCGGCCCACGGCTTCTCGTGTGCGGTTCAAGTAACTGTGAAACGAGAACGCGTACGGATTTGTACACGTGCGGAGTATGTCGAATTCCGGGTGCTCGACACAGGGCAGCGAAAAGATTTTTTATTAATCGATGATTTCCATCTCACCGCACGGAGTTTCCCTCTTTCTAACCTTACCTTATGCATCTTCAGTCTAACAAATATCGAATAGAATAGTACAGTCGAACCCACGCAATAGAAGGCCACGGCGCTGCACGAGTGACGTCACACTCGTTGTATGGCAATGCAAGGGTCAAAAAAATCAGTGAAAAATGGTCTTATCGAGGTCTAAAAAAAGCATTTTGAAGCTTCAAGTTTCTAGTTTTGAGATATTTCAGCGAACAAATTTTTAGAGCTCCATGTTTCGCGCAATTTTAGGAAGTAGTGTGAGAAAAAAATTTACGAATTTTCTTGCAGGTTTTTTTTTCAAGGTCACGAGCTTGCGACAAGAAAACAGTTCGTTAGATCGTAATGTAACTTTGCATGGTTTTTGGGGGTATATTCAACTGTAAAAGGCACACGCAACATTAGTCATTTCATGAAGATTTGAATTTCAGCCGTGGATGTTCTGAAAAACCATTAATTACCCGTGTTTTCCTGTTTTTTTCAAATTCATGTCAAGGGTAAAAAAAAATTCTCCTCAAAAACCTTGTTGCTGAGATATCGTCGATCAAAGACAAAAGGGTCCATTTTGATTTAAAGTTCGATATCTCAGCAACAAATGATCGTATCGAGATTAAAAAAAAAGCAGCAAATTGAAGCTGAATAAACAAGCTATCCGGTCCATACCATCGCTAAGTTAGAAACATTTTTTTCAAGCTCGTGAACTTGAAAAAAATTGCGCTACTTCCTAAAATTGCGCGAAACATGGAGCTCTAAAAAATTTTTCGCCGAAATATCTCAAAACTAGAAACTTGAAGCTTCAAAATGCTTTTTTTAGACCTCGATAATACCATTTTTCACTGAGATACAGCATTCTGAAAAATCACTAAAAAATTCGGAAAATTTTTTTTGACCCTTTATTTTTTTCCATTAGTGTAGATGCGAATAAGCTGTTTAGAATTTATTTGAAATACAAATTTGAAGTCTTTCCTTTTTGAGGAGTTTAATATACTATTTAAACGACATGTTTTATATACTAATGCATCTATAAAGATTGTAGTAAAGTCTTGTCAAATGTGGTAAATGTAATTTTCTCCTTTTGTTTCGTTTAACATTTGATGGGTCGTTAGTTTTAAAACAGTATTTTTTTCATAAGCGTTAATTGTGAGCGCATAAGTGAGAATAATGTTTATAATTTCTACCGTTTTATGAGTATTACAATCGGGGATTTTATCTAAATACCATTTGTCTGCAATGGACAGCAATTGGGTATCAATTTCTGTCTGTACCACTCACTTGATCTGTTTATACATATATATTGACAGCTCAAACACAAAACCATTTTAGAGCATGTTATGATGAATATACCTACATATGTATATTGGAAATAGGATTCTTACATAATAAATACCTCATAAAAATATTTTAATTTTACAACTCCTGTTTCTATTATTGAAGCAAATTCCAACACAAATTTATTACAGCAATATATTGCTTCCTACGACGATTGTTAGGATTCCCGGATCGCTTCGATATATCGTAATTAAATTGAGACATTGCAATCATTAAATTGTCGAATAGAGGCATCTCAATAATTTTGATTAACCACTAAAAACTTTATATTCCCCAATAGTCAGTTTTCCTTGAGCATCTGCAAAAATCCTTGACGTTCTTTCAAATATTTTTGGATCCTAATAGATTTATTTATTTTTTTGTGAAAAATGGGCCGTGGACGTGCGACTGATAAAAAATTGCGGCAGCTCATTGTAAAAAAATACTGCAGTGGGGAAAAAAACCGTATTAAAAAACCTTACCGGGAAAAAAGACATATTAAAGCATTACCGCGAGACAGGAAATTTGGATGTAAAAGGTAAAAAGTCCTGGAAAATCCAGACCTGATACTGAAAGGAGCCAAAGGTTGTTGGTGAAAATTTGCAAAAAAAAGTCGACGAAACACCTTAAGGGATATAACAGCGCAATGGAACTCTGAAACAGGAGAAAGGCTATCCCGCGAATGTTGCCGGAAATACATTCATCAGTCTGGGCTCAGTTTTTAAGGTATTACTATTTTATTTTTCAAATTTGTAATTTTTCAATTTTCGTAAATAATCGTAGGTTAAAGAAAAGCCTTTATTAACTGAGGTACAAAAAAATCGACTGAATTGGGCCAAATCTAAGGTATCGTGGACTATAGAAGACTGGTCAAAAGTAATTTTCAGTGACGAGTCCAAATTTGATGTCTGCGTAGGCGATCATAGAAAAAGAGTAATAAGAACAAAAAGTGAAGCCTTTCATAAGGACTGCCTTAAACGAACCGTAAAATTCCCGAAAGGTGTCATGATTGGGGATGTATGTCCGCTAAAGGTTTGGGACAGTATGAGGTCATAGAGAGTACCTTCAACGCTGACAAATATATACAAATACTTACGAATAGCTTATTACCGACTGTTCAGGATATGTACCCAGGCAATAATTTCATATTCCAACAAGACGGCGCAGCTTCCCATACTGCAAAAAAGACGAAAAAGTGGTTCGGGGAACAGCATATTAAAGTCCTATCATGGCCATCAAACAGCCCCGACCTAAATGTCATGGAAACACTGTTGCATAAGATAAATATAACATAACGCCTTATTAATACTTAAAACAAATTTTTTTCCTAACAATTAGTTGCCAGTTATTTTGTTACATTTTATTTGTTTTGTTAAGTTGTGACATTGTTAATTTGGTTTTTTGAAAACATTAATTAAAACACACTTTTAAATTCTCTAAGTTCTTATGTACTGTCAGCTGCATTGGTCAATTCCTGCTTCATTATACATAAAAATATCTATGATTTATTATACCACATAAAAAAAAGTAATCAAGACAGACACAATTTAAAAACTGTCGACAAAACACGATAATGTCCAAGTTATATGACACAAAAGTATTCGGCCACCAAAAGAAAAATAAAATAGGAAAGGTAGAAACAATTTAAAACGGCACATCTAATATCTTGTCGGGTATCCTTTAGAATTCAGAATAGCTTTCAGCCTATTTGGCATTGAATGCACCAGTTTACGGGTCACTTCCGGGGTCACATTACTCCATTCTGTTGAGAGATTTTTTAACTCTTCTTTATTGGTAATTCGTTTATTTTGCAGATATCGTTTTAGATGTGACCATAAGTGCTCGATAGGGTTAGTACTGGGCGACTGCGGCGGTGTTTTCAATTATCGGTACATGGTATAGCAGCCATTCCCGCGTTTTACGGGCACAGTGCTTGAGGTCATTATCTTGTTGAAAGATGTAATGATCGCCTAATCCCAATTTTTCGGCGCTAGCCTGTAAATGATGCTTCAATATATTAATATAACAATATTGGTTCAATATTCCTTCAATAAAATGAAGGTTACCCACTCCCGCAGCCGCCATAGAGCCCCACACCATGAGCTATCCACCGCCGTGTTTTACGGTAGGTTTTAAGTTTCCCTTGTTTAACGATGTACCAGGTTTTCTCTATACAATTTGTCGTCTGGACGAATCAAATATCTCAAATTTACATTCGTCGCTAACGATAACCTGATCCCAGAAAGTTTCAGGCTCATTCACATACTGGTCAGCAAACGTGAGTGATTTTTGTCTGTTGACCTTACTAATCCAGGGTTTCCTTCGGGCAACCCGGCCGTGGTAGCGCTTTTTTCTTAAGGTTCGACGTACTGTCTCAGTACTAATATTCTTTCCAGTACTCTCCTGAATCTCAGCACATATTGTTCCTATGACACTAGTACTTGGATTTTCTTTTATTTGTTAGAGAATTTGCCTTTCATCTCTTTGAGTTAATATTTTGGGTCGCCGTGATCGTGCTGTATTTACTACCGTTTTATCGATTTCATATTTTTTTATTATACTCTGTACAGTACTTCGTGGTAGGCATGTGTCTCTGCTAATTTTACGCTGTGCAATACCTTTTTTTTGCTAAGGAGATAAGATGCTCTCTCTCTGGTACGGTGATTTCGCGTACTTTTGGCATTTAATTTGCGTGACAAGGGTACACTGTCTAATAGAGGCACGCAGTCTATACCAGTTAATATGTAACCTTTCACACACTAATACTATGGCCAAGAACCCTACTATCTCTACTTGCATTACCTACTACAGCTTTGCATAATTAACTGGCCCAATACTTTTGTGTGTCCGTTTTCATACGTCAAACGCGTTGGTCGGGTAATCCCAGCGAATGTTTTATTCTGCGTCTACGTTGTAATTATCATTTAGTCAATGAGTAATGGAGGAACGTATTTACGCATATTATGCAGTCTCACTTAATTGTGAGTTTGTGTTTTGTACATTCGTTCTTAGAAATAGAAAGGTGGCCGAATACTTTTTTGAGTATCTGTATAATCTAAGAGTTATAATTACGAAAGTCGAATAGTTCGACTTGTGTAGGACTGCGTTTCGAATTACCGCCCTAGGCAAGGTACAGCAAGGTCGCTGACCATCTCCTTCGAGATCTGACGTGGTCGCGCATCTCGACTCAAAACAACTTTCCGTTTGACGACGGTCGAGCGCAGGGCCGGACCTGCCCGTTGCGCCGCGCTCTCCGCAAAATTTTAGCCGCCGTACAGTGGGACCGAACGACGTAATTGTTGGCCAAAAATATAAAACGTGTTTTAAAAAATGAAAAATATCTGAATATCGTTTTTGTCAGTCGTGGAGGATTATTGGGCGATAAAACTTCCATTTCTGTGTTGCGAAAAAGAAATGACGTGAACTAACGCTGATATGTGCTTATTAATATTCTGGTAACTAAGATGAACGTTATTAATTATTAAAATAATAATTGGAAAGGAAAATGTTTATTTTTGTATTAATTAATAAAATCAAAATTTTCACTTATAACAAATGGTCATTCTTTTACATGAAATCATCCATTATTTATCTCACTTTTGTTTATAGACTTTTTATAACACTTTTTTTTGCATTTTCGCAGCCGGCAGAAAATGATATGAGAGGCTGATTTGTCCTCATCACATAATCTATATCGATGGTTAAAATACAAAACCTCATGTAATTTTCTGTCCCACTGTGGGACAGAACAGATACATTTTCTTCAAAGTGCACAAAGTCATAACTCTTCTATGTGAATTTGTGACTAATAGAGCCAATAAGTCTGACGCAAGACGTATTTCTGTCATCTTTAAGCAAACTAAGGCGTAAATCTTTACTGACTACTAAAGTTTAGATTTGGTTGGTGTGGTATGTTAATTTAAAATAATATTTGTATTAAAACGATAAAATAAAATGTAAGTGACACATTTAAAACATTAAACGTTCCTTTCTCCCATAAAATTAACTTCAAATGATCGATGAAGATTTTCGTAGATCAGAGATCAGTAATCGACGTTTTTGATGGTGCTTCACTAATGTTTTGCTGTCGTTTTTGCCTCGGAATATTTTGACAGTGTCCTTGGTGTTCCAGAAACAGGTCATGGTTCTGTAAATACATTTTCAGAAGCTTTTTTTCTTAGGAAGCTGTAAAATAGCTGTTAATGAATAAAAACTCATCTTTATCCTATATAGGTATTTCCATATCAACACGTTTTTTCTTTCCACTAAAAGCTAATAAAAAAAAACATTATATTTCGAAATTTCCATATTTCGAAAAATTAAACAAGAAACAGTTCGAAAACTAGCAGTTATGCTGAGCCGGCCCTGGCCACTTGACGACCGGTATGACAAAATTCATTGTAATAAATTTGACGTAAAAAATTGGGTATCAAGTAGCCGGTTGCTCGCTTGGAATCCAGTTGGCCGGTGCTGACGAATTCGCATTCTTTTGTAGAAAAACAAAGACGTCACGGCGTCAGCGACGTTGCGATAACCAGTTTAGTTTATGGATAAATTTAAATCTAGACCTCGGTAGAAACTTCGATTCTAAATACATACATACATCGATTTGTTCGGATTATCAAAAATGAGTTGTTCGTTATATTAAATAGAAATACAGACAATTTATACATAAGTTTTATTTCTTAAACAAAACAAAAACATTAAAAAAAACCTAAATTATCTTAAATATTATAAATACACTTTCTGAACTAAAAGTTGCTATAGAAAATCCAATGCTTACATAGCAACGTAATGCAATTAAAATAAACTCACTACATATTTGAAGGGTTCAGTGGAAAAGTTGCCTATGTTACAAATTTTACTGTTTAATTTTATATTTTGTACTATATTTTTTTAATTAGTGCAAAGCAATTTTAATGCACTTAGTCTGTACATATTGAACACAACATTAGAAACATAATTTTGAATTGGACAAATGATGTATTTTTTGACAATTTTGTGATCTCTGTTTATCTGAGTATCTAATAATGGCATAATTAATGGAATAAAAGAAACAATGAGCTGCTTAAAATACAGCAGCAAACTGTCTTCTGGATTATTATTCATTTGCTGGGTCTTTAGATAAATTCTAACAAATGTTACCAATAATTGTGTAAAAATGTGACAGCTTGCCTTTTGAACTTCATTAGTATCCTATTCATTTGTAATGTAATTGTTTTATCGATGGTTTTATCCACAAGCTCGGAAAAGGCATCATCATGAAAACTAAGAATTGTTGCTGTCCCTTGTATCAAAACTGCATATTTCATATAACCCTACAATTTTAGTTTTGATTTAATACACACCACATATGTATGTAAATGATTATAATATTCTACTACATCTTTGAAAAACTTGACTCATTTGGTTCTTAACATAATTGAGCCACAATATGTCGTGGATTCCATCTAATTTCCTTTGGGCAATTACTTCATATGTTTGATGATAATCACAGATGTCTAGATTTAAAAACGTCAATTCTAGTTTCGCCAAAACTTTAAGAACAATGAAAAAAATTATAGAAATGGATCTTGGGTTTCCATTTTAGCTTTCCCAAAGAAACGATCACCTTGCTGGATAACCAAATAACCAGTCAATCCGATCTGACAGAGAACTGATTGTGTGTCAAATATTCCATTCACAAGGCATAAGCCTTTGGTCATCCCATTACGGCCCATACTTCATCTCGTGTCTTCGGACTATAAAAATCCCGACAAAGACGATCCGGTCTGGCATAAGTACAGGCATCCCAGGGCGAGTTAAGTCCATGACTGTCAGTTTAAGATGATATATGCGATCGCGACAGGGCACTGACACGACACGTGATTTTTGATAAACACTGCGCAGGGGGAATTTCCAAGAATGAAGAGCTACAGCCTCCTTAATCGACTCATTAGACCAGGGCCAATCATTTTTAAAGCAATAAAAAATTCTTAGCAGTATGCGAGTGGTCGAAAAATGTAGTTTATGGTGTAAGTAATGAAGGAAAAAATCAACCGGACTGAGTGAAAGTTCCGGAAGGGGGGTTGGGGGTGATATTGAGGGGGTGGATATTCGTTTTTTGCGATTTGCGGCTAAACTATGCATCCTATCGAAAATTGTTAAATATAGAAGTTGTAGATAATGAAAAAATCTAAAACTTGTTATAGGGCATTATTCACTATAGCCTCAATATTATCGAGAAAACGCAAAAAAAAACGGTTTTTTGATTTTTAATTTTTTGATGTCCCGCAAAAATTTTGATGAAACTCGATGAAAATGTTCTCTATGTATAAAACAAGCCGTATTTTTTTTTTCAAAGCAAAATATTTGTTTTTCGATGTTTTATGAAGAAAATTGAAAAAAGACCCAATTTTCAATCGAAAAATTTGGTTAGCAAACTTTCAATTTTTGAACTTTTTAAGTGCTCATTTTCTTCGTTGAAATATCAACTTTAACACAGAGATTAATTCCAAGTAATTCTAGATTTAACTTGTTTCGATAGGATGCATAGTTTAGCCGCAAATCGCAAAAAACTAATACCCACCCTATAATACCATCCCCAACCCCCTTCCGGAACTTTCACTCAGTCGGGTCGATTTTTCCTTCATTACTTACACCATAAACTACATTTTTCGACCACTCGCATACTGCTAAGAATTTATAGTTTATTACGGTATTTAAAACGGTTTGGCCCTGGTCTACATCTCTCAAGTGAACGTGGTCCCGTTTGAAAAAAAAAACATCTTGACTGTATGATAATATTTTGTAAATTCACGCCATAGAAACTGAAAATTTCCCTCTCACGTGAGAAAAAGGAATTGAAAAAAACCAAACGGTTAAGATTTTAGTGTTTTCTGGACTATACCCCGCATCCCAGATCCAAAAATGAACCTGACATTTCCAAAGACCACGTCAATAGCTCTGATAATGAAAACGTCTTTGGAAAAAACTTTTTTACTGATGAGGCATGGTTTTAACTCGCTAATTACATACAGTGATGGTCAAAAATTTGCACACACCACCAGTGCGAAACATTTGACTGCAAATTTTAACAGAACAGGAGGACAGACAGTTATAAATTTTATTACATTAACAAATACATTAGGTGAACTCAACTCTTACGTAATAAACATAATAATTTGTATCACATGAAATATCTATAAAAAATAAAATAGTATAAAGGGCGTCCTCTTAGCGGGTCAAAAGTATGCACACAGTTGTTGTAATATTTAGTAGGTAGACCTTTTCTCTTAATTACTTCTGCTAATCTCCTCGGCATCGTATGTACAAGACTAGAAGTAACCTGTGGACTAATTTTATTCCACTCTTCTTGAAGCTTAAGTTTTAGATCGGCTTTGTTAACTATCGTATGTTTTCTTAATGACCGTTGTAACTCCATCCACACGTGCTCGATGGGGTTAAGGTCTGGGGACTGTGGAGGGGTGTTGAGCATATGAGAGAGGTTGTATATAAGCCACTGCCGTACAATGAGTGCAGTGTGCTTGAGGTCATTGTCATGCATAAAATAGAAATTGTTCCCCAAGTTCACTTTTTCCGCACTTTCCTTCACATTATTCAGTAAAATATTTAAATAGGTATGTTTATCCATGATGTCGTCTATACCCCGGTCATTAGTGTTTACTAATGACATTAGTGTTTACTAATGACCTTACCCCCGATGTAGCCATCCAGCCCCAGATCATAACTCCGCCGCCTCCGTGTTTTACTGTAGGTTGGAGATTTTGTTGCTCGAATTCTGTGTTGGGCCTCCGCCATACCAATACTCGCCCATCCGAGCGAAAAATGTTATATTTACTTTTATCAGACCACAACACGCGATCCCAAAATTGTATATCTTTGTGTAAATAGTCATTTGCAAAGGCTAGGCGTTTGTTTTTATTTATTTCTGAAACAAAAGGTTTCCTCCTCGCAATACGTGCATGATATCCTGCTGGTTTAGTGCCCTACGAATTGTTCTGGAACTTACTGTCGTTTCCGTTTCTGTGCAGAGGTTAGCAGCCATTTCTGATGATGTCGTTTGTGGGTTGATTTTTACATATCGAGCTATTTTTCGGCGATCTCTTTCCGACAATTTAGATGGTCGTCCTCCTCGTGGTCGGCTTGCCACGTTTGTTTCATCTTTATAGCGAGCAATTACCGCACGAACAGTATACCAGCTTATGTCCACAATATTTGCAATCTCTCCATATGATTTGTTTTGTTTTCGTAGGCGTAGAATTAATTTTCTTTCCTCTATTGTAGTTTCTTTTCCTTTGCGTGCCATATTTTTTTTCTTTGTCTCTTAGTTTAAAATACAGATACACCCACTGTAGTAGGTATTAAACTTTTGGATTTTACAAACGGTGTTACTAAATGCAGTCGGGGAATCACTCATTTCTTTCCGCCGCGTCTGCAAATACTGCCTAATAACAGACTGTGTGCATATTTTTGGAACCCGCTTCTTGACACTCTTTCATATGGAACCTAATACTCACATTCGTATCGCAGCCTGTCTGCCATCAGTGTCTGGCTATGGATTCTTTATAATGCAGACTTTCAGCTGATGGAAATTTTCAAAGCTACCCTTTCAATTCTTTATTTATATTTTTGTTTTCTTGTAGATCTAGGTACTGTGTGCAAATTTTTGACCACCACTGTATGTATGTTAATTCTTAACAAATAACTGAAACTTAACGAGTAACTGACCGAATAATATAAGTCCACCCTGTACTGTGCCTACACCAATTTCGTGGTTACCGTCTGTGGTCTCGTCCGACTGAACAGACTATACACGATGCACGAGAGTCCGACCACTTCTTTGATCGGATCAGGTACTACACTCGGCCGTATCATAAATCGGGCGGTAGTGGAATGTTAACCCGTACTCGGTGTCTCGTAGTACTCACTCGTCGCGCTGGAGGGACGCGGGGGCGGGAGGAGGCGCGGCCGTAGGAGAGAAGAGCCGCTGCTCGGTTCCGGGACCCGGTGTCCTTGAACGGCCCAGGCCTACTCTTCGGCGGGCACCTCGACCGCGCTACAACGCTCCCAGACGCAGCTCCGTCGCGGGGTTCTTTAACGCTGGCGCCAACTCGGATTTCTCTGATCGTTTTTATTATTCGGTGTGCTGCCGTGCGACGCGCCGCAGCCTCGGGCGCTTTTGGAAAGCGAACGGGACGATTCCGTTGCGGCCGCGGTCGATAAACGAACGACCTCGAATTTTTGCGCGGCACGTCCGGGATCGCGCGAGGACCCGACGCGACGCCGGCTCCCTCAAGTATGAGTACCATTTTTTCGAAATCAAACAAAGACCACATGAGAATTTTGTACAAATTTTGTACATTTTTGTACAACCAAGAATGATTTTTGTACACCCTGTTTAACCGGCCGAAATCGAAAAAAAATGGTACTCAAACTTGAGGTCTGTGTACACTTTGTCCAAAATCAAATTTTAATTATACCATTAAAAAGATCGACTTTTGTACATTTTTGTACAACCAAAAATTATTTTTGTACACCCTTCAAAAATGAAAAAAATCAAGTGTTAAAAGTGTTACACAATCCTGACAATTTTTGAAATCTTTGAAAAATTCATATGTTTATACGTCATCATATAGAGTGATCTTTGTACATTTTTGTACAATCAAGAATTATTTTTGTACACCCTGTTTAACCGGCCGAAATCAAAATAAAAAATGGTACTCAAACTTGAGGTCTGTGTACACTTTTTCCAAAAACAAATTTTAATTATACCATTAAAAAGATCGAATTTTGTACATTTTTGTACAACCAAAAATTATTTTTGTACACCCTTCAAAAATGAAAAAAATCAAGTGTCAAAAGTGTTACACAATCCTGACAATTTTTGAAATCTTTGAAAAATTCATATGTTTATACGTCATCATATAGAGTGATCTTTGTACATTTTTGTACAATCAAGAATTATTTTTGTACACCCAATTTAACGGGCCGAAATCGAAATAAAAAATGGTACTCAAACTTGAGGTCTGTGTACACTTTGTCCAAAATCAAATTTTAATTATACCATTAAAAAGATCGAATTTTGTACATTTTTGTACAACCAAAAATTATTTTTGTACACCCTTCAAAAAATGAAAAAAATCAAGTGTCAAAAGTGTTACACAATCCTGACAATTTTTGAAATCTTTGAAAAATTCATATGTTTATACGTCATCATATAGAGTGATCTTTGTACATTTTTGTACAATCAAGAATTATTTTTGTACACCCAATTTAACGGGCCGAAATCGAAATAAAAAATGGTACTCATTCTTGAGGGAGCCCCCGACGCCGCGTCGTCGCTCGGCCGGAATTCGGAGCGTCCTCCGCGACAAGGGGCAGAAATCGTCCGCACCTCAAGGTTTTCGTTCCTAGACTAAATGGCATTAATTCCTCGATGAGTTCGACAAATCGTAGAACGTCCTACTCTAGAACAGCAACTCCCTGTATTAAAGACAAAACGTATTGCGCCATCTATCGTTGACATCCGTACTAATATCAATGGCAGCAAATTCAAATGCACTCCATCCCACATCCTCATTAAAAAGTTCGTTTTTCATACCTAAGATTTGATATAATCTCAGTTATTCTCGTTTAATAAACAAGTAGTTATCGTCAAGAATATCTGAGATATCACCAATTCTTAGGTATACATAAAAGACAGAAAAGATAACATGAATATTTTAAGGTTTTCGAGATAAATTGAAGATGCATAAAATATATAAAAAAATGTATTAGACATAAAGATCATAATAAATAGAACGTACATACTCCCTAAAAATATTGACAATATATTTTCCTTCTTGTTTGACGATACAAAATCTTCTGCACAATATCTGCTGACTTTAAAGGACACGGGTAGCCGAGTCCTTTAACCGAACGGGGAGTCGACCGCTGTGGCGATGTGTCCACTCCCTACCTAGGGATCTAATTGCAAACTAGCCCTATTTATGTACACGGCCCTTTACACCTGATATATTTTGTAATAATTATATACAATAAAGATTTTAATTGGTAATTGGTAGCCGAGTGGGTTAAAGCGCCGTCTTTCCAGTCGCGATACCTCTGTGCGCGTTGTTCAAGTCCCGGCCGGGGTAGCGATTTTTAATTGTCTCGCTTTCTCCGTCAGGGCTTGATATGCAACCACTAATACACTAATGTATAGGTGTGTATGCATAGATGCCAATCCAACCGCACATGCCCTAGATTTGGTAATGTTCTGAGTTTTCTGGGTTTCCTCAGAACTGTAAAGCAAATGCGTTACCGAAATAATCTTAAGTCGCTCCCAGTGCGCCATGGCAAATAATAATAATAGCCACTCCTTCCCGCACAGGTCCCTGAGAGGACCTAAGGGGTTACTCTTCGGAGTAATTATAGGGTGAGTATTATTATTATTATTATTATTATTATTATTATTATTATTATTATTATTATTATTATTATTATTATTATTATTATTATTATTATTATATTATTTAAAGTGTTTGCCACACACGAGTAGTCTTTTAGACTACTTGTGTGTGGACTTTAATTTTACCCACGATTTATACAATTTTTTTTATGAGTTTGGCACCTATAAAATTTGGTTGCCAGGGCTTAGGACATCCCACAACAGAACAAGTTCTAACGGTTTAGACGAAAAAGTCATAATTGTAACAAATAAAAGTTTAAATGCACGAAACACAAAATTTGAACACAACATCAGGAAAACTAAAACATCGAAACGAAAATAAGATACACGAGTCGCGGGACACTTAACAGAATGATTACATTAGTGATGGGACAATTTGAAATAAATAATAATCAGATTATTGAAATAACAGGTTAAAAACGGACCTGAAAACCTGTTGTACTTGACCCTTAACCAACAAAGTCCTAATTACACGCCGCAAATTCTGTAAAAACATTGTCAAACTAAGGCATGTCGACGTTACAATGATCAGTGTGTGTAAATTCAGGCTACTCGCCTTTTGTATTCGGTTTATTTTGTGATTTTCCTTATGACATGTAAGTAGAGTAAACTATCGCTTTGTCTGAATACAATGTAATTTTTTTATACATATTTCTGTTATCTTCTAAAAGCGAGTATATATCTGCATAAGTACCAGGAAGATTATATATAATTATAAACAAATATTCTTTAGCAGTATTTATGCATAACTAAAATGTTAAAAAAGGAATACTACTCGTAATATCCCATCACACCTCTTTGCTCACATATCGCGTGTTTTATTTAATTCTATTTTCAGTTCTGAGATAACATCAAACACTTTAAGTGAACTTAACAACCTCTCGAGTGATCCATACAAATCCCCGGTGTGTATAAAACAAAAGCGTTTTTTAGTCGATACTATCTCGCTCTCTACGTGACGCATGCGGTTTTTTTTTCACACGTTACTACGGACCCTTCCATTTTCGACGGCGTAGTAGCGTACCTGATTTAAATGGAAATTACATTATTTTTCGCCGCTGCCGTGTCGGTTGTCGGGTAATTAACACGTGGGCAGAGCGTTGTACATCGCCTGGCACTAAATACTATTACATACTATCAAGGAGGATATTTATTATTAGCCAGACAGTGTTTGTACTACGCCAAGTATCGCTTTGATGTCGGACAAAGTGTTTAAATGCTGATAGGCGATCATTCTATTAAAATTATGCGTTTTGGCGCCCACGCTCCCAGTCTCGCGGATTTTAGTGTTACGATGTTGATAATGAAGCACAATAAAGCACGGATCTTGAAGTAGATCGATAGTTTATGGAGTAGATTTACCAGAATTAACGTGTTTTTTAAAGCAGCTACTGAAATGTTGTCAATTTGATACCGACAATAACGTTTATTATTACAACAATAACGTTTAATTATTACCTTGGCCTCCCCAAAGTCCCTATCTAAACCCTACTTTTGGGATCAATTATATCGAAAGCAAATGGTACATAGAATGGAATTTTATCTGAAATTGTAATAAGTTAACATACTGAGTTATAGAATTACCATTAACATCTCTTTATAGTCATTTTCACTTGCTTCGAATACATTTTAATAATCAAATCGTAATTGTTATCAGTTTTGGCGGAGGCGCCAGTACTTGTCGACATCGGTATTATTCTGTCGTTTTTAAAGTACCAGTCGACCGATAAAGATGCCCGAACGTCAGCGTCTCGGGGTCGTGTACGTGGGATCTTTTCCGTCCATGGCCGCCTGCCAAAAAAAATATTACGCTAGTACTATTGGCAACTGTTTACTTTCGCCTCTAAATTTAGCGAGCCATTCTAAATTTTTACTATCCCGTTTATTGCAGTCGAAACAAGCGTAAAAGCGGATCCGAGTTATTTAACTGGATACGCAACATTTTATTCAACGGCAGAACTATTAGCGACCCATCGTGAACAGACACAGCATTACTGCGATAAATAGCAAACATAGTGGAAAGTCCACACAAATTCTGGCAACTATACGAGGTGTGGCTATTAAATAACCGAACTGCTGTCATAACACTTTTTATTCGTTACCAATTACAGCAGCAACTTTTTCGCCTTCAATGTACTCCCCTTGGCGATCCCTACACCGCTCCATACGACTTTTCCATTGTTGAAAGCAGTACTGGATGTCCGCTTCTGTTAGCTGGTTCAGAACCTCCGTCACTTTTGCTTTAACCGCTTCCACGCTTTCGAATCTTGTCCTCTTCAGTGTCACCGTGTCTAACAAGCCTGGATCAGTGTCAATGTTGTGTAGAATGTTAGCGCAAATGTTCATTTTGTATTCCTTTTGCTCGGGAGTGAGGAGTTTTGACACCATTTTTGTGCAAACTTTGCGCATATTGAACGATTCATGCAAAATCTGGCGATTTTCTCTCCATTCCTGTTATTTCAGCAAGCCCTCGGATGCTTAGACGACGATCCTCGCGTATTAATTTACCAATTTTACCAAGGGCCGTCGGTTGCACGGATCGTCTTCAGTCGTTTCACGCCCCTCTTTAAACCGTTTAAACCATTCAAAAACTTATGTGCGGGATAAACATTCATTCCCATACGCTTCTTTTAACATTGCATAAGCTTCCGTAGAATTTTTCCCCAGTTTAACAAGAAACTTGAGATTAACCCTAATTCAAACGACTGCTACAGTCAAAATGAGCGACCCACAGGCTTCTCCAGCGAGCTCAAGGTGGGGAAAGTATCACCAGGCACAGTTCTGTTTAAACTTGTCGCGACACGCTCGCAGCGCGCTGGTAGCAGCATCAGTTCGGTTATTTACTAGCCACACCTCGTACGTTTCGGAATTGTAAGTTTAATGTTGAAGTCAATAATATTTCAGATTTCTTGGATTTTGCCCGTTTATTCGTGATGAGGCATGGGACTCGCATCACATGTTTCGGTAATTAGAATTCCTTCTTATTCCATCCGTACTGTTATCTAACTTATCTTGTTATCGTTTTCGAATATTAGTGGTCTATCTAAATACTGCAGCTCCTGTAACTATGATATCAGCTCCTGTAACATCACGAACTGTACATTGTTTTTAATTTAATACAGGAAAACTCTTAAATAAAACTTGCTACCTTCTTGTCCTAAGAAACCACTTTTAACGTTGAAAAATATTTTTTTTGATCCTCTTTTCCATTGTGTCGCAAGGAACAGAGCAGTAATATTAATCTTAGTCATTCCTAATTCCTCTTGTTGAAATATGTCTCCTCCACCAATTGTGGGACCGTTTTCAGATTAATTATCGAAGTTGTTGATGTACATAGGCTTATTTGACAAAGCGAAACAGAGTTGACTTTGTGACCGTGCCCTATGCCTATGCCAAACATACCTCGTCCTTCATCGTTATTTACAAGTATTTAGACAATAAATGATTCTAATGGAATGGGATTCCAACTCAAATGAACAAAATCGTAGTTTCTGGAGTGCATCTTGAGTTTTACTCATCTCCTGATGTTGCAAACGTGGGTGTCGAAATGTGTGGGTGCCGTAACCAAAATATAATGTCTCTTTTTGGGTCGCAACGTACCATTTGATTTTCTTAGCCCTTTTAAACCAATCAATTGTCCAGAGTATGCGACGAAGGCATGGCCAACCGCTTCTGAACAGATAAAATTACTTCTGCGTGGCGACGAAACGCTTCGTTAAGTAGAAATTTTTCGGCGGTGACATCATTTCGCCGTTAAGGATTTTACTCGTCGATTTTTGAAGAACACCTGCGTCTCGTTCGGGTAGAGGAAAAAAAATCAAACGGGTCGAGGATCGTTTATGCAAAAGCATCCGGTCGTAAAGCAACAATTTAAGTATTTACTAGTAGAAGTAGAGGATGTGTGCTTAAACCGCAAATTAAATGCCATATTTATTCGGCGTAAGTGGTTTTAAATGTTTAACTGTGTTTACATTACTTGTTTGAAAGGAGCATTAAACTTGGGAGGCGTAAAAACATAAAGGAAACGGTTTGTTTCACATATTGTATGTTCCACTAATACCTACTAGTCTGTAGACAACCAATAATTTGGTACAGAACGAGAATAATTTGCGTTCGATATTATTCGTCGTCAGAAATCGCAGGTCCGGATTTCGACTTAACAGTACGTCTCATATTAATTCTACTTTCGCTTGACGGACCTAGTCGTTGATGACTTTGTCAGACCCACGGGAATATGTCGAGTACTATTTATGCACCCTAGAGGGCACTCTGTCTGCTGTAGGTATAAAATACTCGTATTTAAGAGCGGTTAAAATTTAACCCTACTTCACTTCAGTCAGTTCTTAGCCCTCTCTTTTTATGGTCCTTTGGTATGACCAACCAAGGAGCTTTACCATCAAATTTCTGATTCTCGCATCAATTCATAAAAAATGCGAGACACAGTGGAGGTTATAGTTGTTATTGGACGGTGCGGATGTCGACATTTACTGATTTTGCCTATTTTTGTGCGTCGTCCTTCCTTAAGTTGAATTATTTGTATGTGACAAACAAATAAATGTAACATATTAGCTTACACCAAGTTCCTTATAGTCTTATGAGTTCATTGACACTATCCAAGTTTCCAGCCATGATCAATTGACGTTTGTGCTGATTTGAACTTATAAATACCTACCATCTTCCCGAATTTAATCAATTCTTCTTTTTAACTCGGGCGTTCTGCAAAATGCTGATTATTCTGTATACAACAGCATTGACAACAATTAAATTGTTCCATTATAGAATTTTGAAACCACGATCAATCATTTACCACTCTGGTTCTAAGTAAATGATACAAGTAAGTCTTCGTTTCTACTGATCCTCATGACACTGGGATACAAACAACGACAAACTGATTTAGATACCAAATTGAAATTCCAAAAAGGCAAGAACGCGTCTCAACACTTCTGCACCTTTTCCCTATAGGGATTCAAAATTGCCTCGTACATCTCACTGTTCTGGTGAGCAACTTTTATCGTGTAAACTGGTGTGTCTATTGAGTCGACTCACCAAAACAAACACACAGAACTGATATAGCAGCAGATCACTTTTAAACGACCATCTTCTCATCCAGATCCTCGCATTTTTCCAGGCGGAAATCGAGTCCAACATCGAGCACCCCTTCTTCGTGATGGGCCAGGGCTGGGCATCGTGTAACCCCGAGCGCACCCAGCAGTGCTTCGGCCTGAAGGTGCACCGGCTGCAGGTGGGAGACGTCCTCATCTCGCTGACGCCCAGGGAGCAGGCGCCGTGCCTGCCGTCCAGGGCGGGCACCACCATCATGACCACCGCGACCACCACCTCCATGACGGCCAGGCAGCTGTCCAACACGGCGTCCACCAGCCACGTGGCGGCGCCGTCTGCTGTCGCGCAGTCGCAACCGATCAACCTCCACCTGACGCAGGCGCATCCGCCGCCCCCGCTGTCGCCGGACAGCCTGGCCGCCCGCAAGAGGCGGTGGTCGGCCCCCGACCAGATCTGCGACGACGAGCAGGTGCAGGGCAACGCGAGGAGGCAGCGAATCGAATGATATTTCTTGTACAGTGAACAGTTTCTATACGGACCCGTTAACTAATTCAAATCTTGTAGATATGTTGCTGTAAAAAGGTCTAAAGTTATCAACTGTTGCTTTTTAAAAAAAATTGATATTACCGCCTTGTTAGATAGGTTATCGGAACGGCAGGTGTACCAGAATATACGTACGATTCGGTTAGTCTGGTGGTATACACGTTGACTATTTCTTGGTGTGGCATAAGGCATCCTGAGTTGGAACAGTTCTGTCTCTGATCTTGATACATTCGGAAATTCTACCAAAGTATAGATTGGATAGTATAACCATTTGCGCCGACACCAACCATTTGTTGCTGATTTTTTTTGCTTATTTTTGGGTTTCAGAAGGGAACAAGCGTGTCAAAACTAACCTGTAACAAAAAACTTGTTTCAGAAAAGTTCAGCATCTACTTTTCTATTCTGCTGTAGATTAAGGTCAATATCGAGTAATCTGTGATTTATTTCATTACAGTCAAAATATTAACATCAAGTGTTATAATATAATACTCAATGTTAAATCTATTTTGTTCCAATATTGCGTTTTTAAAATTTCAGCACAATATTATTAATATCGATACTAAATATGAATATAAGTACAGTAAACAAAAGCAGGAATAAAGAAGGTTGCTTGTAAATGTTACTTTTGAAGAAATTTTCAAGTGTTTTCAACTTTTAACCAACTTCAGGATGCAATATTTTGATGAAATGTCGACACAATATAAAATTATTACTCATTTGAGGACTATACTTGAAAACGTGTCATACTGCGAAATATTGAAGCGTTTTGTAAAAACTGCGAAATTTGTAAATTCGTGTAAATATGGACGCTGGCGCACGCGCCGTTCTGAATCCTATGCAAATTGTTACTGTGCTGTACTCAAAAAGTTAGTGCAATGAAAGATAATGTTGGAAATAGATTAGGATTAAAATTCATGACAATACCGATAGGGCAAGATGCATTAAAGATGATACGTAAATGTGCTAATTTCAACTGAGAACTGGAGTATTATAAAGAGTGATATAATTATTAACATGAACAATTTATTTAGTGATGGTTTTGTTATACGTATTTAGAAGAGTACGGTGGCCAAAAACCACTAATCGATCTCAAAGAGAGTCGTGTGATATAGGACTGCTTTTAATGTTCACAAAGATCTGTATTTTATTTACCTATCAATTTTTCATATGTTAATGCACGAACTGATCAAGGGCTGCTTACATCAAAGGGTTACGTCGGGGACCTAACCTCAATTTTCGTTGAATGCGCGGCGAGAGTCGATTTTTTGTCTCATAAAAATCAGAACTTGACAAAATACTTAAAAACAATATAATTATTAATAACCGTTTGTAATTAAAAAGTGCGGTACAATTTTAATTCGTTAAACAGTGCAGGTAATTTTGAAGGACCCTGTAGAAATTTCCTAATTTCGATTGTCTCTTGTTGAACTTAAAAAAACGCCCTGTATAAGAATTCGTAACAGAAAATTATATTGTTTTTCATGTATCTTAACATTTCTGACTGGATATAAGCAAACGACTTCTCCCTGCGAAGAGAAACTTTAAAAAAATCTAACTAAATTTGAGGTTACGCTCTTACATTCCTTGCTGTTTTGTGAAAATACTTTTTAAAATAAGTTTTGGTGTAGGAGCCCTCAAAAATTTAATAGAAATAGAGTTTGTTACTTATATTGTAAATTCTTAATAGAGTATTGGAAGCTATTGTCTCATACAGAGATAATCTTTATTACACTGCTGGAAATTTTGAAATGCCTAATCTCGGTTAAAGTTCAGGTCATTGTAGTAGTTAATAAGTCAAATGGCATACAAAACTTGTGCTAAAAATCGTTTATATAATCACTATAGATGACCCTGTTTTAAGTTAGGCCCTGCAACGACCTGAACCGCTCGGAACTCGCGTTGTCCATTTCGAATTTCCATCGCTGTAATTTGCTTTTTAATGTTGTTTATATATTATTTTTCCATGTGAATTCTTGGCTGTGATACAGTAAAGTATGTGGAATGTAGACACTTCCCTCCATGTCTTTAAATGTAAAGATCCTAAGTGAAAACTTCTGCATAAACATGAAATACCTCACTCTGTGCTTTTTGTTATTGTAATTCGAGTAAGAGGGAACACACCTCCTCAGGATGAGTTGTAAGTAAAATGGAATTACAAATATTGGTTACATTTCATCGACAGAATTGGTCTCTTGTTTAGAGACTAACAGCTTGGAAAATTTGACATTTAAAAGGATGTAATAGTAGCAGAATGTCTCTTGGAATTTTACTGTGAATAACACAAGCCGGCAAAAAAAATTATCAGAAAACCTGAGCCACAGAATTGGCTCAGGTGGCACAGATTTTCGAGATATTCTAACCCAAAAGTGCAAAAATCACGGATTTTCAGTATATTTGAGGTTATGTTACATCACTAAGTTAATTATGTTTTACCAAATCATTTACGACTTCGGAAAGAGCTACTTTTGACCTTCAAAACCAATTTTGATTTACCCTGATATCTTTTTTTCTTCTCCGAGAAATTCATATGTGCAAAATTTCAAACGCCGAACCCAAGATGGTGGACTAAAAGATTGAAAATAATATGTTCATTGAAATTTTATTTTACTTCCAAAAAATTTGTACTCAAGGAGTTTTTTTTTTGTTAATTCAATATGGCGGACGCAAAATAGCGGACTGATATATTAAAATTACGTATTTTTCATTGAATTTTTTTAATGCTCAGAATAGCAATCAAATAGCCCTTTGTTCATCACAAGGTTTTGTGTATCAATCCAGATACAAAATATATGATCCGAACAAAAAAAAATAACCTAGCGATGTGACATAACCTCAAATATATCGAAAAACGGTGATTTTTGCACTTTTAGATTGGAATATCTCGAAAACCTGAGCCAACCGAGCAATTCTAAGGTTAGGTTCGGTTTCATCATGTTGAAAACCTTCAGAAAACTATTCTCTGATTTCTGGTAAAATATTTTGGCCGAATTTTGCCGGCCTGTGTTGTAATTAGTGTCCTTTGAACAAATTTTTGAATGCAAATCTATTGTTTAAAATAAAATAAAAAGATTATTTATCATGTTCGTGATGTATAAATAATTTTTCAAAAATTGTATTTATCGAAATATCTAAACAAAACAAAAATGTTACTGTGATTTTTGTGTAATAATTCGTTCTTTTGAGTAGGCATTCTGTGATACCAACCAGCAAAAAATTGTCTGCCAATTGTCTTTTGTATTTCGGTTTCAAAAATGTATTTATTTTGTGAAAAAAAAAAAAAAGTATTTGCCACTTTGTGAGTTAGTACAACTAGGAATCAAGTCCATATTTTAGATTGCTCGATGTACAAAATATAAGAAGACGCCATCTATTTTCTAACCCACAAAGATAAGAAAGAAAAAATGCACGAGATACACAAAAAGAAATGAAATTCATAACAATGCCGGATGGGTATAAAACGATAAGAGAGTAGTAGACAATGTTTTACGAAGTGCCTTTGTAAGAAGTGTGTGACTTCACCTTCCAGAATGTTATTTATCTATTACATAGATCTATGAATCAAAAAGCAAATTAACAGATTCTATGTACAGATATATATTATTTTACAGATACATGTATGGTGTGCCATGTTGTTGAAAGTGTAAAGCCGGATGGCAGTACAGTCAAAACCAATAAAATATATATGTACTAATCTCATGTGTTTCATTTACATAACGTTTTCAGTCACATACAATTAACTTGTTCAGTAAATTTAGCAAGCATACTTAAAAACAATAATCGTAGGTTTTTAATTCAAATCGTGATGCCACATTCTTTGCTTTCTTTACTACTCTTAGCCTCTCTACAGTCAAATGGAACTTCAAACGTGAAAATAAAAATAAAATATTTTCCAAAGAGTGAGGTGTCGCCTATAAAAAATATATGTAGGTACTAATCTCAAGTATTTCATTTACGGTCACATGCAATTAATTTATTCAATAAATTGAGCAACCATACTTTAAAACAATAATTGTACATTTTTTAATTCAAATTGTGAATTCTTGATGCCACATTGTTTGCTTTCTTTCGCACTTTTAGCCTCTCTAGAGTCAGGACTGGAACTTCAAAATGAAAATAAATTATTTTCCAAAGAGCGTAGTGAGTTATTTATAAATCAATCGCTTATTTCAGAATCAACCTAAGTCACATTTTGGCCATATTGAGTTTATCACACCAACATATACTTGTGGGGGTAACACATGCTTAATTCAAAAAGAACCCAAGTCCCGTAAACATCCTAGGTTATATGACGAATTAAAATATTCGTTTATTTCTGAAACCACCTTAGTCCCGGACTTAGGTTGTTTTGGCACTAAATTGTCATTTTTCACTTTTATAACTTAACTTATAAAAGTCAAAACAGTAATAATGTCGACGTTCCATAATTTATTGTTATTGCTGCTTATAAAAAGTTGTTTTATTAGAGAAAAAAACATATTTAATTCTGTAATTATGAACAACTATCAACCAACGACCAGTGCTAAAAACACTAATGATATTTCAGTTAGCCATATCTTGAAAACGACGCATGGGACCCACTTCACTTTTTAGGTGATGACTATACACCTCTTACAGAAAGGATTAATAGTGAAAAAAACCATCAGCAAAGTTTGCGAAAAATTTTTCAAAAACACTGGAGCACTCCCTGGGTTCTCAGTAACGCTCTGTGGAATATTTGCAGTATATTTTTTTTCATAATCTAGAAACAAATATGAGACGTTTTTCGATTTGTTACAAAATTTTTTTTTTTCAAAAAGTTATGGCCATTTTAATGTTGGGAAACAAAATGTTCCGATAAAATTAAAATTAATTGTTCATCAAATGTTAATAAATCATGAAAATTGTTTAAAGTTGAACCAAAAACACCATAAAAACTCAAAACTCTACCATCCTTAATATAATTTTCATAAAAATCACTGTTCATGAAATTTTAATAAAACACAGCATGTTGGAGAGGATTTCTGGAGTTTTTAGAGTTACGTGCAGGCTTTTTTGAATTTCTATGGTATATTTTTTATCTACTAACCTACCAGAACTTCAAAATTTTTCTGACAACAATGCGCCTCACATCAGTGTAAAACTATAATCAATTATTCTAATCACCTTTCTTAATATGTATTGCTCACCAAACTGAAGAGTTTACAAAACAAAGAACAAAGTAATACCTACCTATGTACATAAACAGAGATTACAGCAGATTACCGTTACATAATAATAAATACCTACATTGTATCGTTATCTGAATTTACTTTCCTAATTCCTCGAATTCTGAGTGGCACAGAATGCGTATTTTCGTCGTCGCGGTAATTAATCATAATAATTAGAATTAGCGATTAGGACCATCATCGAACTCAAATTACAGCGACAATTCGCAACTGCCACCGCCATGTGAATGATCTAAAAACGAGTTGTCTGTATGCGCAAGTCAGACAACGAGGTCACAGACGAAATGTAATCTCCGACGAAGTGAATACGCAGCTGTCAGTTAAAGTAACTACTATGTACCTACTCAATTACGTTATTCTTGCTATACAGTGACTGATAAAAGTGATAGCAGACAATAATAAATAATAATGTCTACTAATAAAATTGTGCGGGGCGAAGCCGCCGTGGAAAACCCAACTTCTAGGTACGAGATCGCTATGCGTATTCATCACGGATACGCGTTTAGTGAAGAAGAATACAGCAGCAGCTCGGGCCAGGAATTTGATGAACTTTATTACCGGAACAAACCGCCGCCTCTGCAAATACCTCGAGAAAAGATAGTTGTAATCAAAGCTAAACCGCCCACAGACAGCAGAGAAACACAAAGAAATGTATCGAACACCATACAAGGCATTAATTGGTCGTCAGAAGATGAAGAATTACAAAGCAACCAGCCGAAAGGAAGTCATAATCTCGCGTCTGTATCTGCCGAAAATTCGTTTTCTCGATACGTCGAATTAGAGCAAAAAAATTTCAAGGATCGGCAAGCAAAGCTGCAACAAAAGGAACGTGGCTCTTCCAAAATAACGACGAACAATTTTTACGATGTGCTCAAGAGTTCTCCTGACGATTCTGACGAGGAAGATTTCGAAACAACAGACCCATCGGTCGCTTCAACATTAAAACTAGTATCGACCACTGACGCAACTGAAACGAAAGAAGAAGTAGCAGATACATGGAAGAATGTACCGAAGCGGAAGAAAAGAAGAAAAACCAGACGAAGAGAAAGTAGCAATAAAGGAAGAAAGAGCCAGACGAATAATGAACTTCCACCAACAACGGTCAATACAACCTCAAACTCTCCTAGAAAGAACAGACTAAATTTACATCAAATCAGACGAAATCGTCGTGGAAATCGTAGGTACACTTTCGAGAAATATGAAGAAGCACTGTTTGAGGTAATGATGGAGCAACTTTTACCCTTATGGATAAGATCTAAAAAAAATCGTTTTGACATATACTATTTGTATTGGGATTTTCAAAGGCGTTCCTCGTGGGACCAGATTTCGATGGATAGGATTTCTCGCAGAGACGTGATTTTAGAACAAGAATATGAGGACATCGTGGGTGTCGGTACACCAGAAAAGCCAACAGAAGAACTCGTGGGAAGTTATTTATTTTCTGAGGAGTCAACGGAAGAAAAATATTCAGTCTATTCGACTTTCTGTAGTTTTTTTAACGACTTAGACTGTGCGTCGTGTCTGATAGTGATTGGAGTTTTGATGACGTCATTCTTATTAATAAAATTAAAGTATTAAAAAAATGCTGGAAATAAAATTGTATATTTACGATGGTCTTCCATCCTATGCTGAACTCATGGACTACTTTTATAGGCGCGTATAAATTTTTAGACAAGCGAAAAATAATTGTGCTAAATACAATAATCGATTCTAAATGTACATAAACATGAAATATATAGGTATATAAAAAAGACAAAAAAACATAAACGCACTAGTACACAAAAAGACCTTTAGTTTTTTTACACCTGTATATAACTAAGTTCTTTTATAAATATATAAAATCTGTATAAAGTTTTAAGATCTACATATAGGTTTAAATTAGGTAGCTAAGGTCTGTTTTTGTTGATGCCTTCAGTGCCGCTTTCATGCCTTCATGCCGCTTGATGCCTTCAGATGACTTCAGTGCCGCTTTTAAGCTTTTTGCTGATAGGGCATAGCCAGACAAAAAGTATTGGAGAATACTTTCCGTGTTAAACTAGGTATGTAGGTATTACGTATGTTTCAGTATTAATTTGCGTTATTGCACTTTTGTTATGTCCACTAAATTAATACACATTTTCTGTCGGACTGTTGCAAAATAAATTTTATGATTGTTGCAGCAAAAATATAATATAAATCGCATTAAAACAAATATGTAGGTACCTAGTAGCCAAAATATTACTAGTAATAGCATTCTATAAGTCCTAGGAATTACACTCCAAAATATAATTTTTTGTTTTTTTTTTTGTTTTTCTTTTTCCGTTTATAATTGAAGTGTAATAAGATAATAAGTTTGTTCCAAGAGAAAATTCACAGGTGTTCAGGACATGGTTCAGAACTCCTTAGAATCGATGCGCAAACTAGGTAGTTCTAGAAATGACTTGGCTAGTGTCTTGTTAGTCCTAACACTCCTAACCTATAAAATCACTAAATAAAAATCCCTGTTAGAAAACATGGGGCCTCTTATGCTCTAAAATATTTAAAATGGAGTAATGGATGGATTATAAGGTAAGTAAATCGCTGCCATAAGAATGCTCTTGTCTACAACTAAAGCCTGGTTCTCAGAGCTTCGTCATGTCGCTGCGACGTTCCCCCACTACTTCAAAAAAATGTTTACTACATACTTGCAGTCGCCGCGACACAGGACACGATTTGAAATATTGCAGTTTATATGTACATGCAGTATACAGCTGGCCATTGATACATTATTACATTTCACGAATATAAGAATGAATGTAAGAAAGAGATTTTTAAATTACTTTAGGTATTTGGCATAAAAGAAAAGGAAATGTCACACAGAATGTAAAAAACAAAATCACTAAAAGCGGGTAGGTAAACATTAAACAATGGATAAAAATAAGTATTCATTAATAAATTATGTAATATGTACACTTTTTTTATCAATTTCTTATGTTCTGGTAAATTTGCCAAGATTATTTCCACGGAAACGCTGTAAATGGCTCCAAATCCGTGCATCATTACCTCGCTTAAGTCGCGAAATTTTGCCTCTCTTAAGTCGCGATCATAACCTCAACTTTTTTTGTGTTTTAACTGCAAACAGAAATATTTAGAGATATACCACAGCACTTGTTATAACGAAAAATGAGCCAACTGAACGAAAAATCAATGTAAGTATACCCAGTAGTGCGTGACAAAGTTCAATTTTCCACTTGAATGAATATTTTAAAGATTAAATATTTTTAAAAGACACCTAACCTATTTTAAATCAATAAATGTATTACACAATCATTTTTTTCAATAAAAATTGTACATATTCATGCAAGAATCCAATTTCCAAACGTAGTTCTAAAACTTTTACAGGCGGCGACTTGACCGGGACGGTTTCACGACCTAATAGGGGGAAACGTGGTGAAATAACAGAGGATGTGAATTAAGCGAAGGTGAAATAAGAGGGGTTCGAGTGTATAACAGTAGGTATTACTCATTATGTTCGCGTCGGAAATTAGTTTAGTTATGCATTTTTAGATGGCAACACATAATTTAATTCGGGATTGCGCAAACGTTCCGAGTAATACTGGAACTGGAATACTGGAACTGGAATAATAATGGCTTCGGTTGACAGTACCTCATTTTCTAGTCCACTGTGTAAATGTAGAAAATGAGTATTATTGCCCATTTAATCAATATTTGTTCATAAGTTCAATCTAATATTTGTTTTTACCAAACTTTCTGTTATTGTATTAAATAAACTCTAGACGTATTTCTGGGCTAATTGCTATTGGACGACGCCTTGTATATCAATAATATATTAGTACGATAAGATAAAACGGATCTTTCGGACAAAATTCCAGTATGTGGCTGCATTTGCACGTTTTCAAACAGAAATTAGGTAGTCTCCAGTGAATATTCTACTTTTCTAAGTAGAAATAAAGTGTTAGTACACAGCTGGATAAAACAAAGTTTCGTTGATTATAGTGAAAAGTGTATAGCGAGAGTCAAAAAAATCAAGGTATGATTGAATAAAAATGTTGCTTTTTAACTTTTGAACTGGAAAAGAGGAAACAACAAAAGTATAAAAATAGTTTACTAATTCTGAATGTATATATCTTAAGACCTAAATAATTGGAAATGGCTAACGGTGGTAGAAAAAAACAATAAACGCAAAAATACACAGTTGAGCAACGATACAAATGAAAACCTTTCAAAAACTACGGAAATCAACAAGGAAGCATTAAAAATCCACGGCTTGTATCACGAACATGGGTTTTCTTCTGATAGCGACAGTGGAAAGAGTGACTTCGATGAAGAGTATTACAAATATAAGCCACCGCCTATTAAAGTCAGTAAACACCAGATAGTAACGATAAAGGCATCAGGAGCAGATAGTGGTTTAAATACCGTAATTTCTCCTACGGATTATAAGGAAACTGTGGACTTAGAACAGGACATTCGAATTCCAACTAATATTCCTTCCACTTGTTTAAAAAAGAAGAACCTAGGATCACCTGAACATGCAGCACAGAATAATAAACCTTATAATGGAATTTCTCGTACAAAACATAAGAAACCTGTAGAAGTACAGAATATTACACTTCAAACAAACTGTTCTCCCACTAATTTAAAAAAAAGAAACCAAAAGCACAAATTAAATCGCATCAACTTGAAATCAAGCGATCAACTGGATGTATGGATAAGCTGAAAAATCAATCTTTCGATTCCGCAACACCTCAAGGTCATACTCAACACCTCAAGGTCAAGGCTGAAACGAATGAAACCGTTAAGCAAGGCATAGTGCTTTCTGCTTCCAGACTGCATCTCAATAGCAAACAGTATGCAACGCTGGCGTTTAACGAAGGAGTACAAAATAATGCGCCACGTATTTCTGTGGGTAACCAGTTACTGCCGGAAAGAAACAGTGAAAGAAGTACCAATAGCAACTCTCCATTTATTGACACCGAAAAACATAAAAACATAAATTCCGCGTCATCCAGCAGATTTTCCAATTCGTATCAGATGCAACGAAACGCAATACCCGACCAAAGTGAAACGAAACAAACGAAAACCGTACCTAGGACCCAAAGTAACTCCGAAGGCAGTACTTCAACAACGGTTCCAATAAGTCAACATTCAGAAAAAAGGAGTGTCCTCATAAGTGAAATGTTGGTACCTGCCATAACTTCCCACCAGGTATTACAAAATGCCCGACGAGAAATGAATCCAGGAAAACCGTACGGTACAACGAACAACTGTGACAACAGCACCTCTCGAAGCGTTTCTACCTTGTCCACGGTTGTTTCTTTGCCATCTTCAGTACAGAGAAGTCATTTACAAAAAAACAAATGCCAACAGTGCAGCAAGGGTGATTAATCAGCGTCAATCTGTAGGTATTCAGAGCACAATACAACGAAACGCAGTGCGACCTTCTCTCAATAGTTCAAGATCACAAATTTTGTTCGAAACTGGCTTGGAGTGTACTGAAGATTTGGCACGCTTGCTTGATGAAGATGAAAATAAGGAAGATACATTTTTATCACGTTTAAAGAGATTCCTACTCTGTTGGTGTTGTTGTAGATTCTAGGTAGGTATTTAATCTAAAGTACGAATAAAAACACAACAGTGTTAACACATACTACTAATTAATAGCTGTCTTAACTAAATACATATTAAAATAAACCCTGTGTGTAAAATTGTGATTAGCATATTTGTAACAAAAAAATAAATTCAAAACTTCAAAACCAAAGTAGCTCAATTACTGTTCTACAGATTATTATTCTGTGCATATGTGTCTATCCGATAAGTTAGTGATTGAATTCAAATGATAGTGATAGTTGCTTTCGTTTCGAAGTCACTTGGTAGCCAAACACACTGACTAGGTCCTATTAAACGTCACAGTTTCATTAATTTTAGGCGACTATTATGATAGCAGCCCAAATCATAATTATTTTGTAATTTTAAACATTGATACTGTGACATTAACAGCAAATCGAACATGAGATCAGGTTGATTGCAATATTTGTACTTTAACAATCTGAAGTACTGTCAGTAATGCGTTACTATTTACATTAAAACGAAAACAGCTTATTAGCTGTTTTTTATTATCTATTGAGCTGAAATTGATTAAAAAGTACTATAATAGGAATTGCGATATTTTAATTTTGTGTTAGGTGGTGTCAGGATTAAAAGGAAAAGTAAACCAAGACGAGTACTTGCCATTAGTAGCTGCTTGAGATTTGACACGACCTGAGGAAAAATTTAACTGAGATGAGTTACCTCAACTCACTTCAGTAGTTGATTCTTCAGGATGTTCAAATAGAACGTACCACTAACTGAGAAAACGTGAACTGAGGTGAGGAACTAAGGATTTCGTGCAAATCGTAAGCAGCTATTGAGAGTAAATCAAAGATCAAAATTCTTACATTCCACAAGCATTTTTCAATTTTCAATAATCATCAAATATACCTAACGTATGTATGTAGTGTATGTAAATATTGATAATTGTATGGAAGTTGGTCATTGTTATTATTTATTTTAAAAGTAAAGCTCATTGAATAGTTGTTCATAATCACTAATATTATCTCAAAAATCATGCTCTTCAATATTTTCAAAATAAAATGAACAGTTTATCTAATTGTAAAATCTGTTTTTCAGAATAGTGTATAGCCAGAAATATACAAACCTAGGAATCAGCCAAAAATGAGGGACAGAAGTGAACCGATGATCATACATTGTGGCTACAGCTCAGACTCCGACAGTGGTAAAAGCGAATTTGATGAAGAATATTATCGTAACAAACCGCCACCAATTTTGGTACACCCAACTCAAAAAGTTCTTATACGGGCAACTCCAGTGGGCACCCAGTATGGACAATCGTATCAACAATCCATGTCAAATGTTTGGTCAAATGACTACGTTGGTAACTATAATTTTGTTTCGGCAGGCGGTAATGGTAATATAAATCAGGATGTATTTCCCGCCCTTCCAAATATAAATTACTTTCCGAACGCCTTCCAACAAACAGCTAGTATAGAGAATGAGGTAACGCGACCTGTTAAAAAAAAGCGGACACCTAAGTCGAGAAAACCACCACGTCTGCAGAATAACGAACTAAGTCGATATCAACAAGTAACAAGTGCGGTACAAGAAGGCATTCCTGGTACAAAAGTGACTCGGCAAACTGTTAATAAGACGTATGAGTCGAGAAAACCGCCTCGGCTCCAGAAAAATAAATTAGGCCATCCCCGTGGGGACAACCAAGAAACTATCACGCATGTCCACAATGTGATTTATGAAGGAACATCGGTTGGCGATTCTGGTACCGCTAGTCTGTCCGAAATATCGTTTCCAATAGGTGAAAGTATCGCTATTACCGAAGAGAGTGGGGAAGTATCTTTGTTCTCATTTCCAGTGAGTGAAAGTGTTGCTGTTGCCGCAGAAAGTGGAGAAGAAATTCTCAGAAGAAATAACGTTGCAGATTATTCGAGAGACTACGCAGGCAACTTTAAGCCTTCTGAAAGGGCAAGTTTACTTGAACTGCTTGATGCAACTGCATTACAAGTAGACAGTCAAATGTCTAAAGATGTGCAAGTTGATAGAACGGACAGGCAAGTTAAACGTATTGCCTCCTCATCTACAATTGCAGTTATTGAAACCGAACCGCGTGTAAATCAAAATGATCGAGTGATGTCTCATTCACAACCTTCTCCACAGCCCGGCAATGTTGGTGAAAAGGGGAGAGATCACGAAAAGACTGAAGAAGGGTTTTGTGCTGCGTTATGGAATTTTTTATCTTGTTGTTGTTAATGGTTTGGTTTAGATATTTCATTGCATTTCAATTACACGACAGTTGATAAAATCATTCCAAAAAAATAAGTACTTCGTTTTTATCACTTTTAAATAAATAAAGTTTTTATCTTTTATTCGATTTAAAAGATTTGTGCTGAGAGAGATAGTAAAATTTGGCATATGATTGCACATCTGGCGGTATGCACGTTGATTTTAGATTTTATTAATTTTTTTTTTTTTAATAATAGGGCAGATCCGAAATGTGCAATTTTAAATTAGGATATTATTTTCTATTTTTAAGGTATTCTTAAGTTAATCAAGTATAAGTTTTCATGAAACCAAAGGCATCTAGTTTTTAAAATTTTACATTAAGTACAATGTACATATACAGGGTGACCCACAATGTTTCAGAAGTTACTCATTCGTATTTTATTTTGTATGGGTTTATAAATTCTGTTAAATACAGTTGTGTTAAATTTATTTTTATAAGGACTTTTGTACCACTTAAAATTCCGAAAAAAGAAGAAAGTTATACAAAAATAGACGCCCTTTCTGGTTACATAAGCGTGTCAAGTTTTATTTTTGTCTGGCTCATGCTTTTCGAGGAATCTCATGTCTGTAACTTTGTGGGCCACCCTGTATATTGTATATTCATTTGTTATAGTTCTCAGACAGTAAGAACTCAAAATAGTGAGATATAAAATAATACTATATTCTAACTTTTACGCACAATGTATCAGAATATTTAGGGGTAACACCACTGGACGAGAATTTTTTGAAAATTCTACAGTGGTGTTACCCCTTAAACGACTGAAAAAGAACAATTCTGTTTCATTTGTGCAGTGTTTCCTTAAATGTGATCGTGATAAGGAAAGTAAGCCTATAGTTATGTGACAACGTAAACTAATGTACAAATGTTGATACCACTACGATATGGAACGGTTCTGTTTTGAAAAGAAAATAACTTTCCTTAGCTAGTCATGCTATAATTAATAAAAAAAAAAAATCTAGGGTTATCGATCATTTGAATTTTTTGAAAGATTGACTAATTAGTTCAAAAAGAGTATTATAAATATGAGAAAATAATTACAAAATTATATAAACCATTCTGCTACTTGTTAAAAGATTCATTTAATTAAAAATGAAGAGGTATTAAGAAAAAAATTAGGAATGATTAATTCTCATCTAGTTGGCATGTATACCGATGTGAAAAGTGTTAGTTCCTTTTTTGTTAGTATGCAATGTATTTTTATGAAACATTTAAGTTAAGTTTTTATACACATAAATGTTTTTTTCGTTTTTCTCTTTCCATTATAATATACTTTCGTTATATATATGGTATATGTAGGTACAAGTATGTAAATAAAAAGAAAACTGGTTGGGTTATATTTTCATTCAGGCTTTGTATGCCTAATAAATTATGTATGTGTGTATATTACTTCACAAATGGTTTTAAAATGTACATTCCTCTTTTTTATCATCATTTTATAAGCACCGTTTTTTTTTGTTGTAAACGTGTAAAAGTTTGTTATAAACGTGTATTTTTTGTAATAAATTTTTTCTGTATATTTCAGTATTTTTCTATTTGATTTTTTTTGGTTTATTAGGTTTAGTACTTGACATGATTTTTAACATTGTATACAATTGATACTATACAGGGTGGTCCTCTGGGAACTGCATCCATCGATTATGGAAAAACTACAATTAGTAATAATCTGAAAATTTGGTGACGTACTAAGGTCGATGAAAATATTTTAAAATAATTTAAATTGGCAATATTTTCAAAACTACAAATTTTTAGAATAAACAACCTTATACAAACTTATCCTTATTTTTAATGCTAAATAAGATTAAAATATGAAAATTGGGGGGTTTCCATTTGAAAAAAATTGATTTTTGGCATTTTTCTCAATTTCATTTTTGATCTCATTTTTTGAACACCCTGTAATTATAGTTATCAGAATATTACAAAAAATCTATTAAAGTTGATCCTGTTCAACAAGGAATCCGACCCAAATTGAATAATAAATATAGAAAACCATATGGTTTTCTATGATAATAAAGGCTTTCTTATAGGAAAAATTGGTAATTATCTGAGGACCTCCAGACGTCATTTTTGACATAAAAACTTAACTATCTCAAAACCGCTTAAACTTAGGTATAGGACATTCATTATACATGAAATATTCTTAGAATTAACCATAGAATCTAAAAATGTATTATTATACAGGCCATTTAAAATAACAAAGTTGCCATCTACTTCCGGTATAACCGGAAGTGCGATTAACGGGAAAATATTTTAGGCGTATGTCCCCCATCGACCTTAGTGTGTCATCAAATTTTCAGATCTTTGATAATTATAGTTTTCCCCATAATCGATCGATACAGTTCCCGGAGGACCACCCTGTATTTAAAAGATATATAAAAACAGCCTTATTTTTTCACACATTTTTATTCGAGATCACTCTGTATATAAACTAGAGTTTAAATAATGCGTGAACGATTCATTTTTTTGTATCATGGCTTAACGGATTATTTAACACATTTCAATAGAGATAGATTTATATATAAGTACCAAATGAAAAAGGAGAGTGATATCTACTAAACAATAACCGAGTGAACTGATCAAAATCCCCCTAGTGAGATCAGGTATATTGGGCGAAATATCCTTGAGAGATGAGTTAAGATCAATGAACTAGACACCAAACTAGTGTGGTTCTAGTTCAGTGGCTAAGATAGAGTAACCTAATTTTACACTACGCTTATTCTGTAGTTTCAACGTTTCGCTTTCGTTACTTAACAGTTTTAATACATACCAATAGACATAAATGTATCTATAAAATACCAAACGAGAAAGGAGACTGATATCTACTAAACAATAATCGAGTGACCTGATCAAAGTCCCCCTAGCGAGATCAGGTATATTGGGCGAAATGTCCTTGGCAGTAGAGCTAACATGGAGTAATCAAATTTTACACTACGCTTATTCTGTAGTTTCAACGTTTCGTCTTCGTTACTTGACAGTTTTAATAAGTATCAATATAGATAGATTTATTTATAAAGTACCAGACAAAAGAAGACAGAGATGTCTACTAGACAAGAATCGAGCGATCTGATCAAAGTCCCCCTGTGAGATCAGGTACATTGGGCGAAATGTCCTTGGCAGTAGAGCTAAGAGTAATCAAATTTTACATTATGCTTATTCTGCAGTCTCAACGTTTCGCCATCTATGCTATAAACGTAGAAATAAGCGCAGCTGACGTTAATGAATTTAACGTCAAGGTATTGTATTAGGTGGTGCAAGTTTGTTATCGTTTACCATTAATAAGAAAATCTAGTTGCAGTACTTTTTAAAACGTAGAAGCAGAGGAGCCCAGATCTCCCTTATGTGTTTAGAATAATCCTATATTAAGGTAAACCAATAAATTTAGTGTCGTGTACGCCGTGAACAATAGATAATTATCGACAAAAAAAACTAATAAATTTACTCGGTTCCAGTGCGAAAGAGTGACCACGTGGAAAAAGTGATAGAAACAAGTCAGCAGACACCATGGGCCTAACAATATCGGCAGTATTCAACAGGCTGTTCAGTAAAAAACCAATGCGGATTTTGATGGTGGGACTCGACGCCGCTGGTAAAACAACCATCCTGTACAAGTTAAAACTAGGCGAAATCGTGACGACCATCCCCACGATCGGATTTAACGTCGAGACGGTGGAATACAAGAACATATCGTTCACCGTTTGGGACGTCGGAGGCCAGACGAAGATCAGGAAACTCTGGCGGCACTACTTCGCCAATACGGACGGTTTAATATTCGTCGTGGATTCAAACGACAGAGACAGGATCGCAGAGGCGGAAGCCGAACTGCACAACATGCTAAGCGAGGACGACTTAAAGGACTCCGTTTTACTCATCTTCGCCAACAAACAGGACTTACCGAACTCTATGACCACCGCGGAGCTCACAGACAAACTGAAATTGAACACGCTGAGGAACAGAAGGTGGTACATCCAGGCTACGTGTGCCACTCAAGGGAACGGTCTATACGAAGGACTCGACTGGTTATCTAACGAATTAGCTAAATAATTTAACACATTTTAAATTGTACAGGGTATCTCTGAAATACTTCAGTAAATTTTTTCTTTCACTGACCTTTGAATTTTTTAGCCTGCAGCAAGTGCGGCCGTACCCTGTGTGTCTTATTTTAAAATTAAACATCAAAATTTGGACTGAACTGATTTCGTAATAGTTTAACATGTTTTTAAAACTAATGTTTTGGTATGCTGCTATCTGATTATTATGTTAGGTTTATTGATAAAATACTTTTGATATGATAAGAAAAAATATTATTATTAAGTGTATAAAGTTCTATAATAAAAGTTAAAATACTATACTTATTTTAATATATCTCATAGTAAGATACTCAAATAAGAAATACTGAAAATACACCATAATTCTAAAACTATGTATCCAACATTTTCAATAAAAGGGAAAATGCTGTTGGGAATTTTTATGTACAATATATTATTTTTATATCAAATATTGTTTTGTAAGGTGCTAGTTTCGTATAAGAGAATCACGGAGCTCAAACAGTTTGTTTCTTGATACAAACTCAAAGAATTTATGCGGCATTTCACGTCAAGTCGGACGGTCAAAAAATATTATTGCTCACAACCTATTGGAATTGATAGCGCTTCCTTGAAAAGTACTCACTCAAATTTGGGCCTCCTAAACTCACATGCCTAGCGTCAGTAGCAATTTGAAAATTGCAATTTTCGTTTTAACGCCAGGTTTTCAATCTTTTTAGCTAATATACTTGATAGAAAAAAAAATAACCGAAGGCATAATTTTGTGTATTTTTTGACGCAGAATCGTTTAAAAATAAAATCAAAATTTTTCTGATTTATTTAACCACTTTTCTAAGGGATGAAAGGTTAAAAAAAAATTCCCAAAGGACGCCACGATTTTTTTTTAAATTATTTTGTCTTAAAAAAAGTTTATGCTTCAAGCTTACTTCAATTTTTTCCCAAGATGGGCCTTGCACAGTAAACGACGCAAGATGGGTTTGATTGCCGGTATCGCCATAATTAACGTTTTTCTCTTTTATATAATAAATAATATTAAAAAAAATGTTTTGAAGAGTTTTCGGGGTCTCTGATTCTAAATCTGTAGTCAATTTTTAAAAGTTTAAAATGATGGATCCAATGAGTCGAACAACTTTTTTAGTTTTTCTATGAAATTCATATTTTTTAAATAAGAAACTAATAAAACTTAGATATGTTTAATATCATAATATATTTTTTAAATAACTTTGTAATCGTCAAAATAATTATTATACTAACTCATTCTGTATAAATCGATACAAAATGAGTTTTCGCTTGCACAAATCCATTTTGTAAATCTATTAAACAATGCTTATTATTTAATGATTTCATTCATTTTGTAGAGTTAAATACCGGCGATCAAACCCATCTTGCATCGTTTATTGTGCAAGGCCTATCTTGGAAAAAATATGAAGTAAGCTTGAAGCATAAACTTTTTTTAAACAAAAAAATTTAAAAAAAAAATCGCGGCATCCTTTGAGAATAATTTTTTTAACTTTTCATCCCTTAAAAAAGTAAACATCCGAAAAATTTGGATTTTATTTTTAAACGATTCTGCGTCAAAAAATACACAAAATTATCACGTATATTAGCTAAGAAGATTGAAGACCTGGTATTAAAACGAAAATTGCAATTTTCAAATTGCTACCGACTCTAGGTATGTGGGTCTAGGAGGCCCAAATTTTGGGTGAGTACTTTTCGAAGGAAGCGCCATCGATTCCAATAGGTTTTGCGCAAAAATATTTTTTGACCATCCGACTTGACGTGGAATACCCCTTATATTTAAGTTCTTAAAGGAAACTAATAAGTATATTCAATTTAGCATTGATTGAACAAGTCAAATATTGATATAAATAATGACTACATACTCATATTTTAAGAACTGGAAGTTATTTACTTTTTTTTTTTTTTTTGAGAAAACAAAACCTGTGGTCAAAAAGACCGCACATAATAAGCAGAGTTAAAACAATCTCTTTACGACCACTAATTGGATATTGTTCACATTTGGTAACTGCAAAATGCTTTGTGCGGTAATGTTGTGCAAGAAATCTTTCACTCGTGCAACCTGTTTTACCGAGAATGATTTAATATTTTATGCAAAAACCAAATCCACACTTAATGAATGCAAAATCAACCGCATCATCGCCCTTTAAAAAAATTGCTAGATGACTTTGTAAGGTGGCTGTGGGCACAGTCACAAGGGCATCACGCGCCTGCTTGTAGCCGGTTATAAGACACGGATGTGGTTAAGTGGAAAAGAGATTTGGGACAGCGGAACTAATACAAACTCAAATTTTATTTCAGTATGAAAACAGAAGCTAAACAAATAGAGGTATATTAAAAATATATAAGAAAATACAAAACATCTGAAATGTCTTACCTATGGAAACAATTATAATTACGTAACAGAATTTTGGGCCCCTCTGGCGTTAAGTACATTCCGGGACATCATTTTCAATAAGGCATTGTAATGTCAGTTCAGGATTTTTCCATAAGCATAACGGTCACCCTTGACAATAAATGTCGAAAGTAAACTATTTCGTTATTGAGGGACTTTTGAAAAATTAAACGATAAATTAAGAACATATTGTAAAAATCTTAAGGCATTTGTTAAGTCAAGTCTGGTTATAGTGTAAAACTAATGTGTATATTGTCATTTTGTAACATGGTTGAGATATATCGATAGCTTCCATTGGTCTTAGCAGATTATAAGACAATTCTCCTTCAAAGCCACTAACCAATAAGATTATTGCTAATCATAACCACTCCTACAATGTTTTACAATCTGCAAAGATCAAGGGATGCGGTTTGTATGTACAAAGTGAATAGATATTTCATTGGCTGTCGCCTAGCAATTGGTATTTCCAATTGCTCGAATCATACAAAGCTGAAACAAATGCCACTGTCTGTCATGCAAAAATACAGTAAACTGTAAAATTTGTCGTTACGAGGTCAACATTTCATTTCCCAACAGTTAATACAGTTTTTAAATTTCCAGTAATGTTAGTGAATTGATAAGTATGTAACTAATGTAATTAACTCGGTAAAGATTTTGAAGTGTTAATACACTTATTACTGTCATTAGCTAGTAAATTTGAGTGGAAAAAAAATATGTTGATAGGTAGTGAGTGCAACTGAAAGGATATTTGAAACAATGCACATTATTAACAGTAACTGTAATTTTGTAATCGATAGTTAATACTTTTAGTTAACATTAGTAAAGGAATATATTCAGTATAGGTACTATAACTACCGCGCCATCCAAAAAAAAGTCATCAGAGGTGGCCTAGTAAAAAAAAATGTATTTCAGTTCTATGTTTAATTTATAACCTTATTTAATTGTCAAAGCTGTTGCATTATATGACAGCCATTATTTATTTTACAATTATTGTGATAGTGATAGTCACCGAAAAAGCTTCGACATGACCGCTATTTCTGTCTCTCTCGTTCATAGCCAACTTTGATGACGTTTTTTTTGGATCTTATTTTGTAAAAATATCAATGGTATATCTCTCATAAATTCAGGTCAATTTTGTAAACATCTAATTTATGATATTTGCAAAAAAAATATTTGCGAGCTACTAAAGGCCTCCAGAGATGGTTTTTAGTCTTGTGACATATATTAAAAACAAAATTTTTATGAACAATTTTCTTGGAACTGTATTAGTAACATAATACCAATTTGCTTATTTCCAAAACCTATAAATAGCTATACACATTACTAAACAGTGATAATACACATGGCAGTGGTACCAAAATAAAATCCTGACAGATTCTGACAACTCTAAATTACTCTGCGATATTTTCTTGTTTCAATTCCAGCTTCAGGCACAGCAAAAATAATTACTATACCCACATTATTATATACAATAATTGTATACTCGCGTATGATACGTAAGAATAGTGATATCAAAAAACTATTAATATCTTCAGTTACAACAATGGAGCGCCCGATTCACGTATTTACAGGTAGGGCCCCAGTCGATCATCTACGTAACTAAAATAAATATAAAAAAAGTTCAATATATTACCTACTCAGTTTCTTGTCTATCACACGGGGTAGCTCACAAAACGGCTAAGAACGACGTCCGAATAAAACGGCACTTCGACAGTCGCGCCCCGTTTTTAACTCTCGCAATGCCCATCAGATCGAGGAACTAACCTATTAGATTCTCTTTGACTAGAAAACCCGATCCTGGTACCCGCTGTCTTGTACGGCGGACGTGGTTGGCCTCGGCATGGAATGATGTCGCATCTGGGTGGCCCTCCTCGGCGGGGCTAGGAACTCGAACATGCTCTGCGTGTGGTTGGCCAGCATCTTGCCGAGGTCGCAGGGCATCGGGTCCGTCCAGAAGAAGTCGTGATTGAGAGCAGTGTCGGAGTCGGCCCTCTTCGAGGGGTCCAGCACGAGCAGCTTGTCGAGGAGGTCGCACGCGTAGGGGTCTTTGAGGTACGGAGTGAGACGTTCCTTAACCTTCACGAACGGAAAGTAAATGCTATCAGCGAGGTAGGGAATTACAGACAGATATAACTTTATCTTTATAAGTAATGCTTCTATGCGTGTTAAATGTTTCTGAGAACTCATTATGACCATTTCCAGAAAAAAGTTGCTGGACCGAATTAAATCATGTTTTCATATAATATAATTCCTTGTACTATTCACCAAGACTTTTTAAAATAGCAAAAATTATGAACCATTCAAAATATTGACCGATTATGTAAAAACTGTACCAAATTTGGGCACTGATTTCAACTAAATGATATTTGTAAATTAATTTCCAGAAAAGGGTTTCTTCAAATTACTTCAAATTTTAAAGAAATATAAAATGAACTTTCTTTTATTTATACGATTTTTTTACAAAGATAAATATCCTGTAGTTAATGAGTTGTTGAGGAAAATATTTCATACTGACGTCTTTATAAATAATAAAAATAGAATAACACCATTTTCACATGTGATAATAATTGCACAATAAATAATGATGCTGTAAAAATAACTGATTTTATCAAAAATGGATAAGATTAAGATACACTAGAATATAAATAGTGGAAACGGGACAGGCTTATCACGGAAACCTTTGTTTCCTAAAAGACGTATTATTTCGACGACATGAAATAAATAAATATTTCTTCAGTTCCGTCTTACCGCATGTGAAACTGCATTTAACTATCTAGTGCTCCCGCAAGGGATCGACGTACTACCGCGCCGACGCGGATCCCGGCATATGGACAGGATCGGTCAGTGGCGTAGATATGCAGGGGCAAAAAATATACGCGTATATAATGTAACTGATAACTGATTTTATCAAAAATGGATTAGACAGATATACTAGAATATAAATAGTGTAAAAAGGAGAGGTATACTATTCTCATGGAAACCTTTGTTTCCTAAAAGATATGTTATTTAGATGACGTGAAATAAACAAATATTTCTATCAATAGTCAAAAGTACCGGCGAATGGAGAGATTAGTAGAACATTTTCGAACGTAATAATTGATAACTTAACAAAGGTTATTAATAAGTGCCTACGTAAAAGCCTCATTTTTTTTCAAAATTTTTGATTCCTCCATTTTTTTACAATTCGCATTAAAAATGATGGCTTGATACATTTGAAACGCATAGTAGTCATGTAAACAAGTTACAAAATCAACTAAGAGAATGTAATAAAGGAAACTAAGTCGTAATTTGAAAAAATAATTTTCAAAAAATTATTTAGAACAAAAAAATCAAAAGAATAATGTAACACATTTCTAATTGCGTTACGTCTTTCAAAATATTGAATTACCTCGTTTAAGGTCTATATATCTCTAATAAACGTTTACTCACCTTTCGTTTCTGTTTCTGCGGCAGCTCCATCTTTTTATAAAGCTCCAAGTTTTCGACGCCGGGCCAAACTTGTGGCGTTATCGACCCGCACAACTGCGATATCAACGTTAATTGTTGTTGCTCGCTATTTCCCTGCATAATTGGAGATCTGGTCCACATTTCCGCCATTATGCAACCTGCTCCCCACAGATCCACGGGAGGTCCGTAGTTCCTCTCTCCCTAACAGTAGTTCAGGAGGCCTATACCACAGCGTAACTACACGGTTAGTGAATCTATAAAAAAATAATTAGGTATATGGATTTTTTCACATTTTCATTTTAACCTTACCGATTCGGCATTCCATTCTTGTTAGTACTAAACGCTCTGGCCAGTCCGAAATCGGCCAACTTCAAGACGCCATTTTTAGTAATCAAAACGTTGGCGGCTTTCATGTCCCTGTGCAATATTTTATTACTGTGTATGTAATACAGGCCGTTTAACAATTGCTGTACGACCTTCTTTATTTCGCCCAAGCTGAATTTGACATTCACGTTCGACAAAAGGCCGGCTAAGTCATGTTCGCAGAAATCAAACACCAAATAAAACGTCGAACGGTAGCGGTTGTGTTGCGAAGCTTGAGTCCTACATATTTCGATGAGGTTCACCACGTTCTCGTGCTTCAGCAGTTGAAGTATTCGTATTTCTCTAAGCGCGGTTATGGGGAACTGAAAGTAAATAAGAATATTTTATAAAAGGGGCAGTTCCGAGAGTCGGTAACCTACCCCCTCTTTTTCGTTATCCATGAGGACTTTTTCATTGCTACAAACTTTTTTGGGTTGCTTTTGTCTCTTGCCTTAAATACTTCGCTAGAATAATAATAAATGTGTGTAAAAGAGAGGTATTTGGAAAGAAGTGTCTTGGCATTTACCCAAAAGTTCCTTGACCTATTTTAGTAACTTTTTCGTATTTCGTAGTCAAATCACAATAGGGGAAATTAAAATTTTCTATGTATTTTTCCTTTTCACGCATGTTCATCATCACTGAATGGGGGTGACTACTACTTCCAGAAGAATGGTGATTGTTTTCACGCTCACGAGAATTATTATTCTGCATTTTAAATAGAATTATATATGTAACGTATTACGATTTCCTTCTTTAGTTAGGGCACCACTAATTGCGAAAAATAAATTAATAAATTATGTTATGCATTTTCTTTTATAGATTTTCCACCAGGAATCAAAACATAACATAACCTAACACTTTAAGATGAAGCTACCATAGAATAACAATCTCACGAAAAGATTCCGTCCGTAATCCATGAGTTTATCAGCTGATGTTCGTGCGATTCGTGATTGGCTCATTGTTGGTACCAACATAACGCATAATCTGTTCTGTTCTAGTCATTTTTTTCGCGAGACATGTTAACATACCTGTCACATGGTAAATATCTGGATTAGAATGGAGTAATTGAAATAAATAAAGAACATATCATAAGTAACTTTTGTAGGTTTTGTTGGATATGATAGTTGTTGGATATGCAGTGGCGTTACGAATTTTTTTTCGTAGGGCCAAGTCGATATTCGACACAGTGTCTTGAGGGCGGATCTAGCTTCTTTTGGATTATTTGTAACTTTAAAATAGGGTGCAGTAGATTATAAATAGACCTTTACAGTAGTATAGTTTTCAATATCCACATATCGCATTGGAATGACGCTGGTGCTGAATATATAGATAGTATTTTCCTCAGATAGAATAGACCAAATGTGGGGCTAAGACAATGGCTTGCATTTTAAAATTAATACAATGCATTGCACACACGCATTTTAAAGATAGGTTAATCGGGACTTAGACAGGATGGAGTAGAGAAACCTTGAATCCCTGTAATCGATTCGACGCAGCCACTGAGCATAGCGAACCATAGCGAACAATGTAATGACTAGAGTTCGTGCGAGCGCGGAGCGTAACAGGATCGTAGTCAGTTAACGAATGAAAATATTAATATGTTTACATAAATTATGTAGCAACATTGTACTATTTTTACCAAATACTACGGTTAAAATAAAAAATAAGGATAAAATACCTATATAAATTAAGATAACATGTAACAATGGCAACGCTTACCCAGTCAGTGTTGAGACAAGGTTCCCATTTCAGGTTGGCGGTGGTAAAAACATATCTTATGTACTTTTCTAAGTGTTCTGGAGTGAAACGGCGACGTTTATCACTTAATATGATGATAATAAAAAATATTTCAGCTTTCAAGAAAATTATATTTTCAAATTATTATATTTTATTATCAATACATTAATACGCATTAATAATAAGTAATTATTATTAACCTCATATTAACTTTTATCTGAAGAATTTATAATGCGTTCACACACAGCACAAAAAAGGTCATTTCATTGAATACGTATGTCCCTAAAACCCTCGGCATCACTGTCAAACCACGTTTGGAATACTTCCCGTTTATTTCTTTTCACCTTTGGCATGGTACCTCACTTTATTCACTTCTCCCCCTCAACTAATAATTATTAATATTTATAGTTATTTAACACACGGCGAATACGTAAAAACGAAACGTATCAACGCGATGCAATAGCGGCGACTGTCTGTTACAGCGTGCCTAAATAACTAAAATTGCTAGCGCAGTTTTCGTAATGCAAGTTGTGAAGGCCAAAGAGTCAATGGCAGGACATGCACAGTGTCGGCCCTGTGACAGTCGCGCTTGGTAATAAGTAATAATATTTAATAATATACTATGATGCAACATAGTTTCTGCGAACATATTAACATTTTCATTCGTAAACTGACTACGGTCCTGTTACACTCCGCGCTCGCACGAACTCTAGTAATGACCTTCCACAAACATACCAACAAAAATAGTTGGCTTTGTTGTGCGCAGTGGTTCTGAGGGAATATTGCTGCCCTCATTACTCTAGTTAATGGGAGGTTAATTAAATGCACTTTAACACCACAGATACTACGCGGAAGGCTGCCGTGTCGGTGCGATGCTCTCGATTCAAGGACGGAGACATCTGGGGACGCGAACTCCTCTGGTAAATTGCAGCAGGTCACGTTATTCCTGACACCAGGCAATTGGGTTAGAAAACTTAATAAGAGCAATTTGGCGTAATGATGTAAATTTATAATTCACGCGTTAAATGTGGAACAACAGTAATTGTAAGCAAGTACCACTAATTATAATTATACTGGTAATACATTGCATCGTGGCTAGGGCTGCCAGACCTCCCGATTTGGGCGGGAGCCTCCCGATTTCTTACTGTCCCTCCCGCTTTTTAAACTAAGCCAAAATACTCCCGATTTCCATTTAAAGCTCCCGAATACTTCCGAATTTCCGAATTCATATATTCAAATTATTCAGATAGGTATCAAACTGATTGCGAGAGGGGCGGCAAATAACCAATCCTCAATTTCTTATTCATAAAGAAATTGCCTTAAAAAGTGCGTAAAATTAAATAAAATGCAAAACTTATTCTTGTGAAAGTCTATATTTTTGTATAAATGGATTTTTCATTGAAATTCTGAAATGCCGGGAAAGCGCGTGACCTTGAAAATTTTCAAAAATTTCAAGGTCACGCGTTTTCTAATTCAGCTTAATATTCCCGATTTAGTGCATCTCCAAGCTAGGACAACAGAAAAAGAGGCAACCCCCATCACATGCTGCTCGAGTTGCCTATGTATGTAGGCGTCATATGCCAACTTTAGTTATTACTTATTCTCATTATTACTAATTCAGTTTCAGTCCAGTAGGCAGAGATTTTTATGTGTTCTTGAAAAATATAGGACTAGTTTTGATGGTTTTCTATGTATTTTTTTTGCGCAGTGTTCTTTCGCGCATTGTGTTGCGCGGGGTTCATAGAGCTGAAACCGTCCGCTAATTTTCTAAATTAACAATTTGTGAAAAAAAACGTCTTTTTTTTACATTTCTAACCCGAAGTCTCCAAGTGCTATTGTTAACTTGCAAATGACTGCTGAAGTTGAAAAGGTGCTTTTTTTCACCATTTTTTTACGTAGAAAGTAGGGCCACTATGATCTTCTGATTCTTGGAGGGACTGTTATTTGTTGTATGAAGTTACAAAAAAAATAAGCTCGATCTGTTAATAACTTTTCGAGTAATTAACGATTGAATTTTTTTAAGCCTTAATTAACAATGACGCCATTTCTTTTGTTTATTGTACGATATTGACCGGGTTGGGCTAGAAAAATCATAAATCTCTTCAAGTTTGCGAGACTTTTTGAGATTTTGAAAAAATATTAATTTGGGCCAGTTTATAACGTTTTCTATGCGACTACCTTTTTTGACGCGTAGTGGCCCTACTTTCAAAGTAAAGTAAAACAATAGTGAAGAAAAAAGCACTTTTTTCAACTTCAGCAGTCATTTGCAAGTTAACAATAGCACTTGGAGACTTCGGCTTAGGCTTAAAATTTAGGAAATTCAATAGGCTACAACTTCTTCTAAAATATGCATCTAAAATATGCCAAGGAACGGAGATATAAGCGGAAATGTGAAAAAAAAGACGTTTTTTTTTTCACAAATTTTTTTTCACAAAAATACGGACCCCGCGCATTGTGTTCTACGCAAAAAATACATTGGAAACCGTCAAAACTAGTCCTATATTTTTCAAGTTTTTGATGATTTTAGCTCCTTAACTGGACTAATTCGTGTTATACTGAAAACAGAGGGAAATCACATCTAACAGAAGTGCCGGAGATGTTAGTGTACAAAATAATTAAGAATAGACCAACAAATTTTCTAAGAACATAATTTGTCCTGCTTAATAGGGCGGCGGGTTGAAGGGGGCAAGTTATATCCGACAAAAAGGCAATCGTTCGTGCATGTGCCATATTAAGGTCGATTCTCACTAGCCGTGCAAGGAAACGGATCGGCAACGGCACGGCACATGCTCGGTATGGGCAAGGTTTTCTGAGTCAATTCACACTGCGACAGGCTTGGTGCAGGCACACGAAGGTTTAGTAGTTTGTAGCTTTGTGAAAAGCGATGTTTGCGACTTCCACCTTAATAAAAATTGCTCTAATATTAGACGAAGAACAAGAAGATATGAAAAAACATTGCAGAAAGAGAAAAAGACGTTTTTGGGTGCATAAAATGCTAAAGAAAAGCAAGGAAGAAGGCGAATTTGCAACGTCGCACACAGAACTTGTAGATATACACTTAATTACCTTGTAATTTCTCACTAGTTTTGTTCCATAACGTGTTTTTGTACAGACTGTCAGACTGTCAGTATTTTTTGTGACAGAAATCATAAAGAGACTCATTTTCTCGGACATATTCAATAAGAATTTCATCTTTTTCCGATGAAAAAGTGGGCCTCTGCTGACGCTTCGTCCTCTCTTGTTACTATGAAACTGAACTAACTAACTAGTGGTGTGTCGTTCCGTTCGGAACGTTCTTTTGGAACGGTATTTTGTCGGAACGACTCGGAACGGTATTCATTTCTCGCGGAACGCATTATTTCGGAACGGGAGTGTCTACTCCCGTTCCGACGGAACAGACGGAACTTGGGTCGGAATGGATCGGCGACGTACCACGTACAATATCACGATCACGATTGAACGCACGGGGACGGGACGTCCGTCGTTCAGTTTGGCACATTTGGATGAATGTGGGTTCGAGTTATGTTCAGCTGGGGCCGGTGATAGTTGGATCTCGATTTCTAGTGTGGAATGTGGAATGTGTATTGGTCAAACGTCAAAACTGTTTTTTGATTATTCTTTTAAATCAAAAATATACTGTGTAATCGTTCCTTATAGATTTTCGCGAAATTATAAACTTTTATGAATCAAACCGTTTTCGTTGTATAAAAATGTGTAGGTGATTTTCGCAAGTCGTTTTTTGCAATCATGAGTTATAAGTAATAACGCGACCCGGCGACCCGTACAGAAGAATTCTGATTTAAAGAAATGATTTGAAAACAAAAATGATAAGCAAAAGAGTGGATAACTACATAACACGGTCAAAGTTTACTATTTAGTTTACTAACTATAATATCATATTTTAATTCTGTAAATTTTGACAGGGTAGTGTCACAGCATAATGCTGTGGTAGTGTCGTAGGATTATGGAGAATCAGAACTTTTGGCAAATCTTATATGTACATATATATAAAAATTTCGTGTCACGGTGTTTGTGGTCGCACTTCTCCGAAACGGCTCGACCGATTTTTATGAAATTCTTTATGTATATTTGGTAGGTATGAGAATAGGTCGTAAAAGTATATTTCATACCGCTAGGTGATTAGGGTGTCCCTATCCAGAATTTTTTTTTCTATCTTTTTTTTGACAAAAAATGTTTTTGTATTTTTTTTATTTGGCATCAAAAAATACCTATAAACCCAAATTCTCAATATGGCAGAACAACGTTTGCCGGGTCAGCTAGTAAATACCATAAAACTTGACCATGGAACGACGTTCCGATATACCGTTCTTTTGGAACGGTATTTTATTGGAACGAGAATGTTCGGAACGTTCCGGATAATGAATCGTTCTTCCCAACTCTAGCCCATACCGAGCATGTGCCGTGCCGTTGCCGATCCGTTTCCTTGCACGGCTAGTGAGAATCGACCTTTATTCACATTTCAATCCGTCATTAGCATCCGAAGCGTCAGAAACTGTGCATTTTCCAGTGTTTCTAACGAACCGAGGCTCGTTGAACAAAAGGCTTCGTTCGTTGCTCGAACAGAACGAGGGATTATTTACCCGTTTCCCGGACCAAAGAAGGCGCGTCACATCAGAACCAACGGAGTTATTACCGCTGATAGAACGTTCAGATTCTCGAGCAGGCACGTCATTAGGCCCGCCTCCATAGAATACTCGTTATATAAGTGACAGTTTGGTAATGACGAACGAACGGCGCCGCTCGAAACCGTTTTATATTTATGGAGTGACACGTTTCGGACCCTTTCGTTATTATGTATATGCTTTTGCCGTTTTTTTTCTTCTCTTCTCCCTCCGATGATATCGTGAGTAGGTATTGTGAATTGGCGTCCTAGGAAGAATCAATACGGATACTATAATTAATGAACAGGCACATCGACGGCCGTCGTGACGCTTTTAATTAAATAGCTACTATTATTGCGTCGGGGGGCCGAGTCAGGTCCGTACTCGCACTCAGCCACGCGGTGAAATCAACTTCCCTTATTCAATAAACAGTTTCAACCAATAAAGGTCTCATTCAAGACGTTTGCTCGAACAATGTGTACTTATTTTTATGTACCTTTCATCTTCAAAACTCATAAAAGAAGCTCATACAAAATATTCTCATCAAATAAACCATCATCGGCAAAATAATTATATACGAGCCAGTGGCGGCTCGTGACTTTTTTTTTGGGGGGAGGCAACAAGTTTTATAAAATTATTTGTTACCTAAATTTTTGAAATGGTAAACATTGTTAGTAATACACCGTATAACTAGGAGAAGGACCTCTACTTGGTCAATCAAATATATTAAGTAAATTTATTTAATATAATGTACCTAATATATTTCATTGGTTCAGCAAAACCATCGGGAAGGTGTAGAGTTTCCGTCCAATTTATTTTACTATTAAAAAAATTTTCAAATTTACTATTTTAATTAAAAAAAAGCTTGCAAAACACTATCGCTCCGCCTCCGCGAAATGCTATATGTAAATATGCTAGACGAGTATATCGCTATATGTCCGCGAAATGCCAAATCTTGGTTGCAAAGAAATAAACAAACATCAATTAACCTTTTTAAAATGTTCCTATTCTTCCTAAAGGAATCATTATATTTTTCAATTTCGATTTGACGGGCTGAATCGATCACATTCATAATATTTTGTTTGCCTAAAAGATGTACTCTGAACAAAAATAATAAATTTTTATTTCAACTGACTTCTTGACTAAAATAGTTTTAGTTCGACTATAAATTCAATATTTGAAATGGAGAATATACGATTTTGTCTCTTGAGGTTTGATTCGCGTTTCTGTACATCTTACAGAACTAAGTTTGTTATAGAATAGTAGAAACAGAACTGTCTTCAAAAACAAAGACGAGAGATAATGGGTACACTATACCGATGTAATATTGATATACTGCAGCTCAGTGGCGGTGCGTGATATTTCAGTTAGCCATATCTTGAAAACGACGCATGGGACCCACTTCACTTTTTAGGTGATGGCTATACACCTCTTACAGAAAGGATTTATAGTAAAAAAACCGTCAGCAAAGTTTGCGAAAAAATTTTTCAAAAACACTGGAGCACTCCCTGGGTTCTCAGTAACGCCCTGTGGAATATTTGCAGTATATTTTTTTTTCATAATCTAGAAACAAATATAAGGAGACGTTTTTCGATTTGTTACAAAATATTTTTGTTTCAAAAAGTTATGGCCATTTTAATTTTGGGAAACAAAATGTTCCTATAAAATTAAAATTAAAATGGCCATAACTTTTTGAAAAAAAAATATTTTGCAACAAATCGAAAAACGTCTCCTTATATTTGTTTCTAGATTATGAAAAAAAATATACTGCAAATATCCCACAGAGCGTTACGTTAAGTGAAAACCCAGGGAGTGCTCCAGTGTTTTTGAAAATTTTTTCGCAAACTTTGCTGACGATTTTTTCACTATAAATCCTTTCTGTAAGAGGTGTATAGTCATCACCTAAAAAGTGAAGTGGGTCCCATGCGTCGTTTTCAAGATATGGCTAACTGAAATATCACGCACCGCCACTGCTGCAGCTAGACTTTAACCGTTATATCTCATCACTCTGCTTTTTGCATTGTTAAAAAAGGGGCGGTAATTTATGTTTAGTTGTTTGTATTTGCGTATATTTATAAATAACTATTATACTAGGGTCCGGAAATATGTGCAATAACGCAGGGTCAGCACTATACAACTCTACGATAATTAAAGTGTAAACCGTGTTTTTTAAGCGCCTTGTAAATTATATACGCGTGTATTTCTTGCCTATGCATACGTACGCCACTGACTGTGATGGTCACGTGCTTGGACTCGAGTGTGCTCGTAGTACACCGGTCCCGTTGCGGGAGGCTCTGGACGGTTAAGCGCAGTTTACCATGCGTTAGAGCAAACTTTTCGAACCTAATTATTATAGCCATTATAAGACTAAGAACAATGAATAGTTAATATTAATTAATTTATATTAATGAATATTTAATAATCAATTATAGAAGAACTTGTCATGTTCTTGGATGTTTTGAAATTTATAAATTAAAATTAAAATTCAGGTGTCAGAAATACAATATGATTATGACAATTTCTTTGCAGTTTGTCCCTCACGGGTTCATATCTGGCAAATAATTTGACTCATTTTTTTATTCGAAATATAATCCACAAGGATAGCAGATATACATTAATTTTCTTCGTTTACACGTGGATGAAATAATGAGTTCAGTAAATGTTGATGAACGTTACAAGGGACGAATTAAATTACCTGAGTACGGCCCTGAACTGTCAGCGAAAATTCCGATCTTTGATCATAAAATGCGATTCGATTCAAATTTACAGGCCGTAAAATAGGCAATCTTAAAGTCCTCCCTTCATAATTTGTGATCACCACAGTAAAACCGCCCCCAATCTCAATTGTCATCGCCCCATTTTGCGCGGATCAACAGTCCGAGCGAGAAATTGATAATTCAGCGGAAACTCGCTGGAGACGGTGTAATTGTTGTGTGGAATCGTCCACTTTTGATCCGTGATAATTGATTTGCGGCAATATTTAGGAGGCCAAAAGGACAATGGACCCTGAAATAGGAACGATTTTCTGTGTTCGGCGATACCTGCGACGCGACGCGTCCTTTATAAACCGCGGGATTCCGTTGCGCAATGGTCCTGCTTGTTCCCGCTGCTCCTAACGGATAGTAAGGTGCTCCTCCTTCGATTATCTAAATGGCAATCAAAATGCGATATATTTTAACACTTTTCGTTCGTGACCTTTCCTAGAATACGAGGTGTGGCTATTAAATAACCGAACTGCTGCCATAACACTTTTTATTCGTTACCAATTACAGTAGCAATTTTTTCGCCTTCAATGTACTTTCTTTGGCGATCTCTACACCGCTCCATACGACTTTCCATGTTGAAAGCAGTGCTGGAAGTCCGGTTCTATCAGCTGGTTCAGAACCTCCGCCGTTTTGCTTTTGCTTTGTTTCGGGATTGTAAGTAAAAAATCACGATTCATCACAAATAATCACCGTGTCTAACAAGCCTGGATCAGTGTCAATGTTGTTTAGAATGTCAGCGCCAATGTTCATTCTTGATTCCTTTTGCTCGGGAATGAGGAGTTTGGGACCATTTTTGCGCAAACGTTGCGCATGTTGAACGATTCATGCAAAAACTGGCGAACATATTCTTTGTCGATTTCTGTTATTTCAGCAAGCCCTCGGATGCTTAGACGCCGATCTTCGTGCATTATTTTACTAATGTTTTCAATGTTTTTGTCCGGTTTTGACGTTGAGGGCCGTTCGGGGAGCGGATCATCTTCGGTCGTTTCACGTCTCTCTTTAAACCGTTTAAACCATTCAAAAACTTGTGTGCGGGATAAACATTCATTCCCGTACATTTCTTTTACCATTGCATAAGCTTCTGTAGAAGGTTTCCAAAGTTTAACAAGAAACTTGAGATTAACCCGTTGCTCCATCGGAACATTTTTTCGACGCGTCACTGGTACGTAGACTAATTCAAACGACTGCTACAGTCAAACGGAGCGACCCACTAACTTGTCCAGCGAGCTCAGAGTGGGGAAAGTATCCCCAGACACAGTTCTGTTCAAACTTGTCGCGACATGCTAGCAGTGCGCTTGTAGCTGCATCAATTCGGTTATTTAATAGCCACACCTCGTATTGTTGGAGTTTGAACTTTATTTATTGACTTTTTTGCGAATCATGTTTACATGTTTAAAAACACAGCGATTATTATGTACTACAAAAATGAAGTGGCTGGAAATAAATGATTCTCTACCGGTTTTTCTGGTTAATACATAGGTACTAGACTGGCAGTTAATTTTGAAGAAACGAGTCTCACCCCCTGAATGTCTTCGTTTTTATGCAAAAAGAAAGCATTCAGGAGGTGAGACTCGTTTATTCAAAATTAACTGCCAGTCTAATTGGTACGATAAATTTTAATTAAACATATTAAGTTTAAAATAGCACGAGTATTTTGCCATACAGTTAATTCCGAAGAAAAATTGTTAAATTTTGGTTGGCTAAATTTATTAATTAAAAATATAATGTAAACTTTAAATAAAACTAATTATTATAATATTTGATTGAATATAATGAGTATATTAAAATTGAATGAGTATACTAAAACTGAATGGTATCGCCATCTAACGATAATGTTATAACCAAAACGTCATCAAATTTGGCTATGGATGAGAGAGACGGAAATAGCGGTTGTTACTTTGTACTACTAAGTAACTTTGTTGTAAAACTTTCGACAAGTGGCTGTCACAATTATTCTAAAATAAATTGCCTTTTGCCTTACAATTAAATAAGGTTACAAACGTATGATTCAGAGTAGAAACACGTCTTTCTTTGCTCGAACAACTTTGATAACGTTTTTTTTTTTTGACTCGTTCTAATAAATGTGCGTTTTCAGTATCGAACGTGTGAAGGGGGTTAAGTAGGAGTGTTGAAATTTCGAAAAAATCGATTTTCGGTTTTTTGCATATTCCGATACTGTGATCATTTAGGAATATCTTCCAGTTTGTTTTTTTGAAAAATTCCCAAAATTGAGGTCAAGAGAGCGTAAAAGGTAGTGTGGAGGGGTCGGTCCCGACCGAACGTTCTGAGCATTATTCTAATTTCTAGGGTTCTCTATGCAATATAAATAGTAGAATTAAGTTTTAATTTGTAACGACACACTAAAGACGACCTAATAATAAAGTCGAAACGTTTCTGTTTCCGTACGACTGTTCTAACAAATATTGTACCGAAACTTTGAATGGGATTTTCTCGAAACTACATTTTTTTATGATTTTACCACGATATCTCGAGAACCTCGAAATATATAAACTTGAAATTTATACAGGAATTGTAAAACACAATGACCCATGAATTATAATAACAAATAATAATTTTATAATAACAAATAACTCGTATTTTTCCAAATTTTTTGTTTTCTAGACGCCATTTTGTTAATTTTATTTTTGTTTTTAATTTGTTAGGTAAAATCAATAGAGGGAAGCCTAAGGAGAAGAAATACTTTTACAAATTGCCAAAACCTTTATCCTATCGACTGGAATCGTGGTAAAACCGTAGATTCGACAGTTTTCCTTATTACATTGGGACGCCGATATTATTGCCCTGGGAACGACTTTCAATGAATTTTCTCATTTTATAATGTTATAATTAATACCCTTAACAATAAAAAAGTTTTATATTCGCGGCCTTGTTATAAACCATTAAACACGAGCCAATTTTTGCATTTTCAACCCTCCCTAGTCCCCTTAAGTAACCCCTTGCTCCCAGAAGCAGCCGCCTATGTTTTAGCACGCTCTGGGTGAAAGGCTCGGAACAAATCTCCCTCACATTACTGTCACCCCTTGATTTAACTACCGCATCACAAAAACAATCGCGTCAGAACGTTCGCTCTCGTCCATTTCGCCGTTTTTCGGCGTCCGACCGATTAGTATAAAGTTGTAAAATCCGATTTCGCGACAGCCCTCCCAAGTTTTTCTTTTTTTTTGTGCGCGAGTTTCAGTACGCGGGATTAACCCGGACAAAGGGCGCGATCCCACCCTCATTCGCATCGAAATGGAATAGTTGAAATTCCTCACGGCTGTGACAAGGGTTTTTAGATTTATTCCGAATAGTAAATGTTTAAAAATGGCACGTTCCCCTGCATGCGAACCGGCGACGATGCCAACGGCGTGCGAAGAATCCTTTGTGTGTCCAATTTAATTCGGAGGACTCGGATATAACGCCGGGGTTCCCCGAGCTTATTGTGAATCGTTAGCGGGGCCATCGACGAACATCTTTCTTTTATAAGTTACAGTATAAAATATACGGTTTATAGATAAGCTATGTGTATAAAAGATAAAAGCACTGAAAAAGTGGTTCTTTAAAAATATACCAACGTTATTGGGAGAGATAGGATCAGGACCGGATGCAGGGGTGTCGGGGCCCGGGGCAATGAAGAAAGTAGAGGCCCTTTCAATCAATAAATATCCATCGATAATTTTATTTTTGCATTTAAAAAACAAATTTCCACTATTAAGATACATATTATTTTTTTGTAATTCCCTAAAAATCATTATTACTTTCTAATGAGTGATGAGCGGGGAACAGTTGATAGGCTTACTATATTTAAGTAAAATACACTTTACGTGCTTTTTTTAGAGGCAAAGTCCATTTCTCGAAGCCTCACTCGACGTTTCCAACCAACCTTTCTCGAAGAAGTCACTCTCTATACTGAGCACTGACAGATATGCTAGACGTTTTTGCGTCATCGTCGTACGCAGCCTATTTTTAATAATTTTCATTTTAGAAAATGAACGTTCTCCGCTGCAATTAGCCACCATTAACACTAAATTCCACCACTGAATGGATTTGACGTAGGATGAAAATATCCCTTGTTTGGATATACATATTTCATTATTCATTACTTTCTTAAAAATTAAATTTTTTTATCGTTATTAAATTTTTGAATCCAAGGTTTGTGGAGGCAGGCTCTCAATGTGTGGGGGCCCTGGGGCTGCCGCCCCGGTTGCCCCGCCGTGCATCCGGCCCTGGATAGAATTCCGTAGAGTTTTTATGGCTAAGATCTTTTAGGTATTATTTTTTGTACACCTTCGTCATGTAATAGTTAACCCTCCAGTATGCTTATTCGAGTATTCATTATTGTATTATGATATATTTTCTGCTAACTATCGCGTAGTAATCATGGTTACCAGAGACCGACTCTGTTGCGACTGGAATTTTATCTTTAGTTATTGGTTCAAAACGATTTATTCCACTGTGACCTCGAAATTGGTCTAGGATTCAAGGGGTCAAGGAAATTTCAAGGTCATTTGAAGGACCGATTTTTAAACGTTGTTATTTAAAGATTATCTCATTTAAAGAGTGATGTTTCTACATACATACATTGGTGTTTAAAAAGGGTAAAGAAAAAATAATATCTTATTCTATTTCCATTCTCAATTGAAAATAGGTAGAAAAAAAGCAAGGTTGTCAGATATATTTTCTAAAATTGCTAAGTTCACTATACAAGTATACTTCATACTTCAGTAAACTGTTAGTTCGTGACGTTCTTAGAAAGCTAGTTTGGAAATATTTAAAAAAAAATACATAGATATAAATGTATTAGTTAGCATTAAAATAAAGCGTTTAAAATTGCTGGAAAAAATAATTATAAATTCAAACAACTTTATGTATATTACTATACTTAAGAAAATTTTGAAGAGCCGGCAACGGCGGCTGGCGGCACAGAGTAAACCACTGGCGGTAACACCGATCAACGAGACTATTAGACTACTTTGCATTTAATACATTGCTAATACTTCTTTGGTCCACTGTGCCATAACATTTTTACGACGTCGTTAAAATGATTTACGACATTTGGAATCCTGACTTGTTTAAGACGCCAGTGACGTGTATTTCAGCTAGGTTTATTAAAACAGACAATTTTTTGAGATTGTCTGGCTAAATGAGCATTATTTACAGCAAATTATATTACAAAATATTAAGAGTTTTGTATGCAGGTTAATTTTAATCTCCTATATTGATTTGAATGAAAAAAATTATTTCACAATTTTCGAATTTATAAAAGATATATGCACGCCCATGGAATCATAGAGTTGCACCGCTTTTTTTGTTCCAGGCGTATTTATCATTTTCCGCAGTCTGCTACCGCAGTCTGCTAAATAATGATATTCGTATAATGAGAAACGTATTTTTAATATAATATTTAACTTTGGTTGTACGACCCTTCTTCTTCTTCATCCTCTTCTTCTTCGTCCTTTTCCCTCTTCTTTTATAAATGTTTTTTTTTTTAAGTTTTGCTGGCTAAATGTTGTGAAACTTTGAGATTTTATATTTGAGCGATAACAATTTTATGTCTGTCTGTCTGTCTGTCTGTCTGTCTGTCTGTCTGTCTGTCTGTCTGTCTGTCTGTCTATTGGTTTACCTCATATTGCATACGGTATCTTGAGAGCGTTTTGAGATATCAACTTGAAATTTGAAACATTTATCTATCATAACCAGATCTAGTGTCTTGTAAATTATGAGATAAGAAAAATGTTCATGTGGTGTGTAATAGGTTTTTCATATAGAAAAATTTAAATCACATTAATAATCTCCTACTGTAATTTTTACTATGCCATTTATAATACAATACTTACAATAGTTTAAGCTGGTAACGAAAACAGTCCGTTTCCATCGACCAATTAAATCAGAATCCATTCTAGACTGGGGATTGCTAATGTCGTAGTATCGATTTGCCGCCCGGTGCTAGATTAGCGCAACCTGAAGTAATCCAAGAGTCTTCAGCGGCATTGACAAACTGCATCCAGATTTAATTGCACCGCACCGGTCGAGACTACGCTAAGCAGTGGCAGCTCGGTCTCGTGCCGAAGGGAATATTTTCGAAAATGAAGACGAACAATTTTGGTATTTTTCAGAAGATATGGAAAAAACGAGCCAGTTGGAAGGTTTTACTAAGGTAGAAATTGTAAATTATTTTTTTAAACATAAGATAAGTTTTTAAAACAAAAATATTCCTGTTATAGATCTAAACCGGCTCTGAAACCTCAAAATATTAGGTTTGAGAAAAAGAAAATAGGTTTCTCTCTGATTAAATGCCTCTCTTCTATTCGAATATCAAAATTATGTAAGTATAATAAGATTGTTGGACCTACTTTTTTGTTCGAGTATCAAGTGTCAAAATTTCATTTTTATCCATTACGTAAGTTCGAAAAAACATTCCTAAAAAAGCTTTATTGTTCAGTGCGCCTGTGTAGTATAAGCCCTTAACCCTCCATGCGGGGTAGTGCAGTCTTAAAAAAGTTGTAACCCAAATAGTCTGCTAGACCCGGCGCCTCGGCTCACACCATTGATTTTCACATGGATCATTTTATTTTGTTCTTGGTAAGTTGATGTTATTTTTCTATATTTTTTTTCAATAATAAGTGCAGTGGTCTTAACCACTGCACTGAGAAGTATTTTAACTATCCAATTACAGACTCCTTTAGAATTTCAGTTTCCATTTTATGTTTTAGAAGATGAGCTGTGAGAAAGAACAAGAAAGACTTCTTCGGCTTTGGGATGAAGTCCAGTCAGAAGAAGAGTTCGATGGTGGTGAAAAAGAATTAGCTTCCGAACAAGAGGTTATAGAATCAAGAGATACTGACAGTGAATCAGAGCAAGACTGCGATGATGCTCAAAGGGACCAGGAAAATATTCCCCCCAAAAATATACCAAGAGTTTTGTTGTTCCCACTTTTGTTGGTAAAGATGGAATCACCTGGTGGAAGAAACATTGCTCTAACAAAAACAGTAAGAACTAGAAAATTAAATTTAAAGAATATGGAAAAAACGCCAAATCTCCTCTGGAATGCTGGTCTCTTTATTTCACAAACGAAATGTCAGACAATGCCTCCATCTGTTTGAGAGAGAAGGCAAGACGTTGCTGGCACATTATCAAGCCAAGAACACAAAATAATTCTCCCTGGAACAAGAAAACGATGCTACTATTGCCCAAAAAAAATTCAAAAACAAGATTTCATTGCGAAAAATGTCAAAATTTCCTACGTTTAAGCCATTTCACAGCTTGGTGTCCGTAGTGCACATAAATTGGCAAAAACCAATGAAAATTAATGTTAAACGTTATTCTGAGCTAATAAAGTAAAAGACATTTAGTTAACAGTCTGTTTTTTCTTTGTTTGTATTTATTTATAAAGACCTTGAGTTTCTTGCAGTATGTTTTAAGAATTTGTTTTCAATCTTTTTCTTATTACTGAATATATACGTTTTCTTTTTCAGTTACAAATAAAGTTAGATTCTGGCACATATCTTCTTTCTTTCTTAAAAAAGTACTACCATTTATTAAAAAAAAAACATAAGGTCTGTGAGACCCGGCGCCCCGCTTTGGGCGTCACATTTGATGGCGCCCTGCCTACAGGCTTAAACGCCCTGAACATTCAGCATTCAAAATATAACATCGATGTTTTGAATTGAAAATTTGAAAAACATTTATTTTCTGAGTTTTGGCCAAGAAAATCGGACGTTGGAGTCACCGCGCACCGTATGATTTTACCGTCGCCGCCCCCACCCCCGCGAACACGAACCCTGAGTTATGGGGCGCCCGACAAGCCGGGCAGCGTTTTTTGCTCGCGAGTGAGGTTACCACAGACGTGATTCCCTGGTAATTCGAGGCGATCGGCGCTGCTCCGTAATTAGAAACCGGCGATGGAGGCGATTATGGGGCTGTCCAGGCGGCTTATCGCGTGCCTCCGCCGCCTCCGTGCGACGAAACGGCCGCCCCGCTCGCCCGGAGGAAGCGCCGACGAGGCAGAAGCGGTTACTTTAAAGGCGATTTAACACGGAGCAAATCTGGTACAAATTTACGTCTTAACCGCGATTGTTTCCTTTACTTCTTCGATGTTCTTACATTCCGGGAAAAATCCGGTAGTATTTTTACATTTTGGAAGCCACCACTCTAATCTCTGGCTGCGTTACAGTCTGCTGGATTTATTGTGTCGATTCTGCGGCTTACTTTGTAGTTTAGTTCCTCTCCTCCTATCAATTGGTACAACGATGTGTCACATCTGACCTTTTGAGGTCTGATCTATAAATAATCTGTATTTTTATCTCAATCTTCAGAATATACGACAAACCGTTTCTGCGCATATGCTCTTCCAGTAAAGCTCCATCTGGTTCAAACCCTACGACCGGATGCAGCGACATGCCCAATCCATATTCAAGCAGTCGGTAGCACACCATCTGCGTGACCCATTTCACACCCTTCCACATGGATTTTCTTTAGCTGGTAATATTTGCTATACCTAAGTCAACGCGAGCCAACCCTATATGCACGTATTTTTTGGAATCAGCCAGTCTAGTTCAAGGAAGCCTTACAGTGTGCAGGATTTATTGTGTTCAGTATTGCTTCAGTGTTGCTTCTATTCTGTTGTATTGCTTCAGTAGCTTGCTATATACTCTAGCTGCTTCTACTAATTGGTACAATTTTTTGTCACTCCTGACCTTTTAAACGTTTGGGTATTTCATAAGTAGACAGATTTTCTCCCGCAGTCGTTTTGTCTGATTCAATGACACACCTCCGAAGTCCAAATTGCTTCATCAGATCCGGTTCTTTTCCTAACCTCAAAAGACAGGCCTAATACCATCAATTTCAAGCTAAAAATTATATAAGTATAACGAAATCCCATAATCATATATTTCATCAATTCCATAACCATATAATCTCAAAACTCCATAACCTTACGCCCTATAACCTCAAAAACCGAATAACCTTATGATTCTAAAACTCAGTAAAAAAGAGTTATACGGTTTAAGCAGTGTAAATCGATATGTTTGAAACGGATGTGTCTTCAACCCCAGTACCACTTAACCTCAAAACTGCTTGACCCTAAAACCTCATAACCTCAAAAATTCCATAACCTTGTGATTGAAAAACCTTATAAACCAGTAAAAAAGAGACTTATACGCATTCAAGCAGTGTAAATCAATATGTTTGAAACGGGTGTGCCCTTTAACCTCTCTTACCCTTTAACCTCTCTTAAAACCTCATATCCAAATAACCAAATTTTGAGGTTGAGTGGTAGTGAGCTTGAAGGGCACACCCGTTTCAAACATATTGATTTACACTGCTTGAATGCGTATAAGTCTCTTTTTTACTGGTTTATAAAGTTCTTCAATCACAAGGTTATGGGATTTTCGAGGTTATGAGGTTTAAGATAACGCGGTTTTGAGGTTAAGTGGTACTTGAAAGGCAAATCCATTTCAAACATACGGATTTACACTGCTTAAGCGCGTATAAGTATCTTTTTTTACTGGGGTTTTAGAATCATAAGGTTATTGGGTTTTTGAGGTTATGAGGCCTAAGGTTATGGAGTTTTGAGATTATATGGTTATGAAATTGATTAAATATATGATTATGGGATTTCGTTTGGGTTTTTATCAAATTTTATAATTTTTAACTTTTGAGGTTAGGAAAAGAACCGGATGGTATCTGATGGAACAATTTGGACTTCGGATTCGGTTTCAGCGACCCAAAAAACATATAGTATACATAGTCAGACCCCTGCAAACGATTTTTTTTTGTGGAGCTGTGTAATCTAGTTACTGAAGATGAAAAGTGGGTGCTTTATGTAAATCAGAGTCATAAGGGCCAGTGGGTAGACGCAGATTCTCCAGCACAATCGGTATCTAAATCAGTACCTAAAACGTTTACTCGAGAAAGGTGATGTTGCCAGTTTGGTGGGGCCTTTGCGCTGTGTATCATTGGGAACTCTTGGAGGACCTTTCTCCCATCGACTATCATTTGTTCAGTGCTCTCAGCAAACTTTAATTAACAAATCATTTGACGATCGTCACCTACAAATAGTCATACACAACTTTTTCACTTCACAACCGCGTGAGTTCTGGGAACGTGGTGTCCGCAGTCTGCCTACTCTTTACCGACAAGTTAAATTAAATTAAATTCTTCTTTTTATGAAATAAATAATCATATTTGGACATATCAGCAAGACTCAATACTTTGGAATTAACCGGCTATTTTTTGCGTTCTGTACTACTCTTATCATTATATTTAAATTATTTGGTCTTTGTTTTACCTATGCACAATTTCATTTCACCCAAAAACAATACGATTTAAAAACCCAGAATCGTGTTCTCGAATTTGCCCCACACTGTATCAAATCAGCACACATGTTCTGAAAATAAACCGTTCCAGTTAACGTCGCAATATGTCTAAACATTTCTTGGTTCAGGATTTAAGGGACAATAAAACCATATTTATCGTAACCCCTTCCAAACAACGAACTGCCGTGCCTATGCCGAAATCGGCAATAAAATACACATCTCATTATACAGTTTGCAATTCTGCGTATCGCTAAGCTGCAGAGAAAACATCCCCTCACAAAGGGAACGTTACGTACAACCCATTGCTGAGATGTCAACGAGATAACAGGATTTATTTCCAGGGCGGAAGACGAGTTCTCAGAAAGTCGTATGATGATAAAGAAAATATGTCCATTTTTTTAAATAATCACCATAATTAACTGTTTATATTGTTATGTATATTTCTCTTTAAATAATTCACTTATTCAACTTCTAAACACTTTTTTTACCACTTTACAACTCAGAGATCTCAACACTGTTACATTAAAATTACAACTAACTCTTGTCTTAGCAACAACACCAGTATTTATAGATTTTACATGTTCTAGAATATTCATCTGACTTCTAGAATGTTAATGTGTCATTCCATACAATTCTTTACTAACAGGTAGTCTATAAACTAAATAGACTAAATAAATATTTAAACTTAATAATTGTCAGCTGTCATTAATGTTCCAATGTTCACAAATGTCACAATGTTGTTTTTATTGTTCTGCTTTTTACGAAATATTCATTTCTTATATTCACAACTCATATAGAAGTGAAAAATGAAACGTTGGTTGGCAGTTATGTGAAAAATTTATTACACAGATAAATATCAGAAGACAATATAATAGAAAAATAAAAAGTAGAAAAGATAGTATTGTAAAAAAAATAGTAATAGTAAAAAGTGTATTTACTTCATGATTAGGAAAACATGTTATGCAAATATTTGCGAAGCCATTTTTTTTTTCTAAGATTCGTTTAAGATTTTTGCTAGTATTTTATTTACATTTAGTCATGACCCTCTAAAATATGATACGGAACTTAATTTTCATTATGAAGAGCCACCCCTGTTCCTAGAATCTAATTCTAGGCTTATTTATTCACCCTTCCCATCCCTTTATACCACCTAACATCTCAATAAGTCATCTTGTTTAGCAAGTATCTTTATTGTTGAAAGTAATAGATACAGCTTATATTATTTCGATAGTTTCCCTTGATCTGTTGTTAGTCGAATTGTAAACTGTAAACGATAAAATAAGGGCAGTAGTGTAATAAAAATAAACTCTTGTAATAAGTTTTTGCCTCGATCTCTAGTACTATTAAAACTGTAAACCAGTTTTAATCTTCTCCTGAAGATGCCAACTTGGTTGGCGAAACGCGCGTCGAGAAAAGTGTAGCAGTTCGGTGTTTCGTGGAAAACGTCCAGTTTTTTGTTTCGACGCCGAAGGTTCCAGTACCCACTCCAGGACAAGCTTTTAGTTTAAAAAAAGAAAATTCTGAGAATTATAGTGGAGATTTCCTGTTTTTCTTTCAAGTCTTAATTATTTTGAACAGGTAAAATACTATACTCCACAAGACTTTGAACTGAATATCTCGCTGCGCCCGACATATTTCTAAAACGGGGCGAAATTATGATCGCGAGTAAAGTAATTTTATTTCGAGCAGGCGTAGGAAATGCCTCCGTTCTGGAATAAATTCAACCGGCTGCTCTAGGTGTTGAAGTTGCAATCGTTCCGTATATGGCGGGCTAAAACTAGCGTCGCCATCGTTACACCTCCGTCACTTTGAAGTGTTCCTTTGTCGTTGCCGAACAAAAGGAAGTCTCGACGTAAAGAAAGTTGGCGCTCGAAAAAGCGAAGGCAGCGATTTAAAAAATATCGTGAAAATGTAGGTATAGGTATCAAAGAATGTAAATTTCATGGAGAACCGAATTATGTAACTGGATTAAGAAAATATTAAAAATAAAATATGTAAAACCTTGTTCGACAAAATGACAAAACTAAAAGCCATATGAAACTGGAAAAAATAAATAGTATTTACGAGTAAATACAAAATTACACTAGGCGTATAAATTAAGGGATTTAAAAAACATCACAAATGTTTAAGTAATTCTCAAAGAGCTGTGAAGAAGGGAAAATTTTTCGTAGTGAAAAAAAAAAAAAGATAATTAAAGCTCCTTGAATTGAAGCTTAAACAATCAAAATGTTCTCCATTGACCTATCGGCTAAAGATGTTTGGGTAGGTATCATCGGCAACCATACAATTAGACCGATTTTGATGAAGAAAATTTGACTTTTGCAAATTGCTTAAATTTACTTAGAGATCAAGTTGTTCCTGTGTGCGCAAACTTATATTCACATACCGTAGATCTGACCTCACCGACTGGATTTTTTCTTTCTATTTTTTTAACAAAACTGGACAACATCCTACTATGCTCTAAATGTAAGAAACTATCTTAACGAAATGGTTTACCAATAGATCGACTGGACGAAGAAATAGTCATAAAAAAATGAAAAGGGAACGGAAAGCCATTAAAAAAAAAATGGAAGCGAAAAATAACGTTTTTTTTTGGATTAGGTAATTTTAATTTGTCCATGGTTAAATATTTTTTTAGAATTTTTTTACCATCACCATTTGAAAAAGCACCCTCAGTACAGGAAAAGGTAGTTTGTAACTTTGTTTTTCTCAAATTCATTGAACGAATCAACTCGAACTTCAATGTCGAAATTCTGTCCTGTGGGCGTTAATGGGTTAATTAAAAAAAAGAAGCAAAATAAGACGCAAAAACCTCAAGTATTACATTTTGATGTATATCAAGAAACAATGATTGTATAGACTTGACAATAAATTATGTATTAATGTTTAAAATCCACGAAAGAAAAAAATAACTATAAACACTGAAAACAATTTTATTGACCAATATTATCAATAAAATATTTTATCTGCCCTTGCATCTTATGAAGTCTGCGCTACTGCACTACCGAAGGCCAGCTACTTAAAAGGGTTCATTTAGCGAATATTTTTGAGTAGACTGAATAACTCACTAATAATTCAGTAATAAACGACTGAAAAACATTTGTTGCTCGTTCCTCACCCCGATTTATGACTTGTCAGTCATTTGGTGCATAAACATCGAAAAAACTAAACACGGTCGGAATCGGTAACGACCGCTATTGCCTTACAAGGGTCTTAAGACAGGAATTTTACACTTGAACTTTTCAAAACATCTGCGCTTGTCTGCCCGTTTAGTGGCGTTTTAAGGATTTAGCGAGTGACACGTCGAATGAGAAAAAAATGCTCGGGATTGAGTTACGAATGTAAACAAGATTATGGGCATTTCAACGTCGGCTAAATTGGTCTAATCCGTTTAAGCCAGTCTTTTTGTTATTTTTGGATTGAACGTGATGCGATAGATATTTATCACCCAAAAAGAAGGATCTTACGATGGGTTGAACGTCTAAAATATGCATGTCATTAACATTCTCACTAATTTTTCGTCAGCAACCACTGTTTTTTTGAAGGGGTTACACCTATTTGAATCGTCTAAAATTAAAATTTTGTTGGGATTTTTTTAATGATTCAATTGAACAGTCAAAATCGAATTTTCAGGGTTTATTAAACATATTAAGAGGTGCATAAAACAATTTTTAATTTAATTTTTTCTTCCAAAATGACGGCAGTACAGGCGTCTGAAACAGCATGTCTTATTTTTTGGAGGTCTGCGGCCTTACGAATAAAACTTTTCTATTTGCACCTAGGACAAAAAAAAATCATATTCTGTATTAAATTTAGCAGAGAAGTAGACAAGATGATGATGCAAATGCAAAGATGCTGATTGACAAATTTGAACTTTTTTTTTATTTTAACAAAAAAATTCACGTTTAAACGTTTATACTTCACGTGTGTACTTCTCTTTAAAATCTATCTAAGAAGCTAATGTCGTAAGTAGTTAAAATTTCAAGTCGATCGGGTGAAAATTGCAGGAGTTATTTGTAAGGCCGTGTTGAAAAACATGGTTTTGAGATAATCGCGTTTAAAGTTTTAAAAAGTATAACGGTTATGTAGGTGTAGACTGACCACGCGATTAAATTTGAGTACACCTGTACCAGCGCCATCTATACTTAGTATGAGTAACATTTACAAAAAGTACTGACTGAGCTAAGCGACTCCAAACTGCTATTATAAACGCGCTAAGCGTTCAAAAGCGTTTCGTGGCATCAGAAGTTAATTCAGAAATTTAGCTCTAATGGTCGTTTAAAAAATTTTTGGACCATGGTTGCTAATGGATATAATTTTTTGGGTTGTTTTTACGTCATTTAAGCCCATAAAAACGCGCCAAACGTTCAAAAGCGTTTCGGAGCATCAGAAGTTAATTATGAAATTTAGCTCTAAGGGTCATTTAAAAAAATATTTTGGACAAAAAAAAAATTCAAATAGGTGTAACCCCTCTGCCAAATAAGCTTTGATTCTAAATTTAATTCTAAATAAAAAGTTTCACGCAGTACAAAGAGTATGAAAGGTTTCGTAAGGTGACATGTTATCTCCATAAATTTAATATGGTTAAGTTTGAACTGGTTTTATTCGTCTTGGTGGTCTGGGCTTTGATGACTTTTTTGACTCCTAAAAATCGAGTGTTTAATTTAGTTAGCAACATTACATTTTAAGTGTTGTAATACGTATCATAAATACGCTAAAAAATAGCTCATTCGTATCAGAAATGTGTATTTTATTACGATTGAAATTCAAAAAGTAAAATGGAGTTTTTTTTATGATTTTTGGAGGTGTGTACATGCAATAAATTTGACCTTACTGTAAAAAATGCACCAGAAGCTATCAATAATGGTATGAATTTACAAAAAATTAATGCTGAAGCCGTCTCTGGTGTGACACCCGTTTTCCAAGATCCACAATTAAATATAATGATGTTTTCTTTAATCCTAGTGTGACACAGGCTTAATGCCACGCTTTCCGATGCAGTAAACTTGGAATTCTCATCAATTTCGCGTTTCAAAGTAAGCATTTTCGAGCGAAACGACGGCCAACGCCCCGGATTGAATTTCCCGTCGCAAATCCTCATTCGGAATGGAATAGGGGCTAATGGCCTTGCATCGTTTAACGTAAGTATATGTAGCGTGCCGGCCTAACTGGGACACCGCCCACTCGCCCTTCCTATCCGAGGAGTAATGAAGGAAGCAGACGTCTCCAAAGGGTTGGCCTCTACGACCCCGTGCACCCGATGCAGCAACGTGCGAATGTACGCCTGAAAAGTGTCGTGAAACACAATGGTACTTATTACGGAGGAAGATCAGATTTTCAATACTTTATAAACATACGAGTAGTGATTTTCTCTTGAACGCAAGTTTTTGAAATAATGTCATTTGAACCGTATGTTTTGATTGCTTTGACTTTGATTGGGTGTACGCTAAAAAAGAGTAAATGAACGTTAATTTGTCTGTTTGAGAATGATTTGTCGAGCATTGTCATTCACCATCAGAAATCAGTGATTCGGATTTCGATGTTATCAAATCTCATGAGAGTGATATATCTTACGGCGTGTTGGCTCCTGATCGGGAGAACTAGCGTATCTTTACCTAGGAGGTATCCTCCTTTATTTAACTTTATTTTTTTTTTTTTTTTTTTTTGCCAGAAATATGAGGATTTGGGTCTCCAGTGTGTACCTACCAATGGTTTTTGTGAATTGTACGTCAGAATCCTGCATTAATGTTTCTGTATTTCTTCGTCCCACGTGAAAACTATTGTAAAAAGTCTCAAAAGTAACACGAATTCATTTGAGTGGGGTGGTCACTCCCAGAGTCCCAGAAGTACCCTACCTAAGAAAGAAAACACAAGAAATTTGGGAAGAAATATCTTTATTTCTCTACATAATCTTCCTTTAGTTCGATACACTGTCCCCAAAAATGTTCAATAGCTTCGATACCCTGTTTATAGTGAGAATCGTCCGGCTCCTCAAAACAGCCTTCAATTGCAGCTCCACCTCTTCATTGTTAGCAAATCTTTTACCACAGAGCCATTTCTTAAAATCTGGAAACAGAAAATAATCCGAAGGGGCTAAATATCGCGAATAGGGTGCGTGAGGAAGCAATTCGAACTTTAACTCATTGATTTTGGTAGCGCGATACCGGATGTGTGAACTGGTGCATTGTCTTGATGAAACAAAACTTTCTTCTTCGCCAAATGCAGCCGTTTTTTCTTGATATCATCGCTCAAACGCTGCAAAAGGGTCGTATAATATTCTCCGTTGATTGTTTTTCCTTTTTGAAGATAATCACTGAAAATTATCCCACGCACATCCCAAACAACTGACGCCATTACCTTGAATGCCGATGGAACTGTCTTCGCCTTCTTTGGAGCCGATTCTTCCCTTTCAGTTCATTGTTCTGACTGTTCCTTCGTCTCAGGTGTAAAGTGATGGACCCATGTTTCACCCATAATTATAAATCGATGCAAAAAGTAGTCTTTATTGTTGTGAAACTTTGCCAAACACTCCAAATGATCAATCAGTATGCGATGTACAGCACTTTTTGAAATACCTACCATGTCTACTAGCTCGCGCGCTTTCAGTCGGGTCTTCCAATACAATTTTGTGGATTTTCTTCACCATTTCTTGCGAGGGTCGCATCATTTGGTTGACCACCGCGATCTTCGTCTTGGCAGCTCGTACGGCCTCATTTAAACTCTGCCACCCAACATTTTACTATTGTAAACGAAGGAGCAGACTCCCCCCAGAGTAGAACATGCTCTAATTTGATATTGGTTGGACTGAGGCCAACTGAAAGTATTGAATCACATAACGATGATAATTTTTTTTCCATGCTTACAAACTCACAGAAAGCGTTCACTATTGATGACTGACAAACAAATACTAAACAACGTTACGTCGCCCAACTTCAAACTTAACGTTTATAAGGTTGGCACTTTCTACCATGGTCATTTTTTTCAAACAACCGCCATCTATATGTCAGGTCGGGTACTTTTGGGACTATCCTCGTATGCTATTGAGGTTCCCCATCGGTTCCATCAGCAGCAAGAAATTTTCCGAAGATTATAGACAAGTACTCGGCCATACAGTTTCATTAGTGTTTCATTTTATGAAGGAAGAATTGTACAACAGCGTTGAATAGGTATAACGAGCTATATTTTAATACAGCCTGTGTCAATCTGTGTTACTAGAGGAATTTGTAGCCGGCTCTACGTCGGCTTGCTCGCCATCTATCGAGAATGAGATTCGGCTTCGGGTCTGTTGTTGCCTGTTGTGCCCGCAGGTAGCAGTGCCCGCTTAGACCTTCGTTCGTATACATGTATGTAGGTGTTTTATTTATTTAATATTACGTGAATACAAATTTGTTACTCTATTGATCAGATGATCGCCAAAATAGTTCGCACCGAGTAAATTCCGGGGAACGGCCGGAGTCTCGAACGCCGGACTAAATAAAGTTTCACAAAGCGCTGATTTCACGCAACAAAACGACCAGGGGAATTTTTGAAAACTCCTTTAACATAGTAAATAGTTTGCGAACGGCATCCGAAAGGATGGTCGTGATCGTTTTGTGCCCTTTACTTTCGGTTTTCCGATCTTTTTCGGGAGATTTATGCGAAACATTTGCCGGAATTTGCGATTTTCTGGGCCAAGGGTTCCGGTTGAAAGATGCCCGTCGGGCAAGCTTGAATTAATAATAAACGTCGAATTAGAAGGGAAACGGGAAATTCTCGTGAGAAAATATTCTCGTGAGAAAATAATTTGAAAATTTTTATTAGAAATCTAGCCCGCGTAAATTTTCCAAAATGCAAAATTTTCCACGATTTTTATTTGGCCTCGTTTACTAAATTTAGCCTTTTCAGGTTCCAAATAAAAGCTGGAAAATATGTTTTCTGAGTTAACTCAAACGCTGTACGAGGCGTGTAAATTAAGTAATGAGACTGGCAACTTAGCGCCCGATCTAGCAACACTGCGAAGACGGGACTTGGAAGGGCGATAGGTTAACATGTAATGCACCTTCAGTACATGTTTGAACTTGTTAGAGTTATTTGTTTATTCTTTGTGACTGTTTTCGTAAACCGGTTTTTTCCAGTGCGATTTAAAAATGAGTGACATTAATTTTGAGCAATGGTGTGCTATCAGGTTTTGCTTCAGTTGTTCAGTTCAATCTGCACAAAAATAGTTTCAAAAAATCGTTCGCAGAAATTAGGAGAGAAAGGTGTTTTGCCTTTTTGGATTCAGTTGAAAATTATCCCAATTTTATGGAACGCGTCATTTTACTAGTGATGAGACTTGGGTATTTGAGTACGACCCAGAAACCAAGCGCCAAAGCATGGAATGGCACACTTCAAGCTCTTCAAGTACCAAAAAAGCAAGAATGAGCAAGTCAAAGATCAAATATATATTATGCTGATTTGCCTTTTTGATAGCCAGGGAATTGTCCGAAAGGAGTTTGTGTATCAAGGCCAAACAGTAAATCAACACTTTTCCAGAGAGATTCTTGAAAAACTTCAAAAAATGTCTGCTGCTGGTCATGCTCGTCGTTGTTTGTAAGATGTAGATGACTCGTGGATCATGAAAAGAGAAATATGAGGGAGAGAACATGATGAGTCAGGTATCAGAGAAGCAATAATATCTGAGCCTTCTATCCAAGGCTTTTTTTATTTCAACGAGAGATAAACGCATCAAAACCAAATAAACTCCGCCGTATCAACTTCGTAAGTCGTCGGTAAAGTTTGAGATTTTCATGTCGTCCTACGAGAATGAAATTCAATTATGAATCTGTCCTCTTCAGTGGCGCATTAAGTCGCAAGAGGCGTTGGAGATTTGGGCTAATTTAATAGCTCATACTTTTTGGAACAAGAGAGCTCGTTTCTTGCTGTTGAGGATGGCGCTGTGTGCGATGTGTAATTAGTCTAGATTAGCCACGCTTGGCCCGAGAAAACGGAAATGTAGAATTTCTTCCGTGCTATGAAACAGGAGTGTTGATGTTACGTATTCTTTTTAATGGACCATGTTCAGTTAGCAGGGCTAAGAAAAGTGGTTTTTGTTTTTTTTTTCGAAAACAATAAAACAGGTTTTAAAAATGTTTTTATATTCAAAAGAGTATATTTAAAAGAAAATGTAAAAGTCTTTTTTTGAAGACTTTAACCGCCCCTTAAAAACATATTCCTTTCAAGTTTGCAGGAGATTCAAATAGCTAAGGTCTACATAAAAATAGAACACCCACGGCGACCTTTACATTCAGCGGTAACGTGAACGAGAAACTTCCTAGTTTTTAATCACGATTACCGGAGAGACAGGATCCACTCGTCAGGCCAAGGGCCCTCTTTACGGCGTATAAATATTAGTCCTTTAAAGGATCTCGAAAATGTAATAAAGTTTTTAATCTAGGTACGCAGCATGTGACGCTTTACTTGAAGCCGGGGACCAGTAATATAAAAATGTATCGCCGAGCAGGACTTTTGATCGCATGATCCAATATTGTATGCTCCGATTGCGAGATCGATAGCTGACAAGGTTTTCTATATTGATTTAGAGATGAATTTATTTAAAATTGTCTAAAGAAATTTCTCTCATGTTATGTCTGTCATTTATAAATAATAATATTTGTGCCGCCATTGTTTCAAAACTATCACAACTTAGTATTTGATATTAGCTCGATGCGAACGGACCAACGCTCGAACACAAGAGATTAAAATAATTTTATATGTCGTGAATGACTAATAAACGTGTGTATGTACACGTGTCATGGGGAAATATCAAAGAAGACATGCGCAATAAATTTATGTGGCTGACATTGGACGAAACAATAGATTTTTGTGGTAATAAGGTCGTTAAAGTTCTGATAAGAATTTTAGGTGTTTCAGATATTTCGCCCCGATATTGATACATATGTACCTAGTTAACGGGTTTAGCAGATAACGGCTAAAAGTATTGAAATAGTTTACCACCTTACATGACAGCAATTGATTATTATTATTATTTATTCGTGTCAGAAGCATCATATACAAGATACAGAAAGTGTACAACATGTAAAGATAAATAATACGAGTATGCAGTAAACACAGTAAATACATTATAGATAAATAAAACAAACAGAAGTTAGCAAGTTACGGGTAACAAACTTTGCATTAAACATTCTTCGCCCAAAAGCGGGCAACGTCAATTGCATTTGGCTTTGCCTCCTTGAGGTCCTCCAGGGTACAGCGGGCAGGGCACAGTGGGCAAGTGTACATATGCGTTGTTGTTTGTACGTTTCCGCAGTCACATAGGTTGGAAGGTGTATTATATCCCCATTTGTTGAGGGAGTATTTTGATCTTGCGGTGCCTGTTCGCAGTCTGTTCAGCGCTCTCCAGATTTCCCAGTTCTCCTCCCACCCAGGGGCCATATCTTCTGCGGGAGTCATCCAATGTTAGTTTCCAGAGGCTTTCCACCTGTCCATGTCTCTGGAGCCTGCGTAGTTTGTTGTCGAGCTAAGAAAGCAATTTCTGGATTTGAGTCTCCGAGGGGCTGGTTGTGCATTGTGTAGGGGGTGTTTCGCTGTCTGTGATGATCTTTGTCTCTCCTTGTATGCTGCTGCTTCTCTTCGAACTACGGGGGGGGGGCTATCCCAGCTAGTAGATGAACCTTTTCCAGGGGGTGGGTTTTAAGCAGCCTGTAATTATTCTGCTTGTTTCATTCAAGGCGACGTCAACTTGTTTTGCGTGCGCTGATCTGTACCAAAGCGGACATGCATATTCACCTGTCGAATGGCAGAGGGCCAGGGCGGAGGCTTTTAGGATCTTTGGTTTAGCTCCCCAGGTGGAGCCGGTTAATTTTCGAATGATATTGTTTCTGCCACTGACTTTCATCTTGATGTTGAGGCAATGCTGCTTATAAGTCAGAGCCCTGTCTAGCGTCACGCTCAAGTATTTGGGGTTGGGGCAGTGTTCTAAAGTCTCTGCTCTCCAGCTGATTTGCAGCTTCCTGTTCACCTGTCTGTTCCGGAGGTGAAAAGCACATACTTAGGAATTGGTTGGGTTTGGTTTTAGTTGGTTCTTTTGGTAGTAAAGATCCAATTCTATTAGAGCTTCATTTAGGCGTTGCTCTACCTCTTCGAAGGTTTTCCCTTGTGTGGCAATTGATTGAGTCCTGATGAAAGAGAAATAAAGCTCCGAAACGTTGGCAAAAATAGAATAGTTTGTTATTTATTCCTGGACCTAATCCAACCAACCAAAAAACTAACAGAGAAGAAGGTCGCCTTTCCAAATTTCCAAATTTCGTTCCAAATTCCCCACAAATAATAATGTACTGATGTCAGTGACCATACAACGTTAGTGATACTAACACCTGTGTAAAATTAGTAAATAGTAATATTGGTCTAAAAAAAGTGTTGACAAAACGTGTTTTTTAAACGTTGTTTACAAAAAATGTTTGTAAATATTAGTTCCAATTATTGTTAATTTTATAATGCGGTGTTGCCAAGTTGCGGCACTTTCCCTGAAACGAGTTTTTCTGTTTTTTTTGTTAGTAGGAATTTACTTTATGCTTAAGTAAGTATAATTAGAAATAAACATTATATATAAATGTAGGTATCGTTGGAACCTTAATGCTATGAAAGACTAAATAAAAACCAAAAAGTATTTTCTTGGTATCAAAAACCAAAAGATAAAAGAATACTCTAAGAAGCATTAAATTGTTTTCCTGTCTCTTATAGTTTTCAAGGTAGTAATACATTCATCAGTTCATAATTATTTATATAATGCATACTTCCTTAAATTTTACTTTCTAAAACAGAAATGAAAAGTGTGATGATAGAGACAACTAGAGAGTTTTCTCACATACAAAACATCATTTACATATTTATTTGAATCCTGAAAAGGCAACAAATTACTATTTTTGTCGTTGGAATAAATTAATCAATACAAAAAATATGCGCATAAACACCCCTGATTTATATCTCGTGTGCGCAACCCCTTAAACAAACATTTCTCCAACACCCTCACGAGAGTCTTCGTTGTGCCTACGAAGTTCCAGAGTATAAAATTTGTTCCACGAATAAATCATACCTTTTTCACCGACAGTGTTTGATTTATTGCATTATAATATCGAGATGGCCGAGTTTTCCGCGGCTCGACCGCACTATGCCCCAGAGGCGGCTCGTGAAGAGGCAAAATAGCTCTGCAATAAAATAAAATGAAATTATACATTTGTTTTACATGAAAATATAAATATACTTATATGAAAATTGTATTTTTCAATTTAATAACGCTTTAACTCGACGAAAAATTCTTCTTCCTCGTCGTGTGAGGACGTGATACCCATAGATAAAAGAAGAGATAGATGGAACTCTCTAATACAATTAAATGAAACCGTGAAGCGCCATCCCTTGAATTGGTCTCAAACTAATTTTAACTAATATGGCGGATGGCGCTATATTCAAATTCAAATAAAATACAGTTTGCGGACTCTTGAGAGTTCCATTATGGACAAAACGTATGTATATAAGAATAGCATAATCATACTTGGTTACATAAAGTTTTTTTTATCCTTATCTAGCATATACTAAATATGATTATGCTATTCTTGTTATATATATATGGAGACATCCAAAAAAAAAAACGTCATCAACTCTGGCTATGAACGAGAGAGATAGAAATAGCAATGTCTAAGCTTTTCGGTTATGTCAAACTTTTGACAAGTGACTGTCACAATTTGTAAAATAAACAATAACTGTCATATGATGTGACAGTTTTGACAAGTAAATAAGGTTATAAATTCGAATAAGAATAGAAATACGTCTTTTTTTTTTGGCCAACTTTGATGACGTTTTTTTTGGATGTCTCTATATATACACGTTTCGTCCATAAGAGAAAAACCCATATTTTCCAATGAAAATACGTTTTTAGATTAAAATAATAATATATTGGTAATGAAAATCCAAAATCCGGCTAGAGGAATTTATGGAGAAATTCATAACGAACATTTTAGAAAAAAAAGCATCTTAAAATCTAATTTTTTACGATCTCTTGAGTGATTTGGGTAAAACACTACAGTTTTGTCCCACTGTGCGACGGCCGCTAGAATGGCCAGCAAGGTCACCAGACCTTAATCCCATTGAGTTAAAAAAATAAATTGAATTGGCGTTCTAAAAATCACCGCAACGACATTGTCCCAATCACGAGCCGTCGCTGCTATCTTCTCGCGGCAGCAGCGTCCCCAGTAGCTGCAGACCGATCGATGGATTCGATAAATGCGAAACATTTTTTACGGCAGTTTACCGAAATTTCCGAAACGATTGTCTGGGCTACGGGGAATATTTATTAGAGGATGAGGTTGATGCTTTTGCATCGATATACGTCATTGCCTCTATTATGGCCGCCGTTTATTATATCGGGAGAAATATGGGCCAGTTGCATATCTCCGATACGGGTAGAGATAAGTGCGTTCGGATTTATTTCGGGCCTTCTGTCATTCGCCACGGAATAAATTAAATCGGGCCAGAATGGAAATAGATACTGCCGGATGCACGTAATTCTACCCTATTTAGATATAGTCCAGTAGACAGGGAGCTAAAATAATCAAAAAGTGTTCTTGAAAAATATAGGGCTAGTTTTGACGGTTCCCTATGTATTTTTTTGCGTAGAATACAATGCGCGGGGTCCGTAGAGCTGAAAACGTCCGCTAATTTTTTCAATTAACAATTTCTTTTTTTCACATTTTCGCTTATATCCATTCCTTGGCATATTTTATATAGCATATGCATATAAGAAGTTGTAGCCTATTGAATTTCCAAAATTTTAAGCCCAACCCGACATATCCAAGTGCTGTTGTTAACTGAAAAAGTGCTTTTTTTTTCATTTTTTTACTTCGAAAGTAGGGCGACTATGATCACGAAATTTCTTGGAGAGACTGCTGTTTGTAGTATGAACTTACAAAAAAAAACTCAGCTCAATCAGTTAATAACTTTTCGAGTAATTAACGATCGCATTTTTGTGGCATGCCTTAATTAACAATGACGCCATTTCTTTGTTTATTGTACGACATTGAGCTAGACAAATCATAAATCTCTTCAAGTTTGCGAGACGTCTGTAATTGTAAGAGATCTGTAATTTTTTTTATATTTTTTAAAAATTTCAAAACTTCCCTGTGCCTTTAATTTTTCCTCCTATGATGTTTTTTAACATCCTTATTAACTTTTACTACCAATTTTTCCTGCTCTACTTTTGTATTCTAACAATGCTAATCAAAATTATTTCTAAATACTGAATAACTTCATAACAATCTGGCATCAGTGCGCTCTAAAACTTAAACACGTGCATCGGTTTTAATTTTGTATGAAGTATACATACAATCTCTAACGTTAGGTCACAAAAGCGACCTTACTCTTTCCTATAGAGATCTTCCATCTAGCACACTTAGATTCTTAAGAATAACCTAACAATAGAGCGTGCTGTAAAGAGGAGTAACTAGACATGTGTCTAAACTCATAATTCCTGCTCAGTTATTACTTAAAGATTCGAATATATCAAAGGGACAGATCAGACGAGGAGGTCCCACGCGCGAAAAGCATTCTTCCCTGATTACCGCTCCAATTTATTTACACTTGCTGTTTGTCTAATTTCCTGTGTTGACGATTTTGTAAACGCCATCACAAAATATCGCCTAATTAGTGTAACTAAAGCTAGCTCAGTATCTCTGAGCGTTTCGTTGTCATTAGTTCAAACACGAGTAGAGTGAAACCCAACGATCCACGGCCATTTCACCTAATTTCTGTTCATTTCGGTTACATTACAGTTTTGGTGAAATTACATTATAACAAAGCCCAATAATCATACGAGGTGTGGCTATTAAATAACCGAACTGATGCTGCTACCAGCGCTCTGCGAGCGTGTCGGGATACGTTTGAACAGAACTGTGTCCGGTGATGCTTTCCCTACCCTGAGCTCGCTAGACAAGCCAATGGGTCGCTCAGTTTGATTGTAACCGTCGTTTGAACTAGTCTACGCACCAGTGACGCGTCGAAAAAATGTTCATCAGTTCACCAGTTAAATGTTGTGTTCAGATGGAGCAACGGGTTAATCTCAAGTTTCTTGTTAAACCGGGGAAAACTTTTACAGAAGCTTATGTAATGTTAAAAGAAGTGTACGGGAATGAATGTGTATCCCGCACACAAGTTTTTGAATGGTTTAAACTGTTTAAAGAGGAACGTGAAACGACCGAAGACGATCCGCGCCCCGGACGGCCCTCACTGTCAAAAACGGACGAAAACATTGACAAAAATTGGTAAATTAATCCGCGAAGATCGTCGTCCAAGCATCCGAGGGCTAGCTGAAATTACAGGAAATGGCAAAGAATATGTTCGCCAGATTTTGCAAGAATCGTTCAACATGCGCAAAGTTTGCGCAAAAATGGTGCCAAAACTCCTCACTCCCGATCAAAAGGAATCAAGAATGGACATTTGTGTTGACATTCTAAACAACGTTGATACTGATCCAGGCTTGTTCGACACGGTGACACTGAAGGGGACAAGATTCGAAAGTGTGGAAGCGGTTAAAGCAAAAGCGACGGAGGTTCTGAACCAGCTGACAGAACCGGACCAGAACTGCCTTCAGCAATGAAAAAGTCGTATGGAGCGGTGTAGAGATCTCTAAGGGGAGTATATTGAAGGCGATAAAGTTGCTACTGTAATTAGTAATGAATAAAAAGTATTATGACAGCAGTTCGGTTATTTAACAGCCACACCTCGTATTAAAAGCAAAAATTGCTCATGCTTGTGTGGGTTTAATACATCTATTAGGAGAATTTTTGTAGAATTAAGTATTAGGGTTAACGTTTTTAATGAATATTTCTTGCTTATTTTGTGTGAGCATATTCTACAGTGTACAGTGCACCAAAATAGCTTTGTCCCTGACTGTAAGATGCGCAATAGAAGACAATTGGAAATTTAAAGTTGAAATTTCGTTTATTAAATGAAAATAAAAAGTATACATGTATAAACTGATACTAACTCAGAAGCTCACTGAAGACGACTCTGTTAGAACGTGGTTTTGTGAACAAACGATGCAAAGGTTAGATAACAATGGTATCTAACTAGAAAAAGTTGTACATAACCAAAACTAGAGATAAATTATTCACCTTTGCTCCAAATTAATGTGCCAACTTTAGTTCCAGTTATTGTGATATAACTGATATACATCTAGTAGGATGGAGCATCACCACGTTACCAAATTTGTGCCTCAGGATTTTTTACAAACACACACAATAATTAAGATTCCATTTGTCTGTTCCACACTGTATATAAATTATAAGTCAAACCCTATACGAGTACTTTTTCCTTTAGTTTGGTGTACGTATTTAAAATTCGCAGTGACGTCGTTAACACTCTACCCACTTCATTCTTAAACATAAACACATACGTTTTTTACTTACATAAATGCGATAACCCCTTCATGATCATTGGTCGAAATAAGTCAGTTTTAGAACGCAAACAAAAAGGTTATCGTACCGACAATAACAGATTGTTAGCGTTTATACTCTTCATTTGACTTTTTACTGTTGGCATCGTAAATAGCTGTTGATTAAAATGGCGCTCAGGTGGGGAATCGCAGGCGCAGGAAGAATTTCCCATGATTTCGTCTCGGCCCTTGGAGCTTATCCAATCTTCGATCACCAAGTTGTGGCTGTCGCTGCGACTTCTGACGAGAGAGCCGAACAATTTGCAGCGGACCACAATATTGCAATGTATTATGGGAGTTACAAAGGGCTTGCACATGACGTACATGTAGGTAAGTTTATCGTTTAGGTGCAAAAGATCTTCATTTTCTAGACGTTTCTAGACAGCCTTATTGGATTGGGCTCTACAATCCTTACCATTAACAACAATTAAAAAGATAACCTTTCACTGTTCACTTTTTTAACTTATTATATTTGGTTTAATCTCATCTTGAGTTTATGTTCTTCATCTTGAGCTTCTACTTCAATTATTTTGATAAAGGTGGTGATGCCACCCAAGCGGAGCCATTCACTATGGCCATGGAAGGCCAGAGCGTTGTCCTACTATGAAATCTCTCATTGACGAGACTCAAAGTAGATACTGGACTGTCTCCTCTTCCTGTTCATATCCTTTGCAAGTGGTTGTTTCCATAGCTGACACTGGATCCTTGTTACAAGACTCAGGAGGATGTTATACTATAAAATTTTCTTACAGATATCGTCTACGTTGGAAATCTCAACACTCAGCACTTCGACACTTGCAAACTGATGCTCGAACACGGAAAACACGTGCTCTGCGAAAAACCGTTCACCATGAACGAAAAACAGACGCGACGTCTGGTTCAACTAGCCAGAGAGAAGAAACTGTTCCTCATGGAGGCGGTGTGGTCCAGGTGCTTTCCAGCGTACAAGGAGATGAAGAGGATTATGGATTCGGGTGCCATTGGTGACGTGCTCTTTGCTTCCGTTGATTTTGGACATGCGCTGCAGCACGTTGATAGACTTACGTGAGTAAAATAAAGTACCTGAATAACTACTGCTTCTTGTAACAGCGATTTTATCAGTACCAAGGTGAAGCGACTTAAAATGCTTGAACTGACTGCCTTTAGGTGAGGAAAAAATGAACAATTTTTTATTTTAGATCCAAGGAAATGGGAGGTGGAGCAATTCTAGATCTAGGCATATACATCCTCCAGTTTCAACAGTACGTCTTTCGAGGCCTGCGACCAGTTAAAATCGCGGTCAATGGTCATTTGAATAAGTGCGGTACAGACGAGTCTTGCGGAGTAGTCATCACGTATCCTGAGGGAAAAATGGCTATGGTGAGCACCTCGGCGCGGGTTAGTTTACCAAACGAAGGGATAGTTGTTGGCAGCAAAGGAACCTTGAGACTTCCCGATTTCTGGTGTCCCAAAACGCTTGTTACTCCGGATGGGGGTTTTGGAGTTTCCGTTTCCGGAATGCAACGCCACGTTTTTGCATAAGAACAGCATCGGGCTTTGCTATGAAGGAGAAGAAGCGAGACAGTGCATCAAAGAAGGTAAGTTTACAGCGGTTTACTGTACTGGTGTGAATCCAAATGTGGTACATTGATGCAAACGAAGACTCAATGGTCTAAATATTTTACACGTTAAAATATACGTAATATTCTTGGCCCACTCTGTATATTGCGTTCAACAGTTTGTTTTTGTAGGCAACAGTTGTTTTCACTTTATGAATTAAAGTTCGTTGTGCTGGAATCAAAACATATTTGTAACTTATACACCGGACATCATTGTTTTATTTTTGAAAGGTAAAAACCTTGTAAGTCGGGAAAGCGATCCAGTAATCTAAAAATAAAATAATAGAATCTTTGCTGCATTTTATTGTAGTCAACATTTTATTCAAGGTCCAAGGTTAACACAACCTGATAAAGATATCAAGGAAAGGATAAGAGTTCATTATGATCTAGCGTTGAGGGTCACTATATTAATTTAATAATTTACCTCTACCATTTACACATTTTTTAGTCCTACGTCAATTATTTAGTTTCATATAATTTCTATTTTATTTCACTAGCGCTGAAATATATATTTTTTTTCAGGTAAAATTGAAAGTCCTCATATTACTCACGATGAATCCATTGAACTGGCAAGATTAATGGATTATCTGAGGTTCGAAATGGGTGTTGTATTCCCAGAAGATTCGTAAGAATTTTAGACTAAGATGGGATGATGTAGAAATAATTTAGTAAAATGTAATAATAATGTGAAAATGTAATACTAAATAACGTAATGTGAAAATATTACAGATGTAACTGCTCAGATAAAATGTAATTTAGTTATACGTCGAAAGACATTTTCGCTACCCTTTAATCCACTCCACGATTTTCATATAGCCATAAATCCTCAAGGCTACGGCTGTCCGCCAAAGTAACGCAAATCTGTCTCGACCAGCCTACTAGACGAGTGCTATTAGTAAAAGCAAACACGACCACTTAAATCGGTTTCGAGTTGGGCTGCAGCGTTGCCAACGATTTTTAAAATTTTCTATGAACAATTCAGACGTCACGAAACACTTAAAATCACCTAAATACAGGTCAAATTATTTGCTGTGTTTCTTTTACCTGAAATATATTAGTTTATTTCAGTTCAGTTCAAAAATGGGTGTTTTATTATGCCATCTCATTTTGAGCATACCATGATCAGTTTCTCATTTTACTTAAGACTGTGATAAAAGTAAGGTTACAGTTGTTAGGTTTCTAAAAAAAATTAACCAAAATGTGGTTTTCATCTGAGAGTCCAAAGCAATACAATTTGGGCTCCACAATGGATATCTCCAATTTTTTCCAGTGTTATCCGTCACGATTTTATCAGAAGAAAGATGTGAAGAAAGTGAACATATACCATATATCTTCACAATGATTAGATTTCCCTAGTTTTCTCTTATAATTCATAATTTTCTTTATTATCTACAAGTAAAATAAAAAATCATCCTCCGTTTTTTAGGTGTTTCTTCGTTTCTTCATTTCTATTTCAGTTAATTTCGCTTCACCAAACTCAAGATAGATTTGATAGAATGGGTCTAAATTGTGTTGGGAGTACAAGAAAATGCTGATGTTAGGTTCAGTAACGATGGGATATGTGCTAAAATTTACGTTTTCAGATGGACTGCGAATTTGGCAACTTGTGTAGTGGTTATACTGAAAAAATACTTGACGGATGCAAGGCATTAAGAGATAGGTATGGCGGTAAATCTTTTGGAGTGTCACTTAGACGCAAGAAAGGCCTCTGACCTACTAGATCTATTTTTTAATCACTTGTGATCGTTTAGTAGTCCTGGAGTGGGTACTGGAACCTTCGGCGTAGAAACAAAAAACTGGACGTTTTCCACGAAACTACTACACTTTTATCGACGCGCGTTTCGCCAACCAAGTTGGCATCTTCAGGAGAAGATTAAAACTGATTTTCTTTAACAGTTAAAGACAGTTTTAATCTTCTCCTGAAGATGCCAAGATTTTTTATTGTTTAGTAGGTTCCGAAGAAATTCTGGAAAACCGGCAACGTCGCCGCGTCACCATCTCGGCGGGCCGCGACTGACGGCCGGCAAAAACGCCACCCATCCCGGGGTGCCGTGGGTACAGGGCCCGCATGGATCGCAGATGTTCGCTTTCCAGGTTTTCCTCGCCCCACGCACGGTTAAAGCGTAATTTGGGGTGGCAAATTAGATAGTAGGCTTTTTTTTGTTTAAAGCGTTATCGGAACTTCGTTGGACCGGCGTTTTGGGGCCATTTTGACAGGGTCGGATCTAGAATCTTTCGTGCTGTCGATACCAAGGCCCATCCCAAGATACCAATCGAAATTGGTCTCGAAATCCGCAACACAATCTCGTGTACGGTAAGCTGCATCGTTGTCATGACAACGAGGATTAATTTTGATTTCCCAGAATTTCTCACATTATTTTCTAAAAGCATAAGAATATCCTTCAATATTCCTATAATATTAGGTTTATATATCTGAGGTTAAATATATTTAAAATGAAGTTTATTTTTGACGAAATTTGTATCACTACGAAAAAAAGACAATGCTTTTTTCATTGTTAAACAAGACGCAAAGTCCATTTCCTTCCACAGTCTAGTTTCAAATTATTCAATTGTAAAATTCAAGGTATTCCAATTTTGTTAGTATGTTCTAGAATCCATTTACATGATTTATATATTTGCATATAATTTACAGAATATTCCCTGAAATTCGTGTGTGACAAAATAAATATTGAATCGAAACATTCACAGTACTGGACAATGTTTTATATCTTCCTCATGATAGTACATTGACGTGGGAACACTACGATATGTTGTATAATTAGTCGCTAACAAATATTTGTTCCTACTTCTAGTTCGCTTAGTTTGTTTTTGTGACAATAACAGTAACATTTTTCTTTAAATTTTTTTATAATATAATATGAATAGAGTCTAGTCGTACAAATAATGTAGACCATTTTGCATTTTAAAAACAAAATTTGACCTTCAAATGGCCGTAGAATAAATGTTTTTGACCCAAACAACTTTGGTTTAGATTTTTTTAACCGGTTTTGAGATACTTGACCGTATTGCTAGTTTTGGTCGACCCTGTATGATGATTAAAAATTACGTTAAGTAACAGTCCAGTGCAGTATTTTTATACTAGTTTTATAAACCAGTCAGATAATTTGTTTCGCCTACTGCTAGTTTTTAGGTTTATAAAAGTTATTTATACCTACCGGTATGTAAAGAGCAAGATTTTAAACCTCTATAAAAAATTACGATGTATCCAAGACAGGTATAAATAAACGGAGAATGGGATCAAAAAATAAACGTTGTGAACATTTAACGGTTCATAACATAAGATTACTGATGCACTAATTTTTCTAGAAAAAAATATATAGGACAATGTATGTACGAAAATTTAAAAGTTTAAATATGCTAGTTGACGGTTGAAGGCTCAAGAAAACTCAAATTGTGCACGTGATATTAGAAGACACCTTGTTTTTAATTTACAGAAAAAGTATTATATTCATATTCAACGTTTTAGTTAATTATTTACTCATCTTCACTACATACTACTAGATACTACATGGTTCTGTAAGAGTAAAATTAAAGTCAAGTGATAGTTTAGAAATTTGAGAGCATGTCGTTTGTTGTTGCGGATGTTTTTTGTTTACATACAGTTTTCACTGTATGTAAGTGTCAACTGTCAGTCATCCTGAGTGAAATGTCATTCTTTCTGTCATTAGATCATTTTATTATTTTACAAGTAGAATTTATACGTTATGCTTGAAATATGTACGTAAAATGTAAGTAAAAATTTACATTAACTTTTACCTAAAAGCCTTTTGATAAAAAAAAATTACACTTCGAAATAGGTATTTATAATCCATTTTAATGAATTACATGTAATATACAGAGGGTATTGAATGATGAGAGTATCCGCACAGATTGATAAGAGGATTAAATTTGATCCTCAGCTTCTGGTAATAATAATGCACAAAAAACCGGAGGGCTCAGAGAGCGGGAAGCAAATCTGAAAAGTTTTCAGCAGCAATGATGTAAAACTCTCTTAATGAGGCCGGGATTAATTTTTGTCGGGGCTGAAACAGTTATAATTTTATTGCGTCCCTTAATGAAACTCATTAAAAAATTCTATAATCCAGTGCCATGAACGAATTTCGCGTAGAATGTCGCATAAAATAATTACTATTTCATTTGCGGTAATTACTGTTAGAACTGCGGTTGTCGGTTTTTGACATATTACTTGAAAAATAAGTGTAGAAATATTGAAATTCCGGTGAGAAGCTAATTAATAAGTAGAGTTGACCGAAATGTGCCATGAGACATAGGCGTACGCCTCATAATATAGTACATCAAGAAAAATCAAGCGTTTTTCAAACTTTATTTTTAACTATGCAGGAATTATTGAAATTTGGCATGATATTTTGTACATGTTTAAAGAATATAAAAACATGTATTTGTTATTTTTTAATTTCAAAATGGCGAATTTTTAAGCGGTCAAAGGCGGCACGTGCAAGAATGAGGCATTGACCTCCGGGCGTTCTGGAGGCCGTAATTTTCATCTGAAAGAGTCCAATAAAAAATTGAGTTAATTAACGTTATAGTTTCTATGTGAACCAAAAAAATGTAGAAGAAAAAAAATGAAGAAATGGCTTGTTTTTCGAAAAAAAATCGAAAATTTACCAAAAATTTTCGACTTTTTTTACAATAATTTTCATATTTTGCAGTCGAATTGTATAAACTTTTGGTTTAAACAATTATTTATAAATTTAGGTACATATGGTAACGAAGCAAATTTCGAATTGTCAGTATCTCTACGAAAAGTCGTGGAATTGTATAGGGCTCATGTTCAAACCTCTCTTTACTGAGGGGGAAATGTAACAAACGGTGAATTTGAAAATTAAATTTGCCATTTTATGTTGAAAAGGGTGGTGTGAATCGTTGGGAATATATCTAAGAGTCCCGGTTTCTTTCCTATATACATCAAACTCTAACTTATTTTCACTATTTCTAGTAACTAATACATCTAAAAATGGTAGCTATTCATTGTGTTCATACCGGATAGGATAGACATAAATAATTTAAAATTAATTAGAAATGTAACAAACAGTAGATAGTTGGATGCTTTTGAAAGTTTAGAAATCATTAAGTGTAACAGTAGTATGAATAAAGACAATGGTCCGATACCCACCAGTCCACTCTGATTGCTCTGATAAACAAACACAATTACGGTTCAGTGAATCGTGGCAACAAATTTAGTATAAATAGTGCAAGTGTATAGACTAGAATTTAGCTCTAATCTTCTCCTGAAGATGCCAACTTGGTTGGCGAAACGCGCGTCGAGAACAGTATAGTAGTTCGGTGTTTCGTGGAAAACGTCCAGTTTTTTGTTTCTACGCCGAAGGTTCCAGTACCCACTCCGGAATCCTCTAATTAGTGAACACACTGAGTTTTATCAAAATCCGAGATATCCACGTATACTAGTTTTGGTAAATTTTTAGAACATCTACTTTTTTTGTGATGTGTAGTATACACTATTAGAAGTAGTTTGCGACTTGTTAAACTTTGTGCAAATGCCTAACTCGTGTTTTACAGGGTGCTTCCTAACCTCTGTGACAAAATGAAAGAGGTGAATCGTCACAGAAGGGCAAGGGAAATGTTTCGTAAATAGTACAAATTTTTCATATAAATGCGTGAAGTATAGTTTAAAAAAATATTTACATCACGTTATTGAGTTCGAGAAGGGCAAAGGAAATTTTTCGTGAATATTCGCGCTAGATAGTGAAGTTGTGACTTAGCAACAGTGACAGTTCCTTTCCTTGTCTAGGGGCAATTCTAGACAAGGAAAGGAACCAGTGAAGCAGATTATTTAAACCTGCGCAATTCAATTTCTTTTACTTTCTCAATTTTTTAGTGACACTCAGGAACGTTTGCACAGCATTTAATGTATGCCATCTTGTTTGTGACACAACGTATTCTATGTGAGTATTTTTTTGTTTGTCGCTAGGTAATAAGTAGATGTTCTAAAAAATGACCCTAGTTTTTTACATTTTGCATCGAACCCCAGCCTCCCCTATCGAGGCGATTTCGACCCCGGTCTCCCCCGCGCTTTCGCCGAGGCCGTCCCTGCGAGACAGCCCGTCCCTGCGGCCCGCTCCGGCGCTGCGCCCCGGCTAGTGATCGATAGACCGGCCGCTGTGCGCCCGCCGCTGTCGCCGCCGCCGTCGCTGCCTTCTTCCGCGCGGCATTTTGGTCCAGCGTGTCGCGCACGACGTCTACGCGATCCCCAGTCGAGTCGACGCTCTCTCAGCAGTGGTGCCAGTGTAGCCGTTCGGTGTAGCTCGTCGCTCTCTGTCGCCGTTCCAGACGCATCTCAGTTCCAGATCTCCTTGGGGGTGTCCAGGCCAGCCGACGCCGAAATCTACCGCAAGGTGAGTGCGTTCCGCGACCGACCGGCGACGTTCTGTCGCGTCTCTGACGGTGGACGCGTTAGAAACGTAGTTGGGATGAGAAAGACGCGTGTTTGAGGAGCGGGGTGGGAAGAACAACGATAATGTGATTGGGAATTAGATTTGGGGGTAAATATAATTGATGAAGGTCTCTGAAGGTGGACGGGGTGAGAAACGTAGTCTAGGAGAGAGGAAAGGGGTGGGGTGGAATGGAGGAAGGAAACGTCGACGATACATAATAGAGAATTGGTTTAGGAACACTTAAAAATAGAGTTTTTCTCTAAATTTTAATATGAGTCCTGTAGGTACGTATTTTTAATTACATGGAAACGAATCTCTCATGAAATTAAAAATTAATCATGGGAATCTACATGGTTTTACAAGTTTTGTGTACCGGTTGATGCTTTTTAAAATACACTGTAACAATGAACTGTAAAATAAGTTAACCGTTTCATATAAAGTGAAACCAATAAAAGTATTTTCTACATGCTATGGTTGTCTTATAGGAACTATAGTTGAGTGTCAACATTAGTTGAATGTCAGTGTCAGTATACCTCCAGTAATAGTAAAAAAATAAAATGAAATTGTAACAGCCATGCTAAAAATTTCAATATATTATGACTACAATGTTTTTCCAAATTGTGCAATATTCCTGAAAAATGTAAAGTATTGTTGGTCTTAGTATACATATAGTAAGGCGTTTTAAAACATACTTCAAAATAACAAGCAAACAACTATAAAACAGAATCTTTTATTTCTGCTTTTTCTTTTCGTACTCATAAGACTTTTTTGACCCATTGTATATTAGTAGAGGTGATATCTGTTTTTCGTTGTATTTATTCACTTTATTATGTTATTGGATAAGTAGGTACCTGCTTCTTTGTTTTTAATAAGAATACTTTTTTTGCGATATATTACGTTAAGGCCTATACCACTTATAACCAGTGGCGGTCGGTGGAATTTGACGTGCTCGTAGTCAAGTAGAAGACTATAATGGCAAAAAATCTTCAGGGAAAACTTGCGAAATTATTTTTCCAAAAATGGCTGCCTCCGGGTAGATTCTGGAAACGGCTTGCAAAATATTTGCGAAATATTTTTTTTTCATAATCACCGAGTGAATACAATGTTTTTTATAACTTGTGATTTTCTCGGAATTTTGAGATCTGTAAAAGTTATCGAAATTTGAATTTTTATTTCATCACAACATTTCGTCGATGAGATTTTACAATAGTTGTATCTTTAAGGAAAATAAGAATTTTACAAAAATCAGGTATAAAAAAAAATTGTATTTACTCGGTGATTATGAAAAAGAATATTTTGCAAATATTTTGCAAGCCGATTCTGAGATCTGCCCGGAGGCAGTCATTTTTGGAAAAAAATTTCGCAAGTTTTCCCTGAAGATTTTTTACCATTATAGCTTCTACTTAGGTCTAGTAATCACCCCCTAAAATATGGTGTGGGTCCCATGTCTCCTTACGGAAATACAAGCATGTAAAATTCCAGTGGCCGCCACTGGCCTATACATTTTTCTGTTTAACTGGAATAAGAAAAATGTTTCTTTTGAATGAAACAAAATATGAAGGCCCTCTGAAACATACCACAAATAAAACAAGCAAAAAACTATACAACAGAATCTTATATTTCTTCTTGTTGGCTTTTATTGTAAAAAAAAACTGTATGACCAAAACCTACATATTTATATCACAGTACTTATGTAAAAGTATCTAAAAAAATTTAAATCAATTGTTTATTTAAACTGTAAATACTGAAATATATTTATTCTGGGTAAATATTTCAATCGGTATTTCGTTCAAGTACGCTTTGCAAAATAACACGATACAAAACAACAAAAGAAGACGGCAAAAACATACGGTTCAAGATAACTTATCTGTGGTAGTGATATTATGTGGGTTTTTCTTTCTGTTGGAATAACATAAATCCGTCTAACTTTTTTTGTTCGGGTTTATTAAACTATCATCAAATTAACACGACGGAAAGCGTATGAAATTTCAGCAACGGAAACGAGAAAATTTCGGTGTTAATTGGTCGAAAATTGAATGAAAACGGCCGGCCGTTTAAAATTGAGAATTTGGGTGTTAATTCGTTGAAACTTGAGACCTTTTGGTACCGAGTTGTTGAGTTGTTTTAAAGTGATGAATACCCGCCTTTAAAATTTCAACAAACCACATTTACACTTGGCAAATTGAAAAATATATATAAAGACAAATGAAAATGTGTAAATCCGCACAATGAATATACGAGGTGTGTAAATTAAGTAATGAGATTGATTTCTTTTTTTTATTTAAATAGAATTAAAATTCAGTATTGTTTTCTTCAAAATAACTTCCTTGGGAAGCCACACAGCGCTGGAGATGGTTCTTCCATTCCTCATGGCAGTGCTGGAACTCATATACTGGAATAGCCTTCAGCTGTTTGAATGTTTTCTTGATGTTTGGTCTCACACGCATGACCCTTTTTCGAAGTTTTTTAAGAACCTCTCTGTAAAAGCGTTGATTTACTGTTTGGCCTGGAAGCACAAACACTTTGTGGACAATTCCCTGGCTATTAAAAAAGTAAATCAGCGTGCATTTGATCTTCGACTTGCTCATTCTTGCTTATTTTGGCCTTGGAGAGCTTGAAATGTGTCATTCCATACTTTGGCACTTGGTTTCCGGGTCGTACTCAAACACTCAAGTCTGAAACAAAACCTGATAGCACACTGTTGCTCAAAATTAATACAACTGATTTTTAAAACGCAGAAAAAATGAATCTAACAAGTTCAAACTTGTACTGAAGGTGTATTACATGTTGGCTTACTGCCCTTCCAAGTCCCGTTTCCGCAGTGTTGCTAGATTAGGCGCTACGTTGCCAGTCTCATTACTTAATTTACACACCTCGTATAAGAAAAAAGAGTAACTGTCCTCATAATGCATCCTACAGTAACTCAGAAATGAGGCATGTTCTCATTTCTGTGTTTATAAGGGTTGCTCATGTCATCCCCTAGTTTTTACTATGTTTACAATTTAGCAGTAATCAATAATATAACATTTTCTGATCAAAAAATTTAAAATCGTTATATTTTTTTATCATCAATTAGGATAATTTCTCCGTAGCAACGTTTCTGTTACTTAAAATATGGAAATACACGTCAAAAAGAAGGTTTTTGTAGTACCCCAGCTTGAAGAATTATCTCGAAAAAAAAGCCATAAAAAAACTCCTTAATTCGCCGAGTTTTTTTGGCGGCATTTTTTGCGGAGGAAGCGGATGTTGCCCTCTGCGAATGAACGGAAAATATATAGGCCTATTGACAGAAACGTATGCCCGCTGTGTAGGGGAGGAAATAAAGAGTTGAACGTTCAATGCTGACTAGCAGATGTTTTCGGAAATGTACGAAAACAGAAACACGATTTGCTGTGGGTTAAATTTATCTGATTAAATTTATCTGATAGCTACAAAAACTATATATTGCATCATTTACAGCCACCTTTTTTTACAAATTATGTGCTAAAATACGGTGGATTCGACGAAACCCGTCAATTATCATCAACAATAATTTCAGCAGGAGTATTTAGGTCCATGAAAATAATCGAACAAACGGAAACAGTTGATTTATAGTGGACACATTGATATAAACATCGTTATGTTAAAAAAAATGGTACTAAGGAAAAGTAATTTAACCCGGTTCATTGGAATCTTCAGTTTTTGCCAGATAATGTATGTATGTAAATAAATTAATTTATGAGGTAACATTTTGTATGCGAAATATTTATATATATAGTCTGTTTACTTTTTTCTTGAACTTGTATGCACGTCACGTAAAATCATTCGCGTACATTCTTATTCTTTACGCTAATTACTTTTCCTTCCACCATTTTAAGAACTAAAAATGGTACGCAGATAATTGCAAACATATAGAAAATTAAATTGTATTATGTTCATTAGATATTAGGCATGATTATCAAATGAAAAGAAAAGTAATAGACACAAAAGATATTCTTAGTTTTATTATTATTATGAATGCGTTATTTCATTAGGATTACTTTTAATAATTCGACTTTTTGATTAAAAATAAATTAAAACATAAAATTGTTTTAATATGGAAAACTCATCAGCCGCTGTTGCCACGACACACCTTCGAATTTTGGCAACGTTAGAGGAGGATCATGCTTAGTATGCCATGACTTCATCAAATCCGGCCCTATTTTCTCAGGTTCCTTTCCCGTTCCTTCCATTAGTAGGACCTTTAAAGTAAGCTTTCATTTAATCTCACGCCGATTGAAAAACTTTGTCACACAAATCTCTACACCAACTTGGGGAGTACATGAGATCAAAATTTCAAAACAAAATTTATTTTATATAATATATTCGTTGAGTTGATATAACGTGACATAATGTCTCAGCCTGTTTTTTAGCATATGAACATTTATTTTAATAATCAGTATAAAAAAAACTGGACGTTTTCCACGAAACACCGAACTAGTTGGCATCTTCAGGAGAAGATTAAAACTAAATTCTAGCCTACACACTTGTACTATTGTGAAAACTATGAACCGTAACTGTCTTTATTTATCAGAGCAAACAGTGGACTGGTGGGTATCGGACCATTGTCCTTATTCATACTACTGTTACACTTAATGATTTCTAAACTTTCAAAAGCATCCAACTGTCTACTGTTACGTCTACTGTTACTGTTACTGTCAACTGTCTACTGTTAAGACAGTTACGGTTCAGTGAACTGTGGCAATAAATTTAGTATAAATAGTGCAAGTGTGTAGGCTAGAATTTAGTTTTAATCTTCTCCTGAAGATGCCAACTTGGTTGGCGAAACGCGCGTCGAGAAAAGTGTAGTGTAGTTTTGTTTCTACACCGAAGGTTCCAGTACCCACTTCAGAATAAGTAGTATCACTACTTTAAGAAGGCTACAAAGTACTCATATGTATATGTATACTTTCTTGTTTCTCACCGTTACTGTGAAAATGTTCACAAATAAAAATACTTGAACACTCCGTATATATTTCAAATTTCAACCCAAATTTGAAACTAGTTTAAAAAAAATAGTACCTTGCAAACACGATATTTTCGCACTCCAGAACACATAACCATGTAACAGAAAATGTAAAATAAAACATTTTTAGTTAATTGAAAGCTTAAAAATCAATATTATTGTATATACATATGTATAATTTAATTATTATGCCAATGCAGTATGCAGTTATAGTTTTACTTTATGGCATATTGGAAATTAAATCAATTAAGTTAAATGACGACAAAGGCATCGTTTCGATTCAGTATTGGTCCAATTTGAATTATTCCAGTAATGTTGGAACTCACCCGAAGTATGGTTAATTTGCGATGATTGAACAATAATTATTTCAACATGTATACTCGGGAAGTTGCCGAGTGAGTTGCTCCCAAAGGGACGAAGCCATTTAATTCGTCCGAAGAAAATCATTAGTTCGATCTCTAATCTTAGTACAGTCTAACGGAGTTTGCTACAACTCTGACCATTCGAGTTAATATTAATGGAGATAATACGGAGATAATATTAATTTAGAGTAAGCTGGCTAAACCAAAGGGACTTCTAATTACAGTGTTACGCGATACAGACTTAGATCTGTAAAAAAATGTGGATCTGGATTAATATTTTTATTTTGATTTAGCTCTTAGTTTAAACCAAATCAGTGAAGTTTTACTTTTTAAAGTATTATAGCATATTAAGAAATTGCAAATAACTACGCACATAAAGAGTATTTATGAAAGACAATCAGATATGTAAAATTATTATAAACGCTGGTATCTCGTAAAAAATATCAATAAAGTAACAATAATATAAACGAATCAATAAATTTTAATACAAGAAATGTAATAATTGTACGTAAAAACAGCAGATAACGGAAGAAACTTTGGATTTTGTTAAATAGTATTATAAATAATAATACACGAATCTGCGTCGTGGCTTAATTAAATTTTTTTTTCTATTATCAATTAGGCAGTGTTTATCAAGTTAGGTTTTTGACCTTTTTGTTTTTACTTCCTCTGTTTTTAAATACATTGCTAAGTAGAGTTGGCCGACAGTGCCGCAAAATTGCACTTTCCTAAAAAAAATCTACAGACCTACATAATCTGTCGTTTTCTTTTTTTCGAATTGTGTATTATTAAACTGCTTTCTAACTTTAAAATAAAAAATCTGTTACTTTAGAATAATAAAAAACATCCTTTTAATAAAGTTATTGCTGTATAAAATATAGATACAGACAACGCGTTTTAAGTATTGAGATTTTAGTAAAACTCTTCCACACTATCTATTACAAAACAAATTTTATTTCCTGCCTCTTTCTATTTAAATTTTTAAGTTTGGCCCCGCGCGCACATGTGAAAACATAAAGCAGTTAAAAAACAATCTACAACTTCTTCACTTTTACCCTAAAATTGAAAAAGTTGCTTGCACGCCTAACAAAGAATTTAACTTATGTATCCCACCCCCACGAAACTTTCCCCTTCTTTCGGACAAAAAATACGATTATAAGAGCTTTCCACATCTAACTGTACAGGGTGTGTAAATTACATCCTCCCATTCTGTCCCATTTTGACTATAATAATTTCGTAACTAACAGCTTCAATAATCAGGCACCATTTTCAAACAAATAAGCACCAATAACATCGTTATAACAATATACTATAAATGACGATGTTTAAAACCCATAGGATTCATTAAAATAGTTAGTAAACTTCAAAAACACGAGTTTTAGCGGTCTACCCCCACTTCAAATTCTCACTATAAATCTTCAGTAGCCTCTACAATTACAAAATTCAAAATGAGTATTTTGAATTGCCTCAATATAAAACAGTCCTCCCACATTGAATTAAACTTTTAAAGGACAAAAACAAACAAGGACGTAAATTATGTTTAGTGCCCCATATATAATTTCATCGGCCCCTATTTTAAAGAGAGGTACGCATTGTTTGTTTTCATTGGCTTCTACTTGTTTTCCTTCGCTTTCTGGAAGACGTTAAGAATAACAGACGCTGAATAACACAAGCATTCTCTTTTGAATACTGTTCAAATTGAATAATAGCGAGGGAATATAAGGGTGCTGAAACTGGTTCGTTTTTACAATAGAGGGAATTTTATACAAACTATGTACAGTTTATATTGCAGTGCTTCTTTATTTACACTGTATTGATTCTTATTGTCAGTTTTAACACGTATTGAGATGGACCTCGGCGAATAACAATATACATAGCAAAAAAACTTGCTGTATGTATAAGGCATCGCTGTCTAAATATATTTTATCATTTAACTAACTTATCGGTATCGGTATCGGTATTGTTATACTTAATTGATATTATAACGATGGTTAAAACGCCAGCCCCATTTGCTTATCAATTAAAAAAAAATTGTGCAGGGTTTTCCAGATTTGAAGTGTTAAAGCTACCACTGTGTACTGTGAAATATGCAAGTGTTACTTCCATGTTTACAGAAAAGGACAATGTGAAAAGCACGTGAAAAGTCGCTAAAACACCGAGAAAATAAAAGAAATGGAATACCAAGAAGTGAATTCCTTAGTAAGAATATTACTTAGTAAGTCACTATTTATTCACTCAGCATGCATGCTCGAGTTCGACCCTGGCATATACCATTTGGTTCTAGCCCTAGTCTGTATTTATCTTTGTAATATTTTGCTTTCTGATCTATCCTTAAAATGTATCTAGAAAGCGCCACTTCACAGTTTTTTTACCATAGGTTCCTATTCTTGAATCCGTAATAAACCGAAGCCACAAAAGGCTACTATCTGTTACCAAATATCTTTCGCGAATCATATCCACATCGTACGCGATGAGAGGCCTTCCTCTTCGGTATTATATTCCTTTCCATCAATTCCCTTTTATTATGTCGAACGGCAAAAAAAGTCATTATTGCTGCCTCCAACGGGCGGGACCCCTAAATGGAATAGGAACGAAACTCGATACGTTTGTTACACTCGAAACGAGATATTTTCGGTACATATTTTGACATTCTAGTGCGATCGATTAATTGTTTAAGAACGCAGGACATATGAGCGTCACATTTCCGACGTCACGATGCACGTAGATATATGTATATATATTGACATGTTGACTATTCGATAAATCGTAATGATTTGTTATACAGTATGTCCCCGGATCGAGTTTAAAAGAGGAAAACATTTTTTGTTTTTGATTTCTCAGAAAAAGTCACTCATGATGATTTGCTCTGCTTGATTTGCCCAAAACGCAAATTACTTTTTATATAACTCAAACGGTTCTCGAGATAATACCATTTTTCTTCATAATTTGGACTTTTTTTTATAATTCTTTAAAAAAATTCTAATAGGCAGATTTCATTGCAAGATATCACTGACAACTGCTGACAACTAATACAAGTAAGTCAGTAATGTCGGAGCGAAGAAGTTGGTGACCAACTTCTTAGAAATAGTCTCTGTTTTAGACATTAAAAAATAAAAAAAAAATAGTTGAATGAAGATGATGCTGCTTCAGTTGTTGCCCTCCATTCCGTGAGAGAAGCTCCAAGATTACCACTTAGAAGAAGGGCAATTGAAACTGAAATAAGTAAATCGCATTTACAGAGAATTTTCAAGCTGAACCGGATTTTACCATTTAAACCAAAATTCAGTCACACCGTAGAGGAGGGTGATGAAGCCAAACGTTTGGAGTTTTGTTTGGAGATGAGCAACAGAGTTTTAAATGACGTAGGATTTCATAAGCGAATTTTGTCCTACGATGAATCTACTTTTTCAACAAACGGTGTCGTTTCCTCTCAGCATTGCCGGTATTGGAGTGAAACAAATCTCCACTTTACTATTTCTTGTCGAAGACAATATTTCAAAAAAGTGAATGTGTGGTTTGCGGTTTCATATACAAATGGCATTATTGGTCCATATTTTTTCAAATAAAATTTAAATCGTAATACATATTTGGAGATGCTACAAAATTTTTTTAACAGATAAACTTGATGAACTTCCATTAAGTTATCGAATGAGAATGTTTTTCCAACAAGATGGGTGCCCTGCTCATCATGCCGTTACTGTCCGTAATTGGCTCACTTCCGAATTTAATGAACACTGGATAGGAAGGGATGGTCCCATTTTATGGCCGCCGAGAAGCCCGGATCTGACAATATTGGACTTCTATCTATGGGGACGTTTAAAGCAAATTGTTTATCGTGAACCACTAGAAAATGATGAAGACCAATTAAAAACAAGGATTCAAAATGCAGTCAAGTCCTTGTCAATTGAAAAATTAGAAATAATTTTAACGAATTTAGAGCTCGAATTGAAATTTGTGCAGAAAGGGAGGAGCATTATTTGAATAAAAAAATTCCGGTTTAGTTTTGATTTCATTTTATAATCAGTTGTTTAATTCAATGATTAAAATATGAGACTAGGTAATACGAATCTTTTTTTTAGCTAACTAATTAATTGAGTTTCTATAGTATCCTAGACAACGAAATTATTGGGTTAAATCCGCCAATTAGAATTACTACTAATAAAATTTTGTGAAAGTCCAAATTATCAAGAAAAATGGTATTATCTCGAGAACCGTTTGAGTTATATAAAAAATAATTTGTGTTTTGGGGGTTTGAAATCAAGCAGGGTAAATCATCAAGAGTGGCTTTTTCTGAGAAATCAAAAACACACATTTTTTCCCTCTTTTAAACCCGATCCGGGGACATACTCTAGATGATCGGACATCGGAAAAACGGATTTCATGCCAGAGACGGCTTTAGCAGAAACGGTAGTAATAATAATTAAGTACAGGAATTTAGTTTAAAGTCCAGGACCAGACTTACAACAGTAATTATTGTTCCCCGGCTGATAAAGGAATGTAAATAGGCCAAGAAAAGAACACAACTTTTGACTAGCACTGTATATATACCGTTGTCACCTCGGTATAGCTTAACGATATAGACTAGCACTGTATATATACCGTTGTCATATTTGTATTGGGCAATACAAGTTGGCTACGCGATGCATTGTTTGAGTCAACTCGATTATGACTGGCCGTTAATAACAATTTTTTTGGCTGGATTTACATTTTTTTCTGAGTTTTATTAATTCTTTTATTATGCAGAACGATGAAAGGGTGATTATTACCCCCTCTTTGGGTGCGGTCGTCTAAGCGGCATATCGAAACGAAACCCGATATCGCGTGGAACGCGAAATTTTCGGGTCGCCCTTCGAAATTCAAATGCGATCGATTAATTGTTTAATTAGCGCTCGGGGGGGGGGGGTACGGCGATAACCGTCGAGTTTTCGAAGGGTTGCGCGTCGTGCGAACGCCGAAACTTTTCGAAATTAATATTAAGGGATGCCCGATGAAAAATAGACGCGTATTTTGATGGGCCGGTTAAAATTAAGTTCGCGCTCGTTTTTCATTCGTCAACGCCAACTTATAATTATAGGCGAGTGTAAACTGGAAGATATTAATTGGGATTCATTTGTTTTAAGAAAATACGGCTCGCAAAAATTGGACTTGAAGTATGGCGTTTTGGAGTATTTTTTTAATTCTTTAAATTACGCCCGTGCGTCAGATTTTCACTCGCCTGCGTAAAAAATTGCTGTAATATATTTTTTTTTTGCGCTGTTATATGTGTACTATTTATTCGGTGATTAATGTAAGGATTTACGGCTGGCGATTAAACTTAAATAACGATCGTTCAAATAAATTTGACCTTAAGTTGGCTGTGGAAACTGGAAGCCATTTTTTTAATATCGCTGACATGTGGATAAATTTCTGATATCTTCGATCACCTGTGATGACTGGTTATATCTATTAAGATATAATAACCACAGTACAATAAATAAATAATGAAATGAGTCATTCGTAGGGTCAGGAAAATGTGCTAGAGCACAGGGTCGGACTCGTAATCCGTCATGTCATTGACGGAAGGACATATGAGATACCAAAAAGACAGGAGTACAAATGTGTTAATAATATATCTTGTGTCATTCAGAAACACTGACTGTCTTCAGTGCTTGAGCGCGTTGCGACAACCAGTAGTTTTTCTGCATTTATTATCGTTAAACGTGAGCGCTTCGACCTGCACATATGGTTGTAGAAGGAAAATTATCATTCCACATCTACTGAAGTTAAAGGTGCAATTCAAAATAGTTCACATGAACGGAGGATGACACACCACGCACATTATATTATTTACACGAATTTGGCACATTTGTTGTCACTGACATCAGTACATTATTATTTTTTACATCTACAAAGGACAACTCATGTTACCATTATTTTTATACTTTTAGCCGTTGTTTGTAAAACCCGTATACTAGCTATCAATAGCGGGGGCGAAATGTCTGAAACACCTAAAATTCGTATCAGAACATTAACGACCTTATTACTTCAAAAATCCGTTGTTTCAGACAGATCGTCTTCATTGCTTGAGCGTATGTTGTCACAACCAGTAGTCTATCTGCATTTCTCGTTAGACGTGAACGATTTGGCCTGTATATATGGTTGTAGTTGGAAAATGAACTATATGAAGGTTACATATCTAAAATAGTTCACACTATTCCTAAAATTCGTATCAGAACATTAACGACCGTATTACCTCAAAAATCGTTGTTTCGTCCACTGTCAGCCACATCAATTTAGTGCGTATATCTGCTTTGATATTTCCCATGACACGTTGATATGTGTTCTGTAAATATGTTTTACGCAGTGTATGTACTGGACAAAGAAAAATCGGATACATATTATGCAGAAAAACGTCTAAAGTGAACATTGTCGACCACGTTCCACGAAAGGCTACATGCGCAAAACATTATGCACAAATCAAACTGAAGTTCCTCTTTTCTAACAGTACCAGTGATACAAGTATTTTGTTGATGGATATTCGAATATAAATGTCTCGGCGTCTACGAAATGTATATCGACGATTGCAAGAAATACATAAAATATGTGATCAGTCTATTGAAAATCCTTGTAATTTTCAGTCACCTTTTTCAGTCTATTCACAAATGGTAACGACTGTGTTATTATTACCAAAATCCACACAAAATCAGATAACATGTAAATACACTACAGATCTCTAAAAGAAATACGTACACGGTGTAACATTCGTATGTACTCACGTTTATTAGATAGTCAATCATGACACATAAAGTTATTTTAAACTCGGCCTTCTACCGCCCGTCCGCTCGCATAGAGCTAACTTACAATACTAAATTTCGACAACGGAATCCTAGCTCCCATATATGGATAAATTATATCTAGCCTGTACTTAATATATCTGCATTTGTATTAATGACACAATTTTCATTATCTTGAAGTAAAACAGACTCCTATGCAACCACTGAATATCACAACTTTTATGGAAGGATACTGTAGTTGACAAAAAGCATTTCTCATAATAAGGATATGATGTTACTTCTTCCTATATCTGTTTACAATAATTAGAAAAATACACTAACATGCAAAGACGATAGAACGAAGAGGTTCGGTAAAGTACAAAAGGTTGAGAGTTGGCGATGAGACAGTGGAAGACTTAGAGCCGCCACGAGGGCATTAGTTTCCGAGCAGGCCACGCTTGTTGACTGTCCTTTTTAACTTTATTCGATTCGATTTATTTAATGCTCTAAAGGAACCTTGGGTAGGTATAATAATTCTGCTTTTCGTAACGTTTCATGTTGGGACGCCTTAAAGTAGGAAATAAATCGTATGGAGGAAGTACTAAACTTTTAACTGTTTGACGTCGGAATTTATTTTTACTTTCTTAACGACTACAGTAGTAGGTATTCGGGGGAATGAGCGTGATATATTAGGTTTTTATTTATACGTACATGTCGCTGTGAGGTAACAAGCCATTCAAAAAAAACGTCATCAATTTTGGCTACGAACGAGAGAGATGGAAATAGTGGTCATGTCGAAGCGAAACTTTTTTGTTATCAAACTTTTGAAGTGGATGTCACAATTGTCCAATAAATCATGGAATTCATTTTTAATGAAGAACAGAGGAGGCGTGTATCACTTGAAGATTATATTAGAAAGGGCAGTAGAATCTATGTAAACTGGATATATTCGATGACAGTTGCATATGAGAGCTTTCCAAACTGAGGGAAGTTTCCAAACGCAGTTTTTCATTTTGACCAATTTAGCTGGTCAATAAAATGTTTCCTAAATTTGTCTGACAAACTGGAAGCGTCAATCCGAAACAAGGAAGTGAACGACCCAGACTAAGGAGAGAAGAAAACATATAAATGATTAGGCAAGCGATAATGGATAACCCAAGCACATCAGTTCCAACATTAACTCAAACCAACATTAAATCCAACAACGTCAAATAGCCATCTGAGCCAACAAGCGAATCTGCCTTATTTAACGTGTCAACGAATTTTGAAAAATGATCTGGAGCTCCATCCATATCGTCTGCAGTCCACACATGAAATTCTCAGTCTGTAGTTATGCCAATGGTTTATTAGCCATTTTAACAATAACGATGTTTTCTTTTCTTTGATTTTTTTTTCACTGATGAGGCTTGGTTCCATGTTAACTCTCAGAATATGAGAATTTGGAATGCTGGAAACCCAATTTTGAAACTCGTTTGTTTGTAGACTGAATAAGTTAAAAGTAATACCTACGTTTTATAACTACACTGGCACAAAAAAATAGTGTCCTCGGATTAAAAACGGATTTTCATCAAAACTGCAAAATTAGGATCATTGGAATTTTTAATATCAAGGTCATTTAACTCACCTTTTCAAATGAGAATACCCCGGGTACTTATGTAGTTTTTAAAATCTTTGTGAATTTCCCCAGTTTCTTTCCCCCATTTTGTCGAGCACACGTTTTGAGGCTTTTGAGATTTAAAAATACAACCTAATATTTCGAAACACAAATGTCTAATAAGAATTAATTATTTTGAGAGTATACCAGAATGACTTATCATAATTAAAATTATGCAAAATATTTTATATAATTATATTTTGCATAATTAAAATTATGCAAAATATACAGGGTGTCTCTTTTAAAAATCCACAGTTTCTATTTATTTCTCGAATGTAGTTGGCTATGGAAAAACGTGATGGATGCTAAAAGACTTCGAATTTCAAAATATTTGCAACAGTGAACACTTCGAGTATCCTAGTCGAGTGTATCTTCGTAGACACCCGGTATTTCGCGTTTATGAAAGAAATGGACCCCTCCCCTTTTCGCTGGGACTGTGGACTTTCCACACCACGTCGCGGGTGCCTCAAAAACAGCAGAAAATTCCTCAAATGGCTTCCTCACCGTCTCTGTCTCTCCTTCCTTGATTCCGTCGGTAATTTAGGAATAACATGTTTCCAATACCTCGCGTCGTTCCAGCTTCCTCTCTAAAATAGTCCTCGCCGGGATATACAATTTCCCTTTCCGGATGACGAAGTTTATATGGAAGTTTTTGCGGTGGCGCCGCAACCCCATAACTTTCCGTATATCTGTTGATCTGAGAGCCTCCTTCCTGGAGAGATGTGCCGTTCAATTCGTTTTATATTTTTGTACAGCGAGTGGCAGAACGGCACGATGAAATTGCGTCTCAGAAATTGCTAACTCAAAGGGATCGGTGATATGTTAGGCGTTTTTATTGCATCTTGGTATCACAGTCACTCTGTCGGATATAAATCCACATAATTTCTTCTGCGTGTTCTTATGTGAAATATTTTCGTTTTTTGAGTAGTCTTTATTCAAGGAGAAAATAATATTTCTTAACTTTACATTTGACAAAGGTAGGGCAACGACACCTAGGTAACGCAGAAACGCTCTTACCAAATTCATTGTGGCGCTAGCTTAAGTAAAAGTAGTAAAAAGCTAGCATGCGTCGCCGTTAGTATAGGTTATGTTTGTGTTTCGCGTGAGTTCTTAGGTTATGTTAATATTTTTCGGTTGTGTAACATAGAATATTCAATTATATTCGGTTTTAACAACATAATATATTAAGAAATCCACTTATTTTAGTCACCTTCAGTCAATTTGGAATTTAGTAGATAAAATTGTATTTTATCTTGTATATTATTTTGTATTTAGTAGGTAAAATTGTAAGTAGTATTTGACCCTGTTTGTTTTTCACAAATGTTATCCTTTTTTCTTACAATTTCCCCTTTATATATATAAAAAAAAAAAAAAAACTGCTGTCGTGGAATTGTACTTTCGTCGAAGATGCGAAATTTGTTTCGTTACCATATGAACCTAAATTCACCCGCGGACTAGATAAACTTTTAAAAAATATTAATATCAATTTGGTTTATAATTCTAAAAACAAACTACAGACGCTTTTGGGTAACACCAAAGACAAAATTGACAATAACGAAGTCCGAAATATACGAAATAAGTTGTATCAAAAGACTGTGATCAAAAATATATTGGATAAACAAAAAGATCTATTTTGACTAGATTTAAAGAACACACGGCTCATTTGAAATATGGCACAATGGAAAAATTTTGTGTTGCCCAACACGTTTTTGACAACAACCATAGGACAGACATAAATAATTTAAAATTAAATAGAAATGTAACAAACAGTAGACAGTTGGATGCTTTTGAAAGTTTAGAAATCATTAAATGTAACAGTAGTATGGACAATGGTCCGATACCCACCAGTCCACTGTTTGCTCTGATAAACAAAGACATATATTACGGTTCAGTGAACAGTGGCAAGTTAAGTATAAATAGTGAAAGTATGTAGGTTAGAATTAAGTTTTAATCTTCTCCTGAAGAGAAACGCACTTCGAGAAAATTATAGTAGTTCGGTGTTTCGTGGAAAACGTCCAATTTTTTGTTTCTACGCCGAAGGTTCTAGTACCCACTCCAGTTCCCCTTTATATCCTGTTAAATATTATTTAATTTATTATTGACAGTTAATTTTCAATAAACTATAAAAAGTGTTTCTAAAATACCACGAAGTGAGATATGTAAACATGTGATATGAAAACTATACAGTATTTAGTTCTCCAAGTAAAAATGGTTTCACTCGCTTTTTTTTTATATATAATCGTGTGTACTTCTTTGCTAAATTTTATATAGAATATGAAAAAAAAAATTTTTGTCCTGGGTGCAAATGGAAAAGTTTTATTTGTACGACCGTCGACCGTAGATCTCATAAAAAAAGACATGCTGCTTCAGACGTCTGTACTGCCGTCATTTTGGAAGAAAAAATTAAATAAAAAAAATTGTGTTATACACCACTTGATATGTTTAATAAACCCTGAAAATTATATTTTGATTATTCAATTGAATCATTAAAAAATACCAAAAAAAGCTTAATTTTAGACAATTCAAAGTGTAACCCCTTAAAGCGTGCAAATAATCTTACATGAAAAGTCAAGTTTTGCGTAATGAGATAATTTTTTGAATGCTAGTTCCTTTTTGTACGCTTTCTTGTCACTTGAAGAACGTTTCTTTACCCAGAGCAGCCCTAGGAAAATTAAATGTATCTAAAATTGTTTGAGAAATGTTCGTTTATAGTTTTCTTTTTCCACTTTCTTTGTTGCTTTCTAGCCTGATAAACAACACACCACTTAACCCCCGTTAAGTAGTCACCCTGTATTAAGAAAACGATCGCTTAATCCCCAGTGACGTGTATTGCACTTAAGTATGCATTATGCATAAATTCGTCCCACCAAAGGCACCTAGCTTTAGTGCACCTCATCCAGAATATAACCCCCTGTGATATTCCTACTCGGATATCCATTTCCATTGCTAACAATTAAAATTCATCGCCAGGCTGTGGATCCACTACATTATAGAACTAACGTTCTCTGATAACGTTCCACCTTTGCCACGGAAATCGTAAATTTTCATCCAACTTGAATTCTATAACGAACATAATCCATTGAATTATGCCCGGAAATCTGGAAATACGAAATGTAAATATGCAGATATGGAAATACGGAAACAGAAGGGTGGATACGAAAAAGGTGCAAGGTATACGATCCTGTTTTAACAATACAATCGCTCCTTGTTTAAACGGGTAATTCTTGGAATACAACATTTTTTATAAATAAATGTGTCAAGGGGCATCATGGAAATTGGATTGGTGAGCTGTAGGTCAGATGTGATGCCTGATTTTTCGATCTGTAGCAATGGTCTCACCTTGTGGTGGCAATAGTAACAGAGGCGACGACTTTGGAGACGGTATATGCTGTTATTAATGATCACAAGATACTGAATGAGGAGTTTTAGGTAAGAAAGGCCTCAGTGACAAGTCAGCTAGAATCTGTCATCCAATCAAGTCTATAAACACAAATGTCGAGGTCCGTATTAAGTGTGGTAGGTTAAGCAATGGAAATGTTCATTCGTTGGTGAAGATGGTGGACCTCTTCTTCATATTGCACAGGAAACCATTAAATTGCACAGAATGACTGAAAGCACTTAAAAAATACTAGTATCGTAAAAATAAAGATTTTAAAATAAAATCCTTTAAAATCCGGCAAATTCCTTTAGCCGGATTTTTTTATTTTCATTCCCGATATTTTATTATTTTTTTATATAATTTAAAAACGTATTTTTATTGGAAAATATGAATTTTTCCAATGAAAATCAGTGTCAAAGTCTCAAATGTATAAATATTTTTTCAATTAACTGTTTTATTTTTGTTTAATTTTGTCAATTAACTGTCAAATATAATAAAATAAACGTATTTCTTAAGTTATACAGAAAAAAATGTATGATTTTAAAGAAAGTATATATAATATACTTTAAAACTTTCTATTTATGTAATTTATTTAAATATGAATTAAATTAAAATATGACAGCTGTCAAAATAATTGTCAAATTACTTAAGATGCCATTTATTATTATTTTCAATACTTAAAGTGCTTAATAGTTTATTTTTTCAGGATTTAAGAATCGACAGGGAATGAATATCAAATAAACTATGTTAGATGACGGTAATAAAAATATCTGTCAAAATAAAAAATAAGCTGTGTATCCTGCACAAGTTTCTACACAAAAAGGATATAGAACTTGATTTAATATAAATTAGTTTCGTAATTGATGTTTATTTAATCTTTATACTATTGGCAGTTGTCAATTTTTCAATAAACTCAAATATAAAACTATTTATTAAGCATTTTTAAAATTTAAATAACTAAAATATTCATTTTCTATATACAGTGCGTCCATAAAGTGACGCATAAATTCATTATTAGCTAAATGAACAATATTATTGAAAATTCCGAGACAGGTCAATTTTTGATTGCGATTTACTATTTTGTCACATACTAATTTAATATACAGGGTGTCCCACCTTCGAGTAATGACGCCACCACCGATTTTTTTAAATGGAACACTACATTTTTTTTTTCAATTTTCGGATGACCCTGGCCGAGCTGAGTCCAAAAATGTATCACAAGTTGCTTCTATCTATTACAGGGTGGACAACAGTACAAAAATTACAAATTATGTATTGCTGATTAAACGCACTAAAAAAAATTAAATTAACGTTATTGTGATACAAAAATACAACTACTTTAATAAACACCAGTTTGGACAAGACGCGCGAATGACGCGAGGCGCGATACGTGGTTCGTTATTTTTTTGTCATTTGTTTTTTGATTGTCATTGTCATTTTTTGCCATATTAAAAACGGCTATTTAGAGTTCACTTTTGTATTGTTAACGCTTCAAAGTAGGTACTTTAAGTGAAACCTAAATCTAATTTATTTAAAACGTTTTGTTGAAAATGCCTTTAAATGAAAGGGATAGGATTGAAATTCTAATGATGATTGGTGTTGGCGACAGAATGCGGACTCAACAAGAGGTGTGTAGATTATTCCATGAAATGCACCCAGATCGTGAACCTGTTTCACAATCTACAGTAAGCAGAATAGAGCGAAAATACAGAGAATTAGGACACGTGAGGGATGCACCAAGGCAAGGTAGACCTAAAATTAATGAAAATGTTCAACAAGACGTAATTTTGTCGGCACTAGAAAATCCACATTGTACAGTACGGCAAGTATCTAGGGATTTGAATATTGGAAAGTCTTCAGTATCGAATATTTTTAAAAAGGTAAAATACCATCCCTATAGAGTACGCCTCATCCATGAATTGGCTGAAGACGACTTTGACCGAAGAACTGAATTCTGCGAGTACATGATGGACCACAATAATCAAAATAACGGTTTCATTGCTAATATTTTATTTTCTGACGAGGCAACGTTTTTTTTGAACGGGCATGTTAATCGGCAAAACACCCGCTACTGGTCTCAGGAAAATCCACACTGGATGCAAGAATACCATACGCAACATCCACAAAAGGTCAATGTGTGGGCTGGTATTGTGAGAAATAGAATTGTTGGTCCATACTTTTTTGATGAAAATTTGACAGGAGCATTGTATCTGAATTTTTTACAATATACATTAATTCCTGACTTGACCCGGCTATTTCCTGATATTGAAATAGCCAATACTTTAGACGGCAGAATTTGGTTTCAACAGGATGGTGCACCACCACATTTTGCTATAGCTGTGCGCGAGTTTTTACACAGAACCTTTCCAGATCGGTGGATAGGAAGAAGAGGATCAGTGGAATGGCCCCCTAGATCACCTGATCTTACTCCACTAGATTTCTTTTTATGGGGTTATTTGAAATCTAAAGTTTATACTAATAGACCCGAGAACATCCGTGAGCTCAAAGATCGAATCAGGCAAGAAACGTTAAACATAACACCTGCTATGTTACAAAATGTCAGAAGCGAATGTATTGCCCGATTCGGTCATTGTTTAGCAGTCAACGGAGAACAATTTGAGCATTTCTTGTGACTTTTCTAAAAATACAGAAACGTATAACTTTCTAATGAAATTTTTCATAAACACTTTATGTATTGTTGTCCACCCTGTAATAGATAGAAGCAACTTGTGATACATTTTTGGACTCAGCTCGGCCAGGGTCATCCGAAACTTGAAAAAAAATGTAGTATTCCATTTAAAAAAATCGGTGGTGGCGTCATTACTCGAAGGTGGGACACCCTGTATATTAAATTATTATGTGACAAAATAGTAAATCGCAATCAAAAATTGACCTGTCTCGGGAATTTTCAATAATATTGTTCATTTAGCTAATAATGAATTTATGCGTCACTTTATGGACGCACTGTATATACTACTATATATATATACTTTTAAAAAAAGATCTATAGGATACTCGTTAAGGAATTAATAATAAATATATTATGTTAATTGGCAGCTATCAAAATTTTTGTCAAATGTCAAAAGAAGCATCTTAAATCATCATAAAATATTCTATTTTTTTAAGAAGATATTTAAAACATCCTGTACATGTTAAGGAATTTGAAAACTATCGCATGGAAACTGCAAAACTTTACATTAAGTTGTATCTTTGGCACCCAATGCCTTCTTCATGTCATGCCCTCTTAATCCATGTCATTTAATGTAAAGCCAGTGTTTCTTAAATCCTTAGAAGATGAACTATTAAGATCTTTAAGTATTGAAAATAATAAATAAATGGCATCTTAAGTAATTTGACAGTTATTTTGACAGCTGTCATATTTAAATTTTAGAAAAAATTACTTGAATACAAAGTTTTAAAGTATGTTATATGTATGGAGACATCCAAAAAAAACGTCATCAACTCTGGCTATGAACGAGAGAGATGGAAATAGCGGTCATGTCTAAGCTTTTCGGTTATGTCAAACTTTTGACAAGTGACTGTCACAATTTGTAAAATAAACAATGGCTGTCATATGAAGTGACAGTCTTGACAAGTAAATAAGGTTATAAATTCGATTAAGAATAGAAATACGTATTTTTTTTCTCGGCCAACTTTGATGACGTTTTTTTTTTGGATATCTATATTTTCTTTAAATTTATACATTTTTTTCTATGTAACTTAAGAAATACGTTTATTTTATTATATTTGTTAGTTAATTTGGCAGCTGTCAACAATAAAAAAGAAATCGGATAATATCATTTGACAAATCATGTGGCTGTTTGTAAAATGAAATTTTAAAATTAAAAAGTCAAAAATATTTATACATTTGAGACCTTGACACTGATTTTCATTAGAAAAAACCCATATTTTCCAATAAAAATACATTTTTAGATTAAAATAATAAAATACTGGGAATGAAAATAAAAAATCCGGCTGGAGGAATTTATGGAGAAATTCATAACGAAGATTTAAAAAAAAAGCATCTTAAAATCCTTATTTTTACGATCTCTAGAGTGATTTGGGCAAAACACTACAGTTTTGTCCCAATGCGTCGCCCACCTCTGCTTTCAAGTATATATGTCTCCTCTATATGTTTTTTTGAGAACCAATGTGATATAAAAACCTTACACAAACGCGTGTGGAGATAGTGATTCCTTAGACAGCATTTTTCATAATGCTAGTGTCATTTAGAATGCCTCATACGCGTTTGATTCGATTCGAATTAAATTTAAACTATCCCGACGAAATTGGTTTTCGCGCGATGCAGAGAAGGCGGGTCGATCGCTCGCGTAATCTTTCTGGGCCGCGATTTCCTTCCCTCGCGGCAACCGCAGTTTAGTCTAATATCGGCTTGTTTATATTAAATTTCCAAAAGCCATTTGCGACAATAACTGCGACTATAGCGCACCCTCTCGCCTCGAGATCCGAAACTCAAAATAACTGCCTCCATAAATTATTCGCCGTATCCCGAAATTAAAGCGAGCTCAAGTCGTTTATTATAAATAATATTACAGTTATTATTACTTCGGGCGGTTCATATCTCTACCTTCGAGCTACAGTAATATAAAATTTATTAGTCATATTCGCCTCTGAAAATTAAATTCGTCGAAACGATAATTTAAATAGATTCTTGTGAACACAAATCTCCTACAGGGTGTTCCCGAAATGCCGTGTATGTTTAAATGTGTTCAGATTTATCCTCAATTCGGAGTCAATAATGAAACCGCTTCCTGGAAAGCGTAGCCAAGTACGAAGAAGAGCTTGTCTCTATACAGGGTGGCCCAGGGGTCATGTACACCCCCATAAAGAGCTCCATTTTTAGTAGTACGAATTTGAAATTTTACATACGTAAATGAATCGTTGAAGCTCAACTTTTAACCTATAGAGGGGATATTTCCTATTTCCCCCTTAACCGGAAGTGATATCAACTTTATTTTTTCAAATGGCAACCACCATTTTTTTATGCGATTCGGCTAGAGTATCGGATTCTTTATCTGTCTGTTTTTTAAACAGAAAAATCGGTTTAAAAATGGCAAAGATACGTACATTATTTATATTTTATGAAGGCGGCTATGAATCAAATATTAGCGCTTGCTTTTTTAACAAGTAAGCCATGGAATTTACAAAAAAGGGTACAATGGTACTCTTGTAAATTAAAGTTGGATGTAAAGTTACGCAGAATATCTTTATCTTTATGCAGAACTTTAGAAAATATTATTTTTCCAAAAAAGAAAGGGCCAATATTACGTTTTTACAAATGGCAATATTCATTTTTGATATTACAAGTTTGAAACGTTCCCCAGTTAGTATGCCATCGAATGCGTCTACTGATTGTAAAAATTACTAAATCAGTTACCTGTCAAATTCAACGCAAACTTTTGTTTTGCACAGCTCTTATTATTTATGCTTAATCTTATTAGTTATTAGTCTGTAAGTTCTGACGTAATTTTCACATGCTGTATGTCAAGTTGACATTATGTGTTTCAAATTTATAAAATAAATAATGGACATTGTCATTTGAAAAAATGTAATAATGGCGCTTTCTTTTTGGGAAAAAGGAGTTTTCTAAAGTTTTGCATAAACATAAGTTATAAAACATAACAAAAACTTTACATCCAACTTCAGTTTACAACAATAGTACCATTGTAGCTTTTTTGTAAATGCCGTGGCTTACTTGTTAAAAAAGAAAGCGCTTAATATTTGATTCATAGCCGCCTTAATAAAATATAAATAATGTACGTATCTTTGCCATTTTTTAACCGATTTTTCTGTTTAAAAAACAGACAGATAAAGAATCCGATACTCTAGCCGAATCGTATAAAAAAAATGGTGGTTGCCATTTGAAAAAAAAAGTTGATATCACTTCCGGTTAGGGCGGAAATAGGAAATATCCACCCTATAGGTTAAAAGTTGAGCTTCAACGATTCATTTACGTATGTAAAATTTCAAATTCCTACTACAAAAAATGGAGCTCTTTTTGGGGGTGTACATAACCCCTGGGCTACCCTGTATATGTAACTGATGCAATGTGGTCAACTCCAACTATAGCGATGGAGATGATGTTGTGTCTGACTCCACCAAACTTGCTAGATGAGAAGGGAATAACAAAGATGGTACCATTCAAAACCTATGGAATGATGCAATCAGCAGATTGCCATTTTCTACAAGCTGACACTGACAACATCTCTCTCCAACTTTCGTACAAACTTAGCGCAATTCTTATTACTAGTAGATGTGATAATGACACCACTATAGTAGGGTCAATCAAAAATCTTACGGCAAATTACAAAAGTCTGTGTGGATTTAGCACACACTCTAGCACAAGGAGCCCATTGGGACCTTCGATTCGAAAAATATCGATTTTTCCATCATTTACTGACAGGAAAAGTAAAAACTGCATTAAGCAATATTTTATATACTCGTATATATTAAACTTAAAATATTTAAATAAAATAAATACTTATATAATAGGTGTGGGTATTAAATACCCGAACTGCTGTCATAACACCTTTTATTCGTTACAAATTACAATAGCAACTTTTTCGCCCTCAATGTATTTCCTTTGGTGATCTCTACGCCGTTCCATACGACTTTTCCATTGTTGAAAGCAGTGTTGCAAGTCCGCTTCTGTCAGCTTGTTCAGAACCTCCGTCGCTCTTGCTTTAACCGCTTCCACATTTTTGAATCTTGTCATCACAAGTAATCACCGTGTCTAACAAGCCTGGATCAGTGTCAATGGTGTTTAGAATGTCAGCGCAAATGTTGATTCTTGATTCCTTTTGCTCAGGAGTGAAGAGTTTTGGTACCATTTTTGCGCAAACTTTGCGCATGTTGAACGATTCATGCAAAATCTGGCGAACACATTCTTTGTCGATTCTTGTTATTTCAGCAAGCCGTTGGATTCTTAGACGATGATCTTCGCGGATTATTTACCAATCTTTTCAATGTTTTCATCCGTTTTTGACGTTGAGGGCTGTCCGGGGCGCGGATCGTCTTCGGTCGTTTCACGTCTCTCTTTAAACCGTTTAAACCTTTCAAAAATGTATGTGCAGGATAAACATTAATTCCCGTGCACTTCTTTTAACATTGCATAAGCTTATATAAGAGTTTTCCCCAGTTTAACAAGAAACTTGATCAGATGGAGTAACGGTGATGAACCCGTTACTCCATCTGAACACTTAACATTTTTTCGACGCGTCACTGGTGCGTAGACTAATTCAAACGACTGCTACAGTCAAACTGAGCGACCTACCAGTTTTTCCAGCGAGCTTCGGGTGGGAAAAGTATAACCAGACACAATTCTTGTTGTAACTTGTCGCGTCACGCTCGCAGGAAGCTGGTAGCAACATCAGTTCGGCTATTTAATAGTCACACCTCGTACTATTGAACATTATTCAAGAGCATATTGTGATTAAGGAGTGAAGTATTGAATTCTTAGTAAAAATATTCAATTCCCAGGATTAAAATAATGAAAATTATTTAAAATCCTGTGATTGACTATTTTTTTTTCAAAATATTACATTGTCAAATTCTCTCGATGTAATGTTTCCTTTTCTTTCCATCCTGTCTGAACGTTGTCTGGAGTTACTTAATTTTTAGTTTTCCCTTTCCCGACTTCTACGATATGTTTATAATTTGACTAACTATTTTCATCCCAAATCTATAGAATGTTTTCTTTGCATCATTTGAGCACTTTTCAGCTAAAACTTCTACCAAGTGGATACTTGGCTAGCTGGATAGCTAGCTGTTATTCTAAATAGTGTATTCGGTAATGTAAGTAAATTCATTTTTGGAAAAGAAACATTATTTCGTCTACTTGTCAAGAGCAAATATTACGTAAAACGACGGCCAATTACGAGGCAAATGATTTTATTTGGAATTTCTCTTGAAAATATGTAACTTCGGGAAATGCCTTTGAAATCCGCCACAGGCCGTAACGAGCACGATTATCGTTATGTTTTCCAGTCCAACGAGGAAATAAATACAAAAAGGCGGTGGGTTCTTCGTGCGCGAGTTGAAGGGCAATTTTCATAGAGGGAGACGTACATATATTCTGTAGACGAGCGCGTGTAATCTCCTGGAAATATTAAATAATTTCTCTTACATTTTTATCGAGCCTTGTTACGTTATTATTGTGAACGAAGGCAGTACTGGAAATAGAAAAACAACGTGTCTTTTCGTTATATCTTCATGTTCAATTCTTATTCTTCGTATACTTGTACACATTTGGATTGGGAACAAATATAATAAACCTTGATTATATTGAGCAATTATATTTTTTGACAAATTATATTGTCCATAAAACCATAATACTATTCATGTTGTAAACGCAATATACATTTTTAGTTTTACTTGAAATGGTTGACATGATCTATTTTGCAGTTCTGAAGATGATGGTGACCGAAACCTCAATTATTTTTAATTGTAAATCCTTGTAGAAACCACACTAGGCGCAGAAAATAAGGGATATAAAAAAAATTCCAAAATTTTACGTGATTTTCTATAAGAGCTATAACTTGAGGAAAAATGGTTGTAGAGGAAAGAAAAAAAAAGGAAATTGAAGCTCCAAGTTTTTAGTTTTTGGATCTTGAGTTTAAATTTTTTTTTTAGCGTCAGTAGTTTTTGAGTAATCTCAAGAAAGCCATCGAAATTTTTGTTTGAAATTATTATTTCTCTTTTAAAAGGTCCACAGACTTCGATAATTTTTTTTCGATAATTTCATCATGGAGTTCTTTTAAATAATTTAATTCTCTTTAATTTGACTTGTTTTCGAACCAAGTACGATGTTTTTCGCTGACATCGCTGCTCAAAGTAGAAAAGTCATTTTTACTTTGGTAATCCATTACTCGGGAAATAAGGAACATACATAAAATTCAAGTAGGTTTTTTAAAATTGTAAAATCAACGTATGCCATAGGGTTTTTAAAACAAAGTATGCTTTACAAGTTGTAGTGATAACTTCGCATAACTTCATACGTTCATTAATTCCCGATTACCAAACCGACCTTTACCGACTTTTTTGCTTTGAACGACGATAACTCAGCGAAAAATCATCGTACAGAATAAACAGAATTAAATTATCAAAAAGGGGTTTATGGTGATATTATCGAAAAAAAAAAAAAAAAAGTCCGTGGACGTTTTAAAAGACAAGCAAAAAATTTTGAAAATTTCTGTTTCGATGGCGAATACTGGCGAAGCTAAAAATTTTAAACTCAAAATCCAAAAACTGGAATCTTGGAGTTTCAATTTCTCTTTTTTCTTTTTCTCTACAACCATTTTCCCCTAAGTTACTCTTTGAAAATCACCTACAAATTTGTATTCTTTTATATATATCCCTTAATTTGTGCGCCTAGTGTATTAACAAAGTAAAACAACTAACAAAGTTGAGTTTGACAAGTAATTAACTATAATCTATGAGTTATAAGCATCTCAACGTAAATAACAGGGTAAGTTTAACACATCTCTTTCTCAACTTCAACAGTTTATCGTTTTCATGAATTTTGTTTTTGCACATACAAGTAGTAAGTAGTATGACGCGTTCGATTATGTATGGTACGATCTGCCGGCATTAGTTATAAGTTATAGTTACTAACGAGCAACAAAGTAACAATTAAGTTACGCGCTACGTTCTCACCACCATGGCCGTCTTTGACTTGACATATGTTTTTTAAACGCACGGTAAATAATTTTGGTGTAAATCGAATAAACGAAACATCCGTCAGTACAGAATTTGCACTGTACCGATCTGAATAACTATTCAGATTATTCAGATAGATAAAACATTTATCGCGAGCTATGTGCTAGGCTTTTTCATTTGATCGATTTTCCTCTTTTGAGCGTAAATTGAATTTAGCTATTTATACGATGGAACTATTTACTCGACGTCGTATGTGAATATATCAGCCATTAGGAATGCTTGGGAAAAAAGAAAACTCAAATGAGCAAAACAAGTGAGCAACTCTGAACAAAATTACAATTTAAACGTACATTTTTGGAGTTGCAAATAAATATCTTGCCTATATTTTTATTTAGTGAAGGTTATTAATAAATAGATCCACCCTTTTTTATTATACAGGGCGTCCATTATCACAAACGTTATCAAATCATTTAAATTATTAGTACTATTTTTTATACAAAGCGGAGGAGATTTTTTTTAAAATGATTTTTATAAAATGAGACGGAGTGTAGTTTGCAAAAGACAGGTACCATTGTGACCCAACTGATCTCATTCCTTGGTCAGTACGTTTCACTACGTGCATTGGTAATACTGACCTGGCTTTTTTCTTCTGGATTTTGTTTACACATTAGTGGTAGTTCAGAAAGTACCAAAAAAATCAAAAAGCCACAACAAATCTTCCTTTATTTGGAGCCGTGGTACCAAAATATTGACTTAGGGAGCGATTTTTCACCAGTTTTAAAAAAGCGACCATATCTCGAGAACCAACAGACTTTCACGCATATTCTTCTTGTCACATGGTCAATCAGGACCTGGTCTATAACAATCTTTCGGTTTGACCTTGCTTTTTTGGGACACTCTGCACATAGTTAGACGTCTAACATCTTAAATACGGCGGAAATCAAGGACATTTTAAAAATACTAAGTCGCAAACTTAATTTAATTTACTACATGCGCATTTCGTCTGACCCCTTCCGACCTGTCTGCTCCAATCAGGGCCAGTTTAACTTCCTAAACATAATTCTAGCGCGCCCGTGTCGGATTTTATCTGCCTGATGAGATTCAAAAGGGGATATTTAAATCGAATCTAAAACTTTCTTAATATCTCCTGCCGAACTGCAAGAACAAAGAACAGGGAAAAAAGAATATAACTTGTGAAGAAACTCGTCCGGTGGAAATTACAGAGGGGGCATTGGATAGAAACGAGTATCTCTCGTATCTATAGTGCTAAAGTTCGTGAGATTTTTTAATCATTTTAGATCTAGAGGCAGAACATTAGAGGCAGAAATATTCTGAAAAAAGTAGGTTAGATTAATTTGTTATCAAGATAAACAAAGTGGTAAGTAGTTTACAGTCTGTCACATAAAAAAGTGTCGCCGATATTGCCCAACGTTTGTGTTATAATCTCTTTGAGGCACTTACCTAATAAACAATCCAGTCGTCATTATTATTTAATATTGCATGGAAAGGTTAAGGCATACTTTTCACCAAATTTTTCGCATATTCCTTTATAAACGACCGCCATATCTTACATTCTTGTCGTGAGCCAGTGATAATAAACGTGTTCCAGGAAGCTGTTGCTTCATTAAGGCTTACACATTTTCAATTGGGTTGGCATCTGGTGATTATGAAGGCTAGGCTAATGTGTTGGTGCCACGCCCAGCTTTCCAGTGCACGCAAAGTCTACTACGAAGTTTGGGATCATTATCTTCTTATAGGATCCAGTCATCATTGGTTCTGCCACACCACTTCTTTGTTGATGTCAAAAGGCTTTCTGGAATAATCGTTTCATTCTTTCAGCTTTAAGATTTCCGGAAAATTCACACAATGTTTCAAAACCTAGCGTATTGACTCATCTCCAAACATGGACCTTAAATGGATGTTTGATTGATTGCTGCAGAAGCGGCTGACTGTCCTTTATCCAGACCTTCTTTCTAGGAGTCCAGGCCCAAAAGAAAGACTACATTATCTCAGTTGCGGTCAACATTTTCGGTTGCCCACCCATGCTACCATTCAGCATCATAATAAATGTTTTGCTAGTAATTTCAGTCCTTCAAGTAAGTTTAATGTAGGGTTTTTGGCAAATAACTTTTTGTGAACTTCACCTTCGACCCATAGTTGTGGTAAATCATCCACATTTTTAACTTCAGTATATCGTTTTACCCACTTTTTAACAAAGAATACCGAAGTCTCATATATATAGCAGCGGCAGCGGCGCTTATTTTAGCTCGTTTCGGGTGTGTACACTGAAGAACTGACTCGAAGCATGACGTGTAAACTGCACTCATCTTAGAAAACACACTGCCTATTTCGAGAGACAACAGATTACTGACTGTGCTGTGACAAAGCATCTTACCTGCCTCTTGAGACGTTCGATGTTTTTATATGACTGTAGTTATTGTTCTACACCGTGTTTCACTTATTGATACTCTTTGGGTTTCCTTTGGGTTTCCTTCCTATTTCCTTTGGGTTTCTCTATATTAGTATGCTCTTTTATGTCCTAATAAGAAGAGTGGTTTTTCTTTCTGAAATTAAAGATATCTCCTATAAAAGCATCGAGGAGTTGAGTCCATATGTACCTCCGAATGGCTCAAATAACATTATATCGTCTCAAAATCTCATAAGGATGTTCTTTTATTGCGAGTAGATTGCGCTCCTTCAACAAGAGTACACGCGAAATAATATTAAGGCAGTAAAAGCCGTTCAGATATCGGGTTTACTAGCGACGATATCAGCACACGTCTTTTGTGTCCCATTAAGTACAATACAATGTGCGAAATGGCCGAATGCCCGATGTAAATGGACATAGTAAACCCTAACGTTAACGCCGCACTATCGCTATATTAAACTAACTAACGTTTTGATTCGGGCGATATTTCATTTACAGCGGCGTCCACTTCGGGAAATAACTCTCCTTTGATATACTCCGGATAAATTTATTGTTCTACGGATTACATTTCCACATCCCTGTCCGCTTTTGCGAGAGCTAATGGTATTATTCTCTTCCCGCGTCTCGGTTGCGACAATGAAAATATCAAATATGTATTGGAATTGGATCTCTGGACGGATGATGATGATTAATATTTCGGGAGCCACAAAGAAAGTATATCTGAGATATTATTTCGATCTCTTTATCTGGGATGTTTGATAAATAACCGCGCTATGATCGATGAGCTGACGTGTACCTACTTTCTTGGATTAGTGGGGGTGAAATGGGTGACTGAATGGGATCAGTCAAAAACTTTGCTCCATTGATATCAGCAGCAGTTTTAACCAAAAAAGACCCAACCATATTGTTTATATTATGAAGTGAAATACCTCAGTAACCTTCGGTGTCAAAGTAATCTGGAATCTCCATTTAGAGAAGATTTAAAGAAGACATAGAACTTCAATGAGCAGTGTCTGTCGGAAAAATCTGCGGTATTAAACCCAGTATGGCCATGTGCATATTAGACCGATGTTAGCCTACGACAGATGGCATTCTTTTCTTTTTCCGTTTCGTTGCCTTTTCTTTTGGAATACAAGGCACGAAAATGATTTTATATTGAATATGATGTGGTGTTTAATTTATCATTTACATGGTGATTTTATCATTTACATGGTGATAAAAAAAATATATTTTTAGCATATTCACATCATACCATAATCCTTGTTTAAGTAACTAAAAAGCGTGAAAAACAATTAAAAACAATTAGTCGATACCGAAACTTCAGTTTTTTGTGCATAAAAAAATTCAAGGTGTATACTTACATTTTATATTTATTTCTTCAGTATTATTACGTTATTACCAAATTAAATAAAATTTGGATTTTTCTCTAAAAACGTTGAATGGATCGAAATCAAACAAGAAATACATGTTGTAAGGAAAATGTATTGGAAATTTATTTATCTTATTTAACTCTATATACCTAATTGCATGTGTCTTACAAATTTTAAGTATCAAACCATAGGGCTAGTCCGTCTCTGACTCGTTCGTTTGAAAATGGGCATTTATATTTTACAGAATTACACGTATTGGCTTAACATAGAATTACAAAAAAAAATTGAAATTGGAATTTGTCGTTACAAAGTTACTAAAGCTTTAAGAAAGTACCTATAACTTAGTAATGGAGGGCCTTATGAAAATAAAAAAAATATATGACGGACTAATATTATTTTTTTCCAATCATCTACTCGTCCTCAACTACGAGTAGATGGTGGATCAATATACATGTATTTTTTTATTTTCTGCAGAATATACATACATACCTGTATATATTTATATATATATTGATTCCTAATAAGTTTTTTTGTTACAGGTATGTAAAACAATATATTACTGACGCTCTATGGAAAGTTATACATATGCATGTGTAAATTGGTAAGCATTTTATATTAAGAAACAATGGTAACATTTGGAATACTTTGTCAGGCGATAGTCATAGGAAATTGTTATCTTAGTTTAAAGATAAAAATATAACATGGAGAAACTTAAACAGAATGTATATGATTTGATATAGATTGTGGTGTGAAATATACATACATACATATATTCAAGACCATACCTCAGAAACCATGAAGTGAAGTCCTTCTGATATTAAAGCATATTTGTTTTTACACTTATTATTTTAACACTGAATTTAAGAAGTTTGTCATTACTGACGATGCATATACAATTTTCTAAAATGTCGCTCACAATTTTATATTAAACAAAATATATCTTATCTTAATATGTAACAAAATATATAAATATCTTAAACAAAATCCAAGTATGCATTATTAAAATGAATCATATTGTATAGCAACTATGTTGTAGTTGAAGACGCTGATTCGTATTGTCTATGTACGTATGTATCGTTAGCTTCCCTTGATGTTAACAAATCGTAAAATTGTGCTAACGAATTGTCATAGGAAGTCTCAAAAGTGGGCGTGGCTAAACGTACCTACGCGAATCACAGAAGCCACTATCCAGTAAGATTATCGCTAACTACAATCACACTACTATCTGTTAAGATCAAGAGACGCAGTTTGTGTAATATTACTTGCATATAGGGTACAATTACTTGCCTTTTCAACTATCGAGCTCAGAACGAGGAAAATGTTTTGCTTGATTTTGTGCACATTTTATATTCAGGCGCGTTGTAATATGTAAATTTCCCCACGCAAAAAGGAAATTTATTAAAATATTTACTGCCCTATTACTGGCCGTACGAGGATTTCTTTTGACGCACTTGCAAAGTGATTTTTTGTCGCACTGAAAAACTCGCGTTTCATAATGACTTAACGGTGGATACGCTCGGTTCTTTTTTTTAAAATTCCACCGGCGTCGAATACATTTTTGCTGCAGCGCCATTTGCATGAGACGGAAAGGGTTGCTCAAATATATGCAACGAGAATGAAAAATGTATAAATAGGAAATAAATTAAAATCCACTCGTCCATTCCTTCTTTTATGCACGCTTTTATTTTTGAGGAATGACCGTGCTGACCCGCATGCATATTTATAAGCGGGCAAAGCGAATCCTGTTCGTTGTACGGGGTGGGGTGTATGTAACAGAGAATGTAGAAGCTAATTTTTTTTTGGCCGTTAAGAATTTTCCTGCTCAAATCGCGAGTAGGGCGTTAGAAAAAGTTTTTAGTACTTTCCTGGTTGATGGAATTAGGAAAATTGGACTAAAACTGTTATTTTAGCTAACATGTTATTTAAATTTTATTTTAGATTTAAAAAAATTGTTCTAATAGAATTACAATTCAGTATTGTCTCCTTCAAAATAACTTCCTTGGGAAGCCACACAGCGCTGGACACGGTTCTTCCATTCCTCATAGCAGTGCTGGAACTCATATGCTGGAATAGCCTTCAGCTGGTCGGTTACAGCCGTTTGATGTTTTCTATGGTCCCAAAATGACGTCCCTTTAGGTGATTTTTCAATCTCGGGAAGGGATAAAAGTCACAAGGTCTCAAATCAGGGGAATAAGGAGGTTGAGGAGCCACAGGAATGTTTTTACTGGCAAAAAACTCGTTTACTGAAATGGCTGTGTGACAAGGCGCATTGTCGTGATGTGTTTTTTGCTGCTCATTGTTAGAGCTTGTGAAATTCGGAATTTAATAAAGCCCAAGGTGATATGTCGATTGTGTGAAAAGATATCACTAACAAAATAAAATTGCTATGTTTTCAAAAACCGTGAATAACTTCGAAAGCATTAAGTCCATTTCAAAGTTCTTGTACTCAAATTAAATCGAAATCTTCATAGTATTTGAAGGGTATTTCTACGTATTGTATTTATAGGGAACAATTTTCCTGGATATGAAACATTTCTAAATTTGAACCAAAAACATAGTAAAAATTTAAAATGTTCTTTTGTTAAAAAATTTAAATCATCCTTACGAGCAAGTTCGAAAAGGATATTAATCTGTTAATTTTTTTAGTTATGTGTGGCGTACTGTTTTTATGATATTTTTAGTTCGATTTTAGACCCGTTTGATGTCTGCGAAAACTTTCTCAAAATGGCTCAGTTAGTCATACAGAGACGCTGATGACTTCCTTTTAATATGAGACCGAGAACTTTGAAAAATGTTACCCTTTTAACAATATCTTTTCACATAATCTATATATTACTCTCAACTTGGGCTTATTATATACATAATTTCATAAGCCGTAATCCTATTAGAAGCAAAAAAAATCAATACTATAGTACAAAAATTATAAGAATATAATCAAAATGGCTAAAAAACTAACTTCCATAAAATTTTAGATTTTTTGAGCCACAAGGAGAGGGATGATGAGGATGAGAAAATACAAATTTTCGTTTCGACTAAAATTTCAATCTTTCTCGGTAAGAAAATGAAAAAAATTAAAAAGAAGGTTGCAATGGTTTTCGATGTTTTTTTTTGCGTAGAATACGATAAAAATGTTTTCAAAACTATTGGGGGTAGTTTTCGCCCTTATTTTGAGGATTGAAAGTTTAAAATCGAAATTTCGAAAAGTATGACACGATTTTTTTTCAATTTTTTTTTAATTTCTTTTTTTTGTACTTTCGATCAATTTTTAATTCATAATGGGCGTCGACCAGGAACTGGCCAAAAAAACGGCCCAAAGGTGAAAAAACGTGGTTTTAGCGTATTTTCTCATCCTGTGAGATAGTAAATGGCAAGTGAATAATATATTCTAAGGTTTTTGGGGTCGCTGATTACGAATCTAATGTCAGATTTCCAAAAAACAAAATGGCGGATCCAGTATGGTAGTTAACTTTTAAAAAATGGCTAAATTTTGAAATTTAAAAAAATACCATCGTATTCTACGGGAATTTTTCTGCGTTAGATTCGTAATCAGCGACCCCAAAAACCTTGGAATATATTATTCACTTGCCATTTACTATCTCACAGAATGAGAAAATACGCTAAAACCACGTTTTTTCACCGTTGGGCCGTTTTTTGGCCAGTTCCTGGTCGACACCCATTATGAATTAAAAATTAATCGAAAATACAAAACAAAAGAAAGATATTAAAAAAATTGAAAAAAAAATCTTCACACTTCGAAATTTCGATTTTAAACTTTTAATCCTCAAAAAAAAGGGTGAAAACTACCCCCAATAATTTTTAAAATATTTTTATCGTATTCTACGCAAAAAAACACATCCCCTTTTTTTTGTTTTTTTTTCATTTTTTTATTAAGAGATTATAGAAGAGAATTATAGAAGAGAATTTTAGAGTCGAAACGAAAATTTGTATTTTCTCACCCCTACCATCCCTCTCCTTGTGGCTCAAAAAAATCTAACATTTTAGGGTAGTTAGTTTTTTAGCAAGTACTATCGATTGTGATATGTTTCAAACAGAAATTTTTTTGACCTCACTTTTTTTTGACTTCACTCAGTTGGCGTGAAATGCCCCATATGTTGTAAATAACAAATTTTGTACTCAACTCAATTTGTACCCACTTCTAATTGTTTTGTATATTTGAAATTCATCAGACTTAACTAATCTTTGGTGGGAGTGTAACATTTTAAACTTGAAATAGTATGATTTTATTTGTCAAAACATACATACGCTTCAATATAACAGGACATTAAAAAACGTCATTAAAGTTGGCCAAGCAAAAAAAGACGTATTTCTATTCTTAATTTTAAGTTTATGACCTTATTGAAGAGCTTATAGAGCTTCGATATAACTGCCATTTCCAAATCTCTCGTTCATAACCAGACTCCATAGCCAACTCCTCACCTGACCAAGTCTACACATTTCTGTTAAAAAATTAGATCAAACCTCAGTAAAAGAAGTCCCCTTTATACAGCAGTTATTTATTCATCCATTTTTGGATGAGTTGTTTGTGAGGCACATTCAAACAAAGATCTTCACCTCTGTAGTAAAATTCTGAAGACTGCAAATTGGTGGGAGCAAATTTAGCCTGTCTACCAGACCGTTCTAACTAAAGCTTTCGTTTACACGTTAAGGGCCATTAGTCATCGCTACTCATTAGGGAGTGGTTCATTATTCATGCAGCATTCGAACCTTGCAGCGCGGGTCAAATTGATCCTTTGACCCCGGTATTATCGAATATGCCCGAGGTGTCTCAAGCAGGATGTTTACAAGAACAGGAGTTTATAGTTGAACGAAGCTGAACGGAATAATCGGTGATCGATAATGTCGTATCATTTCGTACAATGACTGGGTACTGGGCATCTACAGAAGATACTGTATTAGTAGTTATTAAAGTAATTTTGTGTTAACTTTTTTTTGAGGTAGAAGAATTAAAATATCACATTCATAGCAAAAAACCGGACGTTTTCTACGAAACACAAAATTACTATACGTTTCTCGACGCGCGTTTCGCCAACCAAGTTGGCGTCTTCAGGAGAAGATTGAAACTAAATTCTAACCTGCTCTATTATACACTTGCTCTATTTATATTTAATTTTCAAAAACATCCAATTGTCTACTACTACAACTATTTTTAAATTATTTTTGTCTATCCTATGGTTGTTGTCAAAGGCATGTTGGGCAACACAAGATTTTTCCGTTCTGCCATATTTTAAATGAGCCATGTGTTCTTTAAATCTAGTCAAAATAGATCTTTTTGTTTGCCCAATATTCTTTTGATCACAATCTTTACAACTTATTTTGTATATTCCAGACTTTTCGTTATTGTCGATTTTATCTTGGGGTTGCCCAAAAGCGTCTGTAGTTTATTTTTAGAATTATGAACCAAATTGATATTAATATTTTTAAAAACTTTATCTGGTCCGCGTGTGAATTTAGGTTCATATGGTAACGAAACAAATTTCGAATTTTCATTATCTCTACGAAAAGTCGTTGAATTGTACAGGGCTCTATTAAATTTATGCTTCCTTATTAACGCATATATTAAATGGACTGAGTAACCGTTATTCTTAGCTAGATTCTTAAATAAATTTTCCTCATGTGCAAACCTGTCTTTACCGAGGGGAAAATTAACAAACGGCGAATTAGAAAATTAAAACTTGTCATATTGAAAAGGGTGGTGTGAATCGTTGGGAATATACATATCTAATAGTCGCGGTTTCTTTCCTATGTACATCAAATTCTAACTTATTTTCACTATTTCTAATAACTAATACACATCTAACAATTGTAGCTGTTCATTGTGTTCCATTTCATATGTAAATTTTATGGTAGGGGAAACGGTTATTTAATTTAGCAACAAAATAAACTAAACTAAGTTTTTAGTATCAAATACCGTGAATATATCATCCACGTACCTGAACCAGACTAGGAAAACTCGAATTTATCTTTTGCTTCTATTTAAAATTTACTAATAAAAAGATTGTAATGAAAGGTGACAAGGAGTTACCCATTGTCGTTCCTTCATATTGTTGAAAGTAATCACCATTATACCGAAAGAAATTTTGATTTACACAGATTCTAGTAAGCCGAATGTATTCCTTAATAATTTTATCATCCACACCATTTAATTAGAGTACTTTCCTGAGTACCCACTCCAACATTAAAAATCTCTACTTTCATTTTTACTGCAATGTCAATTTCATATACAGTAATTATGACCTATATGACATAAGTTATAAAAGTCACATGGGTCATAAAGGTCCTACAGCTCGTATTTTTCATAAAGGTCATTACTATAGACCATAACGAAAAGTAAAATAAAAATGTTGTTTTATGTTACCCGAAAATATGTTTTAAAAAATTAAATACAAAAGTTACTTCTCAGTTCTCGTCCTAGTTACATCCTGATACCGTTGTAAGACCTGATACCGACTTTTTTTATTTGTTTTACAAAGCCCAATAAGAGTATATTTTCCATTATAATACGTCTTGCTTCGCAATACGAAATATTCCAACATTTTCTACCTCTACTCTTGCAGAGCTACCGAGCAAGATTTATGTAGAGAGCAACACCGACCCTTTAGCGCTTTGAATAGCTCCTAGTGCATGAATTTGAAGCGTCATAATATATACGCCGTTATATTGCTGCGGTGTTATTATTATAACAGGAAAAAATCCGGGCGCTTTTTCTCGCTCTACAGAAAGCCCGGAATCCGGAAACGGCTTTCCATATTGCCGAGTTGTTTTATAGTTCCTCAATGACGTTGCTCGCTGTTCTCAGGACGACGGGGGGTTGGGGTGGGTTAGTTTTATAGCGCGCAAAGGAACACCTCGATATAAGATTTATATCGTTGAAGAACGTGTTATGTTCTGCAGCTTATAACGCTGCAGCTCTGAAAATACCGTGCACTTTATCGCTTACGATAAATTTTGTATATAAATTTCATCTGATCATATACTAGAAAAATAGAAATTAAAAATGTTCCGTCCAATAATTCAGTGTAAAAACAGATTTCAGAGAGGTTTAGTTACGAGGGGGTATAGAAAAATAAGGTCTCCAATTTTTTTTTCATAGAAAATTAAATTTATTCACAACTTTACTTACATCGTTGGAAAGGTTGAACAATTAGCTATTTTTCTGCATCCTGGTAATCAGCTTTCTAATGCCGGCGTCGTACCACTCTTCCGCCGCGTCGCCAAGCCAACTGACGACTGCTTCTTGCACTTCCTCGTCGGACTGGAATTTCTGTTCCCCCAAATGTTTTTTTCATAGCGGGAAACAAATGGTAGTCTCTAGGTGCAACGTCTGGGCTATAAGGAGGTTGCTCGAGAACATCCCAGCCAAATTTCTTGATTAGGATAGTCGTTTGATGTGACACATATGGCCGCGCATTGTCATGATGCAAACACACGCCTTTCGTGAGCATACCCTTCTTTTGTTCTGGATGGCTCTCCGAAGTTTCTTGAGAGTCTCGCAGTAGCTTTCTGAGTTGATTGTGGTTCCTTTCGGCATGAATTCCACTAAAAGAGCCCCCTTCCTGTCCCAGAAAACGGTCGCCATAACCTTCCCCGCTGACTTCTGTGTCTTGAACTTTTTGGGCTTCGGTGAGGTCGAGTGACGCCACTGTTTCGACTGTTGCTTCGTTTCCGGGGTGTCATAATGTGCCCATGTTTCGTCTCCAGTCACAACATAGTCCAGAAATTCCTCGCCTACTTTGTCGTAGCGACGGACACATTCTGTGGCACATTCCACGCGCTTTCTCTTGTGTTCATCGGTAAGCTGCCTAGGGACCCACCTGGCGGACACCTTGTTGTAACCGAGGACCTCCGACACAATATTCTGCACGGTGAAGTAGCTACACTCTTCATTAGGACCTTCCACTATCTCATAAAGGGTTATTCGCCGGTTATTGCGCACCATCTCCTCGATTTGAGTTGTTTGTGAGTCCGGAAAACTCGGCCGCCCAGACCGCTGCTCATCATGGACGTTTTCCCGGCCTTCAGAGAACTCGCGGCACCACTTCCGCACGTTTTTAACGTCCATACACTTCTCACCGTATACTTCCACTAACTGGTAATGAATTTCTATCGGAGAAACCTTTTCTGCATTCAAATGACACCTGGCGGGCGAGCGCAGAGGGAACTCCATCCTTAACGACTACTACTTAGCGACTGAGCATCCCAAGAGTCCCAAGGTCGTGCGGACAGTTCTAGACTGTGGGGGAGAATCCAGGAATGCAGCGCTGCTGTCAGATTTTACCTAGCAATTCGCGTTGGGAAATGGCAACGTTAGAGACCTTACTTTTCTATACCCCCTCGTATCACTCGGGATTGGATTTATACCAACCAAGTTCATTTCATAAAGTATTGACACAATACAATATACAGGCAAATCAATCAGTCAATACAAAAGTATTGGCACAATTAAGTACATTTTTTTATCATGCTAAAAGTTTATTACAGTTATGTTCAAAAGGTCATGTTTTATTACCACCAGATTTCTTGGATTGGACTTCAGATGTTAAATCTTATATTAGTCGGATTGTTGCTCTAGAGACCATTTGGAAAATCAATTGTTTTCAAGGGTGTTTTTGGAATGTTAAATTGAGATTTATTGTTTTGCTAAAAAAGAGCCTTTGTTTAGACGAGTCAGAATTTTCTGTTGCACATTAGTATTCCTATACAGGGTGTCCGGAATTCAATAGCGTCTAACTGCAGGTTAAGAGCGATAAATAAATACAATTTACAGAGAAAAATCCAGGTAAAAAAGTTATTAGTTTTTGAGTTACAGTTAAAAACAAGTAAAAACAAGTAAAAACAAGTAAAAACAAGTAAAAACAAGTAAACATAAAAAAAATCGTTTCTTAATATCTCCATGGTAGTTTTGGTATTTTTTTTTAATTTTGGCACATAGGTCACAATGGCACAAAAATTATTTGTTGAATAACATGTATTTTTTATATCCTTGTAATGTAGTAAAGGATTTTAAGAAGTATGGGAAAATCTCGATAAAAGCCGAGGATTTTTCTGCGCCCCAAAAATAAGTTTAGAATCAGAGGTGGTATTAGAAATCGAAACGGACTGTTAAAAAATCTTTGTATTTCCATATATATGGTAATGAGTGTTGAGAGGGTTACATATTCTTCAATGTGGTGCCTCAACAGATTTCATATTAAAAAAAAGTAGGTATTATATTAGTAATATGTTGAGTTATTCTTGAGACGGTGTGTTTTTGAAATGGGAGAATTTTAGAAGAAATAAGAGAGTCTCATTTAGCGAGAAAAAAGTTAACTTTAAATATTCAGATAAAACATTTCCTTTTTTATACGCTTTGGCTACGAAATCATCACTGGTTTATTGCACATTTTCCTTGATTTCATTTAAATAGTTCTAACACTTAACGACAAGGAGAGCAGGGGATATACCCGGTTTTATATTTTTTTCTGTCACTTTTCAATCGTTTTAACTTAATTTGCATCCTGTTGCCGTCATTCGTATTTATTATTCAATATTCGGGGAGGATTAGGGGTGTTTCTCCAAACTCGGTCGAATACGGCCAACGCTACTTAACGAAACAAAGCCCTCACCTCCTCAAAACCCGCGCAAAACTCCTTTCGTCGGTGATTTAATTAAAATCCGGATCGACTGCGAGCGCCCCCTCATTAATAATCTTCGGAAATGCGCGAATAATAATACATAAATCAAAACGGGACCACGACCCAGCGAGAGCCATAATTGGGATATATTACCGGGTGTGCCACGATTGCTTCACCAAGCATTATCTCTAAAACGGTTCGACAGAGATGGAAATTTTCAAATGAAACAACTAATAATTATTAATATTTATAAAGTTATTTAAACACACGGCGAATACAATGCAATACCGGCGACTGTCTGTTACAGCGTGCCATAAATAACTAAAATTGCTAGCGTGGTTTTCGTAATGCAAGTCAGCTGTGAGTTGTGAAGGCCAATGAGTCAAGGGCAGGACATGCACAGTGTCGGCCCTGTGACATTCGCGCTTGGTAATAAGTAATAATATTTAATAATGTACTATGATGCAACATAGTTTCTGTGAACATGTTAACATTTTAATTCGTAAACTGACTACGGTCCTGTTACACTCCGCGCTCGCACGAACTCTAGTTATGACAGATGGTTCTCTGACAATTTTTAAATCATATTAAATGCTTCTGCAATGTAAAAAAACTGTTAGTTTCACCTCGGAGACTTGACGTCACTCGTAAGTGTCAAGGCCTTCTCTATTGCCGGTACATCCAGTATACACCCACACGAGAGGACGGGGAACTAATTTCGACTTTCACGAAGGGCAGTCGGAGGCGGTCCATTTTTTGCCTCATCAATAATGCCCGAGATACCCAATTACGGGCTTCGTATCTCCTTTCCGCCTAATTTATTCTGGGAGTCTAAAAACTCATGTAAAATAGGCCATTTGTAGCTGTTTCGCGCAGTATTGCCACGCGCGGGCGAGTGGGGAATAATGGGAAAGCGGGGTCGAATTGTCTGGAACAGTCGCAGACGTTGAAGGATCTATTTCTCTTTATGATTTAAAATTATATTTTGTTGCACATTTGCGCCAGTTTTGCATGGCATATAATAACCGAACATAATTAATATTTATTTAAATGTACTATATTTTAAACATAATTTTCCATGTGATGATCAAATGTAGATATAAAATTATGTAAATATGGCACGTTGCGCATTTGTAGTTATGTAAATTAGCACAGCGTCTAGTGGGAAATACACGACGATTTGTACACTTTGCTCTGTGATGTATGCAGGGGCGACCGGGGTAAAATTGCAGCATAAAGGAGTGATATCATAAATATGTTAAAACTGAATATAAACTAAGTAGTGAGTACTTTTAACAATATTTCCAGTTATAGTGAGGAATAAAGTACTAAAATATATAAGATAAAGTTTATCCTAGATTAAGATCAGACGGCGAATTAGGCCGTTTCCAGATTGACTGTTGTTGTTTCAAAGTGTAGTGGCTCGCATGGATTTTGATGAGACGATTTCTCCGAATAAAAAAATTCGATCGTAATTGTATCTACCCTCCACATACATAAACAAACATTTTGCGGTAAAAAATGAAACAGCACGAAACTGGTAAATATTTTCTGCTAATAATAATTATTTCTAGACATATTATGTCTAGTTAATATTCTGTTGTAAACAATAAAGTTCCATTTAAATTCAAGGGGGCAGTACACATTTATTTTTTGAAAAAATCGATTTTCCAAAATCATCGAATCCTTATAGAAGATACCTTTAAAATTAGTGTACAATATGTTATATAGGCCAAAACATTCAATAAATATACAGTGCATGTCAAAAGTTCCGGGACGGCAAAGCAATCGTCGTAGCATAGATGCTTCAAAAGAACGGTGGTCACAATTTGAACTTTATGAGGAGCAGGAAGGTATAATGTATGGACCAGGTATCGCTGATTAAGCATAAAGTACTTTTTTTCATAGTTTCATACATATTAAAAAAAAAACACAAAAACTTAAACGCGTTTTTCTCAAAACCATATTTTTTGACCTGGTTGGCAATTTTTTGAAAAAACTATTGATCCGATCGGGCTGAAAGTTTGAGGGCTTATTCTACACATGTGTGGCTATGGTATGAATTATGAAAATCATGAAAATCCGTTGATAGTTAACCACTTTTTAACCCTTATTTCACTAAAACCAAGGGGTTAAAAAATTCAAAACTCCGCCATTTTTTTTTCACTCATAATACTTGTTTGTAGTTCAGACAATAGCTGCTGGCTTATATTTTAATATCCATTTTGAATTTTTCATCTCAGACGTTCTAGAGCTGAGATTTTTTTGCCAACCGTTTTTTTTAGATGGTTAACTTCAGGCAGCCATATCACGGCCACACGTGGCTTAAAAATTACAAAAAAAAATATATAGTTTGAGATGTTGACTTTTATATGTAAAAAAATTAGAATATTAAAATAAATATTACTATACAAAAAGAAATCTTGAAAAAAAAAAGTGTAATAAATGTGTACTGCCCCCTTAAAACTAACAAAATACAGGGTCCAGCATGGAGGTATGGAATTTTTGAAGAGCGTGTCATGTGAGATGAGGTGAACCTAATGTTTTCCGAGTAGATATTATGTACTCGTTGGCAGATGCCATTTCAGTTACCATGAAGCCGTAGACTACAGTTCATCGCGTGCTTTACAACACCCTCATTGAAAAGGGCCGTTCTGTGATTCAAACACAGCGTCGGTTTAGAAATAATTTTAACTGATCACCTGACATAATTTTATGCACCTGACTACTTTTTTCTTATCTTCCACTATGCATCGTTTAATGGCAACATTTCAGCTGTGTATTAAAAAAATAAAAAAACATTGAAAAATAAGTGTGATAGTCTTTTAAAAAATTCCATACCTCCTTGCCGGACCCTGTACTTGGAAGGAAGTATGAAGTATGATGCTATAGAAGGAAATTATTATCACTTTCAATCATATACACATTCGATGTCACATTCACATTTTTTCGCACTTATCATCTTAACACCCATCTCCCCTACCTTATCCGAAGAATTAAAAAAAATTGCCCATCTGAAATCATTTCTGAAAGCAGGCGCAATATGATATATACATCGTTAGGAGAATGTTATGTGTGTACTAACTGAAGTCAGTAGGCTTGCGGTTACTATACGGCTTAAAACGTACACTAAATTAAACTTGGGCTGGGCTCTTAACCACTTACCTTTCTCATACACCATGATAATAATTAACGAGGCAAATGTTCCTGGAGGACTACGAGTCGACCCAAATGCAGCGGTGCATATACTGGTTAGTTCGCATTTGCCTTTATCCACCCTAGTGTTTTATGGCCGTACTTTAGCAAAAAAATTCACGACGATACTCAGGATTATTTTAAATATATAAAAAATATATATAAGGCTGAATGTTGTAGAACATATGGGTACGTATACAGTACTGGAATTTTTACATCATCAAACGACAAAGCGTTTCTGCGCATATGCTTCTCTCCTTAATAGCATAACATAGGAAAAAAGTGTGAAATCCAAGATAGCGGATTCAATATGGCGGACATCATTCTTGAAAATTCAAAATCCCGGAAATCGAAAGATCACATCCGAAAACATTAGGATAAGTGGTTTTTATTGAGTGAATTCATTAATTTCCCTTCGAGATTGACGCTCCAAAAAGGACGAAACATTGTATTTGTTTGGGCGTTAATGGGTTAATAGCCACACCATAGTTAATGGAAATAGACAAGACTCTTTCTTAAACATAAAAGATTTATAAGACCTAAGTATAAATATGTATTCCGCTCACCACACATATTTTTCCATATTTCGAAAACATGAAACTCTGAATTGCTAGTCGCTTCCCATTTTTCTATTCCTTCAGACGCTGAAGATGATTATATTTGGAATCACCTTCACACATAAGAAATAAGTGTAGGGAACACGTTCTCCATTTCGAAGGAGCACGTACTATCCTCTGGGATTCTGATTATTTATTAAAAAGGCCGAAACGTCGACCTATGAATTGGAAGAGGCCTTGCTGAAGATAATCCTGAACAGAAGTGTTCGTAATGTACTGTGCTGCATTTTTTAGTCACATCGTTGCCACGCTAGACCTATCCGACCTATTGAAAACTTTCATAATTAATGCCATACTTTGGGCAGGTATTTTATTGGGCTGAAGTGGAAATGCATCCTGAATATTTAACGCAAAAGTGCAGGCTTAATGCTGAGTGCTAAGTGGAGCCAAAAGCAAACGCATTAAGGGAATTATGAGTTGGATGATAAAATCGATGAAAAAGGACAAGACTAGGCTTAAAATTGGTAAAGTGCATTGGGTGAATTAATATTGCACAATGTTCAAAATTTCAGAGAAAAAGTAACAAGTGTATGTGCAAACTTGTAAAAGGCTTGATGATACAATATTTTAATATGCATAGTGCAAGCTGGTAGACAATTTTCTATGCTATAATCATTTATATCAATCAATGTTCTGTTTTCTTCAGAATTAGCAATTTGAAGCACCAGCAAAAAAATAATTTCTTCGCCATATTACTAGGATTTAAGACAATTTAGAATAGTGTAGCTGATTTGAAAAGTCAACTGGTTTACTTAGTGATAATGAGTTCATTCTTGTTGCTTTTGTTCTAATAATTCTGAGATTAAGTTAAAAAAAAAGGCTTTATTAAGTGTATTTGCGAACGTACTTCCGCAAGCTTTCCCTTCTCGCGCGTTAGCTGAATATTTTAAGCGAGAAATTAAATAAAATCTCGGGTAATACGTTCAGGACCCTTGGCGGTTTGAATAAAGCTACAACGTTTTCCACTTAGAAGGGCAATTTTTGTTCAGCACCGAATGCTGAAGCAGGTAAATTTTTGGGTAATCCATTTTTTAATGAACGCTATACGAAAACTCCGTGGAAAATTTGTCGACGCATTTTAGTTCTTTATTTACACAATGGCGGAAAATAGAAGTGCGATGTTGCCAAACGTCCAATTTGAGAGGGGAACCTAAAGAAATATTTTTATTAGGATGTATTCTGTCCTCGTGAACAAATGAGAAATAATTTAATTTCACACATTTAACAGCAGATTTTAGTGTGTAGGGTGTTTGTTTAATATTGCGAAAAAAATCAGGACGAGAATCTTTGCATGAAAATAAAAAAAAATCTGTCAACTAGTTACCGGAAACGCTTTAGTTTCTCAGATACAGGGTGTTGAGATAAAACAAACTTTATTTTTAATAATATCTGAAAAACCATTTTGCCGATTTTTTGAAACTTCGTGTTTTTGTTTATAAAAATAATGGATAGCTTTTGATCTAATTAGATTTAATTTACTTGTTCCAGTGGAGTGGGCATCTCAGTTTATATTAACAAAAAAAAAAAACATGGCACATCACTGGCTTTTATCAGTTTTATCAGTAATATTTTTTTTCAGGTTTAGAAATACAACTTTTTTTCTCTTTACTGCAATGATTTTTCAGATATTGGTAAATATTAGACATATATATTTTTAATTTCATACTCTGTATCTTGGAAACGAAGATGACGTTTCCGGAAACTAACTAATAGGATGATTTTCTTATTTTCTAGCAAGGAATCTGATCCTTTTTTGTTTCCAATGTTAATACAACACCATGTACATTATCTTTTTTTTTTAACATCAGTAGTCAGTTCAGAGCCCTTAAAAAGTTTCTTAACTCTACAAAAATATATACTTCTATTAAATCTTTGTTTTGGTAAGGTAAAGGTGCGCTAAATAAAAATCAAATGGAGGTATTAGAAATATACGTTTTGTTGATTAAAAGCGTATAAATTAGGTTACATAACATTCAGAGCAAAAATCTATTTGACGAAACTGTTGCTTATTGACGCAATTCGAAAGAAAAAAAGTTTCCAGTTGTCGACATAATAAAAATATTATTCATAGTTACATTTTTTATTATAACCTCGTGGAAATATGGACTCAGCGTCAACAGTGTTCCCCAGGGCAGCTCCGAGTTTTCCCGTGTTATTTCGTGATAGACGTGGAATCCTACTTTTTACGTCGAGGGATTTATACGTTGCGGATAGAAGCGGGAGACAAGGAATCCGAAAAGAGCCAAGGAAGTTTTCTTTGGCGATTACGCCTTTATGGAATTTTGCAATACGATAACAAATTGAAAATTCGGCTATGAATTTTAATAACCCTTATAAATTCATACGAAAGCACATGCATTTTAATTTAAATTGATTAAAAGACAATAAACTATCGGGAGAATATTTTATATCACCTTGTTGCGCTGTGAAATCAGAAAAATTACATTTTAGAAGTAACATTATTCTTTAAGAGTATAAAAATATATACGTTAACGTCATTTTAAGAGCAATTTCTTAAGAAGCGCCCCATTTCTTACTATATTCTCATTTCTAGTTCAACAGCAAACATACTTTAATTTTAAAACATTCAGTATTTGATTAAAAAGCAATAAAGAATTGTGAGAATGATTTATACGTCCATATTACTTTTTGAAACCAGAAAAAATACGTTTTCACTATGAAGCACATTTTATGTAAAATTATTAATACTTTTGAACTAATTAAAAAATGTATAAACATCTCTTCAAGAATGAGTTTCTTAGAAAGCACCTCATTCCTGTCATCGTTAAGTAAACAACAGTATAACAGAAGGCTTAAGATGCTCCAAAGGGAAATGAAACCAATATACATATCATCCTAAACACGAGATGTCTGTTAACCGGTCCATAGTATATTTGGACATGATACAAATGGTTCAATATTTACACGCTACATCTCATTAGTGTCGTAAACAATAGCCTTTGATTAGGACTTTGATACGTGAACCAACACGATAATACTATATAACAACTGGAGCAATACAGAACAGTTTAATATGAGGGACAATTTTAAATGCACTGGATAAATTATAGAAATTATAACCGAAAATTCAATCAAGATTTTGATGCATGTTTTGATATCGATGATACAGGTTTTGAAATCAATGGATAGGGACAGGTTCTGACTGAATAACCTTTAAAATAATTTTGACACTAATTTTATGAGGTATTTTTTTTTTTTAAATAGAAAGACTACTTCAGATTTTCTAAATTATCTAACAGCTCATTAGGATATGCTAAGAAAAACTGACATGGTGGTTTTTAGAGACCTCTGCCTGAAAATTTGATTAAAAAAAGACAATGAGTCATAAATTTACAAATATTTATCCGAGCTTGAATTTTGTTTTGTAGGACACATTTTCTCATTTGTTAGCATAGTAGGCAATAATTTTCTATTAACCTGGTGGCTAACAAGTTGACAGCATATAAAAATAATATTTATAAATGTGCTGACACAGAATAATCGCAAAAGTCCGGGTCAAGGAAAAACCCACCCCGTTATGTTATGAATTATTATAATAATCCTTTTCGAGAAAGGAAAGTAGCATACAAAAGAACTTCTCTGAATGCGCGTTCCCTACTTTAGCTGCCTCTAATTGCATACAGTCGGCTTCCGGTTTTCTAAAATTCTAGAAAGAAATATAATATGTATATTCGCCATGAAGATGATACACTAACGGATGCCTTGCTCGCGACCATTTCGCAAGGAGTATAAAGCAGCAAGTTGTAAAAAAAGCAAGTAAGAAAAAAGCAGCAAGTTGTTTATTGAGTTTTGTTTAATTTCTGAAATTGTACAAAATATGACAACGAGGATACAATGACATTGGTAACACATTATGGGAAATTTGGTTTGCTCCTGAATAAACATGATTTTGATATTCCAAAAATTTTTGAAATAATTAGACAGATCTGTATATTTTTTGAGGACGATGCGATATTGGATGAAAGAGTTCCATTTACACTGATGGTGGTTTGCGTTGGTGTACAAGATGTGGTTACTGACTGAACTCATTCTGGAGTTGCAGGTAAATAAACCCTCAACTAGAGAAGCAATTGGTGTCCCAGAGTATTCTATTCCAAAAACATACACCATCACAACATTTTCAGTAACCGTTTGACAATAAAAAACGTTCCGTTTGAATATTAATTGTTGCAGTAGATTTTAGTAACGTTGCATATTGTTATCTGTGATTATTTTCCTTATCTTTGTCCAGAGATTCCAGTTGGTTGGACCAAAATTTTGGCTTGACCAAAAATCACCAAGAAGTCTCATCAGTTTTATAAATCCTAATAGTGTCATCTCATTGACACTATCAGGAATTACAATATCAGTATTATCTTTAACGATACGGTGATTATATCACTGGTTGAACAGACTTTAGACCACGTAAAGCGAAAAGGCTGTGAATGATGACATTTCAGGAAGGAAATTGGAAAGAAGTTGAAAGACGATGACATGTCATACACAGGCAACAATTGCATATTATGTTGAATACTGTATTAAAAAGAGTCAATTGGACGACCGAATAATACAGGGGGATGAAGGCCATCGGGAAATATTTGATTGAATCAGAGAACAACTGCATAATTTGTGTTCATGACTATTGTTTTATAACTTGTTTATTCCATTTCACCAGCTTTCAACTTCGAAAGGATCTCTTTCGACGATAATGAACGGAATGGGCAGGACAAGTTCACTTGCCCTGCGTTAAGAGACCCGAAGAGGAGATTAGAGTTTTCATCTTGCGGCAAATTTTCGCCGCGCTGACGGCGCGTGTGCGGTCCGACTAACAGCCTTCCACTGTGTGCGCGCCACGTCATCTCACGTGACGTGTAAATAATGCGGTCAAAAGCAGACGAAATTAATTTCCCAGTGGGACGGGAATCAGGCGAGCAGAGCGGAAAAATCTCGGCCGGGTAAATTTTGCATGTTTCCGCGCGCTGTCCGCCGACGTATTTATAAAGCTGGGAACATCTGAAGGGCGGAAAATTCGCAAGAAATTGCCATGTGGACGCTGCGTGTAATATGACGAACGATGCGGAATTAAAACGGCCAATATATTTAGGATGAACGTCCTTCTGGAACTGAATACATTACAGAGAAAAAAGGACGTGCCTACTGAAAATTGAACAACTGTAACTTTGTGTACTACGAACGGTACACAAGTTACAAAATGCGAAACCATCCGAAGTTTAAGAAAAGTATTTAATTTTTTACTCCACCTATTTAAAAATCATATAGATTTATTAAATCACACCACAGAATCACACCACATAAATTAACATTCTGTGGTGTGATTCTTACTGAAAATTATCATTTTCATTGTTTGCTGAGGCGTAAAATTCTGTATTATCGCGTTTTCTGTATCTTTGTAATAGAACACGTTGATTTTTTTAAACTTGAAGCTGAATTTACACATAATAATCAAACTCACGAACGTAACTACTATATTTTCGTAGGTTTGCCATACATTATTATGAAATTATATCACAATACTCAACGTATTGCATATAGCGGAGGTTATACAGCAGCCCCAGCTGCCACAGGACTGCTGAAATCAAATCAAATTGGAGCAACTCCTATCACATGCTGCTCTAGTTGCCTATGTTCTGCGGCGCTGTATGCCAACTGTACTAATAAAACGCAAAGCAAAAAGGGTGGGCTTTCCATACCGATATTTCTAAAATTAAATATCTGTAATTTTGTGTACCACTAACGGTATACAAGTTACGAAATGCGAAGTCATCTGAGATTTAAGAAAAGTGTTTCAGTTGGCATGCTACTTGTTTGCCAATCATATAGGGCGATCAAATTCTAGACGTCATTATTTTCTGCACGCCTAATATTGTTTTATTCTCGGCTTTGGTAACTCTATAATTAAATAACGTGATTTTGTTTGATTTTATCATAATAAAACACACAACAAAGACCGTAGTAACTTATACCAATTTTTCTAAAATTGAACACCTGTAATTTTGTGTATAATTAACGCTACACAACTTACAAAATGCGAAGTCGTGTGAGATTTAAGAAAAGTGTTTCATTTTGTTTTCTATATGGACATAATTCTGATGGTGAAAAGACTGATTTGTAATTTTGTGTATCACGAATGGTACACAAAGTTACACAGCTAATTATCCTCCTAAGTGTTTTCTGCAACTTACTCTTCTCCTACACATTTTCTGTTTGTAATATGGTGTAAAAACTGATTTGTAATTTTGTGTATCACGAATGGTACACAAAGTTACACAGCTAATTATACTCGTAAGTTTTTTCTAGAATGTACTCGTCTCCTGGACCTTTTCTGTTTGTAATAATTAGAGTTCGTGCGAGCGCGGAGTGTAACAGGACCGTAGTCAGTTTATGAATGAAAATGTTAATATGTTCACAGAAACCATGTTACATCATAGTACATTATTAAATATTATTACTTATTACCAAGCGCGAATGTCACAGAGCCGACACTGTGCATGTCCTGCCCATAATTTATGTAAACATATTCATATTTTTATTCGTTAACTGACTACGGTCCTGTTACACTCAGCTCTCGCACGAACTCTAGTAATAATGATCCAACCTTGCCTCCGGTGGATACAACAGCTACTGTTTGATGGAAGCTGAATTTTACACGGTATCCATTGCCTGAACTACACTTAAATTGCGACTGAGGTCAATTGTCTTTGATCTGAATTGGACGGGTTCTGTGTGTACAGAGGCTTCGCCTTCTTGCCGTGCCTTTGTGCCGACTGCTTACAAACGAGCTCGCGAGACATTTTCATCCTTTCGTTCGCGGTATTTCTCTTTGAGTCCGGCTTTCTCCGTATCCATCGGATCGCTCTAAAAGGCGCCAACATTCCTTCGCGCTTATTGCGCCCCTAACGAGATTCGCGAATTCGGAATCGTTCGCTAATTGAATTAAATTCTTGCGCTCCGAGAAAACTCCCGGAATAAACCGCGTGCACACAGTGTTCTGCATACGCGCATACGTTATTCATGCTAACCGGCTATATTAGAGCGCCGGCATCCATTTATTTTGCTTTATGAATATGTATCGTCCCTAAAGTTGCGCTTTAAATAGTAACCGGAGCCGCGCCAACTGCGATATTATTATTTTCCTCCGAGTATTAGGCATCGCGACATAGGGGAGATTGGGGCACGGCCAATCTTTCCTCATATTCGAGGCTATCGCGAAAATCGCAATTTCTTTGAGGGGCACATTTTTCTGAACCCCCCAACCTAGATATGAAAGTGACTATGAGGGTTTTTGGGGTCGCAAAATTCACAAGGGCGGGTCCAATATGGCGGACAAAATTTTTAAAAAAGTAGCAAATTAATGCTAAATTTTGTATTTCGCTAGTTCGTACAGTGAAGGAATTTTGCTGCGCTCAACTAATAGCTCCTTGGTTTTTTAATATTTCTGATTAATTTTAAATCTGGAATAAGAAACTAATTGGATTTTGTTTGGGCACTGAAATTCAGCGAGGTCAGAAAATGTATTTTTGGAGAAAAATGCCTAAACGTGAGCAAAATTGTGTCTTTCCTGTGTGGCGATTTTACAAAACACAAGCTTTCTACCTAAATATTACGTAAAGTAAGTACATAAATCAAAGAGATTGTATCTAAGCACAGTAACAATTAATACAACTTTGCTAAAATCTAAAAAGAAATTACGAATCTCCCTATTTTTATTCGAATTTCCATCATAGAATAGAGGCGACACGAATTGTGTATCACATTCCTGTCAGCTAAAAATATGTTAAAAACACCAACAAATTAAATAATGAGCGCTGTTGCCACACTTCCCATACAAAGCACGTAGTGAAGTAAGCTCATTACCGCTTGAACTTCTACCAATCAGCCAATGTGACAGTCGTGACGAAGATCTCTTCGACCGCAAACGCGTTCGGGCCAGACAACTTCTCACTTGTATGGTATGTATTTACGTAAACAATATTTGGGTTTCTTAAAGATTTTTAATTGTTTTCATTAATATACCTAGTTTAAATATAATATACAGCATTAACACTGCATTCAAATACAGTGTTTTTGTGTTATTAATGAATAACCTCCAAATTATAACTTTCCTGTGTATCACTTGTCTGGATCCCATTAGACAGGAAAGTGATAAACATTCATAAAATTTTTGTTTCTTGTATGAATTCAATGTATTAGCGTACCTGAGTGATGAAAATTAGATATTTTATAGGACATCAAATTCGTGTACGTGTCGTTGTTATTAAGTTTGGTTGGTTTATTACACAATTTCCGGGACAAAGCAAAAACATTTGATTCCTAATATCCTACTAACATTGTATGGCTAATATTATTAACGTTTAGAGGACTTTTTTCCACAGATACCAAAATGCCACAACCTAAGAAAAAGAAGACTAGAGAAGAAATAGTAGCACAAAAGCGAGAAAATGAAAGAATACATTAAGTTTGTTGATTATGATATCTCTTAAAGATAAGCATCTATGATACAAAGACTTGTTTCAGACTCTGATGATTCCTTCCTAGTGCCTTACTGTTTAATTTTGAAATTCATTGTTTCTAAATAAACATTATATATGAGAATTTGTTTTTAATAATCTCGCTTTCCTGGTTAATTCTCATTATCCTGTCAGTAAAATAACGTTCACATCATAAATGTTTTTTACGGTTTTCAGTCGAACTACAAAATATCTATTGCTAAGTATATACACGTCACTTATTATGCATTTTTATGCATGTTTAAAGTTTATTTACAACAAAAAACGATCGCATTTGGCGAAGAAGAATGTTTTGTTTCATCAAGACAATGCACCAGTTCACACATCCGGTATCGCGATGGCCAAAATCAATGAGTTAAAGTTCGAATTGCTTCCTCACGCACCCTATTCGCCAGATTTAACTCGGTGGTAAAATATTTGCCAACAATGAAGAAGTGGAGTCTGCAATTGATGGCTATTTTGAGGAGCTCGAGGAATCTTACTATAAACAGGGTATCGAAGCTAATGAACATCGTTGGAAAAAGTGTATCGAACTAAAAGGAGACTAGAGAACTAAAGATATTTTTTCCCAAATTTTTTGTGTTTTCTTTCTTAAGTTGGGTACTTCTGGAAGTACCCTCGTATATACGCTACGATATTTTCTCTCTAATATATTTATGATAATACAAACAAACTAGTTTATATTTCAGAAATTAAAAACTATAGCAAAAAAATATTGTACCTTAGGTGGCTCAATATGCCCCTCATTCCCCCTACTCACCTATCCTCCTTCGCTGAAGATTTGGCGTTTTATTTGGAATACCTCGGTTTTATCGAAGTAAAAGAGTGCTATGCCAGACATTCCGGCCGTTCCTTTGTTTCGCCGCTCGCTAAATAGCTCAGAGGCACTTTTCCAACCGTCGTCTTTTGTTTTCTTTTTTTCGCGTTAATACAGTCCGAGTTAAATATGTTGTGTTGCCGAAACGCCCCGTCGGGCGTGGATTGTGGCTTCATTTCTAGATGATATTAAATGGAAATCTTTTTGGAATAATTTCGCTTGCGTTCGCATGCACTTATTGTGGCCTATAATTAGATGTCATCCAGATTGATGTTCCTTCAGGGCCTACGTTGATATTTCTATAACGTGTGCTAGAAGTGTTCTGGCTATATTTAAGTCTGGAAATATAGCCATCCATTTATTAACAGACGTTAAATGTTTATGTACATATTTTCTTTGTGTCACTCTGTAATTATCGATACTGCTGGGTTGATCCATAAGTTTGTTGTGTTGTTATTTGACAACTGATCGAAAATAATCAAAATTGAAGAAATGAAGTCGATTGTGGAAAGCGATAACCGAAAAAGATGGAGATCTAAGGGAGTAGGGCCTGGATAAAAGAATGGATAATGAAAAACCTCCCAAAGGAGCTTGGATGGTCACTTTTGAACAATGTATACAAAATGATGGATACAAAACTGTATCCATCAATTTCAAATGCCCTATAATAATTGACCGGTTGTAGGCCATCATATGCTGATATGACTTCTCAAACTCATCGAGGTGGATCACCGTGAAATAAAGCATTCGAAAGGTTTTTATTAAAGTTGTCTGGTGTTTCTGAATTTGGAGAATCGTTCATATCGGAATGGCCATCTTTGAAAAGAGGAACACACTTTCATGCCATTCCTTGATTGGATTCTCTCGGACAACGCAAATTGTTCCTCTTGCGTGCAAAGAGCTTCCTCTGCTTTTGCTCCATCTATCAAACTCAGATGTATTATTACGTCGGAAATATTCTCTTTTGTCTTGGCGAGGCACTTCAATACCCATTTTTTCTGTAATAATCAACACAAATTCTTTGTTAGGATCTGAAAACAAATATATCACATGTAATAAAACAATGTTGTGATATCACAGTTAAATTGACAGTTCCAAAAAAAAAAAAAAATGAAAACCGATAATTGGTCTGTCCACATTCTCATTTTCTGAAGGTTTAATTAACCACTGAGATTAAGCAATGCTTGATTGGAGAAGATGATTTTCCAGTGTTTTGTCACCAAGATTATTTAAAAATCACCAGACAGACCAGTACCAACAGACATATAAGTTAGATAGAATTATATTCACAATAATAACCACATCAGAAAACCGTTTGTAAAAGTCCAAGTAAGTGCATACCAGTTTTTGAGTGAATTGTCCTTTGTTCTTCAAGCCTCCGATGGTTTCTGAAGTAGGGTTCACCATAAACGATTTTTGTTGTCGTGTTAACACCATTTTAAGGAGTTTTTCGTTGAACCTACATGAACTCTTCTGGTTTAGAACTATAACCTTGACGGTTAGAACGCTGTTGAAGGCCAGATAGCAAAACTTTACAAAACTGCCTATCAAAGACATGTGTTTGAATTAGGAAAGTCTACTTTTATACTAAATTTTGCTGAATGCTCGTCGTCTACGATTTTTTTTGAGGTCGTACTCGGTTTACTCCTCACGTCCGTTTCCAAATTCAAAAAATCCGACGGCCGCGGGTAAGAATTTTAATTGGGCGCTATAACTTAACGCGATTGCTACCGGCGGCGCGCGCTGGAACGCCGTTACGCCCTGCCCGGAGAAGGTGGCTCGTGATTGCCAATTACGGCGGCCGGAATAACGGCCCTTCAAATGCGGTTATTTATCGGGGCGTGCGTTAGATTTATAACGGCACGGATCCGTCTACCGGTCTTTGCTCCTCTAACACGGGATAATGATGAGTTGCGAGGTCCGCCTGATATCAACATGACCGCCGGACGCTCGGATAGCGGCTGCGTTGGCAGTGTTTTAGTACGATGGCTGATGCTCAGAAATTGACGCAACTTTACACAGTACTCCAACTTTAACAAACGTTGCATGAACCTGTATTGTGTCAATAGTAATTCCTAACTTTAGCCTCTGTTCAATGTACATTTTTAATAGCAATTGGCCCAAGTTTGAACCCTGAGGAACCCCGAAGTTGTGTGTTAGTTGCGAGATTTATAGCCCTAAACTAACAAAAAGATGAAACGGAAGGGTTTATCTTCAGCAAGTATTTTTTGTTAATTTCTTCAAAGAATCTCCTTTTGTATCTTTTAAATAGAATGAAACACCACTCACAAAAAACAGAAATACAACGTAAATTCACCGGAAAGATGGACACAGTAAACTTGGACCTAACAAATGTTGCATGAACCTGTATTGTGTCAATAGTAATTTCTAAGTCCTTGCCAGGGCAGCTTCTGTTCAATGTACATTTTTAATAGTAATGGGCCCAAGTTTGAACCCTGAGGAACCCCGAAGTTGTGTGTTAGTTGCGAGATTTATAGCCCTAAACTAACAAAAAGATGAAACGGAAGGGTTTATCTTCAGCAAGTATTTGTTGTTAATTTCTTCAAAGAATCTCCTTTTGTAGCTTTTAAATAACATGAAACACCACTCACAAAAAACAGAAATACAACGTAAATTCACCGGAAAGATGGACACAGTAAACTTGGACCTAACAAATGTTGCATGAACCTGTATTGTGTCAATAGTAATTTCTAACTCCTTGCTAGGGCAGCTTCTGTTCAATGTACATTTTTAATAGTAATGGGCCCAAGTTTGAACCCTGAGGAACCCCGAAGTTGTGAGTTAGTTGCGAGATTTATATCCCTGGAAAGTGACAGATTGCGTTCTGTCCCCTAGACATACCTATTTAATAGTAATGGGCACGCATTTTACCCCTGAGGAATCCCCTAAGTTGTGTGCGTTAATTTCGAGATTTATCGTTCTTGAAAATGACATACTGCGTTCAGTCGTCTAGATATGACTGGCGAAAGTTAGATGACACCAAATGTACGTCGAAATGGATGTATAACTGACCTCTAACATTTTTGTTAATTTCTGCAAAGAGTCGCCTCTTGTAGCTTTTAAAAAAACGACAAAAAAGGATTACACCCACAATAAACATAAATAAAACGTGAATTCACCGGAAACATATAAGACTCCTTCATTTAGATTACTTCTCTTATTAGATACTTTTCCAGTGACAGTGGACTTTCCATTTAGTTTATGTTGTAATAAAAGTTTTAATACAAGTTCTGTTGTAATAAAAGTTGTAATTCATGTTCAAACCATTTGTGGTTCCATTTCAGTATTATATAATAAGTGGCTTCAAAACTGTTACTACAATTTGTGATGAGTAATCAAAATTACACCTCAGGTTGTTCTATTTTTTCAAAATATAATCATACAGTTTACACAAAAAGTAAGTTCACTATAAAATTTAGAATCTATTATACAGAAGTGAGAGAAAATCTCGTTCCTCTGATTTGAAATTAAAAAAAAAACTTGTTTGCCGGTCTTTGCTCCTTGAATGCAGGATGAAAGAAAATCCGACGCAATGAGATTTGCAATTCCACGAGAGCCTGACTAGTGCACTGGCATTCGCAGTCCCTGAAATGAGACTCGTCAATGAATTGATTTTTATTCTATCCGGTCTGTGTCCATGAAACGCTAGGAGCATACTAATACCACAGTTTTTAAGTCAGGGGCGTACTCAATAAAATAAGTGAATGGAATAAGTATCAACCTTTTACAACAATTAGTACAGAAGCAACTTATAAAATACAAACAATATAATAGTAAAATATGTGATTGATTGTAAACTATGACATAATTATAATAATGAAGTGAGATTTTTTTTGTTATACATATTGTGTCATCCAAAATATGAACAAAAATTGCTACAAAGAGGTATATTATTAATTTATATGGGTCATTCCATGTCAAATCGACCAATGGTTGGAATCGACTCCTTTTGATTTGGATGAATCTCGGTCAGAACTTTTCTTTTCATCATATAAGAGTTCTGCCAAAGGAAAAAATAAAAACAAATTAAAAAAAAAAATAGAGCAAAAAATTTTGTTAGGCGTCCATTTTTACGATTTTTTGATTTTCAAAATCTTGCAAAAAAAGCAATTTTTGAAAAAAAAATTTCGAAATATTTTTTTTCTGTAGCCCCAAGTATACCCTTTAAAACAAAGTATGAACCATTTTTGTAACTATAATAGTTTTCGAGATATTTGAAAAACAAATTTGAAAAATGAGAAAAATGGTGAAATTTTGAATTTTGCATAACTTTCGAATACATTTTTCTAATTTTTTTTCTTTTGGCAGAACTCCGTTATATGACCAAAATTCATCCAAATCAAAAGGGTCGATTCCAACCATTGGTCTGTTTGACATGGAATGACCCATATTATAGATATAAATTGATGAATCCCCATATGAATCCCCAATCAATAAAAAGAGTTGAATTGAATTGACTACCAAAAAAAATACTGGTTTATCTAAACGGAAGTAGATACAGTAAGCGACAGCCTAATGCGTACATAGGTGGATATTAACATATTAAATGATACATTTTTATGTCATAGTTAGGCGAATTTACTTGGGCCGGGAGGGCACAGCGAAACAAGGCGGAACCAACGGTCCAATGCGTCGGCTTCGGTGTACAAAATTTCGGCGAATCGTAGCTCAGGTCAGAGTCGGGCTCAGGTCACTATTATTGCAAAGCGATACACAGAAAATACATCAGAATACATTAGTGAATATTCGAATAAACGTACTAGGAAGCGTACTATTACACGACGGTATTTAGGTGTGGTAATGTCAGTGGTCACGAAACATGAAACTTAAAAGGACTTACCCATTAAAACTCATAAATTGTTTAATACAAAAAGTAACATTACTTTTTAACTAGCGTATGATATTTTGCAGGACTTTTTAACTAGCGTATGATATTTTTTCAACTCTTTTTCGTCTTTTGTTAAACAGTTGCAGTTTTGTTACAACTGATTTTGTGTTACTTAATTAATTTTACCTTTAATATGATGAAATATTAGAGTCTTTCTTGTCTCAAAACAGGAATTATGGGAGCAGGAATTTGGAACTGGTATACCCTGGAAAAATGAGTCTTCCTTCAAAGGCAGACCTGTTCCAAATATCCGTTTGGCAGGCATAAAAATTTGGCAAGTAAGACTCGAATATTTTGTCGGTTTAAAGGTAAAATTGATGAAGTAAATTCTACTCAATTGTAAGGAAACCGCAATTGACTATCAAGAGAACGAAGAAAGCAATAGTGTACTGCTATCATGGCAACAACACGGATCCTGTAATCCCCACTTTTATAACTGGTCATTAAAAATCTAACTGTCATTATAACTTTATAACTTGTGAATCAAATTTCTTCGCATTTTAGGTCGAAATTTTATGAGCTTCGTGGGTAAGTTCTTTTAAGTGCCATATTTCGGGACCACTAACATTACCACACCTAAATACGGCTCCATTTTGTAATAGTTAGCCCCTTAGTACGTTTTAATTTTCTGTGAACTATCGTTTTGTAATAATAATGACCCGAGTCCGCCTGTGTTGAGATTCGCCGAAATCTGACGTAATCACCATGTTCATGTTAGTAGCATCTGCGCATGTCAAATTCAAACTGCTCCAGCGCTCGGGGACTCGCCTGTTGGGAAATTTTTCGTAAAAAATGGCTTTAATATCCCTTACAGACCGACCACCAAAATACACACTTAATTATTTGAACTTTTTCGTCGATGTGATAAATATCCATTTTTATTTTTGTGAATGTATGTAGTGCTTTTTCAATACGCTCTTAATAACGCACTTTTCTAATCAGGCACTAAACCAGAATAAAATATAAAATGGTATTTCAAATTTTAACTCAAACAGCCCTACCGACAAACCGGATGCCTTTCATACGCCTGCGCTAACGACTGGATCGCGATTGGTTCTCACCTCATGTTTACATCTGCTCAATAAAGAAGTTAAATTATCAATTGCCCTTCATTCGGCTATGTACGCATTAGGGTGCCGCTTACTGTATAATAAATACTGTCATTGTAAGTATTTCTAAACTATGTAGTGATAAAATCATAGAACTAATCAATATTTTGGCTAGTACGGTGCTTTAAAATGAACGAGGGAGCGCTGCCAATACCGCTCAGGCTAGATAATTAGGCTCTCGTTACACGTTATTTGATAAAACGAGATTATGCCAGGCATCCGATACATGCAAAGCTCTAATTATAATACCGCTAAAGGGTTCTGTAGTTCAATGCACAAGTCCATCCGATAACCTGTTTAACGAAGGTTAATTCAGCTGGCACAAAACCGCACGAGGGTCTGTTGTTCGGTGTTTGTGCGGGTGGGCCTGGATCGTGGCAAAACTGATAAAATTTTGCTGAGGGGCTTAAATTGTGGTGAGTTTTTTTGTCATAACATACTTGGCCAAATGCGAAATAAGCTGCTGGCCACTCGAACTTACACATAGAGACTTTAGGCAAAATTTAAAGTTCAATATTTTTAACAGGAATGCAAATTTTTGAACGCGGCTTGCAAATTTTAAGAGCTAGTTTTTTTTCGGATCAAGCTGCACGACGTATATTTATCGTAGGACCATAGGTTTATTATATACCGGGTGATCAATGAAGTCATGCAAAAATCAAAAAGTTTGTATGAGTGAAATTTCCGCAAACAATTTTTTTTTGGTCGTTGCAATATGGTTCGTTACTAAGGTAACATCAATATCTCTAGACGTTATTGTCAGTTTTTGGATTAAGGCCCTTTTTGTACACACTACTCAACATAAAATTTGGGTAGCAACATTTTTAAAATGCTATAACTTGACATTGGATTGACGGTTCTTGATAATTTTTGCGGATTTGGAATCTTTATTTCACGTAGATTTTCTCTGGTCTAAGCATTTTATTTGAGGGTTGAAATTTACACATTCTACCGGGTCGATAATAAACAAAAACGTAGGGTACGACGCGCTCTAAGGTTTCGCATTATTTAAGTTTTTGTAAAAATAAATTTTCACCTCAAGTTGTTTTTATTTAACCTTCTTCTCACTGTTCTGTCCGAAACTCACACCCCAGTTTGTTGTCCCACAGCATCATTCAGTTTTACAGAGTTCTTTGTCCACCCTCATGCCCATAATTATGATCGGGTGTAATTTCTACGCGACACGTCAATTTCAAAGTAGGCATTGGAAAAACAAATTTGTTGATATGGAATTAAAAACTGTTAACATTATTCTAGAAATAATCTGACACATTTCAATGTTATAATTTTGTAAATTTTAATTAGATATGAGGCATTTAACCACGGCAGAAAGGGAAAATTGCATTCGACTTCTTAACGAAGGAATGTCAAAAGAGCAAATTGCGCACATTTACAATGTCAGCCGAAAGACAATTTATAATTTGAAGCGCCGCGTCGAAACTACTGGTAATCATAATTATGGGCACGGGGGTGGACATAAAAAAAAATAAACCAAAGAACCGAAAGAATTTTAATGAGAGAAACTATGCAGAATAGAACAAAGAACTCTAGAAAACTAAATTACTCTTTAAGACAACAAACTGGAGTGAGAGTTTCGGACAGAACAGTGAGAAGAACATTAAATAAAAACAACTTGAGGTGAGAATTTATTTTACAAAAAACTTAAATAATGGCAAACATTTTAAATGATAGAGCCCGTCGCAGAGCAAAATGTGTGCGGTTATTACAACACCATAGAGCGAATAGGCGGACATGGGCAAATCGGCATGCGAATTGGGGTAAAATGCAGAGTGGAGCCATTGTTTATTTACTGACGAAACAAGATTTAATTTGTTTCACTCCGATGGCCGAATGTTAGTTTGGAGAAGGCCAAATCAGCGATATTTGGAGGAAAATATGGCCCCTCTAGAGGCATTTGGTGGCGGAGGTGTTACAGTGTGGGGAGGTATCATAAGAAATGGTAAAACCGAGATATTCATTACCAACCAAACCGTTAATGTTACTGTTTATCAGTTTAGTTTTGACAGTTGATTTAGTCAAAATATAATCCATTTGGTGCAATACATTGCTCAGCATGAGTTTTCAATCTCTTCGTGGCATCAGAGAACAGACGCAGATTTCAGAACTGTATTGAGTTTGTCGCTCATAACTTTCTAGATCGAGTCGAGTCAGTTTCAGATCAGAATGATATTTTCAGAAGATGGAAGAATCCGACTGGTGACAAATCTAGTGAATACAATGGATGGTGCAACATTGACCAACGTCGACGCAAGGCGTGTTCAATAAAAACATATACATACATAGCATATAAAAGCACATAAAATATAAAAACATACAGGGTGTAAAGAATGGGTCATACTTCAGGAATAGCTTCATTGGGTCAAAATAACTTGATTTAGCTCAACTTACCTTAGTACCATTGTGCTTCCTTAAAAAGTTATTTTGAATATTTTTTTTAATTTTTTTTTTTACTAATTCTGTCAATGTTTAAGTTATTTCACGTAAAATTGGTATAGGGGGGTTTTGGAATACTTAGTCTAAAATGAATATGATGTCATTTCTCACATGAAATGTACACGGTGTTAACAACCCTGTACCACTTCATATTCTCATTATATTTTTGTTGTTATTACGAATTTTGACAATATTGACAGTTTTCTTGAAAGAGAAAATCCATCAATTTCCATCCATTTACTGCAAAAATGGTATACCTGTTCCGTGACGCTAAATCGCACCGTTTTCGAGAAAATTAAGGTTAACTGTAGTACTGCAGAATGGCTATATTCTCTTTACATACAATTTTAAGCCTATTTATTAATCTAGTAGTTATCCGTCACAGTAGATTACTTACAATTTTATACTACTCATAAATCCATAGCATTTATGGAAAAATGCAAAATGTCGACATTAAAAAATAAAACGTATTTATTTGCGTTTAAGTAATTTTTAAGCAATTAACAGGCACATTAAAAACAGTATTAGAAAATAAAACTAACATTTAATGTCGTTGAAGCAATTTTTCGAAATGTCCACCATTGCACTTAATGCATTTCTGGCATCTTTGCAAAAGATTTCTTCGAACTGCAAAAAACGACGGCTGCAGATTTCGAATCGTGTTTGCAGCTGCAACTATTCTTTGCCTAAGCTCGGCTCTTGTATTGACAACTTCACCAGAATACACAAGATTTTTAATATACCCCCTGAAAAAAGTCCATTGCATTTAAATCTGGACTTCGTGGAGGCCATGGATGTTCACTTCCTTCCAATCCAACGATGTGGGAATACATTAATTAGATGGTTCAGAACTGCAAGAGGAAAGTGGGTGCGCCATCTTGTAAATACCACATAAACACTGTTATTTATAACAGTGCTGTTAACAGCTCCAGCCAATCGGAAATCGGATTTATTTAAAAAGGCAGATCCTGGTTGGATAAGAATTATAACAGTGCTGTTATAAATAACGTCAAATGATACAACATAGGCCTGATTAGCACGAATGTCTAAAGGAACTTCTTCTAGTAAATCTTTTATTTTTGTTTTTAAGTTCATCGTACCGGGAAGTTATATAAGTTATGTTCGGCTTGATAACTCCGAAAAATCTCCCCCGACTAATTTATTTTGCGTTAAACCTTACTCTCATAAAAACAATATAAATCAACGGATTCGACGGCTGAAGCCCAAGTTCTGCCCCGAGAACATGCCTAGAAGCCCCAAAAATCACGGGGCACCAGCGAAATTGGATTTTAACGTTGATTTATACAATTTAAAATTTATAAGGGTGAGGCAGGCAGTGTAGCAAACCGAAATTGCATTAAAAGTGTAGAACAGAGGCGTCAGAACGCACCCCATTCGCGGGGTGGCGGCGTTTTACGCGATGAAACTCGCGTACAATGTCGGAAGTAACTGCTCATAAAACGTTTTGGACGATAAATTGGCTGAATTTGTAGCCAGTCGAATAAATATCCAGCGATATCGAGTCTCCATGCAACAAAGGTCGAACCGGAACGTTTGTTGAACCGTGTGATAGGATAATTAGATTGTAAATTGCGAGTTTATATAATTTTTTCGCTAATTATTAACAGACGTATTGGCAAAGTCGAACCCAGGTGAATGGCGAGCTGACCAGGGCTGAGAGGGTAAAAAAACATGAGCCCTGACAAAAATTCTTTTACTTGCGGTACTGCTTACAACTTTCAATCCACAGCTTACAACTTTCAATCCATTGTGAATACTAACATCACTCAATAAGCTTCTAAGACGTCTAATAAAAAAACTTTTAGGCAAAATTCAACGTTATTCATCAACATAGTCTCAAGATTCTCTTTCAAGGGTGATACATTAATTCCAACGCTTCTCTAAAAAAATTATATGCCTTTCTTATAGAGCGATTTGTCCAACTCTTCAAAATACGCTCCAGTTTCGGCGACCACCTCATTGGAGCCGTATCTCTTTCCAGCAAGCATTTTTTTAGGTTTTCGAACAAGTAGTAGTCGCTGGGGGCTAAATCTGGAGAATATGGCGGATACGGAAGTAATTCGAAGTGCAAATCGTGTAATTTTCCCATATTTGCGATCGACTTGTGACACGGTGCACTGTATTGGTGAAATAGCACTTTTTTGTTCTTCATTTGGGGCCGACGCACAGAAGATCTCAATGTTATTTTTATTTTTATTTTTTTTATAAAACGTATATACCCAATATTAAAATTTCTTACACAAATTAGTTTTAGGTATAAGAATACTGAGCCCTGGTAAGAATTTGGTTCTGGCACTGTCATTTACTATCAGGCAAACAGAAAGAATATCTACAATTTTAGACGAAAATATTCGGTATCACTTTGTGTTATAACCTTCCGCTTTTTTAAACCATTGAACCCAGAAAATTGTACTGTTTCCGAATCCGTGAAAAACTTTGTCATTTAAAGGAATACCGATGACGTCATAACCTAAAAAAACAAAAGACGATCTGCAAATAGTATTTACATATTGAAAAGTGTGACTTTTTGAAAAATATTATTGTTCTCTGTATGTTACGAATTCATCAACTATATAATAAATATTTGTATTTATAATGATACACCCGAACTTTTTTACAATCAAAAGGAGATCGTCTCACTCTGCCCTTAGTTGAAGGCGTCGAAAGCTCGTCGAGATTGCGAGCTATTTTTACCTCTGAAAAAAAGGTCCTAGCACCGCCAGGAGGGCCTCAAGGACTTCTTTATTACTTTATATTTGCTTACACTTTACTTTTTTTATTTGTTACGTTGGAGGTCTGGGAATCATGGGGTTCTAATGAGATATCCATTAGTGCTCTTATAAAAGCCTAAATAACCTAAATATCACGCTGTTCACGAAAATGTACAGGGAAAATGTATTTATTTCACGTTAAGAATATATAAATATATTTCACGTTAACTTATGTAAAAAAGTTTGTACATAAATAAACATTTATGTGTTTATTTCATCAGTATGTAGCGGGTAAATAAACTAAGGAAAATTTAGTAAAAATGACATTGAAAACAAATTATTTAAACCAAAATCAGTAGTTTTGAAAGTGACAGTGACTTATTTTCGACGACAAATTGGAATCTGCAATGGATTTAAACCCACACAACGTCATAGTTCGTCCCTAAAATCAGGGTTATGGAGTTTACTGGGTTTGAGGCTGCCTGTCCACAAACCCGTGAGATAGATTTTATACCATTTTTTGAGGTTAGGGACGAACTTTGGTGTGACAAGTTTAAACCGACTACGAATTCGGCTTGAAATTTGGCAACCAATGAATTTTTTGTTTATTGTATTAGTTTACTAACACAGATCTCAGAAAAATGGATGTAAAATTGTGATCAGATATAGAACATCCGGTTACTTGCAGTAACCAGATTTTCCCTCCCTCCATAATTAAATGCAGCCGAAAATTATTGTATTCTTGCCGGCACGCGAAATAATAAAAAGTGACTAAGATAAATTTTAAAATCCCATGAATAATTCATAGCGCTGCGAATTTCATTAGTATGTATTTATGTTAAGGAAAACATAAATGTGATTTAGAATAGCGTCATTCTTCGCGACTAGACTTTCGAAAATAAATTTTATTTTGTTACATGTTCTTGCCGCGTAAAAGTTTATGTGATACAGGACAGAATCTCATTGTCGTAGTTTCATTACGCTACCCGGGAATTTTAAATTGCGCGCTCCTGACTAGAATCGTGAATTTATTACGGCTTGCCACGAAAATGCGCATAATGAAGATAAAGCCTCATAAAAAATAAAATACCTGACGCCGGCATTTTTTGCGTCGGCTGTTGTGTTGCGTTTTTACACCGTTCACGTATATTTTAAAGTGCACTGCCCAAAACTTTTTGTTCGGTACTTGTTTCGTTTGCGCTTTTTTAATTTTTGGGAAGTTAACATTCCTGCGGTAAAGTGTGGTCATAAATGAAAAGCTACTTTTCAAAACGCAGTTTTTCGAAAATTTGGGCAATTAAGCGAAATATTGCGACATATACTCATAAATGTTCTGAATTGAATAAAATACTCGAATCAATTCAAATATCAGTATTTACCGTATGAATGGGACGTCGAAGTTTACCATCCAAATAAAAACGCCATTTTTGTGAATAACTGTTCGATTCAAAATGCAGTATTGTGTATCAGCTGATTTTATTTATGACTTTAACATACTGTACAAAAGTTTTAAGTGAGACATTTCACAAAGTTTATACTAGTTTTTCGTGAAACATGAATAGTAGTGAAGTTTTAGTGAAATACGGATCAAGTGGATCCAGAAAACGAGTTAAAAAGGTTAATAAACGGGTACGGCAAAAAGAAATCAGGTAAGTTTTACAAAATAGGGCTATGTAGGTAGTACTGAATTTAAAATATCCGTTTTTTAGGCATTCAAATCATTTCCCGGATTTAGAAGATTTCGTAAGACAAGAGGAAATTTTTTGTCATTGTACTGAAGATGACGATAGATTCAGGGTTTAAAATGATACTATGTTTTGATACAGAAATTAATGTTTTCTTTTGTTAAGCGACATATTTTTAATTTAGGGAACATTGGTATACCTTGTTTAAAAAACTCTAAACTACAACAATACATATTTTAGTATAATAAACTTATAATAAATAATACGTGTAGGATTTTATTATTTTCACATCAAAATACAGTATTTTGGGGTATCCAATTCAAAACGTATTTTTTTTTTATTTTTTGAATAACTCGGTAAACTTATAAAAAATATATTTTCACTCTTTCACAATTTAATTCGTATAATTTTAATTCTAGTTTTGTTCAAAGTTCAAATTTGTATCTGTTTAACTAATATGTCAGCAGAAATTATTGTTTCCTGTAAAAATAATATTAATTCAAAAACTGCGTTTTATTATTATAAGTAGCTCCTCAAATACACTAACTTTTATGGAGGTTCGCTCCCATCCTCTCAATTTTTTGGTTTTCCAAAAATGCTTGAACAACTTATTGTTTTCCAACAACATGCATTGAATTTGTCTTAAATTTACTATATATTATACAATACGCTCAAAGAAATCAGTAACACTTTTCTCAGCATTGTTTACTACTAAATCTTAACGGAAATTCCACGTTTGAAGAAACTAGGTGATTTGTTTCCTACTGTTCGTTGGGTAGAAACCAGAAAAGATGGAAATCTAGCGTAAGGTCTGGAGAACAGATCCGATGTGCAGTATCTTCTCAACAGACTTCCTTGGTCGTAATTTTTGTAATGTTAACCGTATAAGGTCAAGCATTATCATGACGCAAAGTCAATAGTATTTCCGTCATTTTACTACATTTTCAAGATGTCTTAAGTTGTTGGGTTCAAATGCAAATCAAGAAAATCACTAACACATTTTTCAGCATTTGCTAATTGTTAATTGAAGTAATTGAAAAAATGGTTGAGGTTTTAATGGATGTTTCCTGCAGTTTGTTGGATAGAAGCCTGAAAAGATGGATATCTAGCGAAGTAAGGTCTGGAGAGCAGAGTGGATGTGTAGTATCTTCTCAACAGAACTCCTTGGTCGTCATTTTTGTAATGTTATATGTGGTCAAGCATTGCCCTGATGCAGTCAATTGTATTTATCATCTTACTACAATTTCGAGATGTCTTAAGTTGTTGGGTCCAAATGGTAATAAGAAAATTGACCTTGAGCGACATTCTGCATGTATTTCTTTATAGTCGTTTCTTAGAAAACCATTTATAACAGTTTTCAGTGAAATGTAGGCTTCTAACTCTTTGGTATATAACTTTTGGTCGAAATTTTGCTATTTTATTAACTCACATATTTGTGGCTTGTGTATCTTTGTCATTTGAAGGAATTAACTGTTACTTCAAACTGTTAAAGCTACCATTTTTTCACGCTGTGTATTCAGTATTAAAATAATTGAGGGTAGCAGTTTAATGAAATTGTTAACGAATCTTTGTAAATAACGCAAATTTGAATTAATGGAGCAAGTATTATCATCCCTAAAACATCAAATTTTATTATCCCTAAATAAAAACATAAAACCATACGTCCCCACTGACTATCTCAACTATTGTGGAAGACCAGGCCGTCCGTGCGTGATGAGCACGCGATTTAAAATACCTTCGCCGGTTCTCAATGCGCGATTTGTGATGACTCATTTCGTTAATAGTTGGTTAGATTATAGAACATTTTCACATTCATCTCCCTTCTCATTCATCATCCACGCCCGCTATTTACTATTGTTGTCGAGGAATGGCTTGCTAAAAACATACAGCGTTCATGGTTACTCGAGACACTGTGTTTGATGTGTTCGAGTTCTGTGGCGGACTGGAGCTTACCTTTATCATCCCGCATCCCTTTCGCATCTTTGTCTCTGTTCCGTATATTCGGATGAGGGATATTACGACCCTAGCATGTTTCCAGCATCCCTATCCGAGTATAGGTAAACAGGAAGCGTGCATCGGGTGCATCGGTTTGTAACTAATACGGCATCCTTTGGATTGTACAGGTCTTATGACGCCTGGCTTTGTTCTCGATATTAGGCTGAGTATGAGACGATAGTGGACGAAACGTTGGACGAAAGTCGGAAAATAGATTCACAAATAGTGATGTCAGTGACACTTCGACTTTTATAATGGTAAATTATCTCTTATAAACGCCGGACTAATTTTAAACAGCTGTAATTAAAAGAATAGTTGATTGATTTTTTTGTGCTACTTATTGAATTAACAATACACAATTTTTCGTCCTTTTTTGGAGCGTCAATCTCGAAAGGAAAGTAATGAATTCACTCAATAAAAACTACTTATCCTAATGTTTTCGGATGTGATCTTTCGATTTCCGGGGCCAGAATTGTGATTAAATGCTCTATAAAAAAATATGGCTGACTTTATGGAGAAAAGTACTGAAAATTTGGGGATTTATTTTTTATATATTTTTTTTTAGTCCAAAAAGTACTCTAACCTACTCCGGATTGTGGAGGGAGGTGGAGGCAATAGTTGGAGTTGATGATAGGATTTTTTTGCCGACCTCAACTAACTCTGATCTTTTCAAAATGGCGGACATTACATAAAATCTCACGAAATATGAATTTTCTCTAGCATTAACGCGAAAATAATGTTATTGTGAGTTTTTCTTGATCCACAGTCATTTTCCTCAATAAAAACAATACTACATTTGACTAAACTATACTATATTTGACTAAATTTTCAATTTTCAATGATGGCGGATTCAAAATGGTGGCCGGATTTCTCAAGAAATGGCGCGTTTTTCATTATAAAAAGTAAATAGGAGTTTCTAATTATACTTTTCTTATGGCATTTCATGTTTTAGTAACATTTTGAGTTACATTCCTAGTGAAAAAGTCTGAAATCCAAGATGGCGGATTCAATATGGCGGACATCATTCTTGAAAATTCAAAATTTGAAAAACGGAAAAAATTACATTTCATCTCATATTTTAAGTCGTCATATTTTACGTTTAGTCATATTTTACGTAGAATTCTGATGGAAAATGTCCTCTCAATCATTTTCATAAAAATGCGTTCTATCTGAATAAAAAATGATTTGTTAATCTAACCTCAAAACGAGTTTTTTTTCCGGTGTTGAGGTTCTCATGACGAAATCATGAGAATTATATATCATGCACTTTAGGCTATGCTCGGGCGCAAACTACTCGCCGGAAGTACACAGCCTACTTGTTTCTCGTGGTGCATATACGATTTTTTCTCACACCCACCAGAAAGTACGTTCTGCGTACTATTCTTTGAATAAATATGCGAGGAAGTTCCGGAAAAAAAATCGTCAATGCGCCCGAAATCAAAATATATATTTTCAATTTATATGCGGTTCCGAAAAAAAATTTTCAATGCGCCTATATCCCTAAGTGCCTAATATGTTTTGAGGTTAGAATGACAAACAATTTTTTACTCAGAGAACGCATTTTTATGAAAAAGATTGAGAGGACATTTTCAATCAGAATTGTACGTAAAATATGACTGTAATTTTTCCGTTTTCCAATTTTCAATTTTCAAGAATGCTGTCCCCCCATATTGAATCCGCCATCTTGGATTTCAGACTTTTTTCACCAGGAATAACTAAAAATGTTACTAAAACATGAAATGACATAAGAAAAGTATAATTACAAACTCCTATTTACTTTTTATAAAGAAAAACGCGCGCTTTTCTTGAGAAATCCGGCCGCCATTTTGAATCCGCCATCATTGAAAATTGAAAGTTTAGTCAAATATATTCTGTAGTATTGTTTTGATTGAGGAAAATGACTGTGGATGCTACATAACCTCAAATATATTATAACCTCAATCATAGGCCAAAATCGCTTTTTTTTGCACTTTTAGGTTAGGATATCTCGAAATCCAGAGCCAATTGAGAGATTTGGACCTCGGATTCGGATTCAGCGCTTAAAAAACCTTTGGAAAAATATAGTCTGGTTTCTGGGTTAAAATCTCGTTGGCCTGTGTTATCTTGGATGGTACAAGGCCTAGTCGTGTTATCAAGTTATAATTGACCCCCAGGATACTGGCTTTACTAAGATCTCTGGCACCTAAGGGCCACCTATGTAAATAGTGTTATTTAAACAATCTGTAAATACTTGTGATTGCAAGAAATGGAAGGAACAATCGAAGAAATCTATTTCAATAGACATATACAATTATTTCCCCCCCACATTAGAATAGAATAGAATAGAATATTTTATTAATTCTTTGCCAACAATTGCATTGGATAGAACATGTCAATAAAAGGTACATGGAAACTTGTAAATGCCTTATAGCTAAAACATATTAGGTATGATGTCACATATATTATATATCACATTATTTCTATACAAATAATTTGTTGAAAGTAAATAACTAAGATTACACACTGTATACATACATACACGTACATACATTACACACATATAATATATTACACGTTTGTAAATGATAAAAAAAATGATTATGCGTAAGTCATATATTCATCTAAGGTGTAAAAAGCATTTGAACACAGGAACATTTTTAATTTAGATTTAAATTTTAATTTGCAGTATATTTCTCTTATATTCATAGGTAGTTTATTATAGAGATGTCTCCCAGCACAATTGGGAGATTTTTTGTATAACATAAGGTTAAATCTGTCAATGTAAAAGTCTTGTCTATATCTTGTTTGATATGAGTGATTATCTGAATTTAATTTTAATTTATTCTTTATACTATGTATATAGCAGAGTAGTTTATATAAATAGATGGATACCAATGTTAATATATTATATTTTTTAAATACTTCTCGACATGATTGCATAGGTTTCATATTAAAAAGAATTCTTAATACGCGCTTTTGTAAGATAAATACTCTTTGCACGTCCACACTTTGTCCCCAGATAATTATGTTATATGCGATCTTAGAGTAAAACAGTGCATAGTAAACGCTTATCAGGAATGTTTGATCCAATTCTGTTTTTAACACAGTTATAGCAAAACAAGGACTGTCTCAATCTGCAGCATAATTGATTAATGTGACTGGACCATTTAATATTTTCATCAAGTAAAACTCCTAGGAAATTTACTTTTACTAATTTTTAGTTGATAACCATTTATTGCAATATTTGGTAAATTCAAGCATATTTGTCTAGCGGCAGTTTGAAAATGGATACAAACGGTTTTAATCGTAATTTATAATAAGCCTGTTCCTGTAACACCAATCATGAAATTGCTGTAATACTAAATTAATTCTGTGTAGTAGATCTGGCATAGTTTGAGCAGAAATTATCACAGAGGTGTCGTCGGCATACATGAATACCTTGCCATAAGATATGTAATCAGGTAACTCATTAACATACATTAAAAAAATTAAAGGTCCCAATATACTGCCTTGGGGGGTACCTAGATCTATACTTTGTGCTGTTGATAAGGAATCCTCAACTTTGACAATCATGCGTCTATCTGTTAGGTAAGAGATCATTCACTAACAATTGTTTCTAAGTACCTTTTCCTCAATTTCATTATTTCCGCAAATCCTTTCAGCATCTTGAGCTTAGTTTAAATTAATGTTCCACGTGTCTGACCCTCAGCCATGGGACCACGTAGAAAATTACAACAGCCCTTGTTAGACTAAAAATAGAAAATTCAATCTGCTAAAACCCAGTCGAGCCTGGTATGCTTCAAACGCATTTCGATTTGACTCCCCAAGCATAACCCCAAGTTTAATACTACCGCGATGATAAACTAGTGACCTAGTTAACGGACAGATAGAGAACGAATTTATTACAAAGACTTATGATAGAATTCCAGCAGAGCTACAATTTTAATTCTTCATTCGATACTCGCTATCTGCTGGAAACACTCTGCTGTGTTGATATTTATATATTCGGTGATTTCTATGTTTAAAAATAAAAGCGCACAAGGAATCGATACGACAGGTTGAAGTCGAACAACTTTTAAACAGGAGAGTCATGAAGCCGAAGGAAACTTCGATATCAGAAGTAAACAGGCTAGCGCAGAGCTGCTGTTTCGATATTCCTTTTTGGGAATACGCCATTGTTCGAAGTTTTAAAAGCGAGAACAATAGGGCTACGAGAAAACGCCTTTATTGTTACTACCTGACACAAGGCTAGTCTGGAAGAGGATACTGCATGCGGCAATTTTCAGTTTCTTGTTATTAAGTTCGTGACTCATATTTTTTACAAGTACTCGTAGCGTTGGGTAGTTGAATAGGGGTGAGTGGGGCGGCTACTGTATATCACGATAACAATGCAACACAGTGATTTGGATGTACGAGGTGTGTAAATTAAGTAATGAGGACTTGGAAGGGCGGTAGGTTAACATGTAATGCACCTTCAGTACAAGTTTGAACTTGTGAGAGTCATTTGTTTGTTCTTTGTGACTGTTTTCGTAAACCGGTTGCTTTCGGCTTCCTTCGCTAGAGCGCTCTCTAGCGACTATAGTAATATGATGTTCATAGTAGGTTTTCTCATACCAAAAAACTCCCAAATACCAATTTCTAATACGTTGAAACATGTTTTTTTTAAACGATATTAAAAAAATCTGTTCTTAACTCGAAAACTAAGCCTTTGACGACCTACATATGTTTACTTGGTATGTGTTATTTTTAAAAGTTCTGTCACGTGTTAAAGTCATGTTACAAAAAACTGAAACACCCTGTATCAATGAAAAATACTATCATCCAATTGACCGCAACTTAGTGATAAGTTACATAGTTGTGTACTTGGCGCCGCGCTCTATTAATTACCCTGTCGAGTACGGTACATAGTAAGTAATTCTCACAGTTTTCTACATTTATCGTCGCCTCTGAGTTATCTCCATCATTTCAACTTTTCTGCAGAAAATGTCTCTAATACCCTAATTCAATCCATTAAGGCCCCCTTAGTGGAAGCTTCACTTCCGGGAAAAACCATTCCGGTTTAGAATGGTCTTAGTGTATTGTTTTTGCCAATACTTTAAGATTACTATGCATATCCGTGAAAGGATACAAAAGTAGGGCCACTTACTGTAAATTATTTCTGACCTGCCATTAGTCGGTGAATTTGGAAGTGAGTCTTAAGTGCGTAAATAAAGGATGAACATTTCTTGAGTAAACAAATAGTTAAACAGAGAGTTTTAAACAGTTAGAAGCATTATTCTATCAAAAAAAGAGACGTTTTTTAAATAGAATTATTTTTTGTTGAAACTACCACTGTCATAATTGAGTTTTGTCGTCTGTTTGTTACATTATTTTTTAATCATATAGATTAGTGTATGGTAAATAAATGAACGAATGCACGTTAATATTTGTTGTAAATATTTATTATTGAAAATAATGTTATACTAAATATGCAATTCTTTCTGGTGGAAATACGAGGTGACAGATAGAGTGATAGATGTTTATTTAACTACTTTTGTACATATAATACTTTGTAGCAAGTCCAACCCAACATAGTTTTTATAGGTATTGTCTAACTGTAAATAAGTAAACCCGAAAAAACAATTTATACAAAATAAAGTTAGTAACAACTATCTGTATGAATCAACAGAAGCACACTAGAGAAACACAAACAAACTTTAACAGTGAGTATTGCTTCCCCCTAACTCCCCCGCAACTATACCGATGCTCTCTCATCTCCTCGATGAATAAAGCAAATTCCGACGTGCCTCCCACAACGCCTAAATTTCAAATGGTCAGCTGTTCTCTTGCCGGCAATTTATTTATAGTTTGTAATTTGTGAATTGTTGATCGATTTCGCCAGGCGGTATGGGCATTTTTAACAGCCGACCTCGTGTTCCAACGTGGTCGCCGGAACCTCCGCTAACGTGCTGGCTTTTTGACAGCTAAAGTGAGAATAATAGGACAGGAAGTGGCATGGATTCTATGTTTTATAAATGGGCTTACATGTCCCGGAAAGCAACCCTAAGCTAGCCTGTTTTTGTAGTCTAAATTCTTTCATATTTTTATTTATTGCTTAGGACTGTTTTGGAGATCAACTCCTGTTCGTGTTCCTTCCAGAAAAAAAGATATGCAGAAGGAAAAAAATGAGAAGAAAAATTTTTATAAAAGATTTAAGTGTTCAAGAGGTGTGTAAATTAAGTAATGAGACTGAATTTGGAAGGGCGGACGCTTACGGAGACAGTGTTTTTTAAGAGTCCAGGTTTTTCGGTGGTTTAAGGCATTCTCAGAAGGAAGAGAGTCGATTGAAGATGAACCACGCAGCGGAAGGCCTTAATCTTCAAGAACCGATGAAAATGTCGATAAAACACGGGATATTGTGCATTTAGATCTTCAGTTGACGACAAGAAAGATCGGGGGAAAATTAAATTTTAATCATACCGCTGTTCATCAGATTTTAAGTAAGAATTGGGGATGAGTAAACGAGTTTTTAGCCAGTAAAAACATTCATGTGGCTCCCCAGCCTCCTTATTCGCCTGACTTGAGTCCTTGAACCGACCAGCTGAAGGCTATTCCAGAAATAAATTCCAGCACTGCTATGAGGAATGAAAGAACCGTCCCCAGCGCTGTGTGGCTTCCCAAGGAAGTTATTATAAATGAGACAATACTGAATTGCAATTCTATTCGAATACAAAGATTTAAAAAATCACTCTCAATACTTAATTTACACGCCTCATATGTTAAAGGAAAATCCTCAGAGTATCTATCTGATTAACTGAGCCAGTTAAAAAAAAATCCAAAAAAATTTAACCATAAATATGTTGTTTTCTCGAAAACTATAATAAGGATGGTAGTGTTTTGAATTTTTCTTTCATGACTTTTGATTTATGATTTTTTTGGTTCAAATTTGGAAATGTTTTGTGTCTAAAAAAATTTTTGCAAAATGGCTCAGTCTGCCATATAGATACTATGAAGATTTGCCTTTAATATGAGTCCAACAGTTTTGAAAATAATTTAATATTTTTCGGAGTTTTTTATGTAATTGTAATGTTTTTTTTTTGCTTTAAATGACGTAAAAACATCTTAAAATCCATATCCAAGAGGAATTTTTTGATGGATTTAATCTATAACTATTATTTTCGACGCGATTCGTAAAACAAGTCGAACAACAAGTAGAAAATGACTAATAGAAGCCATTTTTGGCTGTAATAGCCGCTATTCTAACTAACTTTAAACGCATTTTTCTCAAACCATGTTTTTCTAATTGGCGGACAGCATACACTTCGGGCAATTTTTATCCAATTGACAAGAAATTTTAACTGCAGCTCTATAGCTAAATTATCTAGAGCGGTACACACGATTTTTACAATTGATTAATAATTACGGTTATTATAAACAAATAAAGGTCGAATTTTTTGTTGTCTTCAAACTGCCGTCATTTTGTAAAAAATCATTGTTTTGACTTGATCTTGTCTACCACTCTAGAAAAACTAATATAGATTATGTATTTTTTTTCTAGGAGCATTTAAAAAAATTGCAACATTGCTCGCCATGGGCCGAGCGAAAAAAAGGCATCAACGTTGCGTGCACCATCACGCCGCCATTTTGTATTTAATATTAAAATAATTTTTTTTTTGTACTTCAATATGTACTAAATAAATCCTCAAAACGATTTTTCAATATTTTTATTAGTAGCTGAGAAAAAAATTCCAAAATTTACCTTGATTTTCGACCTTCTAGAGTGATAGACCTTCCCTTAAATAGATAGAATAGATAGTAGAATAGACAGTAGATAGATAATAGACGAATAGATATATTTGTAAATGACACTTTAACTATAAGATAAATATTTGCCGTTCAGTTTTACTTTACGGTGCTCCGATTACGGCGCTTACTTTGACATAAATATAGCGTTTATTACAGACGTAGAGTTGTCGACAATTAGTGGAATTTACGGACAGTCACGGCTTCCCAAACTTTACTGGTCCTAAGTGGATATTTCGTTTTGTAGTGGAACGACCAGGTTCTAACTTTTGAATAATTTAATCCAAACAATGGTACAACCCGCTGTAGCCAGTCCGCTTAGTTTAAAGTGAAGTTTAAACAGTTCCAGTAAAGTTTCGACTATTCGCCGGCGCCTGTTGTGATGATTGAATTCAATAAATGCTTGCCGGTAAATTAAAAGGTGCTATGGCAGGCGAGCTACGGCACGGGTAATTTTTCGGTACCTAACGAGCCAGAAAAAAAGTCATCAAAGTTGGCCGGCTAAAAAAGACTAAAAAACATTTCTTTCTTATATAACTACATTTTGTTTATAAAACGACTCTTATTCGTCGTCAGAAATCCGATCTGTGATTTATGATGAGGAATGACAGTCACCGGGATTTATTTTCATTCGACTATAGTTTTTTAGCGTTTTAGAAACGGTACATGATTAAAATCGTGAGCAACTTCGCTTGCATTATATATGACACAAACAGACGATTAATTTACGACGTACAGTCATCAACATAAGTCATCATCATACACCCGATTTTTTTTAAGGTTGCTTGAATTCTGATAATTTTGGAATAAAATTTCCTAGACATGAAAAAGTGCTAAAGTTGAACCCAAAACATCATAAAAACTCTACTATCCTTGCTATAATTTTGGTCAAAATCACTGTTCACTGAAACTTTAATAAAACAGCGAGTTCTAGAAGAATATTAATCCGTTATTTCTTTTTAGAGTTATGTGAGCTTTTTTTAATTTTCATAATATGTTAGGTTCAAATTTAGAAAATTTTCGTGACTAGGAATTTTTTTTCCAAATCGTCTCAGCCAGAAAGATACTTTAAAGATCTCCATTCAATGTGAGTCTTCGAAGAAAATTTAATATTTTCAGTTATTCATGATTTTTTGAAAACATCGCAGTTTTACAATTTTAGCGATATCTCTTCACGCTATCGACATATCGCCCTCAACTTGGGCTTATTAGACGCAGAATTTGTAATCCTGACAAGTGATGACTTTCTTTGTTAACTGTAAGCATGTTAATATACGGTTATTACCCAATTGCGTGGTCTCTTCTAGAAAGTGTAAGCCGGAAACATTAATAAGGAATAAGATAAGGACGCTGTCTCTCTGTCGTAAAAGTTGTAAAAGTCTGCGATGTCAGTCTTAGTTTTAATAAAGCGGACTGCAGTGGAGATTATAGCGGAATTGAATTTAACTGTTACTGATGCTATTATTAACCCTTTGTTCTTAGTCCCCACGGAAAAAGGAGTTCCAATGAATTCGCTGCTGAGCGCATATAATAAATGGAACCTAGAATTACTAAATTATAATTATAAGATGTTTCATTAATATTGCGAAAAAATTCACGATGAGATCCCCTTGCATGAAATAATAACTGGTTTCTGGAAACGCTTCATTTCCGAGACACAGGGTGTTGAAATAGAAAAAAATATGATTTTTACTAATATCTACAAGCACCTGCAGTATGGCAGGTCACAGGTAACTAGTATACGAGGTGTGTAAATTAAATAATGACTTGACTTTTTAATTCTTTTTATTCGAATAGAATTACAATTCACTATTGTCTCTTTCAAAATAACTTCCTGGGGAAGCCACACAGCGTTGGAGACGGTTCTTCCATTCCTAATAGCAGTGCTGGAACTCATATACTGAAATAGCTGGTCGGTTACAGCTGTTTGAATGTTTTCTATGGTCCCAAAATTTATTTACCTTGAGGTAATTTTTCAATCTCGGGAAGAGAAAAAGTCACAAGGACTCAAGTCCAAGGATGAAACATCCAGAACCTTTCTGTAAAAGTGCTCTCAGTTTTTCAAGAACCTCTCTGTAAAAGTGTTAATTTACTGCTTGGCCTGGAGACACAAAATTCCCCTGGCTATCAAAAAAAGCAAATCAGCGTGCATTTGATCTTCGACTTGTTGATTCTTGCTTTTTTGGGTCTTGGAGAGCTTGAAGTGTGCCATTCCATGTTTTGGCGTATCCAAGTCTCATCACCTGTAATGACACGTTCCATAAAATGGGGATCATTTTCAATCGACTCCAAAAAGTCAAGACATTCCTGATGTCCTTTTGTTCCTGTGAAAGGTTTTTGGAACCATTTTTGCTCAAATTTTTCTCATTCCCAATTTGTTAATAAAAATCTGATGAACAGTGGTGTGTATTTTATCGACATTTTCATCGGATCTTGAAGATGAAGGCTTTCTGCTGCGTGGTTCATCTCCAATCGATTTTCTTCCTTCTCAGAATGCCTTAAACCACCGAAAAAACTGGGCTCTTGAAAAAACACTGTCTCCATAGGCGTGTTGAAGTTTTGCAATAGTATCTGTTGCGCTGCACTCATTTTTAAAAACGCATTAGAATTAGTTACTGGATCGGGCGCTCAGTCTCATTACTTAATGTACACACCTCGTATGTATTCTGATATAACCAGCAAAAACGTTATTAGTTTTTGTGTTGAAGACAAACTATATTTCTTCTTCATCTTCTATCACCTTGATAGAAGGTGAAAGAAGGTATATTGGGTGTTGCATTTTTTTGTTCTTTAGTATATCCCATTTTTGCCAGTTACTAGTTTATTAGTGTCTATTAATGCAATTCTCTGTTATTTTATAAAGTAGTTGTAAGTAAATAAATAGCTGAATATACCTTTTTATGTACTTTTTCAGACTAGCTGAAATCATATTAAATCAAAACGTTAAAATACAACAATTCTACCTCCATGAAAATCTACTTAATTTATCATCCATGATTAAACGACCGCTTATAATTTATCTTCCTGCACTTCCACTGCGCTAAGCGTTTTATTTCATCATCACTTGTACAACCGTATAAGATTAGCCTCTGATCTGGCATCCAGCGTCGGGAACGATGTCGACAACTGACAAATGGCGACACGACGTGCAACATGACATATTTACGCCTTTATGGACGTTTCCAAGAAAAAATAGCATTTCCTAGCTTGGTTAGTTCGCAAGAAAAATAGATTGACTCAGACTTGCATTCGTTTCTATAAGAGAACAGGTAAACCTCCACAGCTTCTAATGTAATATAAATGGTTACCTCGGGAATGAGAATGTTTCAACGGGTAGGTGATACAAAAACTGTCATCTCGTCGGCGGAAGAGAAATAACAGATGTTTAAAATGTTGAATCAGCGTTTTTCAATCAATAAAATTGGCTTGACAAGTGTGGGAAAAGTTTGTACTATGATTTCATCCAGAGGACCTCGTTGAAGAAGACGGTCAACAAAAATCTTATCTGAGGTTTGAAATTCGGTTCAAATATTGGTTTCTTATGGACTTTGAATGTGTTTGAATTTCAAGGAATTCAAATAAGTGGAAGTGAAAAGGTTTGAAGCAGAAGAAATCATCGAAGAAAACGTCTTCCGGAAGTTTATTATGTGATTAGAAAAACATTGTGGAAAACGCTGGATATACCTGTGACAGGTTTATTTTTGGCGGCTATCCACCATTTAAAAATGGAACCGTCACCGATACGGAAGTCCGACGGTTTTGAGTCATGATCAACGTTATTGAAAATGATGCAATCTATATCTTCCAAATAAACTGTTTCTACGTGGTACGTCACTATTAAGATGAAAAATATTGATCTCTTACACATTTTATCCGTTTTGAGAATAACATAAATGCTATAACCCCTGACTTTGGACATCAGGTTGGGTGGGCGATATTTATGCAATTTCATTTCCTGTTTATATCACTTCCTCGCTTGACATATTCGTTTTCATAGGTCATAGCTGTTAAAGTCGGAAGAATGATGATGAGGTGTTTTGACACGCTTTTCTGATTGCTACCCCTAATATTTAACTCAGATTCTTGTTCAACAGATACTTTTTTTGTAGGCCTGTGTTATACAGAAAAAAAAACGGTCTTACAGAAGTCTTCTAGTCTAATCTCCACTGTACAACAGACAACGCAGAATTTCTCCCGTAAGCCAACTCGTAAATCGAATCGATACACCTGGATTTGCCGCCTCCTACCCAACTCCTTAATTAAAGACCGAGACGGAGGGTTGAATCCGACTTGGAGAAACATCCGCGGTACAAATTAACGACGCCGGTTTGTAAATTTCCTGTCTGGAGCCCGGGGAATATCGTGGAAAAAAAGTGGATGCCTTACCTTACGAGAACTTTGAGCTGAGAATTATGGTGGATGTAATTAAAATTTCTTTCGCATTCCGAGTTGCTTTACTTTGCAATCTGGCTGGGAGGCAAAAATAAATTTCTTCGAATACCTGTCTATCAAATCAGTGAGGCTGTCTGTATACGACACATTCGTTGTATATTGATTGTTGATTGTTGGGATTTTGTGGCTCATTTTCACGAAATACGAGTAAAGTATTGTCTCTAAAGCAGTGTGTATATAGTAGAGCAGAACATAAATTCATACATCAGTTATCTTGATACAGAAGGGTGTAAGACCGAAAAATATACAACACACGTCAGGAAAAAATACGAGGTGTGTAATTCAGTATTGTCTCCTTCAAAATAACTTCCTTGGGAAGCCACACAGAGCTAGAGACTGTTCTTCCGTTCCCCATAGCAGTGCTGGAACTCATACACTGGATAGCCTTCAGCTGGTCGGTTACAGCCGTTTGAATGTTTTCTATGGTCTCAAAATGACGTCCCTTGAGCTGATTTTTCAATCTCAGGAAGATAAAAAAGTCACAAGGACTCAGGTCAGGTGAATAAGGAGGCTGACGAGTCACAATAATATTTTACTGGCTAAAAACTCGTTAGGCTAGGAAATAACTTTTTCAAAGTTCTTGGACTCATATTAAAAGGAATATTAGTATAAAAAAAGGAGTATATCTCTGACTAACTGAGCCATTTAGGATTTTCCTAGACATGAAGAATATCTAAAATTGAACCAAAAACAATATAAAAGTTCAAAACATCCTTAGGTGCTGTTCAATATACTTTTTGATATATTTGTCATATGTTGATGCATTTTTCATGTAGGAAATTTTTTTCTAAAATAGGTCAGTTAATCAAATAGATAGTTTGAAGATTTCTGTTTAAAGTCCAAGAACTTTGATTGGGAGTACAATTGGGTGCATCATGGGGGGAACAATTGGGTGCTACATAATTTTTGGTGCTGACTGTACACCTTGTTGTTTGAAGATACACCTTTCATTGCAAATCTTTTTATGAGTATATTTGAGACAGAAGTAAAAGATAAATTTGAGTATTTCCCTAGAGTTTGGTTCAGGTATGTGGACGACATCTTCGCGGTATTTGATACAAAAGCAATTGGTTTAGATAATTTTGTTGCCAAATTAAATAATCGTTTCCCTATCATAAAATTTACATATGAAGTGGAACACAATGAACAGCTACCATTTTTAGATGTATTAGTTATTAGAAATAGTGAAAATAAGTTAGAGATTGATGTATATAGGAAAGAAACCGCGACTCTTATATATTCCCAACGATTCACACCACCCTTTTAAACATAAAATGGCAAGTTTTAATTTTCTAATTCACCGTTTGTTAAATTTCCCCTTCAGTAAAGAGAGGTTTGAACATGAGAAACAATAAATTAAGAATATAGCTAAGAGTAACGGTTACTCAGTCCATTTAATAGATAAGTTAATAAGGAAGCATAAATTTAAAGAACCCTGTACAATTCCATGACTTTTCGTAGAGATACTGACAATTCGAAATTTGCTTCGTTACCATATGAACCTATATTCACCCGCGGACTAGATACAATTTTTAAAAAATATTAATATCAATTTGGTTTATAATTCTAAAAATAAACTACAGACGCTTTTGGGTAACCCCAAAGACAAAATCGACAATAACGAAAAGTCAGGAATATACGAAATAACTGGTAATGATTGTGATCAAAAGTATATTGGGCAAACAAAAAGATCTATTTTGACTAGATTTAAAGAACACATGGCTCATTTGAAATATGGCAGAACAGAAAAATCTTGTGTTGCCCAACACGCTTTTGACAACAACCATAGGCTAGACATAAATAATTTAAAATTAATTAGAAATGTAACAAATAGTAGACAGTTGGATGTTTTTGAAAGTTTAGAAATCATTAAGTGTAACAGTAGTATGAATAAGGACAATGGTCCGATACCCACCAGTTCACTGTATTTGTGGTTGCTCTGATAAACAGACAGAAAGACAGTTACGGTTCAGTGAACTGTGGCAACAAATTTAGTATAAATAGTGCAAGTGTATAGACTAGAATTGAGTTTTAATCTTCTCCTGATGATGCCAACTTGGTTGGCGAAACGCGCGTCGAGAAAAGTGTAGTAGTTCGGTGTTTCGTGGAAAACGTCCAGTTTTTTTATTTCTATGCCGAAGGTTCCAGTACCCACTCCAGGAACAATTTCAATATGAAACCGATACACTTATACTATGTATGTACATAAGATTCCAATGGTTTTACATGACAGCGTATGAATGGTACAATCCGTAAAAAATGTAAATGGGCGAATAAAACACAAACAATTTGTAAATGAAACAAGCGCGTTTACAAAATATGCTTCCACGGCGCTTTGCCGGACAATAGAACCATAACAATGGAGGACGGACAATTAAAAAAATGTCATAATTCCGTCGAAATGTACTAAACAATATCGTAATATAGGGGTTCTGTAAATAAAACGATGCTTTAAACAAAAGTAGTCGTATAACAAACGGAATGACAAATTAAAATATGTAAAAAGAGATGATTACACGTTTTAGAGTACTGCTGCATTCTGCTACTGCTCCGGGCTTTGATATTTCAGTAACATACTACATTACTGTTTCAGTTCTGCGTAATTTGCATGCCGTCTAATTTAAATGTGTAGTTTCTTTACAAGGAAAGTGGAATTCATCTTCTGTAGATGACAGTATACTAGTTAATATAAAGGGGTTTCGAATAAGGGCGGGTCGATGTTGAAATGGAATAAAACAAGCTGTATGTGAGGTATTTGCGAAATTCTTTTTTTATTTGAAACACCCATGTATGCCATTATGTATGGAATATGACATCGTTCAAATGTCCGTCGCGGCTTCTCACGGTGGCGCGAATGCGACAGGTCCAATTTTCAATGACTGCCGCATATGTAGATCCGGCCTAATTTGGACGATGGCCTAGGTTATGTTCACTTTGAGGGCGTCAGTCGATTGCGGCTTATTGGCATATACCTGGGACTTCAGAAATCCCAAAGTCTATCGGGGTTAAATCGCACGATCTTGGTGGCCAATTCACGTCACCTCCGCAAGAGATAGCCATACTCTCAAATCATTCATGCAGAATGTCCATCGTGGTGTTCGCTGTGTGGCAGTAGCTCCGTACTGCTGAAACCTCGTGTCGTCCACGTCCATTTCGTTCAATTTAGGCCAAAATAAGTTGGTTATCATTGATCTGTACCGGTCGCCGTTGATAGTGATGGTCTCACTACCGTCGTTTTCGGAAAAATATGGACCAATGACGCCGCCGGCCCAAAATCCGCACCAAACAGTAACTTTTTGTGGATGCAGTGCCACCGGGTGAACCTCGTGTGGGTTGGCGTCGTCCCATATACGGAAATTTTGCTTGTTAACATAGCCATTCATCCAAAAATGCGCCTGGTCACTAAAGATAATTTTTCGACCAAAATTGGGGTCATATTCCAAACGCTCCGAGGCCCAGTCAGCGAACAACCGGCGTTGTCTATGGTCATTAACATTGAGCTCCTGGGTCAGTTCGATCTCGTACGGGTGCAGGCCTAACTTCCGACGCAAAATTCGCCAAGTTGAAGTCTGCGAAAGGCCAAGTTCTTGTGCACCGCGAGGAATTGACTCTCTCGGGTTCTCCTGCACACTTAAACGAACAGCGGCGATGTTCTCGGCCGATCTGGCGTTTATTTAATGTACTGGTGTTGGCAGATTGTTTACCGAACCGGTCGTCTCGAATTTGGCCACTTTGAAGGGCTATCGCATCTGCCGTAAAATGGGCGCAACGCGCGCAAATTTTTCACTAACGGACACTCATTTTGATAATAAAGTTGTATCATTTGGACGTGCTGCTCAATCGTGTAACTTGCCATGGTGATTTGGCAGCAATGACTGAATAATAAACAACATATTCGACGGAAGCTGCTAATACAACATGGCCGCCACAGCCCGTCAACATCGGCTCGTCCCTATTGGAAAACCCTTTATGTATATACATTTTGTTAGTTTCATTGTAAGTCGATTTGATATTCGTTGACATTTTAACATAAAATTTCGTCATAATGTTAGTAGTTTCCATAATATTTTAGTTTTAGATTGATAATATATTTGTTAAGCGATGATATGGCTATTAATAATTCATAAAATTTAGGTTTAAAACCATGGCAACTCTTCCAAGAATTTCACAGTATCGATTAAGCCGATTTCATTATCCCATGTCGAATCAAACACACAGTTTCTCCGTAAGCATAACAGCCAATTTATTTTATTAACGATTTGGAAGCTGCTAGAACGCTGAAATTGCATATTCAAGTACCCATAATTCAAGCAGCTATGCACATGCAACGTACCGGGATTTTATTTATCAAATTGATTCCTAATGGAACGAACGGCAACAGTTTATCCGCTCCGCTCGTTCTATAGCGTTTTTATCCTTCGGTACAAATAACTCGGGATGCTGCAGAGGAAATTAAGGACGCCGGTTTATAGAATAACGGAGTAGATTTATCACAGCCGGGTGGGGATTTCCACGAAATAGGAAGCCAGAGATAGGTGTCGCAAGAAGTACACGGTGGACGAATAATGCCTCAAGGCTCTGTGAACAAGAGACACTTTTTAGAATCATTAGAGGTTCTCATCAAATAAAAGTTGTTTTGTTATCAAGCACAGCTATTGTATGAAGCAATCTATTGTGCCTAAAAATTGATGTAACTGAAGTTATGATCGATCAAGTATGATCGATCACAAAATTCATAAAAAAAAAAACAAAGAATTTTCCCAACTTAGTTTTTCGTGTGAGGCTGTCGGGAGACACCCTCAACACATCCCGAAAGGTCCCATTCACTTTCAGGTGGCGGAAGCCACCCATAACATACCACCCCCCTCGGACTAAAATTTATTAAAAAAAAAACAAAGAATTTTCCCCATCGTTTTCGTGTGAGGCCCGGAGGACACCGACTTTCGAAAGGTCCCATGGGCGGAGCCACCCACCTACCACCCCAGACACAAATTTATTACAAACAAACAAAGAATTTTCCCCACTCAGTTTTTCGTGTGAGGCTGTCGGGAGACGCCCTCGACATATCCCGACATCATTCATCCAGTTTCGAGTTGCGGAAGCCACCCTTAACCGTAAAATAATAATGCACTGCTTCCGCCACCTGTAAACGGATGGGACCTTTCGGAATATGTCGAGGGTGTCCTCCGAGTGCCTCACAGGAAAAACTGAGATTCTTTGGAAATTCTTTGTTTTTTTTTTTAATAAATTTTATTCCGAGGGTAGGTTAAGGGTGGCTTCCGCCACCTGTAACTAGATGGGACCTTTCGAGATGTGTCGAGGGTGTCTCCCGACAGCCTCACACAAAAAATGAGTTGGGAATTTTTCGTTCTGCCATTTTTCAGATGAGCCATTTGTTCTCTAAATCTAGTCAAAATAGATCTTTTTGTTTGCCCAATATACTTTTGATCACAGCCTTTACAACTTATTTCGTATATTCCTGACTTTTCGTTACTGTCGATTTTATCTTTGGGATCACCCAAAAGCGTCTGCAGTTTATTTTTAGAATTATAAACAAAATTGATATTAATATTTTATCTAGTTGTTTTGACATCAAAAAAATCTTTTGTCAAAAATGACAACTGAAGTTAAAAAATCTTTAAAATAATGTAACAACCTTATTCAAGACATTGAGACAAATTCCTTCATTGAGACAAATATTACAATTGTCAAATCCAGTAACATCTAAATTATATTGTTTACCAAAAATACATAAACCCGGAAAATCTGTAAGACCAATTGTCTCAGCGATAGGATCCCCCGATAGGATGGTATAATGGAATCCCGACGAATTGTTGTACAAAGACAAGATTATTTGCGACAAATGCAAATACATGAACATATACAGTTTCCAACAAAAGTAAATGTCTGAGTAGGTATTCTGGGAGACAACGGCCTGTATTTTTGAATACTAACTTAACCGGTGAAGTATATCTGGAGATGTTACAAAACGCAATTGAGGATTTCATTCTTGAAATTCAATCCAGATGAATTTGGAAAGAACTTGGAAATAACCTTCCAACAAGATGATGCTTCTGCACACTATTATGGTGCAGTGGTAGATGGATTGGACGACGAGGTCCGATGGAATTGCCAGCTCGGTCACCGGACATCACACCTTTAGATTTTTTTATGTGGGGGCATCTTAAATCTAGGGGTTACGCAACAGACATTATTGACGTTTTAAACCAATGAATTGATGTGGATATTGTTAATGTATCTTCAATATTATTCACCCAAATAAAAAAATATATATTAGGCTGTTAATAGGCACGCGATTTTAATTTCCAAATCAGCATTACATGACTAACAGCAGAAATGCAGAAACGCGAATATTATATCGCTGTTAGTGCATAGAATCCAGGATTGCAACCTGCTAGATTGCCTAACAATCGGTGTACTGGCTGACAGAAATTAAATTATCGTTATGTGCGGATTTTGGCCAACTGTAGCTGCGCTGTTGCGGTCGGTCGTTATTTATGACAATGTTGTCGAGATACTTTATGGTTTTAAGCGCTTTTCCAGGACTTGATTTAATAACTTTGCGAATCCAGCACAGAGATGCACCTTCGTAATAGTTTGTTCTTTCTAAAACAACTCGCTGTACACAGAGCTGGTGTTAACCCATTAACGCCCAAACGGACACAATTTTTCGTCCTTTTTGGAGCGTCAATCTCGAAGGGAAATTAATGAATTATGAAAAAAATATGGCTGACTTTATGGAGAGAAGTACTAAAAATTTGGGGATTTTTTTATTTATATATTTTTTTTATCCAAAAAGTATTCTAACCTACTCCGGATTGTGGAGGGAGCTGGAGGCAATAGTTGGAGTTGATGATAAGATTTTTTTTGCCGACCTCAACTAACTCTTTTCAAAATGTCGGACTTTGCATAAAATCTCATGAAATATGAATTTTACTTGATCCACAGTCATTTTCCTCAATCAAAACAACACTACAGAATATATTTAACTACATTTTCAATTTTCAATTATGGCGGATTCAAAATGGCGGCCGGATTTCTCAAGAAATGACGCGTTTTTTATTATAAAAAGTAAATAGGAGTTTGTAATTATACTTTTCCTATGTCATTTCATGTTTTAGTAACATTTTGAGTTGTTATGATATTGTTCATTTTGTCTCCAGTATTCAGTCAGCTTTGGTGTTTGAATGCCTGGAAAGAGTTTTTACAACTAGTAGTATAGAGAAAACAACTCAAATGTCATATTTAATGGGCTACCCTATAGAGAGTTTTAACGTTAACTTATTGATAACGAACCATAAAAAAAAATCGTCATCAAAGTTGGCCGAGGAAAAAAAAGACGTATTTCTATTCTGAATCGAATTTATAACCCTATTTACTTGTCAAGACTGTCACATCATATGACAGCCATTGCTTATTTTACAAATTGTGACAGTCACTTGTCAAAAGTTTGACATAACCAAAAAGCTTAGACATGACCGCTATTTCCATCTCTCCCGTTCATAGCCAGAGTTGATGATGTGTTTTTTGGATGTCTCTTTGTTATTGCTCTTCTATTGAATACTTTTCTCTCCCTTCCTTTAGTAGGAGGAGAGATTGGGCTCTTTAGACTGATTCGGTTAATTTCCCTGATGTTTCTGTGATTAATATTGCTCGAACCATGCACTGTAAGCTCCAAGGATTAGCCAGACACGCGAGGAGACTGATGTAAGAGATGAGGCTAGTGATATGCGTATATGTACATTATGTATCTACATGACAAGCAAGGTCATTGCTGCGAATTGAGACTAAAATGGAGAACACTGATTTACATAAAGAATGTAAAAGTGTATGTATAACAGTTCGTTAACTCTAAAATAATGTAAATGTTCTTTGTACCTATTGTAAAATAACCTACCAATCCTCATTTGAAGAATGTTTTACAAAGAGAATATTATCATTATTGTATGACGATGTGTTGCTCATATTTTATTTTGATTTGTTTGTTTTTCACAAATTCCAATTCAAATGGAAATAATGACTCCTTTAACGCGTACGTCTTGACTAGAAATCCGAGTACATCTTGACCAAAATCGTTTGACCGTTTTGATTACGTTATGAGCTGTTACAGCATTAATGTGCATATTGCTGGCAACCAGCAAACGAAGCTTTCAGCGAACTGCGGAGCTGACAGAGCACATAGTCGCCTGGTCGACTGCTTCTGACGAAACTACTCTGAAACAACCGTAATATGTAGCTCAACGTCGACGAGTTTACTTTCTAATTGATGAATATGCAACTGTAAGCCCTACGGATTAGCAAGTCGCAGGGAAGACGACGCGTCGTTCCACGGTGTATATCTGCATGACGAGCCGCAGGTTATAGCTACGGAGATGCCGGAGATTGGTTGACATAAAGATAATATTGTTTGGAGGCTTCGACGAGACGCATGCATCCATAACGTTCGGCGGGCTAACTCTGTCCCCTGGGCGGAGTTCCCGGAGTTGCTATACTTTATCTTCATTCGGATTACTTATTTTTATTGTTGCTCGCTCCTCGGGGGGCAGAGGGGGGACGAATAACATGGGGGAGAGAAATTTATGGTGGAGGTGCCGGTTTTTCGACTCTCCGCTTTCGGTATGATTAGCGGACATGATTTATCGTGAAAGCAAATGCTTGACAGTGAGTGCCAGCTCGGGCATGCCTTGGCATGTTTATTTAATGCTCTCGGTAGAAATAAATACCGTACATCAATACCAAATTAAGGAAATGTAATGATGTTAGAAATTCGCTGCTGTAGCGATAAGGATATTAAAAGTACGAATCTTTAATTGTGCCAAAACTAATCTGATCTTCATCCGTCTAAAAAAAGTAGTTGCGTACTGAAAACCAGCTGATTATTAGTGATGTACGTGAAGTTAGGAAGTTGGAGAGTCAATAGAAGCAACTGGCTGATATTCCTCTTCTTCAATAATAACGTAACATCTTCATTGAAAGAAACCCAATTGTTCAATAAGTACAGTGACCATTTAGCTGACTTTTTGACCAATTAGTTTTACTTTGCTCAGCGGCATCATATCTAGACGGTAAATAATCAATTGTCTACTAATGACATGTTTTAGACAACCTGTCGTATGACAGACAGGTAGTATTAGAAGTAGGTGAATCCAAAATGTTTTAAGCAACTCCTAGGCTACTAAAACTAACAATATTCAGAATTAGTGCTCTCTCTTACAAAATATACAAATTGTCCATACTAAATAATATTCAAAATGGTGAGTAACATGGAAAACAAACAGGAAAATTTATGAGGGGATATCGCTTTCTTGTCCCGACGCTTTCAGTATGATTAATGACATGATTTAACGTAAGTAGAAAGGAGAATGGCGAAATGGTTTTAGAGTGATGAACTTTAGAGTAGTCCTAGCAGTATGTCGACATGACATTGTAAAGAAAATGTTTGCTTTAAATATTAGTTATTGATAGTTTATTTATATCAATAACAATATATTTGATATTTCTGGGCGTTTAATCGAATACCCTAGTTAGAATAGGTGCCTGGATCCACTATGTTACAACTTTTGCAATAAAAAATTTATATAGTTCAGACTAATTCTTATAAGCGTGGAATTTATTGCAAATGCACTTTCATTTTTATAAATGATTTATAAATATTTTCACGACTGTAACAAAAAAGACAATATTAACATTTCTTACAAAGCAACTGATGATACTTTTTTTCATTTCTTATTAGTACTGCGTTATTCAAAATGATTTTGTTTTGCGTCAGCCTAATTCCTGATTTTTTTTCAGATGAAGTGGTTAGCTTTATATGTGTCAATCATCGTGGTGATTAGTTTGGCAGTTGCTGAGGGCGAAGTTTGGGAAGAAGACGACCATGAAGTGCTTATTCGAAGTGAGAGGGGAGCCAAAAATCGTGGTAAGCGAAATAATTAGTGTTATTGTAGTTTTTCTCAACGTATTCGGTGCAGTTTAACCTAAACAGTTGACTTAGATGACGGTATTTTTATCCTATAGAGCTGTAATTGGAAACTATTTACGCAAAATTGTAAACTTTGTTATTGTTAACAAAGAAACTCGTGCTTATACTGATAAATTCGAGATATGTATTTAAAGGATGAGCAGTTTTGGAATTAATAAGTTATTTTTATATCGTTTTCTTGAACCCTGTGACATGGCATCGTGACAATACGTTATTGCTATGTTATGGCTAAGGAAGTGCAAAAAGTTCAGTAAGAGAGTTCATGCGAGTAAATTGTTTTTTTGTACTAATATCTTTATCGTGTGTACTAGCAGAGCGTATATGTACAATATTTACGTTGACTGTCGTCTTCAACGAGACACAACTAGCAGCAGATTCTGTTATTTATAGTACATTATTAAACTGGTTAAATGTCAAGCGAGGTCTCCCTAGATACGCTTCATGCTTTTGAAATCGATAGCAGAATCAACAGTTTCTTTTCTCATAATTCACATTATTTACGATATTACTCTACGTTGTATCGACATCAAAATTATGTGATTACGTAATTTCATGTTCATATTTTATAAATAATAGTATTTATTTTTGTCAACTACGTGTTTTGTAAATATGTTACAATGTTCGGAGAGTATGAAAAATGTAATATAATATATAATAATGTAATATAAATAATGTCACAAAATATTAAATGTAATAGAAAATTTCACATTGCCCGGGCATTATGTTATTCTATATAAATTAAAATAATTAATAAAATTATTAAGAGTTATTTCTATATAAATATATACGTAACAAATGTAACAGGAATATATTACTATAGGACTCTAGTAATTTTTAAAGCGTGTTGTCTTGCATATACGAGGTGTGTAAATTAAGTAAAGAGACCGATTTTTTAATTTTTCTTATTCGAATACAATTACAATTCAATATTGTTTCCTTCAAAATAACTTCCCTGGGAAGCCACACAGCGCTGGAGACAGTTCTTCCATTCCTCATAGCAGTGCTGGAACTCATATACTAGAATAGCCTTCAGCTGGTCGGTTACAGCCGCCGTTTGAATGTTTTCTATGTGGTCCCAAAATGAGTCCAAAAAATCCTTGAGGTGATTTTTCAATCTCGGGAAGAGAAAAAAAGTCACAAGGAATCATGTCAGGCGAATACGGAGGCTGAGGAGCCACAGGAATATTTTTAATGGCTAAAAACTCGTTTACTGAAATGGCTATGTGACAAAGCGCAATGTCGTGATGCAACATCCAGTTGTTCTTGATGTTTAATCTCACACGCATGACCCATTTTCAAAGTTTTTCAAGAACTTCTCTGTAAAAGTGTTGATTTACTGTTTGGCCTGGATGCACAAATTCTTTGTGGACAATTCCTTGGCTATCAAAAAAAACAAATCAGCATGCATTTGATCTTTGACTTGGACATTCTTGTTTTTTTTTGAGCCTTGAAGAGCTTGAGGTGTGCCATTCCATGCTTTGGTGCTTGGTTTCCGAGTCGTACTCAAACACCTGTGTCCAAATCTGAAGCAAAACCTGATGGCACACCGTCGCTCAAAATTAATGTCACTAATTTTTAAAACGCACTAGAAAAAACTGGTTTACGAAAACAGTCACAAAGAACGAACAAATGACTCTAACAAGTTCAAACTTGTACTGAAGGTGCATTACATGTTAACCTCCGCAGTGTTGCCAGTCTCATTACTTAATTTATACACCTCGTAGTTGTTCTTTATTTTTGCTCATGTGTCATTTGTGGCATATGAACTGTTCGTGACTTGTCACCTTATACGTTACTAATAACAACATTGATTAAGCCCTGAAGAAGGAGAAATCAATATCCGAAGCGCCAAAAAAAATAATTTACTTGTTATTGTAACGGTTTTCAGTTTGTTCTCTTTAATCCGAAAAAGGTTAAAAACACTCCCTAATCAGAGGATAAACGACCAGATGCTGCGGTTTTCCCCTTTTAAGGTAACACATTAGGAGAACAAACTCTGTTTTGCGTAATCCTATTGGATTACTTAAAAAAACACCTAGCTGTTAACAAAAAGCAACGTAATCCCTCAAATCTGCCGAACGATTTGCAGTCTCTCTACGAGTAATGGACGTCCTTTTTATTTTATCACCTGAAATGGAATCTGAAATTCGAGCCGGGAATGCCTAATAACCACCCTAAGGCTATTTAGGTGTGGGAGACTGGAATAAATTGGAATACGGGGGTTGGGGTGGCAAGGGGACAAGTGTGGGTTGGGGCGTTCCAATTTCAAATTGAAAGTGTTTACCGTTCAAATGAGGTTGTAGACGGAATAAGACATCTTGTTGGGAGCCAACAAAAAGTTGTTGAATTATTCAGTTTTTTTTTTACCTTTTGTTAAAATGGTGCGTAGATCCCGTAGGGGGAAACAGAAGTAGTAAATAGAGTAGATAAAAGAGGTTTTACCTGAGTAGATAAATATCTCCAAATACAAGCTGGGTCAGTATCAGTCACAATTTATAGTTGTTAATTTTTTTTTAGTAGGTAATTAAAACTAATTGTAAATTAAAAAATACTCAATAAGTTAGTAGGATGACTAATAAGACAACAACTTTTAGGCAAAATTCGATTTCATTCATCAACATAATCTCCTTCAAGAGTGATACATTCCTTCCAACGTTTTTCTAACATTTCTTTGCCTTTCTTATAGAACTATTTGTCCAACCCTTCAAATTACGCTTCAGTTTCGGTGGCCACCTTCTCATTGGAGCCATATCTCTCTCCATCAAGCTTTTTTTTTGAGATTTGGGAACAAGTAATAGTCGCTGAGGGCTAAATCTGGCGAATATGGTGGATGCGAAAAAAATCAAAGTGCAATTCGATAAATTTTGCCATTGTTGCGATTAATTTGTGACACAGTCTTAATGGAAAAGCACTTTTTCTTAAACAGTTCCAAACAGCGCTCTGAATCATCAATACATTGTTGTTTTTGGTCAACAGTCAGCAAACGCAGTACCCGCTTCGAACAGAGCTTTCTCATATCTTTAAAATGTCAGCTCTCACGCAACTTCACTTTACGGTATTCCAAAACCATTTTGTGCCCTTTTTATGTTTTTCTGGAACAACTGCCGAATTAGGGCGACCAGAGCGTTGGTTACCATTTGTCTCGATGGAGCAGAGTCCGAATAACACTTGTCAAGCATTGCAAAATTCTGGGTATGTTCAAAATTGGAAAATGATATGTTTAAAAACAATATTCAACATTAAAGCAGGTCCAGACAACGTTGTTCATCAGTTTAACCTTGAATCTAAATTTCAAGATTATTTTAAGTACAGCTTAAATGGAGTTACTCATTTTTGACACCGAAAATCGATAGAGTTTTAAAATAGATGTAGTAGTCGATCGATTTTGTATTGGAAACATCAATTTCGTACATCATATTTTAAGCAATACAATCCGATATAAACTAAATACTTTTCAGATAAATACAGGGAATGCGAGTTTTGCAGCAGTGGTATGTACAATTTGCTGTCGCGTAAATCAACATGGCCACGGCCACAATAAAATATCAATTTGTCGAATAGGATCGAAGCAAACAAACTATAAATTATCATCTTCCCAGTTACAAAATTAAAAGTACAGCGGTGTAAAATTCGAACACGTATCATAGATTAAATTTGAAAATAAAATATTGGCTCCGGTGTAGGCAGCGACGTCCTATAAATTCAGGTGTTAAATTTTAATCCTTGTAGCGCCATTACAGCGTTGGCCATAAAAGTGTAGTCGCGATAAAACAGAAATATTACCCAGCAACACAGAAGGCATTGTAACTTTTAGAGTTAAAAACACGTATTGGAATCAAGAATAGTCAACATACGAGGCGTGTCTATTAAATAATCGAACTGATGTTATAACACTGTTTATTTGTTACCAATTACAGTAGCAACTTTTTCGCCTTCAGTGTACTCCCCCTTAGCGATCTCTACACCGCTCCGTACAACTTTTCCATTGTTGAAAGCAGTGCTGGAAGTCCCCTTCTGTCAGCGGGTTCCGAACGTCCGCCGCTTTTGCTTTAACCGCTTCCACACTTTCGAATCTTGTCATCACAAGTAATCACCGTGTCTAACATGCCTGGATCAGTGTAAATGTTGTTTAGAATGGCAGCGCAAATGTTCATTCTTGATTCATTTTGCTCGGGAGTGAGGAGTTTTCGCACTAGTTTTCCGCAAACATTGCGCATGTTGAACGATTCATGCAAAATCTGGCGAACACATTCTTTTCGATTCCTGATAAGCCCTCGGATGCTTATACGATGATCTTCGCGGATTGATTTATCAATTTTTTAAATGTTTTCGTCCGTTTTTGACGTCGAGGGCCGTCCGGGGCGCGGATCGTCTTCGGTCGTTTCACGTCCCTCTTTAAACCATTAAAAAACTTGTGTGCGAGATTAGAATTCATTCCCGTACACTTCTTTTAACATTCTGTAAAAATTTTCACTAGTTTAATAAGAAATTCCGAAAGGGATCTGAATTTTTACTCCAACCATAGTTTTAAACAAAAACTTAATATCATAAAAAAAAATTTAACTTTAAGGGCAATTAACTTGTCACATGATATGTATCACCAAAAAAATATGCAGTTAATTGTAACACTATTAAAACAAAACGGTTATCCAACAAAACTGGTTAAACAAATTAACAATGAAGTGATGAACAAAATAGCACTAAATAAGAAAGACAACAAAAAAGATGTTATTAAAAACAACAACAAAAAGATATAGTTCAAGTTACCCTATATACATACATTGTCCGAAAACTTGTCACCACTCCTCACCACAGATAAAATAGTTGTAGCATATGGAAATTCAAATACAGTTGCGCAAGTTACTCCAAATTAAAATCAAAAACTTCTAAACTAGATAAATCGAATGTTGTGTACGAAATTACTTGTGACTCTAACAACTGTAATAAAGTTTACATTGGTCAAACAAAAAGATATTTAAAAGATAGAATAAAAGAACATGAATATGACATAAGAACACTAAATAAAGAAGAAAAAAGACACATACAGCAATAGTGGAACACATAATCAATAATCCAGAACACAAATTCAACTTTGAAAACTGTAAAATATTAGGAACAGAACCCAACCTTAAAAAACGATTACTTTTAGAAATGGTAGAAATAACAATGAACAAAATAGCGTTAATAAACGTAGTGACATGGACGACTTAAATTCAGTTTATTACAACATTCTAGAAAAGAACAATAATTTTAAAACATAATATCTTCATTATTCTTCATTGTCTCAAATCCATTAATAATACTGCTTCCCACTCCCTAACACAAATGTGATATGCGTACGACAGGTTAGATTCTCTCAAAACCTTCATTACTATAGTAATTTTTAAAGTGTATTGTCCTGTTAAGAGTGTTTTGTCTTTATCTTTATACATTTACTATATATGTATATAGACAGTGCCGCCAATGTTTGTAACGTACCACCTTACATGACAACAATAACAACATTGATGTAAGTAAAAGTTACAATTGCTTTTCTGTAGTAATATGTAATTTTTCAAAATCTATATATTACATCTACTTCTGTATAAAATTGTAGTGAGCCCTGATGAAGGAGAAATAAAGCTCCGAAACGTTGGAATCGAATCGAAACAAAAATCGAATAGTTGTTATTTACTCCTGGACCTAATCCAACCAAACAAAAAAAAAAACTAATTTAATAAGACACTTGAGATTAAACCGTTGCTCCATCTGAACACAACATTTTTTCGACGCGTCACTGGTGCGTAGACCAATTCAAACGACTGCTACAGTCAATCTGAACGACCCACTGGCTTGTCCGGCGAGCTCAAGGTGGGGAAAGTATCACCAGACACAGTTCTGTTCAAACTTGTCGCGACACGCTCACAGCGCGCAGGTAGCAGCATCAGTTCGGTTATTTATAGTCACACTTATTTCGTAGACCATAACGTTGTGAGTTTGATTTCTAATTTTATTTATTTCTGGTTCGAGTTGTTTTAAATCACTTGCAATGAAGAACGTAAATTTTCCGGAAACGTATAAACCAATACACCTATCGGGGTGTTCTACTTGGGAACGACTTGAATAACAATCACAAAACGTTTCTTAACCTTATTTATATTTCCCTCGCGAGTCTAGTTTAGAGTTGATGAATGTAAGAAAATTTCGAGTAGCGAATATCGACTAACTATATAGCAGTCAACGGCGAGAAAGTTTAAATTAAGTAAGTTAGTTAAGAGTTAAACAAGCGTTAATGTTTTAATCAAGAATTTCCAACTTTCCGAATGCCTTTGTTTAGCTGAGTGTATATAAGGAACAGTATGCGATATTGTTTTGGAACTATTTTTTCTCTCCAGTCGTCCGAAAGTTAATAAAACTCAAATTTATTTTCATGAGGTTTAGGGGTTACCTACCCCCAGTTGGATTGGTCCAAAAAATCGATTTTTGTGTTATTGGATCGATTTTTGCCAGACCCGCAAGCTGCTTCCTATACAGGATACGATGTTATATGCCTTTAAACGACAAATGCTACGGTCCTAAACCCCAACTGCGTTGCTAACTATCTTACAAAATGGCTGCCGTTCAAATCAGCCGAAAAAAAAGCGGGGACAAGTTGTCCTTTAAAAGTATACCTGCTCTAAACTTCAAATGCGTTTTTCCCAAAAACTCATTTTTCAAATCATACCGACACCGTGAACGCGAAACAACTCGATTGTTTTTAGATCTTTCACACCTGTATTTATCATTACAGCAGCCGGTCCTTGAAAGAATGGATTTTTTTTTTAATAAAAGACTATTTTATATATAAAAATTAAAATGTAGTATCAGAAAACCGACATTTTGGTAAAAATGCCACCGTTTTTTGAATTTTGCCAGATCTTTCGTTTAAGGACTGCATTTTAAGTTACACTAACAGAATATTTTTGGTTTTTTTATTTGCGATGAACCGTTCCAGAGTTACCGTGCTTACCGCAAGCTACCTGTGAAAAAATATACTTGGGGTGGAATTGAGGTTAAAAGAAAGAAACAAAACACAGGTTTATCTCAAACAATAAGTCTCCGTAAGCTCTTTAAGTACATTTTGGGCTCAAAGTACACACAGTAAAATGCGAATAGAAACCAATAACAAGGTTATTACTCTCTTTCTCCATTAAACCAACCGAACATCGCATCTTATATGCGTCGAGTTCTTTATTGTGCCCTCCCTCAACCCGCAGGGTATAAAACACGTCAGGGGGTGCGGATTCCATTTAAATTTCGGCCTATAAAAACCGCGGATATACTGTAGACGCTATTGATATCTATATATATCTGGGACGACGCGTCGGTCGGCATCCGTTTTTTTACGAGTCTCTGATTTATGGAAGCAATATTTGCTAGGAGAATATTTTAAACCTTTTTGCGCCAACACTGTCTGGGCGTTTATTTTCATGCCTTGTCACAGGCGACGGGCCCGAGAAAAATTATTTACTTGTGTGCTTTTTTCGACATTTGTGTGGCAAGGCAAAAAACTCGGAAAAAAATTATTAAAGACATATGTCATTATTTTGAAATATATAATAAACAGGGTGTCTACTTTTATTTAAGTATACACGGTGGAGACTTTAACTGGAATATATTCGCTAGCGGGGTGGCGAATGATTTTTCAAAAAAATTCCCGAGACACGTCAACTTTTAAATGTATTTACCTACATTTTGCAAGTAATGTGAAAAATATAGCCCTTCAGGGGTGGCTGAAACCACCCTCGACGTGATTTTTTTCAAATGCAACCCTATGGCTTGTGACCCCTCATTGTAAAGCTGGTGGAAAGAGGAATCCAACGCACTGATCAAATTTTAATTTTTAGTATGTTTGTAGGGTTGCATACAATTAAAACAATTTAAAAATTAAATTTATTTTCAACGTAACAATTGTTCAAAATGTGCACCATTCACTTGTTGGCAGCATCCCAGTCTGTGGTAGGTTTCATCCCTTACATTATGCAACATTTGCGGTGTTATTTTTCCGATTTCCTCTCTTATCCTTTCCTGCAGATCTGCTATGTTGTTGGGTTTCTGTATTTAAACCCTACTTTTAAGATGTCCCCAAAAAAAAAGAAATCCAGTGGTGTAAGATCTGGAGATCTTGCTGGCCATTCAATATTACCTCGCCTCCCAATCCACCTACAGGGAAAAATTCTGTCCAGATACTGACGAACAATGGCAGCATAGTGTGGTGGGGCCCCATCTTGCTGAAACCATAACCTCTCGTCGGTCAAGTTAGGGTTTAAGGGGTTTGGAAATAAATTACATAGTACTGGGATTAGTTCGTGCTGGAGTAAACACAAGTATCTTGCTCCATTAAGAGTGTCATCAAAAAAAAATGGTCCTACAATTCTATCTTGTATTATTCCGGCCCACACTTTAGTTTTCTGTGGGCACTGAGTATGAAGTTCCCTCATCCAATGGGGGTTCTCTTCAGCCCAGTAACAACAATTTTGGCGATTTACGTGCTCATTTAATGTAAAAGTAGCCTCGTCAGAGAAAACTATCCACTCTAGAGTTAACTGGTTTTGATCAATACAAGTCATCAATAAATCGCAAAATTCCACTCGTCGATCTGGATCATCTTCAAGTAGCTCTTGAATAGCTTGCATTTTATATGGGCGTTTTTTCTCATATTTAAGTGTTTTTAAAACTGTTTTTGTGATTAAGATTACTATCACGGGCAAGTTGACGGGCTGGAGTGATTGGATTTTCTTCTAGAGCAAGCAACAAATTCAACTTCGTGTCGTCATCAACAACAGCCTGCCTCTTACTCGGTACTTTCCTGACATGACCCATCTCTCGATATTGTGCCTCAATTTTACTAATGGTACCTTGATTTAGTGGTGGCAAGTCAGGATGCGTTTCTCGAAACAAGCGAACAACTTCGCATTGAGTTCGCGCCCTATCACCATATCCAATCATCAAAATTTCGATTTTTAGTGATTCAGTTAAATAAGACATTTTCACCAATTTGAAATAACACTTCGTTTCAAACTCTGAATACAGCATACAAACTAAATTACTCTTTGCGGCCGTGTAAAAACACTAGCAAAAAATAACAAATATCAGTTGTGGCAAAAAATTGCTTGGAATTTTTTGTGGGGACATATGAAGTAAGGTTTACATTCCAAAACTAAATAACACACATTTTGAGTACGAAATTGTTGCGTTAAAAATAAATTAAACTATAAAGTTACGTTTTAATTTTATGCAACCCTACAAACATACTAAAAATTAAAATTTGATCAGTGCATTGGATTCCTCTTTCCACCAGCTTTACAATAAGGGGCCACAAGCCATAGGGTTGCATTTGAAAAAAATCATGTCGAAGGTGGTTTCAGCCACCCCTGAAGAGCTATATTTTTTATATTACTTGCAAAATGTAGGTAAATACATTTAAAAGTTGACGTGTCTCGGGAATTTTTTGAAAAATCATTCACCACCCCGCTAGCGAATATATTCCAGTTAATGTCTCCACCGTCTATACGAGTATATATATTTTTCTTTTAAAACTTTTTTACTTAAAATATGCATCCATGGCGTTAATCATAACTCCTCAGAATCCCCATATGCGAAATTTGAACAAAAAATATACAAGGTGTTTGTTTCTATACTATTTCAAAGTTACGCAAAATGTCAAATTTGAAAGGCGCGGAACGAGTTAAATGTGCCATGGAATAACGTCAAGACCATTTGAATATTATCTGGAACTTTCGAAAAATGGAATCACAGGTTGAAAATGTATTATGTTAATCAGTTTTCAATGAGGCAAACAAATTCATAATTATAGAAATACTCCATGATATAAAGTTTTCCGTATATAAACAGCCCTATAAAGTATGACATATAAAAAAAAAATCTGGAGACAGCAACAATTCAGCCTCTTTTTTATTCAACAGCTTTACGACATTCAGAAGCCTGCCGGCATGGATTTGGTTATATCATCGAATTTTTTTAACGCTCTTTATAGATTCGTAAAAAGAATATTGAACAGACACGTCTCTACTCTCATAAATAAGTAAAGTCACGTCGAAGCTCTTAAAACCGAAACACTGCGAAATATGTGAACTGAAAGGGTAGTCTAACGCATCTAAAATGAGAAGTCTTTATGAAAATAAAGTTTATAATTTATCAAAATAAAAGTCATTAGAAAATAAATCAAGGATGGTGAAGATTCTGATAATATAGTACACGTTTATGGTAATATTAAATATTGAGGCCATCCCTGGATAAAATCCATTTTTCCGACGTCCGTTATTACATCGAAAAAAGTTTATTAAACATCGGTTGAAATAGTGGTAAACAATCAATTAATTCCTAACAAAAATTTAGTGCAATTACTTGGTATTTAAGAGTATACGAGGTGTGTAAATTAATTAATGAGAGAGATAAGTAAAGGGATTTTTTAATTTTTTTTATTCGATTAGAATTTCAATTCAGTATTTTCTCCTTCAAAATAACTTCCTTGGGAAGCCACACAGCGCTGGAGACGGTTCTTTCATTCCTCATAGTAGTGCTGGAACTCATATACTGGAATAGCCTTCAGCTTGTCGGTTACAGCTGTTTGAATATTTTCTATGGTCCCAAAATAACCTCACTTCACAAGAGAAAAAAGTCACAAGGAGTCAAGTCAGGCGAATAAGAAAGCTGAGGAGCCACAGGAATGTTTTTACAGGCTAAAAACTCGTTTACTGAAATGGCTGTATGACAAGGCGCATTGTCAAGATGCAACATCCAGTTGTTCTTGGTGTTTGGTCTCACGATGACCTTTTGTCGAAGTTTTCAAGAGCATCTCTGTAAAAGTGTTGATTTACTGTTTGGCCTGGAGACACAAACTGTTTGTGGACAATTGGATTGGACTGGATATTGAAAAAAAACAGCATCTTCAAGATTAATCTTAAATCGACTCTCTTCCTTCTGAGGATGCCTTAAACCACCGAAAAACCTGGGCTCTTGAAAAAAACACTGTCTCCGTAAGCGTATTGAAGTTTTGCAAAAATATCTGTCGCGCTCTGTCCAAGTCTAAAGGAAAACCTGATAGTACACTCAAAATTAATGTCAGCCATTTTTAAAACGCACTAGAAAAAAACCGGTTTACAAAAAACATTCACGAAGAACAAACAAATGGCTCTAACAAGTTCAAACTTGTACTGAAGGTGCATTACATATTAACCTACCGTCCTTTCAAGTCCGTCTCTGCATTATTTCTAGACCGAGAGCTACGTGGCCAGTCTCATTAATTGACACACCTTGTATATTCAGGGTTTCCCGAAAATTCTGTGCAATAATTTAAAACCGGAAATACCTATTTTAGTCTTATTTTTTAAGGATTTGCTGTGAGTATCCAATGCTTCATTTTTTTAATCGTCCGTGCTTTTCTTCTCTTGAAAGATAAAGCCATATGACATCTCCATACGACATCTTACTAAAAATCATATGACATCTCACTAAAATTCGAAAACACGAATGTATTTAACATCCAAACACCGCTTTGCCTTGTCACTTAAAATTTCTCGCTACAACACCACGTTCCCTTTACATACTTTCCCGCTAAGCACCAAGTAAAACTTGATAACCTTGTTTACTTACGCATTAAATAAAATTTGAACCTCTACTCAGTTACTCATTAGCGGGTGGGTCTGATGAACAGCCCAACGAATGACAAAGTTCCGCTTGTAAACATTGAATAATTTCGTGCGTCTGAATAAGATTGATGAGGGACCGGAACATTTCCATAATGAAGAAACTTCCGAGGAACTTACTTTGTGCGATCCGCTACTGCTGGAGTATTGGAAAGTAGATCGCCAACTTCATACAAACTTATATGTGATAAATAATGTCTTTAAATAAAATTAGGAAGGGGAACTGTAACGAGTTTAATTTTATTTTCGCGGATAATGTTTAAGGGGACTAGGAGGGTTGAAATTTCGAAAAAAAATCGATTTTCGGTTTTTTTGCATATTCCGATACTGTGATCCTTTAGGAATATCTTCCAGTTTGTTTTTTCGAAAAATTTCCAAAATTGAGGTCAAGAGAGCGTAAAACGTAGTGTTGCGCGCGGCCGGCCGAACGCAGATATTCGCGCGGTCGGTCCCGACCGAACGGTCGCAGCATTATTCTAATTTCTAGGCTTCTCTATGCAATATAGAGAGTATAATTAAGTTGTAATTTGTAACGACACACTAAAGACGACCTAATAATAAATTCGAAACGTTTCTGTTTCCGTACGACTGTTCTAACACAAATATTGTACCGAAACTTTGAATGCGATTTTCTCGAAACTACATTTTTTGATGATTTTACCACGATATTGCGAGAACCGCGAAAGACATCAACTTGAAATTTATACCTAAAACAGATTTAAAAAAATATTGCTACAATTTTATAATAACAAATAACTCGAATTTTTCCAAATTTTTGGTTTTCCGGACGCCATTTTGTTAATTTTATTTTTGTTTTTAATTTGTTAGGTATAATCAATAGAGGGAAGCCTAAGATGAAGAAATATTTTTAGAATTTGCCAAAAACTTTATCCTTTCGACTAGAATCGTGCTAAAACCGTGGATTCGACAGTTTTCCTTATTACATTGGGACGCTGATATTATTGTTCTGGGAACGATTTTCAATGAATTTTCTCGTTTTATAATGTTATAATTAATACCCTTAACAATAAAAAAAGTTTTGTATTTATTCGCGGCCTTGTTATAAACCATTAAACACGAGCCAATTTTTGCATTTTCAACCCTCCCTAGTCCCCTTAAATATGAAAATTAGTCACTTTAAAGTACTTCTAGGGGAACATTTAGGTACCATGTTCAAGAAATTAAATTTTTAGTAAACTGTTGTATTAGGAAACATTATTTTTTAACTAATATTCACAAGTATCATCATATATTGTCGAAATTTAATTTCGACTAAAAAGAACTCAATATCCTTTGTCGCTGTATATTTATATTATATCTGTTTGCTCAGATCTGTTGAGCTTATAAAAATGATATGATATACAAGGTACTTTTAATGGCCTATAAAGGTTTTGGAAGAACTGTAAACAATATGGAGATGCTCTGCACATCTAAAATGATGGCGACTTTCTGGCTCTTCTGGGCTATGTTGAAAGTGAATTATACTACAATATTTTAAAAGGCTTGCTATATTTTTTATGCCATATTTGGTTTCTGAATATTAATTTAGAGTTGCTTTAATTACCACTGTCTATCTCTTAAATGAACGGTTTTCGAGATATTTCAATTTTAAGAAAAATAAAAATGAAATTGTAAACCCGTACAAAAGAATGTATATTTTTAGCTGTTGTAAAACTCTATGGTTAATTTTTTTACCATGTAAGTAGGAGGTTCAGCTTACTGTCAAACATACTAGATATACCACAAAATGTATAACATGTTAGAATACAGGGTCAAATTCAAATGACTTTCGCGCATTATAAATTATTTTACCTGGCGCATTCGCCAAATATTAGAGTTTTTTTATTAACTTATTAACGAGTCGAGTTTATGATGTCAAATGTGAGTATTAAGTGACTTGGCACTGTTGATTTACTCAACAAAATACATGCATTAAATAAAATTTAGCATTTTGTAACTCAGTATTTCAATATATAGATTTTTTCAAGCCAAATACGTTGTTGAAGGGATTAATGTAGGTATTGTATGTAGGAAGCGTTTTTAATATCTAGGAAGATTATTTTAGGAAGATTATTTTACTTAATTGTTTCCGGTATGGGGTGGAACCGGTTATATTCATAGCCACGTGATTAATGTACTTTTATTAATTAACAAATTAACAACGTAATTTTGTATATAGTCAGCAAAGAAAGTCTAAAGTTGTTAAAATTTTGATGGTTTTTAGATGACAGTACCGATTTTTTTCAGCAAGTCGCGAAATATTTCTTTTACAAATAAATGAATTTCTTCAAACTTTTCCTATTCACTAAACATTATTCTTGTTTTACACAGTTAGTAATAAATATAAATTAATGAAATATAACTTGTCAAATTATAAAAAATAATCCTGTACAATCTCAAACGAAAAATAACGATTAACAAAGCGAAGCTACTAGAAAGAGGACTCTTCCCAGCAAGATTGTTGCATGATATTCAAGTTTAATCGTCCGGAAAATGAATCCCAGCCATTCGCGTCTCCGCGTTATCCACGACGCTGCAGTTTTCATCTTCTAATGTCTCGAGGTGCACGACAAAATCGAATTCCCCGACGAATAAATTCACCAACCGCTGTCCGACTGAAAATAAAAAAGGGAAAATGCAAGATAGGTCCTCCGCGTTGTCTGAATTTGTTCCCATGCAACGCAGAACAATCGCGGAGTAATTAAAACGCAGTTGGCTTTGTTCCGTCGCCGCTCTACTCTACTCTGGCGCAGAATTTTAGAAATGTGCAGAAATCTTGTCAAACGACTGGGTTTCATTCTAGACCGATGCTTGAGTGAAGTCCGCAGTGGATTTTAATGCGGATTTGAGGTCTTCGTAAATGCTGCGGGTGTTAAAGAGTTTTAGCCGTAGTCTCGCTATTCTTAATTGAAATAATGATTTTTATTCAACGCACTAACATATTGTGTATTTTTCTGCGTAGTTTTTCTTTAATGCTTTAAATACTACTGCTGAAAACATGTTTTATAAGATATTGGTTAGTGCATAAATATGCAAGTACAAAAAAGAGTAGGAAATATTGGTAGTAGATAACAGTTAGTAAAATTGCTTTTTTAATGAGAGAAAAAAATTGTAGAAAAGGGAACACGGACGTTTTGCAAAACATTTTGGACTGTATGCAATTAAAGAAAATAATAAGTTAATTTGGTTGCCGTTAACAACATTTTACAAAGTATATATTTTACATAAAATATTAATTTTGACATTATATAAAATATACATTATTATTTTAATAAAGAGAAAAATATGCATGTAAACGTTAACTGCTACTCAACGCTACTCAACTGCTACTCAACTCAACAATATCTACAATGTTCTGAACTGTCAGTTCAGGGGGAAATACAGTCCAATCCCCCTCAGGACCCTGAACGTGTGTTAATTTCCTAACTGATTGACTTTCGCGCTTTCTGATTTTATTATTAAATTAGAGCCGAGAGAGGGAGTTATTGAATCACGACTCATACGCGTTTGGTTTCCGATGAAATGGCGACGGCGCCGGTCATCCCTTCCCCACTCCCTTCTTGAATTCATTAAAATGTTGTGGAATTAATTTGTTTATGTAAAGTAAAAAATCAGTCCCAAATGAAGAAGAAAAAGTGCTCTTTCACCAAGAGAATGCACCGTGTCACAAGTCGATCGCAACAATGTCAAAATTACACCAATTGCACATCGAATTGCTTCTGCATCTACCTTATTTTCCATATTTACGAGTATCCCACAGCGACTATTACTTGTTCGCAAATCTTAAAAAAATGCTCACCGAAAAGAGGTATGGCTCCAATGAGGAGGTGTTCGCCGAAACTGAAACGCATTTTGAAGGGTTGAACAAATCGTTCTATAAGAAAGGCATAGAAAGGTTAGAGCAGTGTTGGAATGAATGTATCACTTTTGAAGGAGACTATGTTGATGAATAAAGTCGAATTTTGCCTAACAGTTGTTCTTTTATGTGACTCATCCTACGAAATTATTGAGTGATGATTTTAATTTATTTAAGGCGAAATACATTTTTGACTTACGCTACTGCAATGTTTCATTTAAAACCGTAGGAAAATGTATTTTTGTATGTATTTTATTCGGTATTCAGTAAAACTTTTCGCTTTTCGATGAACACCCTGTCGATCCTATACCGAATTATTGAAACAAAATCTCCGCGGACGTAGGTTGTTGAACCTAAACTCAATCGTTTGTGTACAAAATACGTATGCAGAACAGAATCCTTACAAACAAAACACTTTTTGGGAGACCATTGACACGTGTGATAAATTTTATCTGAACGCGTATTTATAACTCGACACAGGAAAAAGTTAATTGTGGTATCAGCAAGAGATAACTTTTTTTCCGAACAACGCGCAATGCAAACAAAAGCTGGACATTGTCATAATCGTGAAAATGGATCAGCGAGGGGGCTGGGCGCACAAAGAATAATGTAAAATTAGCGTAATGTTGCTAGGTAAAGTCGATCATTGTGTGTAGTAGCCGCAATAATAAACTTCGATATTACACGGTGGAGACTTTAATTGGAATATAATCCGCTAGCGGGGAGGGGGTGAATGATTTTTCAAAAAATTCCCGAAAACACGTCAACTTTTAAATGTATATACTCCAAACATTTTGCAAGTAATGTGAAAAATATAGCCCTTGCAGGGGTGGCTGAAACCACCCTCGACATGATTTTCATACGCAAATGAAATGATTTCAAATGCAACCCTATGGCTTGTGACCCCTCATTGTAAAGCTGGTGGAAAAGAGGATCAACGCACTGATCAAATTTTATTTTTAGTATGTTTGTAGGGTTGCATACAATTAAAACAATTTAAAAATTAAATTTATTTTCAACGTAACAATTGTTCAAAATGTGCACCATTCACTTGTTGGCAGCATCCCAGTCTGTGGTAAGTTTCGTCCCTTACATTATGCAACATTTGCGGTGTTATTTTTCCGATTTCCTCTCTTATCCTTTCCTGCAGATCTGCTATGTTGTTGGGTTTCTGAATGTAAATTCAACTTCGTGTCGTTATCAACAACAGCCTGCCTCTTACTCGGTACTTTCCTCACATAACCCATCTCTCGATATTGTGCCTCAATTTTACTAATGGTACCTTGATTTAGTGGTGGCAAGTCAGGATGCGTTTCTAGAAACAAGCGAACAACTTCGCATTGAGTTCGCGCCCTATCACCATATCCAATCATCATCAAAATTTCGATTTTTAGTGATTCAGTTAAATAAGACATTTTCACCAATTTGAAATAACACTTCGTTTCAAACTCTGAATACACCATACAAACTAAATTACTCTTTGCGGCCGTGTAAAAACACTAGCAAAAAATAACAAATATCAGTTGTGGCAAAAAATTGCTTGGAATTTTTTGTGGGGACATATGAAAAGTGAGGTTTACATTCCAAAACTAAACAACACACATTTTGAGTACGAAATTGTTGCGTTAAAAAATAAATTAAACTATAAAATTACGTTTTAATTGTATGCAACCCTACAAACATACTAAAAATTAAAATTTGATCAGTGCGTTGGATTCCTCTTTCCACCAGCTTTACAATGAGGGATCACAAGCCATAGGGTTGCATTTGAAAAAAATCATGTCGAGGGTAGTTTCAGCCACCCCTGAAGGGCTATATTTTTCACATTACTTGCAAAATGTAGGTAAATACATTTAAAAGTTGACGTGTCTCGGGAATTTTTTGAAAAATCATTCACCACCCCGCTAGCGAATATATTCCAGTTAAAGTCTCCACCGTGTATTGCGGTATACAGTAAAATTTCGTTAAGACGCTTTCCCGCATTATACGCTCTTTTTCGTCGGTCCCTTGAATTTTCCTATGCTAACACAGTAAAATAGTACTCGGTAAGACGCTCTGTTTTGTTGGATACGACGCTCTTTTTTCGTCGCAGATAGACGGTGAATATAGGTGTTAGACAGTCAAAACTTCGACCTATTTTTCGGATAGGAAAAAAATAGGAAAAAAAGTTCAAAGTTTGATCAATGAATGGCAAACAAATAGCCTAAAAGATGAAACGTTCACCGATAAGTGCTGTTTTCGCGTTGGGTATTTGTTTACATTTGTTTCGGAAGGCGGCATTCGGATTCAGACGAGGCAGATACCACTGACAGCACACCAACAGAAACTGAGGATATTCTCCAAAATTTCCCCGATTATGCGACAGTGGATGACTCCCTTGTAACTAGCAACACTCGCACTATTGATGACATGATCGCCGACGCCACCACCGACCCTGTGAGGGAGTGAGAGAGAAGAAAGTGACTCTGAAGAAGAGGACGATCATTCCCCAACACCTACAGTTTCTGCTGGCTTGCAAAACGTGGGCGAGCTCAGAAAAGTTATTTCCACCCTGGAAAATGCAGAGGGCATGCTAATTTACATTAACAGAATTGACAACTTCCTCTCCACACACGCTACCAAGAACCTCAAACAAAGTAACCTTGACAGGGTTCTCTCTGGTCAGTGAGTAAGCAGTGTACATACCTACATATTATTCATGTGAGTATTTATCACATTCCTGTACGAGTATTATGCATTTTAATAAATTTTACGTTCAAATTTTGCAATAATTTTCTTTTTTCGAGCATCTCGAGATTTTTTTTACTTTCCCGGATAAGACGCTCTTTTGCGCCGGACCCTTGAAGAGCGTCTTAACGAAGTTTTACTGTATTTCGAAAATAATGATTTTTTTTTCATTTTTTCAGAGCCGTCCCTAATGCCGGGGACACTGCACCCTGGCTTAGTTGGTTCCTACTAAGTTTTAGGTTTCAAGCTCTTGTAGCACATCTATCCTTATAAGGGCTTTGCTTTGCGCTAGTCTTGGAGTATTACTACAATATTTTTTGTGTCGAATTTGTACCCATTTTTCGTTTGTCCTCGAACCGTGTTTTTTTTTGCCTATATATGGAGTTGCTGAACCTTTCCTTGCAAGTTCGTCAGCATGTTCTTTTCTAGGGATGTCACTGTGACCTGGTATCCACATTAGTCTCAATGTAGTGCGGTGTGCCAGTTCTTTGAGTGTTTTCTGGCATTCCAATACCAGTATAGATAGTGGTGGTGTTCCAAGTGAGAAAGAGATATTCTGCTCCTGTTCCTTCCTCAGTCTTTGACCTGGCCCTAAACCACACCTCGCCTCGAGGAAGATACCAGCCCTTGTTTTGACTTTTGACCTCATAGTTGGAATGGGCACAGCTTTGGTTGGTATGTTTTAAATTGTTGGTATGTCTAAATTTAAAATATATACTTCATATCAACGATATTGGTAAACCAGTTATAATAAACTAGTAACAAAAATTAAAGGATATTAAAAAAAAATCAAAATTTTTGGTTGATTTTCAACAAGGGATAAGTCGGAGAAAAATGGTCGTACAGAAAATAAAAAAAAAAGGAAATTGTAGCTTCAAGTGTCTAGTTTTCAGATCTGGACTTAAAAATTTTTCCAAATTTTTGCTCGTCTTTAAAATGGTCTGTGGACTCAAACCAAAAAAGTCCTTTTCAACTTTGACAATCAATTACTCGGGAACTAATGATCGTACAGAAAATGGAGGTAGGGTTTTAGAAACTGCAAAACATTCTCTATAAGACACAATTGGGGGCGATTGAAAAAAAATTTTTTTGAAGCGATAATGTTAGCTGAAAAAAAGTTAAAAATTTGCGAATTTAAGGATATTTGGAAAATTTGCTATAACTTTGGATAAAGTGGATGAACGAAGGATATCGTCGGTATTTTTTAACCTCAAAGTGTCCCCAAAAAAAAACCCTTAAAGTTGCAAAGCGCTGCGATTTTTTTTCTTAGTGCCCCGAAGGTTTAAATTTATCGTTTCGGCCAAAAATCATCGTAACAAGCAATTTTTCGATTTTTATGCATTTTTTTCAACTTCAATATGATATTTTTGGCGACAATCCATATTTTTTTGCTCAAAAACTACTCGTTGGAAAAATTCGAAGAAAAACTTTTTTTTTGTGAATTTTTTTTTAATTTTTTTGACATATTTCAACCCCAGAAAAATTAGCCGGGAACCAAAATCCCTATGATTGGTGCGGGGTCCTTCGGGGCACTAAGAAAAGAAAATCGCAGCGCTTTGCAACTTTGAGGGGTTTTTTGGGGACACTTTGATGTTAAAAAATTACCGACGATATCCTTCGATCATCCACTATATCCAAAGTTGTACCAAATTTTCCAAATAGGTATCCTTAAATTCGCAAATTTTTAACTTTTTTCAGCCAACATTATCGCTTCAAAAAAAAATTGTATCAATCGCAGCGGCGGAATAGCCGAGGCCGTCCCTGTATTGTTAAACGCTTTCTACAACCCCTTCGCGTCCCTTCAGGCTCTACGTTACGGTTGTGCAACCTGTTTCCAAGCGACGGGAGGAGAGTTTAGTTATTACGGTTGCCTCTCATTAATCATTATTTATTTCCGTTGTTTGCCGGTGTCGGAGTAGTTAGTGGCGAAATTAATGCCCCTGTCGAGATCTTCTGGATGCTGCGTAGCGGAACTGTAGCCGCCAGGCCTACGGACGGCACGTAGCAGTTTTATCGCTCTCAACGTTGAATGAATAGCAAGGTACGGGGTTCAGTACGCGCCGCGTAATTTCTAACAAATAAGGGGCGGGTTGTGGAACGCCTCCAGAATTATTTAAAAAAGGGGTACATCGAGAGGCTTTCGTGCGACATTATAAAAAATGTCTGGCCTAACAAATACTGACAGTTTTTAGGCAAACTTCGACTTTATTCATGAACATTGTCTTCTTCAAGAGTGATACGTTTATTCCAACGCTTTTCTAACATTTATATGCCTTTCTTATAGAACGATTTGTCCAACCCTTCAAAGTACTGTTCAGTTTCGGCCATCACCTCTTCAATGGAGCCATATCTCTTTCCGGCGAGCATTTTTTTGAGATTTGCGAACAAGTAATAGTCGCTGGGGGCTAAATATGGAGAATACGGTGGATGCAAAAGCAATTAGAAGTGCAATTCGTGTAATTTTGCCATCGTTGCGTGCATACTTTTTCTCTTTTCAAGATAGTCGATATTTTTAGACTTCATACCATGAGTATCCCAAAATACGGACGCCATAACATCCCAGCCCACTTTTGTGTTTTTGGTTGCTTGGGACGGCTCTCACCAGTTGCTGTCCACTCAGCTGACTACCGATTTGACTCTGGAGTGTAGTTATGGATCCACGTTTAATCCTTCGTCGCATACCGCATGAAGAAATCTTTTTTTTTACCTAAACAGCTCCAAATAGAGCTCTGAATCATCAACACGTTGTTGTTTTTGGTCAACAGTGAGCAAATGCGGTACCCACTTCGGGCAGAGCTTTCTCATGGACAATAGTCAATATACTCGTTCATACAAAATACTCGATACACTGCCTTCTAATATCTTTAAGGTCTCAACCATCTCACGCAACGGTTCTTCACTTTGTGGTTTTCCAAAACGGGTTTATGCTCTTTTGGTATGTTTTCTGGAACAAGTGCCGAATTTTGTGGAGCAGAGCGTTCAGCATCCTCTGTGTTTGTATGGCCGCGTTTAAATCACAAACCACTTTTCTACCCTTTGTCTCGATGGACTAGAGTCCAAGTAACACTTGTCAAGCCATTGCTTTGGTTGAACAGACACAATTTTTCGTCATTTTTGGAGCGTCAATCTCGAAGGGAAATTAATGAATTCACTCAATAAAAACCACTTATCCTAATGTTTTCGGATGTGATCTTTCGATTTCCGGGGTTCTTACAGAATTGTGATTAAATGCTCTAGAAAAAAAATATGTCTGACTTTATCGAGAAAAGTACTGAACATTTGGAGATTTTTTTTTTAATTTTTTTTTTTAGTCCAAAAAGTACTCTAACCTACTCCGGATTGTGGAGGGAGGTGTTGGGGAGGCAATAGTTGGAGTTGATGATAGGATTTTTTTTGCCGACCTCAACTGACTCTAATCTTTTCAAAATGGCGGACATTGCATAAAATCTCATGAAATATGAATTTTTTCTTAGTATTAACGAGAAAATATGGTTATTGGGAGTTTTTCTTGATCCACAGTCATTTACCTCAATCAAAACAATACTACAGAATATATTTGACTAAATTTTCATTTCATGTGGCGGCAAGGGGGGGGGGTTGGAAAAAAAGGGGGCGCGTTTTTCATTTCTATAAAAAGTAAATAGGAGTTTGTAATTATAATTTTCCTGTGTCATTTCATGTTTTAGTAACATTTTCAGTTATTCCTGGTGAAAAAAGTTTGAAATCCAAGATGGCGGATTCAATATGGCGGACATCATTCTTGAAAATTCAAAATTTGAAAACGGAAAATCTTTTTCACAAAAATGCGTTCTATCTGAGTAAAAAAATTATTTGTCATTATAACCTCAAAACGAGGCTTTTTTTCCGGTGTTGAGGTTCCCATGATGAAATCATGAGAATTATATATTATGCACTTAGGGATGTAGGCGCATAAGTACATAATATATAATTCTCATGATTTCATCATGAGAACCTCAACACCGGAAAAAAACCTCGTTTTGAGGTTAGAATGACAAATAATTTTTTATTCAGATAGAACGCCATCTTGACTTTTCACCAGGAATAACTCAAAATGTTACTAAAACATGAAATGACATAGGAAAAGTATAATTACAAACTCCTATTTACTTTTTATAATGAAAAACGCGCAATTTCTTCAGAAATCCGGCCGCCATTTTGAATCCGCCATCATTGAAAATTGAAAATGTAGTCAAATATATTCTGTAGTATTGTTTTGATTGAGGAAAATGACTGTGGATCAAGAAAACCTCCCAATAACAATATTTTCTCGCTAATACTAGAGAAAAATTCGTATTTCATGAGATTTTATGCAATGTCCGCCATTGAAAAGATTAGAGTCAGTTGAGGTCGGTAAAAAAAATCCTATCATCAACTCCAACTATTGCCTCCACCTCCCTCCACAATCCGGAGTAGGTTAGAGTACTTTTTGGACTAAAAAAAAATATAAAGAAAATCCCCAAATCTTCAGTACTTTTCTCCATAAAGTCAGCCATATTTTATTTTAATTTAATTAGTTGAGAGCATTTAATCACAATTCTGACCCCGGAAATCGAAAGATCACATCCGAAAACATCAGGATAAGTGGTTTTTATTGAGTGAATTCATTAATTTCCTTTCGAGATTGACGCCCCAAAAAGGACGAAAAATTGTGCCCGTTTGGGCGTTAATGGGTTAGAAAGCAATGCTTTATCAACAACGAAATTCAGATTTTAGTAGCATCACTGAAACCACTGTAACTTGTAAACCAATGGTTGGAATCTTATGAAATTTTGACACATATCAGTTGAAGGTTGGTACTATCTAAAAATCATATGGATTTACCAATGGTGACACCATCTATATAACATCCTACGAACTTATTGAATGATGTTCTACTTCTAACAGATGTAAAAAAGTATTTTTAAAAAAGACAGCAACTTAATGTCATTGCAATGTCTTATTATGATTCCTAAATTTTTAGAAGCCTAGTAACCGTAGTCATACCCAAAACTAATCGATTAATTATTTTGTGTATACCTATAATTATATTTAAATATGTTCAATTGCAAACACCTGTTTAGCTATATGTTCAATTGCAAACACCTATAGGTAATATCAATGTTGTTAAGTTATCTCTCACTCTGCAATGCGACTGGCGAATCCAGAGTGACGACTGTTCAAGATCACATTACATGACCGAAATGGGAAGGATCGCGCGATGCAGATATTACCAGGTAACTAATAAGACCGGGCTAATATGGCCGTAATGGAAGTAGTGCGACTTGCCATCGGAGGGCGTGTTTAACGACCTATTAAATTCGTGAAACGGCGAGGCAGTGACAGTGATTTAATTATCTCCTAGCTGGCGGTAAATACACGGTGCAAACAGGCAGTGTTGTGCAGGTGGAGATTAGGTAACGGGATTTGAGATTATATACGGCCCAGTACCATCGCTGCCATTCAGGATTCAATTTATAAAGAGCTTTCTTTATACAGGTACTTTTTGTACCAGAGATTGGAGGGAAGAAAATAGAAAAAAATTGGAGACTGTAAGTGATGAAGAATAATCATGTAATTATACATTTAAGACGTTAGAGGGCAGATTTCAGTATTGTTCTGATGGTACGAGATTTAAAGGGTCTCACCGGGTTTCCATATGAAATCTGCACTGGCGTCTTTGTTGACATTGGTGCCTTTATTATATTGCTAGTTGTTGAAAATAATTTTTGGCCAATTATCAAACCCCTAACTTCATTCGTTTTTGGAAAATGGGGGTTGAAACCCCTAACTTCAAAATTATTTTTCTATGAAACTATGACAGATATTTGAATGAAACCAAAGCGACATGAAAGCTCCTAATTAGCTTTACATTACATATTTTTTTATAATTTTCCAAATAATTATAAGGCTGCAAAAAAAATATTGAAAAAATAGCGGTGGTTTTTAGTGGCTATTTCTTGAGGTACACCGACCAAAGCAAACTCGTATAATCAGTACGTATCCAACTATACTCGTAATACGTAACAATTACATAGATGTGATGGGTGGAACATATTCAAAAAAAAATCTATATAAGCGGATACATAGTGTATTGTAGCTAATCCAATAAAAGGCACTTAAATTTAAATAAAAACAGTAGACATGGTTGTGGAAATTAATGGATCCAATGTGAATAGTAAATTGTGAAACTTTTCGCCGCTATTCGTAGTTTATCGCAATTATTCTCTGCAGCGCGCAGCGTAGTGTTCCAGAAAAAAATAAGGAACTTTTTCAGCTGCCTTTGGCTGCACTCATATTTGGTAAATACAAAAACTATACACCTCATTCTTAATATTTGTGTAAAAAGTAACGCGAATACATGCGAAGTTCGTATTTCAGTGAAAAAAAAACAGACCCTCATGAAAAAAATATTTTAAAATTCCAGAAAAATATATCTTTTGAATATAATAGTTTTATATGTTATGTGAATACAGTTATCGCAAATGGAATCTCATATTATGCTTTTAAATGTTAGATAGAAAGCGAAAAAAATCATGCCATATTTTGACGTTATGTTCAACGTAACACTTTCCATGGCTTGTCTTACTTTAAAATAATCAATTTCAAAAGTAAAAACGTAGGTTTCAGTTCCTTCGGACATTTATATTGATATTAAAAATAGTAGCAAATATTTATCTATATCTATATCTATATTTCGTATTTCGACTTTTGCACTCCTAGATTAGCATTTTGTCCCACTGTGCATCAGTCTAAGTTAGATAAATCAAAAAAAATTTAAATCGCGCATAATTGTAATGCACTGAACAATTGAAGCGCAAAAACTTATATTTCACGCAACACGTGCAGGTGAACTCCTACTGGCAAATCATAGACTTTGTTCAAGTAGATCTTAGGGATGGGCGATACCGATCCGATATATCGAAGTACCGATACTTCATTTGTAATACATCGAGTTTTTGGCATCGATAATTCGCTCGAGCGATATTCCAAAATATCGATATTTTCATTGCGATACCGAATAAGTATCGGAAAATTTTTACCCGATAAAAAAACGCATGTTCGCCCTGTGTTGTTAGTTGCCAAAACAATCATACACGAGTAAATTTCTGTTGTTTGTTTCGTGATTTTTTTGCAAAAACTTCGATGAACATCAAGTAAGTATTTAACCTAACCTAACTCTCTGTCTTTCCTTTAATATTGGCAAGCGTCTGTGTATACAGCACAGGCCATCTCTTAACCTAACTCTCTGTACACTTTTCTGCTAATGTTCAAATTTTTTGATATTTCAAACGGACGAATTTCAATATGCAAATGTATATTTTATAATTAACCGTTTCATTCTTTAAAAGGAAACAGGAATAAAAATGGCACCTCCGAAGAGCGAATGTTTCTTTCCACTATCGGTACCTCTGTACCAACCGAAAGGCTCTTCTCACTGGCTGGGAGAATTATGAATGATGAAGGAAATGGCCTTACTCCTGAGCACCTTTCTCAGCTCATTTTTTTAGCAACGATCTATGAAGAAATTTGGAATTTTCACTCAAAATGAGTGAAATACATTTGCAAAAAAACTGTTATTATAACTATGTGTTAGTTTTTGAAAAACTGTTAGAAAAACTTGTTTATAAAAAAATTGTTCCATTTTTAGCAAAATGAGATACCGCTTATTATTAGGGACAATATTTGTGATGCACGGAAAAAAATATATGTAAGCATTAATAAATTGTAATAGTAAAATGACGATGGAGGGAGTTTTCATTCAATTGTTACCATTAAAACAGTAAAAATTGAATGAAAACAATCTTTTTCGAGAGTCAGTTTACCATTCTTTCTATAGTTGTTTACTTTTCTTTTTTTATGTGTACGATTAATCGAAATGTTTTTTTTAAATTTATGTTATTGATCAAAACCAAATAAATGGGTATTTTTATTTTTGTTGATCTCGCTTGATGTTGAGAGAAATTTGAAGTTTTAATTTATTTCAGAATGTTTAGTCCAGAGCAATTCTTTTATCCTTTTTAATAAATAATAAAAAAAAAAATCGTTCGTTAAACTTTGGATTATTTTCCTGCTCATCAAATAATTTTTTAACTTTATATTCACATTAAATTATTCTAAATGTTCAAATTTTGGAAAAATATTAATTTGATTACCAATATATCGATTAATTTTGATATATATATCGATACCCGGGTATCGAAAAATTCAAAATACTTGCAATACCGAGTATCGATATTTTTGCTTTCGATTCCCATCACTAGTAGATCTTTGACTGCCTACGTCACAGCTTATTACGTCGAGCATCCAGGCCTTTTTTCTCAACGGTAACGGTTCAGTAAAGAAGTGTGTTGGTGTGTAGACAACAAATCTAGTTTTTTTCTTCGCTCTATGTACGTTTCCTTCTGCATCCTCGAGAAATCAACTTGGTGACGCCACTGTTCTTCGAGAGTCGAATTAAAAGCCTAGGAACGTTGCGGCGAGATAACCGTAATTTGCATCTAGTACTCGCGGAGCGGTTAGGGTGTCCCGGGTGCCGTTGACATCCTACTCCGTACGATCTGGCGTGGGCAGTCCGGCGCTTGCAGCTTGTCGCTGCTAATGAGCTGCTGCACCTAGCGAAAATTAACTCGATCCAATTAGCGATATACGGTTTCGTTCGTTTCCTATTTCCCGCCGGTTCCCAAATCGATTTGTCGCCCGGTGATGCATTGCCTTCGACCGACGGTCGTTTCGTGGAGATCGGATTTTACGGACGGAGTCCAGGCGAGATTGGGATTTTGATTAGGACGGCCGGGTGACTGCAGATAGCTCGGTTTCTCTTTTATAAATACTTGATGTACCCAAGTACGGATCTACCGTTAGTGGTGTGCTGCAAGAACGACATCTAGCGGTTGATAACCTTGCCACACCCGCTGGAACACGTCGAGTCACATTTATGGACACCAGAGGGCAGTCCATGGATGTTACCACTGTATTTCTCCTGGCGAGAAAATAAACCGAGTCTCCTGTTCATTACTATACGTTGTTAGATACGAGGTGTGTAAATTAAGTAATGAGACTGTTTTTTTATTTTTTTTATTCGAATAGAATTACAATTCAGTATTGTAATTCCTTGGGAAGCCACACAGCGCTGGAGACGGTCCTTCCATTCCTCACAGCAGTACTGGAACTCATATACTGGAGTAACTTTCAGTGATTTTTCAATCTCGGGAAGAGAAAAAAGTCACAAGTTCACATTAGGTGAATAAGGAGGCTGAGGAGACATGGAAAAAACTCGTTTACTGAAATGGCTGTTTGACAAGGCGCATTGTCGTGATGCAACATCCAATTGTCCTTGATGTTTAATCATACACATATGACCCTTTTTCGAAGTTTTTCAAGAACCTCTCTGAAGAGGTGTTGATTTACTGTTTGGCCTGGAGGCACAAACTCTTTGTGGACAATTTTCTGGCTATCATAAAAGCAAATCAGCATGCATTGGATTTTCGACTTGCTTATTCTTGCTTCTTTGGGTCTTGGATAGCTTTAAGTGTGCCATTCCATGCGTTGACGCTTGGTTTCCGGATCGTACTCAAACACCCAAGCCTCGTCACCAGTAATGACATGTTCCATCAAATGAGGATCCAAAAAGTCAAGACACCTTTCCTCCTGATTTCCTTTTGTTCCTGCGAAAGGTTATTTGGAACCATTTTTGCGCAGCTTTTTCTCATCCCCAATTTGTTTGTCAAAATCTGATGAACAGTGGTGTGATTCAAATGTAACTCTTCCTCGATCATTCTTGTCGTCAACTGACGATCTGAACGCACAACATCCCGTATTCTATCGACATTTTCATCGGTTCTTGAAGATGAAGGCCTTCCGCTGCTTGGTTCAACTTCAATCGACTCTATTCCTTCTGAGAATTCCTTAAACCACCGAAAACCCTGGGGCTCTTGAAAAAAAAACGCTGTCTCCATAGGCGTGTGAGGTTTTGTTAGATCTACGTTCCAGTCTCATTACTTAATTTACACACCTCGTATATTATACTCATGATATGATTTTTGATGACGTATAACAGTGAAAAGGAATTATGGTCATATACCAAATAAGCATGGCCAACCACTTGATAAATGGGTAACATCTTTTACGTCAGACAGATCAATGCGCGTGAGATAATATAAAATATAATAAGAAATAAAACTATCTTCAAATAGCTTTGAAGTTTCGTAGATACCTAATTATAACGATGCAATAAATTCAGTGTTAATATTTGTTAAAAAAATTTAATCATAAAAAATTCTAAACTATATTCAAATCGTTGTAATCATGAATTCGGTACTACAAAAAATTTTGCATAGTAAGCTGTATAATATACGACTACTGTCGCGAATCGCGAATTGCAAACGATAAAAATATAGAAGAAGCGAGAAGGAAGGGCGTTAGCCGTGATGCCTCGAATATCCTATAATGACGGTCGAACAAAGTAATCAGATGCGGCAGAATTGAAATGAAAACGTTCGCGTAGACGAGATCGTGCCGCAAGAACGGAATGGCCTGCGCATTTTTCATATTCAAAGCGGGATCTGGTACTCTCATTTTCTGTCCCGAGATTGCCGGGAATTTTTCTGCGGCTATTGAAGATTTTCCATGAGATTTTTTAACAGCATCCGTATTAAAATCGTTAGTAGAACCGGAAGTATACAAGGAAAAGTGTTACAGTGATCAATAAGTATTTATTTTCAACGTCAAAGTGCTTCTACCACATTATTATTTCTATCCGTTGTTAGTAATACGTAGAAATAAACAGAGAGTTCGGCATTTTGTCCATTCGTTGGTATCGTTAAAAAAAAGATCGAAGATAAGAAATAAGAAAATTATCGCTATAGAAAAAGTTAAAAAAGAGACTTCTATATAAGATGAAAATTAAATAAAATTGTTTGAATATTAAAATTAAAACGAAAGCCACAGATAATGTTTGTTGAGAGTCAAGTCAGACGATCCGAATTCTTCTATGAAGTTATTTCTATGTCATATCACAGGAAATAATGACATATGAAGTAGTTGCTCTTTTATGTATTGTGACATTTGTAAAAATGACATTAGTGACAGCTGACATTCATTAAGTTTTATAGTTTACATACTTAGTCTGTTGAGTTTATACACTAGCTGTTAGTAAAGTATTGTATGGAATGACATATTAAAAATTCTAGATGTCAAACGAATTTTCTAGAACATGTAAAAACTATAAATAGTGGTGTTGTTGCTAGGATAGAGTTAGTTGTGATTCGAATGTTACACAGTTAAGATCGTAGAGTTGTAGAGTTTTAATAAACGTGTTTGGAATTGAAGGATGAATAAATTAAGGAGAAATTTGTAACAGTATGATACTTTGCATATCAAAGTTATTTAATAGTTCCAATCCAGTAGTTATTTAATAATGCAATAGTTAACTTCAAGGTAACGTTTACTAATAAAATGACTGTACATTAGATACCAATGCTGCATATACTATATATGCAGTATTGCATATGGTAACAGTGCAGTAGACAATTTAAAACCTGTCCAGCTGCATTGGTCGTCTGGACACTGCAGCTGGCCTTAAAAACCAAGCCAAACGTAAGAAAGGCGAATATATGGATTCCAAACAGATCCGTTTTCACACCCTGTGGAATGTCAGTGCAGTGTTAGGAACAATTTAAAACCTGTTCAGCTGCGCTGGTTGCCATTTGATAACCAGTGTTTGGTTTTTGGTTTGAAAAATCAAGCCAAATGTGAGAAAGGCGACTCTAAGAGGTGCGTAAATTAAGTAATGACTCTGGCAACGTAACGCCCGATCTAGCAACACTGCGAAAACGGAACTTGAAAGGGCGGTAGGTTATGTCATGCACCTTCAGTACAAGTTTGAAATTGCTATAGTCATTTGTTTGTTCTTTGTGACTGTTTTCGTATACCGTTTTTTTTCTAGTGCGTTTTAGAAATGACTGACATTAATTTTGAGCAACGGTATGCTATCAGCTTTTGCTTCAGACACAGTGCAACAAATACTTTTGAAAAACTTCAACATGCCTACGGAAACAGTGTTTTTTTCAAGAGCTCATGTTTTTCGATGGTTTCAGACATTCTCAGAAGGAAGATAGTCGATTGAAGATGAGCCACGCAGCGGAAGGCCTTCATTGGCAAGAACCAATTAAAATGTCGATAGAATACGGGATCGTGTGCGTTCAGATCGTCGGTTGACGACAAGAATGATCGTGGAAGAGTTAAATTTGAATCACACCACTGTTCATCAGATTTTGACTAACGAATTGGATATGAGAAAAATCTGCCCAAAAATGGTTCCAAAAACTTTTCGCATGAACAAAAAGACATCAGGAGAGAAAGGTGTCTTGACTTTTTGGAATCGATTAAAAATGATCCCCATTTTATGGAACGTGTCATTTAGTGGTGATGAGACTCCCGGAGAGACGAGTACGACCCGGAAACCAAGCGTCAAAGCATGGAATAGCACACCTCAAGCTCTCCAAGACACAAAAAAAGCAAGAATGAGCAAGTCGAAGATCAAATGCATGCTGACTTGCTTTTGCGATAGCCAGGGAATTGTCCATAAAGAGTTTGTGTCTCCAGGGCAAACAGTAAATCAATACTTTTACAGAGAGGTTCTCGAAAAACTTCGAAAAAGGGTCATGCGTGTGAGACGAAACATCAAGAACAACTGGATGTTGCATCAATCTATGCAATGTGACAATGCGCTTTGTCACACAGCCATTTCAGTAAACGAGTTTTTAGCTAGTAAAATCATTCCTCTGGCTCCTCAGCCTCCTTATTCGCCTGACTTGAGTCCTTGTGACTTTTTCTCTTCCCGAGATTGAAAAATGACCACAAGGGACGTCATTTTGGGACCATAGAAAACATTCAAACGGCTGTAACCAACCATCTGAAGACTATTCCGGTATATGAGTTCCAGCACTGCTATGAGGAATGGATGAACTTATGGCTTCAAGTGGCTTCACAAGGAACTTATTTTCAATGAAACAATACTGAATTGTAATTATATTCTAACAAAAAAAAAAAAAAAACTAAAAACCAGTCTGATTAATTAATTTACACACCTCGTATGAACTCCAAACAGATCCTTTTTCACACCCCGTGGAATGTCAGCTGCGAATAGCGCGCCAATTGTCGTTCGAAGGATTCTACGCTCAGAAACGGCAACGTCAGCGTCGCTGAACGATATTAATTATGCCACTAAAACTCCCGAACAATGCCGAATCGTGTCTTTTGTCGTCGCCGATTCGTTACAATAAAAACTCTCCACATACAGCGGGACATGTGCGCGACTGCTGTCGCGGGTCGTAAAACGGCGGGCGATAAAAATACAAAAGAGGCGAGAAAATACGGCGAATGACGGGCGCTTCGCCGCTGTCGCTCGGAATATTCGGTAATGACGGCCGAACAGAGTAATCAAATGACGAAAAGGCGGGATAAAAACGGCCGCGTAGATAAAGGGGTATTTTTCGTATCGAAATGGGGACACAGAACGCTCGAATTAAATTGTGTCTGCGATTGTAGTTTTTTTTTTGTCGGTTACGATAGACAGATAGAGTTTTTTATACACTCTTCATATTTAAGGACGCTTAACCTTTAGACTGCCGGCTGGCTCATATATGGGACAATAATAAAATAATAGTTTTAGTGAGGAATACAGATATTATAGTGAATTTTTCCCATTTAATAGGCTCTCTGATATCTAAAGGATACAACTGAAATTCTTTCTAGTCGATCGAGGTACCCAAACTACCCCTAGCGAGGGGGTGAAATATTTAAAAACTCATTATTGAACTTGTATTCATTATCGTTTTTTTAGTAAATAGCCTGTAAAATCTGTAAAATGTATCCTAAAATTTTCCGCAATTTATTGAGATGCCGAGATGAAAATGAAAACAGAAACTACATTTTTTTTTATTCCATATAATGATTATCTAATATTGTTCTATTTCTAATGAAAATTAAAGAAAAATAAAAAAAATAAAATATAAAAAATAAATAAAAAAATTTATAAAAAATTTAAAAAAAATGGAGCTATCACTTTCTACTTCCACGTCGTTAGCTCTGGGTTTAGCAGAAGGAAAGTGTTTTTGATATATAAGATATAGATATTGCTAAAGAATTATTGGACGTCTGTAAAAAATTTCATTACACATCGGAAAATAATTTTTCGAATATCATTTCAGTTTATGTAAGTTTGAGTCTTTGGGAACATTCACTAAAAAATCAGTAACCGCACAATAACGAATTTTCGGAAAATTTCACCCCCTTGCTAGGGGTAATTTTGGCACCTCAATCGATTGGGGAAAATTTCAGGGTACATTTTACAGATATTACAGCGTGTTACGGAAAAAAATCGTGTAAAAAATCAATACCCACCTAATAACGAATTTTTGAAAATTTCATCCCCTCGCTAGGGGCGGTTTGGATGCTTGTGGTTTTATTGGTGACTAAATATATTTTAGAGTGTTTTTGGTAGCTTATTACATTAAAATATCAAGCACATTCGATTAAAAATAAATATATAGTAATTTACACAATCTGAAAATTTTTAACATTGGCCCGACCGTTGCCAGCCGGCCTGGCTCATATATGAGCCACCCGTGACCTCGGCAACTACTCTAGATGTATTAGATTATTATTACAGATGATTACTAGATGTTACAGATTATATATGTTTATATATATATATAAACTTTGCAACTCAAAAAATATCCATTTACAAGGGAAAAATGCCGGCAGTCTAAAGGTGAAAAGAATTTACGAATAGGTAATGCTATTATTTACCGAATATTCGGGCTTCATATCCAATTCAATCTCCTAGTTATACAGGGTGAGTTACTTTTTTGTAGCAGGACTTTAACATTCGATAGAATACGATATTTTGAGAAAAAAAGTTCCTATAAACATATGGACTATCTAGCTTCAGAAAGGAGAGAGAGGGTGTTAAAGTTTCAGCTTTTTGTAAGTTTTTTTTACAATATTTTCTGAATGGAAATGAATGGAATGATATTTTCGCTTAATATTTTACACACGCTTTAACCTCAATAGGAGCAACAATTCCTATTGAATTTATTGATATTCTGTCGAAAACACTATACTGGAAGTTGCTTTTCTCGGGTGCCCAGATTATTTAAATTAACAGAACTCTTTTATCGTACGCCACTAACCTTAATTGACTAACATTTGTAAAATAATGATGTTTTAGCTACAATTTTGATTTCTCGCAATTTTGCACTAACTGTGACCATTTTCGAGATATTGATCATTTTTAGTCTGATGTTGCATCTCCTTACATGGCAACGAAAAAATTCTATTTTTAGTTTTCATTTTATTTTTTAACGAAGTGACCTGGGCATCCGAAAAAAGTAACATTCAGTATAGTATTTTCAATTAGAACATTAAAAATGTTGATCTCATCCATGTTAAGACATATCGTGCATCGTAAAAAATGAAACTTTAACACCCCGTATCTCCCATAGGAAGCTAGATAGACCATATGTTTATAGGAACTTTTTTCTCAAAATATCATGTTCTATTGATTGTTAAAATCCTGCTACAAAAAAATGGTTCACCCCAGGGAGAACCACCGTTTGTGGCATTGTAACCAAAAACATTTTTTTTATATTGAAATGAAGATTATCAAACTTATAAATGAACTAGACAATTTTACAAACGCCACCGAGCGGATTATTATGGTTTGACAGTTACCGTTACATTTTGTTTTTCATAGCTCACCATTTGTTTCATTGACTGAAAAAGGACATCACCGTCAGAGAAAGAACGGCCAATATCTCGAAAACATATATATCCAATATAAATATATCGTATTCTATCGAATCTAAAGTCCTGCTACAAAAAAAGTGACACCCTGTATAGACTGTCTCCTAAAGAACGACGCAAGCCATAGCTCCGTTATTTACAATATGATTTTAAAAAACGAAGAATTAACTGAAATGGCCCTAAATACGAGGTGTGTAAATTAAGTAATGAGAGATTTTTTAATTTTTTATTCGAACAGATTTACAATTCAGTATTGTCTCCTTCAAAATAACTGCCTTGAAAAAGCCACACAACGCACTTTTTTTTATTTTATACGTATTTTTTTAGTTAAAACGTATTTTGAATAATAGTCTTGGCCATGGAAAACAAAAAAATACAACAAAGCGAATAAACGTCATTCTACTCTTTCTGAGTAATTTAGTATTGTATTTTTTTTATAATACATTGACTCTTTTTCTGTGATGAATGTTTCACATGCAATACATCGTTGGATTCAGAAAATAAATCTGCACAATAGTAACTAAAAAACCTATATCGCCATTTGAAAAAAAGTTGACTATCGCCCTTCAAAAAAAAATTCATATAAATAACGGAGTTATGGCTTACAGTGTTTTTAGGAGACAGCCTATATAAACAATATTTATTCTAGATTTATACATTTTGTTAGAATAGCTCAATATTTAAGAGCATAATTAGCTTATTATAAAATTACAGTAGGTACATACCTAAGCATTTTTTAAACACTTACAATTAGTTTAAATAATTTAAAATAGTAAAACAGCATCTAAAACTTAAAATTAAAAATGGGATCACAGCAGGGATTATATTTAAGGCATTTAATCAAATGATGAAAAATAACGATTGCTTCTACCATGAATCGAAGGGAGCAATTTATAATCCATTACGAAGGGAGTAATTTATAATTTTATTAATAATGGCGAAGGAGCAGGGTCGAAATATATCTATACTACTATAACCATATACATTAAGTACAGGGTGAGTTTGAGAGATGTCTCACTCCTTTCTCGTCATTCACACACAATATTTATTCTTCTGTCACACAAAACGTTCAACGTATTGAAGGTATTCTTTACATAACAGTCTCTGAAATTAATTGAGTTTGATCTGTTTCGCATAAAAATAGGATAAACATTGTTTTCTGCACAAATTTCAGTTCGAGTTCTAAATTCGTTAAAACTGTTTCTAATTTCCTCAATTGACAAGGACTTGACTGCATTTTGAATCCTTGTTTTTAATTGCTCTTCATCATTTTCTAGTGGTTCACGATAAACAATTTGCTTTAAACGTCCCCATAGATAGAAGTCCAATATTGTCAGATCCGGGCTTCTCGGCGGCCATCAAATGGGACCATCCCTTCATATCCAGTGTTCAAAACATTCAGTGGAAAAACATTCTCGTTCGATAACTTAAAGGAAGTTCATGAAGTTTATCTGTTAAACATTTTTGTAGCATCTCCAAATAGATATGTATTAGGATTTAAATTTTCTTTGGAAAGAATATGGACCAATAATAATGCCATTTGTATATGAAACCGCCCACAACACATTAACTTTTTTGAAATATTGTCTTCGACAAGAAATAGTAAAGTGGGGATTTGTTTCACTCCAATACCGGCAATGCTGAGAGGAAACGACGCCGTTTGTTGAAAAAGTAGATTCATCGGAGAACAAAATTCGCTTATGGAATCCTACGTCATTTAAAACATATTGCCCATCTCCAAACAAAAATTCAAACGTTTGGCTTCATCACCCTCCTCTAAGGTGTGCCTGAATTCTGGTTTAAATGGTAAAATCCGGGTCTGCTTGAAAATTCTCTGTAAATGCGATTTACTTATTTCAGTTTCAATTGCCCTTGTTCTAAGTGATAATCTTGGAGCTTCTCTCACGGAATGGAGGGCAAGAACTGAAGCAGCATCATCTTCATTAGACCATTTTTTTGATCTTTTAATGTCTAAAACAGAGCCTGTTTCTAAGAACTTGGTCACCAACTTCTTCGCTCCGACATTAGAAATGCTAATTTCCGGGTATTTTTCGTTAAATTTATTAATAACAACACGATAGCACTCTTCCCCAGTTCCGTAGCATTGAATCGAATAAATTATTTGTTCTAGAGTCACCATTATAGCATATAAATAATAGCAAAATGACGAAGATTTGATTTGAAGTTATACTGACTTATTAATTGTCAGCAGTTGTCAGTGATATCTTGCAATTAAATCCGCCTACTAGATTTTTTTTAAGAAGAAGTCCAAATTATGAAGAAAAATGGTATTATCTCGAGAACCGTTATATAAAAAAGTAATGTGCGTTTTGGGGGTTTGAGGGCAAATTATCAAGAGTGACTTTTTCTGAGAAATCAAAAAAACACAAAATTTGTTCCTCTTTTAAACTCGATCCGGAGACATACTGTATTTAATCTACTGCGCATTGATGATTTTTGAAAAAGTTCCGTTAATATTTTAAAAATAGTACAGTTTTAGAACTAGTGTGTTTAACAGGGTGTTGTGTTTTAACAGATTTCTTTGTTCGCGTTATGTAGCAGAAACACCGTACAATGTACTTTTTTTTGTTCGAATTTGTGCAAAGACATGGTCTCGAAAGCTCACTCTGGGATGAAATCCCGCACTCATACGAAATTCGAATAAATCACATCTCTCAGCTTAACCCATCGCTACGCTAATTGAATATTTATAAATGTGATAATGGGATTCGCCGTCGATATGACACCAAATTGGTAGCCAACTTAACACCTAAGCTTCGCAGAGATCAGGTCCTCGACTCCGTTTCTCCCTCGATTCGAAACGAGAATTACGTAAGCGGAATAAAGTAGCAGTTCCGTAGACACGGTCGAGAATTTGGAAGTTGAATTACGGCGTCTAAATACACAGCGGGGACATTAAGTAGTTGATAAAATTAAAAAATAAACGGTTTTTAAGTTGAAACAGGAACGTGGGAAGAATGCACCACGAAGCGACATGATATTTGTGTCTAATTTTCCAAACTCGAGGGCAATAACCAATAGACTAGCCACCTAGATAGTAGGTACCCTGATTTCATGCCAGTTCCTTTTTCGCCTGCGTAGTAAAACCGAAGGTGCATTTACCTTAATAATTTCAAATGATGCAAACACAATTAAACACGTGTTTCGGGAATCAAAACAGTAAAAAGTTATGGTATTTATTGCCTTATCTGTTCAAAATTGCGAATTGCAAAAACTCCTTGCGAATTGAATGATTGAAAAAGGCACAATATATTTTCGTTTTGAATAATGTGAATCTATGGACACAAAGTAATCTGATCCGTTATGTAGGAATTCCTTTCTGTAACATCAGTATGTTTCACTCCTACCATCGAAGCCGTTGTTCTATCTGGACACTTAACATTTTTTCGACGCGTCACTGGTGCGTAGACTAATTCAAACGACTGCTATAGTAAAACTGAGCGACTCACTGACTTGTCCAGCGAGCTTAGGGTGGGGAAAGTATCACCAGACACAGTTCTGTTCAAACTTGTCGCGACACGCTCGCAGCACGCAGGCGGCAGCATCAGTTCGATTATTTAATAGCCACACCTCGTATCCCAAACTAAAAATATTTCGAAAAAATTTTGGACAGGGCATTGTTTTTTCAATTGCGGATCTTATTCTATAATTAGAACTAACAGTGACCTTACCATTTTTTTGTAAATAACGTCGATAATTCTTTTTTTTTAATAGATCAACTTTCCTTCCACATACAATTTTTTTTAGCTGGTGTTATTTGCTACGCCTAAGTCAACATTGACCAACCCGGTATATCGATAAGAAATTGAGTGAATTGTTTCATCTTTGTTTTATTTTATCTCTATTTAATCTACTCTGGATTACGTCATTCTACAAATAGGATAATTCCGTCAAGATTAGTGACAGTTGAGAACGCTGCGAAGGCTTTCAAATCAGTCGTTAAGATGGATTACGATAATAACAACCTACTTTGTCCGACGCACTTCTAAATATATCGGCGAAACAGAAAATAGAGAATTAATGACCGTCTCGTTCCCGCGCGGACGAGGGTACGTAGGATAGAGTGGGTCAGTTTTTTTTTTTTTTGTAAATATATTTCATACCTACATTGCACAACAATTTATATTATATATATGATATATTATGCTACCATTATCATTAGTATTTTGAACCTAACGCTTTACTATACAAGATATCCCATAGTGAAACAACAGATTATGTGGGTAAAAATACTACAATATAATCAAATATAATCAAGCTTACCTTAGTCCAAAAGCTATTGAATTAAGCGCCCTCTACAATTTACATGAGACTGATTGCCAGATTAAAATTCCTCTCCTCCTCACCAAATTTTGTGAAAAAAAAAATTATTTAATGAAATCATTCACGGAAATCGAAAATAAAATTATAACTTTGACACCCTGTTGGTTACCAACAAATTCTGGACTAAGGAAGGTTTGGTTAATATTTTTACCCAACGAATCTGTAGTTTCGCTGTGGCCCCTTAATACTGGAACACCCTGTAGGTACCATAAAATATAATGTTCTTGTTCTTTACTGAAAACGAGAAAAACTTTTGCCAATTGCGTGTCTTGATCTAACAGATTTAAAACATGTGTGACTATGATTGACAATAATTCCCATGACAATTGAGAGTTCAACCAGTGCGTACTTTTATCAGACGCTAACTTTTGCCCCGCTCCCCCCCTAATTATTCGGGGATTTACGTGCATAACCTGTATAAATCACTGCGTGTAATTCGGACCGGTTAGACGACTGTTTAGTGATATTAATTTACTGTTAATTTAATGTAATTCGTAGCCGAGCCATAAATCACTCGCTGTGTAATTAATAACGGTGATGTATATATCCGTTCTTGGGGATGGGGGTGTCATCGGTGCCGCCCCCAATCGGAGGAAACGTTTTCGCAGCAGGCTGAATAATGAACGGGATCGGAAACAAAACTCGTTCGGACCGCAGTAGCTGTAGCGGTTCATGTGGATCTATTATTTACGATCTTCGCAAAACGCTACACTCAGAATGGTCGCACAAACAAAGAGTATCCGCTGTGGTGAGATAAAATGTATGCATTACTAAAAAAAAATGTCTGTCTGTCTATTAATTTTTTTTTTCTGTACACAATAACTTGAGAACGCTGGTGCTGATTGGATTTCGAGCTTAACCGTTAGGAGGTTAGGAGATTAATGAAGGTAACACCCTTTTTCTTAGTGCATAAATGATAAAGAAACGCTTTGAAACGTGGAATTGAAAATACAGTCTCTTCCAGGAGCTTCTTTACAATAGCACAGCATAGGCAACACCTACATTAACGATATATGTTATCCCCTCGTATATGAGACGTAGTGGACCAGATGTAGATTTGTGTCAAAGCAGGTGGCAGGTAAATAATACAAGCAGATGTTCGGAATGACCAGTTGCATAACAATAGATGTACGAGACTCAATTCTCGCAAAATCCATTACTTAAGATTTCTTAATTTAATATGTTATATTTTAATTGAGGTAAAACAACGTGATATATTATATTTCGTATATTTAATGTCTGATACCGGTTTTGTTAAGATTATTCTAGCATCCTACCTTAAACATTCAGTGAATAAGTTAATACATTAGTTGATAGTTCCTTGAAAGGTGAACTATGCGCGATTTTGGATACGTATAGATGCCTAAGGAAGGCACGCGCGAGGTCGGTGCCATAAAAGGAGTAACACGCTCTTGTTTTTGTATGGTTTTAAACTGATATTGGATATACTATACTTTATACTTGTATTCGGTTGTGTAAGAAATAATTTTCGTTGGCGTTATAAGAATCTCGAGTTGTCTCTTCCAGAATTACCCTGCTTTTTTCCCTTTCATAAAACATTATTAGTTCAATAAGACCATCCGTCACTTCCCAAACAGAAAATAAAACAAATTCTCTTAAGTAGCACAAAACCTCTGCTCTATAAAAATAATACGTCAGGGCATTTCTTCGGGCACTTTATTTTATCGAGCCTCGAGGCAAAAGGGCACTATCAATATCTCGCGAACTATTTTTCGATGGCAAGTTGTCAACGGGTGTATTAAAATGTTACGCTGTGTATGTACGTTGTGATTGATGTGCAAACACATCTGAAAGGGGAGAACTCAGCGACGATCTTAATCAATTTTCTTCTTTAAAGTTTAGTTGATTGATGAAGGACCTTGTATATATAAGATGACGCTGAATTGCAGCAAATTTGCGTTTTAAACACAATTTTTCATAAATAATAATAAAAATATTGGTAACCTACAGGGCTGGCTTGTTTAACAGGATTCCACTCGTAAAATTATAGGAAAAAGGTAATGTCTGGATGGCCTACCTTCCAGGCGCTGGTCCAGTCGAGAGTTCACGCGTCCAAATCTCATTTTTGCACCTACATCCAGCATCTGTCACTAATTTCGCGATTGCAGATTCACATAATTGAAAAGGAAGGTTGCGCCTACCCAAAGACCCCTATTTCAAAAACTTTCACCTATCCAAAACTTTTGGATGGAGTAAAAAAAATAGGGCAATGGGATGCAAGAGAATTTGAAGCAGACGGGGTGGGCCGAAAAGGGTTCGATCATCCTCCGGAAGGCTTTCTGAGTCACTTCGCGCGTACGGACCTGCTTACAAGTCCTGAGCGAGGCAAATTTGCAGGGGGTGAGCTTTTTTTGGCCTCCAAGTGTGCTTGAGTTATCAAAGTGTGAAAACAAGCTGTGGTCAATCAGACCAATTGCAGAGGGTGAGGGGGATAAAAATGCTGGAATGGCAAAGCGACCAAATGAAAGTGGTTTTTGTGGTGTGGGTTTCTGTAGGTTTTAATGTTAAAAGGATAACATGATAAAATACAAATGTATACTATACATGTATTGCAAAAATATATGCAAAATGTACATGTCGTGTAATAAATATTAATATGGTAGAATTACTGACTTAAATTTAAATTTTAATCGATTTCCATTAGCCTTAATAGAAAGTACAAAATCTCCACCCAGTTTCAGGCATTGCGTGACCTAACAACGATATCAGTTTCCCTCCGTTCCAGATTTTTTATTAGGATACCGTGACACCAAAGACGGAAGCAATTTGCAAAGTATAATAGAAAAGAGGCAGAGCGTATTGTTTAACATACGGTATTGACTAAATGGTGAACACAGTGCTGTACAATACAAAATATCTTCTCTGATTTCTGATAACCTCTAACCATTTAAACGCTTGTACTGCTGCTTGGTTATTTATTGTCCTCGTTGTAAAGTTGTAATACTATATAAAATTACAGTATACTTAACACAGTGCCTATATACATATGTCATACTTTATATACATACACGTATGTATATCTACACACAAATCAATCAATGACAGATATTTTGTTAATCTTTCTGTCTAGTCCATTATTTTAGATAGTGATAAGATTGATCACAACTCGATAAATACATTAATCCATTGCACTTAGTTTAAAGTGAACAAAAGTTTAAATAAACTAGGTGTCAATTATCGTATACCCACTTGTTCCAACGTTGGACAAGATCTAGAAAGTTTTAAAAGAAAACCGACATACTTGTGCTTGGCATTAAAATGTTGAATCACATTAAAGCGTTATCAGTTTTAGCCCTGTTTAGTGCAGGTAAGTTTTCTTTTCCCAGGAACAATGAAAGCATTCTGAAAGCTTTTTTTAGTGCTTATAGAAGTAAACTCACTGAAATGCTACTCATGTCTAAGTGCTGTCCATGGTCATGAAGATGTCGGCTGCGCAAATCCCTTGAATTCGACGACTGTCATTGTAGAACCCTGCGAAGATGCTTTACAAGGAATCATGGGCAAACGTGACGATTTTGTAGCCGAAGGAGATTACGTTTGTGTTAAAATTTCCTTTGAAGGGGGTAAGTAATAGAACCACATGTTGTAATAGAAGGAAATAGTAATATTTTGCCCAAACAGACCTAGAATGCTTTTAGACTTAGTTTCTTAGTCTGTGCGTCTGTCTGTCAGAGTGGGAAAGTTTTCCATTTTAAATGTAACGTTTTTATTACCGTTACGTTTTTTAAGGCACCTCGTTTCTCAGTTTCAGATGACAGTTCATTTATTGTGAGAGGTTGTGCGACAACTCTAATAGACGGTGAAGATACATGTACCTATTTGAGCAAGTCCGTCACTGGTAATGATTACACCAATTTCCAGTGTAGCACCTGTAGTTCCGACTTATGCATTTCTGACTAAGTGTTATGCACTCTGAAAAAAAACTGTGAAAACATACACAAAATAAAGATGCACACTATATCCTATTTCTTCTTATCTGTATCCTAAAATAAATCGTAGAAAAAGTAGTTGTATTCAGAATGATACTGGATTGGACAATTTACTAATGGACAATTGTTGGATTGACATGTTATTAAAATTTAATTTAAAAAACATGCATACTCCAGACATCAAAATGATGTGTTTTACTTATCCTGTAAGTGTATTACTTTAGATTATGATAAGATTTCACAAGATCTTACTGTATCAATAGATTGCATCTAGTTTTAAGTGAAAAAAATATATATCGTTATAAAACTTACATATGTTTGGTGCTCAGACCATTGTCTGTGCTTACGTTGTGCTATACAAAATACAAACGTTTTGATTAGTACAAAAATGTCTAGACATATCGAGCGGCTGACAACTTTAGTCGTATTATTTTGCGCTGGTAAGTATATAATGACATAGCTACCTATATTTACTTTTTTCACCAATGATATTTTGATTTTTCCTTAGTTATCTTTGGAGTGCATTCACTGAAATGTTACACATGTTTAAGTACTGTTCGTGGTGGTGAAGAAAGTGCGTGTGCTGTTGACCCATTAAATGCAACAGCAGTAACAGTTTCAACATTTGACGATGCGTCAGAAGGACTAATTGATACAATTGGCGGTTTCCTGGCTGACGGGGAATATGCTTGTGCCAAGGTATCTTTTGACAGAGGTAGGTAAAATACTACTAAAAAAATACTAGTGAAAAATGTGCGTGAAAATCAGCGAATTTTGTAGAATTTATTCCAAAACATTTCTTTACTTGGTACAAACTTTTTTAGATTGAAAATGTTGAGTATTCTTAATATTGTGAAGCATTATATTGGAATTGTTACTACACAGAAAGAAATATCTATATATCTATCTATAAAAATATGGTAACACAGGCCCACAAAAAAAAAATAATTAAAAAAAAAAAGTCTTATCAGTACCTTATTACACCTCCCAAAGTGTAAAAAATTCATTTCTTATAAACATTCAATTTACACAAATTTTGAATTTTTATAAGAAATGAATTTTTGACCATTTGGGAGGTGTAATAAGGTACTGGGGTGGGTGGGGCGATTAGGAGGTTGAAATCAGTTCTTATCGATAACAAAATTTTAACTACAAGACATTTTTTTGTGGGCCTGTGTAATCAATACATTTCTTACTATGTATTGAATTACACAACTTAGAATGTAATTTTACAATATACACTTTGCAAGAAGATATTACATATTCCACTTAATTTTACATAACCAAACGTAGGTCCGTTATGGCCAACGTTATGTCATGTATTTTTACGTAGATATTTCTTTCTGTGAATAAAGCTTTATGAATAATTTTGTGTTGTAGTTTTAGGTGACAATTCGTTTGCAGTGAGGGGTTGCGTACCAAGGATGATAGGGGATGAAGATGTATGTAATTATTTCGAGAAGAATCTGGGAGACAAAGATTACACCAATATTTACTGCAGCACTTGTAGTTCTGATTTATGTGTCGCTGACTAGTTATAAAACAATAGTCTCTTCAATAGTGCCTACTCCGACTTTCCATATTAAATTACAGGCTGAAACTAAAACTACTAATTCGGTATATCTCATAGACAGAAAAGCGGACACAGCGAAATTCATCGTGTACATGTATAATCCTATTACATAATAAATTTACTTAACGGTCAGACTATACATCAAAAACCTATTCAAATATTCCATTTATGTAGCTAATTTATAAACCGACAGGGTATCTATGAATATCAGAGCCGTCGTTATTCAAAATATGCTATCGTATTTCGGCAAAACTAATTATATTCTGGTTGCATATTTGACGGACTCATACCTATTGATCATCCCAAACAATGTTGCTCTGTTATAAGAGAATACGTACAAAATGGATATCTACTAGCTCAAACTTCATCTAACACAAAGATAACGAGGTGGTTGAACTTGAAGTTGCTTGGTGGTTGGTCTTGTTAGATTTGATTACTTGAAACTCCGGTGGTTTTAAAGAAAACATAATTACACCAATACATGTGTAAATAATTAAAGAATATTTGTATGATATACTGATTGCCTCACTTCATCTTAACAAATGCCCAAAGTAAGTGAATCAATCCTGATGGGAGTTCTTGTAAGTGGGTGATGCCGAAAATACGTCACAAAAACCAGTATCTAATTAGATATTTGTTAATCATAACCCCACTTACCATTTTAGTATATCTGTTTAACCTCGGACGCAGTTTGAATAAGAATAACTACGTATATTGTGATACAACTATAGATACTGACGATTGTGATATAAAATATAGATATATCACATAATCAATACATGATATTTGATCGACAGACTCCATATGAGATAAACCAATTTTATATTACCTGACAGTATTTAGAAATCAAGTGAATTCCTACCTACCTAGACATTTGTACAATTTTATTTTCTCTGTACAAAGGTAACATTTTAATGATACTGACTGCAAAATAATTAATCAACTTATTAAAACAACAAGTTATCAGATTTGTGTTAAGTATTTGTTGTTTAAACGATTAATAGTCGCCTTATCTATATTGATATTAATGATATTAGATATTTTTCACGAAACACCGAACTACTACACTTTTTCGACAAGTTCATTAGGAGAACATTAAAACTTTTTAGAAATTTTAAATTAAAACTCTTTAAAACTAGTTTTATTCTCTGAAGATGCCAACTTGGTTCAAGGGGTTTTTTGTTTCTACGCCGAAGGTTCCAGTACCCACTCCAGGATATTAGATATGGCTATTTCTTAATATATTTTCTATTGTTCTAAATAAATGTGAACAGAAAATTGGACAATATATGCCAAGGACGTAGCCAGTATTTTTCTTTGGGGGGGGGCGGTCCAATGCAGATTAAACAAAAAAGCAAAAAAAAGGTCATTGGAGGCAACGGCAAGCGCAATCCCCCAACTATTTTGGTTTTTACTTGACCATTTGGGGGGGGGGCGGATCGCCCCCTATCGCCCCCCTGGTTACACCCTTGATGTATGCACATATAAAATAATAAATTTCAAAAATAAAAGGGCATGCCTTTTTTATTTTGTGGGGGATTTGAAAAAAAAAAAAAACTTGGTTTTTTCCCTTTATTCATACAGCCCTTGGTGTTTTTAACGGACTTGCGAACTTGCAAAATTTATAATTTCAACATTATAACGTATAAATAGATAACCTATAAAAATTATTTATTAAGAATTTAAGGAACCATAAATACGTAGATGACTTCCGTTGCCGACTGTATCTCCACAATCATACAAAAATTAAATTTTACAATCTTTTGAAGACTAAAAAATTTTAAAATTGTCCTTTGCATGCATGAAGATAAAACTAAAACTGATCTACTTTAATACAATTATCAGTTCAACAAAGTTCAGCAGAAACCTGATATTAAATCTACCATAGAAGCATTAGTATATACATACGTGACCTTATTCCGTCCCTGGACACACTAAACTTTGATCTTGAAATATATTCATGGCCGCAGGGGTTGAAAACTTTCGATAAAGGTCCGCGAACTTTTTTCCAGTTTGATTGTTTAATTTGGCGATTTAGCCTTTCCCTTCTATCTCCGGAAACCCGTCAGTAACGTCGAAAACTTTCGTTTTCAACGGGAAACGCGTTGAAAATTTAAACGGAAGCCATCGCTTTGTCCCTAGGGAAATAAGGGCCAGAAGTTTTCACATATCACGGATATTTATTGTTTCCGGAGGTGTTCTGGAACAGTTGCGTTTGATGTTGGAAAAAATGCATCATAAAATTGATTTTATGTACTGACAAATAACGTATAAATCCGCCGCCTTGTGGTAGTTTGAATGCCCAAATTGACGTCATCGCATTATATATCCATCTATCTAGAAAATTTCCCTAGATTAAAGAATTCTGAGGAGATTTGGCAACACTGTTTGATAAACAAGTCGACCATGTGGATACATCCAACATTTATTTTTCTTTGTTCTACTAATCTAGTAACGCACAAAGGAATAGCGCATTGTGTCGTGTATCTGCAGATACATTGACGAAACTGGAAAACAACGTTTTCTGAAAGAACAAGTTGTAAACTGATTATTAGTTCGTTTCAAAGAACTGATCATCTGGACCTGTTTCTGGAACTAGATCATCAGTCGCTTACAAAACGACACTAAGAAAGCAACATACAATGTATAATACACTAATGGAAAAAATTAATGGGTCAAAAATGTTTAGTGATTTTTCAGAATGCTGTATGTCAGTGAAAAATGGTCTTATCGAGGTCTAAAAAAAATCATTTTGAAGCTTCAAGTTTCTAGTTTTGAGATATTTCGGCAAAAAACTTTTTTGGAGCTACATGTTTCGCGCAATTTTAGGAAGTAGTGTGAGAAGAAAATTTTGCGAATTTCTTTGCTTTTTTTTCAAGTCCACTAGCTTGAACAAAATTGTTCTAACTTAGCCATGGTATGGACCGGATAGCTTGTTTATTCAGCTTCAATTTGCTTTTTTTTAAATCTCGATACGACCATTTGTTGCCGAGATATCGAACTTTAAATCAAAAAGGACAGTTTTGTCTTTGATCGACGATATCTCAGCAACCAACGGTAGCACAGAAAATCTAAGGGCAGTTCTGAAAACTGGAATAAACCCCCTACAAGGTTCTTCTGCGATTTTTGATGAGACATTTTTTTTATCCTTGACATGAATTTTAAAAAAACAGGAAAAAACGGGCATTTGATGGTTTTTCAGAACATCAACGGCTGAAATTCAAATCTTCATGAAGTGACTAATATTGCGTGTGCCTTTTACAGTTGAATATACCCCCAAAAACCATGCAAAGTTACATTACGATCTAACGAACTGTTTTCTTGTTGCAAACGGTCAAACTTTTGAAAAAAATAAAGGGTCGTGTTTTTTCGAGGTAAACATGTAGTAATCATGGCTATAGTGAAAAAAAAATTCGAGCGTATTCACAATTTTTTCGCAAATACCGTTGAAATTTACAAAAAAAAATTCGTTTTTTTTTCGAAAATTGAATATTTTTTTTTAAATTGTGGGTATGCTCTAAAAACATTTTTTTTCACTTTAGTCATGATTAGGAGATGTTTAAGCTCAAAAAACACGACCCTTTGTTTTTTCAAAAGTTTGACCGTTTGCAACGGTTTGTTAGATCGGAAAACGGTTCGTTAGATCGTAATGTAACTTTGCATGGTTTTTGGGGGTATATTCAACTGTGAAAAGGCACACGCAACATTAGTCACTTCATGAAGATTTGAATTTCAGCCGTTGATGTTCTGAAAAACCATCAATCACACGTTTTTTTCCTGTTTTTTCAAATACATGTCAAGGACAATAACAATTTTTCTCCTCAAAAATCGCAGCAGAACCTTGTAGGGGGTTTATTCCAGTTTTCAGAACTGCCCTTAGATTGTCTGTGCTAACGTTGGTTGCTGAGAGCTGAGATATTGTCGATCAAAGACAAAAGGATTCTTTTTGAATTAAAGTTCGATATCTCAGCAACAAATGGTAGTATCGAGATTTAAAAAAAAAAGCAAATTGAAGCTGAATAAACAAGCTATCCGGTCCATACCATGGCTAAGTTAGAAACATTTTTTTTCAAATATTTTTTTTTCAACATTCTAAAATTGCGCGAAAAAAAAATTTTTTTTGCCGAAATATCTCAAAACTAAAAACTTGAAGCTTCCAAATGATTTTTTTTAGACCTCGATAAGACCATTTTTCACTGACATACAGCATTCTGAAAAATCATTAAAAATTCGGAAAGATTTTTTTGACCCTTTCATTTTTTCCATTAGCGTATTTTGAAGTGCATCGATATCTCGTTGAATTTGTCACCAAATGAATTTCCACCTGCTTGTAGCGGTATTTATTTGCCGCTTTAAACTTTTTTCGCTTGTCGGCGAAATACGACCGAAAGGACCGGAGGAAACGTACATTAATTAGTGTACAAAGTGAACACACGGGCAGGTTAACTGCTTTCCGCGGGGCAATTGTTCCGTGATTACAAATTTAGCGGCTTGCTCGAGGAACGGCGTAAGCGCAATTTCGAAACAACGGAGCCAGCGCGGAAAATTCTGAGCGGAAAATGAATTATTAACCGAGAAGTTTGTGTGACAAATAGGTTGGAAGGCGTGAGACAAGCGGAAAATCCTCCGGTAAGCTGTGCCCGCTGATCAGTGGCGGTTTCTGCATAGGATCGTACGAGCACGTGAAAATTCCCGGAGAAAAACTACAGTAAACGTAACGGTCATTTAATTTTATGTAAAAAAAAGTTTACTGTGTTTTTTGTTCACAAAAATTGTCGTATCACCCGCAAACCTAGTTACACAACATTCAGTTCCCTGTATTTAAATATGTATGTGGTATAAAAAGAGCAATGGTCCGAGAATTATACCTTGGGGTTCTCAAAATTTATGCGGATGTGTTGTATAATTTAAAATAATTTGTTTATTCAGACATAATCGACTGCAAAGCCTTGAACAGAAGATTCAAAATGGAAAGGCTTGAAAAAAGGATCGAATTTGTCGAGTAAAAAGTACAAACGAGAGTTTGTTTTCGTTTTTCTTGCTTGGAATTCGATATCGGTGTTAGAAAACCAACCTGGACGAAAACTGGAGTAATAGATCCAAGCATTATTTGGTACAAAACAAACATGAGAATAATCAAGGTCATATCAATGCTCTGTTCTAAATAAAACAACTGGGAGAACTAGAAAGTACCGTATTAGTTAGCCAAACATTTTTTTTTATATATAAACGAGTTTCCACAAACTCAAGGGTATTTTCTATAGACCATGTCTTCATGTTTATTGAAATATCTTGAAAGATGAAGCCAAGACTCGTCAGAAAAGGCGAGTTCTCGAGAATGTTATTGATGTTCATGTTTTTCAAAAGTCATTTGAAATACGCACTTTTTCCAAAATCTACGAGTTCGTCGATAAGTCGAGTTCGTCGACTGCTTGAATTTAATATTATGAACATCTGCGATAAAATTTATTGTTGTTTTTCTAGATGCTCCGCTCCCTAATTTACGGCTTACTGATCCACATTCACAAAATTTGTCAACACAAGCATGAATTTAATTCAGAGCAAATGGTTACAAGTTTAGGAAACAACTCATGGACTACTGGATGCACTGACTGATTGGATTAAAATTTTCTGGAGCATTTAAAGTAAGACTTTGAGATCATGACGAAAAAGATAATTCTTTAAATCCTGGGGTTTTAGAGGCTCAATAATTTTTTTTTGGATCTTATTACGTTAACTTGCATGTTCTTGGTTTTGTGAACCCCCACCATCTTTGACCACGAGTCGCCACTGCAGTACTGATCCTGCACCGTACAGTCTGTACACGTTTGGGTCGGATTCTTCCTCAATTGGTCCATCAATCGCCTCGAAAATAAACACTTTTAAAACTTTAACTCCGCTAAAAACGCGAAATATATTCGACGTGATATTTCTTAACAAAACGTGAGTAATTTTTCCGTTTTAACCAGTCCTCGCTCCTGTCACATTCACCTAAGTGAATGGATATTTGAATACCTTTTATTCACTCTGCGCGAAACTCCTCGCCTGGCGTGGAAATGGAAAACACTTGAGCTTACTCATTTTTTTTTTGGCTCTATATGCGAACTATTCCGTATAAAGCAGGTACTGGCATGCACGGAATTTACTTTAGATCGAAAAATTCCGTCGAATTAAGTGGATAAAAAAACGGATGATGGATATTGTGTTTCTTATTTAAAGAGTAAATATCATTTTCTTTGTTTCCCGTCCAATATTTGTCGAAGGAAGACTGGAATGTCAATATATTCCCTGCCAAATGTGATTAGTTTTTACAGAACCCTCTTACGGCCAGTTATAAAAAAATTATGGTAAAAACACTATAGCTACATTTAGTGATAACTCTCATCAAATATTTGATTAGAACTAACAGTGTTGGTGCATAAAAACAATACTCTTTATTCAAGAATGTCAGTTTAGATAGACTTTTGTTGAAAATTGATGTAATTTCAGTAACATTAATATTACTTATGTGGTAGGTGCAAGCCATGAGCTGAAGCCGTTGCTCATAGATTTTGCACGCTGGATCTCTGTTGTGTGTTGTACGAGGTGTGCATATTAACTAACCGAAATGATGCTGCTACCAGCGCGCTGCGAGCGTGTCGCGACAAATTTGAACAGAACTGTGTCTGGTGATACTTTCCCGACCCTGAGCTCGCTGGACAAACCAGTGACGCGTCGAAAAAATGTTAAGTGTTCAGATGGAGCAACGAGTTAATCTCACTCAAAACACCTCACTCCCGAGCAAAATGAATCAAGAATTGACATTTCGCTGACATTCTAAACAACATTGACAGTGATCCAGGCTTGTTAGACACGGTGACACTGAAGGGAAATTGGTTTTAAACAAAATGTAAACCTCTAAAATATAGACGTTTATTCTCCTTTTCTTCCATATAACTGGTGAACTATTAATTTTAGAGAAAAGTTGAAGAAAGAGAAATGTTTTTTTTTTTATTTTATAGATGATGTGTAAAAATGCGCTATTAGTATCTGCGAAGTAGCAGTAAAATAAAACAAAAATTGAAAATGATTGGAAAGGGATTGGATTGAAAAATTATTGGACAAAAAACTATCACCGATTTGGATGAAATTTGGTGTGTTGTTTTATCGTATCAAAAAGTTTTCTGGTCTATAATCTGTAAGTACATACATATGTGTAATCTAAATGGTTGAAAAAAAAAATCGTGAAAAAAAATAGTTTTTCTTCAAATATTGCTATTTTTGCAATCACAGCGATTTTTTTTAATTAACAATATTGATTACTAACATGAATAATAACAGCCTAACATATATTGTATACAATTTACTAACAAACCTTTTTTCTCTCTTTAACGTTTTTCTACAATGGATAGCAGTGGAGGTGCGTGATATTTCAGTTAGCAATCTTGAAAACGGCGCATGGGACCCACTTCACTTTTTAGATGATGACTATACTCCTCTTACAGAAAGGATTTATAGTGAAAAAAGTCAGAGTTTGCGAAAAAATTTTCAAAAACACTGGCCCCCTGGGTACTGGTTTGTATTTTTTTTCATAATCTAGAAACAAATAAAGTAGCTGATGAAAATTTTTTTTTCAAAAAGTTATGGCCATTTTAATTTTATTTTTGATTTTGTTCCCATTGGCCATAACTTTTTGAAACAAAAAATTTTGTAACAAATCGAAAAACGTCTCTTTATTTTTTTAGATTATGAAAAAAAAACTACAATTCCACAGAGCTTACTGAGAAAGGGAGTGCTCTTTTTTGAATTTTCGCAATTTACGTTTTTCACATAAATCCTTCTGTAAGAGGGAGATACCTAAGTGGTGGGTCCCTGGGTTTTCAAGAATGGCTACGAATATCACGCACCGCCACTGTGGATAGAAGAAAAAAATTCTAGAGGTTTTTTGACATTTTATTTAATAATAAATTTTTCACAACTTTCTCAACTGGCGAATATAGAAAGTATATTATACTATACTATTATATATATTATATTATATGGTTTAGATGATTTTATCATGCATATATTAAAAAATGTGACTAGTAATAGTTATTAATGGGAAATTGTTTATTTAATGTACATATATCCACAAAATGGCAGTGCATTGATCCCTCTACCTCTACAATGTGGATTGCTGCTAAGTATTTAATTAATGCGATATCAACCGAACTAAATTAAATACCTACTACGTGTAATGACTTCTCGCACGAGGTGCGTGAATAATTTACTCAGCAATTAACGTTTTAATTATATAGCCGTACGAGTGGGTGAACGAATGCTTGATTGTGGTGGTGAATAATACTCCTCTCCTAATGAGGAGAGCAGGGCTACCAAGCTCAACCGGCAAAAGTAAGTAAAGCTAAGGCTGTTCACGTTACGTTTCTTTCACGTGCTTGCTTGTGCTCGTCTCTAATTACTTTTTAGATTGGAAAAAGAAAAATTTAATAAAACCTCACCTAAAAGACGTGTATTTCTTTCTCTCCGCATTGTTTCAACGTTACGCCTTTATCATTACCTAAATAAATCAAACGATTTCTCCATCCTACAAAACTGAAGAAGAAGAAGAAAAGCAAGGTTCTTCTCCCTCTTATTCTACTACTTCTTCTTCTTCTTCCTCTACTTATTCCTTGTCTTCTTTCTCCTCCTCCTCATCTTCTTCTTCTTTCCGCGAAAATCACAACTTGCTTAATCTTATGAAGCAAATTATTTATTAGTCACCTTATCAGATTAAAGTGTGCATCTCATCCGTTTGAAGAGTTTGTCGTTCGAACACACAGAAATGTAGCAATGGTAGTATATTTGTCATTTATCATTTGTAGATGGGGTTGTGTAGTCGGAAAATGTAATAAATCATGCGATTTCCATTAATATCAAATTAAATGCATAACAATGGAATTTTGATTTTAATCTCATTATAGATGCCAACGCTATTATTTGCCTCAAGCTTATTTACGTAATTACTGTCATGGTAAAATACAAGGTACATCTGGTAAAATTATTATGGGAAATCGAAATCAGACAGAAAGTAATGACTGTGTAAACATACACAATCTAACGTTGATCACAAAAGACCTCGTTAGGTTATGTAAAATTACATAGAATATGTAAAGATTTGGAAAAAAAAACATATCATTTAAAGATGACATAACATGATATGTTAGGTATTTATTATCACATAATTTAACACTGAGTTTTTACATTCTAGGTGTATAAATTAAGTAATGAGATTGGCAACGTAGCGTCCGATCTAGCAACACTGCGGAGACGGGACTTGAAAGGGCGGTAGGTTAACATGTAATGCCCCTTCATTACAAGTTTGAAATTGCTAGAGTCATTTGTTTGTTCTTTGTGACTGTTTTCGTAAACCGTTTTTTTTTTCTACTAATTTTGAGCAACTATGTGCTATCAGGTTTTGCTTCAGACTTGGACACAGCACAACGGATACTTGCGCCTACAGAGACAGTACTTATTCAAGAGCCTAGATTTGTCGGTGGTTTAGGGCATTCTTAGAAGGAAGACAGCCAATTGAAGATGAACCACGCAGCGGAAGGCCTTCATCTTCAAGAACCGATGAAAATGTCGATAGAATACGAGATCTTGTGCGTTCAGATCATCTGTTGACAAGAATGATCGGGGAAGAGTTAAATTTGAATCACACCACTGTTCATTAGATTTTGACTATCGAATTTGGGGTTGAGAAAAATCTGGCAAAAATGGTTCCAAAAACCCTTTCGCAGGAACAAAAGGACATCATGAGAAGAAGGTGTTTTGACTTTTTGGAATCGATTTAAAATGATCTCCATTTTATGGAACGTGTCATTACTGGTGATTTGGGTGTTTGAGTACGACCTGGAAACCAAGCGCCAAAGCATGTAATGGCACACTTCAAGCTCTTCAAGACTCAAAAAGGCAAGCATGAGCAAGTCGAAGATCAAATGCATGTATTTTGACACGTATGTAATGTGTATGGAAAATTTCCTGGTCGCCAAAGTAATCGTAATTCTAAATAACATTGCTTATTGCGGATTTTAATTCTTGAGACTTACAATATGAAGTTATATTATGTCACCTTATCAAGTGAATATACTCTGTAATATTGCCATTGCAAGATATTATTTAAAAGGAATATAAATCAGGACATATTAGGGATTTTCTGTGTATTTTTACTAACTTTTCTTTCTGTGCATTCTACCTTCACAAAAATATAATCATTTCAGTAAATTTGAAGACTGCTGAGCTTCTGAAGATTTGACTGAACTGAACATTTGACTCCTGAAATACCTGAAAATATTGAAAAATTGAGCAATCAGGCTTTGATTCAATATTAAATACTAGCTTACTTATATTCGTCAAACTGGCTGCGGAGAGATCAAATAAGAATTTAAATTGCTTTTTCGCGGAAACAGATTCAATTACCTCTCAGAAAAAAAAACGCAGACGAGGGACCGCGTTACGTGCCCCATCACAAAGGGCTCCACTGGAATCGTTAAAATTATATGAATAATTTTCCATAGTAATGAGGAACCGATAGTGTAATAAGAGCCTTGTTTATGGCCGGGAAATCCAATAACCGAAAGTATAATGAATCTCATCGAATCTTTATGACGGTTAAAATTGAAAGGGGACCCATAGCCGGGCCAGTAATAGTTCCGATTTCCTATTTGGACTCTACTGTTTGGATAATTTGTTGCTGACGGTCCTATCGGGGATCCCTTCTGCTGCCTCTGCTGCTATTTCCGATACGCTTTGACCGGGAATAATGAGCTTCGTAAAAAAACGACATCGAGCCGACTGCTATACGAGTAGATCGAAGAAGTCTGCGTTATACGACAAAAATACTTTAGGAGGAAATGCCTTGCAAAGGGAATAGGCACGTAATTTTTCGTGTAGGTGTTGCAAACGTGTTTAATGGAAAAAAATAAAATAAAAAGTCAATAGGTTTGAGACTGCTTGAATATCTATAGCAGCTGTCGCATTTCAATAACTATTTTTTGAATAATGTGATACTAAAAAAAAATACTGTGAAAAAAGTGTTTACAATTTCAATTTATGAGGGTATACAAAACATTAATAGTTTTCTACAGTACTGATTTTTTTTGCTTCTGGTGAGATTATGGCTTGTGAAATTCTGCGTCTAATAAGCCAAAGTTGAGGGCGATATGTCGATTGTGTGAAAAGATATCGCTAAAAAAGTAAAATTGTGAATAACTCCTGTTGTGAGTTCTTGGACTCATACTACACATAAATCTTCAGAGTATCTTTATCAGACATAGTGAGATATTTTGAAAAATAGTTTCCTAGCCATGAGATATATTAGGGGGACATGATAGTACTGTTTTTTTTACATTAAATTCAAACAAAAGTTTTAACAAGTTTTTATTTTTAATCCATTGATTAAAAATAAAAAATAAAGTTTGTGATTACATAATTATGTAATCACAAACTTTTGAGATATACGTTATAAACTTTGGCAATAATTTTATGTGCAATACAATTTTAATAATTACAATAATCTCTGACAAAATCTGTACCGGAATTTATAAAAAAAAAACGTCTTCAAGTAAAACTGCCACGAAAGCCTGGCAGAAATATTTATTCTACATTTTAATTCAATTACAGTAATTCAATAACGAAACACTTAATTGCCCAGCTCGGGAAAACTGTTTGCAGATGTCGGAGAAATATTCCTTCGCCACCCTTCCTTAACCCTCCCCCCCGCGCTCCAACCCCCGCCCTCCCGTCGTTTATATCGCAAAATATTAACTTTCGCGCCGAGATTAATTCAGTATCAGGCAACTCAAGTTTTCTTATTCAAATCCGCTTATTAAGTTATTAGAGTCGAGTTGAAACGAGACAACCGAAAATTTATCGTGGAGACGAACGACACCGTAGCATTATAAAGAACGCCGACCCAGCGGGAGGGGCGAGGCAGGAAGGGAAGAAAGTGTCAATGGCGTCGAAGTAATATTTCAGCGACTATGTCATCTAAATGTGTCGCCAGCTGTGAATTAAAAGGTCCTTAATGTTGTTTTTTAACTTGGGAGTTGCTCGACTCCAAAAAAATTCAGTTTGATTGAGGGGCTGCAGGACTTTGATGAAGTAATAGTAGAAATAAAGAGAAATGTCAGTTCAAACGAATTGGGTGTTGAGCAGTGGCGGTTGGTGATTGGCGATTTCAGTTAGCCATATCTTGAAAAGGACGCATGGGACCCACTTCACTTTTTTAGGTGATGACTATACACCTCATACAGAAAGGATTTAAGTGAAAAAATCGTCAGCAAAGTTTGCGAAAAAAATTTTCAAAAACACTGGAGCACTCCCTGGGTTCTCAGTAACGCTCTGTGGAATATTTGCAGTATATTTTTTTTTCATAATCTAGAAACATATATAAGGAGACGTTTTTCGATTTGATACAAAATATTTTTTGTTTCAAAAAGTTATGGCCATTTTAATTTTGGGAAACAAAATGTTCCTATAAAATATGGCTAACTGAAATATCACCAACCGCCACTGGTGTTGAGTATCTCTGATATTTTTCAATTCTACAGGGCTAGAGAGACTACAATAAATGTTCAAAATGTGCTTCGTTTACAATTTAGCACTGATGTAATCTATCAACAAAATATCGATACATTTTCTAGATAGACGAATTCTGTATCACTTGTGCGGTCATACGCTCGATTTTTTTCAGTTACTCGTCTGTCTAACTGTGATAGACCATTTGGCATATCTTTATACACTTGACATTTCAAGTAACCCCGCATCAATCAAACGTTTTCTCTTATGAGAAGCAGAATCATCTCACTTTAGACCAGTCCAGTAGGCAGAGACTTTTATGTGTTCTTGCAACATATAGGGCTAGTTTTGACGGTTACCTATGTATTTTTTGCGTAGAACACAATGCGCGGGGTCCGTAGAGCTGAAACCGTCCGTTCATTTTTTAAATAAACAATTTGTGAAAAAAAAGTCACTTTTTTTCACCTTTTCGCTTATGTCTCCGTTCCTTGACATATTTTATATAGCATATGCATTTAAGAAATTGTAGCCTAGAATTTCCAAAATTTTAAGCCCAACCTGAAGTCTCCAAGTGCTATTGTTAACTTGTAAATGAGTGCTGAAGTTGAAAAAGTGCTTTTTCTTCACTATTTTTTTACTTCGAAAGTAGGGCGACTATGATCATGAAATTTGAGGGACTGCTATTTGTAATATAAAGTTACAAAAAAAATTCAGCTCGATCCGTTAATCGCTTTTCTAGTAATTAACGATCGAATTTTTTTGCAAGCCTTAATTAACAATGACGTCATTTCTTTGTTTATTGTACGATATTGGCCGGGTTGGGTTAGAACAATCATAAATCTCTTCAAGTTTGCGAGCCTTTTTCATATTTTGAGAAATATTAATTTGGGCCAGTTTTATAACGTTTTCTACACTACCTTTTTAACCAGTATATATTGTTTAGGTCCTTCAAATTGATTGTGACTATAATATCTTGAAAGTACGCTTCAAGACGCGTATTTAAAAAAAAATGGGCGTCAAGATATTATAGTCACAATTCCGAGAATTTCGAAGCGGCAACGCTAAAACAATATATACGTCGCGTCAAAAAAGGTAGTCGCGTAGAAAACGTTATAAAACTGGCCCAAATTAATATTTTTCAAAATCTCAAAAGTCTCGCAAACTTGGAGATTTATGAATTTTCTAGCCCAATCCGGTCAATACCGTACAATAAACAAAGAAGTGGCGTCATTGTTAATTAAGGCTTGCAAAAAAATTCGATCGTTAATTACTCGAAAAGTTATTAACGGATCGAGCTGAATTTTTTTTTAACTTCATACTACAAATAGCAGTCCCTCTATTGGTGGAGGTGGTTAAAGTATATGGAGCTATGTAGTTTATTTGAAGGAATTGAAGGTTGAGACGTTTTTCGGGAATCATCCACGACATCTTTCAGTGCGATGTTGCCAAATCTCCTCATTATTCCTTAACCTAGGGAAATTCTGAATAGACGGGCGTCAACCAAAAGATTTAGTGTAATAGTGAAGGTAATTCCAACGACCTTAAAACCGCTCCTCAAGCCTCTTCACATCCTGGTGGAACCGCTCGCCCTGTTCATTCTTCACAGTTCCAAGATTGAAGGGGAAAAAGTCCAAATGCGAATAAAAAAATGGATTTTGAACGTCATTCTGCATGTCACCTCTCTGTAGGTGTGGAACAAAGTGTTAACCAAAATTTCCGCATTTTGGGCATTTTTTCAACGTCGTATGTTCTCGACACCATAGACATCTCATGAGGGTGGGTACAATATGTAATTTATTTTCATGACCATTGATGGAGGTCGTCAAAATAAGGCTATTTTGAAGGAATTGAGGGTTAAGATTTCGTATTTGGCGGATGTTGCCAAATCTCCTCAAAATTCCTTAATCTAGGGAAGTTTGTGATATAGACTGGCGAATAACGCCGATTTTGAAGTAAATTGAAGGTAAAACGTGACTGGATAGAAGTCTGAAAGCAAACGTGGCGTTTGGTTTCAGACCAAACAGAGAAACCAAATGCGGCATTTGGTTTCCATTGTCGTCGCCTAAATAATCACAGGTGCTCCTCGGATTATTGTTTCTTTATCTTCTGCAAATTATTTTGAATATATCGATCCGATTGTTCGAATTACGTTGACGCTGGTAGACCCCGGCAGAGAAAAGCTGAACAAAATTTAGCTTTATCGCTACAATTCTTAAAGTGGCGGAAAATTCAAAATCAGTTGTCGCCGAAAACGAGCCACTAGCGACTGCATGAAAATGCACCCTTACTTATTACCAAGCGCGAATGTCACAGGACCGACACTGTGCGGATCCTGCCCGTGACTCGTTGGTCTTCACAGGTCACAGCTGACTTGCATTACGAAAACTGCGCTAGCAATTTTAGTTATTTATGGCACGCTGTAACAGACAGTCGCCGGTATTGCATCGCGTTGATACGTTTCGTTTTTACGTATTCGCCGTGTGTTTAAATAACTTTATAAATATTAATGATTATTAGTTGAGGGGAGAAGTGAATAAAGTGAGGTACCATGCCAAAGGTGAAAAGAAATAGACGGGAAGTATTTCAAACGTGGTTTGACAGTGATCTCGAGGGTTTTAAGGACATAAGTATTCAAGGAAATGACCTTTTTTGTACTGTGTGTGAACGCATTATAAATTCTTCAGATAAAACTAAAGTAACAAGACATCTGAAAAGCCATGCCTCGTCCAGCGCCGACGACTCCGATTTTTCTATGAACTTACAGAAGCCTTTGTTGCAAGCAATATTCCATTAAAAAAACTAGAGAACCCCAAGTTACGTACGTTTTTAGAAAATCATGTAAAGTTTTAGTTGGTACATATCAGGAGTTACCAGAAAATATATTATTATATAGTTCATGCCTCAAGAATTTCTCATACTGTCCATTGTCAACAGTAGACGTTGAACGGTCTTTTCCATAAGTGATAAACGTCGCCGTTTCACTCCAGAACACATAGAAAAGCACATAATAATATGTTTTAACCACCGCTAACTTGCCATGGGTACCTTGTCTCAACACTGACATTTGTCGGGTAAGTCTTGCCATTGTTACGTGTTATCTTAATTTATATAGGTACTTTATCCTTGACTTAACCGTACTATTTGGTAAAAATAGTACTATGTTGCTACATAATTTATGTAAACATATTAATATTTTCATTCGTTAACTGACTACGGTCCTGTTACACTCCGCGCTCCTCGTCTACTAATAATTCGTCTTTATGCACGGCTCGAGATCGTAATCTATTTCCGGAGAGCGTGCGAGACCGCGGGCGATAAATCTCCTCGACTCCGCTACAAGCGGTATTTGCAGATGTCTTAATAAAAATCGACCTCGACGATATATAACCCGAATTTCAACGGAATTATCTTATCGGGATATATTCGGGACTGCGCCAGGGGACCCGGAGTTTTCTCTATTTTCCCTGTTTGTTGTAAATATGCAAAACGCGAGTCGTAACCGGAAAATTTATGACGGGGGGTTTTGGTCCGCGGAGCTCCCGAGTTTTACGTCGTTTTTTACTTATAGAGCGGTCGATAACTAGAGAGTTCGCGGACTCGGCGATATAAGTATAGTAAATCATTTTCCGGTCGGGATAATCCGACTAGCATGGGGTTAGTAGGGTTTAAATTACCCGGACTATTTTTTATCTGTTGGATTTTCAGACGCAATGTGAAAATAAACGGTTTAGGCGTTTTACACAAACTCGAATTCGTGGCAGCGTCACAGCAGCTTTGTGGCTGCTTCTTGAGGCTATTTGTGGTTTTTAAAGCAGTGGCTGAAATATGTGGGGGTTGCAAATGAATATTTATAAGAAATGTGACGAAGGATGAAAATTTTAATCTGATAGATAACAATATTTAGGCGATTAAAGGAGGAAAACCCTTTACAATCTTCAAAAAAATCGATTATTTGTTTTTTTCTTATTTCGAAAGTACGATATATTGAGAGTGTACTGAAAAGAGGAAAAATCAAAATATTAAACATCTACCTCATACCACATACCGTAAACTAGCGAGTCAGGTAGCCGGAGCGCTTGGGGTGGAGTAACATTTCTTTCATAATACCTTTTGTGAAGAAAACAAGCTCTTCGAGCTTATATGCATCTGGAATCGCTGATTGTTCGGTAAGTCACTAAAACTAATAGTTTTAATGTATTGGAACTTTGACTGCGATTATCTCGGAACTGTATTTTCAAAAACTGCTCGTGCTGTAAATCAAAAAGTTATTGATCGATTTGATATTCGAAAAGTTATTGATCGATCGGCTGAAATTTTGAGAGATTTTTTGTCTATATTATTATCGGAAGGATGTACTCAAAGTTTTTTTGGATAAAAAATTGTCAAAAAAATAGTCGAAATTTTAAACATTAATTAAACAGCCATTAATTTCTAATTTTATACTTTTATATAATTTATAGTTTTATCCTTCCCTTGCACATGTCAATACCTGAAAAAAATGACGCCTGGAAGGAATACCCTATAAATCCGCCATTTTGTTTAAAAAAAAAGGAAAAATGTTTGCTACCCTTCAAAGTTGTAATTTAAAACTTTAAAATGGTGTAATTATTTTATCACCTTTAAAAAATTCATAAAAAAAGACTCATTTTCGGGCGTCCAAAGAGTTGTCCCCCTTAAAAATATTTATATACTTGTGTATCGTTCAAGTGTTCTTATAATATACCTTATAGAAAGAGAAAATCGACACGATGGTCTTTTTACATCCACAATTAAAGATAAATACTCGGCTTCTTTTATTTCCTTAAAAATTTCTTCTTTGCACTACTTACACTAAACATTGTTTTATTAATCCATACATTTATTTCATAAATGTCTAATCAATTTTCTCCTATAATTTCTATAGAGCCAAGCTAACTATAAGCCATCCAAAAAAAAACATAATCAAAGTGAGCCGAGTAAAAAGACGTAATTCTATTCTTAATCTTAAGTTTATACACCTCATTGAATTATTAAGGCTGTCAGATTATGTGATGGGTACTTTTATCGGGTATATAAAAACATTGTGTGAATAAAAAATTTAATCTAAAAAAGAAACTATATTTTCGACAAAATAAAATACTATTAAAGAAAATGATGACCGATTCAATATTCCCTTAAAAAAAATAGGTCTAATAATCCACCTTCTGCTCACAGCTGCCCACAGGCCAATTTTTGTGAGTGTAGAGGAGTTTCAAGATACAGTGAGGTCCATAAGTAACGGATATATTCATTATCTACGTAATTTACAATTTATGAGTAAAATCCTGAAACACGTCATTTTTTAATTCTAGAATGACATTTTTTGAGCATAATTTTATACCTTACCCTCCAACCCTCTTGGAGTGACAGCTACCCCTTTAAAATTTTTAAATGGAACAGGGTGATAGCTCATTTGAAAGGGTTTTTAATTCTCCATCCAGCAACATAAGATTTTTTTATTTTCTATAATTTTTTTATTGAAAAATATTACATTTTTAATGTTACTAAGTAAAGAAAAGAACATGAAACAGAACATAAGAACAGTTTAAATCAAATATTCAAACTGCGCGCCCGTTGCTTCTTGACAATAATGGAGGCGTTGCTGAAATTCTTCTAAAACATTTTGTGTTGTTTCCGAGGTGGTTTGATTAATTTCTTGCCTTATTCTGTCTTTTAAATCTTCTACGTTATTTGGTCTGTTGAAGTAGACTTTCGATTTTAAGTAACCCCATAAAATATAGTCAAAATGTACTCTTAGAAGAGTGGGAGCAACTGCCTCAAGATACTGTAAGAGATCTTATTCAAAGTAGGCCCAGAAGATGTGCTGAGGTGCTTAGAGCAAGGGGTGGTCATATTCGTTATTAATTAGTGTATTCTTTCTCTAAATAAAGATATCCATTATTTTCGTAAATGATGTATTTTCTATTTTTTTTTGGTTTTTAAGAAAATCTAATTGCAAAGTTTAACACAATTAGTATCATTTGAAAAAGAAATCCTTCTGGAAAACAATCTCAAATTGTGCGAGAGGGATCTAGTGGACTGTATTCGAAATAAGGCACTTACGTTTTCTTCCGTAGGCCGCGATCTCCCAAGGTCTATATGCACGTGGGTGCTTTCCTTCCGATGCACTTATGCCGGCCGGCGTCACTGATGTGCACTGCAGTTGGGATAACCCAAAATAGTCACTGATGCACTGTGCAAGTAGATGCACTAAAATATCTGATGCGTTGTTAACGTAGGAGAGAGCAAAAGTCGCGTGTCTTGTCTTCGAGAGAGTTGAGTTAAAATTCCATACTTGATACTGCTGTCCTGTGCCTTTTTGGAGCGGGAGAGTGGGGAAAAAAATGACAGTGTATGAGTAATGTTGGTTGCATACACTTGAGGAGTAAAATTAATTAAAATATTGAATAAAGACGGAACATACCGCTCACCTAAAATGTTACTAACATTTTACCGGAGAAAGGAGAGAGGGAGAGAGGAGTTAAGGAGAAAAAGGTAGGAGAGATGAGAAGTTTAATTGGAGGGTAAAGGACAGACCTTGGAGACAGGTCTTTTGAGATTGCCCCGCGCTGTGCGCACCGTGACCACGCGTGTAACATTATCGCGACCAGGGTGAACACATTCAACTCGACCAATGTGCCAAGTTTGAGGTGGTGACAATTCATCCTTTAAGAGAACGAGGGTGCCTATTTCAATTGGCACTGAGGAATCTAGCCACTTGCTTCGTTGCAAGAGCGTGTGTAAATATTCCCGATGCCAGCGACGCCAAAAGTCCTGGTGCATACGGAGGAGGAGCTGCCAACGATTAAGACGTCCAAGGGTTATTTCTGTGACGTCATCATCGGGGAGAGAATTGAGAGGATTAAGAGTCAGAAAATGACCTGGAGTGAGTACTGAGAGATCTCTTGGGTCCGAACTCATTGGGCAGAGAGGGCGAGAGTTGAGAACTGCCTCGATTTGAGTAAGAACTGTGTTGAGCTCTTCATATGTGAGAATTTGTGTGCCAACGACTCGAGTCAAATGATGTTTGACGGACTTGACACCTGCTTCGAACAAACCACCAAAGTTTGGAGAGGCAGGGGGATTGAAATGCCAAGATATGTGTTCATGCTCTGATGTGGAGTTTTTCATGAGAGAAGCCAGCTGTTTGGCAGCACCAACGAAGTTAGTTCCACAGTCAGAGAAAATGTCCGTACACGTACCACGGCGAGAAGTAAAACGACGAAAGGCAGCTAGAAAGGCTTCCGTAGACAAGGATGAGACTAATTCGAGGTGTATACATTTAGTGGCCATGCAAACAAATACACATATCCAAGCCTTTTGGGACTTAACACCACGATGCTTTCCTAGAGTAATAAAGAAAGGGCCTGCAAAGTCAACACCTACTTTGGAGAATGGTTTTATTTGAGAGATTCTAGCAGCAGGGAGGTCACCCATGAGTGGTTGATGAGAAATTGGCCTTGCACGAAAGCACGTGTGACAACGAGAGATTACTCTACGGATAGCTCGTTTTGCGCCTAAAATCCAATATCGCTGAGATAGCAAATACTGAAGAGTTTGAGCTCCGGGGTGAAGAAAGACCTTATGAGTGTGATCTATTATGATATCCACGAGTCTGTGTTTGCTTGGCAAAAGACAAGGATGTCTTTGGGAGAAAGAGAGATAAGAGTTACTTAAGCGACCGCCCACCCTGAGAACTCCTGATTTATCCAAAAATGGAGTTAACTTCTTAAAAGTCCTTTGGAGTGGTCGCTGAGATTTGAGGCGATACATTTCTGTCGAGAATTCCTCTTCTTGTACATTTTTGATAAGAAGGGTTAACGAATTTTCTAATTCTGAACGAGATAAATAACCAGACTGCTTGGCCTGAGCGTGTTTGAGATTGTGAAGAAATCTTAGAATGTAAGCCAAGATTCGTTGAATTTTAGAGAGTGAAGAGTATTTTTCAATTAGTTCAGAAAGAGTGTTTTTTGAAGGGGTTTGATTCTCTACACTGAGGAGAGTGACATGGTGTTTTTTCTTCATCAGTCTCTGGAATATCAGAGAGAGTTGGCCAATATTCTGACGACATAGAGAGCCATCGAGGTCCGGAAAACCAGAGAGAGTTTGAGATTAGAGCAGATGGCAATAGTCCACGGGAGGCGGGATCGGCAGGATTATCCTGCGAGCTAATATGTCGCCAAATTGAGGAAGGGACGTTCTCATGAATCTTGATTGTGACCCGATTACATACGAACGTACCCCATCGGTGAGGTGAGGAATTAATCCAAGCGAGAGTTATAGTCGAGTCTGACCATGCATAAACTTTAGAGATGGTTATATGATCTTCGAAAAGTGACAGTACAAAGTTCATCAGTTCGGAGAGAAGTAGAGCTGAACAGAGTTCAAGTCTGGGAATTGATATGGATTTCAGTGGAGCAACCTTAGATTTTGCACAAATAAAGTTGACCTGAATTTTACCAGAGGGTAGAGTAGAGCGCAGATAAATAACCGCTGAGTATCCCCTAGAGCTGGCATCACAAAACCCGTGTAATTCTAGAGCAATGTAACTTTCGGGAATAATGTGACGAGGAATATGAATGTCCTGGATAGCAGAAAGTTCCTGTTTGAATTGAGTCCAAATGTCTAAAATGTCATCAGACGGGGGAGAGTCCCAATCAGTGTTTCTGGCCCAGAGCTGTTGAATTATGAACTTCAAATATAGAGTGAGAGGGGTCAAGAAACCTAATGGATCGAATATTCGAGCGAGGTCCGATAACATTGATCTTTTTGTACAGATTTTCTGGAGAGGCGTGATTTTAAAAATGAAACTGTCTGAGGAGGGAGACCATTGAAGACCTAATATTTTAACTGTCGAATCAGTTTCTGAGTCTAATGCGAATGGTAAACTGCTAGATGGCAAGTGAGTGAGTAAACCTGGGTGATTACTAGCCCATTTACGTAATTGAAAACATCCTTTATTGAGAAGTGATATGAGCTCTTGTTGAACTTCAAGAGCAGAGTTCAAAGAGTTGCTGCCAGATAATACATCATCGACGTATACATCGGTTTCAAGAATTTTTGAAACGATAGGAAACTCATTTTTAAATTCCTTCGCGAGTTGTAACAAAGTTCTAATGGCAAGAAAAGGAGAGCAATTCATACCATACGTGACCGTATTGAGAACAAAGGTTTGAACTGGATCATCTTTTGAGAAACGCCATAATATCTTTTGATAAGAGCGATCTTTCTCGCGAACTAAAATCTGCCTAAACATCTGTTTAATATCTGCGGTGAATACCACAGCATGGAGACGAAATCTGAGTAGGATTGAGTTCAGATCTTGTTGAAGTTTGGGCCCAGGAAGGAGAGTATCATTGAGTGAATAATTATTCATGTCCTTTGCACTAGCGTCGAAAACTACTCTCAGCTTAGTGGTTGAGCTGTCCGGTTTAAAGACGCAGTGATGGGGAATATAATAAGAGAGCAAGTCTGAAGAAATTTCCTTACATGGAGACATATGACCTGACAACAGATAGTCCATCATAAATTCAGAATACTGAGAGAGAAGGTTTGGTTGGTTATAGAGACGACGTTCGAGTGAGTTAAGTCTTCGTAAAGCTAGGTCACGAGTACCTTGGAATGTTGGAAGATCCTTTCGGAAAGGAAGAGCTATTACAAAACGACCAGATTCCAAGTGAGAAACGGTACTGGAATAATGATTTTCAGCGAGATTATCCTCGGGTGTCAATTTTTGAGAGCGAGGAACTTGCTCCAAATCCCAAAATTTAGTTACTAACCTTTCCAAAGAAAGATCAGCGTGAGAGAGAAAAGTGTTAGAGACGATGGTAGTAGGAGGTTTCTCCATTTTACCTGTAACCATCCATCCGAAGATTGTGTCAATGGCTACTAAACCATTCGAAAGGTTAAGGGTAGCACCTTTTAGAATATGACCAAAAGTGTCAGCACCTAATAGCATATCTATAGGGCCAGAGATATTAAATTTAGGATCTGCCAAAGAGAGATTTGAGAAATTCGATAATATGGTATCTTCGAGAGAGACAGAGGGCATATTCGAACAAATCCTAGAGAGAACAATAAAATCCAACTCAAATGTTGGAGAGGTGTTATGACAAGGTCTAATACTAGAGGAGACGATTTGAGAAGAGTGAGCACTAGTCTGACCTATGCCACAGACTGAGATATTAGACGAGCGTCTAGCTAACCCCAGTTTATTTGCACAACGAGAAGAGATATAGTTAGAGTCGCTAGCACTATCAATAAGCGCTCTAACTGGTGTAAATTGTCCGTGTCCATTCAAAACACCAACCATGGCAGTAGACAACAACACGAGAGAATTATCGTGCGATAATAGAGTGTTAGATGTAGAGAGCGAATCATGAGGTGAGTGAGTCAAGGACGTCGAAGATGACGCTTGAGATTGAGTCGAGTGAGTGTTAGGCTGAGAAGTACTTGGAGACGAGTTATTGTTCGGAGCATTTGAGGAAAAATGTAACAATGTGTTATGTTTCTTGGAGCACTTCCTGCACACTCCACGAGAGAGACAATTTTCAACAGAGTGTTTATGTCCTAAGCAGTTTGTACACCACTTATTCGTTTTCGCACAAGAAAATCTTTCTTGAGGAGATTTCATAAGAAAATTGGGGCAATGATAGATCGAATGGTCAGCTTTACAAAGCGGACACGACATTTGAGTGTTAGTGGTGAGAGAAGTAGAGGTAACTGATCTGCTTGTAGAGTATTGCCTGGGTTTTGACTCCGACTTTGATAAATCAGCTGCTTTCAAGTTAAAATTCCTAGATAAGGCAACTTTACTCTGAGCGTCGCACTGTTTATCCAGAAAGTCTAGTAAGATTTCAAAAGAATCTTCCGTATTTGAAGATATGTCATGAGAAAGTTCGAAACGTGTAGCAGTTGATTTATCCAAGCGATCAAATAACATGTTAAATAAAATAAAGTCCCACTGCTTGACTGGAAACTTCATATTTTTTAAAATAGAGACATTTTCACGAAAGGCATCCACAAGAAAGCGAAGAGCCCCAGGACCTTCGGAGCCGCCGAGTTTTTTTGTATTTTCTATAGCATGCCAATGAGCTGTAGCTATAATAAGAGGATTGTCATACCTCTTGACAAGTGCATTGTATGCAACTAAATAATTAGCGCTATTAAGCGGAGTGGCCCTTGTCAAATTAAAAGGTTCACCTTTAAGGCACTGTAGCAAATAATTGAATTTTTCAATATTTGATAGAGAGTCATTTTCATGAATGAGAGAGCGGAAACTATCTATAAAAGTTTGCCACTGAGAAACATCGCCATTAAATTGCGGTAAACCAATTTTAGGGAGTTTTACATTTTGTTTTACACCTACAGATTTAGAAGAAGTATCTAAAGTATCTTTACTGTCACCAAAAAGTTGTTTGAAAACAGCCTGTACATGAAAATAGTGAGAATTAAATTCTGTTTGTACTTTATATTCCTCCTCTAAATCACCGTCTTCCATGGTAGAAACGATATTCAAAATATTGGTGTGCTGCTTATCAAAGCCTGCTTTAATTTCACTTAAAACAGCGAACCTACATTTAAAATTATCATGTAGAGATTTATCTGTGAGCGCACTATCTGCAATTTGTCTAAGTTCTTTTTATGTTAACAATGTGAGTTTGCCTAAACGCATTGGCTTGCTTTAATTTAGACATTGTGAGGGAATAAAGAAATATTTAATCTTAAAAAGAGAAATGTCAACACTTAGTATGTATTCAAAATTAAACTAAGCGCGAGAGTAACTTTATTAAAAAATAACAAAGTATTATTGAGAGAGAAATCAATTTGAATCGTCAAATAATAAAGACCGTAAAGTTAAGCCTTTATTTTTGAGAGAGCGAGTGTAAAATTTACAAGTATAAATAAACACGGATAAATAAGACAACGCGAGAGCAAAAAACGCTAGCAGTACGCACAGCGTGAGACAAAAAAACAATAACACCGTCAGCCAAGCGGTCACCTGACACATGCGGCTAGAGATAAGGAAGGAATGTACCGAGAATTGGCGGTAAAATATCAATAAAATAATAGATGATAGGCGTCTATTATTAAGTATATTTAATGAGATAATTATAAAAATGCACCAACAGATCAAGGGAAATCCGGGAGAAGGTACCAAGAAATATGTGCGAGAGGGATCTAGTGGACTGTATTCGAAATAAGGCACTTACGTTTTCTTCCGTAGGCCGCGATCTCCCAAGGTCTATATGCACGTGGGTGCTTTCCTTCCGATGCACTTATGCCGGCCGGCGTCACTGATGTGCACTGCAGTTGGGATAACCCAAAATAGTCACTGATGCACTGTGCAAGTAGATGCACTAAAATATCTGATGCGTTGTTAACGTAGGAGAGAGCAAAAGTCGCGTGTCTTGTCTTCGAGAGAGTTGAGTTAAAATTCCATACTTGATACTGCTGTCCTGTGCCTTTTTGGAGCGGGAGAGTGGGGAAAAAAATGACAGTGTATGAGTAATGTTGGTTGCATACACTTGAGGAGTAAAATTAATTAAAATATTGAATAAAGACGGAACACAAATTAAGAAAATTATTTAAAATTGCATTACATTCAAAGGTATATCAAGAAATTCATATCACGTACGTCTTTTATAATTTAATATTTCAAGTGCTTTATTAGTAATATTTCTTTCGCGTTGTACAAATTGACCTTCCGCGACCGTGTGACTTAGAATAGAGCGTAGAGCGTTACAGCGGAGCGAAACAAAACGTAACAGTAATCTCCATGCGAAATTGGTTAGCAGATCTCCACGAAGTCCCCACTTATCCTCAAAGATTAAAACAACATCCACGCACAAGGCCACAATCCCACAGGAAGTCCTGTTACAAGAGGCGTAGGCCGTACTGGGAATTCCCTAAATTTATTTAGTGTAAGAGGCAACTAGGGAAAGAAAATGGCGTGCGGGGGTAACGAAGCGGAAGGTCGGGTGGGAGACAAAACCGCGAACAGATATTCGGTACATTTTATAGCCCTTCGCGATTATAATCGGTTATATCAGTTACAGTCAAAAATAAATAAGCAATTAAATGGGTCATTATAAATAGCATTAGGCGCTGCAAAAGGCGTTGGGTGTCACCGTGCTCATCACGTTCGGATAACATGTCTTTCCACATTGGTTGATATATTCAGTGATGACGCAGGAGTCTTGCAAAAAAATTGCCTCTTGGCATATGAACTTAAAAATAAATTCTAAAGGGTCTTTTCAATTTACTCACGACTGAGTAACTCACCAGTTATTCAGTTATGTGTATACCAGTAGAAAATTAAGGGTTATGAAATATTTTCTTTAAATACTACTTTAAAATACATATACAGGGTGAGTCACTTTTTTGTAGCAGGACTTTAAAATCCGATAGAATACGATATTTTGAGAAAAAATTTCCTATAAACATATGGTCTATCTAGCTTCCTACGGGAGATACAGGATGTTAGTTTCATTCTTTACGGTGCACATCTTAACATGGATGAGATCAACATTTTTAATGTTTTAAAAAAATGGACGTTTTCCACGAAACACCGAACTACTATACTTTTCTCGACGCGGGTTTCGCCAACTAAGTTGGCATCTTCAGGAGAAGATTAAAACTCAGTTTTAATCTACTCCTTTAATGCCAACTTAGTTGGCGAAACGCGCGTCGAGAAAAGTATAGTAGTTCTGTATTTCGTGGAAAACGTCCAGTTTTTTGTTTCTACGCCGAAGGTTCCAGTACCCACTCCAGGGTTAATGTTTTTATCGAAAATATTATACTGTATGTTACTTTTTCAGATGCCCAGGTCACTTCGTTAAAAAATAAAATGAAAACTAAAAATAAAATGTTTTCGTTGCCATGTAAGGAGATGCACCCTCAAACTAAAAATGGCCAATATCTCGAAACCCGTCACAGCGCAAAATTGCAAGAGATCAAAATTGTAGCCAAAACATTATTCTTTTATAAATGTTGGTCAAATAAGATCAGTGGCGTACGATACAAAAGTTCTGTTAATCTAAATATCCTGGGCACCCGAGAAAAGCAACTTCCAGTATAGTGTTTTCGACACTCAATATAAATTATTGCTCCTATTGAGGTTAAAGCGTGTGTAAAATATTAAGCGAAAATACCATTCCGTTCAGAAAATATTGAAACTGAAACTTTACTGAAACTGAAAAAAACTGAAACTTTAACACCCTGTATCTCCTTTATGAAGCTAAATAGACCATATGTTTATAGGAACTTTTTTCTCAAAATATCGTATTCTATTGAATGTTAAAGTCCTGCTACAAAAAAGTGACTCACCCTGTAGACGTAAATAAATCTACTTTTTATTTATTAATGTCTTCTCTCAGTGTAGTTTCTGGTGGCATATTATGAAACTTTGTACACTTGATCACAAAATACACTTAATCACGGTTTGCTATTTCCTTTTACAGTATACTTTTATTATCCTCGGCACAATTGTGTTATATGTTTTTCTTATTATCCCTTAATTTATTTCCCCAACATAATGCCCCCTCCATCGCGTTTTTCCTGCGTTCCAAAGAAGGCCCAAACGTCTAAACAATACCGGCCATTTAAGTTCGCCGTTCCGCAAACTTTACGATTCATAAATCCAATAAAACCGTGTAACTGACACTGACAGTTATTCACTAAATCCGGTACCATAATAATTCATCCCGAACCGGAAGTGCCCTTATTACATCCATCTGCCGGCAAACGAGAGCGTTCACTTGCAGCCAGCGACATCCAGCGGGCTCTGATAGAATTCCCGTTCGTTTCCACGGCCATAATGATCCGTAGAATGATTTCGTTCGTGAAATATTTTCGCCGTGCTGCATTGCGATTGTTTTGGTAATGAAACGCGTGATTGGCTGTTCATGTGCACGACCTGCTATGTGTTCGTGTCTGTTCGGAATTGAACGGGTACGGAGTGTCAATGGATCTTTTGGTTTTGAGTTCGTTACCAGACATCGGAGAAACGGGTTTCTGCCAGGAACGGCTTTAACATTATTCTGAGAAACAATAGTCCTGCTTCAATTAGATATACACTATAATTAGTAGAGCCAGGATTCCGGCGAGTCGCAACAGAGTCGGACTCAAGTCACTATTATTAAAAGGCAATAGCTCACAGAAAATACATCAGTAGTACAATAATGGATACTCGAATAAATGTACTAGGGGGCTAACTATTACATGGCGGTATAAGTTCCTTTAGTGTTATTTTTCGTGACAGTGACATTACCGCAACTAAGTACTAATTATTGTGTATTATGCTGTATTTTCTGTCAACTATCGCTATTGTGATAGTAGTGACCTTGAGCTCAAATAATTTGTGGCAAAAAATACAGTTTTGAGGTGAAATACGTTAATTAGTAGACATCGGAAAAACGGATTTCATACCAGGGACGGCTTTAACATTATTCTGGGAAACGTAATAATCCTTCTTAGGTGACATACATAATAATTAGTGATATACAAATACAGTTTTTGGCAGTGTGCACTTATCATACCTTGCACAAATTGATTTTTTTCTTGCCTCTTTCAACAAACGCTATAAATAAATCTTTCAATGACTGTCACGTTCCAAAAATCTTACGGACGGATACGAATTACTTCTTTTTGGTGTACCTACCTCCAGGGTTTGAAAGAGTAAAAATCCTATTCAGTAACCTCCTTACCTCCAACGAGTTAATAAATATTGTATCAGGACCCTAACAAGCGCCCCCTTACCCGATTGAAAAACGCTGAGGGTGTGAGGGTTGAAATATCAATTTACTCGAGTTTGGCTTTAATATGATTCAACTTCAATTTCGCAGATATTATTTGGAAAACGCGGAGACGCTTCTGTAATATGAGATATTGGGGATAAAATCCGCATCATCAAGTATGGAATTCAACGTCTACCCGTCAAAGATGAGACGCTCTTTGGAGAAAATTATTACCGGGCAGTGAGTTTTTGACAATGTCTTGAAAATAGCATTAGAGGGTTCAGTGCCTAAAAGATTTTACTCAATCTTAAATGTATAATCAGTAGTTTTCAAAATTGATTGCAAATATTGGGAACAAACGTATAGGGCAAACAAAAAATATATGTTCTATGTAGATTCAAAGAACACATGCTCTCTGTGAAATATAAAATTGTGTATATTTATGTTAAAAGATGATTTGGACCGTAAATCTGTAAAAAAAACTAATAACTTTCGCAGTGATAAAATTTTATGGTTTAAGTTGTTCGAGTTTGACCTAAGGGCGTAGACAGGGGCGATGGGGGCGATCGCCCCCCCAAATGGTCAAGTAAAAACCAAAATAGTCGGGGGATTGCGCTTGCCGTTGCATCCAATGACTTTTTTTTGCTGTTTTAATCGGCGTTGGACCCCCCCCCCCTAAAGAAAAATACTGGCTACGCCCTTGGTTTGACCCTATATTTTGAGCGCTCTATACATTTCATCATCTTGTATGTTTGGTCACCGTGAAGCACGCTGTATATGAATGTGAATTACACAATGAACAAAAATGCACAAACTTCCATTTTGTGTATTCAAAGCTATCACATGATACCTAAAAACCAACACATTTCATACTTCTGCGTAATTACTAGACTATGCAATTAATAATTCTGACAGAAATAATGAATACGGGGTCATACCGAAATAGAATTTTTAATGTTACGGCCAGTTTAAAATGAACTCATTACCGCAGTCGTAAATATTAATGTTAATGGCCTGAAACACACTAAACGTAAATAAAACGTGTGTTACCCTCTGGATATGGGGTGTGTTTCTGAGTACGCAAACAGTGTCGGTCAACAAAATTGTATTTTCTCATGACAGTTGAATAGTTCCGACAATCAACTTGGCATCACTGCGACATGACTGCAATGTATTTTGTGCAAACATATGTTTTCGTGTGAATTAATTGTGGCTAACACGATTTTTTATATAAAAAATACAACGCGTGCTAGTATTTTAAATGAAAAAAAAAGATACTGAAGTATTCAAGTTATGACTATGATTTCAAAAAATTCGACCGATAAAAATTGTTCAAGAAATTAATGTTAAAATAAAAGTTATTTTTGATATATTATTTTTAATTGGAATATTAAAATATAATGTAAGATTACGTGAGCATTTTTTAAAACTTAAAAACAACCGGTAACTTTATATTCCTCGTTTCTCCTAAGATTAATTTTACATAATTCTAAAGTTAAGAAAAAAAGACTCCACTCTATTTAAACAGGCCATCCGGCATATATTCTTCGTAAATGATAATTATATACCTAACCCAACTTTCCTTTAGATAAGTTTAACTTAAAAGTTCCCGGATTTTTCATAGTTAGCAGGTTCTTTATTAATTATTACCCTCGCTTTAACTTCACCGAGAAACCTTAGTAGATCCGGATATCAGATAGAGCGTAATTTGTGGTTAGCAGGAAACTTCTCGAACTAGTTATGTGTTTTATAGGCGAGGCTTCCGCGCCTCCCCTTCTAGAAAACCACCCCAAGGCACCCCTTTCGGCTTGAAATTATAATTAAAATTAGGCGCTTCAAACCGTGTTTACTCGGAGAAATAGGCCACTGTATAAATTAAGTTTGGAATATTGCGTAAGGTTTCGTGAATATTGGCGAAGGCGAAGGTTTTCCGAAAGTGAGATGGTCGATAATAATGAAATGAGATGGTCGACAATGATTTTGAAAACCTTTTTCAATTAACTCAGCATATTCTCAAGAGACCTAAAGATGTTTTATTTTGCCTTCTTCTATTTCTTCTTCAGTAGACTGTAATTGTAATTATAATTGTACGTTTCAAACCGTGTTTACTCGAACGGAAAATTTTGTAAATATTGGTGAAAGCGAGGGTTTTCTGAAAGTGAGGTGGTCGGTAATAATGAGATGAGATGTTCGATGTGACGTTAGAAGAATGAGATGGTCCATATTATGTTCGGGGAAATAAGATGGTCGATAATATTTTGAAAACTGTTTTCAACTCAGCATTTCTCAAGAGACCTAAGATTGTTTAAATTTGTCTTTTTGTATATATTATTCGCCACAATACATTGTAATTACAGTTATTAGTGGGTGCTTCAAACCGTGTTTACTTGGAGGAAAAATAAGCAAAAGTGAAATGGTCGATAATAATGAGATGAGATGTTTGATATGACGGTCGTGAAATGAGATAATCGATAAAGTTTTTGAAATTTTTTTTTCAGAACAGCATTTTCTCAAGAAACCTAAAACTGTTTAATTTTGCCATTTTCTATTTCCATTTCAATACATTGTAACTACAATTAAAATTGTGCATTTAAAACCTTGTTACTCGGAGAAATAGGCTACTGTATACATTCAATCTGGAAATATGACGCAAGGTTTTATAAATATTGACTAAGGCGAAGGGTTTCTGTAAGTGAGATAGTCGTTAGTAATAAGATGAGATATTCGATATGACGTTCAAGAAGTAAGATGGTCGACAATAGTTTTGAAAACCATTCTTTTTTAATATTTCCGCATTTTCTCAAGAGTCCTAAGCAATATTACAATTATATTTTAATTTATTTTAATTAATTAATTACAATAATAGTACAATTTATTTTAATTAAATTTTCAAGTATAAAATTGCCTCAATGTTGTCTTAAATATACGTCATATTTCAATGGAACTGGGTGTATTGTTCCTTTCCCATTTGAAATTTATAGCAATACTGTATATAATGGAATAATACTGTGCATACTGTCAATAATAGCAGTATTATATTAACAGTTGTTTAAACTTAAACATTTCGTGTAATATAATATAATAAGAACCTATATAATGTTGAATTCTATTAAATTTAATTTTTCTTTTCTGCTCGTTTCAGAAGAATGCAGATACGGCAAGGGGGCCTGGTCGGAATGCGATCCGAAGACGAACCAGCGCTCCAGAATGTTGACTCTGAAGAAGGGGAACCAGACGAGCTGCGAGCCGACCAAGACGATTCAGAAGAAGTGCAAAAAAGGTAATCTATTCCTCGCAATTTGTTTGATGGCCGTTAATTGACAGCGTACCATTGTGATCCCTCTAGAAGGTTAACATGTACTTCATATTAAATAAAAACCGATGCACGTCATCATGTTTAAGTTTTAGAGCGCACTGATGCCAGATTGTTATAATATTATTTAGTATCTAGAAATAATTTTGGCTAGCTTATGGATGGATTCTTTTTATTTGTTTTTATATATTTTAACTTTTAATTTTTTTCATTAAACAAAAAAAGTTCATAACATTAAAAAAATATGAAATATTTTAAAAAATATATATATTTTAAAAGAGATTGGTTGGTGTAAATATATATAAGTACAAGATAGCAGGAAAAATTAGTAGAAAAAGGCACACGGCGAAGTTTCCCTAACAAGAGAGAATCTTCTGGACCATTATTGTCTGTTCTTTTTTAAAATCGTGTATCAAAAATGCAACTAACTCTTGGCAGCAACTGTTTAATAACTATTTTGGCATTTCGCAAACGGATGTATAACAACTATAACATTTTGATTGTCCTAAAAATCAAAAATATTGTTTTCGAAAACAGTTTTTCAACGCAACATGGAAGTTTGAAGTTCAAAAGACATAAACCACTTTGGTGGAAATTTCAATAAAGTTCGTATTGAGGGAAGAGGTTTTATAGAAAAGTAAAAAAACATATAGAATATACCATTAAGAAATGATTTGTTTCGTTTTGTGACTTTTCGATATCCTATTGTTAATTTTGATAAGCTTATAAAATACAGTGTGGAACAGCCAAATGGAATAAATTCAGTAGCTCCATTATTATGCATTTTTTTAGAAAATCCTGAGACACGTCAATTTCTAATCCTAAAATGACATCTTGCGGTGACAGCTACAACCCCTAAATTTTCAAATTGGAAGTAGGGGCTTGTGATACTTCATTTGAAAGTCTTTTTCATTTTCTATTCAAAACTGCTATGGTTTTAAATTTTATTACAGAAATTAACAAGAAAAAAAGTTTCTCCAGCGTAGGAAATTCGTTACATTAAAATAAAAAACAAATCATTATTATTGCAGCAGATGTTCAAAATGCATCCTCCAGCATCTTGGAAGCATTCTAGACGTAAATAGAAATGTCTTCTAACATTAGTTAACATCTGCGGGGTAATCGACCTAATTGCAAGTGTTCTTCTTCTTAAATCAGCTAAATCGTCGGGTTTGGTTTTGTAGACCATACTTTTTACATATCCCCATAGGAGGAAGTCTAACGGCGTGAGATCAGGTGATCGTGCAGGCGATTCTGCAGAACCACGTCTCCCCTATCCAGCGATTTGGAGATATTGCCGGACATTGACTTCGTAATGTGCTGGTGCACCTGCTGGAACCATATTGCATTACCTGGAAGTTGTGGGTTTCCTTTCAGCTGGATACAAGTTTGCCATCGTCGGTACAACATTATTTTGGAGCAGCGCTAAATAAGTTTCTCCGTACAAATGGCCGTCAATGAAGAAGGGACCAGTGATATTTTCTCCAATTGTTCCTGCCCAAACATTAACTTTCTCAGGGTTTTGCATGTGTAATTCCCTCATCCAGTGAGGGATTTTCTCTCGACCACTAACGACAGTTTTGGCGATTAACATGGCCGTGAAGTGTATATGTAGATTCATCCGAAAATAAAACATTTTCTATTTGTGAAGTATCTATCTATCAATTGCATCATTTGTTCACAAAAAAGAATTCGTCTATCAAAAACGTCTTCTGCGAGCTTATTAGTTGGTACAAGTTTATATGGGTGCATCTGATTTTCTGTCAATACGCGGAGAATCGAGGAATGGCTCATATTTAATGCTGAAACTGTTTGACGACTCGACGTATGTGGATTTTCTTCAAGCATAAGCATTACACTCTATTACCACGCTATTCATTTTCGTCTTTATTTAAACCGCTTCTATCTGAAAAAAAAATCGCCGTCGTCTCGTTTACAGCCCAAAAAAATTTATATTCATGTCGTCGTTGTAGCCCCCTAGTTCGCCGCCTATGGTGGGCCGCGTTCCGAATCCCAATTCTCCGAACGGTCGTCCGACCGGCAACCGCGCGTGCGGGCCGCTGACGTTTTCGGATTTGTCACGGCCGTTTTGATAAAGCTAAATTCTGACCGCCATTATCCGTTCCATCTGACATGGGCCTCGGTGCGGTCGGCCGGATTTAATATTGAAATGTGCCAGCTGGCCGCCGCTGTTTCCGTCGGCGAATTAAAATTAATAGTCCGGGCGTACCGGGGGTGAGATGTTATAGTTTAGAGTTTCGTTTAATTGCAAACTCGTGTTTCGTAATTAAATTAAATTACGCTTTTTTGTTTAATATACGGGGGAAGTTTCCGTAATTAGGCAAGTTATTGCGCGTTTATTATTTTTCCGTTTAAGAATTGTTCCATTTCCAAAATTATATAAAATGTCCCTTTATAAGGCGAATACAAATGTATAGGCGTACGTTGTACAAAACGCGAACCGCACGTATTTCTTTTAAAGGCTGACTGTTCGCTGCCCGGGCATGCTTTTATAGCACCCGTTAGCCTTTGCTCGAACATTCAGACATACATAATTCTTTTTTCGCTTAAATTTGAAATCTTGACGTTCCAGAACATTTTAGGTCTAGTTAAAAAACAAAAATTTCTCTTTTTTTGTTGAAAATATAGAATATACCACACCCCTGCGTGGAAGTAATTATCGAACGAACAGTCCGGAAATTTTCGAGTTTGGTTCGGTGAAATCCTAAAACTTAACGAGACTCGGATAATTAAAACGCCTTTCCATCCCAAATTAAAATTGTCTTGGGGCGCTAAAAAAGACCGATAAAAAACTTACCGCGTAGGTGCCCTTAATTAGAGCCCTTTTGAATTTACCGCCGGCATTTAAAAAATCTTTTAAAAAATCCTGCGAAACTAATTAGCTGTAATTAACAATGGAATTGTCATTTGTTTTTTTTTAATTGGCGCAATTAAAATTGAAGGGTGGGTGAGGCGGAGAGCGACATGCGGAAAGACGCCCTCAGGGCGCAAGATCGTTTCGCGTTCTCCGTTTTATACTTTCGGTCGTTCCTAATTAAGTACCTTCGACGTCTGTTTAATTAATAAAATTAATGACGACGCCTGTTTAAATATCTAACGAAGTTTCACGTGAAGTTTTCACTCGGATTCTTAATTTCCACTCGGTTATTGCTCGTACTGCTCGTTTTTGATGTGTAAATTTATTTTACACGGCGAAATAACAATTTTATAGTAGAATGCGGGCTTTCACGGATGTTGTCTAATGTTGAAGTAGTTTCTTCCGGGTTCTCCCGCAGTCTGTCTTCTTTTCTTCCTAGTAAAGCCAGCCTCAAGCTACGGCGGTATCCACCTTCCCTCTTGAGTTGTTATTATTCTTCAAGATTTTTAGCGACTCTTATCCTTCTTGGATAGTATCTCGTATTGTGATCCAGCACTTTCACGTTCTCATAATCGATTTGATGGTTCTCATTGGTGTGAACATGATCCACTACTACCAATTTGTCTGCATTTCCGAGCCTGGTGTCGTTGATGTTCCTTGATCCGGCACTGTTGATGCTCCTTCCTGTTTGTCCAATATAACTTGCCACAAGTACACTTTAACTGGTAAACGCCTTTTGTGAGAAGTTCAGGGAAGTTGTTAGAGGGAAGCACTTGTTGTATATTAGTCGTTGTTCGCCTTAGAAATACATGGAGACTGGCTTTACTGGTGAAAGTCATGATCAATCAAGCACGGCGTATGAACAGCGAGGCAAGATATTTAACAAGGAGAAGACAACAACAACAGTCTTTGGAAAACTTCTGATGAAGCTGGGCAGCATGGCAGCACTTCAGTGAAACGTCAAGACAAATTAGACGACCGCGGCAGCACTGGAAGAACCTATTTCAACAATTTTATCGATATAAAAATTGCCGACAAAACAATAAAGATTAAAAAATTAAAATTGTCAGCGCATGCAAAAAAATAAGTCAAACAACTTTTATCTGAAAAAGTTTCCTTTGAAACAAACGGTTAAAAGGATATACGCACTATCTCAGATTTTTTGTCGGATCCCGTTATTTCAATATACAGGGAGTCCCATAATTATGTTAAAACTCATTGAAATATTGATTTTGTCAATGGGGAAAAAGTACACTAGGGTATCTAGGTACTTAGTACTCTAGGTAAAATAGTTTTTTAAGTTTCAAGATATAAAGTAACTTTTCATTAATCATAAAGTATATTTTGCGGAAATAATTATTTTTTGTAGGAAATGTACAGAGCAGTTGGCATTGTAGTCTTAATCAAAAAGGAAGAAAATGTCAAGCTGTAACATAAATTTGGTAAACACGGCGCAGAGTAGAGAAAGGATTTGTATAGCCGCAATTTAAGTTTTCATCTTGTGTCTAACAACCGGACCGCTGAGAACCAGACTTGCCCGCGTTGTACTAAAATATTCACAAAATAGAGGAGCTCTTTTTTTTGTTCGTCCCCGAATCTACGCCTACAAAGTTTGCGAAGTTTTGTCATAAATTTATTCTCCGAGCAGTTGTAGAACGCGAAAACTTGATGAAATCGACTAAAATTTAATTAACAAACGCAAAACGGTGGATTGTACAAGATGTGGATGTACAGAATGGAACTATTGGGTTAGCCAAATCTATAGCTCCCAGAAAGTTTAACAATGTATGGCCGACAAAGTGTAACTCAAGATATTTTAAATAGAATTCAATAACAAAAGCAAGGAACGTTTGAAGAAATTAATAATCTGGTGTCTGTACTTCTGCAATTTCCTTATTTCGTTGTTTCGTTGACAAATATTTATGAAAAATTTAGAGTCCCTGAAGTCCCTGCGGATGTTAATAACGTGTATGGTTGGGATATGTTCTCTATAATGCATTTATCTCTGGCCATTCTCACATATGATGCAAATAAAGATTATCAGATTAAGACATTTAGATTCAAAACATTTATTTTATTTATTTTAGATTTTAAAAAATGTAGTCCTCAAAAACATAAATCTCTATCTGAATCTCTCTTTTTAGAAAATATTTTGAAAGTTGATCTTTGTCGACCAAACAAGAGAAATTAAAAACCAGTTCTTGATTAATTATATGTTATTATATATATATATATATATATATATATATATATATATATTTATATATATATTAATAACATGAAAAGGAATTACGTTCAGTAGAATATGGAACACGGAATATGTTAACCAGACACTTTTAACAAAATCCCCAATGGATTAACCAACGTTCCTGATGGAACTAAAGACCAAATTTCTAACATTATTTCCTTCACCCATATTCGATATGGTAACGACCTATCTGCTTAAGGATTAAAATTATGTGATGATGCAATTTTGTAGATTTGCTCTGCAGATGTTAATAATATGTATGGGTGGGATATGTTCACTATAATGCATTTATCTCCGGCCATTCTTACATATGGAAATAGATTCAAAAAAGGTCAGCTTTTCCGGTACCTGGTTTTTAATAGCATATATATTTTGATAGTAAACAACGTGGTATTATTTGGTGCGCATATTTTTTATACAAAATATACGAAAACAACACTGTACGAGTATATGCCAATGACATCCTTAGTAGATCACCTCTATGAGCTGTAGAGCGGACTTTTTAGGATCATCCTTCTACGAGAGTTTCTCCCTAACAAATAAAAGGGTTCAAACTCCGAACAAGTCTCAAGAAATACATGATTTTCCGGCTAAATTGGATTGCGGTCGAACGGAAACTTTACTTTCGACTTTTAACTTCGTTCCGCTAATTTATTATGGATGTTCCAGACGCGATATCCTTAAAGTCTGCGCGACTCGTCTCGAATTTCAAATGTAACGTTAATTATGGTTATTTAAGTGATTTACGCCGTAATAAGGGACCATTTGATTCGCGCTAATAGTTCTGCGTGTGCAATTTTAATCTTCCAAATGGGCCCGAATTCCGTAAAAGGGTTTCATGCTGTCTGGCTATAGAACGGAAGCTACAAGACTTTCATGTTTACGACCATACAGCGAATTCAAATAACCAAATGGTGAAAATCACAATAGGCATGTTGATTCATTTTTAATTATAATGAAATTCGATGGCTATAATGATCTGAAAACACATATAATCAGCAAAAAATGCTTAAAAAATAAAATTTTATTAAACAGACGCAAAATAAAATGTAGAATTTAGCGAGGAGGCACAACGTTCCCACATGTTTATTTTAAGGCCATATTGGATGATTTTATTATATAGGGTAATTGATCGAAACCATTCATTAAAATAATTAAGGCTTGTAGAAATATGGGGCATAAGGCATAGGGCTTGTAGAAATATGAGGTAGAGTATTTAGAAAAATGAGTTCAGATAGTTTGAAGTTTAGCTAAATGGTACTTCTATTTTAAACACCTTGTACATAATTAATATAAGAAATAATAAAATAATTGCTGCATGGCTTTTGGGGTCTACTAACGACATTGCTAATACCGATATTTAATTTTCTAAAAATGACCACTACAGATAGATTCAAATATTATGGCGCTAATGAACAAAATTTCAAAAAATAAGGTAATAACTGAAAAACGGTAAAAGATAGGTAGGTATAGGGAAAATCTACCTAAAACAACGTGTAGAATTTAAATATTCAATAAAGAAGGTGCCATTCCATTTGAAATAAGGAAGTTGATGCCGACTTCCGGTATAACCGGAAGTGCAGCCATCTAAAAAATATGTTTATAAGTCCACCATAGGCCTATTAGCTTCCCATTAGTATAGTCCAAATATTCAAAAATCATGTGTTTCTACAAGCCCTAATACTTTTAACGAATGGTTTCGGTCAATCACCCTGTATTTAAACACGATTTTATTGTTTTGTGAACATCCCTATTTCGGGATTGTTATATGATATTGACATCAACAGTTTTGGCATTAATAGTCCATGGAAAATAACATAAATGCAGGCATTAAACTGAATTTTAAACCCGTTGATAGTTCTGTGTCTAAGAAAATTCATATTAGTAGTGTCGTATCATTTTAGTGCATTCAATTCAGAGATTACAACCGGAAGAAATATTATCTCTTATTAGCTTTAAGAAAACGCCGCCATAAATTCTACCGGGTAGAGTCGCTATTCTGCACTCCTATTAAGCGTCGAAATACGATTTTATATGTACTAGTCATAAAGAACTGCGAACTTACATAAAACTGTTACGAGGCTAGTACAGGGTTTATTCCTTTCGCTATAATATTCCACTAAACATATATTCTTTCAATGAACATATATTTTACATCGGCTGTAAAATGGAAAGCAATATACTTTTAATATGAGCTTGCCAGGTGCTCGATTGAAATGTTGCTTCCGATTTTTATTTATATTTAACTTGGAAATATATCATCCCTGTTTAAAATCAACATTATGTTTTCCATTTCCTAGATGGTAAGTTGTATATGAGCATTTAGGATATGTGCATCTGGTATGCATTTAGAAAGCAGATAGAACGAAGGCTTTTCACGAAACGTTTTATAGTTGACCATATTCATGAGATATGATGTGCCTACTAGGAGATATGAAGCCATTGATTATTTTTTTAAATAGCAATGTAGCGTTAAAAACGAATATTGCAACATCTAATGATACAGTAGCCATTAAAATCCTTAAAAATATCAGAGTACAATATTCAGTTACTTCAATGTCGAGAACAAATGTCAAAAATGAGCCATATTTTCATTATTATGGTCTACTTCCAGAGCTTTTTGATATACAATAGTTTTAAACAACAAATTTCCGTCATGTAACATTGGTACAAAAGGTGTTCTAGGGTTTCTAAACGTTACTTCTCTGCGTTCAGTGTTTCGTTAAAAAAATAGGTCCAACAATCATCCTTCTGCTCACATCTAAAAACTTTTTGAATACAGTATCCTTAGATAATATTGTTAGAATGGTTAACAAACCATTGGCAGAACTGTAGTCTTAGAGGTTCATCCGCTCTGAGAATTTCATGTGTGGATTGCAGACGATATGGATGGAGCTCCAAATCATTTTTCACAATTCGTTGATGTATGTATAGGGCAGATTTAACTTGTTGGTTCAGACGGGTAATTGATGTTCTTGCCTAACAATTTCAGCGATTTCTTCTGTTATTCTCTGGATCTGCCACTTCATTGCTTCCGATTGACGCTTCCAGTTTGCCCTTACATGTTTAGGGAAAGGTTTTACTGAAATTCTTTATTTATTACTAAATGAATAACTGCCTCTCGAAAATCTTCCTTGTAGTCCTCGTATGCAGCTCTCATCATATCCAATTTCCACTGATTCTACTGCAATTTCTAACATAAAGAACAATCTTTAAAAAATGGCATTGTTTTGTCCCCCGAGACCAACGTAAAATACCTATTGGATTTTATAAAATCTGAGCTATTAAACTAGGTTTTTCTATTAAAATTTGTTAAAAACTGAAAATTATGGAATTTAGATTTAAACTGCTATACGTAAAAACACCTTATAAATGAAAAAAAAGGAAGCTACTTTAAGCATCTAATAGAGGCTACTTTAGGCCCTAATAGTCATTTTTCCTGTTATATTCAGAACCCTTCATTCCCTAAGTACACCCCTGGAGCAAAAAAATTCAAATGAATTTTCATATATATGATAATTTTATCTTCAAGAATGAACCTTCTGACATTTTAAATGCCCAGTAATTTTGTTAATACATGCAGTAACATTTTAAAAAAAAATTGAGACTTTTTTAAAAATTGGGATATTTTAGGGATAGTTGATATTTTACCTTTTTAGGGTTATAAGTAAAAACAGAATTCAAAAATGGAGAGAGGAGACCTAAAATCCATATAGGAGCCATTTGAACCCCCAATATTGATTTCTTCCTTTCTATCCAAAACCTATCCCTTCATCCCTTAAATACACCCTCCGGGGAGTGAGTAAAATTAATTTGCATATATATGATTATTTTACCTTCATAGAAAACTTATCTATTATTTTAAATCCCTCGTGAACTCTTTCCTACATACAGTAAAGTTTAAAATAATGCATTAAAAAATTTACCCTATATTAGGGGTTGATTTTGTATTTTCGAGGGGGTTGTCTGCAAAAATAAACTTCAAAAATGGAAAAAGGAGACAAAAGTACCTTACATAGGCCATTTTAATTCCAAAATATTGATTTTTTATTTAAAAATATGAATTTGTCCATAATGTGTTGATTGAGAAGAACTTGAAAGCCCATAATGTGTTGATTGAAGAAGTATTTAAGAAACAGCAGTTTAAATCTAAATTCCATAATTTTCCGGGGTTTGTTAAGTTTTTAACAAATTCTAATACCACTACCAGCCCACTAACTTTAAGGTTAGTGGGCTGTTAATTTTGAAAAAAAACTGGACATTTTCCACGAAACACCGAACTACTATATTTTTCTCAACGAAGATTAAAACTGAGTTTTAATCTTCTAATTAAAACTGAGTTTTAATCTTCTCCTGAAGATGCTAACTTAGTTGGCGAAACGCGCGTCGTGTAGTAGTTCGGTGTTTCGTGGAAAACGTCCAGTTTTCTTGTTTCTACGCCGAAGGTTCCAGTATACACTCCAGTTAATTTTGAACTTAAATTATGCACGTTTACAGGTATATACGGCCGAATGCGTTGATTGGCGAATTGATGTGGACAGTTAGTTGCTTGCGTTTCATGCATTCAACAAAAGGCATGCATTAGAGGCAAGATGAAATGCAAGTTGAAGAGCAAGTTGAACACGAAAGCGCACAAGTGTAGACGTACCTTATAACCAACTCGTTCGCTGCGTTGTCAATCCTGGTAAAATACGTGGCCTCCGTTTGACCAACAGCGTAATAATTTCGTTAATAAAGCATATCCTTGAGTGCAATAACAGTGAATATTCAATGTGAAAGTTCCAAAGTTAACGCTAGTTTTGGATTGTTTCGCATTATTCTCGCCAATTACCGGGCCTACAAACGGAACGGAATTAATCCCCAGATGTTCCGGAGCTGTACCGTAAATTACCCTGAACATGCACAGTATTCCCCTGGATATAAATAATATCGTAAATCGAATCATAATTTTACCTAGAGGGTGTATACGGTTCATTATTCGCACTGGTACGAAGTTATCCCGAGTCAGAGCGTCGGATTTAAACGGATTAAAACTTTCATGATAAATGATTTATTTCGTTTGGGAAGTTTTTTTTTATATATAATTCCTCTGTAACAGCAAAATTCACTGATTACGTTTATTAAATTTGGTCATAAATTATGATGAAAGATTAAACTTTTTTTTTAATTAAGTAGGACTAAACTTCTTAAGTCTGGAGAATGGTGAATCCTAAAACCCTAAACATGTTAGCGGGACTACTGTTGGGCCCTCAAACGTGAAACCTGTCCCGGCGAATATAAGTAAAAAAAGACAACAAAATAATTTATTGATTGTATTATACTTTCTTCGATACAAAATAAAGTATATTCTGTAAAAAAAAGTTATTTTGTTCGAAAATCGAAACTTCGAAAATTCACTAGATTGATTATGGTTTGGGTTTGGGTTTGTCATATTCTACATTCTTAATTCTTATTCCCTTCTCTAAAAACTTATGGGAGATAGGTAAAAACCGAGCTCATATTTGAATTCAGCACATTAACACTAGACACAAAAAACCCAAAAAAATATCGGGGAGTGACAAAAAAATTTGAAAATGCAGAACAGTATAATTGATCGTATACTTTTTTGTTTTGAAATGTGCTTGGAAGTATCTGTAGGTAGTTAAAAACTGACAATTTTCGCCTTTTTTACACACCAGGTATTTCAGTTTGATAAAATTTCTTTGAGAAGGCTACGAATCCACCCAAAAAGACGCGACATGCCCAAGAACGGGCTGTTTATCTTACGACTGTTTTACATACATCAATTTTTTCTCACAATAAATTGTACAAGTTGACCTTCAATTTATTACTTCAATGGAATACGTGTAAAACAGAAATTGCGCTCAATTTATTGTCCACAATAAATTGTAGAATTTAGGACTTGCTCTAATTTCTTGGCCAATTTTAGGAACATTTAGTAACTTTTTAGATTTACTTCATTGCACCAACCTAAAAATGAGATAAGCGATTTCTCTTAGGGACAAACTTAAGATAAATCTTAGGTTTTTAGTCATTGAGAGTTGGCAGTGTCGAAATTGGCCAATAAATTGTTACAAATATTGCAAAGTATAAACAGTTACTGAAATTGGACAATTTTTGAAAAATAAATTCTACAGTTTATTGTGCAATGAATTGGTATGTGTAAAACAGTCTTTTCCCTTACATCGAGTAACGGAGCCAAGAAGATTCGCTGATAAAGGTTGGCGTTGACCTCCAGTTCAAAGTTTGCGAACCGCCGCTCCGAATAATAATTACACACCCTCGAAGTTAATGAGATTCGAGTTCGGCTACCTACATTAATAAAGGGGTAGCGAGTTTACAATTTCCAAATTACCCCTTCGATGGTGTAAGTCTAGTTTTCGTGTTACTCTAATATTTACGTAAATACGTGAAGTGCCGTAAACTTATCACCTCCCAGTTTAACACGTATACTTGTAGAAGAATTAATTCGACGTATTCCCTCCCATATCGCTGTGCAAACTTTCAGCTAAGCACTTCCAGTTAATATTCAAGATAACTGACGAGTTCACGGGGTTGTTGGCTGCTCAATTTAATTTGCGGCCAATTCACAAAAAATAAATGAACAAGGGGTTTTAATTTGAGCTCACTCACCTTTACACACTTCACAGAAAAAACTCTATATACACTAATGAACGTTTTTTAATTCGTGTGTTTTTTAAAGGTGTTTCTGTCATCATGGCTCCTATCAAGGCCGTAGCCAGGGGGGGGGGGGGGGGCGATGGAGGCGATCGCCCCCCCCCCCAAATGGTCAAGTAAAAACCAAAATAGTCGGGGATTGCGCTTGCCGTTGCCTCCAATGACCTTTTTTATTTTTGCTTTTTTGTTTAATCTGCATTAGTCGCCCCCCCCCAAAGAAAAATACTGGCTACGCCCTTGGCTCCTATATTGCTACCTAAATAATGAAACGACCCTATTAGTAGTGTTTGTAAAGAAAACTTTTAAATGTTTAAATCGGTTTATAGACTTTTTAGTCATAGTTAATAAAAGTTTGACTTCATTAGATAAAGTAATAATTTATAGTAACATTTATAGGAACAAGAACAATGGATTCACACTTTATAACCATGTATGAGTGTAAAACGCACCTTTTTAATTTAGCTTGATTACTTAGCTTAGTTAACAGTACTATCACGCACTGGAGAAGATTCGTAAAAACTGTTGAAACAGATAAGTTTCTATAGTTTGTCTCCGAGAGACTTGATTTCTGTGGTGAAAATATTTGCTTATATTTTGAGGAGGACCGTTCGACATACGGGGCAAAATTTGTCAAGTGTACCCGCCTAAAAATTTTTGGCTTCTTATTTCAATCAAACTTCACACTTTCACGTCTTCAAATCCTGAAAATATGGCACTCAAGTGTTGCAGGTTGTCAAGATATAGGGGCGTGAATTTTCGCCGTGTAACCACGTATGTTTAAATTCATTAATTTGTAACTTTTGCTAGGTTTATCCGATTTTAATAGTTCATAAACGTATTTTTATAGGTATTTTAGTCTACTTTTCAGAAACAAATTTAATTTTTCTCGTAAATGCAAATTTTTCATGTGTTTTTTCATTTTTTAGAATGTTTTTGTTTTTTTTTTCAAATTTCGACGCTTTTGATTTTTTTGACAATATTTTTAATGAAAAGCTCGTCTTTTTTTCTATAAAATACCCCACATTGAAAATGGGATTGACCGATTTGGTGCTGAGGGAAATAATTTTATGCGCGCTGCCGCATTCGTTTCACGCCTTTTTTCACATTTCCGCTTATATCTCCGTTTCTTGGCATATTTTATATAGCATATGTCTATTGAATTTCCAAAATTATAAGCCCAAGTCTCCAAGCTCTATTGTTAACTTGGAAATGACTGCTGAAGTTGAAAAAGTGCTTTTTCTTCACCATTTTTTCTTCGAAAGTAGGGCGACTATGATCATGAAATTTCTTGGAGGGACTGCTGTTTGTAGTATGGTTACAAAAAAAAATCAGCTCGATCCGTTAATAACTTTTCGAGTAATTACGATCGAATTTTTTGCAAGTCTTAATTAACAATGACTCCATTTATTTGTTTATTGTACGATATTGACTGGGCTGGGCTAGAAATATCATAAATCTCTTCAAGTTTGCGACTTCAACTTTTTTGAGATTTTGAAAAATATTAATTTGGGCCAGTTTTATAACGTTTTCTACGCGACGAACTTTTTTGACGCGACGTATATATGTTTTAGCGTTGCCGTTTACTATAATATCTTGACGCCCATTTTTTTTAAATACGCGTCTTGAAGCGTACTTTCAAGATGTTATAAAAAAAGCGTCAAAAAAGGTAGTACACAAATAAAAGCTGTAATACTAGAATTCAATCCCAACGAGGTTGCCGCCATTAAGGAAAGTTAAACAAAATTCCAAGACATATCTGTTGAAACGCGTTTAAAAACGATTTTCAAATACTATAAACAATTACACTAATATATATAAAAACAATATTTGTTATGGAGATTCTTAGAAATATACCTTAAATCTATCAGAGCTTTTCCATGTTTTTCCTTATTAAAAGGATTAAAGCATCGATCAGAGAAACTTTGTTGATTCATATTGTAGAAATTGGAGTAATATGCATGTAATATGGTCAACACGCAAGAAGCACTTGCAGAACTCTTCCTTACAGTAACATAACCTGAATTATGCAGTAGGAGCAATATTTATTGGTAGGATAAAAACAAGTCAGTTACTAAATCACTAACGTTTATAATTTCACTGTATTTGTTCGAAAAAACTTCACAAGAGAGCGAGCGCGCGAAACGAATGCGGTGCGCACGAAACGAATGCAGCAGCGCGCATAAAGTTATTTATATAATTTTATATTATAAGGATATAATCCCATAGGCTCAATCCTATTTTCAGTGAATTTACTTAGTCCTCTATTTGTAGTGATTCCGCTAATGACAACGCACTGTTCCATAATTTTTGTATGGCAGACAAACCTCTATAGTTGCTAAGAGTAGTTTTTAAAGCTGTTTTAATGCACATATCTAAAATTTGGACTGGTTCTACTTAGTAGCTGCGGCTTCGGCAGGATTTAATTGTAAAAGAACTGATTTTTTGCTGGAAATACACAACCATAGCCGTGTATTTTTTTTATGTACTTTTAAACCACTTTAGTAAGTCATTGCGTATAGTTGGTAGATAGTGACGTAACGTAGTGAGACGTGGTAACAGCATCTCTGGAACGTATTTGTTCCAGAACTCGGGAAATTGTTGTTTATCGGAATATGTACATTCTGGGGTATATCACAGGCACTTAGCATTAAAAGTAGGTCTAACATAAACGGAATTCTCAAGGGCATACCCTCTTTTTTGTAATCGCGTTTGTATCTTTACAGAAGTTTTTTCTTACAGACTCTACACATTACGGTCGCTGCGTCACAAAATAATTCTTCGAAATCACCGATGAATTTATTTACTTTGTCAGAAAATTGTAGTTTTTTAAGCGTTTGCGCATGTGATATTTAATTATTAATGTAATGCCGACGCCGACGACGTTAACACCTCGAACACGCTAATAATAATGATAGAGTCTGTGAGACGGTCGGTCGAAACCCGCCCTCCGCGTGCCACTGTTTTGCGTGAAGATCAGCCAACTTTACTTTATTATATCCAATATATCTATTATATCCAATATATTATATCCAATAAATTTTGATATCTTCATATTTGTGCTTATAAAAAAGTAATTCAGAGTACTTAAAAAAAACAATACAAACAAGGGCCTCCCTAGTTTTCGTCTAATTTCCGTTCCTGACATTATCAAAAACTAGGAAATTACTCGATAGTTTGTTGGTTTAAAAAGTTACTCTCTCAATTACTATAATTATTCGCCTAATTGACGGAGCAGCTTATATAAGCCAGGGTTAAGTGACGTCTTTGTTTACCGTTAAATGTAATCAATGTCTGACATTTGCCCGTTCAGCCTCAACAACGTAAATCGAAGCAAATTTAATTAGTTTCCGACGCCAACTATTAGGACGATAAGTTAATTTTGTTTATGGGCCTTTATGCGATAAAGACGCTAATTAAATTTGGCCATTTGGGTGTCGATGTCGATTTTTATTGCGCGATTAAACAGGTAAAACGACTTTCAATTAGCTGTACGTATTACCCAAGATTTAATACCGAGTAAAATGAAAGGACACCTCAAGGATGAGGCCATAAAAAAAGTCGCATGATCTTGGTGGAAAGTTCACGGTTTATATTTACACTAATTGATTGTTTGAAAAAAAAATCTGAAAAATCCTGAAAAAGCTCCCTCTAAAAGTTCAACACACCTACGGAGACATTGTTTTTTCAAGAGCCCAGGTTTTTCAGTTGTTTAAGGCATTCTCAGAAGGAACTGAGTCGATTGAAGATGAACCATGCAGCGGAAGGCCTTCATCTTCAAGAACCGATGAAAATGTCGATAGAATACGGGATCTTGTGTGTTGAGATCGTCGGTTGACGACAAGAATGCTGCGGGAAGAGTTAAATTTGAATCACACCATTGTTCATCAAATTTTGATTAACGAATTGGTGATGAGAAAAATCTGCACAAAAATGGTTCAAAAAACCTTTCGCAGGAACAGAAGGACATCAGGAGAGGAAGGTGTCTTGACTTTTTGGATCACCATTTGATGGAAGGTTTGATAGCCAGGGAATTGTTCACAAAGAGTTTGTGCCTCCAGAGCAGACATTAAATCGACACTTTTACAGAGAGATTCTTGAATACCTTTGAAAAAGGGTCATGCGGTCGAAACATCAAGAACAGCTGCGCCATGTCACCAGCCATTTCAGTAAACGAGTTTTTAGCCAGTAAAAACATTCCTGTGGCTTCTCAGCCTCCTTATTCGCCTAACTTGAGTATTGGTGGCTTTTCCTCTTCCCGAGATTGAAAAAATCACCTCAAGGGACATCATTTTGGGACCATAGAAAACATTCAAACGGCTGTAACCGACCAGCTGAAGGTTATTCCAGTAGATGAGTTCCAGGACTGCTATGCCGAATGGAAGAACCGTCTCTAGTGCTGTGGTGCTTCCCAAGTTATTTTGAAGGAGACAATATTGATTTATAATTCTATTTGAATAAAAAAAAAAGAAAAATATCTCATTAAATTAATCTCATCTCATTACTTAATTTACACACCTCGTAGAAGGAATTTCATATTTTAAGATACATGTTCTTGAGAAAACATATAGTTTATAAAAACATTATATAAACAGTTATAGTGACAGTTGTATAAAAAACATCCGCAACAAAAAACGACATGCCTTCAAATTTGCATAAATCCTTTGACTTCCTTTTTTTAAGAGCTGGTGAGAAAAAATCAACCAGAGAAACGCTTGAAAGAGATGGATGATGCCTGCGTTCACTGGCTTACCGATAGATCAGCTGATAGCTTAACATAACGTTGGTGTCGTTTTGTCATTGTAAAAGTGAGTGCACCAATCGTTATGAATTTTCTGATGGGCGTGGCCAAATTACGTCACAGAAGCCACTGTCCAATAAGATTATCACTAACTAGAACTGCAGCTATTCACCATTTGTGTTATCTGTTAACATTGGCCGATACAGTCTATATAGTTTGATATGCACAGAAGTTGGTTGGGAGGAAACTATTTTTTTTGAAAGGAAAATCGAAGGACACATTTATTTTTTTAATTAAAATTTAAACTTTTAATAGTTAGTATAAAATGTCCAAAGAATTTAAACAACAAAATACACTGTCGGAAATTCCGTGCAATTGAACATCACTTTACTAACCAGGCAATTGTGTAGATATCGAGATTTATGATATGAAATCTGATATTTATGATTAAATATGTAATTTTTCGATTGGAATATGCCGAGAGCTATTATACAACTGTTATGTATGTATAAACAAAATTTAAAATTTGTCGCAAAAATGTAAAATAAAGTCATACACAAAATTGATGTCGAATATAATAATGGAAAATTGTATTTCATGCTCTGGATATTTTATTCAAAACCACATAATGGAGCAATACACATATTTGTTTGTTTTTAACAGCTCAAACAGCATAAATGCAAGGTGAAAGGAATGCAAACAAGCGAAATTTTTATTATACCTATATATTTAATTGAACTTCATAATCATCCCCTATTAAATAATTCATGCCGAATATTGATAAATATATCATTAATACACCAGTGAAAATATTAAAATAATTTTCATAATTACGTACTAATAAATGTGTAATAATTGTAATACATTATTAATTTAAGTACCTACATATGTATATTCATTTTGAAATCATAAATTAACATTTCCATTATGTTACAATAGTACAGTTCACGCTAGGCCAGCAACTTCAATATCGGTAGATAACATTTTTTGATAACCGAGTTTTTATTTTCACTTCCAACACATGCTGTAGTTGCAGAATACACTTTTGTGGAATTACGTAGAACAGCATCAGTCAAATTGCATCTGTTTTCTGGCGGAACACCTGCGTTCAGACTTGCCAGACGCCACCAGACGCCACTAGAAGTGCAGCAATATGTTTAAGTGCACTAGAGCCAAATATAAGAATACCACTTATCTATGCACATACGTAACTATTAAAAAAAGGAAGAGTACTGTCAATTTATAAATCTGCGACACTATTTCACTGTACATACAAAAGAACTGCTCATATGTATATCTAAGAGTGGTTTCAGTCAGTTAAAAATAAACTGAAGTACTGATTAAAAGTTTCTATAGCCTCTAAAGTCAAGTTTTTCCGAGATATTTAACTCCGAAGAATAAAATTTGCAGCTAAAGGACAGAGTATACCATATGTATCTATATTAGAGACAGAATGAAATGTTGCCTTGTGCAATTAACGATATAATAATAATAATAATAATAAATAAGTTTATTGAAAAGGCAAAACGGTACAAGTACAGTATCCCTTTTTCAAAAGGAATGTGTGTCAACATAGTTGATTTACAACACTTCCACAAATTCTTACATAAAAACAGACTAAATTAGCTATGAGATATAATATGTGATATTACAAATATAATATGTTATATTACAAACGGTTATGTACTAATAACAGAAAACAAATGGTTAAATAACAGATTTATTAGAACATACCCATATCAATATATTCCAGATTAGAAGAAAGTATGTCGTCTTTTAATTTTTGTTTTACTGTTTCCACTGACAAATTGCGATAGCGAGTTGGTAGAGTGTTAAGAACATATGCAGCCATGTACGAAAAAGAAGATTTGAACAATTCATTTTTATATGGAGGAATGGAAACCTTACTTCCTATCTGTCTTAAATCCCTGCTGTGAATGTCAGAACGCCAGTTAATTTTTTTATATAAATATTCAGGTCTTTTGGTCTTTACAATATTTAGAACAAAACCAACAAAGTGTATAAATCTCCTTTCAGACATGTTCAATAAATTGAAATTACGTAAATAAGGAGTAATATGTCCAAACTGTGGCACGACTGTAAGATATCTTACACAACTGTTTTGTATTTTCTGTAGACGATATTTATCCTCTTGCACGAGACAAGGACCATATATTACGTCTGCGTAATTTAAATAAGAAAGAACCATGGTTTCAGTGAGCAAAATTTTTGTATTACTATCTAAATATTGTTTAAATGAGTATAACTGCTTTAAAGAAATAAATGCTTTTTTACATATGTTGCTTATGTGACCAGAAAATCTTAATGTCGGATCAAATGACACCCCAAGGTTTTTTACAACAACGCTTGAACTAATTACCTCATTATTAATTTCAATATTTATGTCTTCAATATTACGTAATTGAAAAGATGTCCCAAATATTATATTCTGACTTTTATTTGCATTAATCACTAAAGTATTTTTGATGGTCCAATCATGAATGAGTTTTAAATCGTTATTTATAATGTCAGTAGCAGTGGAAGAGTTGGAGGACGGAAAACTGTGTAGAAGCTGAATATCGTCTGCGTACATATATAAATTGCCATGTAGTGAAATTTTCGAGATATCTGCTGAAAAAATATTAAACAAGAGTGGTCCCAGTACAGATCCCTGTGGAACGCCAGATTTTACTAATTTACTTTTTGATACCTGTATTGAAGAATCCGTATTAACTCTAGTAAATTGTTTTCTACCGGAAAGGTAGCTTTGAAACCAGCAAAATGTATTTTCAGAAATACCATAATGGTATAATTTAGCTATTAAACAATTAATATCCAAAGAATCGAAAGCTTTCGTCATATCTAATAAAGTTAGAGACACAACCTGCGTATTATCAATAGCTCTCAAAATGTCATCTGCTACGTTAGATAATAAAGTAGTAGTACTAAAGCTCTTACGAAATCCGGACTGATAAGGAGGGATTATTGAATTCTCAGTAACATATTGAAAAAGCTGTTCATACATTGCAGATTCAGCGATTTTAAGAGGAACAGGAAGTAGACTTATAGGGCGCAGATCTTTATGTAACTTAGGATTCTTAATTTTGGGGATAGGCTTAATACAGGATATCTTCCACTGATGAGGTACCTGCCCAATTTCAAAGGATACATTAATTATGTGTGTTAAAGGTGGAGCTACCCATTGTAACGAAAATTGCAACATTCTAGCAGAAATGCCATCTGGTCCCATGGTTTGTGGTTTTTGCCTTCTTACTATATCCTCAATTTTTGCGATAGTTACTGGACTATAGAGAAATAGCAGATCGTCTTTTATATCTAGACCTATAATATGTTTGATTATGTTTTTCTTCAGAGTTTAATTTAGGTATCGAATCTATGAAGTAATTATTAATATCGCTGGCGTTACAAATTTCATCAGGCAAATTTTCAGAAACGTTGTCTTTTACAATACCCCATCCTTTTAAATTGGACCATAGCTGTTTAGAGTTATTCTTACTGATATTAATGTTATACGAATAAAAGGCAACTCTTTCGTTCTTACAGACGGTGTTATAATAATTACGAATGTCGCAGTATATTTGTCTATGTGCGTGATTTCTGGTTTTTTTGTATCTCAGCCAGAATTTGTTCTTGATTTTTTTTATTTGTTTTAATGTATCTGTAAACCACGGTTCCCGTTTCTTACTGGAATTAAAAGTACATTTTTTCAATGGAGCGTGTCTGTCAAAGAGGTTTATTAAATTTTTTATTGAAAAAATCAACCTTTTCCTCTAAAGAGTTAATACTATAGATATGATTCCAATTAATAGTAGCAGCATCTTCATTGAAGGCATTAATATCAAAACTTTTGTAGCTACGAAATTCTTTAACTATAGGTGTGCATTTGTTCCTAGCTAATTCGATATCACAATAAATAACATTATGATCAGAGAAACAAGTATCTAACACTTCAACATTATTAATGACAAGGTCAGAATTAGTTATTATTAAGTCTATTAAAGATTCGCTTTCTTCTGTGACTCTAGTAGGGTCAACTACTAGTTGTTTGCAATCATAAATATCCAATAAGCGGCTTAAGTAAATAGTTGCAGCGTTATTATAATCTAACATATTAATGTTTAGGTCGCCCATTAAAACAAAATTAGAAATATGATTTTCAGCTAAGTAATTAATAACATCACTTAATATACCTACATTAGAATAATGGCAACTAGGCGATTTGTAAAAAACGCCAATAGCATAAATTTGACCGGCAACATTGAGTTTAACAAGTAAATATTCAATTTCGTAAACCACTTCAGTCGGCACGGTTAACACTGAGAATGATAGATTATATACAGATTTTATATATAGAGCAACTCCTCCACCTCTGGATTTACGATCACTTCTTGTTAACATGTAATTAGGTATGCTAAATGTATCACTCTCAATATCATCCGAAAACCAGGTTTCACTTATACCAACAGCTAAAAATGAATTCTGTTCCACAAACATTTTTATATCATTAAACTTATTTACAACAGATCTAGCATTAAAATGACAAAATTTACTAGAACAAAATGTATTTTTTTGACAACCATGTTGCAATTTATTTTCTGACATACTAGAAGTTGATTGCCTATTATATATATTAGTTGGTAAAGCAATGTAATGATCTAGGTTGTTAGACTTAAAAAAGAGGATGAAACATATTTAATCTTTTTCTTCTGAGTTTCAATTTTTTTCAAATATACGGGACAGTTTGAAGCATAAATGAAATGGTTAACATCAATGTCAATTTTAAGTTTTTGGTTTACCTCGATACAATTTAGACATTTGAGGGAATTACTTACACAATTTTCTGTTGTATGATCTATTGCCGTACAATTTAAACATTTTCTTTGATTTTTACAGCTGTCAGCATGATGGTCAAAGCCACCGCATTTGAAACACCTAACTACACTTACATACTCGAAAACTCTACATTTAGCCCAGTCAATAAAGATAGCATTTTGATCCATAATTTTCTTAAAAGAATCAGGGTCACATTCAATGATAGCCATAAATTTGGTCTTCATCTTTTTTATAACCTTGACTTGAAGCACGCTGTTTTCATGAAAAATTGATATATTCTGCTTTTTTTATTAAATTCAGTAGATCATCTGGTTCATATTCGTCCTCAATATCCACGATCTTAACACACGGATTTTTTAGGTTAGGAATTTTAATTTCGTAATTCTTATTTAATTTCTTTTCTGCTGCTTTCTTAATTATCTCCTTTTCTTCTTTGGTCTTACACTTTATGACAACTCCTCCTTCCTTTATATTCCTCATCTCTGCTATACCCACTTCTAGATTACCTGGTTTTATATTTTTTTGAATAGCTTCTTTGGTTTTCTTACATTCTTGATTTGTTTTTGGTTTAATAATAACTACTTCTTCACTGACAGCTTCAGCATAGGTTTTAGACAATCCTAATTTGGTTTCATTTCTTTTATCAGTGTTTGTGCGAAACATATCTTTTAGATCCTTAATTTCACTTTGAAAAAAAAGTCTTTAAACTTTCCAAATCAGATGAAATCTTGTTAATGAGGTCTACATAACTTAGACACCCTTCGCAAAACCATTTCATTCCATTACAGGTTTCAATAATATCTAATTGTCTACTTGTTATATTCATACACTTTATGTGAAAGTAATTTGAACACAGTCCTGAACACTTCAAATTATCTTCATTATCATTAATTTTCTTCCTACACTTAAAACAGTTATTTGTCATTTTAATTGTCTATTTTATTGTGATGTCCGCAGAGTAGGCCCTACCCTGTACACTTAAATTAATAAATGCCTTGTTATCGACGAAAAACTTATCACGTTTACTATCACTTTTTACAGGTTTTATCTACGTATTGACTTAATAATGTAATTTCTGCACTTAGGTTTACGAAAATGAGAATAGTAGTTTATGCACTAGAATCCCCGATTTTTTCTTCGTCTTCTGATATAAAATTTAACTATAAATTCGCACTTTTTCACAGCTAATTCGCTTGAAATACATTCGACTTATTTACACACGTGTAGTTGTATTCCATCAATATACAATATACATATCACCAGATAATTCTCTAATTCCCCCTAGAATATTCACCTGGGATTGGGAGAATGTCACGTTCATTGGACAAAATGATTATTTATTAGTAAAAAAACTTCTGCCTTCGATTGTTGCAAGTAATTTATTACTGCCGTTGACAGCAGCGTACCACGAGACTTCAAAATATAACATAGACAATTCAGAAAATATTTATTTAATTTTACCTTATATAAATATTTACATATTTTAAAAGAGTTGCTCTGCTATTGTCCGATTGTGTATATACTGACAGATAAATATGCGTACCTTGAAAGACCTTCAGGATTCATGACCCAAGTGATGATGAAGGTGTATTAACAAGTTTGGGGCTTCCTCTTACATATCACCATATTTACTCCCTACTTCCTGACCCTCTCCTACTGAACCTACAGTATATTCAAACTTCGACAGTTATTCAAGGTTCACTCTTTAAGAGACCGTGAAGTGGTATTTAGGCACCCTCTTACGGTCCCACGCCTCAAACCCACCCGTGTAATAAAAACGTAAATATTTAGGCCTAAGATGTTTTGAAAAGTCATTTTTTTATCAGTTAAAAACAGCATACATTCACTTACCTCAATCGATATATGCCTCATAGCGTTTACTAATAATTGCGAACAATTTCGTTATTGCATTATTCATTTTTTTAAACTGAGTGTTAAAAATAATTGGTGAATAACACAGGCCTGCAAAATTAGGCCTACCTTCTAACCCAGAAACCAGAATATATTTTTTCGAAGGTTTTTGATCCGCTGAATCCGAATCCAAATCTCTCAATTGGCTCTGGTTTTCGAGATATCCTAACCTAAAAGTGCAAAAAAGACTATGTTTGAGGTTATAGAGCATAGCATTTTTTTTCTCAAAAAACTATGAACATCTTAAAGTACATGCCTTGCCCTTTTTAAATGACGTCGAGTTTACTCAAATATCTTTTTTTTTCGCTGCGATATCGCATTTTGAAAGTTTGTGAATTTCTCTATAAACACAGGCCGACAAGATTTTAACCCAGAAACCAGAATATATTTTTCCAAAGGTTTTTGATGCGCTGAATCCGAATCCGAGATCCAAATGTCTCAATTCAAAGATTTCCAAAATTTTCCTCGAAAAATTTTGAAAATCTGACCTTGGATTCTGAACGAGCAAGTCTTTTTTGCATAAGAAAACATTGACCTGTTATTAAATTTCAAACATTTTCAGTGTTTTCTAATCAAAAAACCAATCGTCTGTTTGATGTACACGCGATCCATTAGGTTTTCAATTATAGAGAAATTCTCAAACTTAAAAATTTCAAATTGCGATATCTCAGCGAAAAAAAGATATTTGAGTAAACTCGACATGCTTTAAAAGGGCATGTACTTCATCATCATTATCAGATTTCATAAAACTAATGTAGTGTGTAATCTGTGGGAGCAACTCTTTGGTTTGAATAGACGTGCAATATTTGGTTGCTGCAGTGCACCAAATAGAACAAACAATAGGTCTGGACCGTTACCGTATCTCATCTTAACTGCGAATTTAAAATTTACGGCACGGAATTCGTCAGGAAATATGAAACAGTGTCAGGAGCGTTTAATTTATCGCATCCGTGGACGAAACCGAACGGACGTTTTATCTCAAAAACGTGCATGATTTATATTTCCAATATCGCTAGCGGATCGATGGCCAGGACCAATGGCGTCGTGCGTGGAGAATGACTTAAGGCCGCCAGTTATTACTAGACTATTACTTCTATTATTACTTCGTCCATTACGTACGGTTCAAGAGGTCATGACTGACGTACAAAAGCATATTTCCACCTCTAAATGCTTTCTGTAACACTAGTAGTGTTACACTACTGTAATTTATCGAGCAATCAAGATAAAGTACTGTTTAACTTTGTTATTTGCAAAGTTAAAAAAAGTTGAATACAAAAGTTATTTTGTTCATTACAATGTACGTTTTAAGTTTTTTAGTTTGTTGATATCTTCTTTTGTTTTGTTCCGATGGCAACCAATTTTTTTTTTAAATGGCACCCATACTTCTTTTTCGTTATGAAAAAGGGCATATTTTTCTCTATTCAGCCACAAAATTTTGCAATTTTTGAAAAAAAAAAATAAGCGAGAATTTTTTTTTATTACGATTCACTCGTCCACTCTAATAAGGGAAAAAGTCATGCAGTTTTAAAACAGAAACACTACTTTTGCTAAAGAATTCCATGTAAATTTGACATTTAAATTAATACAAACAAAGAATAAATAATTATTGTCGGTTTAAAACAAAGTTTTTTTTCGACATTGCCGACAAAACACGATCATGTCCAATTTATATGACACAAAAGCATTCGGTCACCAAAAGAAAAATAAAATAGGAAAGGTACAAAAAATTTAAAACGGCACATCTAATATATTGTCGGGTATCCTTTAGAATTCGGAATAGCTTTCAGCCTATTTGGCATTGAATGCACCAGTTTACGGGTCACTTCCGGGGTCACATTACTCCGTTCTGTTGAAAGATGATTTTTTAACTCTTCTTTATTGGTAATTCGTTTATTTAGCAGAGAGAATAAATGTAAAATATGAGGCAGATTTTCATTACCAATGCCTTCTTTGACAATATTTATGATACATTTTTAGTATCCAACTTTAATATCCGACATATTGAAACATATTTTCGGCAGTAATATTCTGTGGTTATTATTTTATTAACATATTAGATTAATATTTTTAAAATTGGCACATGAATGCGTTTAAAATCATATATCAAAAAAACTTGTTTCTTTGAATTGACACACTTCACTTAAAGTAAAATAAATAAGTAGACGAATTACTGAATTAAATCTGAATTAAATTGCCTTGAATTGATGTATTGTACACGGGCTGAGTTCGACCCTGTAAATAACCGCTCCATCCTCTCTCTTCTCTCTGATTACACATGTTTACAAAAAAAAGTTGTCTGAATCTGAGATCAGACCATCCGTTCCATATGTATTTTTCGACGCTGAATTCGAATCTATTTTTAGTTTTGCTCTATCAAGTCAGGATTTTGAGATATCGTAACCTAGAAGTGCAAAAAAACACGTTTTTTTGACATATTTGAGGTTATGTAGCTTCGAGAATTTTTTTCTCAAAAAATCATGTATGGGATCTTAAAGTACAAATCTTCACCTTTAAAATGCCTTTGAGTTTGCTCAAATATCTTTTTTTTTCGCCGAGATATTGCAATTTAAATATTGATCATAAGGTTTCCGTACTAATTAAATAACTTGATAAACTTGTGGGATTATCGGTCAGTTTAAAAAAACAAAAAAAATAAATTTGTAAGGTAAAAAAATTTTTGTTGTTGTATTGTAGCTCTGATGATGGCTGAATAAAGCCGAAACGTTAGAAAAAAAAACAAACACTTTGGTTTTTATAAACTGACCGATAATCCCACAAGTTTATCAAGTTAATTGATCAACGGTCAAGAAATTCCAAATCTGTACTAATTAAATGTATTGGGAAAGATATATGAACAGACAATTTTCAAAATTCGATTAATCGTGTCTGTGTTATCGAACCATTAATAAATTTAGTGTTTTCACAGTTATATTTAAACGTTAACAGACATATCAATCAATTTCATTTATCCAGGTTACAGTTATGACAAAAAAATACCGCAAAATTAACATTTCTGTGTAGAAATAAAATCAAAACGGGAACGGCTAATTTCCAAATAAAATAATTCCAAAGCTCCGGATTCCGATCCGCACAAACGGAACATCGGGCCAGGCTTTCGGGCTGATTAAGGTTTAAATTCGGGGATTTTGCGGCGAAACATAAATAAGCGTTTTATACGATCTGCTACATTAACCAATTTTTTAATCTGACCGTATTACCGACCCGCCTCGGTCGGTTTATGAATTTAATATGCTACGCCTGACTACTTTGCGCCCAGACGTATTTTATCATTTTACGAAATTTGGCAGGGCGTCGCGATGTATTAAATAAAAGGGCAATTTTCCGTAATGTACCTAGCCCGATCTGCCGGTCTTAGATTTATGTCGCGGATCGACGTGATATATGGAGTGGTATCTGGTGTAATTGACTTTGTGAGAAAAAAAAGGGAAACGAGTTTTAGGTATCAGTTTTTCATCGATTCAGTACATAATGCGAAAAACATTTAAAAACAACATTATACTAACGTGGGACACAAGTAGCCACTAATTTTGAAGTAGTTATTCAGGCATATATTCATAAATATGTGCGATATTTCACTTACCTTACTGATATGAAGTCCACGTGGACTGATATAGGGGGGCCCATAGTCTTCACGCGAAAATAAGTAATTATGTTTACTAAAGGCAGACATAATAAGAAATCATAAACCCCAAAAATATTATTTAAACATTTATTTTGAAGAAAGTATGATTTAATAAACAAATTCAACAAATATTTTGAAACAAAAAAAACAGCAAAATTATTAGTCACGCACCATAACTATTCTACATGCAGGCTTCCAAGTTCAACATACCTCTCCAGTCTCGTTCTAAAATATGTGTATGTTGAGCAATAATCCGAGTCTTGAGTAAATCAATATTGTGTTCTATAAACTATTTCCTTCACAAATCCCCAAAGGAAAAAGTCAAATGACGACAAGTCAGGGGACCTTGCTGGCCAACAAATAGGTCCATATCTTCCGATCCACTTCTCTCCAAATTGTTTGTTAAGCCAACTGCGGACCTGAATCGTTGAATGGGCGGGGCATCCGTCCTGTTGAATATACGCTTTTTTTCTATATTCTAAATTCTCTTCGTCTAATTCTGGCCAGAAAAAATGTGTTTAGCATATCCAAGTAAACGAATCCCAACAAAACGAGATTGGGGAAAATGGACTCGACTATCGTATTCAGTAAATCAAAACCTACAAAAATCAATAGTAAAAATAATAATACAAAAATAACATTACTATAGATGGCGCAATTATTATTTTATTTAAGTCATTTCACAAGAATTTCCAGAATCTATGTTCCGGAAACGTAAAAAGAATTCAAAATTAAATAGGCTAATCCAAAGGATTTTGACCTGCTAAACACGATGCCGTTACTTGTTTTTTCCATGAAATTAGAATTATAAAAAAAAAACATAACATAAAAAAATAATAATAAACATAACATTCTTTTAGATTAGCCTCTGCAATTTTGAATTCTTTGTACATTTACGAAACATAGATTCTGAAAATTCTTGTCAAATCACTTAAATAAAATAATAATTGCGCCATCTATAGTAATGTTTTTTTTTATTTCTACTATTGTTTTTTTTTTAAGTTTTGATTTACTGAATACGATGGTCAGTCCATGAAGGCCTCAATATAGGCCAAAAAAGCCTTTTTTTACAGTTTTAGGTTAGGATTTCTGAAAATTGTGACGTAATAGGGTAAATCGAACAACGGTATTGTGTTCAGCATATCAAAAACCTTCGGAAACACGTGTTAGGGTTCAAATAAAGAAAAAAGTGTTTTTTTTTGCAGGTCTGTGTAATTGTTTAAAGAGTGAAAATGCAGAATATTCTGAAAATAGCGTTCTTGCGAGAATTAATTATATTAAATAAGTATTAAAGTATTAAAATGCCATTTTTATTTTTAAATTTCGATGGTAATAATAGCAGAAAGTAGTTCATTTTGTAATCACCAAATTCACCAATAAACTTATTCACTTGGTGAGCATATGGACGTTTTCTAGTCTTTCGCATGCGCATACTGCATTATTAAATTAAAACGTTTCAACTAACACAGCGGAGAGTCTAACATCAACAACAACCAACACAAATAATCAAACACCAACTATATGCAGCTCTTTGACAGTTCTACTAATAATTCATTGATTTTAATGTCAGAATAAATGTATTTCCTCGTAAACCTAATTGTAAAAAATTACAACGGACGATGTCCAGTCTATGCTTTTTACAAAGTATGAGCTACTGAGGGGAAACTATTTATTAAATTTAGTAGATACTAAACAGTCAAACACAATGAACGTAAATATTTTAATAAACAATTTTTAGTCAGTTTTTTTTTGAGTTCGTTATCGTGTCCGATTTGGCATCTTACCCCCATCGCCCCGGTTTCCGTTCCGATGTCGACGTTTCGTTTTATAAAATATGAAATAAAAGGCTGCCGCGGATTTTTTCGGGCTCATTAATTTCTCGACAGGCCGCGGGTTTGCAAGCTAGGAATTATTCGCCCCCGGGCGACCCATTATTATCCTGACCCCTCGGCGAATCCGAGCTTTAAGAGAATAGCCCCACATAATGGACGGCGATATATCAAACCCGTAATGAATGAAGATGATTTAGGTTTATAACCGCGCAAAAAGCGCTGAGGATATCACTGATAATGATATATGTGTTAAACTTCTTTCGTTTCGTAATTATTTTTATCCTTAAATGCAGCGCTAACGTTGCCAGCTCGAAAAATCGAAAATCGCCAGGATTTTGACCAAAATGTCGCTAGATCGCAAAAATAATCTCAAATTTTATTTTTGGTTTATAATTCATATTAATAACGGAAATAAAACATTACTAGAATTTTCTTACAATACTTTTATCCATTGGAACATAAATATAATTTTAATAAATATACGAGGTGTGTCAATTAAGTAATAAGACTGTCAACGTAGCGCCCGATCTAATAACACTGCTGAGACGGGACTTGTCAACTGATGAAAATGTCGATAGAATACGGGATCTTGTGCGTTCAGATTGTCGGCTGACGACAAGAATGATTGGAAAGGGTTAAATTTGAATCACATCACTGTTCATCAGATTTTGATTAACGAATTGGAGATGAGAAAAATCTTCCAAAGGTTCCAAAAACCTTTCGCATGAACAAAAGGATGTCAGGAGAGAAAGGTGCCTTGACTTTGGAATCGATTGAAAATTATCCCCATTTTATGGAACATGTCATTACTGGCGATGAGACTTGGGTGTTTGAGTAGGACCCGGAAACCATCATAAGTGCCAAAGCATGTAATGGCACACTTCAAGCTCTACAAAACCCCAAAAAAGTAAGAATGAGCACGTCGAAGATCAAATGCATGCTGATTTACTTTTTGGATAAGCGGGAATTGTCCACAAAGAGTTTGTGTCTCCAGGCCAAACAGTAAATCACAAGCGCGATCGCAATGGTCAAGTAGAAACCAAAATAGTCGGGAGATGTCAGGGGATTGAGCTTGCCCTTGCCTTCAATGATCTTTTTTTTCCCTTTTTTTGCTTAACCTGCATTGGACGCCACCCCCCCCCCAAAGAAAAATACTGGCTACGCCCTTGGTAAATCAACACTTTTACAGAGAGATTCTTGAAAAACTTCGAAAAAGGGTCATGCGTGTGAGACCAAACATCAAGAAAAACTCTTCCCGAGATTGAAATATCATCTCAACGGACGTCATGGAAAACATAGAAATTTCTGAAGTTCAACTACAAATATAAAAATTCAAAACTCTACTATACTTACTATAGTTTTCGTAAAAATCACTGTTCATGAAATTTTAATAAAACACATCGAGTTCCAGAGTTATGTAGCGTACAGGAGCTTCATCGGAGCAGGTACTTTTGTCTCTAATGGAATGTAATTTATGTCTTATAATCTATGAATTGATCAATGCTTAAACTAAGTCTCACTATTTTGTTTTTTATTTCGTGCAGTACTGTACACGTTTTTTACACGCCTTTCATTTCTCTTGTTACATGTATCTTCTACCTTCACCTATCTCATACCGGTATCAGGCATGTAATTTTAACGCAATACACCATATTCAGCGGGAAAAAAAACCCAACCAGATAGGGCAATATTTTCACAAGATCTTTCTGTATACACACATAACGGTTATCCTTTTATGCCCTCATAAATTGCCAGTAACGGCCCTCCTTTCAGGCAGAAAATGTATTTTTGGGATAAAAGATACAAGGAAAAAATTTATATTAAAAATCCGGCAGACCGAGATGTTCAAGGAAAATGTCATACGACACAGGATTTTATTAAATTGCGAAGCTGTAATGGTAAAATATTTAATTATGTTGTTAAAAATTTGGAAAGTGTTTTATACAGGGTGATTCCTAAGTTCATAAGACTCATATTTTTTAAAAGCGTATAGAACTATTCCAAAATTTTTTTCCAAATAACAATTTTCATATTGTAATGTTTTTGTTCACTACTTGTTCGTAAGGTGTGAAAAATTTAAACTCGCACTTTAAACTAACACTATTTATTTAACTAAGAATACAAATACGGACTAAACACTTACAACTAATACTAATTTATTTTATACAATTTATATTCGATTATTTATCTCACGAATACCGCGGCGCACATTACACATTACGTTCAAATATCGACTGGTGACCTGGTAGAGTCCCGGTTATTTATTCGAAACGGCCGGCCTCTCGACCGCGCGGGTATAATCTCCACCGTTTGAGAAAATCACATCGAGACGGCCGCAGTGGTGACTCATTTATTTATCCGATCGAATGGTGATGATGCGTTCTACTAATGTTTTCGCCACAATATATTCAAATCGAGTATATATTTTTTAAATGATATTAAACCAAAACTGTCAGTCAATAAAACAAATAAATATTATTTATATATATTATATTAGTTAGAAGCTTAAAAAATGAGTTTAAAAATCCGTTTAAATTTTACCCACTTTGACCTTTATTAATTGTTATTGTTAATTTGCTCTTTTTTTCAAAAATTATTGTTGAGGTCGGCCCGTGACATCCGACTCCCGACGCACATTGGTACGGAATGCATAAAACGTGATCGAAAGTCAAATTTTCGAGTTTATCAAAATGCTTTGAAATTTTTACCCTATAATCTTATACTATTTAGCTATTATTTGAACCATATATTTTTAACCAGAAGCTTTTTAAAAAAATTTTATAGGTTTTTCAATATTTAGTATGAAAATTATATAATAATATTATTATAACTCAAATATTTTTAATACTTATAACATGTATAAAAGTAAGTTTTCTAAATATATTAGTACTTTTTAAATTAGTTATTATGTGTAAATAGATTATTTATAACCTAAAAAAACTTATAGTTTCTTTAATTCTTTCTACGAAATAAACGAATCCCTCCGAATCAATGCAATCACTTTTAATATATAGTATGAAGTGCAACAAAAAAAAGTAACTTGAGTTTTTCTGCATCCACTTGCCGTATTTTAAATAATAACAATTTTTCTCTTTAAAAAACGCGACGAACGCGATGAGTGCAAACAAGTGTGAACGGATAAAATAAACGCATACAAATAATAGCAAACAAACAACAAATAAATGTTTTAATTGCGTCATTAATATGTAAAAGTTTAATTAATATTTTGTTTTCTACGTTGAAATTATCTTTATATATAATATAAATTATCTTTATATTATATTCACAATTTCCAAGCCTTGCATATTTTTCACGAATATTTTTGTTTTGGTAAGCGTTGAAAGAGAAAGGAAGTGTTTGTAGAGTAGCGAGATTAGACAGTTAACAGAGTGGTTAGACATATTACATATATTTCGACTTGGCTTTCATTGGGATATTGATTACGATTATTTTTTTATTAAGAACTTTTCTACCGTTGTGAAAGCGTTTGTACAAATAAAAAAACAGGACGTTTTCCACGAAACAGCGAACTACTACACTTTTTCTCTTTTGAGACAAAAAAACAGGACGTTATCCACGAAACACCGAACGAACTACTACACGTTTTCTCTTTTAAGAAAAAGTGTAGTAGTTCGGTGTTACGTGGAAAACGTCCTGTTTTTTGTTTCTACGCCGAAGGTTCCAGTACCCACTCCAGGAAACTGTTTGTACAGAAAAGCAGTGATCGTGAGATTTAGACAGTTAACGGAGTGATTAGACATATTACATATATTTCGACTTGGCTTTCATTCGGACATTGATTACGGTTAGAACTTTTATTAAGAGCTGTTTTTAGGCAGGTAAAAAAAAAGAATAAAAAAAATTTGGACGTAGAAGTCATAGAATTAATTTATAATGAAGAATATAAAATAGAATGTGAATCTGAAAGCTCATTATCAGAACAAAGTTTAGAAGATTTAAAGAAGTATATTTAATTTTTTATATTTAGGATTATTATTAATTAATTGAATGTTGGATTAATGTTTTAAATAAATTGACAATTTTATTAAATTCTTTTATACTTGCAATTAGTATTATATTTATAATTTTTTTTATTTATTATATTTTTTCTCGTTTTTTTATTTATTAACTTTTTTAATTTTTTCTGTATTTTTATGTTTTGGCGGAACAAATTTATACAAAATTTTATCTGTATAAAAACACTAGGATGTAGTAATAATAATAATAATAATATAAATTTTATTATTAATTATTATTTATTACTATTAGTATTATTTCGCCGACTTTATAGTCACACTTCTCAGCGTAAACGCTGGGAAACATTCACCCATTCCTGCTGCAGACAATGATGGCTTGATATCTCATCCCCGCCTTCAACAGAAATTAGGCTCAGGCGAGGGGAGGAAATTCATCCTATCCCAAAACCTTCCTTACAATGTGGCAAGTCTGTAACAATATTGCCTTCTGGCCATTTCTAATACTATTATAACACAGTCCTAATGCCGCGATATTCCTGGCGAATCTGGTCGTCATCACTCCCTCTGCCGATATTACTAGGGCGTACGTCTCCACCTTCTCCAGTTTCCATAGGCGCTTCAGCTCGATTGACAGATTTTCGTACTTCGCGATCTTCTCCCGTTCAGTCTTCTGAATGTTGTGGGTAAGTGGCACAGCGATGTCTATGATGATCCCTCTTCGTTGTTCCTTATTGATCAGCACAATATCTGGTCGGTTGAAGTCCACTGTTCGATCGGTGATGATTAGCCTATCCCAGTACAACACCGCAACTTCCGTTTCCAGCACAGCTTCCAGGTTATATTTGTAGTATGGCGGAGCCGTCGCTAACAGGCCATACTTGAGTGCCAGTTGTTGATGGACCATCTTCGCAAGTTGGTTGTGCCTGCCGAGATATGCTGACTCTGATAGCACGGGACACCCTCCTATTATGTGTTCTATAGTTTCGCCTGCAGATCCACATTTTCTACATATGTCTTTGACGTCGTCTCTCAGGATATTCTTCTGGTAATTTCTTGTTTTTATAACCCTGTCCTGAATGGCAGTCAAGAAGCCTTCGGTCTCGGGGTACAGATAGCCGTCGGTAAGCCATTTTAATGAATTTTCTTTGTCGATGTGGTCTGGCTCTAGCATTTTTTGGAAAACGGCCCTGTAAAGCATGTTCCATCCACTGGGTCCGGAGCTCCTCTTCTGTTGGTACGTCGACTGGGATAAGTTCGCATCCTAGGCTCAAAGGCGTGAAACCAGCGTCCTCTCTTGCTACTGCTGTTATTAGCGGGTCCCTGTTCGTTAGCAGTTTTCTTCTTAAGGAAGCTTCTTGATTAAGGCACTGATTTTAGATGTTCAATAATAATAATAATAATAATAATTATTATTATTATTATTATTATTAGTATCATTCTTATTATTATTATTATTGCTTTTATCTTGATTAAAATTATTTTATATGTAAATTACTTTTAATATAAATTACATTTTTTTTTTAAATTTTTTAAATATATACTAATTTTTATTTTTGTTAAAGTTAAAATTTTGTTATTAAATATCTTTCTAAAAATACCTATTAACATAAATAGTAATAAAAATAACAATATGTTAATATTAAATAATAAAAAATGTTTTCGATCACCTATTTAGCGTTTCGAACCACCGTGCGACGTCGAACTTCGTCTTCCAGTTTGTATAACTTGTGACAGCCTGTATTTTTTTTCCAGCCTGCCGATACGAAAAGGGCGCGTGGGGCGATTGCAACGCCCAGAGCCAGATGACAAGGAACGACAAACTGAAACCGAATAGCGACGCGTCATGCGAACAGAACAGGCAGATCACGAAGAAGTGCAAAGCAAAAGGTGCCAAGCCAACGAAAGGTAAGAAAGGTAACTGTATCGATCATCCATGCCGTTTGAATGTTTCTCCCCGTCCCCCCTTCCCCCTGGCGTGATTTATGGACGCCATCTGCTACCTTAAGGCCTCTCCTGAATTATTCATGCGTGTTTCTCGGATGCAATAAAAAAAAGACGAAGCGCGAATGACTGCGTGTGCATGCAAGTATTGTACAGGTGTTTATTTTACGTGGTACGTTGAATAGTTATGGTACAAGATCCCGACCTAGGTCGACCCATAGATAAAAGAAGAGATAGATGGAACTCTCTCATAGAATTAAATGAAACCGTGAAGCGCCATCTCTTGAATTGGTCTCAAACTAATTTTAACTAATATGGCGGATGGCGCTATATTCAAAACAATATTCAAAAATAAAATACAGTTTGCGGACTCTTAAGAGTTCCATTATGGACAAAACGTATGTATATAAGAATAGCATTATCATATTTGGTTACATAAAGTTTTTTTATCCTTATCTAGCATAAACTAAATATGATTTTGCTATTCTTGTCATATAATATATATACGTTTCGTCCATAAGGGACTACTTAAAAAAGTCCACAAACTGTATTTGAAACCGTTCCTCAAGAAATAATGTCTAAAAAATAAATTTTAAGGACGTGCTGTGATGAAAAAGGAGGATATTTGAGATATTGAAACCATTAAATACCAAAATCAATTGTTTTAGATGTAAGATTCCTTTATTCACAACCACATTTATAGGCGTTCACAATCACATTTATACACAAGACACAATCACATTTAAGTATAAATTATTTCCAACTAGCCATTTATATAAACTAAAAAAAGTAAAGGCATAACTTTCTTTACATGAAGTTTCATTTATAACACACATCTGGTACCAGTTCTAGTTCTCCTTCTTTTAATGTAATATTAACTCAACTAATTTCTGTCTCAAATAAGAATATATAATACCCAATAAACAAATAAAACACAAAATAAATTAACACATGGAAACAAATTAAACACAAAACTACAAAACTTAGGTTTATTTTGGTTTTACTTAGAACCAATTCAATCGATACGCCCAGATAAATATTGACGTAAGAACATAACGCAAATTATAAATATTAAACATTTGGGCGCATGGACTGAACTAGTTCTTCAGGACTACCAATCTCCTTTTTTTTTAACAGTACCAACTATACATAACAAACTAAGCTGGTTGCGCCATCTATAGAGTTGGTCTCATACTAAATATCACATTTCAGGTAGGCTCATAAGAGTGAACAGCCCCTGGGTCGACCTCCCCTCATCCTTTTTCCTAATTAAATATATATTTTATACAATAAAATGTGTAAATCAATACAATGTGCTAGGCAGTGGCGGTGCGTGATATTTCAGTTAGCCATATCTTGAAAACGACGCATGGGACCCACTTCACTTTTTAGGTGATGACTATACACCTCTTACAGAAAGGATTTATAGTGAAAAAATCGTCAGCAAAGTTTTGCGAAAAAATTTCAAGAACACTGGAGCACTCCTGGGTTCTCAGTAACGCTCTGTGGGATATTTGCAGTATATTTTTTTTCATAATCTAGAAACAAATATAAGGAGACGTTTTTCGATTTTTTTGCAAAATATTTTTTTTTTTCAAAAAGTTATGGCCATTTTAATTTTAATTTTATAGGAACATTTTGTTTCCCAAAATTAAAATGGCCATAACTTTTTGAAACAAAAATATTTTGTAACAAATCGAAAAACGTCTCCTTATTTTTGTTTCTAGATTATGAAAAAAAATATACTGCAAATATCCCACAGAGCGTTACTGAGAACCCAGGGAGTGCTCCAGTGTTTTTGAAAATTTTTTCGCAAACTTTGCTGACGGTTTTTTCACTACAAATCCTTTCTGTAAGAGGTGTATAGTCATCACCTAAAAAAGTGAAGTGGGTCCTATGCGTAGTTTTCAAGATATGGCTAACTGAAATATCACGCACCGCCACTGGCTAGGGTTGCCGAGCCATATCTACTCTTCGTTACTCTTCGGAGTAATTATAGGGTGAGTATTATTATTATTATTATTATTATTATTATTATATATCCGCGCAAGGCTATTTTTAATTAAAAAATTGTTTAATGCAATTTTTGCGGTCATTACGGTCATTCTTTTTCTTAAAAAAAAGTACCATTCGAAAACCAAAGATGTATATAAAACGTCAAAGTAAGGTTGCCTACCATTTTTCATGCCGTATACGGGGTTGCCAGGTGTAAACAGGTGAACTGATATTAGTAAATTACCCTCATCGTTTTTCCTAATGAATTATATATGAAAATGTAGTTAATTTTATTGCGGATATGTTGGTATATGGTTGCCTTTGCGAAAGTGCGCAGAGTCTAGGGTTGCCGCGATTTAAAGTATGAATAATTTAGTCCAATCAACGAGCGAAAGCCCCCATGTAAATTGGTCACTAATTGTTATCAGCAAACAAAAAATATGATCGTATAGAGAAAGAAATTCTAAGAAAGATGGCGTTTCTTGCGACTCGAGTTTTAATAGCGAACATTACCAAAAAAAATCGCAAAAGTCAAAAAAAACGGTTTTTTTGCAAATAAAAAAAAGAGCTTCAAGTCCTACACAAGAAAGTTAAATTAGAAAGTTGTAGGTCTTAAAAATGCGCGTCGAATGAGGTGTGAACGAAAAAAATCGGTTCATAAACATTCGACAAAAATTTAGGGATCTTAGACTATTAGCATTAATGTTAAAAAGTTAAAAAAAATAGGTTAACTTATCCAAATCTACAGGATGCATTGTTGGCACGTTGTTGGCAAATATAGAGCGCATTAGGGGCACGTGACTCCCCCCCCCCACTTATTTCCATAAGTCACCTAATATAAAATTATGGAAATATAAAATTTTTAGAGGTGGTATGTCTTTTGCGTGCTCTCCTCAAAAATCAAATCCAGGTCTGGGGTCCTGCACCTTCGTAAACTCAGCGTTTTAATTTTCTTTTAGATCAAACAAGACCAAAAATATGTGAGACGCCGAATTGGGGCACCCTGTACAGTTAGGTACTACTCTTACATTAGTCGGTTTTTAATATTATTTTGTTTCATACAAATATTATCTATCATCCTACCCTTCGATCATAAAAAAATCATAGTATGTTTTATCTCCAGTGTTAATAAAGGACAATTACCCATTAGGACCTAACACACCTCTATTATTTTTTTATTTATTATCCAATTTGAACGATTACACAGTCCCACAAAAAAATATTTTTTTTGACTATGGATAAGCACATAGTTTTTTCCCTATATTTGTTGACGCTGAATCCAAATCCGGTGTCCGTGTAACCGTAGCACATCAGGATCAAGGTCATTTCAAGGTCAAATCTCGAAATAAAGGCTTAAAAAGAGAATAAACCCATATATCTTTATGTTTCTCGGGTCGCTGAATCCAAATCCGGTGTCCGTTTAACCGTAGCACGTCAGTATCAAGGTCATTTCAAGGTCAAATCGCGAAATAAACGCTTAAAAGAGAATAATCCCAATATATATCTATGTTTCTGGGATCGCTGAATTAGAATCTGATGTTATTCTTACCATATCACGATTATCACGCGACTTCGAAGAGCACTCCAAGGTCAAATCACTAAAAAACGCATTAATGAGGCAAAATATGAAACCCATGAACGAAGACCGTAAATGGTCTCATTTTCATCATATACCTTAGGCTGTATTAGGGAAATGTGGTTAAGGATTTTCGGTTTCGTGAATGTATTGATATTATTTGTTAAGGTAAAAGATATCTAAGTCCGTGTATCCATGTATATTAGATGAGTTGATACCAATTCTCGTAGCCACCTTACTGAATATCGTCTAACTACATAGTAATCATCTTACGGAAAATCAGTGAGTGAATCATTGAATAAACGTGTTTAGACTCCTTCACACACTTTTGCGTGTGTGTGCTAATGCACGCGTGTGTATAAAAGCGTGTATGCGTGAGTGAGTACTTGTGTGCGTATGTAAATGCATGTGTGCGTGACTATGTGCATGTGCGTGCATATAGAATGCCTGGTGCCCGGATTTGGACTCAGCGGATTTGGACTTGGTGCTGGACGGATACGCGATTTGGATTCAGCGACTCCAGAAACATAAAGATATATGGGTTTATTCTCTTTCAAGCCTTTATTTCGGGATTTGACCTTGAAATTACCTTGATCCTGATGTGCTACGGTTAAACGGATACTGGATTTGGATTCAGCGACTCCAGAAACAAAAAGATATATTTGTTTATTATCTTTTAAGCCTTTATTTCGCGATTTGACCTTGAAATGACCTTGATCCTGACGTGCTACGGTTAAACGGACACCGGATTTGGATTCAGCGTCAAAAAATACAGGGAAAAACAATGTGGTTATCCATTGTCAAAAAACATTTTTTTTGTGGGCCTGTGTTATTACTGTTCAAATATTTTAGTTATTTTAGTGGGTTAAAAATCGAGACTATTTTTTAGTTTTAATTTTTTTCCTTCCAGTGTCCTTCAAAACAAATCAGAATATTTGTTTGCAATCATTTTGGAAGATTAAAGAATGCATAAAGGCTCCATTATTGCCGTAGTCTTTAATTCAATCATGATTCAGTAGATGGAGCCAGTCAATATTTTTCTCTTTGTATCTGAAAAAATGTAATATTATAGGTGTTCTTTCTCCTTTCTAATATTTGATACATCATCACTGTTCGAAGCAAAATAGCTCGGAGGTCTTTTCATTACCAGCGTCTATTTCTGAAATCACAGATGCATAATTTTGACAGCTTTGTAAGCTGATCCGCCCAGTGCGCTTTTGTTACGTACCACAAACTAAATCATCCCCCGAAGTGAACAACAACGGGAAACCGGGTTGATAGAGCCTTTTTGTTCTTCTAACTTGAACAATTGGACGATCCCCATACAGAGCCGGACCGTTAACTTTGCTGCCCCTGGAGTTAAAATTCATTGGAGGCCTACCGAATTTAGATTTATACACCTTTCCTGATTGGCGAAACAAAGTGGTAAAACAGTTTTTTCAAAGGCGTTAACATTTATGCAAACTACCCAGAAACGACTCTGGATTGTAACAATTCTTGGTCTGAGCTAGACGATAAGCGTCCATGTTCAGGTCACATTTCAGGATTGTACTCATCAAGAGTCAGTAAATGAAGCCAGTCAATATTTTTCTCCTTACATCTGAAAAATGTAATCATCATAGGTATCTTTCTCCTTTATAATCCTTGATACATCATCACTGTTTGAAGCAAAATATCTCGGAGGTCCTTTCATTACAAGCGTCTATTTCTGAAATCATAGATGCATAATTTTGACAGAGTTGTAAGCTGATCCGCCCTGTGCGCTTTTGTTACGAACCACGAACTAAATCATCCCCCCGAAGTGTTAACTTTGCTGCCCCTGGAGTTAAAATTCATTGGAGGCCTACCGAATTTAGATTCCTAGATCTTTCCTCATTTGCGAAACAAAGTGGTAAAACAGTTTTTTCAAAGTCGTGAACATTGTTATGCAAACTACCCATAAACGACTCTGGATTGTAACAATTCTTGGACTGAGCTTAGACGATAAGCGTCCATATGCAGGTCACATTTCAGGATTGTGTTGCAGGATCAGTAGGATACATTTACTTGCTGGCCTGCCGAATAGGGAATATTCATTGACAATTTACCTCAATTTTATTAATGAGAAAGAGTTCAGACTTTGACAGCTCTAAGAGTAATAATTCAAGACATGCTGGATCTATTCCACGGCATACTTCGAGGATGCTTTTTTATCTTACGATATGTTTTTTAAATTTTTGATTACATGTTTTTTTATTATTATTTTTTTACAGCGAAGGGAAGCCCTGTTAAAGGGGGGCCCTAGGTAGCGGCCCATAAAATTCACTCCTAAATTCGCCCCTGATCTCGTCGAACAGCGAACGGCCCAGCATCGATCGAGCTTGTTTGCGGTATTGTTGATTTTCCTGCAAGTCCGCAGTTTTGGCCCTCTACTCAGGACACTTTTCTGGGCGAAATTAAGGGCCGTAGTGGCCGCGCTGACGGCCCGGGTTTCGAGCTAATGCCGTTAATTCGTGTGGTTTTATACCCGCTCGGCGTGAGATGCCCACATTAGCGAACTCCCTTTTGTACCGAAAAAAAAAACTCGCCTGCTGCTCGAAGTAATTATAGGTCAATGACGCACGGTCACTTCATTTTGAGACACTGAAATTGTGACAATGAAACCGCAAACGCGTTACGTAAGAAAGGAGGTTTTTATCTTCAAAGAATGTTAACTAAACTAGTAACAAAAATTAAAGGATATTAAAAAAATTCCAAATTTTGGGTGATTTTCAACAAGGGATAACTCGGAGAAAAATGGTCGTACAGAAAATAAAAAAAAAAAGGAAATTGTAGCCTCAAGTGTCTAGTTTTCAGATCTGATGAAATTTTTTAGCGGGAGCGGTTCTCATGTAATCATCCGAAAACCAACAAAAAATTTTTGTTCCAAATTTTTGCTCGTCTCTAAAATAGTCTGTGGACCTCAAAAAAAATTTTTCATCATGTGACCATAAAGCTCTTTTATTAAACAATTTAATCAGCTTTAATTTGTTTGACCTGTTAACGAGCTCCGTACGATGATTTCCCGCGGAGTTATCGTCGATCAAAGCAAACAAGTCCTTTTCAACTTTGACAATCAATTATTCGAGAACAAATGATCGTACAGAAAATGGAGGTAGAGTTTGGGAAACTGCAAAACATTCTTTACAAGACACAATCGGGGGTGTTTGATAAAAAAAATGTTTGATGCGATAATGTTGACTGAAAATAAGTTAAAAATTTGCGAATTTAAGGATATTTGGAAAATTTGGTATAACTGGATATAGTGGATGAACGAAGGATATCGTCGGTAACTTTTTAACCTCAAAGTGTCTCCAAAAAACCCTCAAAGTTGCAAAGCGCTGCGATTTTTTTTTCTTAGTGCCCCGAAGTGGATTAATTTATTTTTTTTTTTGTAAAATGTTCCTCCACAAAATGCATACCACTGAAAACGGAGCACCCCAACTTTTTTTTTAATTACAGCTAATTGTTAACATTGATAATTCTGTGACCCCTGAAACCTAGATTCTAAAAATGTACAGGGTGTTTCCTAAGTAGTCTGAAAAACTGAAGGAGATACTTCCTCACTTGATTCCATGAATAAAAGGTCTTCATTTAGTGTTTAATGCTTTCATCTTCATTTAGTGCTTAACAAAAAACGTCTCCTGACATTTTTTGATATTGGATGTGGTTCAGGTAGAAAATGTAACTTGAATAATAATCACACAGATAAGATCAAAAACTATGTGAAATTTTAACAAAATTTCAGCGCAATTGTTATTACAACGACATTTTATAGCATACTCTAATTCAAAAAAGTACTCTAAAGTAAATAGATATTTTTTTATTTTAGTGACCTCGTTTACGAAGTGTGTAAATTAATCAGACTGGATGAGAAAAAAGTCGTAAGGACTCAAGTCAGGCGAATAAGGAGGCTAAGGAGTCACACGAATGTTTTTTACTGGCTAAATTGTCGTGATGCAACATATGGTTGTTCTTGATGTTTGGTCTCACACGCATGACCCTTTTTCGAGGTTTTTCAAGAACCTCTGTTTGGCCTGGAGGCATACATTCACTGGCTATCAAAAAATCAAATCAGCATACATTTGATTTTCGACTTGCTTATTCTTGCTTTTTTGGGTCTTGAAGAGCTTGAAGCGTGCGATTCCATACTTTGGCGCTTGGTTTCCAGATAGTACTTAAACACCCAAGTTGCATCACCAGTAATGACACATTCCGTACAATGAGGATAATTTTCAATTGATTGCAAAAGGTCAAGACACTTTTTTCTCCAGATGTCCTTTTGTTTCTGCGAAAGGTTTTTTGTGCAGATTTTTCTTATCCCCAATTTGTTAGTCACAATCTGATGAACAGTGGTGTGATTTATTATTTATAAATTTAACTCTTCCCCGGTCATTTTAAATCCCATACTCTATCGACATTATCATCGGTTCTTAAAGATGAAGGCCTTCCGCTGCGTGGTTCATCTTCAATCGACTGTTTTCCTTCTGAGAATGCCTTAAACCACCGAAAAACCTGGGCTCTTGAAAAAACACTGTCTCCGTAGGTGTGTTGAAGTTTTGCAAAAGTATCCATTACGCCGTGTCTAAGTCTGAAGCAAAACCTGATAGCACACCGTTGCTCAAAATTAATGTCACTCATTTTTAAAACGCACTAGAATAAAAACGGTTTACGAAAACTGTCACAAAGAACAAATGACTCTTACATTATATGTGCATTATATATTAACCCACCGTCTTTCCAAATCCCGTCTCCGCAGTGTTGCTAGATCGGGCGCTACGTTGCCAGTCTCATTACTTAATTTACACACCTCGTATGTTCTGAAATCATGTTGATTGAACTTAAAAAAGAAAAGTATATGTTTCTTTTTTATTTTAAGAAAAATGGTACTTTCCAAAGTAACTGTTTATTAGGTGTTGATGTCTCAAAAACTTCCGAAACTAAAGTTCCAACTTTTCCTGCTGACATCATTAGTGACGCGAAAACTTTTTCTATCCAATTACCGACAAACTGTCCGACAATATGGAATCTTTCTGTCACGCGAAATACAACTTTCATACCGCAAATGAATGAAACGAAAGGAAAAATAATCTCTGAAAACGACAACGTGTCCAGAAGCACCAAGTAAACAGGATTCAGGGTTGCAATGAGAGCAAGGACATATAGTTGTAACTGAGTGGCTCACGTTAGATTACATTTTTCAATATTTTTTTTATTTGCACTGCGAAAAATGTATATGAAAGATTTTTGCCTAAGTTTTGCCTAATTTTTCGAACACCAAATAATTAATAAGAGGATAGAAGAAAAAGGACAAGCACAGGAATATTTTAACAATAAAGTAACTAGATATTTTAAAAATTATAAGAATTTAAGCAACCTTCAAATGTGAGTGTATATTCTTTTGTAAAATTGTGTCTAAGATCAGTACAACTTATGACAAAAATAATGTCTTGGTTGGCAGTATTGTATACAAACTTGCCGTGATAGCTCCTTATAAATTATATTTCAAAATATGTATTGTCAGAAATAAGGACAATTCTCTTCATTCTCATTTGCTCGAGGTAAATTACTGTTCTTGAAGTCATTTATTACCTTCGTGCTTACGCTGCAGTTAATTTGAAAGTAAGAGCCCCTTCACTTGTCATCTGTTTAATTTTCAAAGGTACGCTTATGAATATTTTCAAATGGGATTTTTTAACATGCATCTCTTCGAACCTACCGTGAAATTAATTTCATTAGGGGGAGAGAGACATCAAAGCCAGTTACGTTTTGCTTGATTCTGAAAGTCCTTTGCGATTAAGAGGAATGGATTTTTAAAATAAAGTGCTTTTATAACCTTATATACACAGAACGTCATAAATAAAAGACGTTAAGATTCAATGGTATGACACGCTGTGGTGGCAGCTACACGATGTGAAATGTAATTTGGCATCGGAAGCTTGAACAAAGGTAAAAAAGGGAGTCGTAAGAAGGGCATTCCTTTGATAACTTTGGTGACACTGATACGAGCAGAAATAGTATTAGGGTAAAGTAAACAGAGATGGCCCAGTAGGAGAGACAGACCACTCGTGATTTTCCGTAAAATATTGCAATAATGCATGCTTTGGTTAGCTACAATCGTGCATTTGCGTTAGTTCATTCTGCGAGATGCGTCGGTAAGGTGAAGTGTTTTCGCTACAGTAAGTTATCTCCAAATGTAATTTTGGATACCCTCATAAATTATGCGTGTGTTTGTACTCTGTCGAGTCAATCGAGTACACTTAAATTTTATTTACAATTGTATGTATGCCATTGTCTCGTTATATCACACCGTCAAAAGTCTTGGACCACCGATGTTTTGTATTAGTAAATAATTGTTTTTAAATATTGAATTTGTTTTTCAAAGTATGTCTTTTCTAAATGTATTTTTTAAATATACCAATAATTTTTAAAAATCTAGTCAATTAAAAAACAGTGGGGAAATAAAATTTGCAATTTTTAAGAAAATTTATTATGACACAAATTAACAAAACATATGTTTTAACAAAGTATACTACAACTTATTAGTCAGTATGACCTCCCCCTATTTGTCAGTAACATGTTAACACGCCTGTGCATTGACACGATTAAACGGTTGATAATTTCTTGAGGAATATTATTCCATTCCTCTATTGCTGCTGCAGTCAACTCTTTTTGGGGTGGGTTCATGCGTTTGAGAATTGCTCTAGAAACAAAATCCCACATGTTTTCAATGGGATTCATATCTGGGAAGTTAGCTGGCCAATCTAATCGTGTAATATCTCCCTGTTCAAGTACCTCTTGGACCGTTCTTGCGCGATGTGGCCTTGCGTTGTCGTCCATGAAGATTAAATTGTCATCTAATTCGGCGCGTAAGGGATGAATAATGGGCCTGATAACACTTTCAATATAAACTTGACTTGTCATATTCTGATTTATGGGAATTAACGGCGTATGGCGATTGAACATGATTCCTCCCCAAAACATTACTGTCCCACCATTATAAGGAGCAACCTAACGGGGAAAATTTAATTTCTCTTGACTCTTTCTCTCTCTCTCTCTCTCCAGACCCTTTGCCTATTGTCTTCAGTCATTACTCACTAGTCCAATTCTGGTTTCATCTGTATAAGACCCATCTGCTGCAAAAGCCAATCGCTACGCTCCCGTGCCCACTGATAGCGGGCAGCTCGATGTCGTGGTAGTAGAGAGGGGTACCCTTAAAGGCCTTCTTGCACGTAAATTTGTACGATGGAGTCTTCTTCGAACTGTAGAGGTTGATATAACAAATCGAAACGTACCTTGAAAGTGATTCCTGAGGGCTGGAGCTGAAGCACTTCGGTGTCTACGGGCATATTGAACCAAATAACGATCCTGCCGTTCATTTGACACTCGAGGTCGCCCACTACGTGGTCTTTTTTCCACTCTCCTCAATTCTCGATACCTATGCACAACAACAGAAGATCTATGAATGTCTAACATCTCGGATATCTGATGTTTTGAATGTCCAGCATCATGCAAAGCAATATTTCTTGTCCTATTAAAAGCAGATATCTCACGTCCTGGCATTATAATGAAAGAAAAGTATCAAAGTCTCTTTGCTAAATATGCAATAAAACTGACAAATATTAAAAAAAATTATAACCAATCAGCAATATTTTATCTTGCAATTTATTTTCTCTTGTTTGAAAACTCAACTTTTTTACCTAGTAACGAAAACAAAATAAACATAGTCCAAATCTGTAATATACGGGGGTCCAAGACTTTTGACGGTGTGTATATTTGAAGTAAATATAACCTAAAAAGTAACAGTGTGCCTTGTTACTTTTGCTACAATAAACAACGTGGTTTCAGACTTACAGGCAACGGAAATATTTGCTTTGAATCCAGAAGCCATTCGCGACTATGCGTTTTTGCAGCCTACAGTATTAAACGCAAACGTCGGAAACGAATCCCCACACAAGCCGGTCCCTCTGGAATGAATCCTGGTGGAGGTGGCAGTGCAGTAGGAGGTAGTGTAGGAGGTAGTATAGGAGGCAGTGGGAGAAAAAAAAAAAAAAGGAAAGAAAGGGAACAAAAAACCCAAAAAAAACAAAAAACAAAAAAAACGAAAAAAAAAAAAAAAAAAAAGGGAAAAGGAAAAAAAAAAAGAAAAAAAAAAAAGGAAAAAAAAAAAAAAAAAGGAAAAAAAAAAAAGCACAAAAAAGGGGGGCGAGCAGAAAGGGGGCCGGCGGGGGGGGGGGGGGGGGGGGGGGGGGGGGGGGGGGGGGGGGGGGGGGGGGGGGGGGGGGGGGGGGGGGGGGGGGGGGGGGGGGGGGGGGGGGGGGGGGGGGGGGGGGGGGGGGGGGGGGGGGGGGGGGGGGGGGGGGGGGGGGGGGGGGGGGGGGGGGGGGGGGGGGGGGGGGGGGGGGGGGGGGGGGGGGGGGGGGGGGGGGGGGGGGGGGGGGGGGGGGGGGGGGGGGGGGGGGGGGGGGGGGGGCCGGCGCCGGGGGGGGGGGGGGGGGGGGGGGGGGGGGGGGGGGGGGGGGGGGGGGGGGGGGGGGGGGGGGGGGGGGGGGGGGGGGGGGGGGGGGGGGGGGGGGGGGGGGGGGGGGGGGGGGGGGGGGGGGGGGGGGGGGGGGGGGGGGGGGGGGGGGGGGGGGGGGGGGGGGGGGGGGGGGGGGGGGGGGGGGGGGGGGGGGGGGGGGGGGGGGGGGGGGGCCAAAAAGGAAAGGGGGCGGGGGGGGGGAGAAAGGGGGGGGGGGGGGGGGGGGGGGGGGGGGGGGGGGGGGGGGGGGGGGGGGGGGGGGGGGGGGGGGGGGGGGGGGGGGGGGGGGGGGGGGGGGGGGGGGGGGGGGGGGGGGGGGGGGGGGGGGGGGGGGGGGGGGGGGGGGGGGGGGGGGGGGGGGGGGGGGGGGGGGCGGGGGGGGGGGGGGGGGGGGGGGGGGGGGGGGGGGGGGGGGGGGGGGGGGGGGGGGGGGGGGGGGGGGGGGGGGGGGGGGGGGGGGGGGAAAAAGAAGGGGGGGGGGGGGGGGGGGGGGGGGGGGGGGGGGGGGGGGGGGGGGGGGGGGGGGGGGGGGGGGGGGGGGGGGGGGGGGGGGGGGGGGGGGGGGGGCGGGGGGGGGGGGGGGGGGGGGGGGGGGGGGGGGGGGGGGGGGGGGGGGGGGGGGGGGGGGGGGGGGGGGGAGGGGGGGCAGAGGAAGGGGGCGCGGGGGGGGGGGGGGGGGGGGGGGGGGGGGGGGGGGGGGGGGGCTTTGGGGGGGGGTGGGGGGGGGGGGTTTTTTTCCCCCCCCCCCCCCCCCCGTGTTGTGTGGGGTGGGGGGGGGGGGGGGGGGGGGGGGGGGGGGGGGGGGGGGGGGGGGGGGGGGGGGGGGGGGGGGGGGGGGGGGGGGGGGGGGGTGGGGGGGGGGGGGGGGGGGGGGGGGGGGGGGGGGGGGGGGGGGGGGGGGGGCCCGGGGGGGGGGGGGGGGGGGGGGGGGGGGGGGGGGGGGGGCCCGCGCGCCCGCCCCGGGGGGGGGGGGGGGGGGGGGGGGGGGGGGCGGGGGGGGGCCCCGGCCCCCCTTTTTGGCCCGGGCTGGGGGCCGGGGGTTTTTTTTTCCCCGGGGGGGGGGGATCCCCCCGGGGGGGGGGGGTTGGGGGGGGGGGGGGGCAACCAGGGGGGGGGGGGTGGCGGGCGGGGGGCGGTTTTGTTTGGGGGGTGGGTGCCCGCCTTGGGGGGGGAGGGGGCGAACTTCCGCTATTTTGAAGGAGACAATATCGAATTGTAATTCTATTCGAACAAAGAAATTTAAAAATAACAGTCTCATTACTTAATTACACACCTCGTAAGTAGGTTTGATTCCAAGTAGTAGGCTCCAAGTTTTAATCAAAATAAAATACTTGTTCATCGTGTTTAAAGAATAAAGAAAGGGCATTTTTGTTGCAGCTATAAATGGTAAATAGTAATTGTTATTCCTCTGTGTTAACATTATTTTTGAAATATAATAAAGATTGCATCATTTTCTATAAATCGTAAAACTGAAATTTGCCTTCTTACTGTTTTGCAACATCCTGAGTGCGTTCGAGAAAACAGGTGCCTATTTGACAACAACATTATACTTTTTTTTGATAATAATCATATTAAATGTAATCATTAAATAAATCGTAATATTGATATCACAAAAATGAGAACATGAAATGACTATTTCGTTTAACCAGCTCCTTCGCCATTTTATCGAATGTAAAGGCAACAACCATTAATTATATTATCAACTGCTGCTAACACTTAAAGTAATATCGCTTTAGTTTAAACTGAACTTGCTTTCGGAAGTGCTTATTCGAATTTTTAACAGCCCGAAAATCGTTTTTTTATACGCGAAACGAGCCGTTAATGGACGAAATTAAAGCCATAAATTATAAAAACACCATAAAAAGATCGCAGTTATGCCTTTCTCTTATATCCACTTTCTCATACCTGATTTATAGCAGATTTTTATGTGTGTGGTATAGAATTCTGGTAATAAATATAGGCCAGAGCAATAAAGTCAGAATTTTAACAGGGAATTTAAATAATTGCAATAAGGAACCGAAATCTAGTTGCCACAGTAATGGGATTTTAGTTAAAATCCCATAAAACGAACAGACCAGTTAATGCTTGTTAACTGCTGTTTTTTCGAGGTCATGCTATAGGCAGACTTTTTTGAAAATCCGTGGCCACCAAGATCGCCTGATCTGAACCCAACGGATTTTTGACTTTGGGGTCATTGAAAAAATCTAGTATTCAGGTACGAACAAAGATGATATTAGGGAGCAAGCTGCTGCAATTCAACCAGAAATGTTGTACTTAATATGTGATAACCTTGTGTATAAATTGATTAAAAAGTGTTTTTGGCGTTTTTCGCTGCAGTTCGACTAACTCATAAAAGCACGAATTTTATATTTTCGCATCAAATATAATTTAGTTTGGACCCGCGTCAACGTCAAACCGAAACTAATTGCCTGCGTATTGAACACGGACCTTTTTTTATAAAACCTCGCATAAATTCTTCTGCACTATTAATAAATTCTCTACCGACAAATTTCCAATAATTTGAACAAACGCGTTAATTAATTCACATACCTAATCGATCAGACGGCACGCCATACCAGCTACGGACGAGCCATGAATGTAATTAAAATCTGTTCTCCTGATTGATTAAATTTAATATTTTAATCAGCATGGAAATCGTAGATTTCATAACAAAGCAGGCATAGCGCGTGAATAATTTATAGAATTGTGTATGGGGTTGGTGGCCCTGAAATAATTTTTGTTATCGAGATAACAACAAAAATTAAAATTAATTTTAATATATACAGGTGTTACTTAATGCCATGTACTTATTTTAAAGGGAGGTTTTTGTGACCAATTTTAAGTTAAAAAGTTCATATAAACGAGTCTCCTAATTAAAACAGGGTACCAGTTTTTTTTTCAGTTTTTATTATTAAAACATTTCGAAAAGGTTTGAGATATTAAACTAAATTTTGGTACGGGTTTAGAAATATACTTTTAGACCAGAAGAAATATTTAAAATTTCACCATTGGCGTAGATATACCTACACCCTAATACATTTTTAACGAAAAACTTGTTACGCCACTGGTTTTTTTAAAATAATTAGACATTATTAATTACGTTTCTAAATAAAAAGGTCTATTTAATTTTTGTCACTACCTTTTCTGTATTTTAATTGTGTAAGGCAATTGAAAAGAATCGAGTGACCTGACAAAAGAATAAAACCTTTGGCACCCTCTATGTCGAAAATTATAGGAGGACAGAAGTCCAAGATGAAGGTGATATCGATTGTGTAAAAATATATGGGTAAAAAATTTAAAAAAAAAAAAAGTACACTGTCACACACGGTACAACGGAGTCACGGCCATTAAAGGTCAGTTCCAAAAAAATTGTTTATCTAACGCTTCACCGTAACACGCGACGGACACTGCCCCGATATATTTACAAACTTATTCGACGTTTCGTGCACACGAATGATGCATCGACCAGTGCAGTTTAACTACTACTAACAAGAAGTGTAAATTATGTTCGCGTTAACACGTGCGGTAAATTTACTAACAGTGGGTCGCACAACACGGCAGACGGGTTATATCAGGAATATAATGGCGTTATGCGATTGAACAACTATTGTATTATGTATAGTCCATCTATTCTGAATTGAAAATGATAAATACGCCTGGGGAACAAAAAAAGCGGTGCAACTTTATAATTCTATGGGCGTGCTCGAATAATAACTTTTAGGGATAGGTAATAATAAGTAATTAACGTCGCTTTTAGGCATTCATATATGTTTAAAATAATACGCTGACTTTGACAATGCAAGTCTTTATTTTTAAATTCATCGTACTCGACCGTTTCGACATTTTCGCTGGTTATATCTGAAGCTACGTTATTTTCATCTGTTTCGAAAGGCCTCCAGAAAGCCATATTTATGAATGAGGAGTTGATTAAAAATATCGATTTTTTAATGATTGAATTATGACGCAAATAAAGTAAAAGTTTGTATAATTTAAACCTTTTAAAAACCCACTTCGCCGTTATTGTACGAGTACAGAATATAAGGCATCAAAACACTCAAAAAACAACGTTTTTTAGTATACAGTCGATCAAAGATAGCGTGGTTATAACGTCGTTTTACCGCCAACGTAACCAACTGGGTCGACTCGGTCGACTGTCTGCTGACATATGTCCCCTACCAGAGTTCACCCATTTAGATTCCGCCCACTTCTTACTTGACAAGCGCTCGTCAAGTCAACGTGGACTACGATACGGCATATACGGGTAAAGATCATTATAGAAACGCGTATTTAGTTCCATACAAAGTGTTAGTAAACTGATATATCCTTATCCTACCTCGTATAAGTACCTATTTTCAATTTAGAATGGAAATTCTATACTTACATATGTACAGAAGTTGACGATGTACTTTATTAATGTGGCACATGTAGGTGACAGTATTTCAGTCGCGCTAAGACCTGTCCTGGTGTCTATTATACGGCCTCTAATGATGACTTTCGCTGCTGACTATATGTGTGCAACTTTTCACAATACTTACCTGTTGCGTTGCTATTTTTTAAATTACTGATGAAAATAGGCTGTGATTGTGAATGATTTGAAGAAGCATGATTGTATACTAACAGCCCAAACTTCCCAATAACATTATCCTCTGAAAACGTGTCGACTAACAATTATATTTAATAATTAAATTTCATAACTAACAAACTATTTCTTCTATTTCAGCTCCTCGCCGCAACAGGCAGTAGAGAAGAACAACTACCAAACTTTAGGATAAAATCGTTTTGAATATTATTCCATCTAATAGTACTTCATCAATAATATATAACAACTCATGGTCTCCATTTTCTACAATTATTCATTGTTCGTTCTTCGGGTTCGAACGAAATCATATTTCTTATAGATAAAGGTTATAAATTAGATGTTTAAGTTGCATGTATGGATATACACAAGGGGTTTCATTTCGAACATCCCAGGACTAGTAGAGTCGTTGTTTTAGTCGATAAAAGTATAGAATGTGTTGGAAATTGCAAAAGTGGGGAAAAACGTGCGGTCAAGAGTTTTAAAAGTTGTAATTTATAATTTTTATATTGCGATTTATGATTTTAAAGTAAGCTACAAACCCAAAAAAAAACTATATCTCTGTATCTTTGAAATCCTGAGAGATAGAGTTTGTACGCTGCATCTGGTATGGACGAGAATAGGTTGTGACTAAAATTTACTTACATAGGTGTCGCTGCGGTCGCAGCAAAACGTGTGATAAAATAATAATGCCGGAGGTCACCGAAGGGCGATATAACAGACAATATAATGTCTAACGACTTGCTGAAGTTTCTAACCTTTGTTTGTAAGAGAACCTAACCCACCCTCTGTATAGGCCGAAAGGCCCACTGCCATTTGCATTGTAGCCGACCCTTTTCATCCCTGATTCGACCACCTCCCCATCATTAAGTAACTCATGAGAATTCCACCGGGAGCAGACCGACCCTTGCGGTGTTAAGGTGAAATTTTCATGTACCCGAAATGTATAGATGTTTGTAGACTGTATAGTAATAATCGAAAATGACTATTATTAATGTGTGTAATAACATAATACGTTTTTATTTTGTATGTTTTTTTGTAACTTCGTTTCTTCTTTTGGAACCTTATATTTTTTACTTAACTAAGTATAATTAAATGTGGACGTGGAACTTAATCATATTTCATTGTATTTGACACATTCAAATAAAAAGTTTAACAATATAGTCGCGTTTCCTTTTTTACCCAACATCGTGTTTGATCACAGTTGTCGGTAGGTGGTTGTCAGTTATCAATTGTACCGACATTTATAAGTAATTTACAGTTTAAGGTTATCTACATTTGTATTATATCGAGCCATCCAAAAAAAGTCATCAAAGTTGGCTTAGTAAAAAAAGACGTATTTCTATTTTTTTTATTTCTGTAACTTAAAATAACCTTATTCTTAATTGTCAAAGCCATTGCTTTATACGACAGCCATTATTTATTTTACAATTAGTTTTACAATGGTAGCTGCTGTTTGGTATGATATATGCCGAAACAGGGGGGCAAGACAAAGAGCTACATGACACACATCACATTCATATCTAGAACGGGTTTTTATAACGGCGTCTTATATAAGATTTTCCGGCGCTTCAAATGTTAATAAATAGATGAATTTATTGGTGAACTTATTGACGGCAAATATGAAGTCAAATTTCATCTTTATAACAGTCAAGTTTGTCCTTGAAGCTACTTCATGATCCATGAATTAATTCATCAATTTATTGTTGGTGTTAAATAAGTATCAGAATTACTATTCACAGGGCACTGACAGCCAGTGGCGGCTCGTGTTAGAAAAATATGAGGATTATAAATTAATATATTTATGAGAAATATGACAACTGAAAAATTTTAATTTTTCAAGATAATGAAAAAAAAAAAAAAAGGGGAAAGGGGGGGGGGGGGGGGGGGGGGGGGGGGGGGGGGGGGGGGGGGGGGGGGGGGAGAGAAAAAAAGAGGGGGGGGGGAAAAAAAAAAAAAAAAAAAAAAAAAGAGAAAGGGGAGGGGGGAGGGGGGGGGGGGGGGGGGGGGGGGGGCGCCCGGGGCCACCCCCCCCCCCCCCCGGGGGGAAAAAAAGGGGGGGGGAGAAAAAAAAAAAAAAGGCTGGGTTAAAAAAAAAAAAAAAAAAAAAGTGGGGGGGGGGGGGGGGGGGGGGAAAAAAAAAAAGGAGGGGGAAAAAAAAAAAAAAAAAAAGAGAGGGGGAAAAAAAAAAAAAAAAAATTAATTGGGGAAAAAAAAAAAAAAAAAAAAAAAAAGAAAAAAAAGGGGAGAAAAAAAAAAAAAGGGGGAAAAAAAAAAAAAAAAAGGGGAAAAAAAAAAAGGGGGGAAAGGAAAAAAAAAAAAAAAAAAAAAAAAAAAAAAAAAAAAAAAAAAAAAAAATAAAAAAATAAAAGGGAAAAAAAAAAAAAAAAAATTTTTATTAAAAAGGGAAATCAAAAGGGAGGGGGGGAACCAAACCAAAAAAAACAACCGCGGGGGGGGGGAAAAAAAAAAAAACCCGCGAAAAGGGGGGTTAAAAAACACCTTTAATATTAAAAAATGTGGGGGGGGGGGAACCCAGGCTTGGGAGTGTGGGTGGTAAAGGGGAAAAAATAGTGAAAATTGTTCCCCTCCAAGCACCCGAAAATGTTGTTGTTATTCATAAAAAATGTTACATTAGAAAGCATATTATTATTGGAAGAGAAAGTCACACGATGATCCTTGTTTCATATGTAGGTATAGATAAATAGTCGGGTTCTTTAATTTTTTAGAATTTAGCTTTCTTTCTTCTTTCTCCTTAGCATATATTAAATATTGTAAAATTTCATTTACCTCTATTATTCTAAGTAGATACACTTGAAGACAATTGCTTTTTCCAAATGGTCTTCTAGAGTCCAACTCAGCATTAAAGTTAATTAATCCGCAAAAAACTTCGCAATTTGAGGAAGACGTGGACTCTTCATGTCATGTCTTCTCATCGCAAGTTCACACACATCACAAAAACTCACACAATTAATTATAATATGTAAAATGTAGAGATTATGCCTCATCGAGTAATAAGCAAAGGAAAAGAGCCCATTTTTCATAAAGCACTCACAAAAATTAAGGGAGCAAAAAAAATGTAAATTTTTCTCCTATTTTTACAGGCTGTATAAGAGAAAAATGGTCGTATAGAATTTAAAGAAAGCTTGAAGCTCCAAGACTCTAGTTTTCGGATCTGTAGGATAAAATTTTTTAGAAGCCACGGTTTTAACGCAATGGGAAGAAATAACGTAAAAAAAAACACGAATTTTTTAGCCTTCAGTTTCTCGCTCCACGGGCTTCGGAAAATCTTGTCAAGAGATTTAAAAATGTCCCCCCAAAAAAAAAGGGGGGGGGGGGGGGGGGGGGGGGGGGGGGGGGGGGGGGGGGGGGGGGGGGGGGAAAAAAACCAAAGGGGGTGAAGCCCCCCCCCTTTTTTGGGGAAGGGGGGGGGGGACCCACCAAAAAAGGGGAAAAAGCAATTTTTTCCGGCAAAAAGGGGGGGGGAAATTTTTTTAAAGGGTTGGCAGGGTGGGGGCTCCAAAAGATTTTTTAAAATCCGCGGTAAACCATTTTTTCCCCCGGAACAAACCCGTCAAAATCGTGGAAACTTAATTTTTTTTGCTCCCTTAATTTTTGTGAGTAGTTTATTAAATCCATGATTTTTTTTGTTTTGAAAGTTTGTGTTAAAACACCGTTTTTTACAAGTATTCACAATATTGAAGTCTGGAATAAGTCTACCAAGCCTTTTCATTTCAACTTTGTCTGATAAACATCGGCTACAGAATTTCGCAATTAAACTTCTTTTATTTAGGCCCATTTAATAACCATTTAATTTTACCATTTAATAACCATTTTATTTAGGTACGATAAAAATGCTCACATACATATTTATAAGCTATACTTTCTTCGCCGCGGCGGAACGAGAACTGTCTGAAATACGTAGCGTATTTTTAACCACTCGGAATGCAAACCTCCTGGATCTAATTTGCGAGATATTAACGCAACGAAATCATCACTTTCCAAACCGATAGGACAATCAGAAGTGGGTGAAAATTGAGTCACAAGATTTTTTAAAAGGTGTATACTTCAGAAAATCAGCTACAATTATATATAAATAATAAACTAGTATAACAAAAAAATAGTAACAAAAATTGTACGATGTAAATATATGTTTGTAGGTACTATGCTATTCAAAAACATCATAGACAATTACACAAAAAATATTAGATATACATTTCTATTTTTCAATCGAATATTTGAGGTATTTGGTATTTTTTTTTTAAATACTCTAAAAATATACAGCACATTAAATACTTTAAAACGACATAAAATACCTAATAATAGGAATTAAACAGCCACGTGATAATTGTTCTAAATTTTACTAAAATCAACCTCTACTCAAGATGTCCGCGAGCTCCCTCATCAGGTTTACGTTGGCGTGCATGTAAGCCTTGGTTTCCCACAGCATTCTGCACAGAACCTCGTCCGATTTCTCGTCCATTCCGACGTCCCTCGGACAACTGAGGGTTGAATCGGAAATAAGGTACGCCTATCATCGAGCACCACGCCCTCGCCCTATCGACTACCCTACCGTCGCTTACAGTTGCCTATAAATAAATTTAAAAAAAAAATGCAAGTGGGAACTTTATAAGAATGTGCAAGTGGAGATGTTCTTTGGATATTCTAAATGGGCTCTACCGGTTTAACTTTCAAAAGTGATGTTTTGAATGGGCAAATTAAAAGAAAGTGACCAATTCCTCTTAAGTGTTCTACAAAATAAAAAAAAAAATGGTGCACACAGTTGCACATTAAAAAGGAGGTGCTACACTGAGTAAAATTTACCAAAAAAAAGCCTTGAAAGATTTAATAGAAATCATTAGATTAGATTAGAGTGGATTCCGCCAAGCCACAGCAGAGTTGGACTCAGTCACTGTTATTACAAAGCAATATTTCATTGAAAATACGCCATAATACAACAATGAACTTTGAAAAAAACGTACAAAACAGGAAACGAAAACATGTCTCAGTCAGTCTTGCTCTTTCACTCGCATGGAAACTTGTGTCGATAATGACATTGTGTCACTAGGTACATTTCTAAGTTTTTTGAAGATAAACAACACCTATCACTTAACAGCAGTTTATGTAATAAAAAAGTCCTTTCAACAACTCAACTTTTCCTACTCTCCCCAAAAACAGTAAGAGAAGTACAGTACATCACAACCTCGATAATCCAAACTAATTATTGGAAAGAGAAAGAGAAGATCAACCGAGGCATGTATTTTGTATTTATTCATTATTATATTATGATTGTATTATTCAATATTGTATTTCCTGTGAATTATCACTTTTTAATAATAGCGACCTGAGTCCGACTCTGGTGCGACTCACTGAAATCCGGGCTTGAAATGACACACAAAAAAAGTCTAGTTAATAAATGCAATAAAAAACCTGATACTCTACAAGAATGATAATGATGCCCGGCAAAAATGAAACTGCTTTATCACACACAAATAACAACATATTTTATATCTTCGGAAGTAAAAATCGATTGAATGGTATTATAGTCTAACCAACAAATAATGTAATTCAAGTAATTCCAAAAATTCAGTAAAGTGACTCCGATTTATTAACTATCAGTGAGTAAAATGACTGCGAATGTTAAAGTGACCAATGCGAACTAATGAGACAAATTATATTGTCCCTAAAGCAACTAATTGTATTATCCCCAAATTAAACAGATTCCTACACCACCACTGAATATCTCAACTATTGTGGAAAGACACGCTCTGACATCCTATGTCAATTCAACACCTCTGCCGGCTTGTTCTGCCGATTTGTTCCATCGCATATTTTCCAGACTAGACTGGAGATGAATTGGAACCTTCGGTCTTAAACAAATTCACAGTTGAACGTTTTTCCACTTCAGTCTTAATCATCCCAGTTTTAATTTTTGCACAGTTTTAATCATCTCAGTTTTAATCTTTTCAGTTTTAATCATCTCCTGATGATGCCAACATGGTCGGCGAAACGCGAGCGCTGCGTGCAAGGAAGTTGCAAAAAGTGTTCAAGCGCGAATTCTAGACCATGAGAAAAATTTCAGAGCCATTCAATATTTCAAAAAGCCCCATTTTTAAAATGTAATTACCTGATCCACCAGCAGACTGCCCAGAGCTGACATGCCCCTAATTAATTTGGCGTTGTCCCATATGCTCTCGGGTCGGTAGATGTCGATTTCCTTGAGAGCCGTCACGGGTATTAAGCCGGTACCCAGACTAACCACGACCGAAACGGGACAAGCATCATGCTCCCTTCCTTTGGCCTTGAGAGCGAGACAATGCTCGTGGATTTCGGTGAGGGCGTCCAAGGTCGGATTGTTGGCGATGAGGCCGCCGTCGAGAAATCTTCCAAAAGCTCTTAACGGAAGAAAAAATGCGCTATATATAGTGTCCCAGGAGTATTTGGTATTTGGCTCTCAAATACATAAACAGGATTGTGAAATATTTGGTGCCGATCAAATTTGGTGCTGATCAAATTTGATGTCGATCAAATTTGGTGCAAATCAATCAATATACCAAAAACTTTTACGCAATACCAATGATAAAATAAATAGGAATGAGAAGTCAGGAAATTATGAAGTATATTGGGCTAACAAAGAGATCAATTTCAACTGGATTTAAAGAACCCACGACTCACTAATAGCGAGTCATAAAACAGGAAAATCAAGTGCAGCTCAACAGTTTTTAAAATGTAATAAACAGTAGACAGGTATAGAAATAATTAGATATAAATAAAGATGATGATAAAACATAAATAAAGATAATGGTCCGGTACCTAACAGTTCACAAACAAGATAAAGATAGTTAGTTTTAACATTTATTTTAATTATTTTCCGATGATACCAACGTGGCTGGTGAGACGCATATTTCAAGTACATTATAATGTTTCGGGTTATGGAAAATTTGTCTGGGTTTGTTTTTTAATATTCACGCGTCATTCCATGTTGTACTTACCGGAAGTACGTGGGAGCAGCTCCAGTCGCCCTCCCCACCTGCCAGATGTATTGCTCCTCGGGTGGTGGCGGCAACTCGTACGGCGAGTCGTGCTTCACGTCCAGTATGTTATTGGCGTTCGTGTAATTCCTGAAGAGGTGCAGCTCTGCCGGTTTTCTATCGGCCAGGAGGCCGGTCACCATGACGCGGGGATATTTCAGGTCGGACATGACCGTGTCGGGACCGAACGTGTCCTTCAGGATGCTCTCGAGAGCTTCGCTGGCATATGGTCGCATTCCCACGAAGGTGTGCTCCTTCAGACGGAAATAGAGGCAGAGGCATTCCTTCATGGTCTTTCCGGAAGCGATACCTGTCAGGCGTCAAATGCGTGCATTTTTTTAATGGTGTTAGTTGGAAAATTTTCAATGCAATATTTGAAATCATAATTATTTATCAAGATTATAATAAAATCAAAACCCTTAGACTGGTAAGTAGTTTCCAATTGAAACTATTAAGTTTTGAGTTAAATTAGGATCACCTTGAAGCTGAACAAAATTCAAGATATTTTAGAAAAAGCATTTTTCAGAGAAGCAACTTGCATTTTATTACCTAAAGCTAGGATTCCACCGGTACTCGTCCCAGCCAGCCAGTCGAAACAGTTATTGATGGGCCTCTCCAGAATGATCTCCAGCTCCAAAAGCATCTGCACCAGAATCAGCCCCCGAATTCCACCACCGTCTAGTGACAACAGCCTCCCCTTCTTCGGAAATTTATTGTTGTGCTTTTCCGAGGCTACTTCCATCCCCGCCACGGATAACATGAGATTAAGGACGTCGCGGTTGGTCGCCCCGATAACCTTGAAGAAAAACGATTTAAAACAGACAGAAACGTTTGTTTTTTTTTTTTTGAAAAATATTGGTAAAACCAGTTAAATTAGAGCCTTTGTCACTATTAATAAAATTTACCCTTGGCGCCTTCGTCATTGGCGCCAGTTTACTATTGGCGCCTTTGTCGTTTACCATTGGCGCCATTTCTAGGTGACTCCTCTTAAATTTAAGTAGGATCATATTACTCTCTTCATGGAACACAATTCTGAATAGAAATACAGAATTTCTGAGTTAAAAGTACGCACCTTAGGTGGAAGAATTCCCTCATAAGTTGCATTGGATCTGCACCCATCTGTGCAACCTTCCATATCGGGTGAACAACGGGATGCACCGACACCATGAAATAAGTAGAGAAGTGTAGGTTCTTGTTCTAAAAGGTTTATTTTACTGTTATATAAGAAGATCTAAGCTTATACAATCTAAAAAACCCACCTTCTGTCAACAGATGGCGAGCAGTCGCCCCGGCATTATTCAGTATATTCAAATCAGCACCAAAGACAATCAAAGCTTGGATGATAGAAGGATTTCCTCCCTTAACGGCCAAGTGAATGGGTCTATTTCCGTCCTTATCGGCCAAATCTGGATCGGCCTGTCGGCTTAAAAGAGCCACAACACACTCCAACCTAAAATTAAAAGTCAATATATAAAAATATCCGCGAAAAAGTTTCTCAAAACTATAAGATAACGCTTTCACTGTATTCCCAAGTGTTTTATTTCCTATTCTACCTTTCACTGACCTATTCCTCTCGACCATCACGTGGAGCGCGGTCTTCTTTTCAAAATTCAACGCGTTTATGTGGCAATTCACGTCTATGAGCGCCTCGATGACCTGCCTAGACGATGACCAGTGCAAGGGAGTACCCCCAAGCTTCATATCCTTCTGGTAGAACGTATTCGGATGATCTTGGAGGAAGTTTCCCACGTAACCCGGTTCTATGCTAGGGTCAGTACCGACCTTTACCGCGGGAATATTGACATCGGCACCGGCCAGCAAGAGAGCTTTGACGCATTCCGGTTTGTCGGAGAAACACGCCATGTGGAGTGGGGTGTACCCATTTTTATTGCGGGTGTTCAGGCATCTTGGCGGAGAACCCTGAGCGAGGACCTGAAAGGTATGGTTGAAAAAAATGGTCGGCTTTCATAAAGAAGGTCAAAATTTTCACCAGTTTCATAATAAACATACACAAAAAGAAGAGGGAGAAAGTAAATGTAATATAAATTATGTCCAATCAACATATTGTTACCATTCATGTTTTAAACAATATAAGGGATAACACTATCTTGTGAGGTCAAAATCAAGGCTCATTTTTTTCGAATTTATTGTAGAAAGGCAAAAGAATTTATTGAAATTCGGTTTTTTAGACATCATTACACATCTCTTAAAGTACACAAAAATATTTTTTTTGAGTCATTTAAAAACCAAATGGCGGCACAACAGCTCTCGTAATGAAACATCTTTTTTTATGACCTCCCTGGCCGTAAGCCTACAGGTCATAATTGTGCATCTAGAACAAAAAACCAAAAAGATTTTGAAATTACATCGTAAAATCTAGTGAACGACCGTAGAACTTTTTGAAATATTGGTTTAAAAAAAAATGGCGGCAGTTTGAAGAAAAAAACACATTTTTTCGGAAAAAACGGCCGAAAATCGACTATAAAATCAGTTAATTTTAATAAATCAAAAAGTTCTACAGGAGTTCACTAGAAAATTTAATTTTTTAGCTACAGTTAAAATTTCAAGTCGATTGGTTGAAAATTGTAGGCGCTAGCTTTACAGCCAGCTTGAAAAACATGGTTTCGAGAAAAACGCGTTTAATTTTTCAAGTACGTATACAGTGGACGCCGCTTATAAGACTCACGGATATAAGATTCAGTCGCCTATAAGACTCAAAATCGCCAGAAACAGTCCGGACGTATCCGAATACATTGAGAAAAACTTCGGTTATAAGACAGCACTTCGGATATAAGACTCAGTTTATGTAAAATACATAACTGAAATGATGGAAAGTAACAAAAAACAAACATAAATAAAAAAAATCTTTAAACCATCTTAAACTTTGAACTGATTATGTACATATGTTTGTACGTATGTATTTGAAGTAACCTTTTTTATAAGTAGATAACACGCTATTGTGTTGTATTATGTCTATTCACAGGTAAAATGAAGTTTGTGTATTACATACATTCTAAAATCTTGTTTTTCCCCCTTCGCTTATAAGGTTCATCCGCTTATAAGACTCACTTTTTGTTGGTCCCAAAGTGAGTCTTATAAGCGGCATCCACTGTATTTCGATGTAATTTTTTAATTACCACTAATCGGCGATGCCTGGGCCATACAACTGTCCTAATTCAAGGTTTTCAAGCTATCCTGCTGTTTCCTGCTTTCATGTTCTTCTAATTCAAGGTATACTGTGTTTACGAAGAAATAGTGACCCCTACCGAACCGATATCGAACGTGCACAAATTACTAGTTAAACAGCACCGTGACTTCACTCGAAAAACGGAGTTTTTCGACCACTTTAAAAAATTTCCCCGCATAAAACCTGTTGGATATAATTTTTGGATAGTTAAAGACGCATTTAAGCAAGAAAAAAATGGTCAAAAAAATTTACAAGGTAGTGTTATCCCTTAAACAGATATGTAAAAATTAATTATTATCATTATTCATAATAACGATGGATGATATTAATTGTAAGCAACTGCTTAGTATAAAACAAATCAAGAACAATATGTTTTTTTAAATCACTTTTTAAATTTAACTAAGAGCCTGCTACATATTATATACGTACTTTTTTTAAGATTATAATAACAAGAAAATGTTTTATAATCAGTTCTATGATGCAAGGTTACATCATAATTCTAATAAGAGGTGATTCACGTGGTCACCCAATTTACTTTCAAAGAATAACCTTAATATAAAAAAGATTTCACGTTTCCTATTTCACAACACATTTTTTTCTATGAAAATTAAAAATATAATTCAAATTCATAGAACAAGGATAACAATATAAATTCCAAACTAAACAAAAATAAAGTATGTTTATTGATTAATACATCGCCAAACATTTTCAAAATACATACCTTATAATTTAGTTACATATTACTTATTCCTCTCTTTCTCACTCAAAATCAGATTAATTTAAGATGAAAATCATATTGTTTGCTACACAACTAATTTTTTTATCTTCCTGACTGTAGTATTAAATGGAATTAAAACTACTAAAGCAAAATCTGTTTAAATACTTAAATCCTTTAGTAATATTAACCCAATACGCTCAGTGTTGAATTCCTATTTTTTTATTTTTTTATTTCCATATTTGCAAAACTAAACAATTCATTTGAGCTTCATATAAATATTTCATGCATTGTTTCTTTTTTATCGCGTTTAATATGAAGTAATTATTTTTCTGTAAACAAAGTGTACTTAGAACATTATATAGCTTATAAGGAAGTCATGTTATTATTTGATTATCAGTAGTACATACAAAACTCATTCCAATTTTACAAAATGTTGCTTATTTATGTTAAGAACATTGTACTTGCTGATGTAACCAACCTTACTGATAAAATGATCAAAGTTCAAATAAAACAGAGAACAATGTTATTAGGTGGTGATGTCAAGTGGTGTATTATGTGGTTCACAGAATGTTTGTACTATGCTTGTAAAACAAACTTTAAACCTAACCGAATAAAAAAATGTATATTATTATGTCATGTCTGTCTCACTTAATAAGTTCCTTGAATATAATACTGTAATTTATTTTAATGTACATTAATGATTAGTAATATTAATGCAAAATAATTTAGTGCAGTTAATAATCTTTGACCACTCCAAAAAACAAACAAAAGACCTATTAATATACTATTAACTTTATCAGAAATCAATTGAATGTTATTGATTTTGAATTAATATTTTAACTGTTACCTTATTTGCAAATAAATTGTTATTTTTTGCTCTTTATTGTTATTTTCTAAATGTGTAAAAAAAGACTGATCTGATTGATTACCTCCGATTAATAATTTTCCACTTACATAATGTATAATATTTGGACTTACCGAAATTATTTCCTTCGTAGTGCTAGCAGCGTAATGAAAAACGGAATTCGAGTCATGATCCAGATGTTCCAGGGAGCAATTAGCGGAAACCAATATCTGCACAGTCTTCAAATTTTGCGTGGTTATCGCCACTTGCAGTGGCGACATGCCAGTTTCGACGTCGGTACTGTTAAGAAAGCAATTGATTTTAGGATCGTTGAGTGAATCGTTCGCTCCGAAATATGCAGCAAGATGGGCCAACGTCCAAGCCGGATGTTCCGACAGAGTATCACATATCTTTTGCAATCCATGGAGATTGCACATCTGTAACAAAATTGCATGTTACATAAAAAATACCGATTATTGATTGGACACTGACCTCTTTAGCCACTTCAATAAATATAGGTAATTTGTCTTTAAGCGTAATAAACTTAGTTTCTGCCTCTTCTAGATTAGTGGTTCGATACAAGCTAAAATTAATTGTTAGTGTTTAATATATACACATGCGGGTTTTATTATTTCCTTACCTGAAGATCTGATGTAAAGTTTCTGTCGTGGGTCTATGCAGTACTATCTCGTAATTAGCTTTTGTACCTTTTTGCGGGTTCTTAGGTGGTAAATATAAGACGAGTCCATCTTCTCGGAAGTGTATGTCTCTGGAGGTGAAGGTATCAGGCTTGGTTTCGATAACCTTAGTTGGCGCCGTTTCGCTACTAAGAAAACTCAGCAAAACTAAAACAAATAAAGTTACTTACTGACCTTCATTCAAACCATTTCTTGTTTCCTAATTGAAACTGGTAAAAAAAAAGAGAAAAAATTACAATACATACGATCGATTCCGCTCGCCAGCATGTTAAATAAAATGCGACTGTTCCTTTCCCTTGTCTTACTGGAACTATTAGTTAATCACAACTTAAATGCTAATACATGATTGTTTTATAATTCCGCTGAACTCGTAAGTTTTCCGGTTACTTAACTGACAACTACGTCAATTACAGATTTATAGGTTTACTATACCACTATGTACTCGCGACACAGAACCCGAGAATTATTATTCTCGGTAGAGAATGTAGAGATGTTACAGTGGACTGGACCTATTCCTTTGGAATAGGTATCACCTGCCTACTCCGCGTACCTATTACCAACTATTGGATGTATCATAGAGGAAGTTGTAGATGTATGTACACTCGAACCCCTCTTATTTCACCTTCGCTTAATTCACATCCTCTGTTATTTCACCACGTTTCCCCCTATTTGGTCACGAAACCGTCCGGGTTAAGTCGCCGCCTGTAAAAGGTTTAGAACTACGTTTGGAAATTGGATTCTCGCATGAATATGTACAATTTTTACAGAAAACAATGATTGTGTAATACATTTATTGATTTAAAATATCTCTAAATATCTCTTTTTGCAGTTAAAACACGAAAAAGTTGAGGTTATGATTGCGACTTAAGAGAGGCAAAATTTCGCGACTTAAGCGAGGTAATGATGCACGGATTTGGCGACTTAAGGGGGGTTCGAGTGTAGTGGTAATATTTAATTTGATACAATTGACACAAATACAAAAACATTAATTCAAAAAATATATGTATAAAACATACTTATGTCTATTAATAAGAAAACTAAATGGATTGAAACCCGAGCGCTCCTTCTGTTACAGCTTATTTCGAATATTATAAGTGATCAATCAGTAGTTTTAAAATTACATAAGTTGTGTTGTATTTTGATACTGGATTAATGGATCATATATTATAATATAATTCCTACTTATGTACATAATATACACTTATATTACTTATTATTAGCATTTTCAATTTACATACAACGTACACGGTATAATAAATAACAGCAACATCGATGTTCTTTGAACATCGATGGTTTATTAGCGATGTTTTGTCTATATCGATAATTGTTTTCGATGTCAATATCGATGCTGAATATCGATGTTTTCCGTCGATGTCGCAGCACTAGTGCAGATACAAGTTAAATTGTAGAATTGGAAGCTAGTTTTGATATGACGAATTTAATTGCCATACATGTATGTAAAAAAACTATTTTTTTTATACCAGTGTTTCTTAAACTCTATAAATAGATGGATATGTTCCAACTGAAAAGTAAATTCTTAAAATGTTCTGATATTATTGATAGTAGCCGAAATATCAATACATTTCTATATTGATAACAAGGCCTATGACGTAATAATGCAGCTCTGCATTCAGAATCAGAATCTGCCTTTTTTTACTAATCCATATTACCGATTGACTGGAACAATTAACAGTGATGTTATAAATAACGTTAAATTATATAGGTCTGAATATATGTTATTGAAATATGATGCTCAAAACAGATTTTTATCACGTATTGAGATGTATTTTTCTGGGCTTATTTTATAATTTCATAGTACGACTAGCATTAGTTAAAATTCACAATCTCCATTATTTAATACCCAATTTTAACTTTATTTACCTTGAGAATCATACAAAGATTATTCTGAGATGTACGAGTTTAATTACTTTAAGTTAGCGCCGATTATATCTACTTTATATAATATTAAATATTATCTATCAGAATAGCAATTTTTATTTTGGACAATCAGTAATCCCAAATTGCAAAGAGATCGATATTAACTTCCAATATTGCATCCAACTGTTTTAATGTTGCCAACCTTACGGCGAAATGTAACTTATTGAAATTTTGTTTTCAATTTCATCCAATTCTCATTTAACGTCAGCCATTAAAATTTTGTTGGATATCTTTTGGAGTATTATATTAGTGCGCCTCAAATATTAGCCAATAAATAATGTCCAAAGCACGTAATGAAGAATTTGAACAGGTAACGATTTTTTTTAATAGGCTTGAACGGATCACAAATGCTCTATTCACATTAAATTTTTCAAACATTCACCTAGCCTAAAAACTCCATGTGCTGTCACTTCTATAATAATTATATTATTTATGAATTACTTACTACGTACCTACATGCTTTGCCGGAATTAATCCCATAGTTGAATAAAAATTTCATTTCAACTTTGACACTGATTGACACTAAGAACAGATACCAGCTGTGCTGGTAAGGTTAACTTGATTTATCATTTTAGGGTTACGAGTATGGGTACGACGATTACGGAGCCCACACGGGCGATCCCAGTTTGGACGAGTACAACAGGCAGCATTTTAAAATGCCGGAGGGAGTGCAACGGTTCTTGACCTGCTTTCGAAACTACGTGAATGAAGGGTTAATTTTCGAATTGCAAGCTCTGTACGAACATTCTTGGCCCAAACTTACCGAGGACTATTTTGAGAAACGGCCATGGCCGGAAGAAAGCGAAGTGGCTACTCTAGTCGATAGCGATCCTGTAAGTAAATATTTCTTACCTTCAGTGCCCGTCTCGGTTACGCTTTTAATTGCCTCTTTAACTTGATCTCCCTTGTCTTTAATTTCTTCCATCAACTTATCCTTTATTTCTTCGCCTTTGTCCAGAAGTTGTTGTTTGTAATATTCCATTTTTCTGACCTACTGTAGTTAAATACCCATTTGAAATAGCTACATACTCAAACATATAAATGCAATTAGGTTAAAATTTCATTTATTTAAAATTTACTGGTTACAGAATGATCGTTTGAACTAGTAACATTTCTGAATGATTTCTCATCATTCTTTAATTTTCAAACAGCTTTCATTAATGTTACCTCAGTTATGGATTTTAAATTAATATTAAATATTTACTTACCAAGTTATTGTCGTAGTATTTTATGTATTGATGTTAAAAAATATGTAAAATCAATTAAAAGCAAGTGTACATTAGCTGAGTGAAATCATTCAACTAGAAATAGTATAGAAGAATGTCTACCAATAGTTTTTATGAAAAAAAATAATCTCAACTTTTTTAATCTGCTAAGAAATGTATTTGTTGGCCAATGAAAAATTTATGATCCATGTTTTTTCGGAATAAAACAAAACAAAAATTTTTGTAGAAGTTAGTATCCAACTTATTTGTGGATTTATTAAACTTTGTACCAACATATTTGACGACAAGGTTCTTGTAATAATGAAAATATTCAAATTACATGGAATTAATTTAAAAAAATGTTGTAAACTGATTTTATATACATTATTATGTCACTAAAGAATTTTGCACTCGAAACTTTTGCAATATATAGTTTATTATATAGAAATGAGAACCAATGACACCAAGAAAAAACTGAAAATGAGATGAGGCCATGTGATTTTCTCAGTGTATTTTTCGTTTCGGTGCTAGTTTATTTACATCCTTTCAGGTTTTCATGATCCTATACAAAGAGCTCTACTTCCGCCACATTTACGCCAGAATACAGGGCGGTCCGACACTAGAGCAACGTTTCAACTCGTTCTACAACTACTGTGATCTGTTCAACTACATTCTCAGCGCCGAGGAGCCCGTACCGCTAGAGCTACCTGACCTGTGGCTGTGGGAGCTCATCGACGAGTTCGTTTATCAGTTCCAGTCTTTCGCGCAGTACAGGGCGCGTCTTCAGAAGAAGACGCCCCAAGAACTGGAAACTCTAAATTCGAACAACAAAGTTTGGAACGTGCTCTGCGTCCTGAACGTTTTGCACTCCCTTGTGGATAAGAGCAACATTAAACAACAGTTGGAAGTGTATGCGAGCGGCGGCGATCCCGAATCCGTGTCCGGAGAGTTTGGGAGCCATTCGCTCTATAAGATGTTGGGGTATTTTTCCTTGGTTGGCCTGCTTAGATTGCACTCTCTATTGGGCGACTACTACCAAGCTATCAAAGTGCTGGAGAACATCGAAGTGCACAAGAAGTCTCAGTACGCGCACATCCCCGCGTGCCAGATATCGACCTCGTATTACGTCGGGTTTGCTTACATGATGATGAGGCGTTACTCCGACGCCATACGGACCTTCTCCTCGATCCTGCTGTACATACAGCGCACCAAGCAGCTGTTCGCTCGAAGACCTACCAACACGACCAGATCAACAAGCAAACGGATCAGATGTACCACCTGCTCGCGATCTGCCTCGTGCTGCACCCCCAGTGCATCGACGAGTCCATCCAGCAGACCTTGCGCGAGAAGAGCTACCACGAGAAGATGTACAAGATGCAGTACGGCGACCTGCAGGAGTTCGAGAACAGCTTCGTGTACGCCTGTCCCAAGTTCCTGTCGCCGTACCCGCCGCCGATCGACTCCGTACCCGACGACTACTCCAAGGAGGCGATACAGCACCAGACGGCCGTGTTCATGGACGAGGTCGCCCAACAGAAGATGCTGCCCACCATCAGGAGCTACCTGAAGCTGTACACGACACTGCCGCTGAGCAAGCTGGCCACCTTCATGGCGCAGAACAACAGGCTGAACGACGGCAAGTGGGACCTGGACAAGGAGATGCAGAGCCTGATCATCCATCTGTTGTGCTTCAAGCACAAGATGAAGAACGTCGTCTGGTCCAAGGGCGCCTCCGGGTTGGAGGGAAGTTCCAGAGCGGATCCGAGGTGAGCCACTTGAGGATTTAGTTCTCATTTAGCCCAATCAACGGGAGAAAACCGGTCACTAATTGTTATCAGTAAACAAAAAATATGGTCATATAGAGATATTAATTCTAAGAAAGATAGCGTTTTTTGCTACTCGAGTTTTAATGGCGAACATAACCAAAAAAATTCGCAAAGTCAAAAAAACGGTTTTTTTGCAAATAAAAAAAAAGCTTCAAGTCCTACACAAGAAAGTTAAATTAGAAAGTTGTAGGTCTTAAAAATGCGCGTCGAATGAAAGTTGAACGAAAAAAATCGATTCATAAACATTTGAGAAAAATTTAAAAAAATGTCAAAAATCGCGTTTCCGTGTTTTTGCTGTATAAATTCCAATTTTGTTTGAACAGACTTCTTGTTAACTACAAATATAGCCCAAGACAAGCGGAAAATGATCCTTTTTTTCAGAAATTTAAAAAAAGCATTTTTTTTTTTGTTATAACGATTTAAAAAAAAAAGACGTTTTCAAAAATCAGCTTTTACAGAGGCAAAAATGATCGTACAGAAACGATCATGGGCTCTTTTTATTCACGAAGACTTGTACTTTCATGCTATTAAAAAACCAAATCGCTTTTATTTAATTTTTGCGTAAAAAAATGTGTTGTAAAATTGTATCATTTTTTCGAACCGGTTTTTTTTCGAATAACTTTTAATTTTGGTTTTACATTTTAGGCCATTGCATATTTGAAAACTGCCATTCAAAACACGCATTAAAAAAAAAATGAAGGTCCTACGACCTCAGGGAGCCGAGATAATTTTTTTTACATTTTGCGTTACACCATGAAAATGAATTCTCGGTGTCCGCGAACATCTTCACAAGCTTTTCGTATTTGCTGTCTTAGTTCTTCCACGTTATTCACTTCTCCGTTAGGAAAATCGTCATTTTCCTCCAATTTTTTTGTTTTACATTTAAACATTTATTGTTCAACATTTATTTCTTTTTTATTTTGGATATTTGGATTGATGATTTTTTTTTAAATGCCTGATTTATTACCAAAACTAGGATGCATCTGATGACTCAGTACCAAAAATGGATTTTTTTTGTTGTGATTTTGTTTTTTATTTTATTAAAAATGTTTTTTAAATAAAACAGTTTTGTATACTTTTGAAGAAAGTTATTTGTACTGTAATCTCCAGCTGGACTTCTACATTGACAACGACATGATCCACATTGCTGATACGAAGGTGGCCCACCGATACGGGAGTTCTTCATTAGGAAGGTCTTGAAATTCGAAGATCTCAACAGGAAACTTCACCAGTTAAAACTTTAAAGATACAAACAATACATTTTTATGTCAAATGTTTCATTATAAAGTGTAATAAACTACAGGATAACTTTTTTCTACATCTTGCGTTTTATTAATTTAAACCTCAAAATACGAGGGGGTATAGAAAAGTATGGTCTCCAATTTTTTTTTTCATAGAAAATTAAATTTATTCACAACTTTACTTACATCGTTGGAAAGGTTCAACAATTGGCTACTTTTCTACATAGTCACCCTGACGATCAATCACCTTCTGCATCCTGGTAATCAGCTTTCTAATGCCGTAATGATGTGCCCATGATTCGTCTCCAGTCACAACAGAGTCCAGAAATTCCCTCGCCCTCTTCGTCGTAGCGACGGACACATTCTGTGGCACATTCCACGCGCTTTCTCTGACGGTGAAGTAGCTACACTCTTCATTAATACACTCTACATTCTTATTTATTGTTTGTAAAAATTTTATAAACTACAGTAACGATTTTTAGTGTGATAAATTTCAAAGCAGGGTTCAATACATAGAGTTTTAATACATACTTTACACTCGTATATAGATCGGTTTCTTTTATTGAGCATAAGGCATACATTACATTGCCGTGATAACTTTTTATCATTGTTTCCAGATTTAATTTTACTGGGACAATGACGACCACTTAGTCGAATATCTGGCATAAGAGATGTTGAAACCTCTTGAGAATCTAATTTCAAAATTTCCCTTACTACGCTCAATCGAAAAATTGTTTGTGAAAATAATACAGAACAACAAAGACATAAAATAAAGAAAAATGCTGTATTTCCAGTATAAAATTTCTCAGATCCGAAAGTTTTGAAATGTTGAAATCAAATATACACGTTTAGATGTTCATTTATTTACGTTTGATGTATTGAAAAATTCACAGTATCTAATACGAAAAAATGATTCATGAATATTTCTGAGCCGCTATCTAAATTTTTCATCGAAATCACCACCATGAAAATAAATTTATTTATAATTACAGCCACATGCAAATAAAGCAATGTTTTTTTTTTCAAAAAAAATCTAATTGAAAAGCATAAGGGGTGTGAGTGGGGTAAAAAAGAGGGGTGAGGGGAATGAATTTACATTGAATTATATTAAATAGTAAGATCAAAAACCTTATATAAAACATATTTGTTTGTAATTATAGCCTCATGCAAACAAAACAATGTACCGCTTTTAGAAGGTAGAAATTACAAATTTAAGCGAATAGGGTAGGTAAAAAGGGGCGGGGAGGGGAAAATTTACCTTTAATTGTATTAAAAAAAAAGTAATAATATTGGAAAAATGAGTATTTTAATCTATAAAAGAAAATTGAAGAAAATTTTCTGGTGCGCCAAAATATTGGTTTTCTGGCCCTCTAAAAGTTAATAATGGATCACACAGTAAATTTGTAATATCTTGTAGACAGTTTTAGTTGCTTTGATTGCTTTTCATACATAAAATAAAAATTGTATTGCTCCACTTTGCTCCAACTTTGGTGACCTTTAGGTTTTTTTTTGTTCTTATCTTAATGTAACGGACTATAGATCCTGTCATCAGTAGAATAAATGAACAACACAAACAAAAGAGTTGATGTAAAATTTTTAATTAGTTCTTGGTGTAACATATCACAGTACAAAAAGGGAACCTTACTCTACATTCTACGTTTTGTGGAAGTCTTTACTCTAAACAGAGACGTATGCCTCGCCTTAAACCGACTACGAGTGTCTTTCCATTTATATTTCTCTCCCCCTTTCGTAGTCTGTCGGAACTGTTGCCAAGGATGTGCATCTTCCGACTCATCGACCTGGACTTCCTGGAGCCAATTCTTGTAACGCCCCCAGAAAATTCTGAAATGTTTTTCTTGAGACGTCGACATTTTCTGAAATGGGCACACATTAGAGAAAAGTATTTTTTAAAAGTTAGTGTGTTTAATATATTTCAAGAGGATTATAAACTTACTTTAGAGTTTAATAAAACCCTACATTTTTTCCTAAAGTCAACAAGTGTTTGCATAAATATCTTGTTGGGCTGGACATTTTCTCTTAGGCAGGTTTCCATGATTTCCAGCACATAACTGAAGTCCTGGTGGCAGCAAGCCTGACGTAACATCGTGCCCAAAATTTCAGCATTTAAACTGGAAAAAAATATATCCTACATCTTTTGTAAGGCTAAATAAATTCACATTTGAAATTTTCCTACTACTATTAATTTATTTACATAAAAGGCAACAAAGTTTAAATGTTCAAGTGTATTCAAAAACTTAAAATAAAATGTGAGTCATGTAAAACAAAAATCCGGACAAAAAGCAAGCAGTGGAAATATGTATTTGAAATCTAATACTTTGAAACTATTATTCAAACCTGTAGCTTTTCGCCTTCATTTCATTGATGACTTCCATGCCCTCTTCTTTAGTTTTACAACCTAATGCTAAAATACCATATGTCATCACGTTGGGTCGATATTTTTGTTGTTGCATTGATATCAATACCTCCTAGAACAGACGGTATAGTTCCAAAAAGTCGGTTTTATTCAGAATGTGTCAAAATATATAAAACTAATTCATGTTAAATGAAATGGAGCTACTAAATGAATATGTTAATTTTCATCACTACATTTACAATGGTTCCACAATTATTAAATAATGAATAAACGAATATTAATCAGTTGACCAAAAAATTGAACATTTGATCCCTGCAAATATCTGTTATAAAAACCTATATATTTAAGTTTGTTTGGCACCTATGCATTCTAAAATCATTTTTATCACTTTCCAATATTTTTGCAAGGCTCTTTTCTAATATCTCACAATTCTACATTGCCCTATCTTAAAAAATTATTTCATTATCTATCGATACAAGAGACTTGACTAATTAAAAAACACATATGTTTACCTTTGCGCCTTCATAATCGAACCTCATACTTCTCTTCTTCATAAGCATGTTATAGAAGTCGATGTCAGGTTTAACGTTCAACTTCCTCATAGCCCTGATCAACTCCTTTTCCGACTTGGCGGTGTTTGGTATGGAATCCAGCAGCTGCGTGAACGTTTTGATGTTCGGGGTGCAGTTGTGCTGTTCCATGTTTCTGAGGAAACCGCTGCAACCTCCTACTAGGAGCAGACGTTCCTCGGGTTTCGTGACTTCAGATAACGAAATCAAATTGCCTAAATGGGGAACCTTAGCCATCAGATCTGGTCTTATATTATCGAGTTCGTTTTGAGATTGGGGTATCTCAGTGATTTCCTGACCGTCATTTACAACTTGTAACTGATTTTCCTCCGATAATGCATGTGAATTTTTAACACTCTTGCTCTCGTTAGTCTCCTCAAGTGAAGGTAATAATATGGTATTAGAACCCTCTAACAAATTAGATTTAATAGCGTCAGCTTCGATGTTACTGCCTGATACTATCCTATCAATAACGTCTTTAGTAGCTTCTATGCTACCCAATCCGCAATCTCTAATACACCTCAACATTAAGTTATACGTATAAATACTCGGTTTAATTCTTTTGTCTAACAATTTCCTCCACACCAGCAACGCATGCCTGAAGCCTGCTTCCTTATCGCTAATACAGGCCTGAAATAAGAAATTAATGGTATCGTCCTTAACTCGAATCCTCTTCGATCGCATCTCGTCAACTAACTTAAAAGCCATAGGGAGGTCACCGCATCGCCCAAAGGCTTTTATCATCACGTTATAGACAGTGTCGTTGGGTTCGAATCCCTTTTCGATCATTATATTGTACAAATGCTGGGCTCTGGCTAGTCCGTCCCTTGGCCAGGGACTGTTGGCGCATGCGTTGAATAACGCAGTGTACGTGCCCCCATTACGTTCAATCCGCGCCGCTTCATTTCGTTATACAACATGAACGCCTTTTTCGTGTAACCTACTCTCCCGCAGGCGCCCAGCAGTAGATTAAAGATATAACCCTCGGGTTTTACTCTGTCGTCTTTCAGCATCCTTACTTCTACCACATCGATGGCTTCCTTAATTTTGCGCTGCCTTATTAACGATTTGATCATGTCGGCGTATTGTTTCGTACGGAGCTTTTGAGAAGGAACTGGCTGTTCGGTGAAGTGTTTTTCCTCTATTATATCGCCCTTGTCTTTGAGATCGTTCTCTTGTGCGATGCCGAACCTGTCTGGATCGTTTTTTAATCGTACCAGAAATTCCTTTTCGCTTAACTCAGTTGAAATTGGTGCCGAATCGTTCTCCTCGTGTTTTATTTTTGTTGTGAGTGCAGGTTGTTTAATATTATGTGTTGATTTAAGGTTCACACCACTTGACATACATTTACATTGGTTAAGATGTGAAGAATTTAACTTTTTGAAGTTACGTATAAGCAAATCGTAATCGGAATAGTTTGATACCACACGTTTTAATAATGTTACTCTAAACATTTTTCGCGTATCGTTGATTTCGGAGGTTAACACAAAACAAACATAACCTTGTCGGTTTTCTCTGCTTCTTCTTCTATTATTTAATTTTCAGTTTTTTCACCAGTGGCGGTCCTATTATTTTTTAAGGACTTCTCCAATTCCTCAGAATTTTTCATATTAATTGGTTAAAAAATATATATGTATGGAATTTTACAAATAACTAAATTTCAACTGATATTATATTTTTGGTAAATTTTTAGAACATTTACTTATCGTATTTTGAAGAATTTTTTTTGTGATGTGTAGTATATACTATTAGAAGTAGTTTGCGACTTGTTAAACTTTGTGCAAATGCCTAACTCGTGTTTTACAGGGTGCCTCCTAACCTCTGTGACAAAATGAAAGAGGTGAATCCTCACAGAAGGGCAAGGGAAATGTTTCGTAAATAGTACAAATTCTACATATAAATGCGTGAAGTATAATTTTAAAAAAAAATTACATCACGTTATTGAGTTCGAGAAGGGCAAGGGAAATTTTTCGTGAATATTCGCGTTAGATATTGAAGTTGTGACTTAGCAACAGTCCTTAGCAACGTTCCTTGCCTTGTCTAGGGGCAGTTCTTAGTATACCAGTGAAGCAGATGATTTAAACCTGCACAATTCAATTTCTTATACATACTTTCGAATTTTTTTAGTGACACTCAGGAACGTTTGCACAGCATTTAATGTATGTTATCTTGTTTGTGACATAACGTATTATATGTGAGTATTTTTTGTTTGTCGCTAGGTAATAAGTAGATGTTCTAAAAAATGACCATATTTTTTATATAGACATCCAAAAAAAAATGTCATTAACTCTGGCTATGAACGAGAGAGATGGAAATAGTGGTCATCTCTAAGCTTTTCGGTTATGTCAAACTTTTTGACAAGTGACTGTCACAATTTGTAAAATAAACAATGGCTGTCATATGATGTGACAGTCTTGACAAGTAAATAAGGTTATAAATTCGATTAATAATAGAAATATGTCTTTTTTTCTCGGCCAACTTTGATGATGTTTTTTTTTTTGATGTCTATAGTAAATTAATAACTAAAAGTTTCACAATAGCGTCTTCAATTTTTTTTCAGTTTTTTTCCTAAACTGCGAATAAATTTTTGCATCTACAAAAATGTGGTTTTCAAAGATACCGAAGACTAAAAAATCCCTATACTTTTTCTTCTCAACTTTCGACCTTCAAGAAATTAGGTATTATAGCATAGAAGACCTTGGATTGTAGATATAAAAAGTATCATGGTCTTCAAAAAAAATATTTTTGGGCTCTGCATTATGTCATCAGTCATTAAATTTGGATAATATGTATAAAAAAAACATATTCTGGTTATTTTTCTTATTTTGGCCACACTGTATAAAAGGTGCCAATTGTGTGTTAGCTCATATTTTCAGATGAAAATTTCAGTTGAGATCTGATATAATCTTTTAATCTAAAATAAATTAGAAATTAATTTTAAAGTAATTGGAAATGTTATAAGCCTTGTCACTAGCGCCTTCACCAAAATCTAAAAATTAGAATTCCACCATCAAGAGAATTCAAGGAACAGTATCAATTACTGATTATTAAAAATCTAAAAAAAAAACATATTTTGAACATTTGGTAACATTTTAAACAACTGATAAACATATGTGAATATTATGTGAATAAAAACCCATGGTTAGTAATCCAATAAAAATTTCATTATCAGTTGTGCCAATTTGAATAACATTTAATGTGAAATAACATGCGAAAACAAAGGAAAATCAATATTATTGATGATGACAATATGCATTAAATATTAAAATTAAAAATTAACTCTAATGCCAACTTTTATTCAAATTTTCTTCTATAAAACCCGTGTTCAAGCTGTCACTGAACTGCGCATGCTATTTTCAGTCTCAGTATCATGAAATTCATCGATTTGGTGCAACAACTGTTCTGAAGTGATGTCTATTAACTATTCCTGTAATATTTAGTGAACAAATATGCATACATGGTGGCTATAACTCCGATAATGACTTCGAAGACAGGTCTCTCGAGATGTAACTAAATTTTCCTTTTTCATATTAGCATATTACAGAGGAAAACATATAAGTTGGCAATGCCGTTTCATAACAGATTCGCATGAAAATTTTAAATATAGTAGCGCCGGACGCAACGTGTTACAAAAATAAGTTGAGCCGATGGACTTTTGTACTTGCAAATAAGCTTTTGCATTTTATTTACGATCAATATTCTTATCTCATCAACTCATCACATCACCACCATCAATATAAACATTATGTTAGAACAAAGAGCGCACCAGAGATACAGGGCGTCCCAATATCATTTAGATAGACACAGACCCAAATAGGGCTACTGTAATTAACAGAAAATATTTCTCTTGATGAACTATTTTTAATTGTAGCTTAATTTCTTAGTAATACACGCCAGGCCTTTACTTATATATTTAATAACGTTACTTATTTAATTTACAGTTTTAATCTTCTCATAAAGATGCCAACTTAATTGGCGAAACGCGCTTCGACAAAAGTATAGTAGTTCGGTGTTTCGTGGAAAACGTCCAGTTTTTTGTTTCTACGCCGAAGGTTCCAGTACCCACTTCAGGAACTATACTTATACAAAATGACTTGTTGAATTTTAATTTCTATAAATAAAATAGAAAATGTTAACTACGTTTAAGTTGCTTTGGTATTTTTAAACAATTGGTTATTTAAACACGTCTATATTTTTTTGTCGATAAAAACGTTTATTTGACAATATAATATTTTACTGATGAAATTACGACCTTACTATTTTTTAATTTCGTTTTATTCCTTTTCATTCCCTCATCCAAAGGCCTAAACCCAAAACCATTTGGGATTTTGGGATACGTAGATTTCTTCAGGTACCTTATGAAATACTTTCCAATTAAAATATTTTTTTGTACTCTGTTTATTTGGTTTGGTTTATCCTCTGTTAATTATCAAATTAATTAATAAATTACTGTTAAGTATACATTACAGTCACACAACACTGAATTATAATCTGCCATTTAAATGTGTAAACATACCGGTATGGTTCACAGCATTTTTTTAGCTTTTCACCTGGTTCACGTATTTGTTATTTAATTTTTTATTTAGTATGTACGTTTCATATTTCCACATATCGCACAATCAGCGGCATTATTTCTGGTTTGTTTAATATAGCAAAGGAATTTATCTGATAAAGGTAACATATTTCTTTTATAAAATAAAATCCGTTATTTATTTGTGTGAAATAATAAGGAAAGTTCTCTAAGGCTATTTTATTAAATATCTTAACGGATAAATAAGAAAATATATATTTAAACTATTTAAAGGAGTATGTTAAACACTGTCTGTTCTACTGCCTTTTGAATTTATGGTTTTTAAAATTTTTTTTAGAAGGTACTCAATTAATTTTTGTCATTTAAATGCATCTCTTACTGAAGCCAATAAGGTGTTAAATTTTGTGTTAAATGTCTTTAACATTTTTCTCAGTTGACAGGTAGATTGCAGTAAGAAAAGTGATTGAACCCAATACATACTTCCCTTAGTTCGAAAGGCAGGAAAAATAATCAAGGAATTATACCTATAACAATGTCCTTAATATTTTTGTACCGGGTGGGCAAATTTCGATGTTTTTATAGGGTATCTCGGTAACTGTAAGGGCTATGGAAAAATGAACCCACCTTTCCCGACCTCTTTTTTTCGAGATAAATTCATTGGTGAAAACCAGAATTTGCATATCTTTTCGTTTTCGAGTTGTAAACGAAAATTGATTTTTTGAGTTTTCGATTGGTGTCGATAACTCGGTTGTTTGTAAAATTAGAAGAAATCTGTTTGCAGTTCTACAGGCACTTTTTAAGTAGAATAGGATTTCCTTAACAGATTTTTTATATCTTGTGTAGTTTTCGAGTTATGCCATAAACTTCTATTTTTTTAAATGGAAACCATAGTTGGCTATGATTTAGCTAAAAAAGAGGATTTTTTTCTCTTTACAACGATATATAGTTTGTGGGGTCTATGATGAGTGTTTATGCGGAAACAGTTAAAAATTTTAATTTTTGTATAGGTATACTTACTTTGTTTTTCTTTGCAGGAAGAGTAAGTTTCTATAGTAACACATTGTTACAACAATGTTTTAATAATAATAACTTTGCTATGGAAATTTACTCCTGCGAAAAGTAACATAAATACATAGTAACAGTCGTATATAATGAATGGTATATTAAACTTAAATAACTAATTATGACATATTAGTGACTAATTAATAATTAATTATAACATATTCATAACAAGAAGTTTAACACACTTAACAATCAAATTTGTAACAAATAATGTATGTAAAAAATACGATACAATATATTTTACAAAAACAAAACTAGACAGATTAAAAAAAAAACGAGCATGATTATTTACCTAAAGTTTTCAAATTGTCGTCCGTTGTTTGCGATGACAGTTCACATCGCTTTGAAAACTTTTGTTGATTATAGATGTGAATATTTGAAACGGAATTCAGACAGTCTATAAGATTTTCTCTCAGTTGAACCAGTGTATTATTTGTTTTTTGTATAAATTGTCTTTAATGGTTCCCCAAAAAAAGAAATCTAACGGTGAGAGATCTGGCGACCAGGAGGCCACTTTACTGGCCATGTCCCTATCCATTTCTCCCCAAAAAATTAGTATTTAATAATTCCGAGATTAAATTAGTATTATGGGGTGGTGCCCCGTCTTGTTGAAAAAATACATGTCGTCTTTCGTTAAGTGGCAAGTTGTCTAAAAATTCTTCTACTATGTGGTAGTTTATCAATTGTAATACCGTTGACCATTTAAATTGTCATCATAAAGTTGGTAAGCTAAAATGCGGTTATTATATAGGGCACACCATACACTAAAACCGAAACGTCCTTGATTTGGAACATCAACAGTCTGATGAGGATTATCTTCAGACCAATAATGTTTGTTGTGTCGGTTGAAAATTCCGGCACTACTTACGTACTTTCATCTGTCCAAATGATATTTTTAAAAAATAATTGGTCTTGCTCAATTTGTTGTAGGTACCAATTGCAGAAATCCAGTCGGGTTCAGGATCAGTTGGAAGGAGCTGTTGTTGTTTCCTTATTGTATAAGGTCTAAATTTGTGTTTTTTAAAACTGAAAGTGCTCTTCGTCGCGATATACCGACTCTGCTTCAATTTGCCTACTTGAAATTGAAGGATTTACGACTACCATACCAACAACATTTATGGCAACATCCTCAGCATCTTGAATACGATATTTTTTGGTCTTGGTTTATTAAATCCTCCGTATTCAACGAGGTTTTCTTTTAGTCTACCAAAGATGGACATATTAGGTTGTCTCCTTTAGGGTAGCGATTAAAATATGCTTCCGATGCACTTCAGAATTATATCATTTTGAATAAAACACTCTAGCATATTAAACTTTTCGTAATTTTGATACCATCGCCCTTGTCAATTCTTTAATCGAAACTTTAAAACTATAATGCAAGCAAAAACCAAACATAAACAATTAATCAAAAGTAATGGTAACTGTGTATTTAATCCCAATATCAACGTTCGTTTTCAAAAAAGCGCTACTGTGCAAAATCATTGAAATTACTATACTGTCCTTTATTAGAAAACAAGTTTTTAACTGTTTCCGCATAAACACTCATCATAGACCCCAGAAACTATATCGTTGTAAAGAGAAAAAAATCCTCTTTTTAGCTAAATCATAGCCAACTATGGTTTCCATTTAAAAAAATAGAAGTTTATGCCATAACTCGAAAACTACACAAGATATAAAAAACTGTTAAGGAAATCCTATTCTACTTAAAAAAGGCCTGTAGAACGTGCAAAGATTTCTTCTAATTTTACAAAAACGAGTTATCGACACCAATCGAAAACTCAAAAAAATCAATTTTCGTTTACAACTCGAAAACGAAAAGATATAGCAAATTCTGGTTTTCACAATGAATTTATCTCGAAAAAAAGGTCGGGAAAGGTGGGTTATTTTTCCAGCCCTTACAGTTACCGAGATACCCTATAAAAACATCAATTGCCACCGGTACAGACATGATGCAATCATGAAATATTAATCGATAAGTTATCTGATTAACTGATAAGTTATCAATGCACGACAGATAATTGAAAACTATTAATTTCCTTGTATGAGGTCATTAAAGGGGTATTCTAGTCTACAAATTTGAAAAATCGAAATTTTTTTTGTTTCATATTTCCAAAGTTTGGACATTCAAGAATATGCCCTTAAAAGGATTTTTCAAAATTTCAATTATTTTATGAGTTACAGCATTTTTGTACGCGGCATCGGCTCGGTCCGACCGGAACAAATGAACAATAGACGGTAGACGCTGCCCGAGTTCGAAACACGAAACGTATTTAGTCTGAATCTTTTCGTCTTAGTATTTATTTCAAATTAGTTTTGAGCCAGCCTTCAAGCAACGTGGACGTGCTAACTGAGTAAAATTACCGGAAACTTTAAACGCGTTTTTCTCAAAACTACTTTTTCGAGATGGCGTGCACGATATCTCAAGTTCTAATGAACCGATTTATTTGAAATTTGGTGTGAAGTTCTTTATACATTCTCTATCCCTCAAGCACCCTCAGATCAAATTTTGAATTTTACTATTTTTAAAAAAATCGGAATTGTTAAAAAGACATGCAAAACAATTTTTTTTTCAAACGGCGCCATTTTATGAAAATTTTTTTTTTACTTTTTCAAGGTTCGGGCTATAGGGGCATCTATTTTACTAATTAAGAATCCGTTCGGCTTTTTTGTTTCAGATGACCAAAGGGTTGAAATCATGACGCCAGGACACCCTTTTTTTTGGACCCCCCTTTGCCTGCTATAACTTTGTCAATTTTGAGTCTTTTTTTTCAGTTAATTTTTTATGTTATTTAAAAATATCAATAAACAAATGATAAAAAAAGGAAATAAAAATATTTTTTGTTTCGTTGTACAGAGCTTCAAAAACGCCGAAATTCATGCCTCTAGACTAGAATACCCCCTTAATACTTTATTATTACATATTCGTGATATTTGTTTTAAAATTAATTTTAAAACAAATTCGAGGTACAATAATTACTGTTAAAGGTACTGGAGCTCAAAATTAATGCAAGAGACAAAAATAACTTAGTCTTCCTCCAAGTATTTTGTGTTAAGTTTCTTTTTTGTTAATGTCCTTTCTCTGTATCGTTCTAATGCGATCTTTATCTTAATATAATTGACATCAGGTTAGAGAAAGTGCAAAGCCCTTTTAGGCGATCATTACAACTTTGATAACGCAGATGTAGATATATCTATATGTATGTGTAAATGGATACAAAAGAGTTATTTAGTGTCTGTTATGCTGAATTTACCAGTCTATTGTTCGTGGTGTAGATTCTTTTAGTTTGGTTGAGTTGGGATGATTCGAAATGGACTTTAAAGAGGACGGTGCGTATAATAATAATAATAAAAAAAAAAAAAATAATAATAATAATAATAATAATAATAATAATAATAATAATAATACATTTATTTTCAACAGGATAAACCCAATTACAGAAAATCTTTTAGAAATACAGTGCAAATTAAAATAAAATTAAAATATTTTAGAAATTATGCGGACTGTACGCGTAAAAAATTAAACAATATATTTCTAATACAATATAAAAAAAATAAAAATCTTTTTCCCTCTGACAATACATGCTCAGTGCGCCATAAAAAATAACGTCCTACGCATCCATTCAATTTTTGTCAAGTGCTTGCATCAAGTTAAGCAAATCTTAGTTTCCTTGTTGAAATCGCGACCGCATGCATAATTACATATATATATATATATATATATATATATATATAATATCGTAATTTCATAATAAAATATGACAAACGTGCGAAAAGCTTAACCATATAAACTGCGTGAAATGTTTTTTTTAATCTCACAGTGTATGAGTATCAATATATGTATATAAGTGTGGTGATGCAGGTATATTATGGCGACAGGTGTGTACTTTATTGATCCTTTGACCTATGTGATTTTATTTATTTATTTTTCAATTTGGAAGGCCTTTTGGACCATTCAATGTCAAATAAGCGATTGATGTTTGTGGTATGTGTCAATAACAGGACGTAAATGTATTCAGAATTATTTGACAGGTTCAAAGATAACCACTTATTTATTAATGTATATTACTTACTTATGTATTTTATTCGTTACTATTGAGGAAAAATCTTTGGCTTCTAGTTTTTGTAAAGATATGTTCAATAAATATCTAAAGCAAGTTTTCTATACCTCATACAAAATAAGAACCATTGCACGTCATCAAACACGTGATTAAGTTTTAAAGCGCACTGATTGTTATAAAATTATTCAGTATTTACAAATAATTCTGAATATCATATGGATGGCTTCTTTATGTTTGTTTATTGTTAAATGACTTAATTCTTCGACATTAAAAAGACAAATAAATTTGAAAATTTATATATTTTAAAAGACATTGGTTGTTGCGTAAATATACATATACAAAAAAGAGCACGAAAAAATTTGTAGCAGAAGTTAGTAAAGATTTTCTTAATGGGAGCAAAAAATTATTAGAAAAAGGTACACGGAAGTTAAGAATGAAGTAAAAGAACAATTTAAATGCAAATATAATCTCTAAAACGGTCAATCGGAGCGACATTTAAAGGGTATACATTTTCTGTCAATAAGTAATAAAATCGATTATTTCATTAAATAATCGATATTTTTAATAAAAACAAATGATCTAAGATGCAAAAAACTTTTCCTACCACCATTTTTTGGGGTAGGGGGGGGGGGGGGGGGTCCCCCTAAAAAAAAAAAAAAAAAACCCCCCAAAAAAAAATTTTTAAAAATTTTCCTTTTTAAGTTATTTTGGAAATCGAAAATAAAATTATAACTTTGACACCCTGTATCTTGGTTACCAATAACTTTTGTACTAAGGTAAGTTTGGTTAAATCGTAATATTTTTACCTTAAAGAATCAGTGCCCCTTAATAATAGGACACCGTGTATTTGGAGAGTCGTAAAATTTTGAATAAAACCAATATTTCTTTTCGGGAAAAAAATTGCATTTGAAAAAAACACATTTTTCCAAAAAAAAAAACAGCAATTTCTTGATTTTCCTCTGTCTTTCTATGTTATAATCGGTAATTAAATGTCTAAATGAAAATCGTATTTATTTATTTACTTTTTTCATTAGATTCGGAAACAAAATTATATTTCAATCCTAACTTCAAAGTACCTAGTCAAATCAGTACCTATCAATACCTAAGTATCTATGTAGATAATACTGTTGTAATGTCAATAAATACATTGTTGATAATTTTAATCGATCATTGTTCTCGATCTACTTATGGTTACAATAACCAAAATGAATCATCTAAGGAAGCAAACGTATCTAATATCTTTCCACCACTCACTGGCTTCCTTTATTTACATAAGTCTTATATAGTATACATTTGGTGTTTCCTTTGCTCACAGATAAGATATTAATCGAAGAAGTTAATTATAGAATGATGGAAAAGTAGTTGTCCGACATTGAAAACCACATTTTTATATAAAAAGCAACTATCTAAACATTGCTCATTGTATCATATATAAAATCTTACTTAACTTGAAAAAAAAAATGTATAGGAAATTAGTACATTTTTTAATAAAATTATGATTATGGGCTGCAAACTAATATAGAAATACGAGGTGTGTAAATTCAGTAATGAGAATGATTTTTTTAAATTTTTTTATTCGAATATAATTACAATTCAGTATCGTCTGCTTCAAAATAACTTCCTTGGGAAGCAACACAGCGCCGGAGATGGTTCTTCCATTTCTTATAGCAGTATACTGGAACCCGTATACTGGAATAGCCTTCAGCTGGTCAGTTACAGCAGTTTGAATGTTTTCTACGGTCCGAAAATGACATCTCTAGAGGTGATTTTTCAATCTTGGGAAGAGAAAGAAGTCACAAAGACTCAAGTCAGGCAAATAAGGAGGCTGAGGAGCCACATGAATGTTTTTACTGGCTAAAAACTCATTTACTGAAATGGCTATGTGACAAACTCGCATTGTCGTGATGCAACATCTAGTTGTTCTTGATGTTTGGTCTCACACGCATGGCCTTTTTTCGAAGTTTTTCAAGAACCTCTCTGTAAAATTGTCTAAAAGTGTAAAAGATTTACTGTTTGGCCTGGAGGCACAAACTCTTTGTGGACAATTCCCTGGCTATCAAAAAAAGCAAATCAGCATAAATTTGATCTTCGACATGCGCATTCTTGCTTTTTTGGGTCTTGGAGAGCTTGAAGTGTGCCATTCCATGCTTTGGCGCTTGGTTTCCAGGTCGTACTCAAACACCCAAGTCTCATCACCAATAACGATACGTTCCATAAAATGGGGATCACTTTCAATCGATTTTAAAAAGTCAAGACATCTTTCTTTCCTGAAGTCTTCTTGTTCCTGAAAAAGGTTTTTTGGAACCGTTTTTCCACAGATTTTTCTCATCCCCAATTTGTTAGTCAAAATCTGATTGTGAAGATTAACAGAGGTGTGTTCAAATTAAACTCTTCCCCGATCATTCCTGTCGTCAACCGACGATCTGAACGCACAAGATCCTGTATTCTATCGACATTTTCATCGGTTCTTGAAGATGAAGGCTTTCCGCTGCGTGGTACATCTTCAATCAACTCTCTTCCTTCTGAAAAAGCCTTAAATCACCTGAAACTCACTTGGAAAAACATTGTCTCCGTAGGCGTGTTGAAGTTTTGCAAAGATATCCGTTGCGCTGTGTCGAAGTCTGAAGCAAAACCTGATAGCACACCGTTGCTCAAAATTAATATCAGTAATTTTTAAAACGCCCTAGAAAAAAACGGTTTACGAAAACAGTCACAAAGAACAAACAAACAGAACAGAAGGACAAAGTCCCGTCTCTGGAGTGTTGCTAGATCGGGCGCTACGTTGCCAGTTTCGTTACTTAATTTAAACCCCTCGTAAATGCTAGTTATTAGTAATGGATTCATTTTGACGTACATCATCTTTCAACAGGTCTCATTAAAGATATTTAATATCTAATCCCCGATGAATATCTTTCTGTTTTATTTAAATGTATCAAGAGGAATATTTAATCTGTAACTGTTTAATCTTTTTTCACGTCGATGTCTCAGATTTGAGATATTACAGTCACCTGATGCTGGGCTAGATCAATAGTTGTCAACGTACTGTTCTAACAGCAATGTTTAAAATACTTTTAGTGGCATTATCGTTAACATGCGTTATTTGTGCTTTAGAAACTCCAATAATAGGAATTTTGTCTTCGGAAACATATATCGTTGAGAAGTATTTTCCTGGAGAAACTCATGCCGGCTATATTGCAAGTTCTTACGTCAAATATCTGGAAAGTGCTGGAGCTCGAGTAGTCCCCATTTGGTAAGGACTTGTTAGTAAATTCCACGATCCTTACTTGCATTTTTTTTGGTAACAGCTTCACTTTTGTCATGCCAGTAACCTTTGCATCAACCCAATAGTCCTAATATTATTGAAGTTTACTGTGTATTATGAATTATTTACCATATTCATTCCATTTTTACATTCGTATCAAAAAGATACGTATCAATACAGAAATTGTTTTACCAAAAAAACCCTGCCCCATTAAAAATAGACAGCTACATATCATCAGTATATTTACACTGACTCTTAATTCCTTTCAATTTCAGGATTGGGCAAAGTGAAGACTACTATAAAAGGGTTGTAAATTATACAAATGGGTAAGTTATCTGTTTATTATGTTGATTAAATTGTAACACAAAGAACATTATAAATAAAATGTTTTTTTAGTATATTGTTTCCCGGAGGAGGTGTTTATTTCACGGAACCTGGAGGGTACGGCGAGGCAGCTAAGGAATTGTACAAGTTGGCGGTGGAACTGAATCAGAATGGCACGTATTATCCGTTATGGGGGGACTTGTTTGGGAATGCAAGCGTTGGCGTTTGCGGCTGCTGGCAAAGACATCAGGGTGAACTGCTCCTTCAAGAATACGCCTGTGGCCTTGGAATTTGTTGAAGGTGGGGTGGAATATCTTGTTAAACTTATAAAAATGCTGGAGTGGGTACTGGAACCTTCGGCGTAGAAACAAAAAACTGGACGTTTTCCACGAAACACCGAACTACTACACTTTTCTCGACGCGCGTTTCGCCAACCAAGTTGGTATCCTCAGGAGAAGATTAAAACTAAATTCTAGCCTACACACTTGCACTATTTATACTAAATTTGTTGCCACGGTTCACTGAACCGTAACTGTCTCTGTTTATCAGAGCAAACAGTGGACTGGTGGGTATCGGACCATTGTCCTTATTCATACTACTGTTACACTTAATGATTTCTAAACTTTCAAAAGCATCCAACTGTCTACTGTTTGTTACATTTCTAATTAATTTTAAATTATATATGTATATCCTATGGTTGTTGTCAAAAGCGTGTTGGGCAACACAAGATTTTTCTGTTCTGCCATATTTCAAATGAGCCATGTGTTCTTTAAATATAGTCAAAATAGATCTTTTTGTTTGCCCAATATACTTTTGATCACAGTCTTTACAGCTTATTTCGTATATTCCTGACTTTTCGTTATTGTCGATTTTGTCTTTGGGGTTACCAAAAAGCGTCTGTAGTTTATTTTTAGAATTATAAATCAAATTGATATTAATATTTTTAAAAACGTGGAACACAATGAACAGCTACCATTTTTAGATGTATTAGTTATATGTGAAATAGTGAAAATAAGTTAGAGTTTGATGTATATAGGAAAGAAACCGCGACTCTTAGATATATTCCCAACGATTCACACCACCCTTTTCAACATAAAATGGCAAGTTTCAATTTTCTAATTCTCCGTTTGTTAAGTTTCCCCCTCATAAAAAGAGGTTTCAATATGAGAAACGATTAATTAAGAATATAGCTAAGAATAACGGTTACTCAGTCCATTTAATAGATGAGTTAATAAGGAAGCATAAATTTAAGAGAACCCTGTACAATTCCACGACTTTTCGTAGAGATACTGACAATTCGAAATTTGATTCGTTACCATATGAACCTAAATTCATCCGCGGACTAGATACAATTTTTAAAAATATTAATATCAATTTGGTTTATAATTCTAAAAATAAATTACAGACGCTTTTGGGTAACCCCAAAGACAAAATCGACAATAACGAAAAGTCAGGAATATACGAAATAAGCTGTAAATATTGTGATCAAAAGTATATTGGGCAAACAAAAAGATCTATTTTGACTAGATTTAAAGAACACATGGCTCATTTGAAATATGGCAGAACAGAAAAATCTTGTGTTGCCCAACACGCTTTTGACAACAACCGTAGGATAGACATAAATAATTTAAAATTAATTAGAAATGTAATAAACAGTAGACAGTTGGATGATTTTGAAAGTTTAGAGATCATTAAGTGTAACAGTAGTATGAATAAGGACAATGGTCCGATACCCACCAGTCCACTGTTTGCTCTAATAAACAAAGGCAGTCACGGTTCAGCGAACCGTGGCAACAAATTTAGTATAAATAGTGCAATTGTGTAGACTAGAATTTAGTTTTAATCTTCTCCTGAGGATGCCAATTGGTTGGCGAAACGCACGTCGAGAAAACTGTAGTAGTTCGGTGTTTCGTGGAAAACCTCGAGTTTTTTTTTTTAAATAAGCAAATGCGGCTGCAAAGGCAACTTTTTTTCAGTTGATTCAACAATTCATTAAACTGTAATCTGCTAAAGCAGTATAACAACTTATGTATTATACTAAATATTAGAAAAGTATATCCTCGACTTCATAATAACCTACTTTATCCACTGTTTTAGGGTTCCAAGACGGAAAATTATTCTCAAATGCCCCGGAAAACATAATAGACATTCTTAAGTCCACCAACGTCACTTTCAATAATCACATGTATTGCCTCACCCAAGAAGTCCTGGACAAAAACAGAATGCTGACAGACTGGAAAGTGTTGTCGACTAACAAAGACTCAACGGGATTCGAATTCATATCTGTTTTCGAAATGAACTCCTACCCGTTCTACGGGGTCCAGTTCCACCCCGAAAAGAACAGGTTCGAATTCGGAAATGCTCATATTCCACACAGACCCGAAGCAGTGAAAATTTCCGAGTATTTCGCTAATTTTTTCGTAGACGAATGCAGGAACAATTCTAATTCGTTCCCGGATAACGACCTCGAGAAGAAATCTTTAATTTACAACTACAACCCCAGATATACGGGAAAGTTGACCACTGTGTACGAACAGATCTACGTGTTCGATACGGAGGATTTTGATAATGCGCAGCTGCTTTAAATGTGATAAAATAGGAGGCAATTTGTATTAAAAAAAAATACCTTGCCTTAGTGGAATACCTACATACTAGAATATTGCTCTTTAATTAATTTAAATCAATATCCTAATTTTATTTTTATCGGTTTTCTTCATTTCCAAAATGAAGTATTATTGTAGAATAAAATAAATACATCTAAAAAAAATGTCTGTGCATCATTATCTCCATCTTTTAAATCCAAAATGAAAGAGGCATGGAAAAGAAATAATATCAAGACAGGTTATAATCTAAATGTTATAAGTATACAGGTATGGAAAACGTTCACTCTGAGATATTAGAACACTGTCCAAAAACACTACAGTTATGAACATGATGTTATTAAGAATATTTCACGTAGGGTTAAGTGACAAACATAAGCTTTATTGAACAAAAACATCACATTTAAATTTGCAATTGGCAACGTCATCATGTTTATAGATAAATGATGATATCATACGTACTAAAATTGCAATATTTCATATTAAAAATAGATAGATGTATGAATGTAGTAGTATTCTTTTAAGGTGTATCTGGCTATAAAGGGTGTCCCCCAAAAAAGGATAATCCTTGGGGGTTTTATAGGAAATTTAACGTTGAACAAAAAAGTTCCTATCCCAATAAGGAGCACTAAGGAACATCCCAATGGTCTGCCGATACATTTTTTCTGAAACCATTCAAATTAAGTCCAACCGCAGTGGCGTTACCTGCATCTTCATCAACATCTGTGTCTTTGGTCATAACCTCTGCTGGTGCCAAGCGCTGAGAACCGGGCAAGTTGTTTATGTTTAAGTACTCCTCATCTCCAGAATCTTCGTCTGTTAAATCTTCAACTAAATTTATGGGAGGCAATAAAGCAATATTTATTTCCGGAGGAAATAAGTAGTCATCTTCCGTAAGTTCAGCTTCGTAAAGATCATTGAGCGTGAGACCCCTGAAATAAAAATACCTCTAATGCCTACTGTCCTTTAAAAGAACGGTAAAAAACATTGGACCGAATCAACAAGTTTTTAACATCGTAACCTCAATTTTTCAAATTAAATTAAAATTGTGAACTTTCTACCTAATAAAAACAACTATAACAATTCAGTTTAGCAGGTATTACTTACCCCACTGGTCTCAAATCAATAGGCTGCGACATTTTTTTAAAAACCACAATCTTTAAATGAAAATATTTTACCTAAACACAATCAAAATAAATGCACTGGCTCTTACAACACTTGCCTTGGAATATTCTGAAATGAGACTGGCAAGGCCATTTGTGATCCGGAGGCTTATAGAGGCTGTACACGCGTTTAAAAAGACGCCTGTATATTGTCCTTTCAAAAGGGATAGGCATATCTGGGTTAATATCAATGTATTATGAAGACAATGTTAATTTATGTATATGTGATCTGTGCTCCTTAAGTCTCTTTCTCAAATATCTGTAGATTTAGATTTTTCACAGTTGTCAAAATGATATGTCTTGAAATTTTCAATATCATATACACTAAGGGGTGCGTCTTATGTCATATCCCACCTCCTCCCATAAGTTTACTCTTGTGGAAATCACGTTGGCGACTACTGTTGTCGCAATGTCTTCCTCACAAAGAATCGTCTCAGTAATGACAAATAATTTCTACAAATTACCGTCACATGTTCTAAAACGTTAGAAAAATCTAATAAGAGCATTTACCGCACTTTTAGGGAACGAGAGAGAATACGACACTCATCACCCACAGAATAGCCAGGCAAGGCACGATTCAGAACACGTTACAATATCTCGTCCTCGTGCTTAATGTTGCCGTCGAAGTCGTTTCGCTTCTGTTTCAACGCCAACTCCTCCAACGGTAAATCAATTCAGCATATTTATAACTCTCAGTATCAGATTCTCATTTCACTTCCAGGGGCGTCGACCAGGGTCGGATCCCGGGCGAGGGTTTTTGCATGTTGTGCCCGCAAATATTGACACAAATGGAACACATAAACACACACACTTCGGTTATCAAAAAAAAAAAATCGTGCTTGGTTAGAGGAAAATGCCGCGACCGTTTTGCGCTTCCCAGCTTGCAGTCCAGATCAGAATCTCTTACATGACATGTGGGAAAACCTGACGAAAGGTGTAAAGAACAAACATGTATCTAATCTCAATGCTTTATATGACGCTGTCCAAAAAGCTGGGTACTCCATACCTTCAGAACGTTGCTTTTACCTTTCTGAGTCATACTGATTGTTAAATGGTTTAGGTTAGTTATTATTAGAGTTCGTGCGAGCGCGGAGTGTAACAGGACCGTAGTCAGTTTACGAATGAAAATGTTAATATGTTCACAGAAACTATGTTGCATCATCAAGGGCGTAGCCAGTATTTTTCTTTGGGGGGGGGGGGCGACCAATGCACATTAAACAAAAAAATAAAAAAAAGGTCATTGGAGGCAACGGCAAGCGCAATCCCCCGACTATTTTGGTTTTTACTTCACAATTTGGGGGCCCTTGTGCATCATAGTATTACTTATTACCAAGCGCGAATGTCACAGGGCCGACGCTGTGCATGTCCTGCCCTTAACTCGTTGGCCTTCACAGCTCACAGCTGACTTGCATTACGAAAACTGCACTACCAATTTTAGTTATTTATGGCACGCTGTAACAGACAGCCGCCGGTATTGCATCGCGTTGATACGTTTCGTTTTTACGTATTCGCCGTGTGTTTAAATAACTTTATAAATATTAATAATTATTAGTTCAGGGGGAGAAGTAAATAAAGTGAGGTACCATGCCAAAGGTGAAAAGAAATATAAGGGAAGTATTTCAAACGTGGTTTGACAGTGATCCCGAGGATTTTAGGGACACATACGTATTCAAGGAAATGACCTTTTTTGTACTCTGTGTGAAGGCATTATAAATTCTTTAGATAAAACTAAAGTAACAAGACATCTGAAAAGCCATGCCTCGTCCAGCGCAGACGACTCCGTATTTTTCTATTAACTTACAGAAGCCTTTGTTGCAAGCAATATGCCATTAAACAAACTAGAACACCCCAAGTTATATACGTTTTTAGAAAAATATATGGACCGAAAAATTCCTCATGAAAGTACGTTAAGACTTGCATATGTCGATCAGGTTTACAACAATGTAGTGACATCGAAGATATTGCGGACAATTTCGTGTATTTTATTATAGACGAAGCTACCGATGCTTGCGGGCGTTCAGTAGCTAATTTTTTAATTGGTGCGTGCAATTTTTAAAAAGTGACACTGCTAGGGACAGCCACCCCAACCTACCATGGGAACCTTGTGTCAACACTGACGTTTGTTGAGTAAGTGTTGCCATTGTTACGTGTCATCTTAATTTATATAGGTATTTTATCCTTGACTTAACCGTACTATTTGGTAAAAATAGCACTATGTTGCTACGTAATTTATGTAAACATATTAATATTTTCATTCGTTAACTGACTACGGTCCTGTTACACTCCGCGCTCGCACGAACTCTAGTTATTATTACTTATTTTGGTTGTTTTGTTCCCAAGGTTAATCTATAATAATATTTGCCCTCTGCTAGACGAATTTGTTAAAAGTCACTAGTAAAGATTTAGATGAATTAAAAAATAACCATTTAATAGATCAGATACACCCTAAGAATATTTTATATTTTATAATAAACATTCAGATAGATTTAAATTCGCAGTAAGGTCTTATAAGGTTTTATAGGTACCTTTGAACCTCTTTGTTTGGTAATATAGTCAGTAACGAAAATAGTCATGATACATTTACTTTTTGATGGTTGTTTACATTCTTATAATTTCTGTACTACAGTATTGATTCTGATAGGATTATAGCTTGTGATGTTCTTCGTCTAATAAGAAGGTGATATGTCGATTATGTGAAAATATATCGCTAAAAAAGTAAAATTGCTACATTTCCAAAAAATCAAGAGTAACACCGAAAATATCAAATTGTTCAAAGTTCTTGGACGTATATTAAAGGGAAATCTTTGGAGTATCTATTAACTAACTCAGGCATTTTAAAAAAAAACGTGAAAAATTTCTAATGTTGAACAAAAACATCATATAAATTCAACACTCTACCATTCTTACTACAGTTTTCGTAAAAATCGCTGTTTATGACATTTAAATGAAATCCGTAATTTTGTTTAGAGTTGTCGCGTACAGGACTTTGTTGAATTCTTATGACATTTTTGGTTTAAATTTAGTAATATTTCATGTATAGGGAAATTTTCTCCAAAGTGGCTCAGTTAGCCAGGAAGATACTCTAAAGATTTACCTTATGAGTTCAAGAACTTTGAAAAGAGTTGTATTTTCTGGCTTTATTAGACACATAATTTTGCAGGCTGTAATCCTATCAGAAGTAAAAAAAAATTAATACTGTAGTACAAAAATTATCAGAATTTAAGCAACTTAAAAAAGTTTTTATGATGAAATTAATAAACAATGCGGCGGCCCACAAAGTTTTCACATATCTCAACGTGAATAGCAGGGTAAGTTTAACGCATCTCTTTATAACTTGCAACAGTTTATTGTTTTCATGAATTTTGTTTTTGCACATACAAGTAGTAAGTAGTCATGGCTTTGTAGGTCACTATTACGACTAATACATATTTTGAGACATAATTTACCCTACCAACCTATGTTATGTTTACAATATAATGAATACAATTAATATAATAAATACAATTAATTTTCCTTCATTTTCTTTGAAACAAGGTTTTTTATTGATTTTTTTGTTCGAAACTGTTTTGAAAATAAACCTAATACAAGTAAGTGTTTTAAACGCTAACTCGGATTTATAAATTACTTGTCTCCGAAGCCGTTTTACCCCCTACTGTTGCCCAATATATATTCTATAATTGGTAAAATTGCTCCGTTTACTTTTTCAGTCAATTAAGCGACCCAACTAGTCACTTAATAGGCATGTATTTATAAGCACTCAAGGTTCAGACATCCATCGAAGTCTAGACATAGACAATTTTGTTTTTAATTCATTACCATTACCTTCGCAACAATTTTCTCGTTAGTGTAGTTACAGCGAGTGTATTTTACTGTAAAAGAAAGTGGGCCACTACTATATATATATATATATATATATATATATATATATATATAATACGTGTAAATATTCATAGCACATAATATAGTAGAGGCATACAATGGCACACTTCAAGCTCTCCAAGACCCTAAAAAACAAGAATGAGTAAGTCGAAGATCAAATGCGTGCTGATATGCTTTTTTGATAGCATTTGACGATCCATGATACGTGTCTCCTTTTTTCGGTTTTATGTATTTATGTATCTTAGTTATATTTCATGCCGCCCATTTTTAGAAATCCTTCCTGAAGAAATTATTAAGTAGGCGTGTAAATTTTAATATAGAGTTCGAGCCTAAAATAAATCTCTCACATTTTCGCGCGTGTGTTTGAACACCTAACTGCTTTGTCACAATAAAGGGATCCTTTCTCTTAGCTTACATAACGAAAGATATCCCGTTTCAATGATATTTCGTTCTATAAATGTCCCTTTGTGGGACAAGGTAATAAAGTTTAAATTTATATGAATGTTACAATAAATAGGTACAGCATTCATTGTTGCTATTATACTCGGCTCATTATTAAGTAAAAAAGTCCAACAAAGCAACCCTTTTCAACCATCAGCATTAAATAAGTGTCAATCTATTAGAAACTGAACACCTTAGTAATCTGTCAATAATCGAGGCAAGCATGTCAAAATTATCAAAAAAGTATTACGAATAACAGTTGTTGCTGTATAACAAAAAATATTATGAACTTCTGAAGAGAATGTAAATGTTTACGTGATCTGGAAGGGAAATGTAGCCTAGAAGACTTTTGAAAAATTATCAATTAATTTTCGCTAAAAGTTTACTCAACACTTTTACTGCGTTTGTGTTCCTGACCAATTAGTAAAAATGGATCGTGTACCTACGTTTGAAATTAAATCCGAAAAGGGTATGTAGTTTATTTAATTTATTAGCTTCAGAAGCAAATCCTTAACCCTCTTTTTGTGTCTGTAAAATATTTCCATTTCCGCATAAAGGTAGAAAAATATACAATGGAAATATGTAATAATATATGTATGTATGTATTAGAGGTTCAATAATCTGTGTTATATTTTTACTTTTTTAGAAGAATTCTAAGCGTCCAATGAATGTAGGTCATCGACCTTTTTATTGTCTTTTCTCACCGCAGTTCAAAACGATTTCTTCTAGAATTACACAATCCACGTAAAGATGTCGTTTAATTAATACAATCGAGACTCCTTCAAATTCTTGTGCTTAGATACATGACACAAAGATATCGAAGTTTATTTTATTTTTTCAACATTAAATCTTCTTCAAGGCGTTGCGTTATTGCAATCATTTTTGTGCTCTATCAGATGCAGAACACAGAAATCACGAAGCTCCATTCATTCTTTGTGTTTCCTCAGATGCCGAGCACAGAAATAATTAAACTTCCTTCACTCTTTTAAAATAAATCATTTTCGACATCTTTCGGATGGCGTTGCATATTCTGCTGCTGAAATCGTTCGTTCAGAATTGACCAGATTCTTGCTCTTACTCATACTTCGCTCGTACGCACGTGTTTGTTTAGTCAGGTCGCCGCAAGATGGAGCTGATATTCCTCCGAGCCGTGGAGCAGGGCAACCCCAAGGTGGTCGCGGACTGTCTCTCCAAGGGCGTCGACCCCAACATAGAGGACGAGGAGAGTTGCACCGCGCTGCACGTGGCGGCCAGGAAAGGAGATCTCCTGGTGGGGTCGCAGCTGATGAACCACCCTAAGACCAACCTGAATGTGCGCTCGGCGGCCGGATATACCCCCTGATGTTGGCCTGCGTCTACGAGCAGCGGGACTTCGCCAGGGCCCTCCTGAGGAAGGGCGTCAAGAAGGACCTGACGAGCGACAAGGGCCAGACGGCACTTCACATGGCCTGCATGAACGGGAACACGCACCTGGTGAGCGACCTGGTGGCGGCGGGGGCTTCCACGAATATAGTCGACGTGTTCGAACACTCGCCGCTGTCAATAGCCGTCACTGACCATCCTTCGGAAGCCACGGTGAGGCTGCTGCTGAAAAAGGGGGCGTTGATCACCGGATTGAAGCAGTTCCCGTTGCTTTTACGTAAGTAAAAGTTTACAAACAGTTCGAAAACAGATCATCACCTCCAACTAACTCTTGGTTTAGCTTCCATTTTGGCCAGACTGCTATGGCCTCTCGCCAATCGGTATCATTGGACGAAACCTGAGTCATTTTGTCACAACTATTTTGTCACATTCATGGCCCAAATACAAATTGTAGTACAAAGTCATTATAGAGTCAGGGATATACAGACTTTAAGTTCTCATACCGTTTTAGGAGACTGAAGTAATTACAAAATTGAATTATAATCTAGTCGCCAGCAAAATGGAAATTTAATGTATTTATGGCAAATAAAAGTTTCGTTATGACAACGACTAACACACGTTTCAAAACAAAACTACTTGGACGTAAAAAAAATCCTACTTATAGTTTAATAACTACTACTGTAAAACTCAACACCAATGCGCTTCAAAGGCCTGCACAATCGCCACATCTATAGTCTATTGCGTATATCGGGAATATGGAGGTGGACACTGGACAAATGGTGATGTTCCCTTACTTCCAATAATATGTTCCTGATTTTTATTTCAACATTATTTGCTATCACTATTTTACTTTAACCCATTCCATTATTTTCTAGAATGCGTTCTGAACTGCAACTCCGAGAAACGTCTCCACATTTTGAAAATATTACTACACCATAACGAAGACATAAACTGCCTGCATCCGATCTCTATGAGGAACTGCCTTCACTACGTCGCTATCACCGGATACTTACCCGCGGGCGAATATCTTCTGACCAACGGAGCGGACTTACACCAAGTCGACAGGTCGAACAGGACGCCCCTCGAAATGGCTTTGGATCATGAAAACTTCGAGGTCGTCAAACTGTTTCGAAAATGGTTGGAGAGGAAGAGGAAGGTTACTTTCTCTTCAACAAATGTTGTACAAGACGTTCACAATATGGATGATTGATATACAACGGAATGCTCAGATTGTTAGATATATAATTTTTGTGGATCAATATAAATAATGAGCGTACGTTTACTTCAAAACACATTTATTTATCCTTAATGGTTAAGGTAGTTCTAATAAGTTTTATTTGAACTATGAAAAGTGACGTTTTGTCCACTATTGACTTGAATATAAACAAACCGAAATTTAAAACAATTAGTTTTTTTTTTTTAAATAAACAAACAAACCACAGAAAACACATATAGAAACCTACCCGATTGAAAACTGAATGGATACCTTTCGCTGTGACATTGAGATTTTTATATTATTCGTTGAAAATTGCTTTAAAAATTAAGAAGTGTCAGGCTATTTGTTTGATGGAAATTATTTTAATATTTCTCGCATTAGACCATAATGTGAGAAATATGAAGAGCATTCGGTCATTGTACATCTAGCAATCATAGCCTAGATAGTCCAAGTTATTAGTTCACATTAGTTTAGGCACCCATCATTTTTACTAGTCCAAAGTTGCAGGCAACATGACTTTTCGCTAGCTGGAAATATCAATATATTCAACGTACGTACATCGATAAAAACATCAAAATTTGTATCATGGATAACACGGGACCACAATTTTTGTTTTCAAGCAAACAAGATTAGGTGACATACGTATTTTTGATCGCTGAAAAAGAATCCGTTGTCCGTTTCCCTCTATCACGTCTGGATTTTGCGTAAATCAAGGAAATATAACCTCAAAAGCATGTAAAAATAAAGCAGCATAAAAAAACAAACAGTTTTGTAGCAGAAAGGCATTATACTATTGCGTTTAGATAAAATGGTGTATTGCATACCAATGTAAATAAACAACAGATTATCTTCAGTCCATTGTTGCTGTATTTATCTTTTCACCGTATATTCGCTATATCATTTATTATATTTTTTACTTTGACGGTTAAAACACGATCTGTTTAGAAAAACAAAATGACACTGACCCGATGACAATGATGAAAATATCCAGTAGAGAAAATGGATACCGTCCCACTCCAAACGACTTAATTATCCAAATATCCCTTGAATTCGGTAAACAAAAATAGAATAAAAAAAGAAGCTGACTGTAAACAGCAGGTTTAATACGATTCCATGCCCACGTACGTGTGGAACAATTAACACGGAGGTGTATTTATTTAAATTCGGATGACGGAGCAGGTAATTTAACTGCTAATTAAGAAATGCTAAATCCTTCCGGTAATCGCCTTGTTTGCGGGGGATGAATATGAGAAATTACCCTATAGGGATCACTTGGTGTTCCTGGTCACGGCTAAGCGATATTTGTCTTACCAGGGGTTTTCCTAACTGTTTAGAGGCGCAACATTGTGATTCTAATTACAAAAAAAAACAACCTAAAGCAAATAATATTAAAATAATGTCTCTCAAATAAATAGTTTTAGCATTTTATTATCGTTTAATACGAGAAGACTCGAGGAATGTCTAATATTCATTGCTGAAGTTGCTTGTCCTTGAAGCTCTCCGGTTTTCTCCGAACTCGATCATTATATTCAATTTTATATCATTACTCCGTGTATTACAAGTTTCTTTTTCTATCTGCCCACATGTTCACATTCGCAAAACTGCTTTTCAATTTTACTTATTGTATATTGGAAAATTACTCGTATATTCTAAGGTATCTCGATAATCCGGCTATTTTATGTGTTCTCTTTAGTTGATACTATTGAAAGAGGACACTGAAATTGTTTTTGATTGCCTCCTGATTATTGAGAACGAAACGGTATTGGTTACTGTGTTTTTAGTTTGTTGAAACGAATTTCGTCACTAGAAATGTCACCGTTTTTACTGTTAATTTTTGTAATAAAATTTAAAACCATAGCATTTTTAAATAGACAATGAAGAGAACTCTCACAATACAAACTCAAATTCTGAATTAAAAATTTGAGGTTGGTCACTCGAGGTGGGGGGGTTGAATTTAGAGACGAAATTTTTACGTTGCAAAATGTCATTTTTAGGGCCCGGAAAGTGTGGTACAACGCAGGGTCGGACTCGTAGTCCGTCATGTCATTGATAGAAGGACATATGAGAGACCAGAAAGACAGGAGTAAAATGTGTTAATAATGCATATCGCTTGTGTCATTCAGAACCATCGACTGTCTTCAGTGCTTGAGAGTACGTTGCCACAACTAGTCTTTCTACATTTCTTCTCGTTAAACGTGATCGATTTGGCCTGTACATATGATTGTAGAAGGAAAATGATCGTTCCACTTCTACTGAAGTTAAAGATGCAAATTCAAAATACTTCACATAGACAGAGGTCGCCACACCAACGCATGTTATTTTCACGAATTTTGCTCAGTTGTTTGTATCACTAACATTAGTACATTATTATTTTTTACATCTACAGAGGACACTGCACGTGTTATTACTATTTCCACACTTTTAGAAGTTGTTTGCAAATGGGTTTTGCAAACCTGTTTACTAGCAATATCATCAAAATCGGGGGCAAAATATCTGAAACACATAATATTCGTACCAGAACATTAACGATCTTATTACCGCAAAAAGTATGTTGTTTCGTCCACTGTCAGCCACAGAAATTTACCGCGTATTCTTTGATATTTCCCATGACATTGATAAGTCTTCTATAAATATGTTTTACGCAATGTATGGCTAGTAATTAGTAATGTATGGCAATTGAAAATCTGATACATATTTGGCAAAAAAAAATGTCTAAAGCGAATATTGTCGGCAAATATTATGCACAAATTAAATCAAAAGTCCTCTTTTCTAACAGTCCCAGTGATATTTTGTTGATGGATATTCCATGTGTTTAAATGTATTTCGCACTCTCGGCGTCTACGAAATATATACAGTGCTTTCGAAAAGTAACGAATACATTCATTATTTCTGAAATTCAGAGTTTTTCAAAAATATCCTCTGACACGTCGATTTTGTTTTAAACAAAGACACTTTTTGATATACGACCCATATTTGTGACGTAATCGTTGTTCGAGATATGACGTCATCGACAATTTTTTTAAATGGCAACCCCCATTGGTTAAGTGTTGAGTGATGATTTTCCTGTATTGCCAACAAAACATTAAGCTGATCTTCTTCTGATTTTTAAGGTCGACCAGATTTAGGAAGATCACGAACATGCCCAAAGTGACGGTATTTAGACTCGATATTGCTTACCATGCTTTGGCAAATGGGATGCCGATCAGGATGAGTTTCATTGAACAATTCAACTACCTCTTTTTGGGTGCGCATCGTGTCTCCAAATCCTATCATGCAAAGAATTTCAATTCGTTGTCGTTCAGTTAATTTAACCATTTTTTTATAAAATGACAAAAGTCACAACTCAATAAACATTTCAAACACACTGTTTTTGCCAAACAAAAGATATGAACTAAAGAAATAACTCAAAAAAATCAAAAAAACTATTTACCGAAGTACGATTTCAAGTTTTCATCTGACAGCAATAAAAAAACATTCTCGGTCGCTTAGGCTACTGTCAGGCAACCATAATTTTTGACGATGTGTAAGTAGAATGATACGCTCTTTCAAATGGCGTGGTCGAAATTAGGGGTTGCCACTTAAAAAAATTGTCGATGACGTCATATCTCGAACAACGATGACGTCACAAATATGGGTCGTATATCAAAAAGTGTCTTTATTTAAAACAAAATCGACGTGTCAGAGGATTTTTTTCGAAAAACTCTCAATTTTAGGGATAATGAATTTATTAATTACTTTTCGAAAGCACTGTATCGACGACTACAAGAAATACATAAAATATGTGACCTGTCTATTGTAAAATCTTTGTAGTTTTCGATCATCTTTTTTCAGTCTATTCACAAATGGTAACGACTGTGCCATTATTGCAAAAATCCATAATCCATAACAGCCTGTAGTTTTATTAACTGGTCAAGATTCAACACATCGTAGACCATGCGGTAGATAAGGCACATTTTACAATAGCAATCGATGTTTATTGTGTGTTTAAATCGCGTGTTTCTAAATATACACGGTGGAGACTTTAACTGAAATATATTCGCTAGCGGGGTGGTGAATGATTTTTCAAAAAAATTCCCGAGACACGTCAACTTTTAAATGTATTTACCTACATTTTGCAAGTAATGTGAAATATATAGCCGTTCAGGGGTGGCTGAAACACACATTTTGAGTACGAAATTGTTGCGTTAAAAATAAATTAAACTATAAAATTACGTTTTAATTGTATGCAACCCTACAAACATACTAAAAATAAAAATTTGATCAGTGCGTTGGATTCCTCTTTCCACCAGCTTTACAATGAGGGGTCACAAGCCATAGGGTTGCATTTGAAAAAAATCATGTCGAGGGTGGTTTCAGCCACCCCTGAAGGGCTATATTTTTCATATTACTTGCAAAATGTAGGCAAATACATTTAAAAGTTGACGTGTCTCGGGAATTTTTTTGAAAAATCATTCACCACCCCGCTAGCGAATATATTCCAGTTAAAGTCTCCACCGTGTATACTCATATGTATGTACATGTTATGGATTATGTTTCATTTTGATAAGCTCGTATCCCTGCCGCCTACGGTATACAAACGAAAACAAACGTAGCGGAAAATAATAATACGTAAAAAGTAAACGTTTAGACAGTACTTAACCAACTCGTTAAACTGTGCACACGTCGAGCAACGTCAGCTGCGTTTCAAACTTACATCATTCGGTACCCACTCCAGCCAATTTACTTTTATATTGTATACGTTGATGAGATGCTCAATAAATTTCGTTTCCCCTAAACGGTTTTTTTTATTTTTTCGTACGGCTAAATAAAAACGATGTAAACAAGTATTATGAGGAAGCCCCACGTGCGCGCAAAAAGTTCAGCGCAAACAACATTTAATAAATTAAGTCTTTATCGCAGTAAACTTGAAAAATATGTATACAACATAAATAAGCCTCTTATTGGAAGCGGCAGATACATATGTTACCTATGAAAATGATTTAAATGTTCCACTTATGCAGTTTGAACAAGATTTACGTCTTTCGTTACTTTCGAGGTGTGTAAATTAAGTAATGAGACTGGCAACATTGCGGAGACGGGACTTGGAGGGCCGATAGGTTAACATGTAATGCACCTTCAGTACAAGTTTGAACATGTTAGAGTCATTTGTTTGTTCTTTGTGATTGTTTTTGTAAAACGGTTTTTTCTAGTGCGTTTTAAAAATGAGTGACATTAATTTTGAGCAGCGGTATACTATCAGGTTTTGCTTTAGACTTGGACACAGCGCAAGGGATACTTTTGCAAAACTTCAACACGCCTACGGAGACAGTGTCTTTTCAAGAGCCCAGGTTTTTCGGTGGTTTAAGGCATTTTCAGAAGGAAGAGAGTCGATGTAAGATGAACCACGCAGCGGAAGGCTCTCATCTTCAAGAACCGATGAAAAAATCGATAGAATACGATAAATACGAATAAAATAAGAGTTAAAGGGTATCCCCCCATAAATATGGTGAAATGCCCCCCCTTTTTTTTATTTTCTTCGCATGATGAAAGTGTTTCTTAGGGCTAATTATGAAAGGTAGACCGAATTTTAGGTCCAAAAAATTTTCCTCTCAGCTAGGTATGGAAAAAACCCTGTTTTTTTACGTTTCATTTTTTTTTCTCAGTTTTTAACTGTTGAAAAAAATCTGAAAAAAATTTATAAGTACAGAAAATATTAATAATTTTATGTAAAATTTTTGTCAAGCTCATTCAAGGTCATTATGACCTCTAAAAAATTATTCAAACTTTAAAAATCCCATATCTTTCATACCAAAAAAAGCTTCAGGCTTATATTTTTAGCTGTTTTTTACTACCTCAAATTTTTTCAGATTTTTTTGAATGGTGGGTCATGCCCAAAAGTGCGAAAAATCAATTTTTTGTCCGTGAAACGACTTAAAACAGCTTAAAATCATCATTTTATAGTGTCCTGATTTTTTTCTTGCACTAAAAAGGACTGAAATGACCAAACAATTAAAAAATATGTTCACTAAAAAAATAGTAAGAAAAAAAATTCCACTTATCGAAACTAGTAGTTTTTATATTCTTTATTAAATATAAAAATATTTTTCATTTTTCATATTTTCTGTACTCATGAATTTTTTTCAGATTTTTTCGACAGTTAAAAACAGAGAAAAAAAATAAAACGTAAAAAACAGGGTTTTTCCATACCTAGCTGAGAGGAAAACTTTTTGGACCTAAAATTCTGTCTACCTTTCATAATTAGCCCTAATAATTCTTATTCGAATAGAATAAGAATTATTCGAATCTTAGTCTTATTACTTAATTTACACACCTCGTATACCTAAACCCATATTTTTTTTTAAAGATAAATGTTAGGGGCTAGAAAAATTACATAACTTTTTGGGTACTTTTGGGAACTGTCCGGAAAGTACTCACTTCAGAAATAATTTTTCTTTGAGAAAGAAGTTTTCCAGACTAGTTCGGGAAGCGTCATCACCAGTCTGACATTACAATAGTTGACATTTCTCTTTTTAAAAGTTTGCATGGTTTTTGGTCGCAATTATTGTAATACGTAATGGAAAGCGGCTGCGAAAGTTAGTTGAAAAAGGTGCCTAACGAAGTTTCCAATGTCGTAGTCGCTGCTACAGCATAATTCCTTATTGACAGATTAAAGTTTAGTTACGAAAACATTTTTGTTCACCAAATTGATGAAAATAAAGAAACGCAAGTCAATTTCAGAGGAGGTAGTTTATATCCTCAACCCTGTGAAGCTTGTACTCCATGCTTAAATGGACCATTTTAGTGACAAATAATGTAAATATTGCCACAATTTCAATATAAATATTAACATAACCCTGTTCCTGTAGTGGGTACTGGAACCTTCGGCAAAGAAACAAAAAACTGGACGTTTTTCACGAAACACCGAACTACTACACTTTTCTCGACGCGCGTTTCGCCAACTAAGTTGACATCTTCAGGAGAAGATTAAAACTTTTAACAAACATCATTTTGTTTTAATCGTTTTAATAGTATAATTTAGTTTTAATAATCATAAGGTTTTAAGAAATATCCATAAAAACCGAATAACATTAAAACATTTCCGAAATTTATAACTTGTAACCGCCATATTCATCCCCTCAACCCCCAACACCGGACCGAAACAATACAAGGTGTTCCATTTTAACTAACGCTATTTGAATTTGGCAAAATATAATAGAATGCATTGTACACTTGGTATAGCATTTGCGAAATTATTTTAATAGCAGAGTACGAAGTATCTTACGTTTTTACACTATGCCGATGAGATGAGAATCAACTACAAAAAAAAATGTGACGGCTTTTCCGGACCTTTTTTTAAATATCTCAAACGATTCTATTGACTAAATACGCATTAAAACACCCTGTATATCATAACATAGTATAAAACAAAGTCGCTTCCCGCTGTCTGTATGTCCCTATGTATGCTTAGATCTTTAAAACTACGCAACGGATTTTGATGAGTTTTTTTTTAATAGATATAGTGATTCAAGAGGAAGGTTTATATGTATAATACATGCATAATATAGTAGAGAAACACTGATAATTTTAGAGGTTTCTAATGTGATGTCGTAAACCGTGCGAAGCCGGGGCGGGTCGCTAGTTCTATATATAGGTACAATTCCATTGTGTTTAGATTTCTTTTGTAAAGATTTTCCTGCCAGTTATGTTTTTGTAATATTTATTCTGCAATTTTTTTTGTTTCGTATACCGCGGGTGAACAAACCTTCATTTTTTCGTCATATACATATCTTTCTGCCACGCTTTTTTCGCACGTTTGGGGGTGAATAATCCCTTAGAGACGAACTAATATTATACGTTACTTATATCTAACAGATAGTAAACAAGTTATTATGATCTTTAATACTTTCATGACAGTTAAACCATATCTTTTAGGCGTGAGTAAAAAAAATCTAGTGGGCAAACTATCCCACTCCGTTCAAATCGAATTTGTTGAACCTGTACGTAGGTCAGTAAACTGTAGCCGAAAGACACAACAGTAGATGAAAAAACCGTGGGCGGAAGCCAATTTCCATGAATAAACTCCTTGTGAAATTTCTAGGATAATTTTGTCGTAATTGTAGCTCTTCTGCATTATTCGGTTTGGGGGTGGGAATTGTTTCACAAACGCAATCTAATCGTATGTTTATATGGCTTAATTAGACTGGCTTGTCTCGGTTGACTTGAGTTGACTTTCGACGGGATTTTCCGTAGCGGAAAAAGGCATATTAGGATGTACAGTGTGTTAATTTTATTTTGTCACACGTAAATGGCTGTAGAAGTGTTATTTTTTGAGCTAGAAGATTCAGCAAAATATTAGCAATTTTTTCAAATTAAAACCCCAATTTGTATTGCATATTTGGATTTCCCACCTCTAAATACATAGGGTTTTGCTAAAAACATTTTTTTCGATTCGACACAAATGACTTGCTAAATGTACCTACTTCAGAAGAATTTATATTTCGTTACATTAATATTGAGATTAATTCAAGACATTTCTATTATTTTCATGAACGATGCAATTGATGGAGCCATAATAGAGTGGCCAGCAGGGTCACCTGATCTGGCTCCACTTTTTACTGCGGGTACTTGCAAAAAAAAAACTTTTTTTACTGCTTTTTGGAGAAGAAATAATGTTCAAACGAAGTTTTTAAACAATCGGTCAGTTTTATTTGACAAATCTTAACGGTGCATCAGTTCACAAATAAAGTTTTCTTTGTGAATACTACACAGCGTGTACGATCGGCAAATGTAATGTTTCTAAAACTAAGTAAACATAAACCTTTTATTTATTTTATTAACATAAAAAACATGTGGTAAATATACTGACTTTTGGAAATTTTCACTACAACGAAGTATGAACTTTTGACTGTACGAAAACGAATTTTGTTTTTGTTTCGTTATGTTTTAAGAACGAGCAATCTAAATCGAAAAACGAAAGTTCAGTTATCCACACCACATACTTAGACTGTAATTGGTAGATAACATGTGATCTAATGCCCTTTAGTCAGGGATGGCAAAAGTAGCGGTTCTTGCGGTTTCGCGCCGCGCCGGTTTGGAAGCGGTAGAGAACTGCTTCCAAAAGTGGAACCGGTTCCGTCCCGGAACCTTTTTTTAGAGTTTCGGGAATTTTGGAACCGGTTCCAAAACCGCTCCTTTTCTAAACGGTAATGGGATGATGTCGTAAGAACCGGTACGAATACCGGTTCTGTACCGTTTCCCTGAGGTATTTTTTTCTTCTTATTGGTTTAACCATTAGGGGCTGTACGTAAATTACGTTACACTATGTACTGTAGAACATTTTTAACCTCCCTCCCCCCTCACTTAATAGGATATTATATCAAAAAGCGATATACCCGGAAGAACGCTATATTCGGGAAGCGTTATGTCCGAGCTTTACTGTACTTACAAGAAATAGGAGAAAATATCGAATATATTATCTGGGCCAAGTATGGTCACATTTTTTGGCACAAAAAATCAATTAAATCAAGGAGCTTCAGAGTGTTTTTTTTCTACTCCGAAATATTTAACGTTACAATTCGGGCTTCCGTTGATCAGATGAAGCAAACTAAAAGTCATTTAGTTGATTATAATTTTTATTAATTGTCACTTTTATGTTCAATATCCAAAGTGGAATATGGAAATAAAAATATTAACATAATCAAAAATACTAACAAAAATAAACAATAATTATTTTAGGATCACAACAATCCAAAACGTTACACAACCAATCTAGAGGGATGCACACACTTTCGGTACGATTGTGATCTGTAAGGAAGGGAAAACTAACTATTCGTGACGTAATTTACGTCTCACCCCTAAACGGTGCAATCTTCTCAAAATCTAACCAAATTTTGACTGGCGATCAAAATGATTTATGATCGTTTATTCCTTCATAAAAAGCATGTTTAACCTTACAAAAGGAGTTCTTTAATATCGCCGGGTACTGCGTTTCGACCGACAATAACGACGTGTGTGTGCAGATTTTGAAGCCGTAATTAAGTTTAACCAGTGTACTCCATTAAGTTAACTTTCTGTAAATTTTTTTAAAACCTCATTTCGCGATCCCTGATCCCTGATTCTGCCGATATAGCCGTTAGTCTAATAATATCGCCTCTTCTTAAAATTCTGTATTATAAATTGCACAAAGAACCGGTTCGTATCTAAGAACGGCTTCCAGAACCGGTTCCATCTTTTTTTAAAAACGGTAACGCTTCCAATACCGCACAAAAATGTTAACCGGTCCTGATTCCAGAACCGCTTCCAAAATAAAACCCCGGAACCGCTCTTGGAAGCGGTTCCTTTTTTGTGACAAAGTGGAAGCGGTTGTGGAAGCGGAACCGTACCGCTTTTGAAGAACCGGTTCTGTTGCCATCCCTGCCTTTAGTCAATCGAAGTTGGCAGGTGTGTTTTTTAAATGCCGAGAATTAAAGTTGTTGTTTTTTTTTAATAGGGAATCCAAAAATGCAAAAAAAGGGATTTTGATTTGATATTTTAATGCTGCTCCCTGACTCACCCATTTTGAAGAAGTAGGGGGCTTAACTTTGAATGAGATTAGTAGAATTTCACAAAATATTAGACCCATTTGTTTGTCAATTTAAAATATGTTTTCTAAAATGTTCAGCAGTTCTGGAACTTTTGACCGCCCGGTATATAAAATATAATATATGTTTTGAAACATTTCCGCTTTGTATCAACAGTTTTATTTTCTGCGTTTCTTTTCCTTACCATCTTTCTCCGATAATGAACGTCTTTCAAAGTTTGATTCTTTAATTTAGGAATATTAAAGATAATTTCCATTAGAGTGTTCCTATCCCTTAAGCCAAAACTTTTATAAAGAATGCCTAACGTCAACTATACTCCGTATTTGTTTTATATATATACTCCAGCCTTGTTAAGTCAGCGTCCAATCGATGTAAAATTCCATTCTGTAGTTACCAGACCAGACTCCTCTCTGGGATATCTGCCCTCAAGTGGGACCTGCACAGGTATATCAGAAACACATCTCTTGAGATTTAGTCGATAAAATGTTATGTTCTATTTGCGGGCATCACGTTTGGAAACATGCCGAACGAGTGGACTCCCTGGACAATATCTAGAAATATCTCCCGTATATGTAATATCTGATATATGAGAAGGTCAAAAACTGCACCCAATTATAGCTTATACACATAACTTTTTTTATATAACAACCAATCAAAACCAAAATAATTTTTTTATATAAAAATGTCAGTTTTTCACTGAAACATTTCACTGTATTTATTTATTTATTTACTTATTACTACAACAAGGGTATTTTCACCAAGGTGGTGCCAAAGCTCAGACTGCAACAGAAACTGTGACTTTTTTGAGGGACTTTTATCAAGATTGGTTAATTAAATTAAATGTCGACCATAAATCTCCACCAATATCATGAGCCTTCTTTTTTATTGCCTCTTATAATTTACATCATCTTAAAAACACAGGTTTTCAAATCACGAAAAAAATTATGAAATATTTATTTCATTATTTGGTCATCATCTTCGTAGCATCATCTTCAGATCATCCTCATATCTTACACCATGTTTTCAATTCGATCAGAAAGAGATGTTAGATTTTGTTTGGACCGAGGTGGTAGACACAAGTGGTGTGGCTTTTAAATAACAGAACTGATGCTGCTATCAGCGCGCTGCGAGCGTGTCGCGACGAGTTTAAACAGAACTGTGTCTGATGATACTTTCCCCACCCTGAGCTTGCCGGACAAGCCAGTGGGTCGCTCAGTTTGACTGTAGCAGTCGTTTGAATTAGTCTACGCACCAGTGACGCGTTGAAAAAATGTTGAGTGTTCAGATGGAGCAACGGGTTAATCTCAAGTTTCTTGATAAACAGGGGAAAACTTTTTACAGAAGCTTATGCAATGTTAAAAGAAGTGTACGGGACTGAATGTTTATCCCGCACACAAGTTTTTGAATGGTTTAAATGGTTTAAAGAGGGACGTGAAATGACCGAAGACGATCCGCGCCCCGGACGGCCCTCAATGTCAAAAACGGACGAAAACATTGAGAAAACTAGGCGTTTCTTGCAAAATACGACATTACTCTGTTGAAAAATCCACCATACTCGCCCGACCTTGCCCCCTGTGAGTTTTTTTATTTCCCAAAGTCAAATCGGCGCTGAAGGGGACAAGATTCGAAAGTGTGGAAGCTGTTAAAACAAAAGCGACGGAGATTCTGAACCAGCTGACAGAAGCGGACATCCAGCATTGGTTTCAACAATGGAAAAGTCATATGGTGCGGTATAAAAATCGCCAAGGGGAGTACATTGAAGGCGAAAAAGTTGCTGCTGTAATTGGTAACGGATAAAAAGTGTTATGACAGCGGTTCGGTTATTTAATAACTACACCTCGTATACAGCAAACGCTTTAAATTGTTTTTACAAATAATGTTAAAGTTTCTTGTTTTCTCAACTTGTAGAGATATTAACAAAGATTTTCTAGTATTTCAACACTGAGTTTGAAAGGTAACTAAATAAGATTAATCCGTGAACTAGGTATTTCATAGTTAATAATTCAGTTTTCATTGGGTTTTACACAGTACTGTGTGATTTCGATACATTGGATACAGAGGAAATACCTATTGTAATAGAGTCAATGGTGCGATGGCAATGAGAGAGAGCAAGAGGCACAGAAGTTTTAAACACGTGACATCCTCTCACGTTTGGCGAATAATTGAAGTAGTTTGTAAATTTTTCGCTTTATTGGAGAGACCGAGAACTTATAGGAGCACCACGAAATACTGCGACAATTGGGAATTTATTGGAAAACTATTGGAAATTGATATTGTTAACATACCGCTGTTATTAAAATTACTGATAAGTTGTAGGGGAAAACTTAAAGTCATTTTTATTTATGGTTTCCGTAAAAATGTGGAAATACGATTTTTAGAAAATGTATAGAAATAATAAAAACTATTATAGAGCTGTCCAAAAAAAGAACAACCTCATCAAATCTGACTACGAACGAGAGAGATGGAAATAGTGGTTATGTCGAAGCTCAAAGTGAAACATTGTTGTTGTCAAACTTTTAATAAATAGCTGTCACAACTGTAAAATAAATAATGGCTGTTACATAATGTAATAGCCTTGATAATGACATAAGGTTATAAATTTAAGATTAAGAATTGAAGTACGTCTTTTTTGATAGGCCAACTTTTTTTTTTTTTTTGGATAAATTGTTATATTACTTTTATTTATTATATGTATTGTACATTATAAACAGTTATTAAAATTGCAGTTTGAAAGCATCACATATAAAGATGTGATAAAATGAAGTTGTAAAATTACAACCTTCAAAACTACAATTTAAAACAGGGAAATGTTACAATTAGGCCTTGACTGAACTAGATATATACGTATATGGGATAACTTTTATCGTATGTTTACGACTGATCCTGATATTACCTTATAAAGGTGAAGGATTCGAGAATAAAACCAAAGTACGCCTGACCTAATAATAAAAATGATATTATCCTTGGAAAATATACTTCTTAGACATTAATTGAACAATTTTAGAAGTGCATAGATGAAATTTAAACGAGGTTGTGTCTGCCTTTTAGGTTTATCCTTCATTGACGTGTAAAATATGTGTATACTATTTCTCTTCCTTAGGTTGGCTGAAATAATTTTCAGTTTCTTTGCGATTTTCCAAGTGTTAAGAGGACTCGATGGATAACTCGATGAACCTGCAAACAAATCAACAACGAAACTGTCGGAAAACGGGCGAGTGCCGTTATTCACTGAAATTTGATTGACGCATCCCCGGCCGGGGTGCAGGGAAAGGGTTGTGACCCCATTTCAGGCCTGCAACTGCGTAAGCGGAACGTCAGCGACCCAATTTTAGGGCGTTGCACCAAAACTCTAAAATCTGTCCTCGTTCTGAGAGGTTTACGGTGCACTACACTCGAAAAAAAGGTTACTTATTGTGGTTCACAAAAAATATGAGGTGGTTTGGGATAAATATTTTTTTTTAGTATATAGGCTGATTGATCGAAACCATACAATAACATAGGGCCACAAAACAATTTTTTTCTATGGATAAGAACATAGTTTTTCTCTGTATTTTGTATACACTGTGTTTTGTATACGTACACTGTATTTTTTTTTATGCTGAATCTAAGCAGCATACTTCTATAGAGAATGCAATTGAGAAACTATTGTCAAAATTTCAAATACATAGATCCATGTTTTTTTTACGAAGTTTTACGAACACTTAAATCCTTGAAATTTCATTTTACTCATTCTCTCTGAAATCATACACTCATTTTTACTAACAGTACAATCTTTCTAAGTCTGTGTATCTATGATACTTTTAAAAGTTTTTGAATCGCGGTCCACGCCGTCCCCACCGTCCCCGCTGCCCCCTGGACGTCCCATCTTGCTCAACACACGCTCTCAGGTGCTACGGCAAAATGAATAATTAAGCTATTTACATTTTTTTTCACTATAAGACTAGGTGAATATCATTTTTGAGACCCTAAAGTATTGTTTAAGCCAAGAAAAAAAATCGATTTTTTCAAAATTCTAGAGTGGCGTTACCCCTTAACAATAGTTTTAAAAATTGTAAAAATTGTAAAATAGAACTTATTAATTATCGTAAAAACAGCTCCAAATGTTGTCCATCAACTTGTTGACACACTCTCAACTCAACCCAACCTAACATTGTTTAAAATGTTAGTTGTTAATTTTCCTATTTCTGTTGCAATTCGCTTTTATAAATCATATGAATTTTTAGGTTTCATGTTGAAACATTTTTTAAGTGGACTTTACATAAAGAAATCCATTGGGGTCAAATATGACGATATAACTGGTCATTGCAGAAGACCTAGTCGCCCAATTCATCTGTATGGAAAAACTCGTCTAAACAACTGTTGTCAGAATCACAGTTTGACGTTGTTTTAAACATTTTTTTCAAGGGTATAGGTAAAATGTTCAATATTTCAGAAACTATCAAAGATTACGATAGAGTAGATTTCTTGTAAAGACTCTTCAAAAGTGTATACGATAAGTGTGTTAACTCAAAAAATGGCGACGAGTACCTTCAAACACTGTAAACCTTACTTGTGTGTATCCTTCGTGAACTAGGGATTTTCGTTGAATTTCATTTGCTCTATCGACTCCGCCGTACATAGAACCCGTTTTGAACTGGTCACAGAACATGTTCCGCAGTTGCGCTCTGACCTGGTTTCATTCAACTTTGATTGAGGAGGTAGCGGTGACGTCAGATTTGCACTAATTTTCTCAGTGACGTTGCAAAGTAGCGGATTGCCTATTTCTTGTTATGCATTTGTTTAAAACTAGTGGTAAAAAACGACAACGATAACACAGCCCCACAAAAAAATGGAACTACCATCCAGACAACTGTGTCCCTATGTAATTTTCGACGCTGAATCCGAATCAGAAATAAAAAAAATCGTACACCCTCAAAATCAAACCCTAGCGCTAAAAAACACTCCCTACAGAGGATAAAAATGACTTATCGACTTTAATTTTAATTAAATATAAACATTCAAGTATATAACGCATAAATACAGAGTAAATACTACTTTCCATTGAAAGTCACCGCCATGAGTGGTGAAAACTACCCCTCACACAACAGAAAATTTGAAAAAAATGCAGTGATTGCAAAAAAAAGCTTACGATGCCCAGTTATTTTAGAAACAGTATGTCTCGATGCGATGCTCATAAACTACCCCTATAGAGTGGCTGAAACCACCCTTAAATTTAAATTACAGTTGCTTAGATGACTCCTAAAAAAGAATTCTCTGAAAATTCTATTACTTATTTATAAGTAGGTATAGCCTCTAAAAAGAATCGTCTAAAAATTCATAAAAAAAACATCTATACAATTTACCCTTTTTTACCTATATGTTTACCTTTTTTTCTCTGTTACATTGTTAAGTTTATTGTTATATTTAATTAGAATTATTGAGATTTAAGACTATTCGTGAAGAGTTAAGTCATTTTCACCCTGTTTAGTGAGTGTTTTTTATGACTAGGGGTGATTTTGGGGGTGTACGATTTTTTTTGAGTTCGGATTCGGATTCAGCGTCGAAAATTACATAGGGATACAGTTGTCTCGATAGCAGTTCCAAAATTATTTTGGAACTGCATTGCATGGAACTACAGCAGGAGATCAGCATTTCATGTTATATATTTTTTTAATACCAGAAGGTAGAATAGCTCTATATTCATGTGGAATAATTAAATTGTATACTGTTAAAAAAAAGTCGGATATTTGGATGAATGTCCACAAAATAGGCAATTAATGTTGAATTTGCAACTTTAGAACATAAACGACGCTGTATCAAAGTGCAATTTAACTTTGAATACGGAATATTAAAGCCCGTACTGTATTTGTAAATTTAAATTCCAATTTCACGTCACACCCACTTGGAATAAACTCACGCTGTTCGGTTCTCCCACGTTTTGAGGCAATAGATCGTATTTTGCTAGAGATAACTAGAGAAAAACTTCCTTCTTTGAAGATATAGAATTAGAAAAAGTAAAGGCAAATTGGTTAAAACTATCAACTATGAGTTGAAAAATAGTCCTGTTGATATAGATATTATATTACTTAAATTTTTGCTAGTATAACTTCACTTTTAAAATTTGACAGTAAAATAGGTAAAGCTTAGCAACTGTAGCAATGGATATTGCTATTATTTACTACATAATTGTTAGAACGAAGTTTACATTTTTTTAAAATATTTCATTTATTCATGAATTATCTCAAATCTAGTATTTTGAAAATAATTTTTTTATGGGCTTCAGTAAGGTGTTAGTTTAAAAAAAGGTTGTAAAATAAATTGTGTAAACTTTTATAAAATCGAATTAATAAACTGTTTTATAATTAAAAGAAAAGTATTTTAAAATATCGTTATGTTAAAAAAAACAAAAATGTCTAGAAAGCGTTTGTTTACTTTTGAACAAATGTATTTTTTATGTTGCAGAAATTTATGAATTTTATTCTAAGACCTCTAAGCTAACGATTTTTTTGAGATCAATTCTAGGATATAGTGGAAAATGTGGTTGACGTAGTAGTAATTTTCTAGAGAGCGATTTTCGTGTATTTTAATTGGTCAGAAGCAGACATGTTGACCAGGCTGGAAGTTAAACTACGTAATTCAAGAACAAAAGGAAAAATTAAAGTTTAATGTTTAAGAGACACTTAATTACTGTTTACATAACTCCCAGAAAATTTCATCATGCAAATTACTTACAATTAGTATTATATTTAATATTAATTAACTATTTGTTCCTTTCCACGGCGAAAATGGGTGTGTCGTTTGCTCTAGAAATTGAAATAAATACATAAATAAATATGTTTACATTAGAAATCTTAGCTTTGTTGTACCAATTTGAATATTTTTTTATTATTCTGTAATTACTCTGGTATTAGCTAGAGATTCCTGAATAAAATGGATGCATTTTAGTTAAACCACGGCACGAGTGTCCTTTTGTAGCAGACCACCACATAAATCGATTTAGTTTTATTTTGTTTACATTTAAGAATAATGTTTGTTATAAGAAAATGTTTTACATCAATGCGGTGTCCAGAATAAAGTAGAATGTTATCTTTGATATCATATTTTTGTTAATATTTGATAATTAGGTTTACTCATTAGGTTTACCAACAATGTTATTATCGTTGCTAAGAAAAAATGATTATATTGTTTCTATTTTTCCTCCTAGGCTTTCGTTAAAAACGGCATCATACGAGGTGTGTAAATTAGGTAATGAGAGAGATGTTTTTTTATTTATTTTTTATTCGAATAGAATTACAATTCAGTATTGTCTCCTTCGAAATAACCACACAGCGCTGGAGGCGATTCTTCCATTTGCCATAGCAGTGCTGGAACTCATATACTGGAATAGCCTTCAGCTATTCGTTTACAGACGTTTGAATATTTTCTATGATCCCAAAATGACGTCTTTTGAAGTGATTTTTCAATCTCGGGAAGAGAAAAAAGTCATAAGGACTCATGTCAGGCGAATAAGGAGACTGAGGAGCCACCAGAATGTTTTTTACTGGCTAAAAACTCGTTGACGGAAATGGCTGTGTGACAAGGCGCATTGTCGTGATGCAACATCTTTTTCCTTTTCCAGGCCCTTTTTCGAAGTTTTTCAAGAACCTCTCTGTAAATATGATGATTTACTGTTTGGCCTGAGGGCACAAAATTTTTGTGGACAATTCCCTGGCTATCAAAAAAACAAATCAGCATGGATTTGATCTTCGACTTGCTCATTCTTGATTTTTTGGGTCTTGGAGAGCTTGAAGTGTGCCATTCCATGCTTTGGCGCTAGCTTGCCGGATTGTACTCAAACATCCAAGTCTCATTACCAGTAATGACACGTTCCATAAAATGGGGATCATTTTTAATCGATTCCAAAAAGTCAAGACACCTTTCACTCCTGTTCTTTTGTTCCTGCGAAAGGTTTTTTGGAACCATTTTTGCGCAGATTTTTCTCATCCCCAATTTGTTAGTCAAAATCTGATGAACAATGGTGTGTCCAAATTTAACTCTTCCCCGATCATAATTGTCGTCAACTGACGATCTGAACGCACAAGATCCCGTATTATATAGACATTTTCATAGGTTCTTGAACATGAAGGCCTTCCTGCCTGGTTCATCTTCAATCGACACTCTTCCTTCTGAGAATACCTTAAACCACCGAAAAACTTGGGCTTTTGAAAAAACACTATCTCCATAGGCGTGTTGGAGTTTTACAAAAGTATCCATTGCACTGTATCCCCGTCTAAAGCAAAACCTGATAGCACATCGGGGCTCAAAATTAATGTCACTCATTTTTAAAACAGTCATAAAGAACAAACAAATGACTGTAACAAATTTGTATTGAAGGTGCATTACATGTTAACCTACCGCCCTTCCAAGTCTTGTCTCCGCAGTGTTGCTGGATCGGGCGCTTAGTTGCCAGTCTCATTACTTAATTTATACACCTCGTATGCTCTAACAAATTTTAAGCTCGTAATGTTCATAAAGTGGATGGAAACTTATTCGACGTATTACTATATAGTACAACTACGTGAGGGTCGTTTTATTTAATGTACCCCAGGAAATGCTTTCACAAAATTGAATATGTACATCAAATTATTTTAACACCCACATAGGTACCGAAGTTGAAAATAATTAATTTCAGAGAATATTAGCTCACACGTTAGCCGGTTAGATTTAGTTGAGAAAATTATCTACATTGTATAAGTTATAAACTAAAATTGTATAAGAAATTAAAATATAAGAACTCTAACGATAACCTTTTAAAGGTACTTCACTTTTTCCCAATGTCATAAACATATTTTGGGAAATTCTATCGAGTGTTTTGCCGTGAACTTTTGGACAGACGGTCATTAGTGCCAATATGACCCACCGAAATTGCGAGAAACCATGTTTGCGTACAAAAAAAACGTAATGAGACCCGCTTGTGTGTTGTTTATGAAGAGGAAAGAAATATTAAAGCGGGCATCTATCATACTTATTCATCCTTAATGAAGAGACGGACAAATACAAAAAATATTTACAGAAAGCTTAAATCCGCATTTGTCTTTTTTCTGGGTCTACTTTATCCTCAAGGATACGACGTTGAGTGGTAAATCAACCAGTGGCGGCTGGAGTCACATTTCAGATTCAGCAGATGTATTAGGTGTGTAAATTAAGTGCTGAGACTGGCAACGTAGCGCCCGATCTAGCAACACTGCGGAGATAGGACTTGGAAAGGCGGTAGGTTAACATTTTATGCACCGTCAGTGCAAGTTTGAACTTGTTAGAGTCATTTGTTTGTTCGTTGTGACTATTTTCGTAAACCTAATATTTCTAGTGCGTTTTAAAAATGAGTGACATTAATTTTTAGCGCAAAAATGGTTCCAAAAAATCTGTCGCAGGAACAAGAGGACATTACGAGAGAAAGGTGTCTTGACTTTTTAGAACTGATTGAAAATGATCACCATTTTATGGAACGTGTCATTACTGGTGATGAGACTTGGGTGTTTGAGTACGATTTGGAAACCAAGCGCCAAAGTATGGAATGGCACACTTCAAGCTCTCCAAGACACAAAAAGCAAGAATGTGCAAGTCGAAGATCAAATGCATGCTGATTTGCTTTTTGATAGTCAGGGAATTGTCCACAAAGAGTGTGTGCATCCAGGCCAAACAGTAAATCAACACTTTTACAGAGAGGTTCTTAAAAAACTTCGAAAAAGGATCATGCGTGTGAGACTAAACATCAAGAACAACTGGATGTTGCATCACGATAATGCGCCTTGTCACACAGCCATTTCAGTGACAGTGATCACACAGACAGTGACACACAGACATTTCATCATTCGCCTGACTTAAGTCCTTGTGACTTTTTTCTCTACCCGAGATTGAAAGAGCACCTCAAGGGATGTCATTTTGGGACCATAGAAAAAATTTAAACGGCTGTAACCAACTAGCTGAACGCTCTTCCAGTATATGAGTTTTAGCACCGCTATGAGGAATGGAAGAACCGTTTCCAGTGCCGTGTGGTTTCCCGAGGAAGTTATTTTGAAGGAGACATTACTGTATTGTAATTCTATTCGATTAAAAAATACAAAAGTCAGTCTCGTTAATTAATTGACACACGTCGTATATTTTTCGACTAACTTCAAAAAGATTTAAAACTAGTCAATAGTCGACGAAAAATTATGGTCCGTTATTGGCCCTGACAAAACCTTATCGCAAAGGCCCTATTTCCCTATATTGGTTAGTCAATTGGTTTAAGCTCCAATTCACTGATGATTATCTCGAAACAACATTGTCCGCAGTTGGTCCGCAGTTCCCTTTTTTTGATTCCTAAGCTACCAATTTTGCACTCTCCACGCCAACTTTGTATTTTACGAATTACGTCTAGAACTAGAAACAACGGTAAACTAAAGAACTAATGGTAAACAACTTCAAGTGAAGAGGTACAGATTTAATAAAAGGACGAAGAAAGAAATATCTATTTAAAAATACATAGAATAACGTTGGCCACAAAGAACCTATGTTAGGTTATGTAAAATTGTACAGAATATGTAATGATTTAAAGAAAATATATAATATACATACAGAGTAAATATTTTCGTAGCACGATATTACAACATTTAATATTATAAAATTAATATTATACTATGCCACCCCCACCTATAAAATTGACCAACCGCCGCCACTGCCCTGGATCTTCAGATATTTACGTACAGTTCTACCCGGCCGGCGCTTTGTTGATTGTCTTTCTAATAATTAAAAATTACAGGGGGTGGTGTTCTCCTCCTCGTCGTTTGCCCTTTTAAGTTCAGTGCACCCTCTATCGAAGGCCAATGTCGCGGTGCCGTCAAACGTAGGCAGGAGGGAGGATCTGCTCCTCACTGTCATCAATATTAATATGGGCCAAGTAGCTGGAGGAACGGGATACTCCCTTAGGATACGAGCACGCTACGCACTCGATAACTAGGTCGCTTCTACGTCAGAATTTTACTTTGATATTATGCTAAATATTTTAGTAGGTACGTAAGTAACTACATATGATAGTGGGTGGTGAGGTCATTGACCCGAAATTTTGGCCCGAATTATTTTTTTAATGTGCTACGATAAAAAAATGAAGTTTTTTTAAAGCAGAATGAAAGAATGAGAGAGTGGAATTTAAAAAAATATACAGGGTGTCTACTTTTATTCATGGGCAATAATCCTTATTTTTCAATTTCAACCTATTAAACTATTTGTTTTGTTTTAAAGGATATCGAAAACTGCTTGTTCTGACTCTACCATCACATTAAAGATGCAGCTTCATGGACTGATTCAACATTTTTTATACCCCTGAAATTTTGCACTACAAAGATTTTAAATTTTATGTTCACATTTTTGATTCAGCAGATGTACGTGGCAATGTAGCGTTCGATCTAGCAACACTGCAGGGACGAGACTAGGAAGGGCGGTAGGTTAACATGTAATGCACCTTCAGTATAAGTTTGAACTTGTTAGACTTGTTAGTTCTTTGTGATTGTTTTCGTAAACCGTTTTTTTTTAGTGCGTTTTAAAAATGAGTGATATTAATTTTGAGCAACGGTGCGCTATCAGGTTTTACTTCAGATCAGATTCAGATATATTGCAAAACTTCAACACGTCGACTTAGACAGTGTTTTTTTTCAAAAGCTCAGGTTTTTCGGTGATTTAAGGCATTCTCAGAAGGAAGAGAATCGATTGAAGATGAACCACGCAGCGGAAGGCCTTCATCTTCAAGAATTGATGAAAATGTCGATAGATATGGGATCTTGTGTGTTCACATTGTCGGTTGACGACAAGAATGATAGGAGGAGAGTTAAATTTGAATCACACCACTGTTCATCTGATTTTTAATAAGAATTGGGTTGAGAAAAATTTGCCCTAAAATGGTTCCAAAAAATCTTTCGCAGGAACAAAAGAACATCAGCAGAGAAAGGTGTCTTGACTTTTTTGGAATCGATTTGAAATGATCCTGATGAGACTTGGGTGTTTGAATACGACTCGGAAACCTAGCAACAAAGCATGGAATGGCACACTTCAAGCTCTCCAAGACCTAAAAAAGCAAGAATGAGCCAGTCGAAGATAAAATGGATACTGATTTGCCCCAGGATTGAAACATCACCTCAAGCAACGTCATTTTGGGACCATAAATAACATTTAAACGGCTGTTACCGACCAGCTGAAGGTTATTACAGTATATGAGTTCCAGCATTGTTATTAGGAATAGAAGAATGGTCTCCAGCGTTGTGTGGCTTCCCAAGGAAGTTCTTTCTTATTCTATTCGTATAAAAAAATTAATAAACCAGTCTCATTACTTAATTTACACACCTCTGTTATGCTATGTTATCTTTGTGAACAAAAATATCTCTTGATAAAATTTCAGTTCCGTTTACAAATGAGACTTAAAATATTTGCGAGTTAAGAAGAGGTGTGGAGTAGATTTATTTATAATTATAAGAACTGTGCTTTGGCAAAATCAGTTTTGTTAAACACATATATCTGTTCGTAAGAACTTTTCTTAACTATCCCGGTGTATCTGGGATTATAATTGTATATCAGCAATTTGTCCACGATGCTATCCCTAGGGAAAGTATTGTTGTTTCTCCGACACTCGTTTAGGAAGAAATTGGAGAAGTACTGCGATACCGACACCGCCTCTGAGGTATGAGGAATACCGCTCTTTGTGAACTCGAACGCGTTCTTCTCGGGGTGAAACTGAACGCCGAATATTGGGTATTTCACGGACTCCATCGAAGAGATGAACTCGTTGTTGTGCTTGTCTAGATTCGTCGATAATATTTTCCAATCGGGTAATACCCCGTTGTCCTTTAGGACCTTCTTGGTCAGGCAGTATCTGTGGTAATTGTAGGTGAGATTTTGAGATTCTAGACTGAGTATGATGTCCTGTGGTGCTTTCGAGTAGAGCTTGCTCCTTTTAAAACCTGGAACAGAAATAATTAGAAATTATATATAAAGTTTTCATTCATATATTTTAAGTTCAAGTTTTGTTATGCCAACGACTGACACAAGTGTCAAAACAATGTGATTGGAATTTACTGAATTATTTCGAAAATGGAATAAATGGATCTGCAAACAAGGATAAGTATAATGGTGAAGTTATTTCTTCCGGGTTTTGCCGCGGTTGTCTAAATTGACTTGACGTTTCGCTGATCATGCTGTCAGCTTCTTCAAAAGCTTTCTAAAGACTGGTGTTGTCGTCTTTTGCTCCTCGTTATATACCTTGGCTCTGCTATGGTTGGCTGCACATCCGTCGAGCTCGTTTGACCATGACATTCCAGGTCACTGGTTCTTGGTATCGCTAATCTCCATGTATTACTCAGTCGATACCCGTCCCTCCCTATTAAAATTATTATTGTTTTTCATGATCTCCAGGGATTCTCTAATTATTCTTGGGTAATATCTTGTAGTTTTGTCTATTACTCTGATGTTCTCATAATCGATTTTGTGGTTCTCGTTGGTATGAACATGTTCCGCTATTGCTGACTTGTCTATATTCCCCAGTCCTGTGTGTCGTTGATGTTCTTTGATCCTACATTGTATACTTCTTCCCGTCTCTCCAATGTAGCTTTTCCCACAGGTACATTTTAACTCGTAGACACCCTTTAGTTAAAAGTCTAGGAACCGGATCCTTGTTTGAGGGAAGCACATGCTGTATTTTCTTTACTGTGCGAAATCGTACACCAATATTCTTTTTCAACAATGTTTTCTTGAGTTTATCTGTCACTCCTGAGACATAGGGTAGGCAAGCATACGTTGTTGGTTGTTGCTCTACTTTTGTTCTCTGGGTGCGGCATACTCTGTCGATGTCTTTTTATTTATAACTGTTTTTCGTTAAAGCTTCCTTAATTTGCTGTAATTCCTCTGGTCTGCTTTCGTCATCACATATTGTTTCAGCTCTATGAACTAGTGTTTTGATTAACGATCTTTTCTGTTGCAGATGGTGATGCCATGCTGTGTTCAGGTAACGATCTGTATGAATTTTCTCCCTGAAATTGAAACTCAGATCGTTACCTGAACGCAGAAACAGATCGTTACCTGAACGCAGCATCGCTTGCTTGAAAGTTGCTCCAATTCAACAAGAAATATTGTATAATATGATAATTATATATATTGCATAATTTTGATGAAAGATTGCTGATTTTACGCCATCAAAGGGACGTTATATTGAACAGTTATGGTAACTATTATTCAATGAATTTAGTTTCTATTGATTTTTGTTGTACTGACAATAAAATCAATCAAAGATTACCTTCCTCGAATATTAGCGGAACAGCTACGTTGCGTAAATTGCAGTTGACCCTGATGTCGGTGCCATTGAGAGCCGAAAAGGGCAGTACTTGCATGCCCAGACAAAGCCCCAGGATGGGGTAGTAGATCCCTCTGTCATTTGCCTTCAATGCATATTGAAAAATCCTTCGTGCTGCATCACCATACCCACCGCTTTCGTTAAAGTAGGTTCCTCCGCCCGGAAATAGTATTCTGAAATTGATATTGTTAATGTCAAGTAAACATTTTACAAGTTAACAAGTCACTGTTGAAAAGAAAACAATATAAAAGATAGGTTGAAAGTTAATGTGGTTTTATTACCTCCAAAAAAAAAAGGTGTGGCAGAGTTCAATTTGACAAAAAATTATATTTTTGTGGCTAAGTATATGAATACAAATATTACCCTCAGTTTCAAATAATTTTAATTTAATAATTATATTCAATAATGATGTATCATTTAATAAAAAAGTGAAAACGTACATAAAACCTTTTAATATTAAAAATATTTAAGTTTAGAATGAATAACTAACTTTTGCTATCTTATGTACTATATACACGTTAAAGACTAACCCATTTGTGTAGTTTACAACTCTTTGATAATATTGGTTCGACTGGCCAATCCTGTAAAAAAAAATAGAAAGTCTCAATGTGTGCTACAATTATATGTGAACTGTGAACATACCATAAACATTATGGTACGTGATAAGAGACTGGGATACTCTCAAAGAATGCTCTTAAAAACCATTTGCACAAATTGAAAATGCGGCTATTTGTGGTATCAGTTTTCATCTCAATACACTAATGGAAAAAATTAAAGGGTCAAAAATGTTTCCCGAATTTTTAGTGATTTTTCAGAATGCTGTATCTCAGTGAAAAATGGTAGTGTGAGAAGAAAATTTTGCGAATTTTTTTTGCTTCTTTTTTCAAGTCCACGAGCTTGAAAAAACTTGGCCATGCTATGGACCGGATAGCTTGTTAATTCAGCTACAATTTGTTTTTTCTTTGATCTCGATACGACCACTTGTTGCTGAGAATGCTGAGATATCGAACTTTAAATCAAAAAAGGGCCCTTTTGTCTTTGATCGACGATATCTCAGCAACCAACGGTAGCACAGAAAATTTAAGGGCAGTTCTGAAAACTGGAATTTGTTTTGGAAGCCCTTACATTTTTTTTTTCAATTTTCGAAAAATAAAAAGTTTTTGATTTTTTTTAATTTCTGTAAATTTCAACCGTATTTGCGGAAAAAAATTGTGAGTAGGCTAGAAAACAATTTTTTTTTTCACTTTAGCCATGATTAGGACATGTTTGAGCTCAAAAAACGTGACCCTTTATTTTTTTCAAAAGTTAGACCGTTTGTAACAAGAAAACGGTTCATTAGATCGTAATGTAGCTTTGCATGGTTTTTGGGGGTATATTCAACTGTAAAAGGCACACGCAACATTAGTCATTTCATGAAGATTTGAATTTCAGCCGTTGATGTTCTAAAAAACCATCAATTACCCGTTTTTTTCCTGTTTTTTCAAATTAATGTCAAGGATAAAAAAAAATTCTCCTCAAAAATCGCAGCAGAACCTTGTAGGGAGTTTATTCCAGTTTTCAGAACTGCCTGAGTTTTTAGAGTTGCTGAGATATCGTCGATCAAAGACAATAGGATCCTTTTTGATTTAAAGTTCGATATTTCAGCAGTAAATGGTCGTATCGAGATTAAAAAAAAACAAATTGAAGCTGAATAAACAAGCTATCCGGTCCATAACATGGTTAAGTTAGAAACTTTTTTTTCAAGCTCGTGTACTTGAAAAAAAAGCAAAAAAAATCCGAAAAATTTTCTTCTCACACTAATTCCTAAAATTGTGCGAAACATGTAGCTCTAAAAATTTTTTTTGCCGAAATATCTCAAAACTAGAAACTTGAAGCTTCAAAATGCTTTTTTTAGACCTCGATAAGACCATTGTTCACTGAGATACAGCATTCTGAAAAATCACTAAAAATTCGGAAAGGATTCGGAATCAACAAGGAAAAATTGTTACAATAAGAGACACATATGACAATTGTCAGTGTCAATAGATAGGTCAATATCAACAGTCAAAATTCACAATATTAACACTTCCATGCATATATCTATTTAAAAAAATCATTTAAATAAAAAATATTTATTTACCAAATCGGAACAACACGAGCTCCAGCACTCTCCAAATATTTCACGTAGGAGGCTGCGATATAACTGTCGTGGTGCTCCCGTGGGAAGATATTCGAAACAATATACGTTTCCTGGGTTAAAATCCCTACTATCGGTGTATCAGATCCACCGTTTGCGTAAAAAAACGACGCGAACACTAAAATACTCAACATCGTAATTGGTTTTACAAATGAACGGTGATACCGAATAACAATAAGTTAGTGTATAATCTCTTTCAAACGTTTTGAACTTGTGAACTATGATAACAAGACGACGAGATTTCAATTAAATGAGGAACAATTTGTAATTGCTAAAGTTGGCATACGGCAACATATAGGCAACTCGTATAGCATGCGATGGAGGTCGTTTCAATTCATATTTATTTCAGTAGTCCTGTGATAGCTGGTTCTGTTGTAAAACCTCCGTTGAATAGTAAGACACAATTAGTGTATAAGAGTATTCTTTCATCAACATTATCTTCATGAATTCATTGTATTAATGAATTAGACGTATTACTGTACTTAATCTCCATTGCTGCCTAAAAAATGTAGGAAGATACCAATTTACGAAAACAGAAAGGCGTACCATTTCATTATAGGAAAAAAATCTTCTCTATCAAGGTAGTATAAACACTTTAGCTTTAGAAAAAACTTCGTTTTAGTTTCTTTTTGCATTTTTTAAATGCCAACATCTTGTCATCCTTAGCAGTTAATTATTTTATGAACTACGTATTAAAATTAACTTGAGCTAAAACTTTTATTACGCTTTAGGTTTAAATCTATGAAATAAATTCCATTAATCATTATTGTGTCGATCCAACTGAAAGACCCAAGAAATATAACATGAAATATTATGTGTGCTCTACCTACTTAAATTGATTGATTGTTTAGTGGATGTAATGTCATGTCAGTCACCACGCCTGTCTTAGGCCTGAGCAAATAGATAGAAAAGTAAAGAAAAGAGTAAGATGTTAGTAAAACTGAGTTTTTAAAAATTGTCGTATACACTTTATTTTGGTACTAAAAATTGCATAAAATCTTTGGCACAATATCAAGCAGATAGGATTCTGGATTCTGGAGATAATGGAGGGTGACTCAGAGTCTCAGGAGGGTGTCTCGTCTTCCTGTTCCACCCTCTGCAAAAATGTATTTCAGTTAGCCTCATATCGTATAAGTGCTTATGCAGCTGACTGTGTCCTATCAAGATTCCTGTTACCGGGTCTACGATTTTTCTTGCCATAGCTAAATATGCCTTTACGACGTTCTCGCTACGGTACTGAATAAATTCCCCTAGCAAACCGACAGCTGGTTGGTTTTTCAGACACCTTCCTAAATTTCTTGTGGGTGTTTCCTTTGATCATTTGTATCCTTCAGGGTACTTTGATAATTTGTCAGGGTTTCCTTTGATCATTTGTATCTTTCATACTTCAGGGTACTATTGGGAGCAGGTCCAAAAATATATAGACTTGCTACCCTTCGAGCCAACTACTTCACTGCCTTTGCACTGGCATGGCCTTGCACCCAACTCACAGTTATACTATTAGAGTTGATCGCATCCACCAGTGCTTGATTACATCTCCATAGTGACGCTACTTTAGGACGTCTTAGGCTTGGTATTACTTGTCTGTAATCTGTGCAGATGTTTATTGATTTACCCGTAATATTATATGGGTAACCATGTTAACCATTGAAATTAATTTTTGTTGTTGTCAAGCACATCAAAAGGAATAAATTATCATTTGAATTTCAGCGGTTCAAAATTGGGTCTAAAAATGTCATGAGTCGGATCCACTGATGAGGAGTTCAGTAACAGTACACATTAATGTTGTTGTAATTAATGATAATATTTGTATTTATGTTTACAAACGATTAACTCAATCTATGTTCGCTGTTTCCTAGTCTGCTCTGATGAACTTCAGGACCTTCGAAGTTCAGGAGTTGAAGGACCCAGACCTTGAGTTTTGCAATTAAGCAGTTCGGATGTGGCAACGTTTTCGCGAAATGACGCGTTCAAAATCAAATGAATGCTTCTAATTACAATGGAAGTAGACATCAAAGTATTGTTTAGCGATATCCTAACTAATTACGTCGTTAACGAGGTATGTCTGCAGGATGAAAAATACGAATTTTCCGCTGGATTCTCAGAAAACAACTACCAGATGCGCTCATTAGATACACCCTTAAGGAGTTACCAAAGTTAAAAACCAATTTATCAAATAAGTAAAGGAAGATATGAAAAACTGCTGCAAAACTAATTGAAACAGAATATAAATTTGTTTTATTGATATCTTTACACAGCGTGAAACACTCAAATGGAATAAATTCCTTATTTCAATTATTCTAGAAATTTATAAAAAACAAATTTCATTACACGTCAATTTTAGATTCTGAAATGACATCCTGCAACGTATCAATTTCATCTCCAAATTCAACCCCTCTCGATGATAGTTGCAACCCCCAAATTTTTAAATTGGAAGTAAAGACTTGTGATCCTCATTTGAAAGGGCTTTTCAATCCGATCGACATATGCAAGTTGTAACGTACTTTCATGAGGAATTTTTCGGTCCATGTATTTTTCTAAAACATACGTAACTTGGGGTTCTCTAGTTTGTTTAATGGAATACTGCTTGCAACAAAGGCTTCTGTAAGTTCATAGAAAAATACGGAGTAGTCGGCGCTGGACGAGGCATGGCTTTTCAGATGTCTTGTTACGTTAGTTTTATCTGAATAATTTATAATGCGTTCACATACAGTACAAAAAAAGGTCATATCCTTGAATACGTACATATGTCCCTAAAACCCTCGGGATCACTGTCAAACTACGTTTGAAATACTTCCCGTCTATTTATTTTCACCTTTGGCATAGTCCCTCACTTCTCCCCTCAACTAATAATTATCAATATTTATAAAGTTACTTAAACACACGGCGAATACGTAAAAACGAAACGTATAAACGCGATGCAATACCGGTGACTGTATGTTACAGCGTGCCATAAATAACTAAAATTGCTAGCGCAGTTTTCGTAATGCAAGTCAGCTGTGATCTGTGAAGGCCAACGAGTCAAGGGCAGGACATGCACAGTGTCGGCCCTGTGACATTCACGCTTGGTAATAAGTAATAATATTTAATAATGTACTATGATGCAACATAGTTTTTGTGAACATATTAACATTTTCATTCGTAAACGGACTACGGTCCTGTTACACTCCGCGGTCGCATGAACTCTAGTTATTAAGTTTTTTGTCATATTTAGTGTAGCGAATTTTGTCAAGCAGATGAGTTTATTTTTTTTACTGTCAATTTTTGCAATGAAGTTTGTAACCATAGCTTTTTTTAGTACAGAATGACATGACCTTTCAAATGAGGTGTCACAAACCTCTACTTCCAATTTAAAAATTTATGATAGTTCCTATTAATCTGTATCATTGGTTTTAATGAAATATAATATCCTAGAAACTCTGAACAAAAGTGAAGAAACTGGTGATACGTAGAGCCAAACAATTGCTTGACAGTTATTTGTTTGTTTGTTTTTTTTTAACAAAGCGTGAGGCTAGATTTTCCGCGTCGATCGTTAATTAAAAATTATTGCCGCTTCCAGGATTTAACCGTCAGTTAACTGGCATAGCAGACGCATCAATTTCCACTCTGTTTAACTGATACTCCGGACAGTCGCTTAAGTTAATCGTTCCTCATCAGGGTTGTCTCACTTAAGAGGACGTTTCTTAATAGTCGAACTCCCGTGAACTCGGAACAATCGCATAATTATACGGAGTATCTAATGAGGATTAAGTAATTATCACGGTAGATTAACCCCAAGGTCCGTGCCCTTAGATGCTAGTTGCTCAGCTTCAAAGTAAATAAGCTATCCGTGACGAATCGATGGAGAGTGGAAACTGAGTTGGAATTATTCTAATCAAGTTATTATTTGCACACATGAAGAAGTATAATTACTTTTACGGAAGTATAATTATACAGGGTGTAGCAAAAAATCGAATCGGATCGAATTACACTGACACTACATTTGTCCAGAGCGGTGATTTTGAATTTAACCTTGGATTAAGGGAGGAATGGAGCACTTTTGATGGTCTTATTTGCAGTTTATTTTTAAGTACATTGTCTCATAAGATGGAAGTGGTAGAGGAAAACATTTCTCACAAATGATATTGTTAACTATATATGTAATTAGTTGGATGTCAAATGTTTCCAAAAAAAACTATTTTTCACTTAGCCGACGTTCCGCAAAATTTATTTGCATCCTCGGGACTCTAAAATATCTACCTAAAATATGACAAACACGCAATGTAGATAATAAAACAAGATAATACCAAACAGAGATTAAAGTAAGGACGTAGGATTACATGTTTCATATTTGATACTTACAATTGAATACCTTTTGATGTAAAAATAAATTTGAGTGAAATGTTGATAGATATAAAAAAAAATTACAACATATTTTTACACAGACATACGAAATAAATAAAAATAACTTACATTTTTAAAAAGTACTTTGCTTCCCTATACAAAAGTATTTTAGCAATTTTTACAACTTTTAGCATCTTTTTAAAAAAAGTTAGTTATTTTTATTTATTTCTTATATTTATATGTGTAGCTTTTGAGCTAATTAGAATTGTACGGGTAGATAGCCTATGCATGTCTGTGTAAAAATATGTTGTAATTTTTTTTTTATTTACTATATACAAAAAAACTTAAAAATTAGGCTAATTAACCTGTGCTTGGTACTTTGTATTATTATCTACATTGCGTGTTTGTCATATTTTAGAGTTCTGAGGATGCAAATAAATTTTGCGAAATGTCCATTAAGTGAAAAATAGTTTTTTTTTTTTTGGAAGCATTTGACCTCCCCCCCCACTAGTTAATTATGGTTATATAGAAACAGGTCATTCATCCTACATCACAAACAGATATTGTATAACTCAATAAAGTGTAATAACAAATGAACGTGGATTCTTTAAAGAAATATTTTTTTATGGGAGTATATTTCTACCTAGACAATTTTTAAAAATAGAAAAACGAAGATATGCTATCGTTTTTCATTTTTTTATTTCGAGTTACGGTTTTAAATGCATAAATTAGACCACTACAGTTTCCCTTCTTTGAGGCGTTAAGCTTGATCTGTTTTAAATATCACGTGATGGTTTGGAATTACAATTACAAATACAAAATATGATATTGTCGAAAATACTGATACAAAATAAGAACTTAATATGAGTTTGCTTTCTTGATTTATAAAAAAAAATGTTATGTTGGAAATCTTTAGGACTCTGTATCTCACAGAGTGTAGCAATGACACTAACGTATTTTTTTAATACTGAAAATTTCAGAACTTGATAAGTTTAATAATTCAAGCCATGCAAGACTAATTCCTATTTTACGTTCTTTGTTATCAAATGAAGTTATAACAGTTATCTTCAGAGCGGGATTAATTTTGCTCTGGCATAGGAATTTCTGTAGCTTCAGTCGGATATCATATAACATAAAATAATTGCTGAAACCAAACAGCTACAGCGGACGCAGTTATTTCCACACATGGATATTTTTTACCTGCTCTCACACATAATGCGTGTCTGGCTTCTATGTCGGAAAAGCAAGTAATAGGACACCTTATCAACCCTCACATTATTTTTCATGTGCATGTGGTAACCTTCCTGTTATATTTTGGGATGCAAAGATACGTGGGAAGGACTATACAGGGTTTGTCCGGAGAGTAATGTCAGTGAATTTTTTTTCCCGAGACTGTACGCGCCAGCCCGCGCTTTACGTGCTGGTATTGTGGTGGGGGGATCTGGCAACAAGATCCAACAAGCGTCAGTTGGCTACCGGTCGTTGTAGCGGTCGCATCACTCGTTCTTTGAGAGTCGTTACAGTGACCCGGTGCAAGAAAAATGCAACGTTCGCTTGAGCAACGGATGGCGATCAAGTTTTGTGTGAAACTGGAGAAGAGTGCTGCGGAAACCATTCCCGCCAAGAACTTTTAGACACCTGCGAAGACAACCCCGCTTTCCCAAAACCCCAATGAAAGGACAGCATTTTGGGTCGGTGAAAAACATTCAGAAGGCTTGCACCGACGCTTTAAAGGCGATTCCGGAAAACGACTACCGTGCGGCTTTTGATGCGTGCAAGACCCGCTGGAACCGATGTGTAGACGCAGGAGGAATGTATTTTGAAAGTTTCTAAAGATTTGTACACATAGAACCAATAAAAACCATTTTTTAGCTCACTGCTTACTGGCACCGTTTTATTTTGTTGATTGGAGACTGTAGATCGTTGTCTTATTTTAGGAGTTTCAGGATGATCCGCTAATTACGTTGAAAATAATTAGGGCATTAACGAGATTTTGTCAACCCTCGCACGGTGATCGATTTTCATCGAAAATTGGACAAAAATCTACATTCAAGCCAATTTTAAAGCAAAATAGACGTTCTTGGGCTCAAATTGTTCTTTGAGCAATTACCTACAATATGTGCTACCGTTTTTTTTCGATTAAAATAATTAGCCGACCTTGCCAGACTTCCAAAGTTGGTGAATTTTCCAAAAAAATTGATTTTTTCGAGCGAATTTGGCCGATAATCAAGCTACAAAGTTAAACAATTTTTTTTCTTGAAAGTGCATAAAAAAAGCTTTGATTTGATTTTAAAAAAAAGGGGGGGGGTGGAAAAAAAAGGGGGGGTTAAAAAAAAAAATTTTTTTTTTTTAAAAAAAGGAAAATGGGTTTTTTTTTTTCCTTTCAAAATGGGATTTAATTTTGGGTTAAAAAAAACCTTCTTAAACTTTTTAAAGCGAAAATTAAAGCTGTTTACACGTGTTTTTCATAAAACTTTTAGTTGGAATTTTACCTCGATTTTGCTATAATAAAAACGAAAAAACCGCTAAGTTTCGCTCATAATTCGCTCAAAATTTTCGTTGACGCTAATAAAAATTTATATTCTAAGTCTGGTTATTACTTATACTTCTTTTCCAAAACACTTTCCATCAAGTTTTACGTTCGTAGCTTAGCCGCAAATCACAAATGAATTTGTCTCAATGATTGTGTTATAATAATGTTATGGAAAATTTAATTTTTTATTGATATACATTTTATAACACTTTTTGTCACAATATAATTTAAATATATGATAATAGGATAAAAAATAAAAATACACGTGTATCATATCTTAACATTTTTATGGCCTGAAATTGAAGCCTCAATAGCATTGGCTAAGATCTGGTCATGTAACTTGCATTCGATATTTCGGAGCAGGGACTTCTACGAAACTGTTTCGTTTTTTACGATTTTTTTCAATTTACTTCAAAAGTACATAAAATAATTAGTACAAAATATGTTGTAAACATGCAAAAAAAATGTTTAAACGATATACAAAAAATTCAAGTTACTTTTTTCATTTTTTTGTTATTAATAAATAAACGAAACTAAAAATGAAATGAAATAGTTTTGTTTTGAAATTGTTTAACTTTGTAGCTTGATTATCGAAGAAGTTTCAGCGAAAAAATCAATTTTTTTTGGAAAATTCACCATTGGAAACATTGGAGGTCTGGTAATATTGTAGACAATTGCTCAAAGAACAATTTGAGTCCAATAACGTCCATTTTGCTTTCGTATCTTCAAAAGGGTTACCCTTCTCCATTATGTTCTTTATTCATACAGGTTTTGTCCGGAAAGTAATGTCAGTGAGCTTTGAAAAATGGTTTTTATTGGTTCTATGTGTACAAATCTTTAGAAACTTTCAAAATACATTTCTCCTGCGTCCACACATCGGTTCCAGCGGGTCTTCCACGCATCAAAAGCCGCACGGTAGTCGTTTTCCGGAATCGCCTTTAAAGCGTCGGTGCAAGCCTTCTGAATGTTTTTCACCGACTCAAAATGCTGTCCTTTCATTGGGGTTTTGAGGCGCGGAAACAGAAAAAAGTCTGGGGGTGGGGACACATCGGGGCTGTAGGGAGGCTGGGGAACAACGGTGATGCCTGCCTTGACGAGGTAATCGGCCACGAGGAAGCAGGTGTGCGAAGGCGCATTGTCGTGGTGAAGATTCCAGGATTTTGAGATGTCTGGGCGGAAGCGATTCACCCTGCGTTTCAGCCGCTTCAGCACTTCGACGTAAAACTTTTCGGTTACGGTTGTCCCCTGCGGAACGAACTCATGATGGACTAATCTCCGGCAATCGAAAAAGACAATCAGCATTTTTTTTTTTTCCAAAAAATCTGGCCTTTTTGGGGGGATGGGAGTTCGACGTGTGCCATTCTGCACTTTGCCTCTTCGTCTCCGGATCGTATTTAAAGACTCAACTTTTGTCCCCGGTAATGACGTCATCAAGGAAAGCGGGGTAGTCTTCGCAGGTGTCCAAAAGTTCTTGGCAGGTTTCGACGCGCCTCGCTTTTTGATCGTCCGTTAGCACTTCTGGCACGAGCTTCGCGCACACCTTCCTCATTCCTAAAGACTCCGACACAATTTCGTGAACAATGGTTTTCGTAATGTCTAATGTTTCGGAAATTAAACGGACACTTAGACGACGGTCAGTGTTCAACAAGTCACGCACACGTTTCACATTGTCGTCGGAACTGGAGGTTGATGGCCGTCCAGCGCGGTTCTCGTCGTTGACATCTTCCCGACCTTCTGCGAAGGCCTTGTGCCACCGGAAAATTCGCCTCTCCGAAAGACAATCGACGCCGAAAGCCTTCTTCAATATTGGAATGGTTTCCGCAGCACTCTTCTCCAGTTTCACACAAAACTTGATCGCCATCCGTTGCTCAAGCGAACGTTGCATTTTTATTGCACCGGGTCACTGTAACGACTCTCAAAGAACAAGTGATGCGACCGCTACAACGACCGGTAGCCAACTGACGCTTGTTGGATCTTGTTGCCAGATCCCCCCACCACAATCCCAGCACGTAAAGCGCGGGCTGGCGCATACGGTCTCGGCAAAAAAATTCACTGACATTACTTTCCGGACAAACCCTGTATGATATATTTAAAAAAACTCAAATAGTTTAATTAGTGAGAAAAAAAGTAAGTAACACTTACACAGAGAAAATAGTTCCTTTCTGTATATTTCTTTATTATCAAGAAACTTAGTTTAACATAAATAAAACTCTTTTTTTCGCTTTATCAAAATAATTGTTAAATTAAACACGTTTTTCTGCGCAAAGTTTCCACTGATACAGATTATTATTCAGCTATGTATTACATATGCGTGTTTTTATTTTACAAATGAATGAAGAACGTTTCACGAGTTTCCTCGTATATTTGATACCATCGTTATATTGAATACAGTGTATGGAAAAACTAAAGTGCGTGTAAAATCTTGTGTTCTCATTGGATGTCCGTAAATGGATTTCTTTATCCGCATTTTCAAAAAAATATACCTCAAGCCTGAGACAAAACGCTATGCCTGTAAAACCGCTATCCTCCAGGAACTCCTATACAACACTCCGGCGGGTTGTGGCGGGAGCGTCGCCCCAGTTTGCGGGTTCGTCGACCCTCCCGGCTAAATTTAGACCGCGATTCGTCGGCAGAACCGCCCTGCCTCCCTTCAATGGCCTCGGAGGGGGTTCAATTTTGAGGTCACTGGGTCATCGCGGAGTTTGCCGCACTGAATGACGTCGACGTCATAGTTTTGGTTCTGGCAACGAGCGCGAGCGCTGCCAGGAATCAATAGTGCCTCCGCCGAGAAAAATCTATGCTAGTTCATTCAAAAATTACGACGTGTGACGTGTTGTGGAAACAGCAAAAAATGCGAAATTTTAGGGTGCAAACAGCACGATGAGCTCAAAACAATGAAAGACTTCATCAAGAGCCGTCCTAAGAAATGTTTGGAGAACATTTCCAGATATACTTTTTTAACGTCTGTAATTTTTTTTAACTACTACACCTCTTTCCTATTTTTTTTAATCTGTACACCATAATTTTATATGTTGCACTAAAGTATTTGAAGCTTATGCCATGATAAAACACTAGTCCTCGCTTAAACATACATATGTATTTTATATCGTAAGATAAAAAAAATGCTACTGACTGAAAATCATGATCAAAAAATGTCAAGAATGTCAAAAAATATGGTCAAATATTGGCCCTTACTCATCACTTTTCGATTTTTTAATTTTAAGAACCAAAAAATCAATTTTCCACGTTGATAAACATAAAAATAGTTACTCTGAGATAAAGAAAAACCTTTGTAACCGAAAGTATGGATAAAAAACGGTCAAAAATTGGTTCTATTTTATAACCCTACGATTTTTTAAATTCTGGACTCAAAAAACCGAATTCAGCTTACCAAAAAACATTAGAATAGTTAACTTAGTCAAGAAAAAATTTTCCGTGACTAATATGTTAAAAAAATTACAAAAAAATGGCCGTTACTCATTTTTCGACCATTCTTAGACTTTGATATCCCGAAATTTGGGTTTAGCGGGTCATAAAATGTAAAGCTCGCTAATATTTGCAAGTAAAATGCTTCATAGACAGAATAGTTCAATCCGCGGAATAAGTCTATATTCCGGGATTGAGCTATTTTTCGAAATATTCATGTGTAGGCTCCATTTTATGCTCGCCATGTTGAATTAAAAAAAAAAACTCGAAAACGACCAGTTTTTATTCGAAAGTTTGTGAGAGACAATAAAGCGGACGTTTTCTATACGAAACACCGAACTACAATAATTTTCTCGAAGCACGTTTCGCCAACTAAGTTGGCATCTTCAGGAAAAGATTAAAATTGTAACCTACACAGTTGCTATATTTATACTAAATTTTCTGTCACGATTTACTGAACCGTAACATCTGTTTTTGTTTGTCAGAGCGAACAGTGGACTGTTGGGTATTGGGCCATTGTCTTTATTAACACTATGTTACATTTTATGATTTCTAAACTTTCAAACGCATCCAACTGTCTACTGTTTGTTGCATTTCTAATTAATTTTAAGTTATTTTTGTCTATCCCATGGTTGTTGTCAAAAGTATGTTGGGTAACACAAGTTTTTTCGTTCTGCCATATTTTAAATGAGCCATGTGTTCTTTAAATCTAGTCTAAATAGATCTTTTTGTTTGCCCAATATACTTTCGATCACAATATTTACTTCGTATAAACTTATTTCGTATATTCCAGACTTTTCATTATTGTCGATTTTATTTTTGGTGTTGCCCAAAAGTGTCTGTAGTTTATTTTTAGAATTGTAAACCAATTGATATTAATATTTTTAAAAACTTTATCTAGTCCGCGGGTGAATTTAGGTTCATATGGTAACGGAACAAATTTCGAGTTGTCAGTATCTCTACGAAAAGTCGTGGAATTGTACAAGGCTCTTTTAAATTTACACTTCCTTATTAACGTATCTATTAAATGGACTGCGTAATCGTTATTCTTAACTATACCCTTAATTAATTTTTTCTCATGTTCAAACCTCACTTTACTGAGGGGGAAACTTAACAAACGGTGAATTAGAAAATTAAAACTTGAAATTTTATGTCGAAAAGGGTGGTGTGAATCGTTGGGGATATACTAAGAGTCGGGGTTTTTGAGCAGACCACTATCCCGGTTGGCATGGAATGTCCCATATTGTATATATTCATTCGTTCTATACATTTTCTCTAAAAAAAAAAAATAATAAATCTTTTACTAGTGACTTATTTTTCACTTTGTGAGTTGTTCAAAATACAATACACTCGAACCCCTCTTACGTCGCCAAATCCGTGTAATTACCTCGCTTAAGTCGCGAAATTTATCCTCTCTTTGTCGCGATCATAACCTCAATTTTTGTTTTAGCTCAAAAAGAAATATTTAGAGATATACCACAGCACTTTTTAACGAAAATGAGCCAACTGGACGCAAAACCAATGTACGTATACCCAGTCGTGCGTGACAAAGTTCAATTTTCCATTTGAATGAATATTTTAAAGATTAAATATTTTTAAAAGACACCTAACCTATTTTAAATTAATAATGTATTACACAATATTTTTTTAATAAAAATTGTACATATTCATGCGAGAATCCAATTTCCAAACGCAGTTCTAAAACTTTTACAGGCGGCGACTTAAGAGGGACGGTTTCGCGACCTAATAGGGGGAAACGTGGTGAAATAACAGAGGATGTGAATTAAGCGAAGGTGAAATAAGAGCGGTTCGAGTGTATAAATATTCTAAGAGCAATGTATCACTGTGCAACGAAACTCTATTAAAACCGGTGACCTTTTGGTCTGTGTCCTAGTTTTGGCACAGATTGACCTATTTACGGCTTTTATCAAACACTCTGCCGTAATGACGTCATCGGGCTTCCGCATACGTCATGTCTATGTTTAAAGTTGCCACGGTGACAATATCTTTTCGAAAAACAATAGCAGTTATTCAATAGCCTGTTGCATTGCTTTAATGGAGATGGGGTAATACTGAGGGTGAAATTGTTAAGGGTTGGCTTATTGAAACATCCAGACTCGAAATAATATTTTTGAAGACAATTAATTCTAGGTTTACAACCACGTAAAGACACTTTTGTAAGTATTTACAAGCCAGCGTGAATTTATAACGAATTGAGATATTAATTGAGTTGAAAGTGTGCAGTTGCTGAGGAAATATTTAGTTTGTGCTTGAATTAACTGCCTGCAAAACGTATTTTACAACATCTCGTGGTCGTACAGAAAATAAAAAAAAGGAAATTGTAGCCTCAAGTGTCTAGTTTTCAGATCTCGACTTAGAAATTTTTTTAGTGGGAGCGGTTCTCAGGTAATCATCCGAAAACCAACAAAAAAAAATACAAATTTGCTCGTCTTTAAAATGGTCTGTGGAGTTCAAAAAATTTGTTTTCATCATGCGACCATAAAGCTCTTTTAGACAATTTAATCAGCTTTAATTTGACCTCTTAACGAGCTCCGGACGATGATTTGCCGCGGAGTTATCGTCGATCAAAGCAAAACAGTCCTTTTCAATTTTGACAATCAATTACTCGGGAACTAATGATCGTACAGAAAATGGAGGTAGGGTTTTGGAAACTGCAAAACATTCTCTATAAGACACAATCGGGGGCGATTGATAAAAATTTTTTTTTTGAAGCGATAATGTTGGCTGAAAAAAATTTAAAAATTTGCGAATTTAAGGATATTTGGAAAGTTTGGTATAACTTTGGATATAGTGGATGAACGAAGGATATCGTCAGTAATTTTTTACCTCAAAGTGTCCCCAAAAAAATCTTTAAAGTTGCAAAGCGCTGCGATTTTTTTTCTTAGTGCCCCGAAGGTTTGAATTTATCGTTTCGGCCAAAAATCACCGTAACAAGCAATTTTTCGATTTTTATGCATTTTTTTCAACTTCAATATGATTTTTTTGGCGACAATCCATATTTTTTTGCTCAAAAACTGCTCGTTGGAAAAAATCTAAAATTTGTTTTTTGAATTTGTTTTTTTCAAAAAATTGAGTAGCAAAAATTATCTAAGAACAAAAAAGTCTTAGAATTAGTCAAAGAATACCCTCAAATTTTTTTCAGAATTTGTAGAGATGATTTTTGGTTTTTTAAAAATTGCAATTTTTCGTCATTTCAAAATCTAAATTGAGTCTAAAGTCATTTCTAAAAATTCTGAAAAAATTTGAGGGTACTATTTGACTAATTCTAAGACATTTTTGTTCTCAGATAATTTTTGCTAAGCTCAATAGATTCCAAAAAATTCCGATTTCGACGGCCGTCGAGTCAGATATCTGACATTCGACGGCTCGTAACTCGCTTGGAGTTGATTTTTGGACCTTGGTGCCATAAAAACTTTTGTTCAGGGGGATTCAAAGTACAACATATTTTAATCCCAGAATAATTGGCCGGGAACCAAAATCCATATGATTGATAAGGGGTCCTTTAAACCTTCGGGGCACTAAGAAAAAAAAATCGTAGCGCTTTGCAACTTTGACTTTTTTTTGGAGGCACTTTGAGGTTAAAAAATTACCGACGATATCCTTCATTCATCCACTATATCCAAAGTTATACCATATTTTCCAAATATCCTTAAATTCGCAATTTTTTTAACTTTTTTTCAGCCAACATTATCGCTGCAAAATTTTTTTTATCAATCGTCTCAGATAGTGTCTTATAGAGAATGTTTTGCAGTTTCCAAAACCCTACCTATATTTTCTGTACGATCATTAGTTCCCGAGTAATTGATTGTCAAAGTTGAAAAGGACTTTTTTTGCTTTGATCGACGATAACTCCGCGGCAAATCATCGTACGGAGCTCGTTAAGAGGTCAAATTAAAGCTGATTAAATTGTCTAAAAGAGCTTTATAGTCGCATGATGAAAACAATTTTTTGAAGTCCATAGACCATTTTAAAGACGATCAAAAATTTGGAAAATTTGTTTTGTTGGTTTTCGGATGATTACGTGCGAACCACTCCCGCTAAAAAAATTCTGTCCAGATCTGAAAACTAGACACTTGAGGCTACTTCCTTTTTTTTTATTTTCTGTACGACCATTTTTCTCCGAGTTATCGCTTTTGAAAAATTTGGAATTTTTTTAATATCCTTTAATTTTTGTTACTAGTGTATTTTTAAAAATGTTAAACGATTCAAATATGAAAGAAACTATGAAATGCCGTTAAAGATTTCAAGCAAGAGCCCCGATATTTCTCCCGAATGAAATCATTTGATTCACAAAATTGCATCTACTCGTGCGTGTCTACTTAAGATCCTTAATTACAAATCACCAATTAAACTTTGCTTTAGCAAGTGAAGGACCTCTACGTTATCTTCCACTTCCTCGTGTCAAATAACGATCTCAAGACTGAACAAGAAACCATTTAACGGGAAATTGGAATTTGAAACCATTAGATAAAAGTAATTACAACGTGGGAAGACGCAAAGGACTAGCTGTTATATTTTTATTTCAAATTTTTGCTAAGAGGTTGTTAACTGTTTAGGTATTTACGAGGTGTGTAAATTAAGTAATGAGACTGATTTTTTTAAATTTTTGTATTCGAATAGAATTACAATTCAGTATTGTCTCCTTCAAAATAACTTCCTTGGGAAGCCGCACAGCGCTGGAGACGGTTCTTCCATTTCTTATAGCAGTGTTGGAACTCATTCCAATTGTAAAACACCATTGTAATTATCCAACTGATTTACGAAAGGTGTAATAATAATTTTTTTCCCTATGTCATTCGACCGTCAGAGGTTCTTTAAAGAAAATTTGGTCAATTATTCTTCTTCGACTAGTAACTCAACAAACACCAATTTGCTGCTCATAAAGAGAGATTTTGAGAAAAAGAATTGTCTCATAGTCACATAGACGAAACTCGTAGAAGAAAGAACATTTTCCCCGGTTTATACAAGGCGTGTAAATTAAGTAATTGAGATTTATTTATTTTTTTAGTCGAATATAGTTACAATTCAGTATTTTTTCCTTCAAAATAACTTCCTTGGGAAACCACACAGCGCTAGAGACGGTTCTTCCATTCCTCATAGCAGTGCTGGAACTCAATACTGGAATAGCCTTCAGCAGGTCGGTTACAGCCGTTTGAATGTTTTCTATGGTCCCAAAATGACGTATCTTGAGGTGATTTTTCAATCACGGGAAGAGAAAAAGTCACTATGTGACGAATAAGGAGGATGAGGAGTCACAGAAATGTTTTGTTGGCTACAAACTCGTTTACTGAAATAGCTGTGTGACAAGGCGCATTGTTGCGATGCAACATCCAGTTGTTCTTGATGTTTGGTCTCACACGCATGGCCCTTTTTCGTGAAGTTTTTCAAGAACCTCTGCAAAAGTGTTGATTTACTGTTTGGCCTGGAGGCACAAATTCTTTGGCTATTCACTGGCTACTAGAAAGCAAATCAGTATGCATTTCATCTTCGACTTGCTCACTCCTGCTTTTTTGGGTCTTGGAGAGCTTGAAGTGTGTCAATCCATGCTTTGGCGCTTGGTTTCCGGGTCGTACTCAAACACCCAAGTCTCATCACCAGTAATGGCACGTTCCATAAAATGCGAATCATTTTCAATCGATTCCAAGAAGTCAAGACACCTTTATCTCATGATGTTCGTTTGTTCCTACGAAACGTTTTTTGGAATCACTCTTGCGCAGATTATTAACATTCCCAATTCGTTAGTCAAAATCTGATGAACAGAGGTGTGATTCGGACTGTTGATTTATTTGACTGATTGTTAATTTGTTAAACTTTTCGGATTGTTGAACAGTTGTCGTTCCGCCGCGGCGTAGAGCGTAGCGTTTGTGGGCGGTGTACGTATTTTCATCGTAAATAAAAATGAATCTGCTGAATGAAACAGCAGATAGTTCTTATAAAAAAAAAACGATGATTTAACAAAAAATTACATTGAGACATTTATGATAAAAAAAGGAAATTTATCGATTTGCAGTTGTAATATAAAAATGTGCTTTTTCGTTTGATCTGCTTATTATTTGGTGGAGCTACAGTATGTTACATATTTCTTATCTACTGCTGTCCAAGAAAAAAAAAATTAAAAATAAATTACGACCAATATTACGTACAAGCTAACAAGTGATTAAATCGGTGCAATATTTTCTATTGGTTCACCTTATATCTTAGATAGTTATATCAAATTATTATTATATAAAGGTATACAAAGGCAGTAAAATGTTATATTAAACTTACACCTTCCCAATATTATTTATAGTATTGACGTCATCGTTTTGAAGGTGATTTCGATTCCGTTCTTTAATTATGTTTTATACGTTAATTGTAGCTTAAATTAATTGGTATGAAACCTAAGATGGTATCGAATCTCGTCGTGGCAAAGGTTCTTCTATTTTTGGCTCCATGAAAATTAATTTCGAAGTGTTTTTCGGATTAAAATGTTTTCTCATTAAAAAATATTGGCCCAAAAATTCTTGTTCAACTAATAGCAAGCAAGCAATACACTTTATATTTCTCGAAGAACACTCACACAAAGTCGCACTGCAGACTGGAAATTATTGTAATCTATATCGTGGAAGTCATTGCGAAATTTCTAAACAATCTTCCATTAAATATTTCCACTCGCTTGCTACTTGTAATATAATGAAAATGATCTAATGACGGAAAGATGGGTGACTGACAGTTGACACTTACAGTGACAGTTGTACAGAAGTCGCCCGCAACAAGTAACAACATGACTTCGGTTGACATGACAAATTTCCATGAACCACTTGACTTTTTTTAAACGCACGTTATCTAGTACCTCGTTTGTAATGAGCCTTTCAAAAAAGGCGTCAAATTGGGCCATGAATGAGAGAGATGGAGATGTCGAAGTTCGAAGAGAAACTTTGTTGTTGTCAAACTGTTGTTGACAAGTGGCTGTCACATTGTAAAATATAGAGACATCCAAAAAAAACGTCATCAAAGTTGGCCAAGAAAAAAAAGACGTATTTCTATTCTTATTCGAATTTATAACCTTATTTACTTGTCAAAACTGTCACATCATATGACAGCCATTGTTTATTTTATAAATTGTGACAGTTACTTGTCAAAAGTTTGACACAACCGAAAAGCTTAGACATGACTGCTATTTCTATCTCTCTCGTTCATAGCCAGAGTTGATGACGTTTTTTTTGGATGTCTCCATATATTAAATAATGGCTGTCACATAATGTGACAGCCTTGAAAACTAAACAAGGTTATTAACTAAAGATTAAGAATAGAAATACGTCTTTTTTTGCTCGGCCAACTTTGATGAAGTTTTTTTTTTGAATGGTTCGTTATTATCAGTCAGTCGCATGGCATCAGTTTCATAAGTTTCAGACGACAATTTTAGCACAATGGGGTGAACGAATCGACGGTTCCGCGAGTGGGCTTTATTGAAACAACTCGTGTATGGATATATCTGATTATTGGAGCGACGCGTCACTACGAGCGGAAAATGTGGGTTTGCTTCGTGTATATTCATTAACCAGTGGCAGTCCCAATGGAAAGAGGGCAGACAGTTGCTTCTCGGTCTGAGTGGGCATAGAGGAAGTTTCTGATTCGCATCCTGACTGGAACGTCTTCTTTGCCGGTGGTAATCTTGGATCTCTCACTCTGAAAAAATGCCGATGTACAGTCAGCAATGAAAGTCAGCATAAATGCAATACATGAAATTAACTAGTAGCCTTCCACAAGTCTGCCATATTTTATTATGAAATTCTTCTTTTATATTTCCCATGACAGGTTGATATGTCTTCTGTAAATTTGTTTTATGCAATGTATGGCTACTAGACAATGAAAAATCGGATAGATATTTGGCAAAAAAAACGTAGAAAGTGAATATTGTCGACCACGTTACCCGAAAGGGTACACGCGCAAAACATTATGCACAAATCAAACTGAATTTCCTTTTTTCTAACAGTACCACTAATATTTTGTTGATGGATATTCGAATCTAAATGTCTTTCATACTCTCGGCGTCGACGAAATATATATCGATGATTGCAATGAATACATAAAATATGTGATCTGTCTATTGTAAAATTCTAGTAATTTTCAATCATCATTTTCAGTCTCTTCACAAATAGTAACGACTGTGCCATTATCGCCAAAATCCACACAAAATCAGATAATATGTAAACTCTAAAAGAAATACGTACACGCAGTGGCGCCTGGTGATAAAGGACACAAGGGCACGTGCCCAGCCCAAATGTCAATAGAAAATATTTATTTTGTGTTAATTTACTATAAATTACTCTTACAATAATATCAATTAATTGTATACGACAAACTATTCATATTCTAATTATTATTCCTTTTATACCACAAATAATGATTTTTATCACATATATATGACAGACTATCGATCGAGCACCGAGCCACCGTAGTCTGAATTTGCATCGAGCCACCGTAGTCGCATTTCGCGCGCGTAGCCGAGGACACACAGTATCCCAGCCCTCGTTTTTAATCGGTTTTTTTCGGTGACTGGTATGTTTGGAGACAATTGCAGCAGACAGACGTCGTTAAATCGTTCGAAAATCAGCTGAACTTGTTGAGTGACCATTTTTAGTGATTGTTTATTTGTGTTTTTACTGTTTTTGATTGTGAAACATTTCAAAATGAATTCGGTGGACTTTTTATTGACTAATAAAGATATTACATACGACATACGAACGCAAATTAAACGGTTAGGAAGGCCGATACCCGAAAACAGACGTAGGAAAATCGCGAAATTATTCACGAAATTTTAATAGTAGTGTCTACGACAGATTTAAGTGGTTATGTGTCCTAAAACAAACAAACTGTTTTGTTTTATTTGTTTAGTGATGGGTCGCAACCGAAGTGCATGGACTCAAGAAGGGGTGAGTGATTTAAAATATTTAAATGAACGAGCTAAGAAACATGAAAAACATTTACATAAAATATTAGATTTTAGTGTGTTGGGAAAGGTAGACATAAGGCAACAGCTTGATAGTGCTTATCGATCGAGACGTCACAATGAAAATGTGGATAAAAACAGACATATTAAAAATAGACAGAAAAACAGAGATATTTTAAACCAAATAATTAATTGTATTAAATTTTGTGAAACAAATCCGGGACTTTAATGAAAAGGCGATTAACATGTTTGTGAACAATAAGGACAGGCGAGCTGATTTCCTCTACAAATAACGGTAAGATACCTATATCAAATTTTTTTCACATGTTGCCACCCATTATTTTAATATATTTAAGCCCTCAATATTATTTCAAAAAGCTACCAAATCCCAAAAATTATTCTTGTGAAAGTCTATATTTTTGTATAAAAGAATTTTTCATTGAAATTCTGAAGTGTCAGTAAAACGCATGACCTTGAAAATTTTTAAAATTTCCGCCTGTGGCGCCATTGGTAGCTAATAAGTAATCCTACTGACACACCCTGTGCCCACCCATGTAACACACCCACGAGCCGCCACTGCGTACACGGTGCAAAACATTATTTTAAACTCGGTGTTCTACCGTTCGTCTGCTCGCATCGAGCTAAATTTCAACAATGGAACGCTCGTTACGCTATATACATAGATAAATTGCATATAGCCTTTCCTTGAACCCGCCACGGAGAGTCTCAACACGTTACCAGGCACGGTCAGTGGCGTACGTATGCGCGGGCAAGCAATACACGCGTACATAAATTACAATGCGTTTAAAAAATACGTGTTTATACTTTAATTGTCATAGAGTTGTAGCACACTTTCCGGACCCTAATGATGGCATTCGTTGTTGACAGTAGATCAATGAAATATTGTATTGTCATCGATACTGTGCATTTATACAAAATCTGAAGCTTAGATGGAAACGGGACAAAGCGAAGGCAGATGAAAATTGTAGGAGATGTCAATTTGGAAATGTGACTAGTTTTTTGTGTGTTTTATATGCTAATACACATCTAATTAATCATTCAATTAGGTCTTGAAAGTAACCACCCAAAAAAATCTCCCACCCCTTCTCTCAGAAGTATAAGTAAAATTCAGAACTGCCACTGGTTTAACTGCGTCGTATTTGTATAACAATAAAATTGTTCAAATGGCATTAGAGTCTGACGTTGAGGATCTGCTCATGAGCATAGGGATCTTTACAATAATGATATTATTAGTAGCAGTTGATTCGGTAATATATAATTATTATATAACATAAGACGTCATCAGAAATTGTTAAATTCATGAACCTGTTATTGTATACGTTACAAACAATGCGACATTTGGGCATCTGATATGTCACATACCTATAAACTCGTAAGCAATTGTAATATTATGCTGTTATATGTTTCATTTAATTTACATCTAATTCCATTTGTACAGTGTCAGGTAGAATCACGATATTGCCATTGCAGTATTGCCGACAGATAATGCTATTACTCGAAACTACGAACAGAATCGTGTAAATACTTATATGCGATATGAAGAGCAACTTAAACCTTATTGTATGAAGTGAGATTTGATTATTGATAACAAATTCAACATATGTAAGTTTATCGTGACAAATCGCTATGGAATTTTAAAATGAATTCTCCATACAAAGATGTTATATGTACGTTGAATACAGCTGTTGAACAAGCCACAATTTTGTAACTGTTCCTTATTATATGAAAACATTTATTGACTTAGAACACTGATTTTCACAGCTGTTTGATATGATTCGATTAAAAAGACTTAATTTTATTTAATTATAACTTTTATAGATTTATAAATAAGGATTATATATTTAGTCACAGATAAAGTTAGTTTCGTTTCATGTTTCTTTTAATGAATCAAGATAAATTAAAAACCACATACAGTCTGTCCAAACTGTCCCAAAAGTTTAGTATTATAAACAAAGTAAAAGTAAGTATTTTAAAGAAGAAATGTTAAAGTGTTCAGCTATATGTATAATTGTATCCGAAGTTTTTTAGATTGTTAGACCAGTAAGAAGTTACATTTTATACTTTTGATATATCTGTAAATAGTTATTTTTAAAAAAAAAAAAAAAACACATAGGAACATTTGTAAAGAGCCGTCTAAAAAACGTCATCAAATCTGGCTGTGAACTAAAGAGATGGAGGAGGAGAAGGGAAATTTTGTTGTTGTAAAATTGTAAAACAAATAAAAGCAGTCATATAATAACAGCCTTGACAATTAAATAAGGTTATAAATTATAAGTATAGAGACATCCAAAAAAAAAACGTCATCAAAATTGGCCGAGAAAAAAAAGACATATTTCTATTTTTAATCGAATTTATAACCTTATTTACTTGTCAAGACTGTCACATCATATGACAGCCATTGTTTATTTTACAAATTGTGACAGTCACTTGTCAAAAGTTTGACATAACCAAAAAGCTTAGACATGACCGCTATTTCCATCTCTCTCGTTTATAGCCAGAGTTGATGACGTTTTTTTTTGGATGTCTCTATATAAAATAGAATAGAAATAGGTACGTCCTTTTTGCTCGGCCAACTTTGATGACGTTTTTTTTGGATGGCCCGATATTTTTAGTATCAAGAAAAAAATATATCTAGATGACAAAGATAAATATAAGACTTCCTTTTGTAAGAAAGACGTCTGTGTTTATCATTTTTTCTGTCGTCGATTGTTTCGAATTCAATAAATTCCGTTTCAGGTGAATCCATAAAAATGTTCTTGCAGACAATAAACCTTGGTCCTTTTAGATGTAACAAATCTGTACTAGAATAAGAACAGTTCATAATACATAAATACTTCCATTGGAAGTGTTCTATGGCTTCACACGCTTTTTTAGGTATTCTTTATAAAAAAGATCAAATACATATATTCCTGTCATGTGTTCATATTCTCTTTCCAGTTTATTTAATTTTTTGTTTGATATAAGTAAGATTTTTGACATTTTGTAAACAGATATTGTACTTTTTTAGTAAGTACTCGTAAGAATACAATGAAAATGAGGGAGAATTATGCTTTACTTTTCGGATAAATAAATGAGGGAGAGCTTTGCGAAATAAATACAACCAATATTATTTATATCATTTAGAAGCAGCTAATCTTTTTGATGCCTTCTTCGTATCGCAGATTATACAAAATTACGTAGGTATCATTTGCGATATATATGTACATATTTTTTATGCATATCTTTTATTTTTTATTTAACCGTAAGATACATATTTTTTTAATCTTACTAAATTTTTCACTAAATTTAAAATGCACATATGGTATGTTGTATAATATTAAGAAAGACATTAAACTTTCAAGTTACTAAATAAAAAAAACCTTTTATAGTGCATTGTTTACAATTGCATGTATTTATGCATTATTTATGTATAAAAAAATGTTGTTCACCAACAATACAGTTATTTATCTAATCACAGCTAGACATATAAATGCTGGGAAGTATCAAACATGAATAAAAAAAACAAACAAACGTAATTTTCTCTTATATTTATTCAGGGACAATCCTAAAAGGCACTAAATTGGGAAATACAGGAGTGATAATCAGTGCTTTGAGGAAATATCATTAAACTAGAAAAGATCAGTACATTAGAAAAAGTGTATAATACTTTGTGGTGTGTTAAAAGTAACAACACTAACACAGTCGATAACCATTGACTTGGTGCTTTATAGTATAACAATTCGGCTTAATAAATCTACAGCTTAATTGAGTCCCTCCTTATAATACACAAAACATTCTGTATATTAGACACAATATAAAAAATTTTACCCTTCTTAGTTGTAACTTAATTAGAAACGATATCGGTACAGACCTACCGTTCGCTGACAGTCTTTCCAATAGGATGATATCTTAAAATTAAAAACATATTGCTAACAAGTCTATATACACTGTACAAACGCAGTCAGTAACGACTTATCGGTTCAAGCCGGCCATGTACTGCATCGTGCAACCGCACGCACTGTTCAGTATCCTGGGGTTCCTCGGGATCCTCTGGGTGGGCAGACCGGACAGGCCCTTCACATACGTGTAGGACACGGGCTGCCTCAGTATCCTCTTCGGAGCCGGCTTCTTATTCTTCCGCTTCTCCTTGGTGTTGTTGCAACTCTGAGATCGCGCGTTCAAGCTCAGGTTCTGGAACACCTTCCTGATACTCTCAGCGGACGTCGAGTGGTGGTGCCTCACCCTCTGCTGGATGTCGCTGCCCGCATCGCTCGAACTGCTGGAGATGTGGTTGGGAGACAGCGATCTGAAGCCCGAGTCGCCGGAGTTGGTTTCCTTCTTGGTCCTGGAGCTTCTGCTGGTCGACGACGAGGAACAAGAGTCCGAACTGGAGGAGCGACACTCCGGATCCCCTGTATAATTAAGGTCTTCGTTGGAGCGCCTCGCTAGCTTCCTGCTGATGGCGCGGAACAGGCGGATCCCGCGGATTTCGGTCGACCGCGGCGGAGACACGATGGTCAGTAGCATCAGGGAGTTGTCGTTGGATGACATATCGCCGGCACCGGGTAGCTTCTGAGGTAACGTTAGTAAGCTGGCGGTGACTGAGCGCTGCCGTGTTTACGTTTGCCTTTTATAAGGGTAGCAACGTGGGGTAGGTACGTGCGCGCAGGTCGCTTGTTGGTAGGGGTGGAACGCACGTGAGTACGCTCGGTAACGTGTCCGGTCTCTTGTTTTCGATGCGGCGTGATTTTTAATGCCTGTTTTTGTTTCGAAAGATTAATTGGTTCGGATTAGTGTGGAGGGGGAGGAGGCGGAAGTCGGTGGTTTGGTGTAAATGAATTTAATTTGTGAGTTTACATAACTATTGGGTTGTAAAGAGTGTGTAATATTTTTCGCTACACAAAAAAATGTCAACTCCTATATTCCAGTTTTCGATTTACATAAGAGAAACATTTTCAAGAAAAACTTTGATTGTATACCGGGTGTCTACTATTAACTTATACCTTTTGGGGTGACGTCATTTTACGCACCATCGTTTTTGGGATTGATTTATGTATATTTGTGACTTATTCGACGAGCGAGTCGATTGACACTGGTCTTGAATGGAGCAGACGTATGCACAGTGTGTCTACGAAAGTTGGTTTCATGTGGGGAAAATTATCATTATTTTTTCGATAATATAAGTTTGGGATGGGTTAGTGCATGTTGTAAGTACTTTATTTTTGTATAAATATGTTCCAATGTTTCGATTTTTTCAACATACTCGTACTTTTGCACAATTATCAAAATTTTTCAAAATTAATTTTTCTACCAAAATTTTGGACATTAATTTTATCACAAAAGTTTAACGGAAATGCAAGTGATACAATTTTATATTACTAGATTAAATTACAAAAAAAAAGAGAAAATAATTCTAATAAAAATGAGTTGTTTTGGAGCCAGCTCATTTAGACTTGTAAATTAAAATTATACAAAAACACATGTGGTGTATATAGGTCCCCATATATTGAATAAAAAATTTTGGTAATAATAGGTTGTCTGATTTTGACACTTTTTTTGTAATTCTGGACATAACAAGTTTAAAGTGTATTCGAATTTTGTTTAGTATTTTTGGAATTATAGTCAGCGTATATATCCTCTAGAGCAAGTACGATTATTTTCCAAAAGATTGTATTTCCTAAAAAATTTTTTTTTTTTAAATAAACTAATATATTGAAAAACTATTAATTCAAATACTAGATAATATCGGTAGGGAATTTGGTGACCTTCTTTATTACGTCTGGGAATAAACAACAACTATGTGATTTTTGCCAATATTTTGGGGATTTATTTCTCCGATGGTAAAAATCAAATCCGTTGTTTACCCGGACGTAAAATCCAACAAACGAAAAATTTATTTTTTTACCAATTTACTATTTATTTAATATGTTGAGGTGGAAAAATTATGCAAAGTTCAACAAATTACTCACTTTCAAATATACACAAACGTCTTTTGAAACCAGATCACGCTTTTTCGACCCCCTACTTGAACACAGCCCCTTAAATTTTCATCCCTCTACTGTTCTACAATTTTCAAATATACACAAACTTCTTTTGAAAAACGTCCTTTAAAAAGCGGTTTTTGAAAAACAGATTTCAAAAAATCACGTTTTTTCGATCCCCTACTTGAACACAACCCCTTAAATTTCCAATCCTCTAATGTTCTAACACAAATAACACTGCGCTGTTGGAAAGAAAATAGCAAATATGTGGCGGTGAAGGAAATGCCGATACAACTGTATAAAATAAAACGTGAAGATAACGAATTTATCCAGCCAGTAGTCTGTCTAAGAATACAATACATCCACGTGTTTGACTTATCTTTTTCACCCCGCATTCGAATACAGCATAACCAGGATTGTTCCAGTCGCACGGAATAATAATCGTATCAAGAACGTCGCTTGCTACGCTACAGCAGACAATAAAGTGTTAGTATTACTAGCATTGGAGGAAATTAAATATCGAGATAAATAACTTCCATGTCCTTTGGCATATACGAGGCGCGTTCATAAAGTAAGGGCCGTTTGGTCACAGAAAAAAATGTACTCATAAGAAACAAATTTTATTATAACAACAAGTTAGGTACAATCTTACTTTACTTCTCTACATAATCGCCGTTCACTTCTAAGCATTTTTTCGTACCGCTGCACCAGCTTCTTTAACCCCTCTGCATAGAAGCTTGCCGCCTGAGAGTTGAACCAGTTGACAACGGCGTTTTTGAGTCCCTCTTCGGTTTCAAACGTTGTCCACCGAGCCACTGTTTAAAATGCAAGAAGAGGAAGTAGTCGCTAGGTGCAAGGTCGGGACTGTACGGTGAGTGGTCAAAAAGTTCCCAACGAAAATCTTGAATTTTCTCATTGGTTTTGGCAGCAGTGTGAGGACGCGCGTTATCGTGGAGGAGGATTATGCCAGTTTCTCGCGGCGTTTGTTTTGGATCGCACGTCTCAATTTTTTGAGCGTTTCGCAGTACACGTCAGCTGTAATTGTTGTCCCACGTTCCATGAAATCAACCAAAAGAACACCGTCTTTGTCCCAAAAAACTGTAGCCATCAATTTTCGACTTGTGTACTGAGTTTGCTTAAAGTTTTTCGGTTTTGGTGAAGATGAGTGTCGCCACTGCATCGATTGCAGTTTTGTTTCTGGGTTGGCGTAGGATACCCACGTCTCGTCCCCAGTAACAATATGAGAAAACAAATCATCTCCATCTTGTTGATAACGGGCCAAAAACTTTCGTCCACTAGACATTCTTTGCTCTTTGTGGTGGTCGGTGAGCATTTTTGGTACCCACCTTGCACACATTTGCGGTATGCGAGGTTTTCTGTGACAATATTTTAAACAGTAGTGCGTCCAAGTTGAGGAAATTTGTTAGCCAGGCCACTAATCGTCAATCGACGATCAGATCGCAGTGTTTGGTCCACTTGTGAAACGATTTCATCGGTCTGGATACTGGGCCTGCCACTCCGCTCTTCGTCATGGACATTTGTTCGGCCATTTTTAAAATCATGGCACCATTGTCTAACCTTTCCTTCACTCATAACTGTAGGTCCGTAAACCAGGCATAACTCCCGATGAATTTCAGCAGCCGACGATCCTTTTGCAAATAAGAAAAGAATCACAGAACGCATTTCACAGTTGGCGGGATCAACGATTTTCGCGGCCATTGTTCTTTGCATTCACGGACAACAATACGACTTCAGAATCAAAACAAATGACGCTGTAGCTTCGCAATGAGTCAGTAGATGGCGCTGCAGTGGTAAAACTGTGCTTCGAAGCGCCAATATTTATATATAAGCAATCGGCCCTTAGTTTATGAACGCGCCTCGTAATATCAGTAGAAGAGTGAAAATGTTTGAGGCAGTAGGGAAATGTGTATTGAATACCAACAGATTTAAAATATTAAAAGAAACTATATACCTATTAAACAGTGGTTGATTTCTGGTAGATTCGTTTTGGTAACAGACAACCCCACTGTAACAGCCTAAAAAACATTTTTCTTTGACGAATTTTTTTCGTATTGAAGGAAAGGTAGTAAGAAAAAACGCTTCAAAGGGTGTTATTGGTCAAATATTGAAGTACAAAAAACAGTTTTTCATCCATAAATATTCCAAAATGGCGGCGCTAAAGTTATTTTCCGCAGACACGTAACAACAGTCCAAGCGCTTCGTGGCACTCTGGTGCAGAACTGGTGCAAATGTTGAATTGGAGCAAAAAAATCCTGTTAATTTACATGAGTATAGCTAGTGAAACACGTACGGAATTTAAAAAAAATGGATTTATGTGTAATTGGCATGTTTTTTGAAGACAAAAGTAATTTTTTTTACGAAAAAATGGAAATTATTTGTTTGTAAAAATTGTTTAAATTAACTTATCGAAAAATACGTAAGTGTTTCACTGCAAAATGTTGTTTTAAAGATGTGGTTAAAATTTGAAACGAAAATATTGAAAATTGTTGGAGTTATGCTGCGAGCCGTTTTGAAAAATCGTGTTTCGAGAAAAACGCATTTAAAGTTTTAAAATGAGTTGTCGACATGAAAAAATCAGAAATTTAACTGTTTAACATTTTTTTACCGTTAATCTGCGATCCCGGGGATAAAGCTGCCCTTCCATGTTCAAATAATTCTCCTCGTCTCCTTTTCTCGATGATTTAATGCTGGAGCGCCTCTTTTGCCGGATCGATCAAATAATGCTCGACGTATTTGATGCGCGTAGCATCGGCTTTCAAATAAAAATTATATGACTGCACACCGATATCCATTTTCATAATCTGCAAAATACACTTCATACCCATATTCATACTCTTCATTCTCTTCAGGCCTACACTAACGTACTTTCACTTGATTTTTTTTTTTCAAATTGAGTCATCATAGTTTCTAACAACATCTAGTAGTGTATTACAGTAGGTAAGAAGTTAGAAATCAGTAGGTAAGACGTTACGTAGTACTTTTCGCGCAGGAAAGTCTTCGCAAGTATGAGTCGCATTAGAGGCGTTTTTAATCTGCAAGCGTGTCGCTTTGGGAAAAGCGCAAAATTGCAAACAAAAAAATTTTTTTCAAACTATTCGCCTCATATTTTCGAAAATTCAAAGGATGTTTTAAGCCAAAAAACAAAAAAATCAATTTTTTTGAAAATTCTATATAGTCAATATATTGTTATATTTATACTATATTTCATGTATTGATGAGAATGAATTCATCAAGTTTTGATTGCTACAAAAAGGAACCCCTTCTCTACTTATGCAGACAATTATATTTACTACAGATCCTGGAGTGGGTACTGGAACCTTCGGCGTAGAAACAAAGAACTGGACGTTTTCCACGAAACACCGAACTACTACACTTTTCTCTACGCACGTTTCGCCAACCAAGTTGGCATCTTCAGGAGCAGATTAAAAATAAATTCTAGCCTACACACTTGCACTATTTATACCAAATTTGTTGCCACGGTTCACTGAACCGTAACTGTCTTTGTTTATCAGAGCAAACAGTGGACTGGTGGGTATCGGACCTTTGTCCTTGTTCATACTATTGTTACACTTAATGATTTCTAAACTTTCAAAAGCATCCAACTGTCTACTGTTTGTTACATTTCTAATTAATTTTAAATTATTTATGTCTATCCTATGGTTGTTGTCAAAAGCGTGTTGGGCAACACAAGATTTTTCTGTTCTGCCATATTTCAAATGAGCCATGTGTTCTTTAAATCTAGTCAATATAGATCTTTTTGTTTGCCCAATATACTTTTGATCACAATCTTTACAACTTATTTCGTATATTCCTGACTTTTCGTTATTGTCGATTTTGTCTTTGGGGTTACCCAAAAGCGTCTGTAGTTTATTTTTAGAATTATAAACCAAATTGATATTAATATTTTTAAAAAATTTATCTAGTCCCCGGCTGAATTTAGGTTCATATGGTAACGAAGCAAATTTAGAATTGTCAGTATCTCTACGAAAAGTCGTGGAATTGTACAGGGTTGTACAGACTGATTCTAAAATTTGTATGGTTTTTAAAACACGAAGGATTTGTCTATGATCTTAGCAACATGTCTGATTCGTGCAAACCTCCATCATCACGTAGGCGGTGACTTGTGACGACAATAAATAATGAATGTGGGGTTCTAGATGTTTTTTAACGTAATATCTGCCAGCAATTTTGTAAACGTCGTTCTTAACGCAAGCAACCTTATTTACGATAACGATTTGTGAGAACTGGAAAGAAACCCTGCGAATTATGTCAAGCTGGGAGTTTCGCGAGAAAAATAAAGAGGAGAACGGAACAGCGGACAACGTCTAATTATCCACGAAACTTATTCTTCGCTGGAATTAATAAGCTGCTTCAGACATCTGATTTACACGTGCTGGCGAAATTGATATTCATTAATTTGTAAAGTACCGCATTAATTAGTGTTGTGATCGCTGGAGGTTTTTTATATTGTTTTTGTTAGGGTGTGTGGTGTGTAGGAAGGAACGTATTAAATACCGGGTGTCTCAGAGAATTTCGATATATTCTGATTTGGTTGTTTATATTTTACAAAGTAGTGTAATTTATGATGTGAGAATCTGTTGTGTGTTTACATAAATATGGGTGTATAGTGTGAGTTATATATCAAGTTGAGTAGGTGATTATGTAGGTATATAGGAAGATGTAATTTGTTTTTAATTAATAGATTATTATCTGTATAATTATTGAGCTATTTATTTTATTAGGTTAAAATACGTTTCACTTAAATTATCTATATATATATATATATATATATATATATATATATATATATATATATATATATTTTTTCATATTCATCAGGAAAAATCATATTCATACGAACAGTTTTTTTGTTGTTGTCAGTTGAAATACAAATATATAGAATACAAAATGTTTTACGTATTCATTATTGGCTATGGAGGTCTCTCTAAGTAGTATAGAACAGATTTTGTTCCCATTAAAGCAGTCTCTAATTTTTTAGATGTTCTATTTGTGGAAAACGAATTCATACTGGCACCTCCACCAGATTTTAAAGTCATTAGATATGGCTCTGCTGTTAAGAATATAGCTTTTCACATTACAAAATGAGGAACAGATATGAACAGGGTTAGCTTCCATAATTTGAAAAGTTATTGCGAGTTTATTATTGACATTAGAAAAAAGTTTCTCAGACAAAAGTTTTTATAATAGGCAAGTAGCAGAAAAAATATATTTAATTTGTTATTACACATGTTTCAACTTAATTTTCATCGTATGAGAAATGGTTTTTGGCTGTATTAGAATTTATGGTGTTCCATTATTAAGGGGCCCCTTAATAATGGTATACCCTATATGAATGTAAATTAGAAATCTAATATAAACTGATTAAAATAAGTCGCAAACAAATCCGTGAGCCAAAGAGATAAACTTATTGCGAATTTCTCATCGAAACTAGCGATGGTAGCGATACAATTCAAAATTGGATATTCAGAATATTCAAGCTGCACAACCCTATACAACGGTGCTATTAACCTTTAGAACGCAATGACGTTCCCTCGGGAATGTCTTCGCGTGGTTGAAATGCCATCGATAATTTCCGCGAACACGTGTACAATATAGTCAACATTTCCATTACTAAGTTTTCTGTGCTCTCTTCATTGTGAACAAATTGAAACACGGAAAAACTGTTAACAATATATGTATTTCAAGGCTTCGTAGTGTTAGAAATGCATTTATTCCTGGTCTGATGTGTTACATTTTAAAATGTTAACAATATTTCTTCATTCCAGATCAATTTTTTGTTATCACGTAAACAAAAGTGTGTTCGTTTTTAATAGCTTAACCCACGAGGTGTGTAAACTGTTTTTTTTTTTAGTTTTTTTTATTCGAATAGAATTACAATTCAATAATTTGGTTAATAGCAGACGGCTATCGATAGCTACATAAATGCTATGTTGTTTGTAATGCTTATCAGTCGTTTTGTAAGTTTTTGTTCCAAATTCAGGTATAAATTGATTCGCTAATACAAACTAAATACTTTTATAAAATGTAAACTTTGATTTTCTAGAAAACAAATTGACAGAAACCAAAAAAAATATATGTTACTCAGTGTAATGAAGGTATCACTTGCCCTATCATGCAATTTAACATTTTAAGAATTATGTCCTCAGCGAAAACAGATAAAAATTTATTTAAAAAAACTTTATCGCAAAATATGTCCCCCTCAAGAATAAATTTTACTTGTCCGAGCATTTTTCTAAATTCATAATTTAACTAATTAAAATCTCGACCTTCTCGTTTTCATTGGTCCACCCGGTAGAACAAACAAGAAGGGCAAGGGTGGTGAACTTTTATTTTTATGTTCATCCTTACACAATGTTTTCAATTCGATCAGAAAGAAATGCCATATACGAGGTGTGGCTATTAAATAATCGAACTGATGCTGCTATCAGCGCGCTGCGAGCGTGTCGCGGCAAGTTTGAACATAACTGTGTCTGGTGATACTTTCCCCATACTGAGCTCGCTGGACAAGCCAATGGGTCGCTCAGTTTGACTGTAGCAGTCATCTGAATTAGTCTACGCACCAGTGACGCGTTGAAAAAAATGTTAAGTGTTCAGATGGAGCAACGGGTTAATCTCAAGTTTCTTGTTAAACTGGGGAAAACTTTTACAGAAGCTTAAGCAATGTTAAAAGAAGTGTACGGGAATGAATGTTTATACCGCACACAAGTTTTTGAATGGTCTAAATGGTTTAAAGAGGGACGTGAAGCAACCGAAGACGATCCGCGCCCCGGACGGCCCTCAACGTCAAATGCGGACGAAAACATTGAAAAGATTGGTAAATTAATCCGTGAAGATCGTCGTCTAAGCATTAGAGGGCTTGCTGAAATAACAGGAATCGACAAATGCACGAATAAAGTTTGCGAAAAAAATGGTGCCAAAACTCCTCACTCCCGAGCAAAAGGAATCAAGAATGAACATTTGCGCTGACATTCTAAACAATATTGATCCTGATCCAGGTTTGCTAGATACGGTGATGACTTGTGATGACAAGATTCGAAAGTGTGGAAGCGGTTAAAGCAAAAGCGACGGAGGTTCTGAACCAGGTGACGAAGCGGACTTCCAGCACTGCTTTCAACAATGCAAAAATCGTATGGAGCGGTGTAGAGATCGTCAAGGGGAGTACATTGAAGGCGAAAAAAAGTTGCTACTGTAATTGGTAACGAATAAAAGTGTTATGACAGCAGTGGGTCATTTATAATAATAGCCACACCTCGTATGTTTGGATCAACAATATTCAGCAAATGCTTTAAATTATTTTGCAAGTTTTCATCACCGTGTCCGTTTTTGACTTCGTTCTTTTTTCAACATAGATATATTAATCAAACAATGTTTCAATGGGATTTTCAACAATTTGATAACATGGTACTGCACCAGTGCAGTGCTAGATATTCGTCTGTAACTAAAACATTTGTGTTATCATCATGGCCAGTATTGATTTGCCTCTTCGACAAATACGTCTTATTTTTCAGCATCCCGCTAAGTGGCGCAGTTGTCTTGAGTGGCACGTGATTCACGTTATTCGTAGGTCGTGACTCTGCTTACGCTCGTCACATTTCACGTGATTTTCACTTCGCATTTCAATTGTTCCACGGAGATCTCGATCGATTTTTCTCGAGTAATTACCAAGCCTAATTGGATACATTGTAAACGTTTCGCTTTGACTGAACCCGTACAGTAGCGATGTCGGCAACGAGCTAGCGTCAATGACTAACAAGGGAACAATACAGGTACATCGAAAATTCAGATTTCTAATGAAACTTGGTGGGTTTATAGATTGATTCAGTGTAAGAAGAAAGATGACTATTTTGTTAGCGGTTAAGTCGATCATATTTGGGGTCTAGAGCGCTCTGAATAGCACCCCAAATTTCGATATTTGCGTTAATAACTCAGAAACTATAGGATATATCAAGAAAACGTTAAGAACAATGATTTACGTTTTCTACGCTCTGGATAATGACGTTTTTTTTTTGTTTTTGCAGCAACGATTTTACCTTTTAGCGGGATCTAACCCAATATTTTAAGTGAGCTTTGAGTTTAGTTAAAATTATTTTTTTGTCGGCCCAAAATAATTTTGTTCACAATCTTTACAGCTTATTTCATAAATTCCCTACTCATTGTTAATTTTGTTTTATCTTTTGGCTTGCCTAAGAGTTTTTATAATTAATTTTTTTGATGTATTTACTAAATTCATGTCAAGGTTTTCAAATATTTTGCCTAATCGGCGGATGAATCTTGATTCGTAAAGTTTGATTAGATATACCAACACTTTTCGTTGGACCACCCTATAGAAACCAACCTAGTTCTTTACTTTTACATACGAGGTGTGTAAATTAATTCTATCCCGATATAGCAAAACTGCGGAGACGCGACTTGGAAGGGCGGTAGGTTAACATGTAATGCACCTTCGGTACAAGTTTGAACTTGTTAGAATTATCTGTTTGTTCTTTGTGACTGTCTTCGTATACCGTTTTTTCTAGTGTGTTTTAAAAATGAGTGATATTAATTTTGAGTAACGGTGTGTTATCAGATTTTGCTGCAGACTTGGACACAGCGCAACGGATAATTTTGCAAAACTTCAACACGCCTACGGAGACAGTGTTTTTCCAAGAGCCTAGGTTTTTCGGTGGTTTAAGGCATTTTTCAGAATGAAGAGAATCGATTGAAGATGAATCACGTAGCGGAAGGCCTTCATATTAAACAACCGATGAAATTGTCGATAGAATACGGGATCTTGTGAGTTCAGATCGTCTGTTGACGATAAGAATAGTCAGGTAAGAGTTAAATTTGAATCACACCACTGTTCATCAGATTTTGATTAACGAATTGGGGATGAGAAAAATCCGCGCAAAATTGGTTCCAAAAAATCTTTCGCAGGAACAAAAGGACATCCGGGGATAAATGTTTCTTGACATATTGGAATCGATTGAAAATCTTTTACGGACCGTGTCATTACTGGTGATGATAATTCGGTGTTTGAGTACGACCCGGAAACCAAGCGCCAAAGCATGGAATGGCACACTTCAAGCTCTCCAAGACCCAAAAAAGTAATAATTAGCAAGTCGAAGATCAAATGCATGCTTTCCTTTTTTTGCCACGGAATGGTCTATAAAGAGATTGTGCCTAAAGGCCAAACAGTAAATCAATACTTTTACAGGTTCCTGAAACGAGTTGTTAGCCAGTAAAAACATTCTTGTGGCTCCTCAGCCTCCTTGTTCGCCTGACTTGAGTCCCTGTGACTTTTTTCTCTACCCGAGATTGAAAAATCACCTCAAGGGACGTAATTTTGGGACCATAGAAAATATTTAAACGGCTGTAACCGACCACCTGAAGGCTATTCCAGTATATGGGTTCCAGCATTGCTATGAGGAATGGATGAACCGTCTGCAGCGCTGTGCGGCTTCCCAAGGAAGCTATTTTGAAGGAGACAATACTGAATTACATTTCTATCCTAATAAAAAAATTAAAAAATCTGTCTCATTACTTAATTTACTCACCTCGTATCTATAACGGAGACAATCTTTCCTATAAATCCTAGCTGCTCAAATCTCCCCTAGTTTATATAATATTTCACGAGATTTTTTTCTTTAGTAATAAATTATATAAATGACGGACTGCGACATTAATAAGATTACCTTTGCAAATTTTATGATTTCAGTCCTAATTTTAGGTCAAACATATGTAAATTTTACACGAACGCGACTCGTGGTTATGAACCCGCCTTCAATGCCAGATTGAAAATATACGGCGTAGGTATTTATCTAATAAAATGTCAGGTGCGTCATATATGTATAATATCAGTTTACGTATCAAAAAAAGTTGTCCTGGTTGACAATTTATTGCGACGTAATTGTTTCCTTAGAACCTGGTATTGATCATTCTCAGTTTTTTTTCATAATGTCAAGCCTACAGGTACAGGGTTTGTCCGGAAAGTAATGCCAGTGAGCTTTGAAAAATGGTTTTTATTTGTTCTATGTGTACAAATCTTTAGAAAGTTTCAAAATACATTCCTCCTGCGTTCACACATCTGTTCCAGCGGGTCTTCCACGCATCAAAAGCCGCACGGTAGTCGTTTTCCAGAATCGCCTTTAAAGCGTCGGTGCAAGCCTTCTGAATGTTTTTCACCTACCCAAAATGCTGTCCTTTCATTGGGGTTTTTGAGGCGCGGAAACAGAAAAAGTCTGCGGGGAGGGGGCACATCGGGGCTGTAGGGAGGCTGGGGAACAACGGTGATGCCTGCCTTGACGAGGTAATCGGCCACGAGGAAGCAGGTGTGCGAAGGCGCATTGTCGTGGTGAAGCTTCCAGGATTTTGAGGTGTCTGGGCGGACGCGATTCACCCTGCGTTTCAGCCGCTTCAGCACCACGACGTAAAACTTCAGGTTATGTCCCTTATGATGGACCAATCCCCGGCAATCAAAAAAGACAATCAGCATTGATCTTTCGAGTTCGACGTGTGCCATTCCGCACTTGGCCTCTTCGTCTCCGGATCGTATTCAAAGACCCAACTTTCGTCCCCGGTAATGACGTCATCAAGGAAAGCGGGGTAGTCTTCGCAGGTGTCCAAAAGTTCTTGGCAGGTTTCGACGCGCCTCTCTTTTTGATCGTCCGTTAGCACTTCTGGCACGAGCTTCGCGCACACCTTCCTCATTCCTAAAGACTCCGACACAATTTCGTGAACGATGGTTTTCGTAATGTCTAATGTTTCGGAAATTAAACGGACACTTAGACGACGGTCAGTGTGCAACAAGTCACGCACACGTTTCACATTGTCGTCGGAACTGGAGGTTGATGGCCGTCCAGCGCGGTTCTCGTCGTTGACATTCCCGACCTTCTGCGAAGGCCTTGTGCCACCGGAAAATTTGCCTCTTCGAAAGACAATCGACGCCAAAAGCCTTCTTCAACATTGGATTGGTTTCCGCAGCACTCTTCTCCAGTTTCACACAAAACTTGATCGCCATCCGTTGCTCAAGCGAACATTGCATTTTTTCTTGCACCGGGTCACTGTAACGACTCTCAAAGAACGAGTGATGCGATCGCTACAACGACCGGTAGCCAACTGACGCTTGTTGGATCTTGTTGCCAGATCCCCCACCACAATCCCAGCACGTAAAGCGCGGGCTGGCGCGTACTGTCTCGGGAAAAAAAATTCACTGACATTACTTTCCGGACAAACCCTGTATTTGTAGACTCGGCGTAGATTGAAACGATTATAATAATATACCAAATATCTAAAAAATAGACACTACATAAAATCAGCATACTTACTTGAAATGTATGGTTTCTAAGAATGTAATTTTGTTAAAAAGAAAACAATATAAAAAATAATATTTCTCGAATTAGTTCAAATAATGTATGATCTTGCCACTATACTGCTTCACTAATTTGGAAAGACGTTTTAGACGCGGTACAGCTTCAGAACTGAAACATCTAATGGAGCTTTAGCAATAATTCTATTTTCTACTACTCGCTTGGGCTCTCAACTGACCTCTTGACCTGTGAATGATATAAATTGCTGCAAATTTTAGTTTCATGCCCCGATCTGGACCTATCCATTAGACCCAGTGTTGCCATATTTCTTCCAGTTCTATATATAAATAGAAAATCACGAGAGTTATACCGAACTTCTTAGTCTTCCTGTTTTTTTTTTTTTATATATATATGTAATTTATTTTTCCCAGATCTTGTTATTTCTTTTTGTAACATTCTTGCTAAAAAACTAATAGAATATTACTGTTAGAAAAACGAACATTAAAATATAACCAAAATGTTTTTTTTCCAAATTTAATCACCTAATGGACAAGTTTAATCATCTGATAAAATTAATTTCTAGTCTTCATTTTTTTTTATAACTCTATACTACGAATAATTTTCTGTGGATTTGCTATTACCGGGAAAAATACATGTTATATTTAATGTTATATATAAAAGCATGTTTTATATAATAATATAAAATTCATGTTATAAAAATCATATATACGATCTTTTGTTTGCATAGTATAAATGTTATATATTGCTTTATTGAAAGTGTTTCTAATATATATATTTTTTTTAATTTTACATTTTTTTTTAATTTCACAGTATAAATACTAAAGCAAAGAACTTGGATAGTGCATATGGTAATTCAATGAATCTTAATATTTTTGCTATAAGGTTATCATCAAAGTTAGGATCACAATAAAGGGATTTTAGTAAATCTATACAAAACAAAAGTTTTGTTATGATAACTACTGACACAAGTGTCAAAGAAAGAGATTGTAATTCTGTGTATTATTCTTAAAATAAAGCCGACCTTGTTAGTATAGTTTGTTGAAGTATTAAAATAAGTTATTTATAAATTATAAGGAATCTTATAATCCTTACTTTATAAAAACCTTGTATATTTCATATACATTCGTTTTAAATTTACCAGGAAATGGTTTGTCAGATATTATAGGAGAACAGTCGACGAATCAATTTTATTTTATATAAAATTTTGGGGATGTTTGAAAAATTCACCTGGCAACCGTGGTTTCAGTCAAAACTTCACGGTTCAACGACCGACCCCTTTCCTTTCCTTCGGCAGTAGCCGAAACCGCAATGATCCCGTTGTTACTGTTCCAATTGAATTATCTGTACGAGTATCTCTAATTTTGTTCTGTTCTTAGCGCAAATAGACCCATTTCAATTATCTTCTCATTATGTGTAACTGAATGAACGAAATTTACATTTCGTCTGAATACATTCGTAATATTATTAAATATTTAAATAGTCATTACAAGGCAGGTTTGAGGTATACGTCCTAATTTTGACTAATTATAATGTCATTCAAGTTAAGAAAAGTTTTAGTGAATACATAAATTGTGATAATAATAAATTGTGTTTAATACAGTGCAAAGGGCGTGAAATATAAGAGTATACATTAAAGTATAGTCCTATTTCGAGCATAGTGTCCCTTGTTTCAGTTTTGTAGATGGCCATTTTGTTTCCTTTGAGATTAATATGTATAAGTAGTTTGTGTACAATCAAATACGACCTTTGAAAAATGTACAAGACAAATTACTGTCGTTTTTACGTTATTAAGCCTTTTAAATGTATGCAAGAGTGTGAATGACAGAATCTCGTTTCGCATTGGCACATTCGCCATTTTATCGAAACATATAATGCGCCTCTTCCTACGAATATAATTTTCCGCTGACACATGACCTTTCGCTGTATTAGAACTCTATTCACTGTATAATTACTGAACTTTATATAGAGACATCCAAAAAAAAAAACGTCATCAACTCTGGCTATGAACGAGAGAGATAGAAATAGCGGTCATGTCTAAGCTTTTCGGTTATGTCAAACTTTTGACAAGTGACTGTCACAATTTGTAAAATAAACAATAGCTGTCATATGATGTGACAGTAAATAAGGTTATAAATTCGAATAAGAATAGAAATACGTTTTTTTTTCTTGGCCAACTTTGATGAGGTTTTTTTTGATGTCTCTATATTAAACAATGTATTTGACCTATTTTGAATAATCATCCCGCTACAAACCGCTTTACCCCCACCCTATAGTTCAAACCATGGTCACGTGTATCAAATTTGAAGTGTATGATAGAGTTTACGAATTACCTGCAGACGAAGAAAATGTGTATTAACCCTATTTGTCCTCCAACCCCTCAACCGAGTAAGACGAAAATCTAAACAGCTCCAGAACTCAGACAGGCAGACAGATAGAACATAGTTTTACCGCTTAAACTTAAAATATCCACGTTTCAGAACAGTCTAGGCCTATTTAGGTAACAAAAACTATTAAAACAAACTGTACTTAAAATGATCGAAACGAAATAACTCCTGGTAGGGTGTTTTTATTGTACGAATGAGCTCACCGAACGAACGTGTTGCCCCGCAGGCATTCGAAGGTTAATAATTTTGGCTGTCTGTTCAAACAAAATGGTGGTTTACGCGTAAGTACGTCCGACTTTTAATGCAATACCGCAATTTTTTTAACCGGGGACGCAATATTGGGGTTTTAATTTTGACAAACAATTATGGTCAAAAGTGAAAAATATTAAAGTAATTCCTACCAAAAACTTGTTTTTTTCTTACTACAGTGATGACGGCTTGCTAGAAAAATCCGGCATCACACCTGTTGACTTCCTGATACGTACTAAGCTAGACGCCTTAGAATATTAATGAAATCAGCGCTTAATTGACAAAGGCGTAACCCGACATGCCTCCATCTAGTTTGCTAATGAGCAGCGTTAAAGGCTGATTTAGTATTTTTATTACGTAACGACTACTCTACATATTTATAGAATGTCGCTTTGGATTTTTCCGGTGCGTATTTCTTGCTTGATGAATGTTTCATGCCGATCTGTACGCACTTTTAAATACACTAGGTGCAGAAATGGGACATTAATGTGTAAGGAAATGATGATTTTTGATAATTAAAATATGGATTAAGAAAAACCTTTTTTAACCTAAAAAATTGAATAAAAAGTGAAAAATCGATCCTTACATTGATTTTTAGCACAATATCAACCATTCCGAGCATATTGAAAAAAAATCGCAGCGTTTTGAAACTATCAGGGTTTCTTTGGAGTACTTTAAGGTTAAAAAGTTACAGTATATATATATTCTTAGTCTGTCCATTATTTGCAAAATTATGCTTATTATAAGTTATATAAATATCCCTAATTCAGTTATACAGTTCTTATTGCTGTCGATTTGAACATAGAGCTTTTAATTAATAACAACAGTGTAGATCACTTCCAAAATTTTATTGAGTCTTATAACCTTCATCAAATTGTCAATGAAGCTACAAGATTAACCGCGACAAGTCAAACTCTTCTGGACGTTATAATTACCTCTGACAATGATTCTGTAAATAATAGTAGAGTGATTCAATTACATGGAGTTTCTGATCACTGTGTTACTACTTGTAATATAAATAAAATAAAAAATAAATTAATTTCAACATTTGTGACATTTCGCTGTTTTACAAACTTCGATGAAGATAGTTTTTATCAAGATTTTCACAGTATTAATTGGCATCACATATATGATTAAATACAGTAAATGAAATGTTGTTTGTTCTAAATAAAAATATTTTAGAAATATTTATTAATCACGCGCCATTGCGTACGGTACGAGTAACAAGGCCACCTGCTTCTTGGCTTACCTGTAACATTAAAGAAATGTTAAAACTTAGGGACAAAGCCTTCAAAAAGCCAAAAACAATCAAACCAATGATGCCATAAGAAGGGAGAAAAAAGGCGTATGCCGAACATGTATTGACAAAACAAAATCATAAAATGACTTGGAGGGCACTGCGAAATTTAAAAGTTATAAATACTCTCAATAAATACGATATGCCGGCTAATCTATTAGACCTAAATTTAATCAACAGTTGCAACAACAACAACATCACCAGAGCAACTAGAGATTTTAAATTTTTACAAAACAGAACATAGTCCTTTCAACGCAAATTTTAAATTTTCCACTGTAGACAAAAAATGAAGTTATCAAATGTCTAAACTCTATTAACACCAACTCGGTGGGTCATGACTTAATTTCTCTTAAAATGTTTCGCTTCCTAAGTTTTTTTCTAATAGATCATATAACTTTTATAATAAATAAAGCTATTACTACCTCAGTCTTTCCTACGGCTTGGAAATTAGCTAACGTTATACCTCTTGCAAAAATACCTAACCCTACGGAGCTAAGCCACTTACGACCAATCAGCATACTACTTGTTCTGTCAAAATTACTGGAAAAAATTTTGAAAAAATCAAATATCCCAATACGTTTTTGAAAATATTATAATTCAATCAGGTTTCAGAGAACTACATAGTGCTAGTACCGCTTTGACCTCTATCACGGACGATTTAATAAGAGCCACAGATGAAGGTGAGGTGAGCTGCTTAGTTTTGTTAGACTATACCAAGGCGTTCGATACTATGGTATGGACCCTGCGACTTTTTGTGATAAGCTACAATACTATGGCTTTTCATTCGAGTCTGTTACCCTAATTCAAACTATTTAGGTGGTCGCAAAGAATTCACTGTATACATAGGCCTGTCCCCTTTTTACGGAGTTTTTAAGTTTTTTGTTAGGTAACAAAAAATAATGTGTAGAAGTTAACAACTAGACGCGTGTCTCTGTTTTCTTTTTTGCGAAATTTATTATAGATTTTAAATGAATTTCTCAAATTTATTACTGACATGATTTGAAAGGTTTTTTTTTATAGGGAACGTGTTGTACTACCTATAAGGTGATTTCAAATAACTGTAAAGATAACTCAGTAAACAGGGGAACACGGAGAAAAGTTTTCAAATTTTTGCAAATAGTTTTCTTAAAACTTAAAACGCATATTCACTCTTAAAGATCTTCGCAGTTTATTCTTACTAATTTCCCTAAATTGACCAATCGCAAAAGAAAGCTTCAAAGGGTCTTTAAGACGCGAGATCATAAAGATGCCTCTGATGTTCTTCAGAACACGCACCTTTTATCAAAGCAAAATTCTTAAAATTACACCGTAGTGTAGTCAGGACAAGGAAATAAGTCTAAACAATCTGCTTAATACATTTTATTTTATTCTTACAAAACAAATTATATAAACTATTGTAAAATATTAGATTACATTTTAAAATTCGTAAATTTTGACAATTTATTGTTTAACTTTCGTCTGTAATTTTCCCTACTAATTTTTTTGTTCAAATCCCTTAATCTTATGTATGTTCTAGTTCTTGCAAGACATGTCAAAACGTCAGGAATTTTAATAGACGATGGCATTTTTTTGTCGCGTTCTATGATTTTTGATTAAAGTCATTAAATTCTATCTCTAATATTTTCGTAGCCAGTATTAGACTATTGCTAGGATATGTTAACCGACCTTTGGATAAAAATTGTACCCAATTAATGTCCTCATTGGCATCTTTAGATACCAATGAAAGGGTTTCTGTCTTAACACCAAGATCCTCATATTTATGACGAAATCTGGCGGCTACATATCCTGCAATATAAATCAATGCCTCTTCATTGACACTTTCTTTAAAATTTTCAATTTCGGAAGTATCTAGCAAATTGTCGACCTCGCTTGTTATACTGAGATATGACATATCCACTTCAAGTATACTGTTCTTCAAGTATATCTATTTCTAAAGAAATATTCTTAGAAAAGCTGTTTTAACAAATTATGCGAAACACAAATATCTGAGTCATGTTTTTTCCAAGGTTTAATGAGACATGGTTCTGCGATATCTTCTGTATTTTGAGTATTCGGTATTTTGAGTAAATATAGCATCTCTTTACCTAATACATACCATTTCAAGCGATGTTGAAAATCAAGCGGCGTGGGGTGATCATTAGTTCCTCCCATTCCTCTAATATAAGAAAAAAAAATTTCAAGGATGTCTTGATTTAACCGATAAGTCAGTATATATTCTACACTATATTTTTTCACGTAAGTAGTAGAATAGCTGAATCACTGATTTATTATTAAATAATATTCCCTTCTGGAATGGAAGCATATTTTTGTATCTCAATATTTTTGTAACTCATCACCAAAGAATAATATTATTATTGTTTATTATATATCCAGCAGAGACGAACTACGTAAATATAATGAACGACCGACCGTAGGTAAACGGCTCGATGCGTTTGCCTTTGCTAACTGAGTGACGTAATGCGCAGTAAATATTTATTTCCGTACGGCCCCCTAACCTCCTCCTAGCACACCATTCCCCCCTATGCCATGGTCGCAACCAAAGGGTGGTATACTCTGACAATATGTCTGACTGTCGCGAAAATAATCTAGGTGTACTACAACTTCTAAAACTACCGAGGACTACAAGAAGTATATCAAAAGTATATAATTTGTGATTATTTTTATTTATGCTCTTTGAGAAACCAGACTTAGTATTCAAACTTATGATGTTATTATTTTTGTAAAATAAAATTCGGTGGCGCTGACTACATCATTGAATTGGTGTCCTTTAATCCCGCGTAAAGTGTTTAGTTCGGATCGATGAGGACTACAACATGACGGTTTATTTTGCCGAAATTGTTCTGTTTTTATGTCTATTTTCTCTGGACTATGTACATTAGAATAATAAGAAATCGAGAGTCAACTAAGTTATGTAATTTTGTGCCAATTTTTCCTAAGAATATATATTCCAGAGATATCTCTAAGTGGTGTTTTTTAGCAGGCAGGTTGTTGGGGGCTGTGTTTTCCCTCCGGCAGGTCTACGAGGCCGCGACCTGCGTCAATAGCGTCGAGATTGAGGAGGCCCCGCAGCGCTCCGCCTGGGTTCATTATCATTAGGACCATTTGACCGCACAGACGACGAGTCACTCACGCAGGGTCGGCGAAGATGTAAAATTACCCGGTTGATTTCCTGATATTCTCTTGAAGTTCTCCTCCGACAAAAAATCCGCAGCTCCGATAAAAAATTAGCGATTACGGTTTTGAGTAGTTCTACGAGGTGTGGCTATTAAATAACCGAACTGGTGTCGTAACGTCGTAACACTTTTTATTCGTTACTAATTACAGTAGCAGCTTTTTCGCCTTCAATGTACTCCACTTGGCGATCTCTACACCGCTCCATACGACTTTTCCATTGTTGGAACGCAGTGCTGGAAGTCCGCTTCTGTCAGCTGGTTCAGAACCTCCATGGCTTTTGCTTTAACCGCTTCCACACTTTTGAATCTAGTCCCTTTCAGTTGACCAGTATCAATGTTGTTTAGAATGTCAGCGCAAATGTTTATTCTTGATTCTTTTTGTTCGGGAGTGAGGGGTTTTGGCACCATTTTTGCGCAAACTTTGTGCATGTTGAACGATTCATGTAAAATCTGGCGAACAAATTATTTGTCGATTCCTGTTATTTCAGCAAGCCCTTGTATGCTTAGATGACAATCTTCGCGGAATAATTTACCAATTTTTTTCAATGTTTTCCCCACGACCCCAATGCAATTTTAACCTCCAGGGGGGTCGTAAGGGGGTGTTAGCGGAAAATTCAATAGTTAAAATCAATTTTTAACGTCATAATCGATTTCAGCTCATCAAAATACATGGGGATAGAGGGGTCTACCTTCTGGGTTGGACCAATTTTTTTTTGTGGGGCTGTGTTCATTCCCATACACTTCTTTTAATATTGCATAACCTTGTAAAAGTTTTCCCCAGTTTAAGAAGAAATTTGAGATAAACCCGTTGCTCCATCTGAACACTTAACAATTTTTCGACGCGTCACTGGTGCGTAGACTAATTCAAACGACTGCTGCAGTCAAACTGAAGGACCCACTGACTTGTCTAGCGAGGTCAGGGTGGGGTAAGTATCACCAGATAGAGTTCTGTTCAAACTTGTCGCGACACGCTTGCAGCGCGCTGGTAGAACCATCAGTTCGGTTATTTAATAGCCACAAACTATGTCATATCCAATTTCTTTGAATCGAATTACACTAAATCCCCAGAACAGCAGGTTATTTTCTTAAACTATCTATTCGTATATATGTACCTATCTGTCGCTTTATAATAATGGTGACCTGAGTCCGACTCTGTTGCGACTCACCAGATTCACATCTCTAATTATGACATTATTTGTGACTCTTATCGTAAGTACCTTTACGACCAATATGTCTAAATTAACTTAACGATCCGTATAACCTTTATGATATTTATGACCTTGATGACCTGAATGTCCTGAATGACCTTTATGACCCGTATGATCCGTTTTGGATATGGATGTGGAAGTAATATATATATAACTTAATAAGTTTTCACAAATTAAACGGAGGATATGTCTAAGTGTTTCTAACTTCAAGTTGTACCTTGACGCATTCTCGAGTTTACTATGCACATACACAAAAAAGACTACCAAACTGACAGACAGGCAGCTAGAAAATTGTTTTTCGCTTACAGAAGGAGAACTTTTTTTAAACTCTGCGCACATTTCGCCAACCATGTAGACATTATCAAGAGAAGATTAAATCAGAATCGGAAGGTTAAACTTTAAATCTTGACGTTTCAGAACATTTAACATCTATTTAGCCAATAAATTTTCATGGGTACTATACTTCCACTTCCATCATAATATAATAGTGTAGTCATTATAATAATATAGTATTTGAGGTGCATCACAAGCGAGCATGTTTATTGAGACTAGGTTTAAGAAAAATGTGACACGCTGCTTCCTTTCATATGAGAGTGTTAACAAAAACGAGATAATAACAAGATAATAGAGTGTATATTGGCCGATTAATTTAGCAGTAGATAAAAACAATGAATCTATATAGTGTTTTGGCATGCCCCAAAGGCTTTTGGTCAGGCCGTTTAAGTCTTTCATTAACTGTAAGCAAGAGTAACAGTTTTTTTTAACAAAAAAATATTATATTTTTTGCATAAAAGATGAAATTAAAAAAAAACAAACCACCTAGCTCTTCACTCTATGATTAAAATCATGTACGTATATGATATATTAATTATATTTGAAATGCTATACTCTTAAATTTGAATTGTAGTCAAGTGGGTAATTTTCTTAAATGTAAAACCCTTTTATATGTTATCGCAGTCGTCGGCTATGGGGTCTTTTCTGACTTCGAATCAGTTTGTATTCAGAGCACACCTCATTATAATGTTTGTCTTTCAACGTTACCCAAGGACATGCCCATTATAATTAGAACTCTTTTTAGATTATTTTTTTTAGAAACAAAAAATACTTTTAAGGGAAAGGTAAAAGTGATTTTTTTTTCAATATTATGTCTCCGCAAAGTTCGGTTCTCAAGAAAATCACATATACACTATATTTCAATTAGAAAAATTGGTACTTATTCATGCAGATGTATGATTCAGACGATTGTGTTTGAATAAAAGATGATCACAAGTAATAAAAAAAAACGTCGATACTTTTAAATAGCCTACGTATGTAGATGATGAGTAGAAAATTAGTTTTTTTTTTTAAATGAAATGATGACTGAAACTAAATGTGACCTCAACGTGGAGCGTTGAGAAACTAAGCCTTACTTTATTAGTTATAAATATATTAATAACGTTACATCACTTATCATAAGTTCGTTATTAATACTGAGAGCATTTGAATAATTTTTTAATTTGTACTCTACTACTCAGGACACTAATTAATTTTAAAGTATATCACAGTCACCTTCAGCTCTAGTATGACAAATATGTATCTTCTCGGAATCAAAATTGTAGGCCTTGTAAATTTGATGTTCTTTATTAATATATGGGTCATTCCATGTCAAATCGACCACTTTAAAACCCAACCCCTTTCGATTTTGCTGAAAGTTTTTTATCTGTTTCTACCCTATCAAAAACGGTTCTCTGAATTTTTTCAAATTTTTTTTACCCAACCCAAAAAAAGTTATAAATTTTTCAAAAAAAAATGCTCTCTTTTTTTTCACATTAGATTATAAAAATAAATCAGCATAGATCAGTAAGAAGTCAGTGCTAGTCGATGTTTATTTTTATGTTCAGCAAACCATTTAAGAAATATTATTATTTGTTTTTAAAAAATATGATTTGCACTTTTTTTTTTAATTTTTCAGTAGTTCCTCCCAGTTCAATAATTTTGATATGAATTTATTTTTTTGTGTATATCTAAAAAGGGAGCAATACCAGTCTTGTCTTATGTGGCGTCTGCTATACATTTGGAAGCTTCATAATTTTTACATAGTTTAGCATAACCCATTGAATTTTGAACTTTCATCTCTATAAATTTGAACTCAGGCACATATATCTGTCTAATTAATGGAAATATCACATTGAAGGATCCTTAAATTAATAATTTTTAAATATGTAGATGTATGGGTCCCGCCTCCGTTAGGAGTTCCTATATAAATACAGAAAAAAGAAAAATTTGATATAGTTTATCTTAAACTGTTACAAGACAAGCCAATATGTTCAAATACGTAAGTACATTTTTATTTATTTTGCCGTTAGTTACCAAAATAGGAAAAATAAATTGCTATTATAAAAAAGAACGGTTAGTTTAGTTTGTTTTTTAAAGATTTACAACAGAAAAATAAAAATTTGGTGTTGAAACTTTTGAACTCTAAATGTGATTTTGAACTAAATATATTTCATTTGTGTATTAATTTGTCTGCAACAAATATTGTATGTGGATGTATTATGTATATTTTCTGCCGATTTTTTTTTTAATTTGACAATTTCGATCTTTTTACAACCTTTTGTAAATACAGTTTATTGGTTTGGTTAATAAGTTTTTGACAAACAAGTTTCGATAAATACCAAAATTATTTTTTTATTATATTAGTTTTAGTTATTATTTTTCCTAAACCGGTTGAGACTGGTTAAAACAAAAATCAAGAAGGCTTAATGAGAATTAAAAAAAATATACCATTAGTTCAAAGTTAAAGTTGGCACAAAAAATATTTCAATACTGTTCTAAAAATCTCTGAATGTCTTTAAAGTAATAAGGAAATATTAGATATACTTTTTAGACAAAATAATTTTGAAACATGTGCATTACAGGGAGTTTCCTAAGTAATTTGAAAAACCGAAGGAGATATTTAGTTCCTCAAGTGATTTCATGAAGAGTTTTGTTCATATTTTTATTTTATTTTTCGAAAATCTCTGGAGTAGACTACAATTTTCTTTTTAAATTGCTGTTACTTACACACCGTGATAGAAGGCATGTTTTGGCTGTTATTATCTATATTTGGCTGTGTTACTAACTCCCTGGTTTGAATAAATTGTTTAAATCTTGTTGTTTTAATAATAATCGCATTAACAATGAGCAATTTAAAAATATATTAGTCTACTTCAGAGATTTTCGAAAAAAAGAATTTATGCTCTGTATCTCAATAACTAGACCACTTAGTAACAAAGTTGCCCTTTTCTTCATGACATCACAAGAGCAAGTATATCCCTTAGTTTTTTAGATTACTTTGGAACCACCCTGTATATGCAATATCTTCCCAACACAGTAGCTGTAATTATTTTCCGTATTAAAATATTACGGATGGAAAAATATATTCGAAAAGAAAAGCTATTAAAAAAATATTATTCATACAAAAAAAGTGTAATAATTACAATATCTCACTGACGCCTCATTGACGTTTAAAACATAAACTTACGAATATGTATATATTATAATTTAAGGTTTTCGTCTTCGCCCTTCTGGTGGCAGTTGCTTTGGCTGCCCCCAAACCTGAACCCCAATTCGTCTCGTCGTACTATCCATCCTATGGAGCGTACCCCTATTTCGGTGGCGCTTACCCCTACGTATCTAGAGCATTCGGATATCCCTATGGCTACTATGGTTATTAATTTTACTGGACGAAAAATATTTCTTTATGGACCGTGATTATTGATTTTAACAACTTAAAAACTGTAAAACTACAATAAAAATACTGTAAAACAATATGCTGTGTTTTATTTCGATGCTGTGATTCGAAATGCAAATGTTTTAATAATGTATTTAATGGTATTATCATATTTATGGATTGAAACTGTGATGTACTCAACAAAACAAACATCATGTAACATGCGTTAAACAAAATTTCAATAAAAGTGCCAATTCAACCCTATATATGTTTTGATAGATAGGTTCAGCCCTAAACTTTGTGGCTCTTGGTATCTGCCATACTATTTTAAAAAAATACGTACACTTGTTTTCCTCTCGCTTAATTTACTATGAAGAACCCCGTAAAAAAATATCCTCCTCGAGTAGAGTTGTCAGTGTTTTTAACCCTCATAGGGCGCGCTGGATATGGCACACCTGAGGAGAAACCGAAATCTGTTTGTCTCTTGTGGAGGAAACGTGAAGGAAACAAGTCCACTATCCATTTATCGTTTTAAAAATCTATTTAAATTGTCGTTCAAAATATCAGGTACTAAAGTAAGAATCAAATGGTGCTTTTTGCTATTGCAATAATTTTGGTTCCTAGTTTGCCAGATGGTTTCAATAAATTCCGTCAACTTATGTTTTTCCATTCGTTTTTTTATTTATATTTCAAATTCTCAATTTTTTTCAACTCTAAACTCACTGTGACAGTGTTTTTTCAAGAGCCCGGTTTTTCAGATATTGACTAACGAATCGGGGATGAGAAAAATCTGCGCAAAAATGGTTCCAAAAAACCTTTCGCAGGAACAAAAGGACATCAGGAGAGAAAGGTGTCGACTTTTTGGAATCTTTTTTGAAAATGATCGTCATTTTAAAGAACGTGTTATTATTACTGGTGATGAGATTTGGGTGTTTGAGTACTACCCGGAAACCAAACGCCAAAGCATGGAATGGCACACTTCAAGCTCTCCAAGACTCAAAAAAGCAAGAACGAGCAAGTCCATTATATGAATTTATTGAATTCCAGTATATGAATTTGCTGCTATGAGGAATGGAAGAACCGCGCTGTGTGGCTTCCAAAGGAAGTTATTTTGAAGGAGAAAATACTGAATTGTAATTATATTCGACCAAAAAAAATAAAAAAATCTCAGTTACTTAATTTACACACTTTGTATAAATAAACTGGGGAAAATGTTTTTTCTTCTACGAGTTTCGTCTCTGTGACTATGAGACAATTCCTTTTTTCAAAATATCTCTTTATGAGCAGATAATTGTTGTTTGTTGAGCTACTAATCGAAGAATAATAATTGACCAAATTTTCTTTAATAAACCTCTGACTGTCGAATGACAGGGAAAAAATTATTACACCTTTCGTAAATCAGTTGGATAATTACAATGGTATTTTACAATTGGAATGAATGGAACAATGGTAACGTTAGAGAATAGTTTCCATAATCACTTGGTGAATCATAATCCCGAACAAATTCTCCAAGATCCTATAATTTAGTTTTAGTGTTGACTTGACTTGATTTGAGTTTTGCAAACGGCAGAGCTCCTATGAGAAAGCACCAAGAACATGGAACGTTGAGTTAGAAACTCATTAATTCAAAAAGGAGATTTGCAAATTATACTTATTATTAATTAAGTTTTTTCGCTAAAATGGTTTTCTGTTTGGATCTAATGATTACACAAATCTCTGAAGATACCCTAGCAATATTGATAAAGTACGGGCGTCACTAAAGTTTTAAAACATAAAACTGATGAATGAGTACTATGAATCTATTGATATTGAAGTTTTATAGTCAGAGTAATAAATACACACGCGTATTTAGAAGATATTTTAGAGTAGGTAACTAATTAAAAAAATCAGAGAATTATAATAATTAATATTTTGAGGAAATGATAGTCCGTGCAAGGTTTTTTGACCGTTTATTTAAAAGACCCCTCCCTACACCATGTAAAAACACGTGACGGTTAGATTCCGGTTATTTTCCTAAATATCCATTTGCAATTGTTGTAATAATAGGAGGTGGCAATAGTGCTTTCACCCCTTGATTTGGTGCCTCCCTTCCCCATCTTCCCGACAACGTTGGGTGTGATATTTGCTCGATTGGTTCGGCGATAGTCCAGGCCACTACCGTGAAGAGTACGAAGATGAAAAGCTATAAAAGACGATAAATCAGTGTTAAACACATTGGCAACTGGTGGCAATGGAAATTCTCACATCATACTTTAAGGAGTGACTATTAAACATAAATAGACGCCTATCAGAGCAGAAAACATTATCATAATTATTATTATAAACTTCACTAAACTAAACTCTCACACTGTCTCCCACAAACATCTCACATGTACAAGATTATCTGAAAACGATGCGATACTATGATTCTAAATTTGTGCTAATGATACCATTGTGTAATATGAGAAAAACTTGTAATTTGGTAGATAACCATTGCCGATCGAACTCTTAGATCATCAGTTTTAATAATATCCTGATTATGGCAACATGGTTGGCGAAACACGAGCGTTGAGTGCAAAAAAAGTATTTTAGTGTTAAGTAGAAATGTGTTTTGTGTGTGAATACGTTTTTACACCTAAGGTCCAATTCTCATCTAGTATTGAGATTATGTGACTAAACCGAATTTTCTAATTGGTAAGCATCCTGTGACTGCTTATAGCAGCTACAGGATGCAATATAGATAACAAGTCATAACATGATTTAAAGGTAAAGGTAAATTATTTAAAGGTAAGAAAATATGCCCTTTTCTCAAAGTCGGGTAGCGATGGAATCTGATTGCAAAGGAGGGTCACTTCGCATCTGGTTTATTGTTAGAGATAAAAATATGATTGAGGGTTTATACTACCCAGGCGCACTGAAAACAAGTTTTTTTTGGGATTTATTTTTTCGATACCTATGTAATGGATCAAAATGAAATTTTGACACTTAATTCTATGGGTATTAATGTATACAAAATATTTTTGGAAGTTACAAAATGGCGTGGTAGCATAAAATAATTTTTTTCTGGAGAAGGAAATCGTCGTACACTGTAGCAGTTTTGGTACACCACTTAGAAACAAAAAAATCTTAATCTACATTAGTTTCTTTTGGACGTACCCAAGGTTTTATTATTATTTTTTTTTTGGAAATTCGCAAATTGGCATTAACTTTTATGCATTAACAGCATAACCCTTTAAATCCTACTAAATGCATGACGTATGCATTTAGTAGGATTTAAAGGGTTATACTACCAAGGCTCACTGAAAAATGAAGCTTTTTTTGGATTTTTTTTCCATACATCTGTAATGGATCAAAATTAAATTTTGACTCATGATTCTATGGATGTTAATGTATACAAACGTATTTTTTTTTATTTTCATTTAAGTTACAAAATGGCGCCGTTGCTCCAGGTAACATGAAACTGAATGAAATTTTTTTCTGGAGGAGGAAATCGGCGTACACTGTAGCAGTCTGCGTACACCATTTAGAAACAAAAACAATTTTGTTTCTTAATCTACATTAGTTTTTCTTTGGAAGCACCCAAGATTTTGTTTTTGAAAATTCACAAATTGACCACTTTTTTTTCTTAAAAAAATGACCTTAAATTGTTCATTGTAAATCTAATCATTTATCAATCGCAAAAATCGATTGTGTATACTTCGATAGATAATCTAGAAGCTGCAGATAATAAGGTTACAATTAAAATTTGTATATCGGATAAAAACTGAGCTAGCTACGTCGTACGCCAATTTGAAAAACACATTTTCGAGAAAAAGCGTTTATTGCGTTTAAAGTTTGAATACGTATTTAATCATATAAATAATACGGCTATTGTAGCCTCCTATTAGCTTCCCTAAGATTGAATAATGCCATCTATATATATTTAAAGAAGATGTAACTCATTTGTACCGAGGAAAACTATTAATAAGACTGTAATAATAATACAGTGTCTTTTTCGAACGTTCAGATCGCTGTGACGTGTTCGGAAAATAAGTTTTATTTTTAAAAACTTGCCCCCCCCCCCCAATTTTTTTTGAATATCATTCTTAGATAATTCATACTTAAGAAAAAAATTAAAAAAAAGGAGAAAAATTGTTGAGTAGTAGAACTCCTCAAATGTAAATGGAGAGTATTAGATGATTTTAGTACTTTCTCTTTCTCTCTTCAATTTTTTTTTTCGGAAGAAAAACAACGTTTTCGAGAAAATTCCCAAAAAACTAAAAAGGTGCATATTATTATGTATATCACACCCAATTTAATGTATTCGTATTCACAACATTACAACGCTCAAATTTCTTATGTAAAATAATTTTCACATTCATGGACATTTACTGAAAGGCTAGCTACGTTATTTTATATTGAAAGGACATTTATGGCAAACAGTTGAATTTAAAGTAGTTATCTTAATTTACGTTTTACAAAATCATTATTTTAACACAGTGACCCAACGTATTTTTATACATACGAGTACCTACGTATTTTTTAAAAATATGGAATTGGTTATCTCTTAGTATATAGCTTTATTAAAAATTAAATGAATCTACTCACGTATTTGTATGTTTTGTCTTTCATGGTTGAGAACAAACTAATTCCTTCTAAAATTTATTGTGAATTTATACTTTCAAGTGACTTCTAAGAAAATATCTAAAAGATAATATTGTAATATAATAATATAATAACTTGATATTTAATGTATGTACATATATATTAGTTTTTTTTTAGCCTGAACTGACTGGCTATATTATTACAAAATTTAGGACGCGAAATATTCCAGTAAAGGAAAAATTCACCTGTTTATCCACATTTAAAAGAAGAAATACCCGTCATCGAATTTACTTTTTTTTCGCATCAGCACGTTGGCCTAATATATTTTTAATTGCGTTTTTTAGTACGAGTATGTATTCTTTAAAACAGTGAAATCGATTACCTGTCTAACTAATCTAGTTTTACTATAAATTAAACTAATCCACTTACTGTATATGTTTTGTTTTTCATGGCTGGGAACAAACCAAAGATGAGAGAGGAAAAGAATGTGTCATATAAACAAAATCTTCAAACTTGCTCTTTCATGAATATGCATATTATTTTTTTTTGAGACTGCATTGGCTGGCTACATTTATTTTAAGAAATAACGTTGTAAATTATTGCAATAAAAAAAGCATTTTTGTACATACTGAAGGTAGACATATACTAAAGATACATTAAAAAAAAAGTCATAAACCCCATTTTATTTGAACAAAAGTTTTCTTGTGTAAATAAACATGTGTCTTAAATGTATCATTTTTAGAAATCGTTTATGAGAAATAAGATTCCAGAAGAATTTAAACTTTTAACTGACATAGCAAGTATTGGAGGAAGCATCAATACCTGTTCCAATATTTCTACAAATTTGTTACAATCATCAAAATTATCGATTGCAAGAGTCAATAAACTATACATTTAGCAGATCCAGTGTCTTGCAGCCAAAACAAATTAATTTTGTTGGAAAGCTTTTCAGGGTATTTTTGGAATTTTGCAAACGAAGGTCTAACGAGGGTTATTTTAACATTAATTTAGAATCAAAATTTAATGCCAGGGTCGAGAATTTGGAAATGAATCGTGTCGATCAGTAGAGGTATCCAGGATATTCCAAGTGTCCTCCGACTAAAGGATAACCTCCACAGTAGCCTCCTGAGTAGTAGCCAGGTTAGCCATAAAATTAAATTTGTGAAATTCAATTAATTTTTCGATTTATTTGATAGTGCAACTCACCAAGAAGAGAATCCATTTTGAATTGTTACTCTATGACGTTCACAAAAAAATTAAGGGTTATTTTACGAAAGCACCTTTTTAATAAACAATTTACTTTTTGCAAAAACTTAAAATTATATCGATTTGAAATTTTCAGCGTTTTTTTAAATAATAATAATAATAATAATAATAAGGTTTATTTGCCAAAAGTAGTAACATACAATTTTAAATAGACACATTTAACAATAGCAAAATAAACATCACCAATAAGTTATTAATACACTTTTTTGAACAAATACATAATTATTAAATTATACAATTAATTAATACTTTTACTTAATTCACAAAACTTATAATGTATACATAACTTAGATACACAATTTATATATTTGTACTAATACAAGTCTAAATAAATTCATCTTGATAATAAGTATAAATGATATATCCTTTAGAGTATCCTTTTTTTTTTTTTTTTTTTTTTCTTTTCTTTTCTTTTATTTTCTGGAATAGAAATATTTTTTTTTATTGATTTGAACCTTGAAATTTTAATATTATACGTTTTGGACAAATACTTACTTTTCACTTTATAAGTTTTTTCCTTTTAAGTACTATAGGTGTATTTTTATTATTTATATGAAATCTGTTTCATTATAATAATATAACTGTCTATATCCGAATTACTTAGAAACTAATTATTATTTTTTTTTTTATACTTTGAATTTTTTTTAATTTTTTTTTCACCCCGGCCAAAATAATAGTTAAGTACTTTCTAAAGAGATTAATTTTTAATATTTTACAATTTTTAGGCATCTAAATTTATATATATCTTATTTTTTGATATTATTATTACTCCCATAATCTCAATAAATATCCCTTTTTTTGCATACATATATTACATTGAGTTCATATCTATGAATTAAATTTTATTAATTACAAGTAATATAGTAGTTTTTTCATTAATTTAATTTTTGTCAAACCAGTTTTTAAATTAGATAGTTTCTTTTTTATTTTTTTCTTGGTTTATTTGTAGAAATATGTCTCCCAGCCAATATATCTCCTTTTTGAAATTTTAAACAATATTTATATAATGAAATCCAATACCTTTTATACTTTCTTTTTTATCCTTCTTTTCCCTTTCCTGTTCTTTTAATCTCCTAAATATTTTTTATCTTCTTCTATTTAATAATAAACGCTAAGTTCAACCTTAGTAAGTCTATAAATATACACAAACATGTATACCCTTTCATACTGTATTTTTCTTCAATCTATTATTGTATTTTCTTTTAATCTTTTTTTCCGAAAGTAAACCTATTTATTTATCACCACTTTTTATTATTTTCATTTTTAAAAATAAGGACTTATATATTATCCCCTTTTTATTACTTTTATCATCCTAAACTTTTTAATATTGAATTTTTTTTTTTTTTTTCCTTTTTTTTTTTCATTATTTTTTTTTTTTTTTTTAGATTTACGCTTTTTTTTTTTTTTTTTTTTCTCTTCCCTATTTTATAAACTTTTATATTTTTTCTTATATTTTTTTTTTTATTTTTTTTTTTTTTATTTCCTTCCTCTTTTTCATTTAATTTTTTTTTTTTTTTTTTTTTTTCTTTTTTTTTTTATTATATTTTTTTTTCTTTTTTCTTTCCTTTTTTTTCCTTTTTTTATTTTTTTAATATACATTTTTCTTTTTTTTTTATGAGATTTTTATTTTTTTTTTATACTATTTATTTTCTTTTTTATTATAAATTTTTTATATTATTTTCTTATATTATTTAATACAAACTCTTATCATTCCTCTCTTCTACTTTTCTCCCATATAACTTTTATGATTAAAATATTTTTATATATCTCTTACTATTCTTTTCTTTATTAATATTATATTTCTTTTTACTTCACTTTCTACTAACAATTTTTATTTTTTATTTTTTTTTTTTTTTACTTTTTTACCCGATACCTACATTTTCCAATACTTTTAAAGTCACAAGGCTTACTTTATAATTAGTTATAAACAATTGAAATAAGGGGCCATTTTGACGGTTTTTTCAATTTTGCAGATAAACAAATTAACCGATTTGCAAATTTCTTGATGGGTTTTGTAGAGTTTTTTTACTACTATTTTTTACATTTTTTATCTGAAACATTTTTTTTGTATAGTTTACTCTTTTTTATTTCAATAAAACCTGATTTTCGCACCTTTGCGAATTATTTAAACAATGTAGCAATAATTTTAAATTGTTGCCATAAAACGATATTTCAAATTTTCAGCCTCCTCTACAAAAAGAAATTTATTTTGGTGAAGTGTCAGTTACTTTTTCGGCTAAATCCTAATTCTACTATACTAGAAGAGCTGCAACAAGCGAGCAACGATAAGTTAATACAGGGTGGCTGGAAATTGATAATTCTCTATTTTAACACTCTCATATTGGTTTCAAATATATGGTGTTATTGTTGTATTATTATTTAAATTAAACACTTCTCGTCGTAACGACTAACGATAAGTGGTGAGCGGATCGGTCTTATTTCCTCAGTACCGTAACGTCTGCGTCTGTTTGTTCTTTTTGATAGTGTAATTTGTAAATAAAAAATATATATGTCTAAAGAGACAATTAAATATATCATATTTGTTTTTGAAGCTTTTGTTATAATGCTGTTATGTGAAAATTGTTTTTTTTTTTTTTTTTAAAGAAATTTGTTTGGGTGGAAATAGGGAGGAAAATTGAATGGAACCAAAATTTTTTTATATCTTCCTAACATATTTCCTTACCAACTAACAACTAAACACAAAAAGATACTTACATATTTGAACATTTTGTCTTGAACAGCTCAGAACAAACTATGACATACAGAAATTTTTTGCAAAATTTATATATGTAAGTCAGAAAAGTGGGAGGTGCTCTTCTTTATTGCAGAAATATATGTAACCTTCAGGCTTGACATGCTTAAAAACGTTTTTATCGATTTTAATAGATGCCATGATCCTGATTCTGTCTGTATTTAATTGGTTTCGGAACATATTTTAACAAATACTCAAATACTAAGTCGCAATAAATTATATCAGACATTAATTCGCTAACAAATTACTTAAAACAACTATTTATACTAACCTCAAATGGATTTAATATTACAATTGTATATTTTTATTATAAAATAAAATAATAGTAATATATTTTTATTATAAAACTTATCAACATATTATCTTCTAACCCGATTACGCATATACAAGTTTAATTATGAGAGGATGTGATGTTTCGAAAAAAAAAATTACAATTCAAAAACTGAATAGCACTAGAGGCGATAAGATATCAGTGGAAATTTTTTTGCGGCCTTGGTTGCGGCATCAATTATCTTAGATGCAATATAGTCAGTCACGTTTGATAGTTACTATTAATACAAGTTCGTGATGATTGAAAATTGAGATTTAAATGATTAATTTTGATTAATTATAATTATCTACCTTTTAAATGTGCTTAATTTCTTTAATTTCTGTCCCGTGTATCTTCGTGTCTATCTAACAAGAAAAACACTCTTCCACTGTTCTGAGGATGCTCATATGAAAAGAAGAAACGTTGACAGCAGATACAAGTTTTCTTAATTTATTAATGATCCAAAATCACATCCACTAATGACACATTCTAGCCTGCAAAATGTAATAGTTCGTAATTAATAAAAGTTAATTAACCAATTACATAGACAGCAGTTAAAAAATACATTTATAAACCAGTGACAGAACACATTAACTTGAATTTGTTGTAAAACTTTCAAAGTAAATGGCCAGTCATTTTCGTTTCTCTTAAAAAAAGTCGTCCTAGTATATGGATTTGTTTTAATTCCATGAGATCTAAATATACACGAACCACAAAAATATGACTCTCAATCTTCTTCGTTGTTTCAAAAATTGAATCACATCAACTTTTTCCGAATTAAAATAATTTGAAAAAGAGTTAAATCTTCGATATTCCCTTATGTTTGGGTAACAAGCCTGCTATCATCTTTAGAGCTAAAGAAAAGAAGGTCCAAGATGTCCCAGAGAGCGAACACAGCAAAAATGAAGAAAACAATGTGAGAAAAGTAGGTGTAGTACCAAATGAATCTTTAAAGAGTATTTACTCTATTTTATATTTATGTACCTAATGTAGCGACATCCTATTCAAATCTTGATGTAGCAAAGACAACCAGACTAGCACTACCAATTACTAAGAAATGATAACAGTGGAATAACCTGTACATTACAAATAATCACTCCATTATTAGTAGAAATTTACTTATCTGAGGATAAATTTTACAGGTTAACTATATAAGGAACTGACACTTACGGCTCAGTTAAAAGTTGTCCAGATTCTCAACAAAATGTTGAAGTTGGTAAGTGTATATTTTCTTGCCTATACATATTTAATTACAGTACATATTACTTAAATGCAATTTGTATCTTACGAATTAGTTCGTTTTTTCTCTTACATATTTTTTTTATTAATATTTGAATTAATACCACAAAGTGATAAAACAGTAAAAACTGTACGGGTGGCCAAAATATGTTTTAAATCTCACTTCTCAAGTCTTGAAAATATACTTTTATCTGATTTCCCATATCTATGATATTATGTAGTCTTGTTTAGTCGCTTTGTGATGTTATTATGTTGATATTTGCTACAGGTTATGCTTCTTGTTCTTCTAACCGCCATGGTAATGGCGGTTCCTACAGTGATCCACCTCAAAAAACTTCACCACCACCCTTATGACCATGTACATCATGAGCATCATGTATATCCCCATCATTATGAGCATCACATGCATCCTGGGATCCACTACCTTCATTGATATAACAAAAATGTAACTAATTTTTGAACGAATTTCCAACAGAACAAATATTTTTTTACTGCATTATCGTCTATAGAAAAACAATTCTATACTTATTAGCATGGCAATATTCAAAAAATTAATAAATATATAATTCAAGATGAGACATTCGTTATTTTTTTTTTTAGTTCATATGAAACAAACGATGGCTCTAAAAATGTATACCACAGAAACTCTGAGGAAAGTGAGTGCTAAACAATATGATTGATATAAGTCTGTGTAATTTTACATAAATAAAAGTTATTTGAAAATAAATGAGAGACATAGTGATTTTCAGTATATAATTCAGTCGAATTACATGTAACGGAAAAGTGGGAGAGCTCCTGAAAATACGGTTTTTATAATTGTGATATACACATTATCAGAAATATGGTGATGAAGATTTTAAAGAGGGTACAAGAGATGCCAGTGACACCTTACATAATTGTAAGTATTTTATGTAATTTATGATATGATCAATTTAATTTTCTAGCTTCATAAATGTAAGGTGAATAAATAAGACTTTTGTTCATATAGACATATTTTATGTTTACAAAATTTTATTAGTAATAGTCCTGTTTTAACATGTACTCTTAATATAAGATTTGTACGTATGTGCAAAATGTCCTTTGGTCATCTTCAATGTGGAATTCCATATTTCCACTCAGATATAATATCCATAATAACCGCTGTAGTAAGGGTAAGAACTGTACACCCACTGAGGGCCTGGAGCCGGTCCTGGTCCTGGCTCAGGTCCTGGAAAAGCCTTGGGCGCGGCGATAGCAAGAGAGGCCACTGCTAGAACCACCAGAAGTACCAACTGCAAATAAATAAAACATCTTGTGAATACCGAACATATAAATTATTATTTATGTGTTTTAATAAAAACATTTCCAAATGTCATATGAAAAATCACAGTAAAATATGTTGGAAATTTCGCAAAAGAAGTCAAATGTTTTGGCTAACCCTAAAGCCAAAGCCAAAAACACAGCGTCCAAAGACATTCAATAAATACGTTTAGCTGGGTTACAGTACAACACAGATTTTATGTTTATTTAACCTACTTTACCTCAATCTATATTTGTTTCCAAAGTGAGCTAGGGTTTTTTGAAAATGGCACCTTCAAAAATGTATTTTTAAATTTCACAAAAAAGTTAAAATTTCGGTTTCAATAATCTTCTGATGATGCGAACATGGTGAAACGCACGCTGAAATCCTTCACTTCTGAGTGAGACTTATATTATAGTGAGACATATTTTAAACTAGTTTAGAAGTCTGAATTTGAGATATCGTATACATATCTCAAACTTTGTTGTGGTAACATTGAAAGCAGATATAACAAAACATTCCTCTACTCAAAAAAACGCCAATCACCAATTTTGTAAAAAAATGTTGTTTTTTGAAGAAGTTATTTACGGAAATCCAAAATAAATTACCGAAGTGTCATCGATTTATCAAACTGACATTGGCCCATTTTGCATCAAATAAACTGCTAAATATTAAAGTATAAAAATGTTTTTAAATATGTTTTTGGTGAAAAACGCGAGGAAACTAAAAATTAATCAAAAACCTATTACATAAAATATTTTGTTAATGTATTTCATTCAGTATTTTTAATATTGATCCCTTACCAGTTTGAACATCTTGGGGCAGATCTAACACACTTTTCTAACCAGCAAAATAAACTCAATGCTTTGTACTGACAAGGATTCGTTTAAGATGGTCTTATATACATATATGCAACAATAACACATATTAGCATAAACTGATTGTTATTCAACTCTTCATCTTATCGAGAGTACTATCAAAATAATAATAATAAACGTAAACATAGAAGATGCAAAACACATCCCAGGATTTAAACGATCCGCTTTAGTCACTGTTTTTTTCCAAAAGGATTTGGACTAGTAACAACTTTGTGAATATATTAAAATTATAGAACGATATATTGATGGTGTGTTATTTATACAAGTGGCACGAAATGATTTTCAGATTTCGAAAACAAACGCTAAATAAATAAAAAGTGATTACATTACTCAAATCAAGTAAAGAATTAAAAACAAAGTTGTTATTTAATACATAACACAAGCAATATGTATGACTTTTTTTTGGGGCTGTAAAACACTAGAGGCTCTTAAAAATATATTTTATTTGAAAGTACCAAGCAAATGTTATTCAAAATAATTGCGTGCAAAAATGTAAAATGTTTCAGCAATTGTTTGACACATCTTGTTCTTCATCTATCTGTAGTAGTAGCCGCCATAGTAGGGGTAACCAGAATAAAAGTACTGAGGTACTGGAACAGGGGCTGGAGCCGGTTCTGGGGAAGCCCTAGGGACAGCAAGGGCCACGGCAGCAAGGGCGAGAACAACCAACACAACCATCTGCAAAGATCGAAAATAATATTACCACTGTATTGTTTAAATATTACACAGGGTGTCCCATAATTATGTCACAACTTTTTAAGGGTGTATTCAGTATAAAGGGGGTCTTTCATATAAACTTACAAGCTTATCCTCCCTGCAAAGTTATTTGCAGTAACTAGGCGGGTGAAAAATTCATTTGAAATTTTTTATTTCGATAACGTAAGAATTTGGGATTTGGTGTGTATCTTTTACTAATAGAAGGGCGTCTTAGGGTGATATTTTTATTTTACCTCTGCACCTGCATGGGGTGGAAACAAGCAACCCCTATTCATTTTTGTGACGTAATTTTTTCTATGAATAAAAATTAATAAAAACGGCGTAATAAGCATGTATCCCTTTAACGTTTCTTTTAATTGCACTTTACAGATTATTGCATTATTTGTCCAATGTAATACAGTATGTTAGTTTTGTACAGTTCAATTTATTTTTATGTGCTGTTGCAAACATTTTTGAGAAAAGTAATAACGCATTTGAATTTATTATAATTTATTGCAAACAATAAGATCACAGTAAAGATATATAACTTAGATGCGTAATAAAGATTACTTAGAAGTTACATTATTATTTTTAGTTACTTAATTTTATATGTATATGTTACTTACCAATTTGAACATTTTGAATTGTATGGAGAACACCGTTTCCGTCCTCACTGATGCACTCTTCTTGTTAGTTTGTATTGCTGATAACATTTTGGAAGCCGTTTTATAGGTAAATGCAAAAATTTGCATTTGCACATTTTACATTCAAAATGCCGGATCACGTTCAATAGAAATTTACAACGCAAAAATTAAATACGCGCGAAGGACACTCTCAAAATTCTAGTACATTTGTATGTACATATTTCGTACAAATGGCCATGTAAGAAATATAACGCCCGCTAGAGGTCAAGGAAAACCGGCCTTCCCATCCAAATTTGAATGTCTCTTGTCGTTTTAACTGATTTTTATCCTCTTGCAAAAAAAAAAACACTTTCAATATAAAAAGCATCATACCTGCTAAATCTCTCTCTCTCTCTCTCTCTCTCTTGATATTTTGTTGAATTCCATTTAGTAAATTAAAAGATGATTTAATAAAGAGCTTTTTTAGCTCTTCAGTGTTTAAAATTATTGAATATTGAGCGAATAATTAAAAAAAAGGCTTAAAAAATGTTGTGTTCATTGTATATAATATTTTTTTTATTAAATAAAGCATTAGTATTGAGAAAAAAATAAACAAATAACAATATATATTTTATGTCATATGTATAAGAGACAATTTTACAAGATATATGAGTAGAAATATTTTGAAAATTGTAATTTTTCCAACATTGCATTGCATTTATACAGGTTGGTGAACTTTTAAAGGAACCAAGACCTATTACTGCTCTCATAAAAGTAATATGTGGTACATAAAATTAAGTAAATAAAAATAATAAATAATAATACAACTTCTAACAAGTAACACTACAAAAGTGGTAATCGCCTATTTTCCTACAACTTTCCAAAAACTTTCATTACATATGTAGAAGTCGCTTTAAAACCATTTTTAGCTGCCTGTTTTTATTTTTGTTCAAAGCCTTGTAACTCAATGACTTGGAGTATTCAACCATGTACAACCAAAAAATTCTGTCGCTTGTCGGACCTATAAGATTTTGAGCAGAAATTCAAGAAATGAGACCACCAAAGATTTATGTTTTTTGGTCGCTGAATCTGAATTCGGGGTCAGTTTGACCCCGTTTTTGAAGTTGCTGAATTCGACTCCGAAGTTCGTTCGACCTGGTCAGGTCTCGGTCAATCATTGCCCAAGCCCAATGTGAAATAATCTAAATTAAGTATTCTGAAGGTCAAATAATTTATATTTGAAAAACCAATTATTTTATTCGTAATCAGCGACCCCGAAAATATATAGATGTTATGGTTTACAATGTTGGGAACTGTTTTTCACTCGTTTGGCCTTGAAATGACCTTGATTCTGACCTGATTAGATCAAACAGACTCCGAATTCAGATTTAGTGACCCCAAAAACATGAAAAAGTGGTGATCTCGTTTTATTATCTTACAGACCCGAAAAACAACAGAACATTTTGGTTGTACGTGGTTGAATACCCCAAGTCTTTGAGTTACAAGGTTATGAACACAAAACGGGCAGCTAGAAATGGTTTAAAGTGGCTTTTACATAAATGTAATGAGAGTTTTCGGAAAGTTGTAGGAAAATCTTCGATTACCACTTGTATAGTGTTACTTGTAAGTAATCTTTATTATGCATCTAAATGATATATCTTTGCCTATGATCTTTTGCAATAAATTAAAATTCTTATTATTGTGATGTCATCACATCATTTGAATGAATTTTTGGCTCGCCTTCTGTATGTAAATAAGTTTGTAGGGAGGTAAGTTTGTAAGTTTATATGCATGACCACCCTGAAAATCACCTGTAGAATACACCCTTAAACTATACATCTACTATAGATATATGAAGAACAAGATGTACCAAACAATTGACTGCTTGCTGACACATTTGACATTTTTGCACACATTATTTTGAATAACATTTGCTTGGTGCTTTCAAACAAAATACATTTTTAACAGCATCTACTGTTTTACATCCCCAAAGAAAGTCATACATGTTGCTTGTGTCATGTGTAAAATAACAACTTTATTTTAATTCTCTACTCAATTTGAGTAATGTCATTATAGTTTTCATTTATTTAGCGTTTGTTTTCGAACACTGAAAATCATTTAGAAACTAATTGTTATTAAGTTATAATAAAATTGTATTAGAATAATATGAACTGAAACGGAAAAAAAAAACGAAGATATTTTCGTAAATTTTGCTGGTATTAAAATAACTTGACAAACTTTAAACCCGACATGTCATTTACATTAGAAGTTCCATTTGCTGAATAAGTAGTTCTTGAAACAGCCTCCACTTACTCGTCTGTGTGCCAAAATTAAACTTTTCGTGAGCTGACCTCATGAAAAAAATAAAGTATTATGCGACTTAGCCGATTGTGCTCTGAATTTCTAATGTCTTTTTCCTCATTTAAGGATCTGAAAGTAAAATAGTTTATGTAAATGTGTAATTCTAGCGTATATATAGTCTTTTGCGAAAAAATAATTGTAGTACAATACGACGCGTCAAACAAATAGCAAAGCAGTGAACTAAAAGTTCGATAAAGATGTTCAAACTGGTGAGTTCAACTTAATATAATATTTATTTTCTGATGACTTGTAGCAATATAAGTGTATTTTTTGGTACATTTTAAGAGGCTTATTATTTTTTTTTTCTGCAAAGTATTTCAATGGAATACTTTTAATACAGTTGTTGAAAAAAAATACTTAATTGGGCAGTAATCAAATACCTCTGTTTTCAAAAAAAAAAAAAAAAAATCAAACAAACCTTTTCTCTTGTTTCCCTAAAGTTAAAAGATATAGGTAATATTGGATACAATCAAGAACATGTAATCATTTTTCATGATTTTAATACGACGCCTTTAATGAAGAAATTAATAATATCATTATGATCTGTTGATGATTGTGATTTTTTTTTACAGAAAGAGGGACGTAACATTTTTTTGTTCTTGAAAATATCTGTATAATATATGAATGAGTTTTTTCAAGATTAAATAATAGAACTTGAAGTCAATTGAACTTTTGTTCGCAACATTTTGATCGAAGCAAATCATCTATTTTCCAACTGAAGATTTACTATAAATACCATAAAATTCAACACAATGACTATTGACTTACTGAACTCTTTTAATTTAATATACTTTTTACAGTTGGTTCTCCTGGTTGTCCTTGCTATCGCTTCTGTGGCTCTTGCCGTTCCCAGGGCATATCCGGGACCTGACCCTGCTCCTGCTCCAGTTGCAGGACCTTCACCTCAGTGGCTATATGGAGCTTACCCCTATGGATACTACTATGGTTAAATGACATATAATTTCCGGACAACTATTTTCGATGACGACAAAAACCATCAACCTGAATTATTCGTGTGTAATAGATTTCTATGTACTATGCTTCTCTTCTATTAATACATAAATTTTTAAAACACACGATGTTCTTTTCTTATACAATTTATTGTTTTTTCATTAGCTCCACTGTAGTTTGGAGTGACTTTGTGGAACGAATCGTTCACAATTCGTTCAACAGCAATGACAAACTATTTGTGTAATATTTTGATATATGAATACATTACTTAGTCTGTAATACTAATTAATTTGATATTAATCGTCAGTACAATACCAAAGGGTTTTTCCTTGACATCTATGACAAAATGGGTTCCCAAAATTTTTTTCTTAACAGAAAAAGTATATTTTGAAATTACTTATTTTGAGGGTGGCCAAAAGGGTGTAGTCTTATCTGGTGACGTTAGAATCCAATAATTCAGAGAATGCCGTTTGTTTATTTCTTTTATAATAAAACCAACAAATTTTAATATTAAAAATGGAAGATAATATTCCAAACGTGTCGAGTAAATAATATATGTATACAAAGTTATATGACATACGTATATTTTCACTGAAACTTTAAGAAAATTTTCGTTTTCCAACAGAAATTGTATTGCCGTGAAGCTACTGTACATACCGATAGCTTCATTTCATCCTAACAAGTGCTAAAAGCGAGGGAACCAATTCTCGAAAGTGGGAATGACATAACGTTACGTCACAGAAGGTACTGTCCAATAAGATTACCGTTGATCATAACCACACCTACTCAATATATTATTACATGCTAACTTCAGCGGACGCACATAGTATATCATAAAAAAAGTATTTTAAATGGTTCATTCAACCATCGTTATATGTAATTGTAAGTTATTATTCCCTGTTCTTACAGTATTCTGTGTGTTACAGTATTATGTGTGTTACGTGGTACGTAAATGAATCTAGAGGTTTATTAATATGGTTTATAAAGTATGCGGTACCATAACAGTAGGTACGCTATTTTGAACTGGGAAGTTATAAATAAACAAACATAAAAACATCATTATAAATATAAATAAATATTTAATGTCATCGAATGGTCTGTGAATATAAAGCAGCACATTAATATTTGACAGTTAACACCAAATTAAAATCCAATTTAGGTAGCCTTGAGCATCTTCTAGAAGTCTATTAGAAAGCAATATTTTATTATTATGCAGGCATAGATTCCTAGACCGACATTTCAAGGATATACGCATGTAAATTAATGCAATGTTTAATGAAATGTACATCGAATGTACAATAGGAGAAAAAACTGACAAAAGACGAGCAAACATTTTTTTAAATTTAATATTTTATTTATTAGAAAAAAGTCAGCTTGATATGTTGAATTTAAATAAATAATTAACAGACTGGTGTAGTTCATACTTGCAGCCGATAGATTTTAATATATTTTACACAAATAATTAATTATCAACATTCTAAATTCTTCGTCACAAGTTTGAAAGCATTTTTTTAAATAGTTTACAGTTTCTGGGAAATATTAAATATGTTAAATCCAAATCAAGTCAACCTAAATCAGGTTATAAATATTAATGTGTGATATAATATTTTATAATAGTTTGGTTACTACTATACATACAAGTATACAGTGAGGTCCATAAGTAACGGATAAATTCATTATCTACGTAATTTACAATTTATGACTAAAATCCTGAAACACGTCAATTTTTAATTCTAGAATGACATTTTTTTGAGCATAATTTTATACCTCCCCCTCCAACCCCCTTGGAGTGACAGCTACCCCTTTGAAATTTTTAAATGGAACGAGGGTGCGTGTGATAGCTCATTTGAAAGGGTTTTTAATTCTCCGCCTAGCAATATAAGATTTTTTTAATTTATATAATTTTTTTAATTGAAAAATATTACATTTTTAATATTACTAAGTAAAAAAAATCTTGGTATCTATTTGCCATGATTTCGCAAAATTCCAATCGGCGATCAGGGTCATCGTCGTTGAGTTCTTGAACCAAATTAATTTTATATGGGCGGTATTTTTCGTTTTTTAGAAGACGCAATATGGACGTTTTACTAAGATCATTATCGGCGGCAACTTGTCTTGTAGGTTTATGTGGATTATCTTGAATATCTAACAGTATATCCAATTTCTGTTCATCGTCTAAAATGCGTTTCGTACCAGGTTTAGGAATATCTGTGACATTTCCAAATTCACGAAATTTGTTTTCTATTCTACTAACCGTAGACTGCTTCTGCGTTCTTGTTTTATCACCACCACACCACCTAATTATCACCCTAATAATATCAAAATTTCAATTCTTTGGGTATCCGAAAGACTCATTGTTAAAATAATGATCAACTTGACGATCAGCGATAAATAACATAATAGAATAATAAGTTTTCACAGATATAGCAAATAAAGAAATTTAAATGTATGTTTTTTTCTGATATGTAAAAAGAAACCCTTTGTACTTCTTTCTTTTTGTTGGGTATTTTTCGCAACGTATCAGGGAAACCGATACATTTAAGTTGAATGTTGACACAAAATTAACTAAAAACGTCAGATTTGACAGATATTTGGTACAAAGGCACTTGATTGTATACATTTCATAATAATAATAATTTTGAAATTATCAAATTTAATTTTCTTGATGTAAGATATAGAAAATTCAAAACACCTTATTTTGCTGAATAGATAATTAAGAACCTTTTCAAATGAGCTATCACACGCACCCTCGTTCCATTTAAAAACTTTAAAGCTGTAGCTGTCACTCCAAGGGGGTTGGAGGGGGGAGGTATAGAATTAAAAATTGACGTGTTTCAGGATTTTACTCATAAATTGTAAATTACGTAAATAATGAATTTATCTGTTACTTACACAGTATATGGACCTCACAGTATATTCTATTGGATACCGTGGGCTGCTTTGCTTTATTTTTGATACTTTGATTTTAAAGTAATTTATTTTATGGATTCTTCTTCTAATGCTCTATATCACAGTTATTTGATTAACATTTATATTAATGGCTGTGCAGTTAATGTGATTGTGTTGTTTATGTTAATATTTTTTTCTTTATTTATGTTTACTTATTGATCTATTTATTAACATGTGTCAATGATAGCATTGTGTATGGATTGTCAGTGGAAAAAAATGCAAACAAATAGCATCTAAAACACTTTGTATTAAAATAATGCTGAAAGTATCCTACTATACCTACGATTCATGGTACCATTTGCGTATTTCTGTTTTAATGAGGCATACCACTTCTTTATATACCTACATCATTTTATATAAAAAAAAAAACATTACGCAGTCTTGCTTTGTGTTGCGTCTACTGATACGCTTGTCGGAAGAATAAACTGAGTATAGTGCACCAAGATTAAATTTGCCAGCGAATGGCCGCGATATGCGCATAACAACAAAAGAAATGACTACAATTTCAGGTTTTGTCTACTACGACCAGAGGCCAAGCTACTTTAGGTGAACTGTACTGTTTAATGCTTCAAGTGTGACCTTATGACATTTTTTGTTGTAATAGGATTAGTTACCAACTTCACTTAATATGTTAAATGTATTATTTGTATCGTCTCTTGTTCATTTAGCCTGATAACTACTATTGGTTGCTTTGAATGAGAATTAATTATATTAGATATCTGAATTATTCTTTGACATAATTCGCCTGAAAATGTTATGGTATTAGACTATGACAATTATTTAAAAAAGACGGCTTTAATTCTAACAGAAAAAGATTAAAATAAATGGGGTGATTCAGAAGTTAAGAACTTTCACAATACTGATTCTTGATTCACAATCATTACATATTATAGTACATAATACATTTATATTACAAAATAATACATTTAGAGAACAAAAAAAAATGTATGTTTTAAAAATTTAAAATATAAATCTCGCAATAATTATAATCTTCGACATGTTTACCATGTTAATCAGGAATTGTCACATTTTCTGCAAATAATTTGTACTCAATTACAGACTACTTGTTTTATAAATTAACTAAATTCTCAATTGACAATAAAGAAATGCGAATATTTCGACTAGTTCATTTGAAGTGGCGGGCCAATAGACACTTCCATTCTTCTGCACCAGTTTTTATCTCGGACCTGGTTATGAGACATTACCAGAAACGGCTGGCCACATCCTGATTTCTGCCACAAAGGATGTTATTACTTTACGTCGCAAGACCACACCTTTGCAGATCCAGTTTTTTACAGACGCCACGGTCGACCAGTTTTTAGGACACACAAATATCTGTGCAAATGTGTAAAAATAAATGGATTGACTACACTGCCGTTTGCCAACTGCGTTATAGCACCATATTTATATATTTTACATATTTATAGTAAGTTAATTAGTAGGTTTACTTGAAAACAGTAAGCAAGTTCTTATAGTAACTCTTATTATTTAACAAAGTATGTTCTGCCATACCGACAGAGAGATCTGCTTCTGTGTCAACTTTTATTTTCTATGTAGATGATGATTTAAACGATTTAAAATATCTTAAAGCGTTCTTATATTTTTATTTTAAAACATTTCTTTGTATAAAATCATTTCTCTTGAAGTTACAACCATTATTAAACTCAAAAACGAAATCCAAACTTTGAAACGCCCAGAATTGACAAAAAAATTATTTAAAGGTTAAATAAAAGTTTGAATGCTATTTATTCATCTTTATCTTATTCAGTATTTATCATTCCATCTATCTGTCAGTGACTATTACTAACAGTACAAAAGAAAATATTTTTATACTGCTTTGGTATATTTTTGGTTATACTATTTTTCTGATACGGACTAAATTCTTGTAAATACTTGTTTGACTGGCTCGGTAAACGTTTCCTTCATTTCTTCTTGTTCCTTTTGGTCATATTTTATCTTTTAAGGTTAACTTCTCGTTTATTTGTAAATTCAACTTTGATACATGTTCGCTGCATTTAAATTTCGAACCGGTTTCAACTTGTTCCTAATTATAAATCATTGTTTATCGATTGAACCTGGAGACATTAAGACAAGACAAATGTTAATTAATATTGATCAGGTTTTGCATTTAGGATAAGATCTATAATTTTTATATCTAACAATATTATGTAAATGGTTTATAATCTATAGCGGATATTAATATGTAAAAAAATTAAATTACTAGTATTTTCCCTTTGTCTTCGTTTACCGATCATTAAAATAGAAGCACCAGAAAAACCTGGGCTCTTGGGAGCGTGTTGAAGTTTTGCAAAAGTATCCGTTGCGCTGTGTCCAATTCTGAAGAAAAACCTGATAGCACACCGTTGCTCAAAATTAATGTCACTCATTTTTAAAGCGTACTAGAAAAAAAAAAACGGTTTACGAAAACAGTCACAAAGAACTAACAAATGACTGTAACAAGTTCAAACTTCTACTGAAGGTGCATTACATGTTAACCTACCGCCCTTTTAAGTCCCGTCTCCGCAGTGTTGCTAGATCGGGCGCTACGTTGCCAGTCTCATTACTTAATTTACACACCTCGTAGCTTATAGCTCTTTGTATTAATACACAGGTCAGAAAAATGAAATTTTTCCAAAGCTGATAGCAGCATAAGAATTTTATTGTGACATAAATGAGGCCAAATTATCTTTTTTTCATGTATGACTAAGATATTCAAATGCTCAAAGCAGGATGTTAGGATAGAATTAGCACAGGTGGGCAAGGATTATAAAAAATGTGACGCCAGTCTATCCGTATCAACTCGGTCAAATCTTCTTTTTAGATTCTTTATTCTAGCCTTGAAAGAGACGTATATAAATCAAGGTCATCAATAGGACCAAAGTATAGACCAGTTTGTTTTGTGAAATTTAACGGCAATTATCACAGATCTCAATAATCTAATTAAATATAATGGATTACTGTATTCTCATACTAAAATATAGAGGTTTTTAATTGATCCACCGCCTACTGAATCCGAATGATAAACGCGTTACATAATATGCATATTAACGTACTCTGCGGGACTCCAGAACAGGTCTCCCTCCAATTTGGCTAACGAAGTGTAAATATTTATGGACAAAAAACGCCGGCAATTTATAAATAAACTATTAAATAGAACTTATGTTTAATTCAGTGACAAACGGATTAGGTCAGTAAGTTATCTTTGTTCTGGTATTTGCAAGCGGTGTGTCCTTTTTGTTATTTGCATGGAAACGCTGTTTACAGTATAATCTACATATATGGAGGCGTATACGTAGTAAACAGCCTTTTTTGAAATCAAACAAAAACAAGTAATATTACTTGTCAGAGAATTAAATTCGCAATCAAGGCGAATTGGGTCAGGTAATCCAGGTAATCCAGATCGATGAAAGAATTTTTATTTTCGTCAGCTACCACATACTTTTTAAATGCTAAGAAATATTATTTAACTTGATACGAGGTGTATAAATTAAGTAATGAGACTGGCAACGCAGCGCCCGATCTAGCAACACTGCGGAGACGTGGAAGGGCGAAGGGCGGTAGGTTAACATGTAATGCACCATCAGTACAAGTTTGAACTTGTTAGAGTCATTTGTTTGTTCTTTGTGACTGTTTTCGTTAGTAAACCGGTCTTTTCTACTGCGTTTTAAAAATTAGTGATCTCACACCACTGCTCATCAGATTTTGACTAACGAATTGGGCAAAAAAAAAACTAAAAAATCTGCGCAAAAATGGTTCCAAAAAACCTTTCGCAAGAAAAAATGAAAGGTGTCTTGACTTTTTTTGAATCAAATGAAAATGATCTCCGTTTTATGGAACGTGTCATTACTGGTGATGAGACTTGGGTGTTTGAGTACGACCCGGGAACTAAGCGCCAATGCATGAAATGGCACACTTCAAGCTCTCCAAGACCCCAAAAAACAAGAAAGAGTAAGTCGAAGATCAAATGCATGCTGTTTTGCTTTTCTGATATCCAAAGAATTGTCCACAAAGAGTATTTGCCTCCAAGCCAAACAGTAAATCAACACTTTTACAGAGTTTCTTCACATCTGTAACAACTAGATGTTGCATCACGACAATGCGCCTTGTCACACAGCCATTTCAATAAACGAGTTTTTAGCCAGTAAAAACATTCCCTGTGGCTCCTTGGCCTCCTTATTTGCGTGATTTGAGTCCTTGTAACTTTTTTCTGTTTTCTAGAGATTGAAAAAATCACCTCAAGGGTCGTCACTTTGGGATCATAGAAAACATTCAAACGGCTGTAACCGACCAGTAGAAGGCTATTCAAGTATATGAGTTCCGTCTATGGAAGAATCGTCTCCAGCGCTGTGTGGCTTCTCAAGGAAGTTATTTTGAAGGAGACAATACTGAATTGTAATTCTATTCGAACAAAAAAAAAAAAAAAAAAAAAACCAGTCTCACTACTTAATTTACACACCTCGTATAGTGACACCGATGAAGTTGCTTTAAAACATTCTCGACTTATTATGTTTGTACTCAATTAAAAAAAAAGATAACAGACGAACGGACAGATCAATAGACATTTTAAGCTTGGATAAATTTAATTTAACTTAAAATTTTTCACTAGCCTCCATTAGATGGATGTGGAAAAACTTAATTCTACTTAGGAATAGGTCTCTTCACCCTTCTAAATTTTTTTCATTTCTTCATGAACATGAAAAAGAACTCAAAAAGAACTCAAAGCTTTTTATGAGACCTTTCTATTAAAAAAAGAACTGCATAAACATCGAACTACAAATAAAGATTTTAAAAGGGGTGGATAGACCTTAAGTGAGACACACTGTATGTAACTACCTACCGTATTAATAAATTTGACATAAAATATCATCAATCTATAAAGTGCAATCTAGGATAATGTGTCTATTTTTGGTTTTACAGATCCAGTTTTTTAGCTTTTCAAACGTAAACAGAATACATGAATATTCGTGAATCTGAAGTGTGAAGAAAAAAAAATATTGTGAATGTTTGCAAATAACGTTGCAAAAATATTCGAAAATGGGTTAAAAGCCACACAAAATAAAATTTCTATTCAATGCTGTTCTCTTTGCTGTTTTAAAGTCCAATAAAGCGAAAAGTAATTGATATTATTTGTTTTTTTAGTGTACAGGGTTGGTCTTATAAATTCACACCACTTTTTATTCTTTTAATTTGCAATCGATTCTAAAAAAAAAGTAAAAGAGTTTTATACGGCTTTTTACATAGAGTATGGATCAAATAACGCTTTTAAAAAAAAAAAAAATATAAAAAAAAAAAAAAAAATGTAAATAACTATTTACAAAATACAGGGAGTATAAAAAGTAACTGACCTTTTTTCTTAACAAGTATTATTGTTACCAAAATCCCTTAATCCCGTAAATTATTTAACCCAAAGAGAACTTAAATTTATCAAAATATTACAATTTCCATTTAAAAACGATTCGTTTTTTATACCCTCTGTATATAATTATAGCTAAACAATTAGCATATCAGAATTCTACAAAAAAAGCTAAGTGTAATTGGCTTTCTGTACACATATATATGAATATCGGGATATTTTAAAGACAAATCCATAATTAACAAAAGACAATTTTTGTGACGAAGTTGCTCTGTATTTAAATAATATTTTTTTGCCTAATTTAATTACGTCATATAATAAAATAGAAGCTGACACAGCACACACGTAATGTCAAAAAGTGGTAATAAATCCGAATGTCAAGGTTATATAACTTTTTATTGACTTTTGATGTACCACTGTGACTGAGTGATGGGCTAAATAGCTCATTTATTTTTAAAACTGCTTTGCTTTAAATTATTTGGAAACCAGTTTTTATCAGCATTATATTACGACAGTTCTTTAATTATTATTAATGTTATACGTTATAATATTTAATGTTTTTTTGTTTTTTTTTTAAAGTCTGTTAGTTGAAGGAATCAAATTGAGTATCGTTTGTTCAGTATAAATCTGACAGTATAAATAAGTATATTATTGTATTAGGTATTGAAAAAGTATTCCAATGGAACGATGAATTAAAGGATTTTACAAGTGGCGTTTGTTGGAATTACTAACACAGGTGTATAAAAAAATCTGCTCCAGGAACTAAACCTATCAAATCCGAAGTTATTTTTTGTTGAAAACGAAATTTTAACTCAAATAATTTATTTGATTAGAATAATTAACAAAATAATTTTTATGTCATGAACGTGAGATTTAGCACAAATTTTGACAACGGGATCGTATTTAGCGCGTAAAAATACTTTGGAAATGACATATCTAGTCATACGTTCTTAAAAAACACAAATTCTTCCATTTTTGGGCTGTTTTTCATCCTAAATTCTCATTTTATAGGAAATGGAAGGGTCTAGCACAAATTTCGACAACGGAATCGTATTCAGCGCTTAAAAGTATGTATGTACTTCTAAATCACATGTCTGGTTAAGAAATGACTAATATTAAAAAAAATATATTTCACATAAAAACGTATTTTGACAACAAAAAACCGGCATTTACTGAGAATATATGTGGTAGAAAGTTTTCTGAGTTAAAAAATAGGTTTCAACACAAAAATAACTTCGGATTTGATAAGTTTAGTTTCTGGAGCAGAAAATATTTTTTCTTTTTTTTTAAATTTAATTTTTTTAATATTTAAAGATTTAAAATTATTGAATTAATATGAAAACTTTTTATCTTGGTGTTTCTAAAATTTTTATTTTGATTATAAAACAATTATTAAATATATTTTATTTATAAAAATGAACTGCAATTGTGAAATGACTAAGTATTCAAATTATCATCTTTTACAGATTTCGTAATTAAAAAAAAAAGGAAAAAAACAATATATAACAGATATTTTTCAAGCTGTTTCCAAAATCTTATAGGACACATTTTTTTTATTTTTTTTTTTCAAATTTCGTCTGAAGAGACCTTTGATACATCCGTCTATTTAGGTTTAATAATTCCCTAAAATATGGTGAGAGATTCTAGACTATAATAATCTGATCCGGACTCTACAGGTGACCTTGTAGAATCGCCAACCGGGGGCCTGTCAAAAACCGCCATTTACTACGCGGCGCTGCCTGCCAACTCATAATCGGGATCAATATCAGAGGCGAGAAACTGCGTCAAAAACAGTTTCATGAATTTTAATGGTCTCGTATCTGGCCTAGCATCCTGGTAGGCACTGATCATTCACAATAAACCATGAAATATTAATGAAAACGTAGCGGCCAAGGCGTAGCCCCGGCATGCCTCCATCTAGTTTGCTAATGAGAGGAATAAAAAATCCATTTCAATAATTATAATACGCTGTTTTCCATACTACATATTTGTATCCTAATGCGATATTGTATGTAGTTGACGTTTTGGGTTTTCCATTTTTTGTCCTGTTTGACATATGTAGTTGTGTATGTAATCATTACCATTACATAATAATTGTACACGTGTTGTAATCATTACCATTACATAACAATTGTACACAATTGCACATGTGATCCATATAGTGCTCTAGTCTCGTATAGTCTCGGCACCATAATTATGTTTTCTAGTCGTACTTTGGAAGAAATATATTAAAAATGTGCTTTTACCATTTCCATTTCATCTAGGAAGAGTTCCATTTCTATTTTCAACGGTACATAATGGATGGCATGGGGATGATCTGGGTATGAACTAAAAAAATACATTTCCACCTATTTTAAATACTTACCCCTTTCAATCCCCTATTAAGCTAAAGACCTTGACATTTGCAGAGTGTTATTTTGTACATGTGTATCGTGTTTGAGGTGCACACTATACGAGGTGTTGCTATTAAATAACCGAACTGATGTTGCTACCAGCGCGCTGCAAGCGTGCCGCGACAAGTTTGAACAGAACTGTGTCTGGTGATACTTTCCCCACCCTGAGCTCGCTGGACAAGCCAGTAGTCGCTCAGTTCAAGATTCGAAAATGTGGAAGCGGTTAAAGCAAAAGCGACGGAGGTTGTGAACCAGCTGACAGAAGCGGACTTCCAGCACTGCTTTCAACAATGGAAAAGTCGTATGGAGCGGTGTAGAGATCGCCAAGGGGAGTATACTGAAGGCGAAAAAGTTACGTCTGTAATTGAGGACCCTGCTGCAAGAACAATGCAGCTCCATTTTCAACGCGTGACGAGGTTAGCTGCTTATAATTTCGATAAAAATATTAGGCGTTATTTAACGCAAATTCCACACATCTCAGTGCATAGAGTATACATACTGACATATGCTGAGCTGCCTCAAATTTGCGTTAAATTACATCTAATATTTTTATCGAAATTATAAGCAGCTAACCTCGTCATGCGTTGAAAATGGAGCTGCATCGTTCTTGCAGCAAGCCTCCTCAATTGGTAACGAATAAAAAGTGTTATGACAGCAGTTCGGTTATTTAATAGCCACACCTCGTATTGCATCGCTTGCAAATTACCTATAGACAAGGAAAAAAGTGTATTACCCCCAAATATTCCCCAACCCCATAACCAACTATGCTTAAAATCTAATAAGATCCAGATCTCATCATGATAAATAAGTGGTCCAAACTTCAAGTTGATATCTTAACGTTTTCTCTGGTT